>OW052184.1:5650198-8050198 GCA_932526625.1 Rhingia campestris | reverse complement strand
AATTGCTGTATCAGGGAATACATTAATACCCCCAAAGAATTATTACAAAATGGTTTCTATGTACTCTCCAAATGGGCCGCCAGATGTGGACCTGACGTGAACCCTCAAAAAAACCGAATTGGTTCTTTTCAGCAGAATATACATAGTCCCGCACGTTGACCCTCCAAAACTTAATGGCATTAGTCTTAAGTTCGTAGACTCAGCCAAGTAACTGTATCTGGTCTTGGATAAGAAACATAACTGGAAAGCCAATATTCAAGAACGCGAAAAAAAAGCCACCGCAGCCTCCTATACACATGTAAAAGGCAATCGGGAAGAAATTGGGTATGGAACCACACATAACTTTCTGTGTATACGTGTCCATGTCCATTATACTCTTGTTAGTCTGGTGGACGGCTCTAAAAATAGCCTTTTGGGAAAAGTTCAATTAGCAGACCTCTATTAACCACCACCTTCGCAGCCCTAAATGCTATTCTATATCCCCTAGATATTCTTGGCAAACATCAAACAGCAAAATGGCCGCTGCCGGTGAGTGACAGAGAGTCTCGTTAAAATGAACTCCTTCTCAAGTTAAGCAAACAAAGATACTAAATCACCTAAAAATTACAGAAAACACCATCAGTCAACCTTTCCCAGACCCAAATGGAAGTCGGGTAGCCTGATCAGTGAATATTACACGAAGAAAATTATCATCTTCAGTGACAGCCTAGCGGCAAACAAATCCTTGGAATCCATCTCATTCACACCGAAATCATTCTAAACCGAATGCCGACTAGCTAGATGGCAGAGCACTTTACCATTTCGGCATCCAGGGTTACAGAGATATCCTAGTAAGGAATATGAGATTGCCAGGCAGGGCACAACCCTTGAAATCCTACCGCCAGTAGATGTTAGGCATGTCCCTCGATATATATAAATCATCAATAAAACTGGATGCGATCAAGAAAGCAAACCACATAAACGGCACAGCGTTTCTAATGTCCAGGTAACTCTGTCCAAATTACAACCGCAAACGATTTTTTTGCTTGATAATGCTGAACAGATCAAACATCAATACCATCATCGGAATCCTTACGTAGGAAAATTCCCTCTATGCCTACATGCAAAAAGACTAGGTCTCTCTACAATGACTTCTGCAGAAGCTGCTTGGACGTGGAGGAGAAGGAGTGTATTTTTCACCTTCCCTGCTCCTTTCCAGCTCTCTTCAACAAAAGAAAACCCCATCTAGGAGACTATTTCATTGACATTAAGGTGAACTGGTTATAATTTCAGAAACCTCCTCCGCATATCACGTGCAACGACTATAAGCTTACCTAACCTCACGAGTAGACAGGCAACGAAATTGCACTTTCGGGACTTCATATTCGAAATTAGTAAATAAAAAATATTGGTTTTTGGAAATTTTCACTTTTGGAACGAAATACAGAGAAGGGCAGCCAAAATATTGTTCCTATACACCTTTCGGACCTACCTTTCTACTAGCGGACATTTCTACCTCACCATCACCGACTCTTCTACATTCCCTAACTCCTCTCCGTAAATTACAAACAGCTGAGTTATCAGTGATGAAATTTATTTGTTTTTATTGTTGGTGAGGTTGAAACACACATACTATAGCAATATCCTAACACTGAAGCACAACGTTTAACTATGGTTTCGCTCGAGATGGGACTAGAACTATTTCTGGAGATGAGTCGATAGATTGTTGTGAGCATTGTAGGAGTCGTTGACATATTTTTTAAAACCTTTTTTTTTTAATCTGATAGCCCAATATAAGGTACGTGCAATCACTTTTACGACACTTTTTACGAGATCGAACTTCGAAATATCCTGTGCGGTTTTGTATGCCATAGTAGGAATGTTTCGTCAAAAATTCAATCCAGCAGTTGGACCTACAGAAAATCCATAAGCTTGTATGTATAGTAGGTTGGGTATGAGTGACTGCCAGCGATTCGACATCACCCTAAGACCAGTTTTTGGTCCGATTTCACGTGTATCTTGTGCTTTCCCCTAGTTACCATTAGGAAAACCAATCTTGCTTTTAATGAAAAGGAGGAAACTTCTCACTTCCGTGTTTGATAAAACGTAGAGATTTTGAAAGAAGTAAGTTCTTCTTTTCTTTAATAGGGCCGGGCAGTTACAAAGAAGATGAAGTATTGTTTCTTCTTCATCTTCGCACAACCAGGTCCGGCAGAAGTAATTCGAATGAAGGCATAGCCTTTCTGCATGCCTACCTATTAGACAGTGTCAAGTGTCCACCACATATGGTGGCGTAATATATGTCCTGGCGATCGAGATCAATCCATTAGATCTTCTTACATCCAGCTTTGGCTAAATTTATTTGGTTATTTGGCACGTCATGTCAAGGCTACATCTCAGATTTGATTTGCTGTAAGCATGCTGCGCTAGTAGGCTTTTATGTATAGTAGGTAGTGATAAAATGTTTTTTGCGTAATGCATACCTAAATACAGGGTCTCGAATACATATCTACATACAAAAATTCCCAACTAACCCAATAATTCTCCAAAATCAAAAGCCATTTCAAAAATTGCCAAAAAAGGCAATCACTGATCCAAGCTCTACATCCACATAATAGCATCTACATAATCTATTGTCAAATCCAAGTGCCTCAAAGGTATTTCCTTATTTCAATAAAACCGCACTCCATTTTGGCAGTCGCCCTTTTTGGCAAAAAAAAAGGAAACTTAGTTCCAGTTGGCAAACTCTCATCCCCACGGTTGGGATAAAATATCGCATGCATTGTTCCATGTTGCCTCCTTTCCAAGGAAACCATTAAGAGACTATTATGCCACCACAACATCCGACCGATTAAAAGTTAATGGTGTTTGTCAATCTCTGATCCTTCCATTAAGTCGCACAAGAGTTCATGTATCCCCTATACGTCTCGGCGCGTCCATCATATCAAGGATGTACTTTCAGCGGCATTGGCACGTGACTGGGAATAACCATGTTTGGCTTATTATGTCAAGTTATGAACATCTCCATAAATGATTTTTTTTTTCCTCAAAGAATTTCACCGAGTACATGGATCCTGTATGATTATGCTGATTCCATCATAATCCAGATTGCATGTCGTCATTAAATCGCCGTGTGACGAAAGTCTTGTACGAAATTCGCAGACGAAATTCGACGAACGATTTTGAGGTTATTTTTGTTTTTATTTTCGTAACAAAAATAAACAAATAAATAAATTAAAGAGAATCCCTGACAACTTGAGAGATAATTAATCGACATGGGAGAGTAAATAAATTAAACATTGTTTTGATAGATATACTCGTCGAAGTCTCGTTTGGAAAAGTTTCCACCAAGTGGCAGGCAGACGGAGGAGCTCTCATGGAGTTGGGAAGTTGTTGCTACAATACCGCAAATAAGTACCTTCGGGTGTCACATGTATGTCGAGTGTGATACACGGAAACTTTTCACCAGATTTTCTTTGTCGGTTTTGCCTTTGAGGGTGTCTGTGCGCCTGTGTTTTGTGTGGGAAATTAGATTTATCGCAGAGTTGATTGTATGGTGTGATGGCGATGAGTCGCTTTGTCACTTATTAGTTTGATGTTGGAATTGTGAATTTAGCACGGAAATACATGAATAGATGTAGGACACTAACCAGTGACAAACTAGATTCATTTTTGTACTTAGAGAGTGTTAAGATATAGTTTGAATGAGTGTTAGATCTTACAATATGGTAAGGTCTATCAATGAAAAATGCGCCACAATTGACTTTGTATCGTTGAACTGCTGATTTTATTCTGCACTTCTGAAGAACTTCACCTCTCATTTGATTCTTAAATTATTAAATTGAGTTTTGCAATACCGCCGTAATGATGATTACCACCTGGATCACCAATACCAAAAGGCAGCTGGTTCTGGTGGATTACCAGCGAAATTCTTTAAATATGGAGGTGTTGCCATGGAAGAGTGCAAGAGCAAAATCATTAACCTGGATGGTATATAGTGTACCGATGTCTGGAATATAAGCTCCGTATGTCCCATCTACAAGAAAGGCGATATCATGGATTTCAAACCGAGGCCATTAGCTTTTTATCATCTTAAGTCAGTGTAGTAGCCTAATGGCGTTGGCCTACTAAGCACGGGTCCCTGGTTCAGGTCCAGAAAGTAACAATATCTATTTTTTTTTCACTGCCAACTATTCCAGGGTATATAGTTTAGTATAAGTTTAGTATAGAAAGTAGTATAAGTTTAGTACATAGTTTAGTTAGAAGCTTCTCAAATGTGCAGTTCTGAGACGGCGTGGCGGAGGTTCCATTTTTTATGGCAAAAATATAACTTGGCATAGGTACACAAGATGTGTTGTGTCTCATTTTATAATCGAAGACCATCTCAACTGCGCCAACTACAGAACCATAAGTCTCCTCAACATCGCCTACAAGATCCTATCTGCCGTAATAAGTGAACGCCTGAAACCGTTTACCAATAACCTGATCGGCCCTTATAAGCGTGGTTTTAGGCCAGGAAAGGCCACAACCGATCAAATTTTCACACTACGGCAGATAGAGGAAAAAAAAACCCAAGAAGTCCAAATCGATACCCAGCACATATTAATCGATTTCAAAGCCGCATACGACAGAATTTGTAGAGACTAGTTTTGGTCAGCAACAACCTCACACACACTTTCGATATCAAAAAAGGATTTAGACAGGGCGATGTATGTGACTTCTCTAAATTGATTCGGATGAAGAAATCCTTGGTCGATTCGAGAGAAAAATTGTTCGAAAAATCTTCGGTCCCGTTTGCGTTGACGGGCTATGGAGAAGAAGATTCAACAACAAACTATACGAGCTGTTCAGCGACATACCCCTGGTCAAAAAACTACGCATTGGACGTTTAAGATGGCTAGGAAATGTAGAACGAATGAACACTAATACTCCGGCTCGCAGAGTCTTCGATTCCCAGCCAATAGGCGGATGCAGTATAGGAAGACCTCGCCATTCTTTTTCACCTACTACCCCTAGATATTTTCGGCAAACAAATGGCAGCTAACTCAGCCATACGTCGAAAAGCCATCCAACAGTGGTCAAATATTCTAAACGAATATACAAATGTTCCTGAAAACACCGATTACACCCTTCTTCTCCGACAGGCTAAATCTCAGCCTATCTTTCCGTCTTCCTGATCATTGCAGCGTGTTCCAAGCGGAACTCATGGCGATCAAAGAAGCCTTATCCTGGTTGAAGGAGAATGTAATATCTGCCAAGGATATTAGCATTTTCTCGGACAGCCAAGCGGCAATCAAATCCCTGGAAACAGTCTCAACAAATTCAAAGACAACCCTAGATTGCCGATCATCTCTGCAGGAGATGTCAAATCATTTTAACATTCACCTATGCTGGGTGCCTGGGCATAGTGACATTTCAGGGAACTGTAAGGCTGATGAACTCGCCAGAAATGGAAATTGTACCCGACACGGGTGCTCTAGGTATTCCCATCGCTACATGCGAAAGTTTATAAGCGCAACATGCTAACAGCAAATCAAACCTCAGATGGAGTCTTAGCACGACATGTCAAACAACCAAACAAATTTGGCCAAAGTTAGATTTGAGAAGATCAAAGGGACTGATTTCGCTCGATAGACCGCATATTTGCGATAACATAGGTGTCATCACAGGACACTGCTTAATAGGTAGGCACGCAGAAAGGCTAGGCTTCTTCTCAAACGACTTCTGTAGGAGCTGCATGGACGAGGAGGAGGAGGAAACAATACTTCATCTCCTTTGTAACTGTCCGGCCCTATCAAACAAAAGGAAGCTACATCTCGGAGCTTACTATTTTCAAAATCTCAGTGATTTGGCAAAAACGGAAGTGAAAAGCCTCCTCCCCTTCATCAAAAGCTCAAAATGGTTTTCCCACTGATAGTAAGGAGATTGAACAAGATCCATGTGGTATCACAACGGACCAAAGTGGTCTAAGTGTGCTGGCGAACGCCGGCAGCCACTCTAACCTAACCTAACCCTAGGCACATACATCACATCTTGAAATGATCCTGCAAGCCCGTAGTTGAAAGATTACAAGATTCACATAAGTACGCAAACAGAAAAAAACTACAATGAATCCTAGAGGCTGTCGGTAAGCAAATATACGCTATCTCCACTACGCGTCTCTGCAAGTGACAGTATTCTGCGACATTTTAGCAATAGGTACCGTTTATAGCCGATATGTGTGAATCTAATCATTCCAGGCTCAGCTAAAACATGGACTGCTAACGAGAAACTTTGTGGATCAATCTGACATCGGCTTTTGCCCGGCTTTAAACGATGAATTAGCCTTGGCAATCGCATCCAAAATGAAATCGAGTAACAAAGCCATATAGCGCTGATAGCCCGCTTTTGTAGCAGATCAGGATGGAGCAACTACCTTTTTGAGGCTGAAGGAGCAACACAGATCAGCACCGCATAAGTAACCAGGTATCCTCTTTCTCTATTTCAGGGTACTTTCTTCGAAGGGTATCGCTATGGGCCCACATAGGCCTATGCGAGCTTGACTCGAGCGTCAACAGCCCATCTAACCTAACCTAACCTAACCTAACAAAGACATATCTGCAAATACTTCGGAGATCTTGTATAATGCCACGATCATTGTAATTCTTCTTATCGATCCCGAAGTATGAATCATTGGTTTTATTGATTTTTAGAAATATTCAATCCTGTTTGTGTTCATATATTTCGACTGCCAACCAGGTAATCGATTTAGTAGAGCTTGACATCGCCTTACTTACTTAACAAACCTGGTGCGTGAAAAGTAGTCAGCATGATATTGAGGTTACTGAAGAACCATGATAAATTAAGCGTCGAAATATCAAATATTACGGTTCTATGGTCAAAATACTGTATAATATCCTTGCCTCAAGATCTGGAATTTGAATCGAAAGCTCTAGATGCGATATACATAGAAGTGCTCAAGAAAACATCCTTTCGCAGTATCGAACACGGAGCACACAAATTTGGAACAGCAATTGTAAAGTATACTTCTAACCTTGAAGGACTAACAACTCATAAATTTTGTTTTGTAATAAAATTACCAATCGATTTCATAAATCCAGTATGGATGGGTACCTTTGAATTATGCGGTAAACATGGCTGAAGTTGAAACCTGAATTTGTATCCTTCTACCTTCAATCTAGGTGTATGTGCCGCTGCCAAAGGACGAATCGATAGCGTTTAAAACAGTACCAACGAAAATTAAGCATCCATCTCCTTCTATAATAGCCTAATGCCAAAAATAACCCCACTTGACATCAATAAAACCAATAAGCCAGCTGAAGACTATATTTTCAGCAGACACACTAACATATACAATGTGCACTCCCTATACAACTACATCTTCCTACGATGCAAACATTTACCATCCACTTGTTCGGCATCTTCATCATCCACTAATCGATATGTGCACACTCTTAGTTGATTTTGTAATTAGGACTATACAGGAGTGTAGCATCCTTGGGGTGATCTATTTATGTTTACACACATCTCCACCATGTGGGCACTTACAGTAGCCATAGCGACAGACAACGACCAAAAAAGAAGTTATCTTCCATCCATTGATGCAGCCCCACCTAATTAAAGGGGGGTGGGTTACATTAATTAATCAGGTCCACACCCCCTCTGATTTGTTGTTGTTGCCTTCGGTCAATATTGATAAATATTTCCCTCGAATAAAACTCAATTAATGTAAATGATTTGAATGATGGCTAACATTTGCACAGCATGTTGCTGCCACGCCGCCGTTGATGGTCGACGTGGCGCGAATTTATTTACCCTCGTTCGCGCTATTTCCAATTTTTGCCACCACCACCCCCACAAAAATAGAAGGGTGGCGCTGGATGCGGTCCAGGCTACAAACTAAACAGCACGACTCGTCACGGCCGGCGCACTGTGGTCCAAAATGAACTTCTTCGTTGCAAAAATTAATAATTTTTGAACGAATTAAAATTTTTGAACCAATAATTTGTTTGGTTAAAGAAAATTACCAAGGAAATATGATTTTTTTTCCAGAAAAGGAGTTACTGGAATGTTTAAACTTAATTTTAAAAAGATTAAAGAACAAATTCCATAAGCATATCAGTGTGAACAGGATGTTCCAGAATATAGCCAAACACAAAACAGTTCAATGGCGATATAGAAATTGTTGATATGCTGTGAAATGGAGTCATAAGATTTTTTTTTAATTTAATCACTAGATGTTAATATGAACATTGAATATTTATATGAAACACATAGAAGTTCATTTACATCTTAATAATTTAGCTCTATGCATGCCATGATTTTACTTTTATGAGACAAATGGATTCATGTCGTATGCCTCTAATATTCGGCCCTATCATGGTATCCGTTCGGAGAGTATTTTTCTACGCAACACAAATCCAGTCGGAAACTGAATTTACATCTTTCATAGTATCTGTTTTCCAAACGTGCATCAACGGATTCATTTGACATCAGCAAAAATCAACAACTTCCGAGCTACGACGAGTTTCTCATGCATCAACTCAACCAAGCACTCATTTTGTTTGGTGCTTGTTTTTTCATTTGAATTTTGCCTTAAACAAAAGTTTCCAACAAAAAATTAAAAAAAAAATATTTCATCGTTCATTTAAAAATATTTCCGAGAAGAACCGATGTCGGAGTCCATTGGAGAGAAATTGACGTGTGGCTGTCAAAAACAGATGCAAACAATTTTTTTTGGAACGGATACCATGATAGGGCCGATTATCAGTAAAGCGAGTGCAGTATTAAAATTGAAAAATGTGTTGCGGTAACTACTAACCCAAGATTGCGATTATTTATTCTGAGATTATAACTAAATTGGGCACCTGCTTAATAAATAACAAACCTGCCCAAAAATAAATTAAAAATTTTATAAAAGTTCAAAATTTTTAGAGGTAAAACTTTAAGGCTTCTGAAACTGCACCACTGGTTGTTGCCTTGACGTGGCGGTGTGGCTCAGTAGACTTGTGAGAGGATCGGTATGCATCAATCATTCCGGTCATCACAAAGTGAAGCGAAGAGCAACCAAATCCCAATCCCCAGTCCGTCGTAAATGTCGTATCCCTAATTACTACTCTCCCTCCCCTGTAGCTAAGGTCACCGTGTGATTCCGCCGTGAGTAGGATCTGAATGGTTGGGAGCTCTAATCCCAACCGCTAACGATAGAACTCCGGATAACGGGCGCCCTCCGGTTTTAATCAATGCCTTATCCACGTAACGCGGAGCTCTGCGTGGACGGACCGTCTTTCTCGCGCTCCTCGTGGGATCTAAAATTAATAAATTAAACACAAAAAACATAAACAGTACGTCCAGAAGGAGACCAATCCAATCGTACTGAGGAGGAAAATTTTCTCTTCTGTATGAGCGGGCTACTGGAATCCGGCACGGACAAGTCGGGATCTGAGGATGAAGCTGCGATCAGACTGAGGGAGGATGAACTCCTTAAAGACGATCGCAGCTCCATCTCCAGTAAATTCGCAAGCGCGGAATCGGGCGAAACGAACGCGACTAGGGGCAGGATTGCCGTCTCTGCGGCGTCGTGAGGTGTATGTGTGCTTCCGGTGGATTTGATGGAGGGGAGTTTTGCCCCAGATCGTCAGACCCTACCGGTACCCAATAGGACCTGCGCATTGACCAAGCCAACGTCATCTGATAACCCAAGGGAGAAATCCCTTGCGGAAAAGATGGCGGAAGTGTCAGTGTCAGTCAGACGTTATCGGTCACCGCGACTCAGTCCGGTACCGTAGCGGGTGTCAAGTCATCGCTGGCTGGCGACCCAAGGAAGCTATTTCTTGCGGATAAGTCGGAGGTGGCAACGACAACGGCCATGGAACTGGATCTGAATGACTCGTTCGTTACCGTGGACTCAGCCAACACCACCGCCGAAACAACACATACGAGGGGACGCAGATACGCTATCTTTAGCCTCGGGGCTAAGCGGTAAGAGTAGACGCAACGCGAGACGTCGACGCCGCGAGCTGGCTAGCGTTACCGCCTCTTTAAGTCTGCCCCCCCCCCCCCCATCGGTATCGCGCGCGAACGACATGACTAAGGTCATAACCACCGGCAACCATGAGGTTGGATCCGCCGCTCTAGAGGGTGATCCGGAAGCATCGTCGGTACTACCCCCGGTCGCTGAAGGTAGATCAGCTAGTGGCGGGCGATACCAAACGGAAGCCAACAACCATCAGCAAAGGCAACCAAGAGGCAAGATCGGCCGCTCCAGAGGGCGACCCTAAAGTACCGATGGAAGACCCACGGCCGCTAATGGAAGATCAGCTGGGGTGGCGGGCGACGCCAATTGGAAACCGTTTAGCGCAAAAATAGCAGCAAACCAAGCGTCGAAACCGATCGTTTCAGAGGTAGATTCCAAGGAACCGATGGGATTACCCAACGGAACCAAGGCAATACCAGCGGAGATGGCGAGGTGTGACGTGAGGCAAGCTGGCCCTAGCATGCCGACTACTGCGAGACCGCCGCAAGGTGCAGTTAAGCGCAGTCGGAAAGACATCAGCGGTTCTCCACAATACGCAGGACCAAAAAAGCGAACAAAATTCGCCGCTCACAAGGGGGTTCCTGCTTATGCGGAACACCTGCGTGTTGCGTTAATTGACGCAGCTATTCCGGATCTACGCAACTACCTCTTTGAGGCTGAAAGAGCAACACAGACCAGCACCGCATAAGTATCACTAGCGAACTTAACCAGGTATCCTCTTTCTCTATATCCAGATACTTTCTTCGAAGGGTATCGCTATGGGTCCACGTAGGCCTATGCGAGCTAGACGACTCACCCGAGCGCCAATAGCCCATCTAACCTAACCTAACCTACTGGACTGGGATGATCAGGGTCTTATATAAGATCTCCTTAGTAGTTCGAGTCTACTCTTGTACTGAAGGCATTTTACCAAATTTTGTAAACCTACAGACGGACGGACGGAGAGACAAACAAATCAAATCACTTAACGATATCCCTATCTCACTTATTTCGCTATATGAATATACCCGGTAGAGGGTAGAGAGTATATAAACATCGGATTTTCAATTTTTGGCACGATTTTTGCCATTTTGGACCACTGTCCCATTAGCCGACCAGCCTGGATGAAACTGAAATTGAAAAGCAATCATCATCGACGATCAGCAGGAGGATAGCGGTGGCATCGAATGAACCGTGCAACGATACAAACGCGACGCACTGCCCTCTCCATTGTTGTTGCATTGCCGGCGGCAGCAAATGCGGTCAACAATAAATTAGCTCCGAGCGGGCGGGACGGCAGTGGCCCGGAATAACATGCGATTTTGTGTAACCATTGGCACTTTGCAGTGATGTTCCGGCGAACACAGCTAAATACTGACGAATAGTATCTATATCTACGATTTTATGGATTTCGTAATTGGAAATTATTTGCTGGTGTGGATTTTCCTTTTTTTTTTCTCAGTTTCGTGTGGACGTAAACGGTAGGCGCACTTTCGAAAATATTTTCGAAGCAATAGTTTTGAATTGATCCTGGAATCGATGTGTGTTTGTTGCTAATTTGTTGATGATGGCTGGCATGGATTGGTATTTAGTTTTCATGAGCTGTTCGATCGAAGTACGGAAATGGAAAATAAAGTCGGAAGGCTGTTTGGGACGCTAGTCGGAATGTAAGCCAATCAATTAGTAATCGATTGAAGAGAGCTATTGCCATGTAAATGGGAGTACTTTTGAGTGGATGCAAATGTAAATTTTAAATGGATTCGATTTGAATTGATAATCGGTTTTGCGTTTACGGGTAATTGTGTCTATGAGACTATTTTAAGCTGATGATGGCTAAATCATGTTTTGCTTTGCAGGGTTTCGGATGGGCAATACACGAAAACAATAATTAGCAATAATTAGAGGAAGTATGTAATAAATTTCGTCCGGAATTGGATATCAGATATCTATTGGTATAATAATCACGACAATTCTAATTAGTTTGACTGTCGAAACATTTTGGAATTTCAATATGCCCATGAATGGTATGCACTATTTACTAGACAATAATGAGTTAAACGGAAAGGGAATCAATACTGAGTATTTAAGATATTTGCAGAATTCGCCAATTCAAAATAATTTGTTTGCATTTCTAATAGAAAAAAAAAACATTTTAAAAAATGATTTATGAAATCTAATATATAGAATACAAGGTCCACCGGCTGCGGATTTGTTTCATATCACATCTTCGGGAGCTTCTATTTGTGGCATAAATCCGTAGGGATTTGCTTGATGGCGTTCGTTATATTGACGGGATCAATGAATTATTTAAAATAATACCAAGTAGGAAGGTCTAATGGCGTTCAATCTCCAGATCGCGGAAGATAGCCACACTATCAAATTGCTAGTACAGAATATCCATGACATCCACTGTATGCAAAACTGTGTCTTGATAGATGTCTTGGCAGACAATACTGCCATCCAGGAAATACGATGGGATGGGCCGGGCAAAAAGAGGATGAAAAACTGTGACATCTATTACGGACCGTGTTATAGTGAGCAAAAACAGCGACTATTCGGATGCGGATTTGTTGTAAGTGCCAGACTTAGGCAAGAAGTCTTATGTTTCCAAGACATTAGCGAACGCATAGTAACAATCCGCATCAAGGCCAAATTCGCCAACATAAGCCTTATATGCGCTCACGCTCCGACGGAAGAAAAGGATGATATAGCTAAGGATTGCTTCTACGAGCTCCTTGACAAAACCTATGAGCGACTACCGAAGTACGATGTTAAAATCGTGCTAGGAGATTTTAACGCAAAGGTAGGAAGAGAAGACATCTTTAGAAGTATTGTCGGAAAACATAGCCTACACGACAACACGTCTGGCAACGGGCTTATGCTAATTGTCTTCGCTACGGAACGAAATGCCACTGTAGCCAGCACACGGTTTCCTCACCTCGATATCCATAAGGGGACATGGCGGACTCCAGATCAACGAACGATCAACAAAATTGATCACATTGCGTTAGATAAGAGGCACGCATCCAGTATTTTGGATGTCCGAACATTCCGAGGAGCTAGCATCGACTCGGATCACTACCTTGTAGCAGCCAAGGTAAGAATGCGGATATCCACCACGCCACAACAATCCAGAAATACTGCTGTGAAAAAATTTAATGTCGGAAGACTGCAATCGCAAGAGACCGCCAAGACCTTCGCACAACGCATACACTCTAACCTCTCGATTAACACCATACCACCAGCATCGAATGTCGAAGAGCAATGGCAACGATGCCAACAGGCCATTAGATCAGCCGCATCTGATGTGCTAGGTTTCTCGAGGCCACCAGCAAGAAACCCCTGGTTTGATGATGCCGACAAATACTCGCAGCCAAGAACGAGGACTACAAGGCTAAGCTGCAGGTGAAGACGAGAGCTGCCATTGAGCTCTATAGGCAAAGAAGAAGGGAAGAACATCGGCTTTTCAGAAAGAAGAAAAAAGAGCAAGAAAAGCGCGCGATCGAGGATATAGAGAGGTGAAACTCCAGGAACGATGTTTGCAAGTTTTACCAAAGTGAAAACGTCAGAGCCAAGGATACAAGGCTCGAACAGAATCCTGTCGAGATGAACAAGGAAATATCGTAGTTGAGACACAGTCGATACTGAGGATATGGAAGAACCACTTCTGCAGACTGTTAAACGGCGATGACGAACAACATTCCGCTGTCAGGCAGAACGAACCATTTAATATTGGCAACGACAGCGAAAACTGCCAACAACCCGATCTAAAGTGGGGATAGCAATATCTAAACTCAAGCTGAATAAGGCCGCCGGCCTTTCCGCTGAGCTTTATACAGGCGGCGGCGATGACTTGGTAAGCAACATCCACCAACTCATAAGCCAAATCTGGTCGGATGAAAATATGCCTGAAGAATGGAACCTCAGCATCGTTTGCCCGATCCACAAAAAAGGAGACCCTCTGAACTGCGCCATCTACAGAGGCATAAGTCTCCTCAACATCGCCTACATGATCCTATCTGCCGTAATATGTGAACGCCTGAAACCGTTTACCAACAACCTGATTGGCCCTTATCAGTGTGGGTTTAGGCCAGGAAAGTCCACAACCGATCAAATTTTCACACTTCGGCAAATCCTGGAAAAAACTCAAGAAGTCCAAATTGATACCCACCACCTATTCATCGATTTGAAAGCCGCATATGACAGCATTTATAGAGACGAACTGTACAGAGCCATGTCTAGTTTTGGTATACCGCTCAAACTCGTCCGTTTGTGTAGGATGACGATAGAGAATTCTCGCTGCTCCATCAGGGTCGGAAACGACCTCACCGACACATTCGATACCAAAAAAGGATTTAGGCAAGGCGATGCGCTGTCATGTGACTTCTTTAATCTGATTCTTGAGAGGATTGTGCAAAACTCCAAAGCCAACACCAGAGGCACAATTTTCCAAAAGTCGGTGCAACTACTATTATACGCCGACGATATTGACATCATTGGTAGGACTCAACGTGATGTCATAGCCACGTTTGCTAGTATAGAGAAGGAAGCGGCGAAAATGGGTTTAGCAGTAAATGAGGGTAAGACTACGTATATGCTGTCATAACGAAAGGACTCACAACATCGACGAATTGGACAGAACGTCACCATTGACAGATATAACTTTGAGGTAGTACGGGACTTTGTCTACCTCGGCTCCGCTATTAACTCTGACAACAACATCTCGTCAGAAATTAAACGAAGAATTACTCTTGCCAACCGCTGTTTCTTCAAGCTAAGAAGGCAATTTAGTAGTAAAGCCCTCACTCTAACTACTAAGGAGATCCTATATAAGACCCTGATCACCCCAGTCCTGCTCTACGGCGCTGAAGCATGGACCGTATCAAAAGCGGATGAAGAAATCCTTGGTAGATTCGAGAGGAAAATTCTTCGAAAAATCTTCGGTCCCGTTTGCGTTGACGGGCTATGGAGACGAAGATTCAACCAAGAACTATACGAGCTGTACAGCGACATGCCCCTGGTCAAAAAACTCCGTATTGGACGTTTAAGATGGCTAGGACATGTAGAACGAATGGACACCAATACTCCGGCTCGCAGAGTCTCCGATTCCCAGCCAGACGTCGGACGCAGTAGAGGAAGACCTCGCCTTAAGTGGCGCGCACAAGTGGAAACCGACCTCAACCAACTTGGAGTGCGCAACTGGAGGCAGTTAGCTAAGGACCGGGCTAATTGGAGAGGCATGTTGGTTGAGGCCCAGGTTCATTCCGGACTGTAGCGCCACTTAAAGAAGAAAGAAGACGTTAGTTCTTAAGCGAATTATTTCTTAATTTCAGACAAAATCCAGGAATTGAAAGTTATTCACAAATATACATATATGATTCCATTTTCCGTTATCCCGTTCGGGCATTTCGCAGCAAGGCTAGTGTACTATAATAGTCAATGGGAAATGTTCCGTAAACGTTAATTGTCAAGATATGAAATTTTCAGGAGGCAGGCTTTTTCTTAATTGTGTATAATTAATTGCACCTTAACAAATTTTAAAACAAAACCGATAAAATCAAATACTGGACTTTTAAAAAAATTGGGTTCCATTTAAGTAAGAAAATTATCAAGGTTATATTTATCTCAGAAATGTATGTATTACATGCATTTCTGAGATATATAATTTTTCATTTTCAGTAAGCATGTGCAATTAAATTGATTACTTACGGGTCGTTGAGATTAAAGAAATGTACCAACCTGAAAGTAAAAAAAAAAAAATATTTTAAAAAGATATTTCGCAAAGTTGTTTACAAATATTTTTTACTTATAATCAAACATAGATACAAATCGATATTTTATTCAAACTTAGCATTACGATGATAGGGAAACTTGAAAATGTGGATCCGTCTTTTTGAATTTGGGAGAAAAGGCCCAAAACAAATGGGAATTACAAACGGTTAAGGTAAAACCAAAATTTCTCACAAACGGCTCTAAAGATTTTAATTAAACTTAACACGATTATTAATGGGTATACAAACAATAAAAATACGTACCCAGTTTTAAACAAAACAACTTTAATAAAAGATTTTTGTATTTCGTCAAAATTGTTGAAATTGAATGAAACTGTAAATCAATCATACAATCGACATTGATAACAATGCCTTATAATCAATTTTAGCCCAAATATCTCTAAGGGGAATTTTTTGTTGTGGTCAATGACGAAAACTCACTATTTTTTGGCGAAGTTCTTTTTATTAGATGTTCTTAAATTATAATTGAAAGTTAAGCGCGTAAGTATCTATGCATTCTTAACACAATTTTTGAATTTAATTTAAGACTTGTAAGTCAAATTCTGATGGTTGAGTGTTGTAGAACGAGGGTGGACTCTGATTGGCTTTAACTTGGCAATGCCCAGTGTTCCCAACTTTGACTACACATCAAATGTGCTTATTTTTAGCTCCAGGTGGTAATCATCGGATACTGGTCTTATCCAACCGGATTTGACTTGCTAAACGATAAGTGCGAGTTTGGATAATAAGACGTAAAGCAGCAAACTCTATAGTCAGACTGGTCAGAATGGCGCGGAATGAGTACCCGGTCTGCCGTCCCATGCGAACCAAGATAAGCTGCTTCGACATATTCGGACAACAGGTTATCTAGAAATTTCAAGGGTAAGTCAGGCCCCTTGAACAGAGATGGTGGCTGGTGAACCGAAAGGTCAACGGCAGCGCTCAATCCCGTAATGGCGGCTTTTCATAAAGATGAAAAAAAAAACAAGAAAAGCGCGCGATCGTGGATTCCAGGAACGATGTTCACAAGTTTTACCAAAGTGTAAAACGTCAGAGCCAAGGATGCAAGGCTCGAACAGAATCGAGATGAACAAGGAAATATCGTTGTGGAGACACGGTCGATGTTGAAGAAACACTTCTGCAGACTGTTAAACGGCGATGACGAACAACATTCCGCTGTCAGGCAGAACGAACCATCCAATTTTGACAGCGAAAACTGCCAACCACCAGACCTAAGTGAAGTGAGGATAGCAATACTACTTACTTACTTATCGGGCTCCCGACCCGTGAAGAGTATCTGCCCGAGACACTGCAGCCTTCCATCCTCTATACGATCCCTGACTTGTTGACTGCAGTTGTCTAGACCAAGTGCTCTGGTATCCGCGATGGCTTGGTCTTTGAAACGGAGGTTCGGTCTTCCTTGCCTTCTCGAACTTGGGAGCTGGGATTCGAAGATACTCTTAGCTGGAGCATTATTGTCCATTCGCTTGATGTGGCCGAGCAATGTAGTCGACTTGTTTGGCCTTTTGGACTTCATCCACATCTTGGTACAGCTCATAGAGTTCGTGGTTGTATCTTCTCCGCCATTCGCCCTCCTCGTACACTGGGCCTAAATTTCGCCCAGTATCAGCTCTCCCTTCTTGCTTATCGTCCAGCACTCGCCGCAATAGTGATGTTTTGTCCTAGGCGGTTGACAGATGCTTGTTTGTTTGTTGATAGCATGTACTTAGCCTTTAGTCTGTTCTTCAAACGCCGTAAACGCTTTTATCACGGCGGGAGCGACCGATGATGTCAATATCGTCCGCATAGCCCAGCAGCTGGACGGACCTGTTGAAAATAGTGCCTTCCGTCTTAACACCTGCCCTGCGCACTATCTGCTCCAGTACGAGATTGAAGAAGTCACATGATAGCACGTCTCCTTGCCGAAATCCGATGCATGTTGGGAATAGTTCGGAGGAGCTAATTCCAAACTGCAGCGCGTGTTTTCCACCGTCAAGCGACACAGCTGAATCAGTTTTGCCGGGATTCCGAATTCGGCCATCGCCATATAGAGCTCCTGACGATGTATGCTATCATACGCGGCTTTGAAGTCGATGAATAGGTGTTGGGTTTCGACTTGAAATTCGTTGGTCTTCTCCAGGATTTGCCTCAGTGTGAAAAGTTGGTCTATAGTCGATCTGCCGGGCCGGAAGCCACACTGGTACGTGCCGATTAGTGTGTTGCAGAACGGTTTTAGACGTTCACATAGTACGTTGGATAGGATCTTGTATGCGACATTAAGCAGGGATATGCCTCGATAGTTTTTGCAAGACATAGAATCGCCATTTTTGTAGATGGGGCATATGAGCTGATATTCCAGTCATTGGTTAAGCTTTCTTCCATCCAGGTGCGAACTCATAAGTCGTTGTCCAAGGACGTTCCAGTTCTGGTTAATATTTGAGGAGATCTGTTTTCGAGGCCGTTGTCTCTCTCATAACTACCTATAAGGAAGTTACCCTGACTGCACAACCCTCAAACCTGTAGGGTCAGTTCCAATTTATTAAATACCCCTAGGACACGGGGCCATCAGTATCTATTACGGGATTGAGCGCTGTTGCTTGCCTTTCGGCTCATCCGCCACCACATCTGTTCAGGGGGCCTGACTTACCCTTGACTGGGACTGTAGACGCCACCGTTTATTCCATTTTGCGAATTCTTTCGCTGTCGCTTTTGGAATGAAATATGTACCTTAGTGTGTGTACAGGTATTCCCTCCTGTGTCATCTGCCAGCACAAAGATTGAAACCCTATTTATGTACAAGGTACTAGGCACTCAGCGGTCGCCACGAGAAGGCTGAGAGTCGGAGTTGGTAGGCATAAGCTAGATTTCATATAATCGCAGTATTAAGAACCAGAAAGTCTCCTCCATTTTTAACGGATAAATGTTGAAAGTTATAGACTGAGGTTCTACGGCTGAAATAGGCGTCATCAAAAATCGAAATAGAGCTGCAAGTATGGGGTGTTTGATTATTGAAAAAGAGTCGATGGGTTGGGCAGTAAATGGTCCACAGATATATAAAGAATTCCTTTTCAAATGATTCCCTACAACCTAAAGAAAAATGCAAAATAACTTCAAATTCCTTTATCCGCCCTTAACACCCTGAAAATATTTCATTTTGTGTTCCTGTTATAAGATACATTCCTTCCCGAATCCACTTTCGTAGTAAATATTATTCCCTCATGCAATTTTGAAAACAGGTATTATAGTTCAAACCCCTCTCATGTACACAGGTACAACATTCTTTCAAAGGACATCCAATAGAACTTGTTCCACCGCCCGCTCCCACTATCAGTGTGAACCATCCAGCATCCATAATACAAGACAAACATTTGTATTTTACAAGATATTTCTACCACTGAATGGAATCATTTTTCTTTGTATCAGCCCCCAAAGGATAACGTGATATGAGTGGATATTCACTTGAAGTGTTCCATTATCCTGAATTTAAAAAAAACATGTCGAATCCGATACACAAAGCTACGCAAGGAAGCAAAGGACGAAAAAAAAAGGTCAAGGCTTTGGAGAACCATCGCTATCTCTTCAAAGTTCAAAGTGCATCCTGTCAGTTGGGTGTATATGGGTTGTCTTCCAACAAGAAGCAATTTATTGCCTCGTATAGTGTCTGCCTTTTGTGTGGAGTAACTCACAATAAATAAACAGTGACAGCCACCGACCGATGGTGTACCTACTTGTATCCTGGGTAATGTCACTCCCAGGCAATTGCGAATGCTTTGCATTTTTTTGTTTCGTTCGTCTTATTCCATTGCCTCCTCCGCATGAGTTCCGCCATATGGCGGGTGGGGTGCCCGAGATATGTACACTCCATAAGGATCTTAAGAATGTTCGTGCTGCAAGAATTCCCATCGATGGTATTTCACCATGCAAAGAGGAGACGCAAACAAAAGACTTCTCGAGACATGATGAGATTCCTGATGTCTCAGCATTACAGGATTCTTGTCATATGTGCTGCTGCTGCAGCAGCCCTATCGTCATCCTATGGTAGTTTCACTGCGTCCTTTTGTGGGCGTAATTATGGTAAACATTTACCTAGAGTAGTACGTTTTACTAGGTTTATTGTCAGTGCTCCAATTTGTGCGCAACGGTATAGGACCGGGGGTAGCGAATTATTGATATTTTATTCACGTTCGCACCTTTCATTTGTGGAGCGGGTGGGAAGGTGCTAAGTATGGCGAACATATAAATCTGTCGGAAATACAATCCAATGCCAGCACACCAACACGTTCCTGGTTCGTCTTTCACTATTCCTGCTTCGTTAGCTAGACGAGTTGGTACCTCGTCGTAGATGTGTGTAGTACCAACACCAGCAGCTGTTTCTATATAGCTATGGCCGTTCTTTCATTTCAATTTAAGTCCATGTCGAGGGGAATAATATTTGCTGTTCGTGACATCCGAGGCTGCGGACGTTCCTATAGTTAGAACAAAGTGGTTTATGCTTGCAACCGATGGGGCGGAATGATGACAATTGTGAAGAACGGTTTAAAGTTAATCGCCTGGGCGATGAATCTCTCTCTTTCACCCGTATTCTGTGAGGACTTCTTGAGCTTGAGAATGATGGATGGCTACCGCTATTGTGTTGCATTTTAATACGAATTTGCTAATAAGCAGCATATAGCTGCAATGGCTGCAACAACTGTGGCTTGTTTGCCATGTCAACTGTGGTTGACATTTGACAAATGCGCTTCTTTTGTGAAATTTTAATTGCTACAGACGGACAGTGCTGGTGCATGGAATGAGGAAGTCCAATAAGGGAAAGGATATCCGAGATGAGAGTTGTTGTGTCCATTTGTGGATGCTAGAAATTGTTTGTAATGACTTTAAACGATGTCTGTGGTTGATGATTGTCGAAAGTTGTGAAATATGGATATGCGCAGCACATGGTAAAAAGTTTGAAAGTGTGCTTCCAATGTGAAACGAGATTGCAAGTCTCATTAACGTGATGGGGTAACGTTAATGGCCAAAAATTACATTCATTCTTGCCAACTTGCGGCCTTGATCGGAATTATTTTCTGCACGAATTTCATGTAATGCGGTTTCAGTGTAGGAATGGAATAGTACCGCGATGACGAGATCGTTAAATAAATCGCAACTCTGTCACTAACTTAGCAGATTCTGGTTTTGTGGATACTGAGGAAAATTACTGCGTGAGCGGGTATCGAGGTGCAAGTTAATCTTGGTAAACAAAAGCATATTTGGAATTCACAGTTATTGTGATTGATGCTAGTTCAATAGAAAAATACCATACAGCGGCATTTTTATACAGAAATTTGTGGTACATAAAATATTTCAGTGAACTACCGCACACAAAAAGTTAAGCTTCTGAAATAGCGTTTTAGCGATTTTTCCCCGACATTATTCTGTGAAGTAATTTTATTCTGCCAGCCCTCGCAAGTGGACAACTTATAACCAAAAGTTCGATGCTTTTAAGTAAAACATGAAAAATGCTACAACATGAGCTCAAATTGTGATCAAAAAAAGCGGGGCAGCTTAAGCGATAGCATTTTCAAAAACATGAGAGGACGTTTAACAACATTTTTTTCACTGAAGTTAGTTTTTTTATAACTCTTAAAAAATCTATAGCTTAAGAGAAGGAATTCTATTTCAACAAAGATTAGAAATTTTAACTGCCCCAGGGTTTTTTATTAAGAGCTTCCTAAAGGGTCCTCCAAATAATTTTTTCTTTTTTTGAAAAAATGCTATAAAAAAAACTACTGAATATTTTCTCAAATTTCTTTTTTTATTTGAATATTACAATCCTTCCGGTAATTAATGGAAAATAATTTCATTCAAATGGCTGCCTCGGCTGGCCATGCAGTAGCCTACACGATCGATCCAATTTTTGTAAGCACATTATCGATTGTGTGCAGCTATATTTCACCAATGGCTTCACGAATATTGTCCTTTAAAGCGTCAATTGTCTCTGGCTTGTCGGCGTAACACTTATCTTTTACGGCACCCCACAAATAATAGTCCAACGGTGTCAAAGCGCGGCTCCGAGGTGGCCAAACGATCTTCAAAAACAGGGCGCAAAACATCGAGTGTAGCTTCGGCTGTGTGGCACGTAGCGCCGTCCTGTTGAAACCAAATGTTGCCAATATCCTCCTCTTAAATTTTTGTGAACAAAAATTCGTTCAACATGGCCAGATAACGATCGCCATTGACTGTAACGGCCACTCCTTGCTCATTTTCGAAGAAAAATGGCCCAATTATGCCTCTGGACCAAAATCCGCACCAAACAGTGACTCGTTTTGGGTGTATCGGCTTTTCAATGTATGCGTGCGGGTTTTCTGTGCCCCAAATGTGTCAATTTTGCTTGTTTACATACCCACCAAGATCAAAATGAGCTTCACCTGAAAAGATGATTTTTTTGGCAAAATCGGCATCTTCTCTGAGTCGATCGCAGGCCCACTTAGCGAAGCGAAAACGCATTGGATGGTCAGTTGGCTTCAACTCCTGAACCAATTGGACTTTGTGTGGCGTCATACCAAGGTCTTTATGCAAAATTCGTCTCAATGATGTCTCCCAAATGTTCAATTGTTGAGAACGACGGTGAATTGATGTTGATGGCGCTTCACGCACACTTTCTGCCACAGCAGCAATATTCTCGGGTGTACGCACTGTTTTTGGCTTTTCACGCTTTGGTTTATCGATGAGGATGCCAGTTTCTTTCACTTTTTTCACAAGATACCGAACATACGGAGCTGACGGTGCTTCTCTTTTTCCAAAATCCGTACGCAATTTTCGCACACATTCTGCAACATTACCATGATTTTCAAAGTAATGTCGCAATATTTTCCAGCGTTGTACAAGCGGATACACAACCATATTCGTTCAGCGGAAGGATAAAACTAATTATCTGTCAAATCAGACATGAGCTAAGTGTTACCATTCACGAAATAAGCACTAGTTGAAAAAAAACGTTAGATGGCGGACCTGTTATCTTTAAATTTAAATAAAATAAAGTGTGTGTGAGATATCATCGACATTTTTTATACATTTGAAAGGCCATCGTTCAAATATCTGTCGCAGCATCTCTGGTTGACGCGAATCCGAAGTGTCCAATTTTATTATGACTCTGGCACGTAAATCAGACTGAATTTGACTGATGGCAGGTGTTATGTTGAATTTAAAGGCCGCTGTGGCTTGTGGCTTATTTGCATAGACCTGCGACTTCAGTAAAAACCAGAAGAAAAATTCGAATGGGGTCGAATCGCATGATTTCGTGTCCATTTCATATCCCCTTCACGTGAGAAGACCATGCCCTCTAAACGCTCGTGTAGAATTTTTCAATGTGGAGTGAGCGTGTCGCACGTAGTTCCGTTACGTTGAATCCACATGTCGTTAGTGTCCATATCATCCAATTCAGGCCAAACGAAGTTGGTAAACATCGAGTTATAGAGCTCGCCGTAAACGGTGTCGTTCTCAAAGAAATATGGAAGATGCCGCCAGCCTAAAATCCGCACCAAACAGTGACTATTTTGGGATGCATTGGATTTGGATGATATTGGATCTCATGTGGATTGGTATCGTCCCAATTTCGACAATTTTGTTTGTTGACGTACCTATTCATTCGGAAATGGGCCTCATCGTTGAAGATGATTTTCCGATGAAAATTAGGGTTAGTTTCCAACTGCTCTAGGGCCCATTAAGCGAACTAACGTCGCTGTCTATGGTCGTTTACCTTCAGTTCCTAGGTCACTGGAGCAGGAAGAAGTCACGACGCCAAATTCGCCAAGTTGTGGTCTGCGAAAGTCCGAGTTCTTGTGAGCGACACGAAATTGACTGACTAGGATCTCCTGCAACATCTCACGGACAGCGGCGATGTTTTCTTCAGATCTTGCGTTTCGTCGACGTACGTTTTGTGGTTTATCGTCCCTTTTGGAAAACCTTTTATGTGTGTTTTCCTTATGCTTAAGAACTTTTAGAAAAACTTTATTTAATGCAGACTACTAAATCTCAAAATATTTAAAAATTTCGACTGACGAAATTTCGAAAACAAATTTCAAGATTGACTCTATGCCCAATAGTCCATCAATCAGGACCGACGATTCTTCGAAGTTTTTTTTTTAGAAATTACAAAACCTCCGTAAAGTAGGACGGGCTCACTGTTTCGTGTGTTTTATTGGCTGGTGGAATCATCGGCCAATATTTCTTTAAGTACGATACCGGCCATAATGTTACCATCAATGGAGAGCGCTATAGAAACACATGCAACATGTAACACGGCTCGCGACACATGAAAGATACCGCCCCTGCTGTTCAAATTTCGCACAATCCTGCCAAGAATGATGTTAAAGGAGTCACGCGATCTTACTGCCCCTAATTTTGTATCTTCACTGAATGGAATTCTTTTTAACTGCAAAATAATTTATCCAATTCTCCATTTTGTGATGCAATTACCGCAAGAATGTTGCATGTTGTGCAAGATGCCACTTTGGTATTTATCGAACCACGTTCTTGAATCATTAAAATTCCATTCAATCGATAACTCCATGCGAGATGTGAATGAAAAAAACGGCTTTACGTTTGCATGCACTCACCTCTGTAAGGTCTAATCGTTCAGAGGTGCAAGTCACTACTAGCACAGCTGATTGTCGTAACACTCTGCATTAGGTGCGCCTCATGCATCATGCTATTGCATTTCAAAATAACTTACCGATTAGTCATATGACAGCAATTCATCTCAGAAATTCCTGTATTACTCATCCACGAAAAAAAAAAATGTGTCTGACCTAACATCCTGTGTGTCCTGAAACCTGTACCACACCATGCATCTGCATGTGGAGTTAGGTAATTTTTTTTTTTTTCAGAATGCACATGCAAAAGTGAAACTTGTTCGCAGGCACAGAAAAACTTGTTCAACTACCTCCCAAAGTGTTCGTTTGGATACACACACTCATGCTGATACCCATTTTTGCATGTTCATGGTACTAAAATGTGTATGCGCACATTCAAATTAAGTTAAACTCAGTGCTTATCTGACAGATACTTGTACTTGCATCGATCACTTAGGAAACACTTTTCATGTTGCTCAAGAATTACAAGTATGCCCGGAGAGGTTATACCTCGATTGCGTAATTGAAAAGGCACATGTGATAGGATTACTATGATATGACGACATGGGGTGGTGCTGGCATCCCTTTGTAGACGTTGGGAATTTTTTCACCCAGAAAACCTAATTTTTCGGTTCAATGTGTTTTCGATTTACAAATGCAACTGTCAGCAAGGATGTCTGTTTCATTTCCCCGAAGTAATTAATTGGGGATTATGACATTGCGTGAGTTAATTGAATTTCCCATACAATGATGCGATTAAAAGGTATCGACAGGCACAATTGAGAGAGGGGGCATAAAGCATTATCGTGCTGTGGCATAGAGACGGCTTTTGTGCACGCACAAAGGCTAACTGGTATAAGTGTGGAATTAAATGCAATAAGTACTCATTAATGCCTGTCTATGGGGCGCTTTAGATGAAGTGAACTCTCAATTAAGCCGATGATATGATTTGTTGAGTTTTCAATTGTAAAGTGGAATTGAATTGACTTGTGATGGCAACATACATGCACCGAGACCGCCGTGCAATGTAATTGTGTGTGTTGTGATGAATTTAGCACAGGGTGTGCTTTTTTTCTATAGTTAGAGGATTTTTTTCAATCACTTTTAAATGAAAAATACACGAACGAATGTATGGTCTTAAGCAACATGTATGGAATATGATGAATCTGCAGGTAATCCGGGATGATCCTGGGCCTCAACCAACATGCCACTCCATTTAGCCCAGCCCCTAGCTAACTGCCTTTAGTTGCGCCCTTCAAGTTGATTGAGGTCGGTTTCTACTTTGTGCGCACCACTTAGGCCAGGTCTTCATCTAGTGCGTCCGAGGTCTGGCTGGATAAGGTGTATATTGGTGCCGATTCGCTCTATATGTCTGGATGTCTGAAATTCATCATGCCCAATGCGGAGTTTTTTTTTTGACGAGGAGTATAGCCCTGTACAGCTATTTTAGATCGTGGTTGAATCATAGCCGGTCAACGCAAACGGAACAGAAGAATTTTTCTGTCAACACAACCAAGGATTTCTTCATTCGCTTTTGATACGGCTGATGCTTCAGCACCGTTGAGCAGGATTGGGATTATCAGGGTATTTCTTCAGTAGTTCGAGTGAGGGTTTCACTTTTAAAAAAATGCTTCTTAACGGTGGCAACTACGAAGTAAAAAACTTACATGAGCAAGTCTGACATATTTGGACAATGTAAGGTTATAGGTTAGGTTGTAGTGGCAACATGCGATGCGCGTGCACACTTGGACCATAAAGGTCCGTTGTGGTACCACGTGGATCTGTCGACTTTCCTATGTTTGTTCGCCTAATTGAACCATTCAGAGCTAACAATGTAGCGAAGGAGGTTTCTGACATTAATATTGGCCAGCTCACCTAGATTATCGAAGAAATACTCCCCTAGATGAAGCTTACTCTTTACTGAGAAAGCTGGACAAGAGCATAGCAGGTGAGTAATACTCCCTTCTCCTCTTCGTTTAAGCAGCTTCTACAGAAGTCATTGCTGAATAGGCCTAGTCTTTTTGTGTGTAAGCCTATGGAACCGTGTCCTGTAAGGACCCCGATTATGGTGATGATGTTTGATCTGTTCAGCATTGTCAAGTAGATGGAGCGCTTCTGGTTAATGTTAGGTCAGAGTTGCCTGGATATTTGACACATTGTGCCGTTTATCCATCTGAGGTTTGCTTTTTTTTATCGCATCCAGTTTGATCAGCAATTTACATGTAGCGATGGGTATGCCATATGTATCATATCTACTGGCGGTAGAATATCAAGGGTTGTGCCCTGTCTGACAAGCTCATCTGCCCTGCAATTCCCTGGTTTGTGGCCCGGCACCCAAAAGAGGTGAATGGTAAAATGCTCCGCCATCTCGTTGAGAGACAGTCGGTATTTGTGGGCTGATTTCGAATTGAACGAGATTGCTTCCATGGATTTAATTGCCGTTTGGCTGTTGCTGAAGATTCGTGTATATTACATTCCTTTTCAGCCAGGACAAGGCTTCTTTGATTGCCATGATTTCCGCCTGAAAAATGGTACAATGAACGAAAAGTCGAAAGGATATGTTAAGGTTAAGCACCTCGGAGTAAACACCTCCACCCACTCCAGATTCTATTTTGTTTTATTCGGACAATAATATATACAAACATTTCAATAGTTAGGCACCAAAAGACCAACGGCATCGCTCAGTTTCGTAGTGAATACTGATGGACCTATGTCCAGGTGTATCTAATAAATTTAAGTTGCCCTGCAGATTGTGGGTTGTACATTCGGTTAAATATTCAATCACGGAAAACACATATTATTACGAAGCAACCAAAAGCCATGGAAAGGACTGATTACACGACCATGCTAAATGTCAAAAAGGACAAAGGCGTTCCTATCTACACCTGGAATGTGAGAACATTAGACAGAAGACGTGCAGCTAAACAACTAGTGGAAGCCTTAGGCTGCTACTAAGCAGACATTACTGCCATCAAAGAAATACGATTGGATGGGCCGAACAAAAAGAGGAAGAAAAACTGGGACATTTACTAGGTCCGTGTTATTCTGTGCAGAAATAAGAACTTTTCGGATATGCATTTGGTATAAGGATAGCAAGAAGTCGTATGGCTTGAAGACATTAGCAAACGTGTTGTAACAATGCGTATAAAGGCCGAATTAACCAATATAAGCCTTATTTGCGCTCCTGCTCCGAAGAAGAAATGAGATGACATTGCAATCTTATGAGCGTCTACCAACGAGTTTAAAATTGTGTTGGGATATTTTCAACGAATGTAGGAAGTTACAACATTTTTAGCAGTATTGTCGGAAAGCACAGCCTACATGACACCACGTACCACTACATGTATCACTTCGACATCCACAAAGGGACATGGCAGTCTCGAAATTAACGAACGGTGAACCAAATTGGTCACATTGCGATAGAGAAGAAGCACGCATACAGTTTTTGGATGTTCGAAAACTCCGAGGGGCTTACTAACTCGGACTACCTGGTAGCAGCCAATATATGAATGCGGATATCCACCACACGCAACAACAAAGAGTGGAATCGCAAGTAACCGTCCACACCTTTGCAAACGGCGTATCCCTCAATCTTTCGATTAATACCATTCCACCATTGATGAACAATGGCGATGAACAATGGCGACGATGTTAACTAGCCAGCAGATCGACTGAATTTATTCACCGATCCTCCTTTCACCCTCCTTTTGGAGAAAAAATTCTTTTTGGCAAAATTTGGAAGGAAAACCCTCAGATCGGCTAAACTTTTTGATCGATCCTCCTTTCACCCTACTTTAGGAGAAAAAAAATGTTTTTGGCAAAATTTGGAAGGAAAACCCTTGAGATGGGATGGTTATCCGTAACCTTAGCATGGGCTTGGTAAGAACCACGTAGGCTTTCTTCCAGAATTCAGTGGAAGAGGAACGAAGAAGTAAGGATTTCTACATGGTCGTCTACACCGACGGATCAAAGATCAGCTGTGGTATGGGGTCCAGTGTCTACTCGAAAATATCAGTATCATACCGCCTACCGGATTTTGCCAGCGTATTCCAGGCGGAACTGCTGGCTATCCGAGTGGCTTGTACGCAACTGGGGCGTGACACTACACAAAAGCAAAATATCGTTATCCTCATAAATAATCAAGCTGCCCTTAAGGTCATCAACTCGGCTACCATATCCTCCAAGCTGATACAGGAATGCCGGAATGATCTTGGCTCCCTGAGCGAATGCTTCAGGGTCACACTTCTCTGGGTCCCAGGGCACAGTGACATTTAAGGAAACGAGATGGCCAGACAAGGCTTAGATCTACACGCCTTACTTGCACAAATCCACTCATACTTTCTGAATAAGGCTGACTCCAAATGGAGAAGGTAAACAAATTGTGTCATATCAAGGAAGATATGCGGCCTACCTACGACAAGAACAGAACAAACAACCTACTGAATAGAACCCGCTCAGATATCGCAAGAATTCCGGCGATAGTCACGGGGCACTGGCCAATTGGAGAACATGCGGTCAAACTAGGGATCCCATACAACCCCCAATGTCGCAGTTGCGGAAACGCAAATGAGAAAGAAACCCGCTCCCATTTCATTTGCAAATGTCCGGCACTAGCAAGAGCCAGATTGCGTGCATTAAACCAACCACTCTTATCTGCTCATATTCGTTTTCTAGATACAGCCTGTGGATTTTAGAAGACGGGTTAGAGTGGTTGGTCTAATGCACGCAACCTCAACAATCATCCTAAAAAAAGGTCACACGAGTCGTGATAACAAAAAGGCACATCAGTGCTACTTGGGTTCATGCTGAACCGCCACCTCTACCTTCCCACCCTGGTGAGAACCTACAATCTCTTCTTGTTCATCTATGTTCACGCCTGGCACCCCTAGTTTTGAAGGTTTACACACTGGTAAAACTTGCGACCATCTTTTTTACCTAAAGTCTAAAAGTCTTCACCTACAGCTATGCCTTAAAGGAAATTAGCCTTCAATATGTTTGTTAGTTTTTGTTACTATCGATCTTTTTAACATAAAATTTAACAGACGGATTTGATTCTTGGAATAATCAAAGATTACCTTAAAACCGGTCAATATTTTTAAATTTATGCAACCACCTAAAAATAAGTAGTAGGGAGTTCTGTTTTGCATTTTTACGAACCCAAAGCCATCGGAATAACTCTGTTGGTTGCAACCAGACCCATTTACCTCGCGAAAAAAAAATCAAGGTACCTGCGACAGGTAAAATATTCCAATTTGCATTTTTAGTCGCTCCGCCAGACATCGTGGGTAGCTAAAATCCTGTGCGAAAAAAGTGATCATAAATATTCATATCATCACACTTTGTAGTGAATAAAAACGTCATTAAGAGATTGACACCCAATGTAAATTTGCATTCTCCGGACCACGGGTAATGTTTTCAGAACAAACAAATGTGGCGGCTTAATTATACAGAATTGTGACAGCTAACAACTGGCAGTTGCTAACGCACTTTTAATTATTATTTTTGAATGAAGATAATTTTTCGTTCTTGAAATGAAATCAGAGACCTGTTCTGAATAAGGGTGATTCCATTTGGAAGTGGGCATTGAAGTAAATTGCAGGAAAAATATCTTGACAAAGAGCCATAGACCAATCAGTTCTGATTACTACCGACCGTTTAAAATGCTGTGAACTGGATAGACAGCTTTCTTAAAGAAAGGTGCAAGAAAGTTTCTCTAGAAACACTGGAGTGTCTCAGGGATCAATTCTTACACCCACTCTAACTGTGTTGCACAGTAATGATCTTTTGGGGAAAACTACTGTTGTGATTCGAGGTTATATGGAAGTTTCCATCAGATGTACATACTGTTGCAGGAATATAATTGGTCTATCCAACGTTGTAAATTGGATACCACTTCTACATGCTTGGCTTGTTCTGGGGGCAGGGTTGGATATTCGGGATTCAGAGGAAAAAAGTAAATTAGAGGTCAAGCATAGGACATAAGAAATGAGTTAAGTATACAAGTGATCAGGTTCAGGTGATGATTCAGTGTGAAAAATAAATTGCACATGGACGGGAGTGTTAAGTCCAGGAAGTTATTTTGCATTGTTATTGGCCAAATCTTGTTTGAATCTGAGTTTGATCTGAGTCAGCTAGACGTCGACCCTGAATCGCCAAGTGGAATGTAACGCTACTAACTGGATTTTAGGTTTGTGAATGACAGTACTTAGATAGCGACTAACACAAATGACACACTTATTAGTGCTATTGTTGCACACGGCCACAGATGCGAAAAAAATAAAATCTATAAACTAAAACCAACAACAGATTATAAATAATATATAGAGGAGGCGGAAATCTAGTCCAATTAAACTCAAAGACAACCCAGAATACAGCATTTAGAAGAAAGTACAAGTCCACAGTTTTGCAAATTGAAAAAAATCAGAAGAATCCATGCATGATGTATCAAGGCAAGACCATTTAACCTCTATTTTGACCATTCCAGATTTCCACCAATATAACGGGTCCGCCATCTAACTTTTTTTTTCGTGAATGGTAATAAATACTTAGCTCATGTCTGATTTGACAGATAATTAGTTTTATCCTTCCGCTGAACGAATATGGTTGTCTATACGCTTGAACAACGCTGGGAAATATTGCGACATTACTTTGAAAATCATGGTAATGTTGCAGAATGTGTGCGAAAATTGCGTACGGATTTTGGAAGAAGAGAAGAACCGTCAGCTCCGTATGTTCGTTATCTTGTGAAAAAAGTGAAAGAAACTGGCATCCTCATCGATAAACCAAAGCGTGAAAAGCCAAAAACAGTGCGTACACCCGAGAATATTGCTGCTTTGGCAGAAAGTGTCCGTGAAGAGCTATCAACATCAATTCACCGTCGTTCTCAACAATTGAACATTTCGGAGACATCATTGAGACGAATTTTGCATAAAGACCTTGGTATGACGCCATACAAAGTCCAATTGGTTCAGGAGTTGAAGCCAACTGACCATCCAATGCGTTTTCGCTTCGCTAAGTGGGCCTGCGATCGACTTAGAGAAGATGCCGATTTTGCCAAAAAAAATCATCTTTTCAGATGAAGCTCATTTTGATCTTGGCGGGTATGTAAACAAGCAAAATTGAAATGCCGATACACCCAAAACGAGTCACTGTTTGGTGCGGATTTTGGTCCAGAGGCATAATTGGGCCATTTTCTTCGAAAATGAGCAAGGAGTGGCCGTTACAGACAAAGGCGATCGTTATCGGGACATGTTGAACGAATTTTTGTTCACAAAAATTGAAGAGGAGGATATTGGCAACATTTGGTTTCAACAGGACGGCGCTACGTGCCACACAGCCGAAGCTACACTCGATGTTTTGCGCCCTGTTTTTGAAGATCGCATTATCAGCCGCAGAGCTGATGTCGGTTGGCCACCTCGGAGCTGCGATTTGACACCGTTGGACTTCTATTTGTGGGGTGCCGTAAAAGATAAGTGTTACGCCGACAAGCCAGAGACAATTGACGCTTTAAAGTACAATATTCGTGAAGCCATTGGTGAAATACAGCTGCACACAATCGATAATGTGCTTAAAAATTGGATCGATCGTGTAGGCTACTGCATGGCCAGCCGAGGCAGCCATTTGAATGAAATTATTTTCCATTATTTAAGAAAATATTCAGTAGTTTTTTTTATAGCATTTTCAAAAAAAAAAGTTATTTGGCGGACCCTTTAGAATCTACAACAACTCAAGATCTAAACTCTCAGTTTATAATTAGATACACAAGTTGACAAGTACGTCAAAGAACATTTTTAAAAATACATTTCTATTCCCAAATCAGCGGCGTCTAAGCTATGTTATCTATTTAGCTTTAAGACTTATGTTACACCATTGGAACTTTTCTTCTGCACAAAGCCCAGGTACTACCAGTTCTTGATTATTATCCTCATGTTTGGAGTTCGGCTTCAATACATATCCTGATTTTACTGAACTCAATTAAAAGAAGAGAAATCCGCCTTAGAAACGATTTTTCACTTACATACTTCAAATAAAATTATCAAAAAAAATAAGAAATTAATCCCTGTATTTCAATAACCAACAAAAAATGTTCATCTAAAAACGACACGAACAACGCAATACCAGCATTTTTTTTTATTTACAGAACGTGCAAACAATTGTAAGAACTTTCAGAAGTCGAATTTCCACCAATATAGTTACATCTGCAAGCGCCACTTCTGAGAAAAGTTTATAAAAAAAATCAGATTCTAATAAAGTTTTATGTTTCCCAGTTATTTTTTTTTTAAAGTTACTCAATTTAATAAAAAATAAATCAAATTGGGATGTCGCTTTCAAATATGGGGTGTTGAAATTACCTATAAAAGCTGCCTAGAATTTGCCGCCGCGCCGTTAGCCGCATTTCGGAACTCAGATTTAGTAAGATACTTTTTGTTCTGATTGGTCAATCGACCATTTTGACTAATGATGCCAGAACTTCAAGGGGTAGTAAGTATTTTACTAAATCTAAGTTCCGGAACACGGCTCTTGATTTAGTTTCATCAACGGTGATGCTTAACACAATGGTGGATAGTGTAACTTTCGAGAAAATCATCCGCCATAATTCGTCAAAATAGGGATTCAGAGTACCCATATACAATTTTCGGATAACAAACCCATCCAGAACGTGTCACTATTTGGCTAAATTGAATGATATTGACGGTCAATCCAAAACTAGATTTAGGGCAGGAAAGTCCACAATCGATCAAATTTTCACACTTCGGCAGATCCTGGAAAAAACCCAAGAAGTCCAAATCGATACCCACCACCTATTTATCGATTTCGAAGCCGCATACGACAGCATTTATAGAGACGAACTATACAGAGCCATGTCTAGTTTTGCTATACCGCCCAAAATCGTCCGTTTGTGTAGGATGTTGATGGAGAATTCTCGCTGCTCCATCAGGGTCGGAAGCGACCTCAACGACACATTCGATACCAAAAAAGATTTTGGCAAGGCGATGCGCTGTCATGTGACTTCTTCAATTTGATTGTGCAAAACTTCCGAGCCAACAAGAGAGGCACAATCTTCCAAAAATCGGGGCAACTACTAGCATAGCTGACGATATTGACATCATGGGTAGGACTCAACGTGATGTCATAGCCACGTTTGCTAGTATAGAGAAGGAAGCGGCAAAAATGGGTTAAGCAGTAAATAAGGGTAAGACTAAGGTCAACAAGAAAGGGCACACAACATCAACTAATTGGACAGAACGTCACCATTGACAGATATAACTTTGAGGTAGTACGGGACTTTGTCTACCTCGGCTCCGCTATTAACTCTGACAACAACATCTCGTCAGAAATTAAACGAAGAATAACTCTTGCCAACCGCTGTTTCTTCAGGCTAAGAAGGCAATTTAGTAGTAAAGCCCTCACTCGAACTACTAAGGAGATCCTATATAACACCCTGATCATCCCAGTCGTGCTCTACGGCGCTCAAGCATGGACCGTATGAAAAGAGGATCCTTGGTCAATTTGAGAAGGAAATTGTTCGGTCCCGTTTGCATTGACGGGCTATGGAGACGAAGATTAAACCAAGAACTATACGAGCTGTACAGCGACATGCCCCTAGTCAAAAATAAAACCCCGCATTGGACGTTTAAGACGGCTAGGACATGGAGAACGAATTGACACCAATACTCCGGCTTGTAGTTTATGATTCCCAGCCAGACTTCGCGCCCACAAATAGAAACCGACCTCAACCAACTTGGAGTGCGCAACTGGAGGCAATTAGCTAAGGACCGGGCTAACTGGAGAGGCATGTCATCTTGTCTACTTGTCTACTTTCCTATCTTTAGAGGTCTGTCAAAGTATGTATAATGACTTCCTCCCTTCTTTTTTAGACATTTTAGCACGAACAAAATGATGGTCGAGCAGGTGGTGTGTGGTCAGCGGCAAGAACTACCCCGTCCGACGAGCTTAGCTGAGTACCATGCCCTCCTCAGCTCCACTGAAAATGCCTATGTGTCCCGAACCACAACAATGGTTCATTCCGGACCGTACCTGCCACACTTAAGTTAGTAAGTAAGAATCGTTGTTGGGTTCCATTATAGCTGGCCACAGACCCCTTATATACGGCCCTATCGAGGTATCCATCGGAAAATTCTCCGATTTTGTACGATTCAGAGGATTTTTTTCTTTGAGGTATTCTTCTGAAAAGCTGTTCGGAATATTTCTCCGACATTTTGTAACGCATCCCGACGAGATGCGTTCAGGTGCATTTTTCGTGCAATTTTTGACAGCTAAGTGCCATTCTTTTTCCGATTTCCTCCGACACAAATTCTTCAAGGAATTTATTTACGAATTGTATTGAAGTGGAGCCGTCGCGCTTGTGTAATATTTTTTTCGATGACACATACCTCGAATGGAATTTGAACCTCCGACGAAGTATGCGTTGCGGAAAATTGTCCGCTCCGACGGAAACCTCGACAGGGCTGATAATTCAGGTATCTAGTCTAATAGCGTTTTCGATTGGGATTTTTAGATTTACTCTCAGATTTCAGATTTTACCCGTCCCAATCGAACATTAAAGAGGTTACTCTGGTTTTGTGTGTGTGTTAGTGTGCCATTTGACAGCTTATTGTTTATCTTTAGGTCGCACTTATAGCTATTAGCTATCAATGAAAACCATCATATGAAATTTTCTTTTACTCATTGCGGCTTTTTTATAAATTCAACCATTGGCGAGTTGGTGTCAAAACAAAGCTTATGAATTTTAGAACATGATTATCCAAAAATATTTTAGTTTCTAATTATAGTTTTCGCAGAAATAACAAAAAACACAAATCAAACTGCGATATGCAAACTTCAAACTGACATAAGTCAGATGTTAAATGTTTTTGTGTTGGTGCATGTTGGTGTAAATCTGACTTGGAATCCAGATTCTTCAAAAGTACTCTAGAGTATAAAAAGAGTGCTTTTTGTATCCCAATCGAAAACGCTATAACTTAAAACTAATAAGTGGGCTTCTAGTCCGCTAAAACCTGAGTATGTGATGAGTAAGTTTCCTCATTATTCTGACACCAAAATTCGATGTACGAATCCCTTTTCCCTTTTGGTGTATAGTTTTAGGCGCGTAACTAATAAATTTCCTACGAACCATTCACAATTACTTGTTATCCTGGGCTTAGCTAAACCACACTTTTTTGATGACTGTGAAACCCAAAAAACTTAAGACCAAATGTAAGCACTGCTTTTTGCTTAGCTAAGCAACGGATTAAGCTCCCACTGTGAAACCGGGCACTAGTGTTGGTTCGGTAAATTTTTATATTCTTCTGAGAATAAATCCTGCATATCCTTTTCCCAATCCTTTTTTTTTTGGCGAGTAGTGAATATTTCCCATCGTCATTTTGCATACTGACTGACGAGTTTGGGCGGTGTTCCAAAACTAAAAGTTTGTCTCAAAAAAATATGCTATGCGGCTTCAAATCGATGAATAGGTGTTATGTATCGATTAGGACTTACTGAGATTTTTCCAGGATCAGGCAAAATGTGAAAATTTGATCGGTTGTGGAGTTTCCTAACCTAAAATCAAATTTATATGCGCCGATCAGGTTATTGGTGATCATGTTCTTATGGAAGATGGGATCCTGCAAGCAATTTAGCAGTATGTTTCTTACCAAGTCATCTCTTCTGAATTTGTATAGCTCGGTAGGAGTTCAGTTCAGGAGTTTAGTTCGGTAGGAGTTCATTACTGGCAGCCTTTTTAGATAAATTTTACATATTGCTGTTCAAATTTTATTTAGGTCGCTGTTGTCTTCCATATTAAACGGTTGTCAGGGAGGGATTGTTCTTAGGCGCCATTAAACTTCGACTTAGACTCAACTACAACAATTTGTCCTTCGTCATCTAGATAGGACTTTTTTCGGGCCTTTTATTTCTGATGTATCGTAATTGAAAGTTAAAACATCATAAAGAAGTAAGGATTTTAAACTTTATCAACATCATAGAAGGTTTTGAAAATATTTTGTATGTATTATAAGCTATGGGCTTTAGACTACTCAAACCAGCGGACTTGTAGGGTTTACCTTACATATTGACATATTTTACTTTCCTCAGTAATTTTTTTGTTGTTACCCACCAAACTGCCTAAACGTCCTAAAGTGGTATACGGATGGTTCTAAAATGGACTCAGGGGTAGGAGCTGGCATACATGGACCAAATAAAAACATCTCAATACCAATAGGAAAAAACCCTAGTGTATTCCAAGCTGAGCTCCATGCCATAAAAGAATGCGCAAACCTAATACACAACTCAGGTATTAAAGGCGCAAACATCCATATATTCACGGACAGTCAAGCAGCTATAAAAGCCCTTAGCTCACACATCATTGACTCCAAATCAGTACTACACTGCTTCAACTCCCTCCAAACACTCAGTTCCAGGAACAAAACCAGACTATGGTGGGTCCCCGGACATAAGAAAATTGAAGGCAACGAAAAAGCTGATGAACTAGCCAGAAAAGGTTCGGAAACCCCCTTCATTGGACCTGAACCCTTCTGTGCAATTCCCAAATCAGCCATAAGTCTGGTCATAAAAAACTGGGAACAAAACAAATGTTTTTCATACTGGGAAAACATCCCAGACCTAAGACAGGCCAAAAGAGCTATTCAGCCCTTCAAATCAGATGCTAATAAGATACTAAATCTTCGCAGGCACGATATCAAAAACATAGTATGCTACCTAGCTGGTCATCACGGTCTGCGATATCACCTAAATAAAATGCATCTAGTCGACTCACCGGAGTGCAGACTATGTCTAGAAGAAGACGAAACAGCCGAGCATATCATATGTGAATGTCCGGCCCTTTATGAGAAGGGAATCTTTCCTCAGGGAATTTTTATGTCCCGAAGAACTGAGGAAATCTTCGGCTGAAAGTATTATCAGCTACATTAGGAAAGTAGAAACGTTACTAACCTGATAGACATCTGACGGCAAGCACAATAGATCTTTTAGGTCGATGTGTATATAACTGCTTAGGCAGGTCAGAATTTAAAAAAAAAAAATTGTTTGCAATTAAAGCCCATCACGGAAAACGAAAAGCATAGCAAAAGCTACACTCGATTTATCCTACTCAAACAATTCATGAAAAATGATAGTCCTACAGAAGTTAATTGAAATGTTGTCCCCGACAATGCAAAATTTCGAAAAAAAATAAATCAAATCCCCCATCTGCCAAAAAATGTACCAAAATCATTTAGGACTATCAATACGATTGGGATTGACAAACGATAAACCGCATATAGATGGAACCAAATGATTGATTACATTCCCACTGTGATGTGTCCTTTTCCTAATGATGCCCCAACCCCTCAATGACAAATCCTTGTATAAAAATTCATTAAACACCTACATAGGTATATATCGATTGACACATTGATGTGTTTACAACAACATCCTATCAATGACAGGAATACACACACCGCCATTATCATCAAAAGGGAAGCTGGCTATGAAGTTATTGAAGCAGGCATGATGTATGCCATTAGGCCTTTATCCCACAGCACATCATCTTGCCCATGGCTTTAATCAATCATAGACTGATGAAATTTATCAGCATCCTCTCAAAACCTCCCGCCATTCGAATGTTTGGATATGCGCGTTCCTATTTCGTATTTTTTTTACGTTCGCCCATACCGCCCCGACTGTTCCGTATTTTCAATTAGCGAAATGGAAATGTTTTCAAAATCAACTTGGAAAGTAATAACATGTGTGGGAGCTGCGCGTCTATTTTCCCAACAGACACAACAAAAATCCGCCCAAACAGAAATCGAGGAATTAATGTGCTTAAGGATCTCATGATCGATGTAGGTATGTTCTACCATACGAGTTCATGACGAGTAATTTGGTAAAGTTTTACTTTTTGTTTTTTTTTTCTGCTTTTTTTGCTTTTTTTGCTTTCTGATGAATGTGATAATATGTTTGCCGAAGACTCTTTAATGGGCAAACGGGAATATCAATCGAAATATTGATTCAGTTATTGACGTAGAACTAATTGCGTATGGATTTGAAGAGGTGAAGTATTTTTTTCGATTGCAATGTTTGTGTACCTTGCCTCATAATGTATGCTTTTGATGATATGCTTTAAATTAATAAACTCTGAAATGGATGTACTTGTATCTATCATCGAGAAAAAATTAATACAGATTTATTGGTTTTGAGATATGTATACAAACAGTTATTTAATATTATATGAGATGAGTTTATTTGGCTAAGATGGGGAGGTCCGTGAAATATGTTGTGAATGAGTGAATTCTACAGGCTGCATGTTCCAACTTCCAGGTCGATTTTTTCAATAAATTTTAAATGAAATACAATTTTATAATTTCTATATTTTATTGATTGATTATATTGGGCTTTTATATTATCTATATGTGGAATGTGTATCGGTGACTCTTTTGAGCACATTATGCATAACAATTTCGCAGACATCTTGTTCAGCAAATTCGTTCCTAATGTCGTCTTTATGCATCGAGGTTGTAGTATGTTTGTGGAAGTAAACCTCTTTCTTCAAGTACCTCTATAAAAATAAGTCATTAGGCGTCAAATCAGGGGATCTTTGAGCCAGTGGATATCACCACTTTGACATTATTTTTAAAATTCGCCATCGGACGATGGTTGGGTGTTGTAGAACGAGGGTAGACTCTGATTGGCTTTAAATTGGCAATGCCCAGTGGTTGTAACTCTGACTACACATCAACTGCGCTTATTTTTACCTCCAAGTGGTAACCATCGGGTACTGGTCTCATCCGACCGGATTTGACTTGCTAAACGATAAGTGCGAGTGTTGATAACAAGACTAAAAATAGTAACACTACAAAGAGCCTGGTCAGAATTTCACGGAAGGAATACCCGGCCTGCTGTCATAGGCGAACCTAGATGAGCTGCTCCGACATATTCTGACAACAGTTTATCTAGGAATTTTAAGGATAAGTCAGGCCCCTTGAACAGAAATGGTGGCGGATGAAGCGAAAGGTCAACGGCAGCGCTCAATCCCGTAGTGGATACTTAGGAACTGGCCCTCAAGTATGGGGGTTGTGCTTTGGGTAAACTACCCACCCATGGAAAAACCCATATGTTACGACACAACCAATAGCCTCGGAAAGGACTGATTTTGTTGTTGACGACCCTGTTAAGCGAAAAAGGACAACGACGTTCGTATCTGCACCTGGAATATGAGAACATTAAACAGGTAAGGTGCACGCGAACAACTAGCAGAAGCCCTAAACTGCTACAAAGCAGACATTACTGCCATCCAGGAAATACGATGCGATGAGCCGGGCAAAAAGAGGATGAAAAACTGTGACATCTACTATGGACCGTGCTTTAGTGAACAGAAACAGCGACTATTCGGATGCGGATTTGTTATAAGTGCCAAACTTAGGCAAGAAGTCTTATGTTTCGAAGACATTAGCGAACGCAGCAAGCCCAAACTCGCCAACATAAGAAAAAGATGGTATAACTAAGGATTGCTTCTACGAGCTCCTTGACAAAACCTATGAGTGTTTAACGATGTACGATATAAAATCGTGCTGGGAGATTTTAACGCAAAAGTAGGAGTAGAAGACATATTTTCCAGTATTGTCGGAAAACACAGCCTACACGGCAACGGACTTAGGCTAATTGACTTCGCTACGGAATTAAATGCCACTATAGCCAGCAAACGGTTTCCTCCTCACCTCGATATCCATTAGGGGACATGGCGGTCTCCAGATCAACCAAATTGATCACATTGCGATAGACAAAAGGCACGCATCCAGTATTTTGGATGTCAGAACATTCCGAGGGGCTAGCATCCACTCGGACCACTACCTTGTTGTAGCCAAGGTAAGGATGCGGATATCCACCACGCCATAACAAACCAGAAATACTGTGAAAAAAATTAATGTCGAAAGGCTGCAATCGCAAGAGACCGCCAAGACCTTCGCGCAACGCGTATCCCTTAACCTCTCGATTCACACCCTACCACCAGCGTCAATTATCGAAGAACAATGGCAACGATGCCAACAAGCCATTAGATCAGCCGCAACTGATGTGCTAGGTTTCTCGCGGCCACCAGCAAGAAACCGCTGGTTTGATGAGGAATGCTGACAGATGCTCGCAGCCAAGAACGAGGCCTACAAGGCTAAGCTGCAGGTGAAGACGAGAGCTGCCATTGAGCTCTATAGGCAAAGAAGAAGGGAAGAACATCGGCTTTTCAGAAAGAAGAAAAAAGAGCAAGAAAAGCGCGCGATCGAGGATATAGAGAGGTGCCACTCCAAGAACGATGTTCGCAAGTTTTACCAAAGTGTAAAACGTCAAAGCCAAGGATACAAGGCTCGAACAGAATCCTGTCGAGATGAACAAGGAAATATCGTAGTTGAAACACAGTCGATGCTGAGGATATGGAAGAACTACTTCTGCAAACTGTTAAACGACGATGACGAACAACATTCTGCTGTCAGGCAGAACGAACCATTTAATATTGGCAACGACAGTGAAAACTGCCAACAACCCGATCTAAAGTGGGGATAGCAATATCTAAACTCAAGCTTAATAAGGCCGCCGGAAATGACTGCCTTCCCGCTGAGCTTTATAAAGCTGGCGGAGATAACTTGGTAAGCAACATCCACCAACTCATAAGCCAAATTTGGTCGGTTGAAAGCATGCCTGAAGAATGGGACCTCAGCATCGTTTGCCCGATCAAAAAAGGAGACCCTCTGAACTGAACTGCACCAACTACAGAGGCATTAGTCTACTCAACATCGCTTACAAGATCCTATCTGCCGTACTATGTGAACGCTCGAAACCGTTTACCAACAAACTGATCGGCCCTTAACAGTGTGGTTTTAGGCCAGGAAAGTCCACAACCGATCAAATTTTCACACTCCGGCAGATCCTGGAAAAAACCCAAGAAGTCCAAATCGATACCCACCACCTATTTATCGATTTCAAAGCCGCATACGACAGCATTTATAGAGACGAACTGTACAGAGCCATGGCTAGTTTTGGTATACCGCCCAAAATCGTCCATTTGTGTAGGATGATGATGGAGAAATCTCGCTGCTCCATCAGGGTCGGGAACTACCTCACCGACACATTCGATACCAAAAAAAAGATTTAGGCAAGGCGATGCTCTGTCATGTGACTTCTTCAATTTGATTCTTGAGAGGATTGTGCAAAACTCCGGAGCCAAAACCAGAGGCACAATTTTCCAAAAATTGGTGCAACTACTAGCATACGCTCACGATATTGACATCATTGGTAGGACTCAACGTGATGTCATAGCCACGTTAGCTAGTATAGAGAAGGAAGCGGCAAAAATGTGTTTAGCAGTCAATGAGGCTAAGACTAAGGTCAACAAGAAAGGACACACAACATCGACGAAATGGAGTGAACGTCACAGTTGACAGATATAACTTTGAGGTAGTACTGGACTTTGTATACCTTGGCTCAGCTGTCAACTCTGGCAACAACAACTCGTCCGAAATTGAATGAAGAATTATTCTTCCAACCGCTGTTTCTTCAGGCTAAGAAGGCAATTTAGTAGTAAAGCCCTCACTCGAACTACTAAGGAGATCCTATATAAGACCCTGATCATCCCAGTTCTGCGCTCTAAGGCGCTGAAACATGGACCTTGTCGAAAGTGGATGAAGAAATCCTTGGTCGACTTTAGAGGAAAGTTCTTCGAAAAATCTTCGGTCCCGTTTGTGGTGACGTGCTATGGAGGCGAAGATTCAACTAAAAACTATACAAGCTGTACAGCGACATGCCTCAGTCAAAGAAATCCGCATTGGACGTTTAACATGGCTAGGGCATATAGAACGAATGGACACCAATACTCCGGTTCGCAGAGTCTTCCATTCCCAGCCAGACGTCATGACGCAGTAGAGGAAGACCTCGCCTTAAGTGGCTCGCACAAGTAGAAACCGACCTCAACCAACTTGGAGAACTCAACTAAAGGCAGTTAGCTAAGGGCCCGTCTAATGGGAGAGGCATGTTGGTTGAGTTCCAGGTTCATTCCGGACTGTAGCGCCACTTATGTAAGTATTCCCTATCCTGTTGCATATGCCACCATAAAGGTATATTAGTCGGTCTAAGCTTTTTGTTCACCCTCAAGTCATAAATATTTTGATCGAAGAGGTTATAATGCTGCCTTGTCTCAGGTAAGACAGAGATCCTCAACGGGTAGGGCTCTCGTACACTTTCAAAAAAAAAAAAGTCGATTTTGTTCAAACCACAAGGAATTTTGATTAAGTCTCTGAACAAGATATTTAGACAGTGTGATTTACTATTTCTCCCCATAATATTTTAAGCCACTTGTTGGGGATTCAAACTATGACATCGGATAGGGTATAAAACAATCACCCCATCGGATTGTAGCCTTCTCATATGTTTTTCTAGTTTCAGTACAAAAATACCCGCCATTCGGCGTCACTGTTCCATATAACTTGATTTAATAAACATGACCTACTTGCCTCAAAAACAGAGTATTTTAAGATGCATACGGGATTTTATTGCTGTGTCAAGTTTTTTAACGATTATTGCGAATTAAATTTCTCGCATGTCATCGCGGATATAAAACATTTTCCAAACAAATTCGATACGATTTTATCGATGCTCTTTGAGTCTTCGCAGATAGTTAACACTTAATTTATTCCTTAAGTTTAACTTTTCTTTATGTTTAATACTAATTTCTTTTTTTAAAGATCTCATTTTATTTTTTTGTTATTTATTTCGAGAACCACAGTTAAAAAATAATTGATGAGATTCCTCAAAGCCAATTAAAATAACTAAAAAAAAAACAATTTTAGATTTTTCAAATACCAACCACTGTCTGCCATTTTTTTTTTTTCAAAAACGCAAATGATTTATTTTTGAAAAAAAAAAAACATATTACAGATACAATACGTGTGTGTGTATTTATTTATTTATGCCATTCTGCTTGTGACATCGAAAGTAGATAATTCCGTGGAATTATGTCGTGAGAATCCAGCAGTCAGATGGGATCTCAATCCATGCGTGTTAATCATAAAATGTCGTTCCTGTGACATCAAAGTGAAACCCTACGACACGCCCGCATTCGCTAGATGTGTGTTTTTTTTTTTAACTAGTGAATAAATTTACGATTGTTTTTTAGATGTTCGCGTAACGTGATGTGACGTCTTATTATATGTTGACGAGAAGATTTTCCTAATTATCCGCGAGTTCACCGAGTTGGCATACTTTTGCTGCTAAACATTGACAGGAACATGTTGGTTGGATAATTCTAAGATGGAGACGTTTCTACATTTTTTTTTTTGAAAATACTTTTTGTTTTGGAAAATTTCAATCGACATGTGCTTGACGAGGAGCCGCCATTTGGGGATTTTGTTTGATTGAATTTCCTTGGCACATGTTCAAACTCGAAACGACAAATAAAAATATTATTAAAATTTTGTTGGCACTAAAGTGTCATAATTTCTATAATTCGTATCGTTAAATATATAATTTGTCAACCTTATGGCTTTTGGGTCGTTTATCTATAAGAAAATGCGTCGTTGTTTTATTTTTTTTTTTTTGAATTTTTTTTGTTTGCGACTGACTAATAAACATTTGTTTTGGAATATTTTTTTATAAATCATGTAAGTAAATAGGTATACATTTTTGAAAGTAATAAAAATTAATGTTTTAGCATATATCATGTCCTAGGATGAAAGGGGGACAATGACAGCGACATCGTGGCCTGAGTATAAACTCAAGTTCCTACTGAAGTAAAACTTCTGTTGGGACGGTGTGAAATGGATTTTATGAAACGAAAAAGTGTAACGAAAATGAGGCAATTATAAAGGTTTTTAGAGGGTTTAGGCTGTGAGAGAATGAAATAAAACGAGTTTCTTTATAACGGGCCCGCCATCTAACGTTTTTTTTTTTAAACTAGTGCTTATTTCGTGAATGGTAACACAGCTCATGTCTGATTTGACAGATAATTAGTTTTATCCTTCCGCTGAACGAATATGGTTATGTATACGTTTGAACAACGCTGGGAAATATTGCGACATTACTTTGAAAATCATGGTAATGATGCAGAATGTATGCGAAATTTGCGTACGGATTTTGAAAGAAGAGAAGCACCGTCAGCTCCGTATGTTCGTTATCTTGTGAAAAAAAGTGAAAGAAACTGGCATCCTCATCGATAAACCAAAGCGTGAAAAGCCAAAAAAAGTGCGTACACCCGAGAATATTGCTGCTGTGGCAGAAAGTGTGCGTGAAGCGCCATCAACATCAATTCACCGTCGTTCTCAACAATTGAACATTTCGGAGACATCATTGAGACGAATTTTGCATAAAGACCTTGGTATGACGCCATACAAAGTCCAATTGGTTCAGGAGTTGAAGCCAACTGACCATCCAATGCGTTTTCGCTTCGCTAAGTGGGCCTGCGATCGACTCAGAGAAGATGCCGATTTTGCCAAAAAAAAAAAACAAATCATCTTTTCAGATGAAGCTCATTTTGATCTTGGCGGGTATGTAGACAAGCAAAATTGTCACATTTGGGGCGCAGAAAACCCGCACGCATACATTGAAAAGCCGATAAACCCAAAACGAGTCACTGTTTGGTGCGGATTTTGGTCCAGAGGCATAATTGGAGTGGAGTGGCCGTTACAGTCAATGGCGATCGTTATCGGGCCATGTTGAACGAATTTTTGTTCACAAAAATTGAAGAGGACAATATTGGCAACATTTGGTTTCAACAGGACGGCGCTACGTGCCACACAGCCGAAGCTACAGTCGATGTTTTGCGCCCTATTTTTGAAGATCGCATTATCAGCCGCAGAGCTGATGTCGTTTGGCAACCTCGGAGCTGCGATTTGACACCGTTGGACTATTATTTGTGGGGCTCCGTAAAAGAGAAGTGTTACGCCGACAAGCCAGAGACAATTGACGCTTTAAAGGACAATATTCGCGAAGCCATTGGTGAAATACAGCTGCACACAATCGATAATGTGCTTAAAAATTGGACCGATCGTGTAGGCTACTGCATGGCCAGCCGAGGCAGCCATTTGAATGAAATTATTTTCCATTATTAACCGGAAGGATTGTACTTTCAAATAAAAAAAATTCAGTAGTTCTTTTTTGTAGCATTTTCAATCAAAAAAAGTTATTTGGCGGACCCTTTAGTTGTCCTCTCCTTTGTCTCCTCGTGGTGCTAGATATAGTTCGTAGCGTTCACACTACTCTATCATCATACACTCCATTGCGTATTCATCTCATTTTCTTACAAATGAACTAAAATACAGTTTCACTTCTTCCACGTGTGAACTCACACTCGTTTTTTTTTTCTGCACATATTCGCCAACTTATTAACCTGCGAGATCGGGCTTATAACCGTTGGAAGCGATTCCGCCTTGATGAGTTGAGAGAAACTTACTGTTCTCTTCGAAACCAAGTAGTAATGGAAATTAGAAATTCAAAGTCCCAAGTATTTTTGAACCAACTCAATCCCTATCTTGGTTGCCGTAAAGTGTGGAGTAATCTTCGTAGCATTGGCATCGCTAAGCCAAAGTCGAGCCGCTTTGAAAATGCTGATTGTAATGCTCTTAATCGGCAGTTTGCATCCTCTACCTCTAATTTGTTGAACTTACCAAGAAACTTGCAGAGGCTTTTAACAAATCAAGCAGAATCTATAGCACCCTCTTATGGTTTTAGAAATGTCAATTTTGCTGAGGTCATTGAAAGCCTGCTCTCTATTAAATCTTCCGCAACTGGACTCGACGATATAAATCCTCGATTCATAAAGCTCATATTGCCAATCCTTATACCATACATTACCCATATTTTCATTTCAATTCTAACATCTGGTGAATACCCGTCACAATGGAAATTGACTAAAGTAGTAACGATACCAAAAAATGCAAAGGGTACCGACTTTAGGCCCATTTCAATAACATCTTTTCTTTCGAAATCGTTTGAAAGGATTTTACAGAAGCAAATGAACCTATTTCTTGATACCAACAATTTGATGACAACACTACAATCGGGTTTTAGGAAGGGCCATAGTTGTAACGGGTGATTTTTTAGCTGGTTTGGTTTTGGCAACACTGGTTTTGACTGCTGACGTGTGTTTAGTACCTTGTGTCACTGTTTTGGTTTTGGCAACACTGGTTTTGACTGCTGACGTGTGTTTAGTACCTTGTGTCACTGTCAAACAGCTTCAGTTTGGTTTGCAATTTAACCATGGATCGTCTTACAAATGAACAACGCTTGCAAATTATTGAATTTTACTATCAAAATTCGTGCTCGGTTCGAAATGTTCATCGCGCGCTGCTTCCATTTTATGATCGGCATTCTCGACCTTCTGAGCAGTCTATTCGGAAGATTGTGACCAAATTTCGCACCAAATTTACTTTGTTGGACATTAAACCACCAACACGTTTACGTACTGTGCGTAGTGAAGAAAATATTGCGGCCGTATCAGCTAGGGTGACAGAAGACCGCGAAATGTCGATTCGGCGCCGTTCCCAGCAGTTAGGCCTTTGTTACAGCACTACGTGGAAAATTTTGCGGAAGGATTTGGGCGTAAAGCCTTTTAAGATACAGCTGGTGCAAGAACTAAAGCCAGCCGACCTACCACAACGACGAATTTTTGGTGAATGGGCTCTTGGAAAGCTGGCCGAGGATCCGCTTTTTTATCGAAAAATTGTGTTCAGCGATGAGGCTCATTTTTGGTTGAATGGGTACGTAAATAAGCAAAATTGCCGCATTTGGAGTGAAGATCAGCCAGAAGCATTGCAACAGCTACCAATGCATCCCGAAAAAGCCACTGTTTGGTGCGGTTTATGGGCCGGCGGCATTATTGGGCCATATTTCTTCAAAGATGATGCGAATCGCAGCGTTACTGTCAATGGTGAACGCTACCGAGCGATGATAACAAACTTTTTTTTGCCCGAAATGGAAGTTCTTGACTTGCATGATATGTGGTTTAAACAAGACGGTGCCACATGCCACACAGCACGCGAAACAATGGCGCAATTGCGAGGCGAGTTTGGTGAACAGTTAATTTCACGTTTCGGGCCGGTCAATTGGCCGCCTAGATCGTGCGATTTGACACCATTAGATTATTTTTTGTGGGGGTATGTCAAGGCTAATGTCTATAGGGACAAGCCCGCTTCGATTGACGCACTGGAAGCCAACATCCATGCATTCATTCGTGAGATACCGGCCGATATGTGTGAAAGAGTATGCCAAAATTGGACTCAGCGGATGGGCTACCTGAGACGCAGCCGCGGTCAACATTTGCATGAAATTATCTTTAAACATTAAATTGCAAGGTTCAAACTATCGATTCAAATAAATATTTCATTCATTTTTTCGAATTTTTTGTGTTTTTTTTTTTTTTAAAGTTCTAAACCTCTTAAAAAATCACCCGTTATAACCTCCTTAGTGAACGTCATCGAAGATTTAAGGCAAAAGATGGATGAAGACAAGGTGACCTTTTTAGTGTTGCTAGATTTTTCGAAGGCGTTTGACACTGTGGTTCACACAAACCTGTGTGATAAGCTGCATCAGCTATTTAACTTCTCATATGATGCTGTCAAATTAGTTGCTTCGCACCTCTCAGGTAGAAGGGAAATCGTTCAAGTGGGTGACGTTCGATCGGATGTCATTTCGATCCCAAATGGTGTCCCACAGGGATCCATTTTGGGCCCACTGCTATTTTCAATGTATGTCAATGATCTACCATCTATCATCAACCAGAGTAAGGTTCAGATGTATGCCGATAACGTGCAGTTGTACTTGAGTTCTGATCTCGGTCTTATTGAACATGGTGCTGCCTGTGTTAATCAGGATCTTGAAAATATTGCGCGCTGGTCTGAAACAAATGGTCTTTTGTTAAACCCTGCAAAATCTTGTCATCTCAAGAAATTCTTTGGACTTGTCATACTTTCCTTCTGTGATTTTAAGTAATTCTCCTATTGAATATGTTGAGACGGCCAAAAATCTTGGTATGGTATTTAACCGGAAACTAACCTGGGATAATCACATAAATGTTGCGACTGGTAAAACATATGCGGTTCTTCGAACGTTATGGGCAACAAAAGCCTTCACCCCCTTAAAAATTCGTCTGATGCTAGCCAAAACGCTGTGAAGTTTTTGCCAATTGCAGTTTCGTCAGCAAAAGAAAACTGCAGGTCGCTTATAATAACACCGTTCGGTATGTTCTTGGACTTAGAAGGTACGACCGTGTGTCGCACTTCTCAAATAGCCTTTTTAACATGTCGTTTGATAGCCTACTTCAGTTCCGCACTTAAACCTTTCTCTCAAACATCCTGATAACACGACAACCTCACGGTCTGTACGAAAAACTGGTTATGCCTGCCTCAATCAGGTCTAGTCAGTTGATTTCTCCGCGTTACTCTTCCCTTACATCTGAGCGACAAGTTATTTCCACCTTTATTCGCCTACGAGAAGCGCAATTTGTCGTCGGAGTGAAATCATAGTCGATACTTGGACGTGTGTATAATGTATACCTACTTTCGTTAAAAATAAAAAAAATAGAAAATTAGGGTACCACAGCAGCCAAACTTCGACCGCTTTCTAGAAAAATTAAGGATATAGGAGACATTCTGTACTTCTATGAAACAACCTAACATTTGGTCCACGAAAAATTAAATGGCGGTCAAATTAATGGTATTCAATGCGATTATATGAAACCCTGTGTTTTCACCCAATTGATGGCTACCAACTGATGAGCCAGTGTCCTAGAGTTATCTAATAAATTGGAACTATTCGTCCAGGTTGGTGGTGTGCCGTGAGAGTAACTTCATTTCCACATAAAAAAATTGCTTGTTATGGGAGAGACAACAGCCTCAGATACAGATCCACTCAAATGCCAAGCAGACCCGGACTTTTCACGGACAACGACTTACGAGTATGCACCTGGAACGAACGAACCTTGTACTCGCGCAGTACAGGTCTGCCCTGTTACCGATATCCTTGAAATACGTTGGACAAGAAGGACTACACAAACGAAATACATGCGATATTTATTACAGCTGCCGCCCAAGGCTGTACATATTTGGATGCGGATTCGTTGTGGGGTCGTTGTTGGACCTAAAAGATTCGTTAGGTCAAGAATAATCAACTTTAAGCCGTTTAACGATCGCCTGGCTGTGATCTGCATCAGACCAACGTTTTGCAACATCATATATGTGCAACTTATATGTGCACATGCTACCAATGAGACTGGAGAAATTCTACGACCTTCTGGACGGAGCCTACGGACCATGTCCGGAATACGATGTTAAAATCGTACTAGGAGACTCCAATGCAAAAATTGGTAATGAAAACATCTTTGGCAGGTTAGTTCGAAGGCACAGCCTCCACGAGACGATAACAGATAATGGTTTCCGACTGACAGACTTCGCGGCAGCATGTAATGCTATTATCAGCAACACTAGGTTCTCACGACGTCGAATCCACAAGAGTAACCCTGCGAACTCCATATGGTCGAGCCGCCAACCAAATCGAGCATGTCCTCACTGCTCATATATGCGAGGCACGCATCCAACATCCTGGATGTACACACATTCAGAGGGCCAAACGTCGACTCTGGCCATTTTCTCGTCGCAACCAAATTCAGAATCTCTCACTCAGGTTTTGTTTGTAAACTCTGGCAATCTCCTGCTCACTAAGAGCGATTTCACACATACCCGGCAGCCGTCTAACCTGTACCGGCTGGCTAGCGTTCGGAATACGTTCTTATGGTTAACCGGCGAAGGTTTCGATTTGCAGGTGTGAATGCGCCAATAAGAATGTATTCTCAACAACCGGCTAGCCGGTACTGGTTAGACGGCTGCCGGGTATGTGTGAAATCGCTCTTAGTGAGCAGGAGATTGCCAGAGTTTACAAACAAAACCTGAGTGAGAGACTCCACGCTGTATCCCCATCCACCAACAATGTGGACACCCAGCAGCTACAGTATCGCAATATCGTCAAAGAAGAAGCCGAAACCACCATAAGCTACTAGCCACCCCGGAAAAGATGTCCGATGTTTGATGATATTTGCAAGCACCAACAATTGATGACAGATGAGGCACATATTAAGGCGGTACAAAAAAAAGAGAACACCTCCCAGCTCAGGAAGGAACATCTGCCAATTCTACAAGAAAGTAAAACAACTGGCAGCTGGCATAAAAGTTGGAACGCAGGCTCTACGAAATACCAATGGCAACCAAATCACTGACGAGCAGGGAACTGTAGATATATTCAGGCAGCAATTCGAGAAGTCGCTTAAGGGGCATAATGTTGAGAGAGTGATAGGACAAGAAACCAGCCCACGCTGGCTGAACGAATTGGTTATGCTCCCTCCCAGTATTTAAGAAGTGAGAGCTGCCATCAAAAAACTGAAGAATAACAAGGCAGAAGGTTCTGAAGGATTACCAGCAGACATCTTCAAATACGGAGGTGTTGCTTAAGAAGTGTGCGTGCACCAAAACAAAGTCTGGAATACCAGATCCATATGTCGCACCAAAAAAAAGGCGATCCCAAGTCTAGCACGAACTTCCGCGGTATATCCAAGCCTCATCGGTACGTACCAGAGTGGCTTTCGAGCCGGCAGATAAATAACAGACCGAATTTTCAGATTTGGGTATGAGGGGCTCAGTGGCGCTATGGTTAGTGCGATGAACTGCCGCGCAGGAGGTCTGGGTTCGATTCCCAGCCGTAGCAACACCTAAATGATTTTTCACTGGACCTCCTCTCGTGATGATCTGACAAATCATCCGAGTAGTATCAATTGTCAAGAATAGCTTATCTCAACTTAGCCGTTCGGAGTCGGCATAAAACAGGAGGTCCCGCCATCGTGCAAGAAGTACACACGCACACATGAATGGTTGTGAGAAAGCTAGGCCCTGGGTACTAACGAGCCTGTTGCGCCAAAAATTTGTATTTTTTTTTTGAATTTTCAGACTAAAGCAAATCCTTGGAAAGACCAATGAATTTCAAGTCGAAAAACACCATATTTTCATTGACATCTGGGCCCCGTATGAAAGAATCCATGGCCTGAGCTTTATAAAGCGATGGCGGAATTCTGGATAGATACCGATACCATCAAAACTAACACAGCTGTGTCCCCTCCCTTTAGAGGCTACGCATTCGGTTTGGAACCAGCTCATCTGAACTTTTATAAACTCGTACCGGATTCCGACAAGGAGATGCGATTTCTTCAATCTCGTACTGGAACAGATAGTGCGTAGGGCAGGAATTAATACGGAGGCTCTATCTTCCACTAGTATGTCCAGCAGACGACATCGACATCATTGGTCGTTCCATGTCATTTTAGAAGCATTAACGGCCATTAAGGAAGAGGAGAAACGCATTGGTCAAGACAAAGAGGGAACGACAAAGTATAGGCTATCAACAAAGAAAGTACTATCGACGCACAACCTTGGACAAGGCTAGGTTAGGTCGGTGGGTTTATTAGGTAGGCGGTGTACGTCTTCCATCATCACACTCAGGTCAATATAGATCATTGCGATGCCCGTTTGTGGGTCCACGTATTTTGGTGGCTTCTTCATTTGTCCCGCTCCTGTCCATTATTAGTCCCTTACCAGCCATCCAGATGTTGTTGCAAAACTGAAAAAAATTAGAGAGGGCGATTTCGGATAGATCCACGAGGTCATGAAAGAAATATTTTCCTGAATTTCTTTTCCTTAGTTGACTGAGGCCTGGGCCGTGGCACAGTAATTGGAGGATATCCCCGTGTATTTCTTCATCACCGAAGCCTCTACAAAGGTCATCATCTATAAGATGCATTTTCAGTTTGTGACTTTTGAGTAAGTTGTGTCAAGAAAGTAGCCCTGCAAAGCTCAAAACAGATGACCTGTGTCCATAAAGAAGTTTTTGGGTTCTAGCTTTGTCATACTCAGGCCACAAACTCTTGGATGTTTCACAGGTGGGGAGGTAGTTTCACCTGCTTTTGACGATATCTAGTGTTTTCTGTCCCACCTATGATTTGAGTGACGATTTGACAGACTGGTTTGCATGATCAATGCTGCTGGCAGATCCTTTCCTCGATAGTTTGTCAGCAATTATATTGCCCTGTATGTCTTATGTTGAAGACCAAGAACCTTCAGCACTTCACCGCAACGTTATACAAGCTTGGACTTTATTTCTACAGCAGAGATTGCTTTAATTGTAGCCTGACTATATCAATAAAGATATCATCTGGTGGTATCGCCAGCATTGAGGTCGCTTTGGCTGCTTCTGCTAATGGCAATATCCAGGCTTGAAAGAGACTGCTGTGTTCAGAGAGACGAAAAGTGCAGTCCAGCTTTAGTCTTTCGGAAAACACTCCGCCTCCAAGGCCAACGCCCTTTTTTGAGCCATCAGCATAGATGGATATCGTTCCGGTTCGTTCCTCGCCCACTCCTCTCTACTTGAAAAGATGCAGGAGAGTGGTCTTTTAAAGTTAAGGGCCGCCCAGAATGCGTATCTATAGCTAATGCTTGCAGCTGAGTAAAAATTTAAAAACAAGGCAACCCGTAAGCGCTTACACAATGTATATCTTCGTAAATCTGTAGCTTGAAGTTGGATAGACGGCAACTTCATGCATGAAATGTATCTCTATTTTGACAGCGATGCAAGATACAAGTAACAGATATGCAACTGAGCAGGCCTTTAGGGTTAGGTTAGGGTCGTTGGAAGATACAGCTGAGCCCAGGTATTCGTTTAGAATTTGAGCGTGTCCTCCTGAGTTCATTTTTCAGCAGTTGAGCTGGCCGATTCTTAGTGTCCTTTTTGCTGCAGATTCCTACATGTAAAGGCATAGGTAGCAGGTTGAGAATGGTTTCCAGTCCCGCTGTTGGTGTGGTTCTCATTGAACTAGGAGCACCCACATGTTATATCCGTTGTACCTTTGTAACTTTTTTTGTGGATTGCCACCAGACAAGTCCTCCATATAATCCTCCAAAATAATCTTGGGGTTGGAACCCAGTTTTTTTCCGAATATGCGGTTACACGTATAGAAAATTCTTAACCCGAAAGTCCAAATACCGGACCATAATCGTACTTTAAGGAGCCGAGTGTTGGACAATAACCAGGAAAGCTTAGCAAATATACGGCACTTCAAAAAGAAAAATGCTTCGTTGAATTTTTGATCCTCTATGCGAGGAACGTGAATGGAGGAGAAGATACAACCGCGAACTTTATAAGATGGACCAAGATGTGGATGTAGTGCAAAAGGGAAAAAACACGTACATTGTCCCAGCCACATCGATCGAAAGAACAATACTGCTCCATCCGAAACAATCTATGAATCCCAGCCTTCAGGTTTGAAGCGAAAAGGAACACCGAACATTCGGTTTTAAGGATCAACCGATCGCGGATGCCAATGCGCTTGGACTCAATAACTGGCAGTGCCCAGGGTCGAAGAGAATGGAAGGCCGCTTGAGGGTCAGGAGCCTATCTTTTCATAGATCTTCCACATAAATACAAAGCTATGCTTCCATTTTTCCAAACCCAACATTTGCAAATCTAGCCAAAATTCTAACATCCCCGTACAAAATAATTCAAAAGGTCAACCTTCCACCCATAAATCCCTCTTTCCCATCATCTAAAACTAGCCAATGTCCACTCATGACACAGGACCACATATTGTATGCTAAAATTTCCTACAATCAGACCACAAAATCTAGTTAGTTGGTGTACACTCTCGACAATTTCAGCAAAAACCAATTAAAATCCATCCTCCCCCCCTAGGTGTACTTCGTTATAGTGAATCGATGACTCAGGCATATAAAATGCATAAAGGACCACTCAACCATTACACTCTAAACAATGCCACCATGAAACATTTCTCTAAAGGACCTTTAATTAAATATCTCGATGGATGCATCCACAAAACACATTACTACATCATCAATTTCCCATGCATATATAGTTGGTCCTTTCGCCGCACAGAAAGGACGATAGCTGACCATCCATGCGTATCCCAACCATACACCCATCGACAGGTAAGTGAATGGCGAGCTTATGAATTCACCTCCACACTTTATTCATTGTGCCATCGATATCCGAATGCATTGCGATGATTTAGTCATTCTCCGCACCCGTTGCTGGATCCTTTCTATTTTTTTCGGGTTGATGAAAAGTTGAGAACAAAAAAAAAATTCCAATTGCAAATAATCTCACGTTCGCTTGTTTTTTTTTTTTTTCTTTTTATTGAATAAAATGGGAATGTACTGCAGAGGAACTCAGCACTCTGGTGAGAAAGGAAATCCTGCAGGATGCATTTATCCAGTGCCAACGGCTGATTCGGTTCTTTTTTTCCTTTCAATGGACCCTCTCTCTCTGTCTTTACGTCGTTTGTCTATGCAGTGTTCGGTTCTGCAGCTCTGAAAACTGAGAACGTGATATTGATAGCTTCGAATTAAAGTTTGCCTAGGGATACCACCCGACGTTGGCCTTCAACGGAGCAATAAATGTGAGGACTAACGGTTTTTGCTCCTTTATTCATCCCAAATCAGAATTATACAAAACGAATACCTAAAATTAGACGCTTTATCCTTTTTGAGAGCAAATCGTGGCTTACGTGCGATTGAGGGAAATCCAATTCAAATGGAAATCCTACAAAGGCCAGGACCATGCCGCACTAATGCCAGTGTAAACACTCGGCAGACCTGGATATTAATTTTACTTTCATTTTCAATTGAATGCGATGTGCCAACAAATCTCTATGGAATATGTATTAGCTATTCATTGAGTGCGATCTCCCCCAAGGATAACGATGTAGCGAGGTGTATGTGTTCAGAGTTTATCTCGTGAATTCGATATAAACGGGACAGGAGATGGGATAATACGTGGCTCGTGCGTCATAACGAAGGCTTCTTATACTTTTTGCACCCTGGAAGGATTTCGTCCTTCGTATGGCAATGGCAGTTCCTTTTTTTTCTGAGTCGCCATCGTCGTATGGGATTATGTGTCGCACAATGAAGGTATTATTCTTCGTCGATGTAGTGTTTTTTTTTTTCAGAGGACAGTTGGGTGTACTCTTGTCCTGTCTATGCCAATTTACTGGTAATCTGTTGCATGTGCATCGTATATTTTGCAGAAAGCCATTCATGGCGTGTGATATATCATATGGGGTGGAAGACTTTCTTGTTCGTGCTTGTGAGTTATCTCTGAGTTATGGGTAGTTCTGGTGAAGTTGTTTTGTGGAAATATGAACTTGTTACGGTCAGTGGCATGGTAGCTTCTGTCGTCCCAAAGAAATATAATTTGTTTGTTCCCAAGGACATAATAGGAGAGGCCAATTTGATATCAGTTCAAGCTTCAGCATGGTTATGAAAGAGACCTTATTATTCGATGTCATAGTGGAAGACTTTTGTAACTCAATCAAAAAGGCAGGGATGGCACATTGTAAAAGGACAACCATTTTTGTGCACAGGGGTAATTCTTAGACGATAGCGGGACCTCCACTTATATGCAGGATTCAAACGGCTGAGTTAAGATAATGCTTTGTCAAATCATCACAGGGTACATTTTAAGGTTTGGACAAGTTGGCATTTTACATTTTCTCAGAGGAGAACAGAGTGACCTTCTTCGATATTCTTTGTATGAATTTGACATTAAACTTGTACCAAGAGTGCTAATATTGTTATTTTAGTTCTCGTGGTGAAGATCGTCATTTCTGGTTTTCTTAAAGTAACCCTTAAACCGTAGCCTGTAGTTAAAGTGCCAACAATTCCAGATCATATTTTATGATATTCCTGATCACTTTTAAAAACATCCTAGATACTAGAATAAGCACGTGGGTCAGAAATATGTTCCGACCAACATTTTCTTCATAACTCTTGGCCATTGAAGAGGTGGGACAGAAGCAGCTTTCTCAACCATCTAGTAGTCTCTCATAAAAACAAAACAAAATGGTAGTGGCAAGAGTATACTCTTTGTAATATCAGGACTTAAGCTTAACTGATCTTGAATATTTATCGTATATTCATGTACGACTTTCTACCAAGCCCACACTTTCTACGCTACTATATCAAGCCTAAACTGACACACCGATCGAGAAGCATCCAACTAGACTTTAATATCCAATCCTTATCACATGGCTTTCTTACCTACCTTACCGTGGATCGTTCCGATTCCACCATGTTACATACCCAGTTTTCCTTTCGCTGCACATAATTTGCTTCTCACCGACTCCTCTCCGTACCCAACATTTCTTCTCAAACAAGAACTTCGTGCATAAAACTGAAGTAATTCCTTCCACCCGTTTAGCATACGTACCGACCGACAACTCGACAGACGGACAGAAATGTCGGACCCACATTTTCGAGTTTTTCATCATAGCAAGGTTCCCTCAGAGACGCTATAGCGTAAGCAGATGAACTATTTGAGTACAGATCATGTTCGAAAGTAAAAGTCATCAACATACTTTTGCAGCATGACTTCGACCACATTTTGCGATGATTGGAAGTTAAGGATCAGCTGTTGGTGGATGAGACGAAAGGTCAACTATAGTGCTCAATCTCGTAGGGGATACTGTACTGATGGCCCGGTGTCCTAGGGGTATCTTATAAATTGGAACTTGCCCTCGAAATAGGGGGTGTGCTTCTTTACCACTTAAAAAAAACAGCTAGTTATGAGAGAGACAACAGCCTCCATAACGGACCCCCTTAAATACCAATCAGACCCGAAACTAACACTGAAAACGACGAGGATGCACCTGGAACTTATACAAGCTGTACACCCCGGGTTCTACTAAAAACTTGAATAATTCCTCGTGCGGTACAGGGCAGACAGGCAGAAAGAAGATTATTACAGCTCCCACCTAAGGCTGCACACATTAAGATGCGGATTCGTTGTGGGGAGCCGACTTAGGTCAAGAATAATCCGCTTTAAGCCAGGACAACGTTTCCAGCCTTATATGTGCACACGCGATGATAGCGATGAGGCTGAAGACTCTATCAAGGAGGAATTTTACGACCTCCTGAACAGAGCCTGCGGATATGGTCCGGAGTGCGAATAATCGACTCGTTGAACTAGGAGACTTCAATGCGAAAATCGGTAAGGGTTAGTTGGACAGCACAGCCTCCACGAAATGACAACAAATAATGGCTTCCGACTAACAGACTTCGCGGCAGCATGTTGTACTGTTATCATTAAGTAGCACTAGGTTCCCAGAACTTCGAGTCGACAAAGCAACCCGACGATCTCCAGATAGTCAAACCGCCAACCAAATCGAGCATATGTGCTCATAGATACAAGGCATCCATCAACCATAATGGACGTTTCGTCGCAGCCAAATTCATAGCCCGACTGCCCAATGAAGTAAAGCCATTAATGTTGCAGAAATCAGAGACTTCACGTTGGTCGCCTAGGTGAGCCGTAGACTACAAACAGCCTTGAGGTTCGAAGAGCAAACCTCCGGTTTAAGGTTTCAGCGATCCAGATACTAGAGCACTTGGACTGAAAAACTTACAACAACGTGCCCAGGTTCGCAGAGGATAAAAGGCTGCCCGGTTTCGGATAGATCCGTGAGGTCATGGAAAAAGTATTTTCCTAAGGTTCTCATTCTTAATAGGTTGAGGCCTGGGCAGTGGCACAGAAAGTAGAGGGTATCCTCGTGTATTTCTTGATCACCGCAGCCTCTACAGAGGTCATCATCTATGCAGTTTCAGTTTGTGGCTTATTAGTAAGTTGTGCCCAGTAAGAATCCCCACTAAAGTCGAGACAGATTTCCTGTTTCTTCGAAGTAGTTTATGGGTTCTGGCTTTGTCATACTCAGGCCACATCCTTTTGAAAGTTTCACAGGAAGGAAGGGAGTTCCACCTGTTTTTGGCAGAAATCAGTGTTTTCTGTCCCACCCGAGATTCGAGGTCACATAATGGTGGTTTGACAGACTGGTCTGCTTGGTCAATGCTGGAGGCAGATCTTTTCTCGCCAGTTCGTCAGCAGATTCATTGCCCTGTATGCCTCTGTGTTCGGGGACAAAGCAGAGCTTAACATTATGTTGGACGCCAAGAACCTCTAGCTCTTCACGACAACGCTTCACAAGCTTAGATTTTATTTCGACAGCAGAGATAGCTTTTATTGAAGCCTGACTGTCCATAAAGATGGTGATATCATCTGGTGGTATCGCCAGCATTGAGGTCGCTTTGGCTGCCTATGCTTCTGCCAATATCTCGGCCTGGAAGACACTGCTGTGCTCAGGGAGACGAAAGGTGTTAGTTAGCTTTAGTGTTTCTGAAAACCCTCCAGCTCCAACGACTACATCCATTTTTGAACCATCAGTAGACGGATATGGTTTTGGTGCCCACTCCTCTCTGCTTGGCAAGATACAGTAGAATGGTCTTTGAATGTCGTGGTGAGGCAGCATGTAGTCAGAGGATACAGCTGAGCCCAGATATCTGTTTAGATTTTGGGCATGTCCTCCTGAGGTCCATTTCCAGCAGTAGAGCTGGCTGATTGTTAGAGCACTTTTGGCTGCAGATTCTTGCATGTAAAGGTCTAGCGGCAGCAGGTTAAGGATGGTTTCCAGTCCCGCTGTTGGTGTGGTTCTGATTGCGCTAGTAGCGCCCACACATGCTATCCTTTGTACCTTGGTCATATTTTTCAGATGGGTGACTTTATTTGTGGATTGCCACCAGACAAGCCCCTCTTATGTTAATATAGGTCTTACAATGGCCGTGTACATCCATAGGATGATCGTAGGGTTCGGATCCCAGTTTATTCCGAATATTCGGTTACACATAGAGAAAGCGACTGCGGCCTTTTTAATGCGCTCGCGCACATTAAGGTTCCAGTTGAGTTTTCTATCAAGAATGACACCCAGATATTTTGCACTATCGGCTAGTTTGAGGGTAGTCCCATCGATAGCCGGTAGGTCGAATATTGGTATCTTCCTCTTATTCGTAAAGAGAACGAGTTCCGTTTTCGGGGGGTTGATGCCAAGCCCACATTGTTTTGTTCGTTGGGAGTTTTGTGTTTTTCAAGTTTACGCGAATTCCTAAACCTCTCACCACAAGTCATAACCTCACAAATAATTGCCAACCTTCGATGCCATTAAAAAAAAAAAACTCATTCAACATCTAAACCATCAATCTTAACATTTCCAATGTTTGACCTAAAACAGTGCGATTAGCAAAACCTCCACACGAAGGAAACAAAAACCCATTACCCATTGCCCCCCTTGCATGTAATCAATTTAAAGAGTCATCCATTCTCCAATAATTACCCCCTCCCGCAATCAGCTAACTACAACATACCCCCCGGTGAAGAACATGTTCAGTTGAACACATGCCACTAATAGCCGCTGCTTCAGAGTTCTGACTCCAATGTCCGAGACAGTAATTGCATTTTACTGCTGCCCAAGGGAACCAATGAATGTAATACTTCCACCATTCGCAAGTTGGACATAAAATTCTAAAATGTCTTTCCCAAGCAGCTAGCGCAAACATTTTAATGATGCTCCTCTCAGCCTCCGCAAAGGGTGTCTCTGCTGGCGTCTAATTGGCACCAAGGCAGTAGCGTCTACGATTCGCTACGAAATGATTTTATGCGCCAAGCAATAAAGTCGGGAATCTCTTTGGAAACACAATACACAGCATATGTAGGAATTGGTTGTTGTCTTCGTCGTCGCCACTAGGGACATGACGTGTTCACAGGTCACGAAAGCGGCATAATTCTAGGAGTCCATTTCCGCCACTAGCACCATTCCTATTCCTATTCCCAGTTCCCACTAACGACCACTTATGGGAATGTCGGCATCGCGTTCCTGCTGTTGCCGGGGCTTATGACTACGCATACCTATATGTTCCGACAACGTTCGATCGTGTTCGCCCCTTGGGAACATGACGATTTCTCGGAATTGGAATATGTATCGTTGCAATCGCCCTAGGGGGAAGATATTCCAAACGGAAAACTGTCCAAGCGCATAGAGTTCCGTAGTGTGCCGCTCCATTGAGTCGCAGCAAAGATCTCTCACCTGCCTTTAACTGTTGGCGTCGACGGTCGCGTCATCGTCCTGCTCCTAGGACGCATTTGTTGTATGCAGATTGAATCGGGTCAGTGCATGTGTGTCAGGTATGCATGAGTCGTTCCAAGACAATGGACACATCAATTTGTCCGGTACACCACCATTTCGAGCACTTTATGGAAATTAAATTGCGGAACCAAGTAGGACTAATCGCCATCCGGTGTGACCACTATCGAACGACGTCTTCCTCCTTCTCCGATGTAGATGACAGCGTGCCAATTGATCGTTACCAATTTTGGCCAGCATTTCGTTGCGAAATGAGCACGCAAACGCAACGCCACTCACATAGAACCAAAGAAAGGGGCATCTGCGCAGATGCAGATGCAAAATGAGTCAGCATTAGCTGCCTGGCCACCTGGATCACCATCCAGTCTATCTAGGCCTGGGTATGGGAACAAATTTATTTATGTTCGCGGCAATTATAAATTACCTCGGTCGAGTTTGAGAAGTTTCCTTGTTGTTGGTCGCTGCGAACATGTACGGGGGTAATGGGAGCGAGAGTGCACTTTGAGGCGGACCGCTTTAGGTCTTTATAGACGCGCGTCTCATTGCGACGAACGACGAGTCGTTTGCCAGTTTTTTGTTTGTCTAGTTGTAGCTCTAGACTTCTTTGGGGTTTATAGATCGCATGTATGTGAGCATATACAATGGAGATTCGTTGTTTGTTTCGGTTGAACATATTTTACGTTTGATTTGTTGATAAACAACCAGAGAGAGACGAATGAATGAGTGAATTTATGCAACGAGCTGGGGAGGCATGATTGAATCATGGATATCTCGAGGCTAAGTGGAAATAGATTGGTGCCGTGAATTCGAAGGATAATCATTGATTTCAAATTCATGAACAATGCACATGATGAGGTGCTGGAGGTTAGCTTTGTGCTGTCATTGTGATGATCTGTAAGTAACCTTTGAAATTTGAAACTTTTTTTTTTAAATGGAATTTCATGTGGAAACAGCTACAGTTTAAGAACCTTTTAAAAACTGCTTTAAAAAAAACACTCCATTGTTTAAATTTTATTCCATTGACGTGTAATGTTTTTTTTTTAGGTTAGTTGGCTTTTCAGTTGTCAAAGATAAACCGATTTTCTTCAATTTTTAACACATGAGTCGTCTCATAAGCAGTCGTCTATCACGTTAAGATAGAAGAGTTGAACTAATATTTTGAACACACATTAGGCGTGTTAAACTTTCAAATCCCTCCGAGATCTTCGTAAGTCAAAACTAACCTGGCAAAGTGGAGATTTTCTGCAAAAGTTCTGAGACACCATTTTGGCTTGGATTCCTGCCTAGCCATTCTGCTGAAACAGTACAGCTGATCATTATTTTAAACTAACGGGTGATTTTTTTATGTTTTTTCATCTGTCAAAGTGAAAAGTGTTCAGTATACTCTGATGCCATTAATTCATGGAAACGAGCAACGATTGCAAATTATTGAAATTTATTATCAAAATTTGTGCTCTGTGAAAAATGTGAAAATCCGCTGTTTTATAGGAAAATTGTATTCAGGGATGAGGCTCATTTCTGGCTCAACGTTTACGTAAATAAGTAAAACTGTCGCATCTGGAGTGATGAACAGCCACATGCCATACAAGAATTCCCGATGCATCCCGAAAAACGACAGTTTGGTGTGTTTTATGGGCTGGTGGCATCATCGGTCCATTTTTCTTCAAAGATGACCGTGGAAGAAACGTTACCGTCAACTACGAACGATATCGAGCCATGATACGAGACTTTTTTCTTGCCCCAGTTGGCTGAGTTGGCCGGTGTTTAGGGATAGTGATGCGATTACATGAGAACACAAGCGTTCTCACTCTAGCCTCTCACTATCAACTCCTACTCTCACCTCCACGCTGGTGACTGGTGGGTGCCTAGTACCTCGACTGGAGATGGAGTAATCAACCCCTGTGGAAGGTCGTTGGTGGCAGAAAACGAGAGAGGGGGAGGAGTGTCCTCTCACTAAGGCACTCACTCTCAGGCGGCAGCGGAGGAATTTACTAGATGGAGTCAACGGTGGCGCCTACAGTTCCAGTTTGATCGAACTGGCAGTGTAATCCCTATACGAGCTGCTTCGACATATTTGAACTCCAGGTCTATAGGGATTTCCAATACTGAGCCAGGGTGTTGGAATTGGAAAAGAGTAGGTGGCGGAGGAGCCCTCAATGGGTCAACGGCAGCGCTCATATCCCTAAATGGGCTACTGACATCGGGTCAAAACAAGGGCCTGGCCCTCCAGGTTGGGGGTTGTGCTTTGGGTTAACTACCCATCCACAGAAAAAATCTTATGTTACGAAGCAACCAATAGCCTCGGAAAGGACTGATATTATTGTTGACGACCATGCTTAACGAAAAAAGGACAACGACGTTCGTATCTGCACCTGGAATGTGAGAACATTAAACAGGAGAGGTGCAGGCGAAAAACTAGCGTAAGCCCTAAACTGCTACAAAGCAGACATTACTGCCATCCAGGAAATACGATAGGATGGGCCGGGAAAAAAGAGGATGAAAAACTGTGACATCTACTATGGACCGTGTTATAGTGAGCAGAAACAGCGACTATTTGGATGCGGATTTGTTATAAGTGCCACTTGCCAGACTTAGGCAAGAAGTCTTATGTTTTCAAGACATTAGCGAACGCATTGTAAAAATCCGCATCAAGGCCAAATTCGCCAACATAAGCCTTATATGCGCGCATGCTCCGACGGAGGAAAAAAAATGATATAGCTAAGGATTGCTTCTACGAGCTCCTCGACAAAACCTATGAGCGACTACCAAAGTCCGATGTTAAAATCGTGCTGGGAGATTTTAACGCAAAGGTAGGAAGAGAAGACATCTTTAGCAGTACTTTCGGAAAATATAGCCTACACGACAACACGTCTGGCTAATTGACTTCGCTACGGAACGAAATGCCACTATAGCCAGCACACGGTTTCCTCACCTCGATATCCATAAGGGGACATGGCGGTCTCCAGATCAACGAACGGTCAACCAAATTGATCACGTTGCGATAGACAAAAGGCACGCCTCCAGTATTTTGGATGTCCGAACATTCCGAGGGGCTAACATCGACTCGGACCACTACGTTGTTGTAGTCATGGTAAGGATGCGGATATCCACCACGCCACAACAAACTAGAAATACTGTGAAAAAAATTCAATGTCGAAAGACTGCAATCGCCAGAAACCGCCAAGACCTTCGTGCAACGCGTATCCCTTAACCTCTCGACTCACAACACACCACCAACATCTAATGTCGAGGAACAATGGCAACGATGCCAACAAGCCATTAGATCAGCCGCAACTGATGTGCTAGGTTTCGAGCGACCACCAGCAAGAAACCCCTGGTTTGATGAGGAATGCCGACAGATGCTCGCAGCCAAGAACGAGGCCTACAAGGCTAAGCTGCACGTGAAGACGAGAGCTGCCATTGAACTCTATAGGCAAAGAAGAAGGGAAGAACATCAGCTTTTTAGAAAAAAGAGCAAGAAAAGCGCGGGATCGAGGATGTAGAGACGTGCCACTCCAGGAACGATGTTTGCAAGTTTTACCAAAGTGTAAAACGTCAGAGCCAAGGATACAAGGCTCGAACAGAATCCTGTCGAGATGAACAAGGAAATATCGTAGTTGAGACACAGTCGGTGCTGAGGATATGGAAGAACCACTTCTGCAGACTCTTAAGCGATGACGAACAATATTCCGCTGTCAGGCAGAACGAACCATTCAATATTGGCAACGACAGCGAAAACTGCCAACCACCTGACCTAAGTGAAGTGGGGATAACAATATCTAAACACAAGCTGAATAAGGCCGCCGGAAATGACTGCCTTCCCGCTAACTTTATAAAGCTGGCGGAGATGACTTGTTAAGTAACATCCACCAACTCATAAGCCAAATCTGATCGGATGAAAGCATGCCTGAAGAATGGAACCTCAGCATCGTTTGCCCGATCCACAAAAAAGGAGACCCTCTGAACTGCACCAACTACAGAGGCATAAGCCTGCTCAACATCGCCTACAAGATCCCATCTGCCGTAATATGTGAACGCCTGAAACCGTTTACCAACAACCTGATCGGCCTTTATCAGTGTGGTTTAAGGCCAGGAAAGTCCACAACCGATCAAATTTTCACACTTCGGCAGATCCTGGAAAAAACCCAAGAAGTCCCAAGGTACCCACCACCTATATATCGATTTCAAAGCCGCATACGACAGCATTTATAGAGACGAACTATACAGAGCCATGTCTAGTTTTGGTATACCGCCATACTCGTCTGTTTATGTAGGATGACGATGGAGAATTCTCGCTGCTCCATCAGGGTTGGAAACGACCTCACCGACACATTCGATACCAAAAAAGGATTTAGGCAAGTCGATGCGCTGTCATGTGACTTCTTTAATTTGATTCTTGAGAGTATTGTGCAAAACTCCCGAGCCAACACCAGAGGCACAATTTTCAAAAAATCGGTGCAACTACTAGCATACGCTGACGGTATTGACATCATTGGTAGGACTCAACGTGATGTCATAGCCACGTTTGCTAGTATAAAGAAGGAAGCGGCAAAAATGGGTTTTGCAGTAAATGAGGGTAAGACTAAGTATATGCTGTCAACACGAAAGGACACACAACATCGACGAATTGGACAGAACGTCACCATTGACATTTAAAAGTTTGAGGTTGTAAGACTAAGGATATGCTGTCAACACGAAAGGACTCACAACATCGACGAATTGGACAGAACGTCACCATTGACAGATATAACTTTGAGGTAGTACGGGACTTTGTCTACCTATGCTCCGCTATTAACTCTGACAACAACATCTCGTCAGAAATCAAACGAAGAATTACTCTTGCCAATCGCTGTTTCTTCGGGCTAAGAAGGCAATTTAGTAGTAAAGCCCTCACTTTAACTACTAAGGAGATCCTATATAAGACCCTGATCATCCCAGTCCTGCTCTACGGCGCTGAAGTATGGACCGTATCAAAAGCGGATGAAGAAATCCTTGGGCGATTCGAGAGAAAAATTCTTCAGAAAATCTTCGGTCCCGTTTGCGTTGACGGGGTATGGAGAAGAAGATTCAACCACGAACTATACGAGCTGTACAGCGACATACCCCTCGTCAAAAAACTCCGCATTGGACGTTTAAGATGGCTAGGATATGTAGAACGAATGGACACCAATACTCCGGCTCGCAGAGTTTTCGATTTCAAGCCAGACGTCGGACGCAGTAGAGGAAGACCTCGCCTTAAGTGGCGCGCACAAGTAGAACTCAACTGGAGGCAGTTAGCTAAGGACCGGGCTAATTGGAGAGGCATGTTGGTTGAGGCCCAGGTTCATCCCGGACTGTAGCGCCACTTAAATAAGTAAGTAAGGCATCATCGGTCCATTTTTCTTCAAAGACGACCGTGGAAGAAACGTTACCGTCAACTGCTAACGATATCGAGCCATGATACGCTACTTTTTTTGTCCCAGTTGGCTGAGTTAAACTTGGTTGACATGTGGTTTCATCAAGACGGTGCCACATGCCACACAGCTCGTGAAACAATAGAAATGTTGAAGGATGAATTTGGTGAGCAGCTTATCCCTCGAAATGGCCCTGTGAGTTGATTTGACGCATCTTGATTATTTCTTGTGGGGATATGTATTGTCGTTAGTCTATGTGGACAAGCCGAACACGATTGAAGCCTTACAGGATAACATAACACGCGTAATTCGTGGAATACAGGCCGAAATGCTCGAAAAAGTGACGCAAAATCGGACCTTCCGAATGGACCATTTGAAACGAAGCCGCGGACAACATTTACATGAAGTTGTCTTTAAAACGTAAATGGCAAAGGCCTATTTATCGATGACAATAAAAATTTTAAATATTTGATGCAAATTTGAGTGTTTTATTCGATTTTTTAAAAAAAACTACGCTTAAAAAATCACCCGTTAAATACAAATGATCGTTCAAAAATACTTTTTAGAATTTGAAGGCAACACAGCGTTTGCCGGGTGCATTTTCCCTCTTTGATCGTCAAGAAAAACCTGGTAACCCTAACATAAATCCACACATTTATTGTTTACATAAATGTTTGTTTGAAATATAATTCCTAAAACTGCAACGCATTTTATTTTCTAAAATTCCAAAACAAAAACTTTTATGTACTCACTCAGTTGAATGCCTTAAAAATCGTCAATTACCTGAAATGAAAACAAAAACTAATTTTAATTTGCGCACATAAATAGATACATATAAGTTATTTGTTGTTAAATAATTTTGTTTGCATCGACAAATATAAATAAATTAAACTTTAGCATATCACCTACATCATCGGGGAATGCCGGCGTATTATTAAGTAACACCAACTTTATTATTAGTAAGACAATTTAGTTCGCGTGCCTGCGAAAATAATTTAATGTTGTGCTGTTAATAATTTTGTTTGCAAAACATTAATTGCAAATACTACTACGAATAAATAAAAAAAAAATAAACAGAAATATAGCACTTGGAAGTAAATATTTTGGTGAGTAGAAATCAAAGTTCAAGTTTTTGATAGCGGATGCACACAGATTTTTTGGGCGGTTTTAATTATCTTTATCATTTGGAATTTGTTTGCAAATAAAACAAATTGATATGATGAACCAGTGGATATACCAAAGCATGGATATAACCAGGTGTGACTTATTTAAGAGCGTAATGTTTATTGCAGCTTAGGCATTCTTGCAATTTCCACATTTCATGGAATTAGAATGGAATGGAATTGAATACATTTGTCATTATTCTGTAACCAATAATCTATTCTAAAGTGCGATTGTTTCATTAGGTTTTTATGACAGTATTTCATATTATATACTTCACAACTTCATCGATAGGTCTGTTGGTCCCTGTATCATGTTCATCTACAAACGAGTGGTGGGTGCACGACTGGGTCGTACGCAACTTTCTCTTTCACAGCAAGTTGGGCGTTAGATTATATCATAAGGATTATGATTATTGATGCTAAAATGATATAAATAATGTCGAAATGTATTTATACGAATGTTTACTCCGAATTTTGAAGGAATCGATGTCAATGTGAATAATAATGATTTTCCGTTATTGGCCAAAACTAAAAATTCCGTTTAGTGATAGTTGGGCTAAAACTAATAATGTGGAATTGCTTCAAACTGTAATTGTAGTATATATAACGGGTGATTTTTTAGCTGGTTTGGTTTTGGCAACACTGGTTTTGACAGCTGACGTGTGTTTAGTACCTTTTGTCACTGTCAAACAGCTTCAGTTTGGTTTGCAATTTAACCATGGATCGTCTTACAAATGAACAACGCTTGCAAATTATTGAATTTTACTATCAAAATTCGTGCTCGGTTCGAAATGTTCATCGCGCGCTGCTTCCATTTTATGATCGGCATTCTCGACCTTCTGAGCAGTCTATTCGGAAGATTGTGACCAAATTTCGCACCAAATTTACTTTGTTGGACATTAAACCACCAACACGTTTACGTACTGTGCGTAGTGAAGAAAATATTGCGGCCGTATCAGCTAGTGTGACAGAAGACCGCGAAATGTCGATTCGGCGCCGTTCCCAGCAGTTAGGCCTTTGTTACAGCACTACGTGGAAAATTTTGCGGAAGGATTTGGGCGTAAAGCCTTTTAAGATACAGCTGGTGCAAGAACTAAAGCCAGCCGACCTACCACAACGGCGAATTTTTGGTGAATGGGCTCTTGGAAAGCTGGCCGAGGATCCGCTTTTTTATCGAAAAATTGTGTTCAGCGATGAGGCTCATTTTTGGTTGAATGGGTACGTAAATAAGCAAAATTGCATCATTTGGAGTGAAGATCAGCCAGAAGCATTGCAACAGCTACCAATGCATCCCGAAAAAGCCACTGTTTGGTGCGGTTTATGGGCCGGCGGCATTATTGGGCCATATTTCTTCAAAGATGATGCGAATCGCAGCGTTACTGTCAATGGTGAACGCTACCGAGCGATGATAACAAACTTTTTTTTGCCCGAAATGGAAGTTCTTGACTTGCATGATATGTGGTTTCAACAAGACGGTGCCACATGCCACACAGCACGCGAAACAATGGCGCAATTGCGAGGCGAGTTTGGTGAACAGTTAATTTCACGTTTCGGGCCGGTCAATTGGCCGACTAGATCGTGCGATTTGACACCATTAGATTATTTTTTGTGGGGGTATGTTAAGGCTAATGTCTGTAGGGACAAGCCCGCTTCGATTGACGCACTGGAAGCCAACATCCATGCATTCATTCGTGAGATACCGGCCGATATGTGTGAAAGAGTATGCCAAAATTGGACTCAGCGGATGGGCTACCTGAGACGCAGCCGCGGTCAACATTTGCATGAAATTATCTTTAAACATTAAATTGCAAGGTTCAAACTATCGATTCAAATAAATATTTCATTCATTTTTTCGAATTTTTTGTGTTTTTTTTTTAAAAAAGTTCTAAACCTCTTAAAAAATCACCCGTTACTATCTATTCACACCAAACGCGAAGCGGGAGGGTATGCAAAATTGGATATTTTTTATAATTTCCAAGAGCTTTTCCACTGAAACCATCTTCAAAGTACAATAACACACGCGAGACTGCGAAAATATAGTGCATGCAGCGAACCAACGAAATAACGCTACAATCCCGCTTTCGCGTTGGTTTGAGTAGGCCTTAAGGGTGCAGTTATGGCTATCATTGAAAACCATCAATTTTCTTGAAATTGAAATTGAAATGAAATTTTCTTTTACTCATTGCGGTTTTTTTATAAATTCAACCATTGGCGAGTTGATGTCAAAATAAAGCTGATGAATTTTAGAACATTATTATCCAAAATATTTTAATTTTTAACTAAAATCATCGCAGGAAACCACTTTTTATTTTTCACTGATCAAGATGACTTTTTTACTTTGGCAAATCACCATGGATAGTCTTATAGTACGTTTCTACCGGACCGAAACTCGTCATTTCATTAACAAAATTCAACATTTGAAAATAGCGTTCCCACAAAAAAAACGCATTCCAACTGTCAAAACATTTTTTTCACTGACCTTCTCTTGCTATGGTCGGATTCGGAATAAAATAAGAGCTAGGAAAGGTTTTGAGAATAAGCTAGGCCCTGGGTACTAACGATCGTGTTACACCAAAAAAATGGATTTGTTTTTTTAACTTTCTCCTACAAAGGGACATTTTGATTGATTCTAACATTACGATGATAGTGGAACCCAAAAAAGTGGTTTTGGGAATTTCGTCCGTCGCGTCGGTCCGTCTGTTCGTAATGGGCTCCCCATGCCTAAACGGCTTGACCGATTTTCTGTAAACTTCGTGTCCAAGTTTCTTTTGGTCATAATTCTAGGCCATTTTTTTGGTTTGCTTTTAGCCATCTTAATAACGGTACCTGCCATATAAAAATTACACATTACAGTTATAGTCTAAAATTGAGAAATGTCAAATGAAATGCAGAAAAAACTTGACGTTTAGGTGTGGTTCACATTCAACATCGGCACTTAAAATTTAACCACCGGTTATATTGTTCGTTTTGAAGCATTTTGTTCCAATCGGCCGCATCTGGATTTTCCGCTAACCACTTCCAGGCTCGTGTTTGATGCTTTGGTACCAATGTGAACACTAGGGTGTCAATATCAGTACTCGTAAATTTTCGTTGTATCAGATACGCACTCTTCCTTACTTACTTTAGTGGCGTTACAGTTCGGGATGAACCTGGGCCTCCACCAATTAGCCCGGTCCTTAGCTAACTGCCTCCAGTTGCGCACTCCAAGTTGGTTGAGGTCGGTTTCTACTTGTGCGCGCCATTTGAGGCGAGGTCTTCCACTACTGCGTCCGACGTCTGGCTGGGAATCGAAGACTCTGCGAGCCGGAGTATTGGTGTCCATTCTTTCTACATGTCCTAGCCTTCTTAAATGTCCAATGCGGTGTTTTTTGACTAGGGGTATGTCACTGTACAGCTCGTATAGTTCGTGGTTGAATCTTCGTCTCCATAGCCCGTCAACGCAAACGGGACCGAAGATTTTAGGAAGAATTTTTCTCTCGAATCGACCAAGGATTTCTTCATCCGCCTTTGATACGGTCCATGCTTCAGCGCCGTAGAGCAGGACTGGGATGATCAGGGTCTTATATAGGATCTCCTTAGTAGTTCGAGTGAGGGCTTTACTACTAAATTGCCTTATTAGCCCGAAGAAACAGCGATTGGCAAGAGTAATTCTTCCTTATCAAGAGTAATTCTTCGTTTGATTTCTGACGAGATGTTGTTGTCAGAGTTAATAGCGGAGCCGAGGTAGACAAAGTCCGGTACTACCTCAAAGTTATATCTGTCAATGGTGAATTCTCTCCAGTTCGTCGATGTTGTGTGTCCTTTCGTGTTGACAGCATATACTTAGTCTTACCCTCATTTACTGCTAAACCCATTTTTGCCGCTTCCTTCTCTATACTAGCAAAGGTGGCTATGACATCACGTTGAGTCCTACCAATGATGTCAATATCGTCGGCTATGCTAGTAGTTGCACCGATTTTTGGAAGATTGTGCCTCTCGCGTTGGCTCGGAAGTTTTGCACAATCCTCTCAACAATCAAATTGAAGAAGTCACATGACAGCGCATCGGCTTGCCTAAATCCTTTTTTGGTATCGAATGTGTCGGTGAGGTTGTTTCCGACCCTGATGGTGCAGCGAGAATTCTCCATCGTCATCCTACACAAACGGATAAGTTTGAACGGTATACCAAAACTAGACATGGCTCTGTATAGTTCGTCTCTATAAATGCGGCTTTGAAATCGATAAATAGGTGGTGGGTATCGATTTGGACTTCTTGGGTTTTTTTCAGGATCTGCCGAAGTGTGAAAATTTGATCGAACGTGGACTTTCCTGGCCTAAAACCACACTGATAAGGGCCGATCAGGTTGTTGGTAAACGGTTTCAGGCGTTCACATATTAAGGCAGATAGGATCTTGTAGGCGATGTTGAGTACACTTACGCCTCTGTAGTTGGCGCAGGTCAGAGGGTCTCCTTTTTTGTGGATCGGGCAAACGATGCTGAGGTTCCATTCTTCAGGCATGCTTTCAACCGACCAGATTTGGCTTATGAGTTGGTGGATGTTGCTTACCAAGTCATCTCCGCCAGCTTTATAAAGCTCAGCGGGAAGGCCGTCATTTCCGGCGGCCTTATTAAGCTTGAGTTTAGATATAGCTATCCTCACTTCCCTTAGGTCGGGTGGTTGCCAGTTTTCGCTGCCGTTGCCAATATTGAGTGGATCGTTCTGCCTGACAGCGGAATGTTGTTCGTCATCGCCGCTGCTGAAGTGGTTCTTCCATATCCTCAGCATCGACTGTGTCTCAACTACGATATTTCCTTGTTCATCTCGACAGGATTCTGTTCGGGCTTTGTATCTTTGGCTTTGACGTTCTACATTTTGGTAAAACTTGCGAACATCGTTCCTGGAGTGGCACCTCTCTATATCCTCGATCGCGCGCTTTTCTTGCTCTTAGCCTTGTAGGCCTCGTTCTTGGCTGCGAGCATCTGTCGGCATTCCTCATCAAAGCAGGGGTTTCTTGCTGGTGGCCGCGAGAAACCTAGCACATCAGTTGCGGCTGATCTAATGGCTTGTTGGCATCGTTGCCATTGTTCTTCGACATAAGATGCTGGTGGTGTGTTGTGAGTCGAGAGGTTAAGGGATACGCGCTCTATGTAGTTCTGTACTCTTTGTTTCAAAAATGTAGGGTGTTTTTTTTTTTTTTTTTGAGGTGTAGAACTTTTTTTTAAAAATAAAACACAAAAAATTCAATGGAATGACCAAAATCTTGGCTAACAAAGCTAACAAATTTCATGGGATTCAACGTTTAAAAACAATTTCTGGATCAACAAAGGCATGGTTAGGGCGTATAACCAAGCCTTTGTTGATCCAGAAATCGTTGTTGATCCAGAATTGTCTTCCAGAATTGTCTTTTCTTCATTAGTATGACAGCTAGTTTGACAGTTATCTCTTTTAGAAGGTCTATACTTTTAAAGAAAGAAACACACTTTATAATACGCAAATTATGGATCACCTCGGGGCCCTAAATGGGATTTGATGTATACCCTATCCCATAGGGGTATATTAGTTTTGATACATAGTTTGTATAATAGAGAAATAATTTACGTTGATATTCCTTAACATATATGGATCGACTCAGAATCTCTAGCTGATTTTGTTTTTAAATTTATTTTCACAAAATTTATAAATTAAGCAGTATCTTATTTAAATAGATATTTTATTATCTTTTTAATTCATCAATCCAAATCTTTATTTATTCACTTTGTCGGCCAAACAAAACAAATTCGATATTTTTAACTTTTTATTTATTTTTTTATACTTCGACAATAATTGCGTTTGGATGGATATTTATAGTCCTTAGTTGGGTAAACATTTGGTTTTATCTATAAATACGTGTGAAAAGGTGTAAAATAACAATCGACGGCTGAATTACAAATGTAAATTGGTAAATTTGGATTTATAAATCCAAACTAAATAAACAGGAGTTTTAGTAGAACTAGTAATGATTTTTATGTATTTGGTTTTATTTGTTGGCCAAGTAGAAAAAAAACTTTGTCGATATATGTAAATTTATCCAACAGCGTGAAAGATCAGTGGCAACACTGGTTAACAAAATTTTTGAAAGTTTGCAACTGATTTTTTTATTCGCAAAAGGCGGAAACAAAGATAATTATATGGTTTAAGGACGAATGTAGAAGAAGTATGAGACCAAAACCTTTGAAAATAGACTGATTGATCGCTATACATTTGGCTTTTTGGCCTAATAAATCGAAAAACAGTAGCCCAACTATTTACTAATTTTGATACAAATACGAGAATTTAAAATACCCTGAAGATGTTTTTGATTTTAGGGTCGATTATTGACAGGAACCAACTAAGTAGAGCAATGTCTGGTTTTGGTATCACCGCTAAACTGAGGCGCACTATAGCACACGCAGATGATTTAGTGACATAAAGATCATAGTTTATAGATCATAGATCACCATATTTCTTTATTTTAACAGTACTACAGATGCTTAGGTAGTCTATCTAGGGACAACTTTTTACCATGAATTCCTTTTTTATTAACGCAGTAAACTTGAGTCGGTAAATAACGACTCGGGTTGACTTGTTTTATGGACTCGGGTTGACTTGTTTTATGGACTCGGGTTGACTTGGTTTATGTCCTTTATCAATTGGACCACGAGTGGTTCAATTAACGCGCTATCCTTTGATGCTATCTAGGATTGTACCGTACACAATAATCCGAGTACATTATATACTGTTGCAACAGAGTCCTATACGATGTGGTGGACGGTAATAGAATAGGTACAGCCTTATCTTTGGAGCTTACTATCCCAACAATAAAACGGTTATATTTCACCAGCGTCATTCTTTAACGTTGACTTTATGGATTTAGTGTAGGGGTGGGATGTTATTTCGGTATTATACCAAGACCCCACAACTATTGTTTAATCCAAAAGAGAATTTCCCAAAGAAAAATACAAAAATATATTGGCAAACAAAATAGGATAACATATTGACATCAAAAGCATTTAAAAGCACTACCCAGGAATGCCAACACTACGGACTGACAGATGTTTACGCTTGAAAACGCAAAGTGAAGACCAATCCAACAAAATCAAATTTATGCGATTAACTTTCGTACCAAAATATAACTTTTGACTAAATGCGTTGTGGCGCGGGTGTAAATGTCTGGGCGTCCATCTTAGCACCTCAGTGGCTCCGCCGTTTCTTAATCGATAAGAAAAAAGAAATCGTCATCTCTAGCGTATCGAACATGACTTGTGATGTTAAGAATTTGTTGGAAATTACTCTTTTTGACCGTTCGCCACAAGCATATTATTATTCTGCTCCTCAGTTGCTCTATCGTTTGGTGAAAAGAAGACATCTACTCCTTGGTTTACAACATTTCTTTTTGCAATGGAGTTTTAATTCTATGAGGCAGACGACTCTGACAACAACATCTCGTCAGAAATCAAACGAAGAATTACTCTTGCCAATCGCTGTTTCTTCGGGCTAAGAAGGCAATTTAGTAGTAAAGCCCTCACTCGAACTACTAAGGAGATCCTATATAAGACCCTGATCATCCCAGTCCTGCTCTACGGCGCTGAAGCATGGACCGTATCAAAAGCGGATGAAGAAATCCTTGGTCGATTCGAGAGAAAAATTCTTCGGAAAATCTTCGGTCCCGTTTGCGTTGACGGCCAATGGAGACGAAGATTCAACCACGAACTATACGGGCTGTACAGCGACATACCCCTAGTCAAAAAACTCCGCATTGGACGTTTAAGATGGCTAGGACGAATGGACACCACGCACAAGTAGAAACCGACCTCAACCAACTTGGAGTGCGCAACTGGAGGCAGTTAGCTAAGGACCGGGCTAATGTTGGAGGCATGTTGGTTGAGGCCCAGGTTCATCCCGAACTGTAGCGCCACTTAAGTAAGTAAGTCAGTAGAGGCAGACAGAGGACTATGTTAGGATAGAAGTTCCATGACGTACGTACAAGTAGACTGCATTGGCTCGACCACATCGAGCGAAAGAAGAATAATGCTCTAGACAAAAGAATCATCGCATCCCAGCCTTCTGGTCCGAGGTGACAAGGAAGACAAAACCTCTGCTTTAAGAATCAAACGATCGTGGATGCCAGAGAGCCTGGACTGAATAACTGGCAGCAAGGATCGAAGAGGATGGAAGGCTGCCTTGTCTCAGGCAGAGACCCTTAACGTGTCGGGAGCGCGTTGAGTAAGTAAGTAAATTTCATGTTTATTCCTCCTCCACCCCTCAACTTCGTATTAGAGATGCCAAGAAATCATCTTTCCTCATCCATTGAGGACAATCTTGTTTGATGCAACCATTCGGGGGTCTCCCAAAGTATGTTGAAAGTCAGTGTATTTTTGTGGACCCTCTCTGGCTAGGTTTTGTATGGCGCTGCTGTGTTATGAATTGCCTAACTCTGAACCTAAAGAAATGAAATATCTCCTACTTGAATGGACCTTTGTCGTATTTGCTAGAGCCGTTCTATTTTGAGGTCTCAGAATCTGAAGGTATTGGACTAATAATACCTGACAGGCTGGCCAAGTGGCCACTAATACCCTCTACTTCCTCCAAATTCTAGGTTTGTGACCATAAACAAATAGAATACCCCAAGCGGATGTAAAGGATTTAATGTGGAGCTTTGTTGCGGTGGATTCTACTGTAAAAGGATGCTTCGAAAATATTTCTGGGAGAGAACGAAGGTAGAAGAATTCAAATCGACATCTGAATTCACGGCCATCCGAACGGCAGTCCTGAAACTCTTGGAAATGGGCCTAACACAAACTTTTGCTTCAATCTTCTCGCCCGCTTAATGTACAAGGTGGGCCAAAAGGAGTCATCCGATGTTGTTTGGCCCTTCAGAATATCGGTTGTGGCTCGCGCAGCGTGTGCCGTTGCTCCGTCCTGTTGGAACCACATGGCCTCCAGTCCTAATTCGTCCAATTTTGGCAGAACAAAACTAGGTTAACATGGCCCTATAGCGCGCACCGTCCACTGTTGTCGTTTGACCAGCGGCGTTCTCGGAAAAAATGGCACGATAACTCCTCCAGCGTGAACAGCGCACCATCCAGTAACTTTGAGCGGGTGTAATGGCTCCTCGTGCATACTCCTGGATTTTAGGTGCCCCAGAAGCGATAGTTTGCTTATTCACGTACCCGCTGAGGTGGAAATGAGCCTCATCGCTCAATATGATTTTGGTCGAAGAAACGTCCACTTCGTCCTCGAGATTGAGGATGGCTTGGGCGTAGGTTATACGCGTTTGGCGGTCGACAGGCAGAAGCGGATGCACGGACTGCAATTTGTACGGGAACATGCGCAAGCACAACGGGCGCTCTTGACAACGTCTCGTGTGGTCTCATACTCTTCAAGGTTGGTGGCCAAATGGCTCAGTGTTTGCGCAGTCGGTTTCGGACGGCCGTGGAATCAGCAACGGGATCCACGCTGCGCCAAGACTACAGACGAATTGTTACGCAAAAAAATACACAGGACTATTCCGCGTTTTTGGGGTGTGTATCACTCCATGGCTTGTTCACTTGTATTCTACATCTGTCTACAAATGTCAAAACAGATTTGACATTGGCGGCCATTTGCAAAATGAGAGCATCTTCCAATAAGGTGATCTCTTTTGGCCCATCTTGTATGTCATATCGAGTGCATGGATTGCCAGCGAACCAAACCGAAAGATCTTTAAATGAATTTCACTGGAATGACGACGGTAAGGGGAACCGCTAATAACGCTGTCAGTGGGACAAGAGCTTTGTTGTTTAAGGGCTAGCATAAGCCTGACAGTAGTACCAGCTTAGTAAGAAAAAGTTGGTTCAGAGAATGTTTCATAGGGATAACGACGTTCTGGGAGGACGCAGCCCAGTTTGACAAGGCCTTTTACCGACTAAGACTAAAACAATGAATGTAGTTGCATTTGGACTGGCCAACGCCGGATTGTGGTGCCAGCTTAAATAAAGTCTTTTCGATTTATGTTTAAGAGGCATGTAGATGGTGATGTTGCGATTTTGAAAAGAACCCCAAGCGGTATAAGGATGCTTTTTCTGGATGCTGCAAACCCCGAATAAAGAAGTATTTTGGTTAAGACCTTGTAAGCCCGGAATGAAATGCCTTTTCCTTTAAGACAGTCGCACGAAGAAAATTACTTTTTAAATTTATAATGCAAGCGTAACGAAACCAATAAATATTCAGAACATTCAATCTCCGCCGATTGATTTCCCATCCCGAAATTCAATGGAATTAGAATAAATTAAAATTTCCATTTCAATTAAAGTCAATTAATCTTGTTTAGCTGAGACGGAGTAATCGCTACATTTATCTCCTCATTTTTTTTGTACCACCTCCAGTAAGACGGAAGAAGGATACGAATTTTCGTTTTTTTTTTTTTTTCAAAAGAAAAATGATACGAAATACGATGAATCCTTGGTTTGGATGATTTATCGCCAATTAATCATCATCATCCTTACAAGGACATTTATTTAGACAGTGGCGTTTTTTTTCTCCTATTTAAAGGAAAACTGATAGCTCTTGTCATCACTTTGGAAGGCCTTAATCAGCAGTGAGTATCTATTAAGTTTCACTTTAATGATACAAAAGATTCAGTTTTCAATAGACTCGAACTAAACGAACACCAATGGGTTCAAGTTCTCCCAAGGATAATAAGGGCAATTAAGCACTGCCAACGAGGGTAGGGTGTAGTTTTGTGAAAACTACCTCGAAGAGAGCCAAGTTCCTGCATGAATTGGAAAACAAATTATTGCCGACTTTGTCAGAACCCCTTCAGCGAACTCCACCTCGTGTATGTTAAAAGTCAACAGACGACCTCCAAAGCATAGAGGGTAACCCTCATTAAAGAAGTTTTCTCTCTGAAGCCTACTACATATCCAGCTGTTGCTTTTATGACATACCGGGGTTTGGGCTCATACATGGTAATGAATTTTATCTCATTAAGGTGTACGAAAGTTGAGTGTATATCCTGGGTATATCCTGGCCAAATTAGACGTGACGTCAAAAGCAGGCAGCACACATAAATCCGCATCATTAGGCAGGGCTTATGTGTGCGGCTGGATTAAAAGCGCTTTCATTTGATAACTGTGGTAGGTCTGCCATTTGCTAAAAGTGATTTTCATGTGGTTATAGGGATACACCTACCCACTAAGATTTGGTTGGGGCATGTATACTACTGGCACCACATCTTGAGGGGATTTTGCATTTGAAAGCGCACACGGGAATCCTTATGCGTAATCCGTTGTAATGCCTTAATTATTTATTTCAATGAGAGGCACACAGACGAGGACTGACGGAGGAACCTCGTTAGAGTGCGAGATTTGTATCAATGCCGACGACGACAGTGAGAATGTGACAAAAGTAATGCCCAAGCCTTAAGGTGAAGGTGAAATCCTGTGAAAGTTTGCCGCACTACTATTATGTGTTTGCGCTACAATTAGGGAATTACTATCAGGATGTTGCTATGTATGTTGGATGTTTTCTGGGTTTTTGTGTGTGTCTTCCCATGAAATGGGTATCTTGCAGATTTGTTGTATAATCATAAATTGCCTCGTTTTGGGACCGTCCAGTGCTCAATGTGCTGCTAAAATGGAGTTTTCTTAATTTGGGAAAAAGTTTCTCTCCCACAAATGGGTCCTTTGAGATTTACGCTTTGAGGAGGTTACTTTACTTTGGGGAAATATTTTTGTCTTTCTGTTGCTTGAAATGGTTGAAGGGAGTGTGAGGTTATTTGTTCTCGAATGAATTGGCCTCGGAGGTATTCTTTTTAATTCTTAGAATTTTTGTTTGTACTGCAAACAGAAACATGCTGGTATCCCGATAATAAGCGTTGGAACCATAAAACTGAGGTCATCTTCAATAATAGTCGCACAAAAGTTGCCCGCTTGCGAATAAAGGTAGGAAAGCACACAATCAAGTCGAAGACCTGCATAAAATACGTAGGGATATTATTGGACTACTGGCTTATCCTCAGAAATCTAAAACTCACAAGTGAAAAGCTATATGAGCAGTCACTAAGCTCAGGGCAGCCAATGTGAAACCTGCTAGCAACAATGAGCCAATCAGACCACTTTCACATAGATGCCATTGCAGGACACATCTCCTGAGTCTTACATGAGAAGGATAAGCACTGTGCACAGAAAAACATCACTGGTAGTATAAGTAGCTGGTGATGCAATAAGCAAAACCAATGGAACGCAACACAAAATGGACGGAAGACGTACAAACTGTAGTCCAACGAAGTGTCGAAAATCAGAAAACATGGAAAGCACACAATGTTTAAAGGGCCTATAAACTTCCGAGGATACCTGCATAAGTGTAGGACATATTACCCTTTTGGGTTTGGAAATCTTATGTTATCCACATTGCCAATATAATCCAAGACCTATAGCAGGAACACCCTGGACCATACAGAATGAAAAAAAAAACAAACCCTTACAAAGAATTTCGGACAGGATATGGAAGGATATTTAAGCCCCTTAAACATCGATTAATGTCCAAAGGTTTCAGGTAAGGTAAGGTTTCATGAAACCAATCGATTTTTTAAAGGCATGGATGGATTATTGCCATTCAATTTGAAACCCTCAAGGACTCCGCTAGGCTAAGCAAAATTCTGTCTAAGGAACACTCAAACCCTTCTTTTCTGAAAAGGTCAGATGGAGGGTGGACAGAATCCTCCTGGGCTATTAACAGCTTCTCTCCGTTTAAGTCTCCGGGACCTGACGGCATACTGTCAGGTATGCTACAGAGAACGCGAGACCTAGCAGTGCCATGGCTGGCGATAATTTTTAGAAGCTGCTTAATACTAAACCACGTACTTTACTCGTGGAGACGCGCTCGAGTGATATTTATGCCGAAGGTAGGCAAACGCGGCCACAAGCCCGCGAAGGACTTCAGACCAATTAGTCTTACCTCCTGTGTACTAAAAACCCTGAAGCGCGTTCTAGATATCCACATGCGAAGTCTTCGCTATCCAAATCACAGCACGCTCACCTCAAGGGCAGACGAACGGAAACAGCTCTCCACGAGGTAGTGCGGACAGTCGAAAAATCGTTACACTATAAGGAATACACTCTAGCCCCCTTCTTAGATATAGAGGGAGCTTTCAACAACGTCCTCACTGGAGCTATTCTCGAATCTCTGATCGAGCTAGGTATAGTGGAATCTATTAGCCAATGGATAGTCTCTATGCTCGGAACAAGAATTATCCAGGCAATACTGGAAAATAGCCACTTAACCAAATTTACTCATAGAGAAACTCCAGAGGGTGGCTCATCTATCCTTTACTCTGGCTTATGATTATGAACAAAACACCGATGGATCTAACATGAACTGCGATGTGGGGTCCGGAATCTACTCGTAATCACTGAAAATATCAGTATCAAACAGCCTACCGGACTTCCAGATGGAACTACTAGCTATCCGAGAGGCTTGCACGCTACTGAGCCAGGCAAGGCTCAGCTCTTCCCGGCTCACTTGCGGCAAGGGTCCGTATCCCGCTAGGTGTGGTTAAGGGACAAATAAACTCAAACTTCCTGAAAAATTCCGACTCCAAATTGCGTCATATCGAGGACGATGGAGGAAAAGGGTGTTTTTTAGCAGTGTAGACCCTTAAGTTGGCAGCACTATTTTACCTGGCGGCCATTTTGTCAGCTGTCAAGTGATTTATTTTTAATTGTGGTTTGACATTTCAACATGATAGACTGACGTCTGAACGACGCTTCCAAATTGTGCAAATTGATTTTGAAAATCATGATTCTGTTCGAAATACGTATCGCGCACTACGTCCATTTAACGGTCAACATAATCGTTCATCAGAGCAATTAATTCGATTAAGTATGAAACGTTTTCGCACCACGTTTACTCTAAATGATAATACGCATCCACAGAGACGTCGCAAAATGCTTACAGTGTAGCGAGGAGGAAGACCCGAATCAGTCTATCCGCCATCGTGCACTTGGAATTGGATAGGTGTCCATCCACTTTGGTTTGGTGCTTACAAAATCGAACTCGAACTCGTGCAAGACCTTAAGCCAAAGAATCACCTAGCAAGGCGTAGATTCGATGAATGGGCCCAAAACAAGATTGCCGTTGATCCCGATTTTCATATGCGAATTTTGTTTAGCGATGAAGATCACTTTTGGTTGAATGGATACGTCAACAAACAAAACTGTCGTATTTGGAGTGATGATAATCCTCAAGTGTCTGTTGAGACACCGTTACATGCTTTATGGGTTAGTGGAATAATTGGTCCGGACTTCTTTCAAAACTATGCTGGCCAGAACGTTACAGTCAATGGTGACCGCTATAGAGCTATGATTACTGACTTTTACGTTCATCAATTGAACAACCATGATGTGCAGGAGCTATGGTTTCAACAGGACGGCGCAACATGTCACACAGCAAGTGTGCCACTATTGATTTGTTGAAGGAAACGTTCCGTGAGCGCATAATTTCGCGGATTAGTCCTGTGAATTGGCCTCCAAGATTTAACGCCGCTTGACTATTTTCTGTGGGGATATGTGAAGAAAACGAGCAAGAAAAGCGCGCGATCTAGGATATTGAGAGGTGCCACTCCAGGAACGATGTTGGCAAGTTTTACCAAAGCCAAGGATACAAGGCTCGAACATAATCCTATCGAGATGAACAAGGAAATATCGTAGTTGAGACACAGTCGATGTTGAGGATATGGAAGAACCACTTCTGCAGACTGTTAAACGGCGATGACGAACAACATTCCGCTGTCAGGCAGAACGAACCATTTAATATTGGCAACGGCAGTGAAAACTGCTAACCACCCGACCTAAGTGAAGTGAGGATAGCAATATCTAAACTCAAGCTTAATAAGGCCGCCGGAAATGACGGCCTTCCCGCTGAGCTTTATAAAGCTGGCGGAGATGACTTGGTAAGTAACATCCACCAACTCATAAGCCAAATCTGGAAAGCATGCCTGAAGAATGGAACCTCAGCATCGTTTGCACGATCCACAAAAAAGGAGACCCTCTGAACTGCGCCAACTACAGAGGCATAAGTCTGCTCAACATCGCCTACAAGATCCTATCTACCGTAATATGTGAGCGCCTGAAACCGTTTACCAACAACCTGATCGGCCCTTATCAGTGTGGTTTTAGGCCAGGAAAGTCCACAATCGATCAAATTTTCACACTTCGGCAGATCCTGGAAAAAACCCAAGAAGTCCAAATCGATACCGACCACCTATTTATCGATTTCAAAGCCGCATACGACAGCATTTATAGAGACGAACTATACAGAGCCATGTCTAGTTTTGGTATACCGTCCAAACTCGTCCGTTTGTGTAGGATGACGATGGAGAATTCTCGCTGCACCATCAGAGTCCGCTTTTGATACGGTCCATGCTTCAGCGCCGAAGAGCAGGACTAGGATGATCAGGGTCTTATATAGGATCTCCTTAGTAGTTCGAGAGTGGGGCTTTACTACTAAATTGCCTTCTTAGCTCGAAGAAACAGCGATTGGCAAGAGTAATTCTTCATTTGATTTCTGACGAGATGTTGTTGTCAGAGTTAATAGCGGAGCTGAGGTAGACAAAGTCCCGTACTACCTCAAGGTTATATCTGTCAATGGTGACGTTCTGTCCAATTCGTCGATGTCGTGTGTCCTTTCGTGTTGACAGCATATACTTAGTCTTACCCTCATTTACTGCTAAACCCATTTTTGCCGCTTCCTTCGCTATACTAGCAAAGGTGCCTATGACATCACGTTGAGTCCTACCAATGATGTCAATATCGTCGGCGTATGCTAGTAGTTGCACCGATTTTTGGAAAATTGTGCCTCTGGTGTTGGCTCGGGAGTTTTTGCACAATCCTCTTATGAATCAAATTGAAAAAGTCACATGACAGAGCATCGCCTTGCCTAAATCCTTCTTTGGTATCGAATGTGAGGTCGTTTCCGACCCTGATGGTGCAGCGAGAATTCTCCATCGTCATCCTACACAAACGGACGAGTTTGGGCGGTATACCAAAACTAGACATAGCTCTGTATAGTTCGTCTCTATAAATGCTGTCGTATGCGGCTTTGAAATCGATGAATAGTTGGTGGGTATTGGTTTTGGAATTCCTGGATATTTTCTAGGATCTGCCGAAGTTTGAAAATTTTATCATTTGTGGATTTTCCTGGCTTATTTTTTTTTTTTTTAAATTCTGACATGCCTAAGCAGTAATATACACATCGACCTAAAAGATCTATTGTGCTTGTCGTCAGATGCTTTTTAGGTTAGTAGCGCTTCTACTTTCCTAATGTAGCTGATAATACTTTCAGCCGAAGATTTCCTCAGTTCTTCGGGACTTAAAAATTCCCTGAAGAAAGATTCCCTTCTCATACCGTAAAGGGCCGGGCATTCACATATGATATACTCGGCTGTTTCGTCTTCTTCTAGACAAAGTCTGCACTCCGGTGAGTCGACTAGACGCATTTTGTTTAGGTGATATCGCAGACCGTGATGACCAGTTAGGTAGCGTACTAAGTTTTTGATATCGTGCCTGCGAAGATTTAGTATCTTATTGGCATCTGGTTTGAAGGGCTGAATAGCTCTTTTGGCCTGTCTTAGGCCTGGGATGTTTCCCCAGTATGAAAAACATTTGTTTTGTTCCCAGTTTTTATGACCAGATTTATGGCTGATTTGGGGATTGCACAGAAGGGTTCAGGTCCAATGAAGGGGGTTTCCGAACCTATTCTGGCTAGTTCATCAGCTTTTTCGTTACCTTCAACTCCCTGATGTCCGGGGACCCAACATAGTTTGGTTTTGTTCCTGGAACTGAGTGTTTGGAGGGAGTTGAAGCAGTGTAGTACTGATTTGGAGTCAATGATAATTCCTGGCTTAAGACTACACTGATAATGACCAATCAGGTTGTTGTTAAACGGTTTTAGGCGTTCACATAATACGACAGATAGGATCTTATAGGCGATGTTGAGGAAACTTATGCCTCTGTAGTTAGCGCAGTTTAGAAGGTCGGCATCTGTCGGCATTTCTCATCAAACCAGGGGTTTCTTGCTGGTGGCCGCGGACACCTAGCACATCAGTTGCGGCTGATCTAATGGCTTGTTGGCATCGTTGCTATTGTGTTTCGACATTCGATGCTGGTGGTATGGTATTAATCGAGAGGTTATGGGATACGCTTTGTGCAAAGGCCTTGGCGGTCTATCGACATTAATTTTTTTCTGGTTTTATTTCTTTTAATAAAAGTTTCATGGATTTTGGCTGGGATTGAACGTGCAACCTTTTACTGAACGCGCAACCTTCCACTCAACAGGCGAACACATAACCACTACACCACGGCCACTAAATGGAGTTTTCGATTGGTAAAAAAACGTTTTCTGGAGCACCCGAAATCGAGATAGCTCTTCGGAAATCGTTTAGTTGGCAACGAAAAAACACGCATTTCAGAATCTACTTAAAAAGCAGTAACACAAACAAGCCCCCCCTATTGTTGTGCAAACAAAAAAACAAATTTTTGGCGCAACATGCTCACGCAACATGCACCCAGGGCCTAGCGATTTCACAACCATTCATGTGGGCTTGTGTACTTCTTGCACGATGGCAATGCCGACTCCAAACGGCTATGTTGAGATAAGCTTTTATTGACAAATTGATATTACTCGGATGATTTGTCAGATCATCACGAGAGGAGGGCCAGTGAAAAATCATTTAGGTGCGACGGCAGGGAATTGAACCCAGACCTTCTGCGCGGCAGTTCATCGCAGTAACCATCGCGCCAATGAGCCCTCTTGTTCTGCATAGGAGATTTTGTTTATCTTCTAACCGATGTTTGACAGTTCGTCGATACACTTCCAGAATAGTCCAGAAGGGATTTCGCCCATTCATTCGCAATCAGATTGATTGGGTTCTTGAGTATTACCAATGGAAAATGTCAATAGCTTCTCATAATAGGGACGAATGAAAGGAATCCTCTATAAATACAGAGGATACAATCTACCTGACAATTTTTTTACGTAAGTGAACTAAAACTTGACAAAAATGAACAAAAAGCTATTATGGCATGATACGCCTAAAAAGATATCGTCCACGTCATCGACGCTCATGGCAAAACCCAACATACAAAAAACGATATCTGTAGCAAAGGAACTTTCATAAAGCGCTTATTATCTTTAAATTTAAATAAAACAAAGTGTGTGTGAGATATCATCGAAATTTTTAATTCGTTTGACATGACATGATGTACGTTCCTTTGTGTTTTTATCTCGTGTTAATTAGTTAGTTCTGAAAATGTGAATTGCCATTAACGAATCTTTTTTGAACAGAAATTATAAATCCTGGTGCTGTGTATTGACTTAAGAAGACGATTTATATTCAGGTATGCTGCTTTGTTTTTTTTTTAAAAATCCACATTTGTTAAGCTTTATCAAACTCATAGTTCATTTGAAGCAGTAGCACTCTGCGCCACTGAAATTGTGAATTCTATCACAAAATGCATTTCCAAAATCCATTCACCCCACCATTCCCCTAACCATTATCCGAACACACAAATCCTTCATTGTCAGCTACTCAAATGGATTTGATGTGACATTTCCAGTCTGCGACTATCCATCCACTTTTTCCGTTCAACACTAAAAACTTTTCCGTGAGAACAAAAGGCAATTATTTACCAAAACCCCATTCAGGAACCATCTGAAAGGGCCATGTCACTTGCCTCCCATTCAAAAGAAAATCTGTGAATGACAATTCAGCGATTTAGTAAAACAATTGTCCATGTCTCACACACACATAGATACTTGTGCATCCTATCTCGCCTTTCCCAGAAAGAAATACCATACCCCGCCCCCAAAACTACTCAGCACAATTCATTCCCTGACATGACATCTTAATGAATTAGGAAAAGTTTATTTCAACTCTCGACAACCAGTTCAAGTGTTAACATCCTTTCTTGTATTCCCGGAGAAGAAATTTGAGCAGCGCCTCACCTAGAACAGAACAATGCACACATCTTCTGCTCTTTTCATTCGAAATGAGTATAACTCCAGCTTTCGATCCTTTGAAAGGGATTTTCTCGCACATTGAGTGGCAACAGAAAAGGCATCCTCTGATGCTAACAAAACTTGACGCCAATCTGAACAGACATAACGGCAAAAGGGTTACAAAAGATCCCGCCATACGGCATACACTCGGAGCGCAGCAGAACAATGTCCTTCAATTCAATGCCAATAGCATGAGGAGACGTTGGCAAAAAGGAAACACTATTGGGCTAGACAATGACTTTCCGAAAGCTTTTAAGTAATTAACGGCTACATCGTCGAGAGTGTTACTTAGCACACGTACTCGTATAGATACACAGATTCCCAATGTCATCGAATGAAATCGAATCAAAGTCAGATGACACGGTTTTTCCCATTTCTGGGTCAAGTTGGACAACAATGTTTTAATTGCCACCCAAGTGAGCGTTGTAGACTGACCTAATCTGAAGGATGGCATTCCTATTTTTTTTTTTTTGTTGAAACTTGAATAATGGTTCGCAATTTATATTTTCATCTCTTATCCGAAATGCGATGAGATAAACGGCAAACAACTCAAGATGATGAGGGGGAGAAGAATCTCTTCTGATGCAATGATTCAATTTCATTTCATCCACTCCCCGATGATGGACTATCATATTAAAACCGTCTGGAAGGACGACGACTATGACGACGACAGAGATGAGAGTGAAGTGAAGAATTAAATGATTGCCAACTATACGAGGATGACTACATACTCTCGGAGAAGCTGCACGGATTCCCTCTATTATTTTCAATTTGATTTCTGATACTCTTGCTTGCGTATCTATCTTTGCTGCGATGAGATGGATGCGGCTGCTGCCGCTACTACAGGCAGGCAGACAAGTTGACAAGAATGGATGTTAGGTATCTTTTTGATGAAGTTTTCCTTCTTAGCCTGTGCTGCACTACGAACTAAGATAATTGCATTTCCAACCAAGTGTCCAGCAATACTCTACGTCCTCCTTTCATCTTTACGTATGATGAACGTCTTCAAAGTTTGTTAGATGGCGGGGCACCCGTCTTCCGCACACACACTCAGCCTACACGGGATTGATTGAAATGGGTCTCTTGAAGACCATTAATCTTAATTGAAATTGCTTCTGTTTTATTGCCATTGGAATGGTATTTTCTGGCCAATTATGTTTTAGTCAAACGAATCTATTTATGAGGGGACATCACTCTCGTTACAAGTGGGTGGTCGATGGATATCCATTTGGACAGGGAAGATGTCGTTTGGAGTACTTTCCAAAGTACTTAACTGACCTTCACCAAAAGTCAATAGAAATTGGTTTCAAGGCTTTTTTCTAAGTTTATTGGGCCATCGAAGGTGGGTTTGAGCACTTCAAAGTTCCATTCTGAGAAAAACCTGAGAAGTGACCAATTTTGTCTATGACATGACATGACATGACACAATTAAAGGGAAAGGTAGGAAGGAAACAAAAAACAGAAGATTCAGCCTATTGTTTGAATGTCTGTTGTGAAAGCCTTTTGGAGGACGTCTTTGATATTTTAATGTTGTCATAGTGGCTGAGAACTAACTGAAGAAAATTTAAAAGAATAGATCTCTTGTACATTCTATAACGAAGAAAAACATTAGCGTCCTGAGTGGTAAGAATTTGCCTCACTTCAGAGAGGTAGTTGACAGTCAATCACTGGGAATAATCTTGCCCAGCTTTCAATTGAAAACTGGAGCCAACCGATTAGGGCATCAATGGCGAAGGTGTGTAAAAAAATCATCAGCCTCGCAGAGAACTCGCTTATGATGAAATTTCCAGCGAAGCTGTCATCAAATACGATAGTTGGGTGTTGTAGAACGAGGGTAGACTTTGATTGACTTTAACCTGGCAATGCCCAGTGGTTGTAACTCTGACTACACATCAAATGTGCTTATTTTTACCACATGTGGTAACAATCGAATACTGGTCTCATCCAACCGGATTTGATAAAAAGACGAAAAACAGCAACACTACACCGGTCTCCTGTCCCAGGCGAACCTAGATCAACTGCTTCGACATATTCGGACAACAGGTTATCTAGGGTAAGTCAGGCCCCTTGAACTGAGATGGTGGCGGATCAAGCGAAAGGCCAAAGGCATCGCTCAATATTGTAGTGTAGGCCCCGTGTCCTAGGGTTATCTATTAAATTGGAAATGGTCCTCCAGATTGAAGGTTGTGCTTTTGGTTAACTGCCCTACCATTGAAAAACTATATGTAAAGAATCAACCAAAAGCCTTGGAAAGGACTGATCTTATTGTTGACGACCCTGCTAAACGAAAAAAGGACAACGACGTTCGTATCTGCACCTGAAATGTGAGAACATTAAACGGGAGAGGTGCAGGCGAACAACTAGCGGAAGCCCTAAACTGCTACAAAGCAGACATTACTGCCATCCAGGAAATACGATGGGATGGGCCGGGCAAAAAGAGGATGAAAAACTGTGACATCTACTATGGACCGTGCTCTAGTGAGCAAAAACAGCGACTATTCGGATGTGGATTTGTTATAAGTGCCACTTGCCAGACTTAGGCAAGAAGTCTTATGTTTCCAAGAGATTAGCGAAACCATTGTAACAATCCGCATCAAGGTTAAATTCGCCAACATAAGCCCGCAACTGATATGCTAGGTGTCTCGCGCCCACCAGCAAGAAACCAACAGATGCTCGCAGCCAAGAACGAGGCCTACAAGGCTAAGCTGAAGGTGAAGACGAGAGCTGCCATTGAGCTCTATAAGCAGAGAAGAAGGGAAGAACACCGGCTTTACAGAAAGAAGAAAAAAAGAGCAAGAAAAGCGTGCGATCGAGGATATATAGAGGTGCCACTCCAGGAACGATGTTCGACAGTTTTACAAAAGTGTAAAACGTCAGAGCCAGGGATGCAAGGCTCGAACAGAATCCTGTCGAGATGAACAAGGAAATATCGTAGTTGAGACACAATCGATGCTGAGGATATGGAAGAACCACTTCTGCAGACTGTTTAACGGCGATGACGAACAACATTCCGCTGTCAGGCAGAACGAACCATTTAATATTGGCAACGATAGCGAAAACTGCCAACCACCAGGACTATGTGAAGTGAGGAAAGTAATATCTTACTTACTTACTTACTTATCGGGCTCCCGACCCGTGAAGAGTCTCTGCCCGAGACACTGCAGCCTTCCATCCTCTACGAGCCCTGGCTTGATGCTTCCAGTTGTCTAGACCAAGCGTTCTGGCATCCGCGATGGCTTGGTCTTTGAAACGAAATTCGGTCTTTCTTGCCTTCTCGAACCTGGGAGCTGGGATTCGAAGATCCTCTTAGCTGGAGCATTATTGTCCATTCGCTCGATGTGGCCGAGCCAATGTAGTCGACGTGTTTTGGCCTTTTGGACTACATCCATATCTTGGTACAGCTCATAGAGTTCGCGGTTGTATCTCCTCCTCCATTCGCCCTCCACGTGCACAGGACCAAAAATCCGCCGAAGTATTTTTCTTTCGAAGGAGCCCAGTATCAGCTCTCCCTTCTTGCTTATCGTCCAGCACTCGGCACCATAAAGCAGAACTGCCAGGATAAGGGTTTTGTAGAGCACACATTTCGTCCTATGAGTTATGAGTTTTGAACCCAGTTGTTTTCGCCAAACCGAAGTAGCAACGGTTTCCTAGGGTAATTCCTCGCCGCATCTCCACTAATGTGTCATTCGTGGAGTTTATGTTAACTCCGAGGTAGGTGAACTCCTTAACTACCTCGAAATTGCTGCTATCAATAGTGACGTTTTGTCCTTGGCGGTGGACAGATGTTTGTTTGTTTGTTGATGTTGACAGCACGTACTTAGTCTTGTCCTCATTTACTTCAAGGCCAACGGATTTCGTCTGTTCTTCAATCACCGTGAACGCTTTTATCACGGCACGTTGGGAACTACCGATGATGTCAATATCGTCCGCATAGACCAGCAGCTGGACGGACCTTAAAAATAGCGCCTTCCGTGTTAACACCTGCCCTGCGCACTATCTGCTCCAGTACAAGATTGAAGAAGTCACATGATAGCGCGTCTTCTTGCCGAAATCCGGTGCATGTTTGGAATAGTTCGGGGGATCTACTTCCAAACTGCACGTTGCAGCGCGTGCTTTCCAGCGTCACGCGAGATTGAAGAAGTCACTGGATAGCGCGTCTCCTTGTCGAAATCCGGTGCATGTTTGGAATAGTTCGGAGGATCTACTTCCAAACTGCACGTTGCAGCACGTGTTTTCCAGCGTCACGCGAGATTGAAGAAGTCACAGGATAGCGCGTCTCCTTGTCGAAATCCGGTGCATGTTTGGAATAGTTCGGAGGATCTACTTCCAAACTGCATGTTGCAGCGCGTGTTTTCCACCGTCACGCGGCACAGCTGAATAATCAGTTTTGCCGGGATTCCGAGTTCAGCCATCGCCATATAGAGCTCCTGACGATGAATGCTATCATACGCGGCTTTGAAGTCGATGAATAGGTGGTGAGTTTCGACTTGAAATTCGTTAGTCTTTTCCAGGATTTGCCTCAGTGTGAATAGTTGGTCTATAGTCAATCTGCCGGGCCGGAAACCACACTGGTACGTGCCAAATAGTGTGTTGCAGAACGGTTTTAGGCGTTCACACAGTACGTTGGCAATAGCAATATCTAAACTCAGGCCGCCGGCCTTCCCGCTGAGATTTATAAAGCCGGCGAAGATGACTTGGTAAGTAACATCTACCAACTGCCAAATCTGTTCGGATGAAAGTATGCCTGAAGAATGGAACCTCAGCATCGTTTGGCTGGTCCAAAATAAAGGAGACCCTTTGAACTGACATAAGACTCCTTAAAATCGCCGACAAGATCTCTGCCGTAATATGTGAACGCCTGAAACCGTTTACCAACAACCTGATCGGCCCTTATAAGTGTGGTTTTAGGCCAGGAAAGTCTACAACCGATCATCATACTTCGGCAGATCTTGGAAAAAGCCTAAGAACTCCAAATCGAAACCTACCTACCTACCTATTCATCGATTTCAAAGTCGCATACGAAAGCATTTATAGAGAAGAACTATACAGAGCCATGTCTATCTAACTCGGCTCCGCTTATAACTCTGACAACAACATCTCGTCAGAAATTTAACGAAGAATTACCCTTGCCAACCGCTGATTTAGTAGTAAGCCCCTACTAAGGAGATCCTATATAAGACCCTGATTATCTCAGTCCTGCTCTAGTGGATTCGAGAGGAAAATTCTTCGGTCCAGTTTGCGTTGACGGGCTATGGAGACGAAGATTCAATTAAGAACTATACGAGCTGTAAAGCGACATACCCCTGGTCAAAAAAAAAGTCCGCATTGGACGTTTAAGATGGCTAGGACAAGTAGAGCGAATGGACACCAATACTACGGCTCGCAGATTCTTCGATTTCCAGCCAGAAGTCGGAAGCAGTAGAGGAAGACCTGTGCGCCGCACAAGTAGATACCGACCTCAACCTACTTGAAGTGTGCAACTGGAGGCAGTTAGCTAAGGACCTGGCTAATTGAATAGGCATTTTGGTTGAGGCCCAGCTTCATTCCGGACTGTAGCGCCACTTAAGTAAGTTAATTCCCAAAATTCCAAAGCATCAACCCGTTTTATCCATGTGATTCAAAGCGTCCTCAATTTCCAGTTCCTGGCAGTCTCTGGAAGTCTGTGATATATATTTAGAGTATCCGGTCTTTGGTCCATAATGAAGTCAAGACCATCCAACTGTAACCTCTTAACACCTCGATTTGATTTCTAATTCTTCAAAATCAAAAAAATAAAACCGACTACAAGTCGTAAAAAATAAAACGAAGAATGCTTCCACGATTCCTTGCATTCCTATCCTTGAACTGATTTTCAAACAAAAAACATCGCAATCGCTTTAATAAAAGGAGAAACACCAAAAGCCTTCATGTCTCCTAGGCTCATATCAGTAACAGAAAAAAATCCTTTGAGCATTCTACCGGAAAGAGTAGACAGCTGGTTATTTGAATTTTTATTTCCTCAACCATCAGCACCGGATTTGGACGAAGCAAAAGTGTAAATCTAAAAGGATTACCAACACAATAAAACAGGAGGAGCGACCTTTTGCAACTAAAGACATTTTTCCTTGTTAATTGTGATTTCCATTCTTCTATTTCGACCCCCCTTGCCAAAGAGGAATGTCTCCTTTTCTATATACCCACGTGGTTTTTTTTTTTTTTGTTAGAAGGACGAACACACAAAAAACAAATCTACACATCACGTCGGGATATAGAGAAAATTTCCATCTTTGTGTCTGTCTGTTTCTGATTAGGGGATTAGGCGCTGCGAATAAAAAGTTTAATTCTAGGCCAAAGCCTGCATGTGGCAGTTTAGTAGAGTAGAACATAAAAGATAAAAACACAGAAAAAGGATATTCCCTCGCCCGCACACAAAGTCTTAATTTTGAGAAAGAAAACTGTGGCGGCACCGGAAAATGCTGGCGGCCTTTTTCTGCTTCCCCTATGCGGGTTTGCCTTTTGAGGAAATTGCGCGTGTGTGTGTCTGAGTGGGATTTCATTTGATGCACCTACTTAGATAGTTTTAACGGTTTTTTTTTTACAATTTCATGAAAATGACTTTTGCTCCCCATAGTCCTTTTTCCACCATTTTTTTATTTTCATGCAAAATTGTATGTATGCAAGGGAAGCTGCCAGATAAGGGCGGATGTATGCCTCCACAGCATTATTACTATCTGGGATAATGCAAGCTTATTCGTCTTTCGGGAGAATAAAAAAAAAGTTCCCGTTGGAAAAAAAAGTGGCAAAGTGTGGATTTCCTATTTTCCGGCAACATACAATGGGGCACATTCTCTGTCATAGTTCTCGGGAATAATATGTTGCGGCGTGAAATACATTCAAAGAATTTCTATGAAATGCGAGGAGCAAAGTTGAAAGGATGGAGGAAGTGAAAAAGTCCAGATGTGGATCAGGAATCCTTTTTTTTTTGTATTCAATAGGAGGGCTTAGAAGAATCGTAGAGATTTATTGCGTTATTGGAAAAGTTCTCAGAACTAATAAGCTAAAGCGAACATCTCCTCGAAGTTGAAGTATAAAGTTGGGGGAAGTTTGGGGAGTGAAATATTGCCAAAGTTGGTAAGCTCTTGAATATTTGTTAAGCGATTGATTTTGTAATTGGATGGCAAATAAAGATGTCAACTCAAGGGTATCGAAAAACTTTATCAAAAAGTAGATGACAATGAAAGGCGTTTGTGGGTCATTTATGGCCTGAGACACAACTTCTTCAATCGTTTTCGTTGGTAAACATTTAGGAACCTCTAATTTGACATCGTTTTAATATGGCAAAAGCTCCTCATGTCAGTTTTATACTCCTGGATGTCTATCAAACTAGAAACATAGAAAACTGGACTTCAATGCAAAGAATATTCTCAAAGACTCCTGATAAATAGTGTGTTCCGTAGCTCTGTATCACAATGGACCAAGAACTGATTAATGCCACTCTAACCTAACCTAGATAAACAGTGGCTTACATCAGTTGTAGGTCCATTGTGATACCACATAGATTTCGTCTATTCTCCTAGTAAAAGGGAGGAGACTTCTCACTTCCGTGTTTGTCAAATCGCTGAGACTTTGAAAGAAGTATGCTCCAAGATGAAGCTTCCTTTTGTTTGATAGGGCCGGGCAGTCACAAAGAAGATGAAGTATTGATTCTTTCTCCCCTTCGTCCATACAGCTCCTGCAGAAGTCGTTTGAAGGAAGGCCTAGTCTTTCTGCGTGCCTTCCTATCAGACAGGTGTCAAGTGATGACACCTATGGTGGTGTCACATGACAGTGCATAGCCTTGCCTAAATCCGTTTTTTGGTATCGAATGTGTCGGTGAGGTCGTTTCCAACCTTGATGGAGCAGCGAGAATTCTCCATCGTCATCGTACACAAACGGACGAGTTTGGGCGGTATACCAAAACTAGACATGGCTCTGTATAGTTCGTCTCTATAAATGCTGTCGTATGTGGCTTTGAAATCGATAAATAGGTGGTGGGACTTCTTGGGTTTTTTCCGGGATCTGCCGAAGTGTGAAAATTCGATCGGTTGTGGACTTTCCTGGCCTAAAACCACACTACAAGGGGCGATTAGGTTATTGGTAAACGGTTTCAGGCGTTCACATATTACGGCGGAGATCTTGTCGGCGATGTTAAGGAGACTTATGCCAGTTCAGAGTGTCTCCTTTTTTGTGGATCGGGCAAACGATGCTGAGGTTCCATTCTTCAGGCATACTTTCATCCGACCAGATTTGGCTTATGAGTTGGTGGATGTTAGGTTAGGTTAGGTTTAATGGGCTGTTGACACTCAGGTGAGTCGTCAAACTCGCATAGGCCTACGTGGGCCCATAGCGATACCCTTTGTCAAAAAGAAGTGGACCTGAAAAGAAAGTTTAAAAGGTATAGTGAGCGTGATACGTTGTAATCTGCGTTGTTCCATCTGCTTCGAACAGATATTAGCTCCATCCCGAATTGCAGCAGAAACGGACGATCAGCGCTATAGGTTTCGTTGCTAGCTCCGTTGGGTCTTCGTAGTAGAAGCTACCAAGGAGTTTGTTGCGGCTGTTGCAGATCGCTGGACAGTGGCAGAGCAGGTGTGGGATGTCCTCCTCGACTTCTTGGTCGCCGCATTTTCTACATAGTTGGTGTGAGTCAGCTAGTCCGATTCTATGAGAGTGCTTACCCAACAGGTTGTGATCTGTTCTTACCGCTATAGAAATGGAAGCTCTATTTAGAGCTAGTAGCTTATTTGATTTGCAAGCGCTTATTTCTGGCCAAAGGTCTTTGTTAACGTTTTGCCACCTAGATTTTGTTGCACTTTGCATGTATCTAGTTAATGCCTGTTTTTTAGAAGCAAGTGGGGGTCTAACCTTCCGTCGCATAAGGAGATGCAGCTGGGACGATCCTAGCCTAGCTTATTCGTCTGCTTTCTCATTTCCTGGAATGTAATTATGTCCTGGCACCCAGATAATTTGACTTTATTCTGGTTACATAGAGCCTTTAGCTCTGTGCTGCAGCGTCCAACTATTCGTGAATTCATTATGTTGGTTGCCAGATCTTTTATGGCCGCTTGACTATCTACGTAAATGGAGATATCCTCTTGTGATATGTCCAATACTCTGGCCGATTCGGCAGCTTCGAGTATGGCTAGGATCTCTGCTTGGAATACACTGCACGAGCTTGCTAGTCGAAGGGATGTGGCTAACCCGATTTTATCGCAGTAGACGCCAGAGCCCACTCCTTTTTCCATTTTAGATCCATCAGTACGTATAGATTGATTTTTCAGAGTTGGGTAACTTAGTATTTGACGAAGCAGAGACGAACTGCTTGGTATTCTGATTGAATATTTGATGTCGAAATCGTGATATGGGATGGTGTAGTCAGATATCCCATTCTCGTATGCTACTAATTTCAATATAATGCTGTGACCAAAGGGTTTGATATACAGGTTACCCGCTTCTTTGAGACGTGCTACACTTTTCGCTGCTGTGTCATTGATCTGTAAGTCAATTGGTGTAAGATTTAGAATTGCTTCCAAGCCTGCTGTGGGACTGGTGCGCATGGCTCCTGTTATGAGAACGCATGCTGTTCTTTGAACTTTTGTTAATGCGGTCAAATGCTTCGTCTTTTTCATGAAATTCCACCAGACTAGGCAACCATATGTAAGAATTGGTCTGACAACAGCTGTGTATAACCATTTTGTGACCTTCGGGGATGGGCCCCATTTCCTACCACAAATTCTATTGCTGCTATAAAGTGCAATGTTAACTTTCGCAAGCTTTTCGTTGATATTCAGGTTCCAGTTTAGCTTGCTATCAAGTATCATCCCAAGGTAGTTGGCACTTGAGGGCAGTGACAGGGTGGACCCTCCCAAAGTCGGTGCCACAAACTCTGAGAATGATTTTTTGATAGGGAAGAGTACTTATTCAGTTTTCTTCGGATTTACACCTAGGCCGCATGGTCCTAACCATCTGCTGAGTAGGTTTAGGCTATTTTGCATGATTGCGCTTAGAGTCGATGGAAATTTCCCACATGCCATGAGAGCAACATCGTCTGCATAAGCCACTGTTTTTGTAGCGGTGATCTCCAGTTTCTTTAATACTTCATTGACTACCAGTAGCCAAAGAAGTTGATGTTACTTACCAAGTCATCTCCGCCAGCTTTGTAAAGCTCAGCGGGAAGGCCGTCATTTCCGACGGCCTTATTCAGCTTGAGTTTAGATATTGCTTTCTTCATAGAAGCTCGCAATATCATCTTTTTCCTTAGTCGCGTCGGTGCGTAAACCCTAATAAGGCTAGTGTTGGCGAATTTTTGTGTTGATGAGGATTGTTACAATGCGTTCCCTAATATCTTGAAAGCATAAGACTTCTTACATTAGTCTGGTACTTATAAGAAAACCACATCCGAATAGCTGCTGTTTATGCTCATGTAATACGGACCGTGTTATAGGTCCGTATTACTCACCTCTTTTTGCCCGGCCTAACCTTATTCCTGGATGACTGTAATGCCTGCTTTGTAGCAGCTTAGTTCTTCCGCTAGTTGTTCGCCTAAACCTCTCCCATTTAATGTTCTCACATGTTCTCAGAATATTGGTTGTAACTTCTAAAGTTCCAAACTTATTATTTTCGTGAATAAAACCAGGTTTGTTCCACTTTTGCTTTAGCGAACAAACCCAACTTTTACCACATTAATATCTTTGGCCAACTAAATACCGACGACGCACGTCAATTGTGTTTGAAATATAAGGCGTTTCTTAATTTATTTTGAATTACATTCTCTCCTCATGTCATTCACCGCCAATAGGGTTTCGTTCAGCAAATAATGCCCAAATATACCGTCAGCGGAAAAAAATGTTCAAATTTCCTTAAACTATCACCTGTTCCATACGGCGCACAGTGGTTTGAGAAGCGAAAAAAATCAGTGAAGGGCCTTGTATTCTATATCTGCACCGCGACAAGTTGATAATAATTTTAAAATTTTAAATACGTTTTACAGCATGTCTAAAGAAAACGTAAACATAATCGTAATTTAAATTTTCCAATTCATCAAGCAGCTATGAATTTTTAAAATAAATGTTCCAAAAATCAATACTTGCGAATGTTTAGTAGACCAGAACAATCATGCTCCACACTCCTCCGTGTTGTTTCTTCCCTCAATATATTCATTAGAGTCTTACTTAAACAACTGCACCAGTTTCAGCTGCATCAACAAAGTCAATTCAACTCCTCGAGGACAGGCCTTTAGGATTAAGCGTTGAAAAAGCTTTGACACTAATAGCGGACACCTATCCGTCAAAGCACCAGTACGAAATTTTGAGGAAGTCGACAAAAGAAGAGGGGTTTGACATTTTTCCTTTGTACAAAAAAGTCTTAGAAGCTACAGTACTGTGTTATCCTGAAAATGTTGAAGTCTCTAAAAAGTTTGGCGAAAATGCCCTTACAATAATTGCTTGACCATACCACGAAGAGGATTTTAATGACTAAGACTGAAATTAGATTCTCTCAGCCATGTATCCTTAGTTTCTAAATGGGGCTGCGATGGCTCTTTAAGCAAAGGAAAGCAACAAAGGAAACCAAGCCGCTCATGGAGGTCACAAAGAAAGATATTCAAAACAAATTCAAATCAATAAAGGGCTTGATAGTTGATGTGGTCAAACAAGGAATAGGCACTACAAACGATGGAAACACATCACGACGATTCTTTCAAGATCCAAAAACTACCGCAAGTAAAGGGTCCGCCAAATAAAAATTTTGAAAAAATTTCTTTTTTTATTTGAAAGTACAATCCTTCCGGTTAATAATGGAAAATAATTTCATTCAAATGGCAGCCTCGGCTGGCCATGCAGTAGCCTACACGATCGGTCCAATTTTTAAGCACATTATCGATTGTGTGCAGCTGTATTTCACCAATGTTTTCACGAATATTATCCTTTAAAGCGTCAATTGTCCTGGCTTGTCGGCGTAAGACTTATCTTTTACGGCACCCCACAAATAATAGTCCAACGGTGTCAAATCGCAGCTCCGAGGTGGCCAAACGACATCAGCTCTGCGGCTGATAACGCGATCATCAAAAACAGGGCGCAAAACATCGACTGTAGCTTCGGCTGTGTGGCACGTAGCGCCGTCCTTTTGAAACCAAATGTTGCCAATATCCTCCTCTTCAATTTTTGTGAACAACAAATCGTTCAACATGGCCCGATAACGATCGCCATTGACTGTAACGGCCACTCCTTGCTCATTTTAGAAGAAAAATGGCCCAATTATGCCTCTGGACCAAAATCCGCACCAAACAGTGACTCGTTTTGGGTGTATCGGCTTTTCAATGTATGCGTGCGGTTTTTCTGTGCCCCAAATGCGACAATTCTGCTTGTTTACATACCCGCCAAGATCAAAATGTGCTTCATCTGAAAAGATGATTTTTTTTGGCAAAATCGGCATCTTCTCTAAGTCGATCGCAGGCCCACTTAGCGAAGCGAAAACGCATTGGATGGTCAGTTGGCTTCAACTCCTGAACCAATTGCACTTTGTATGGCGTCATACCAAGGTCTTTATGCAAAATTCGTCTCAATGATGTCTTCCAAATGTTCAATTGTTGAGAACGACGGTGAATTGATGTTGATGGCGCTTCACGCACACTTTCTGCCACAGCAGCAATATTCTCGGGTGTACGCACTGTTTTTGGCTTTTCACGCTTTGGTTTATCGATGAGGATGCCAGTTTCTTTCACTTTCCACAAGATAACGAACATACGGAGCTGACGGTGCTTCTCTTCTTCCAAAATCCGTACGCAATTTTCGCACACATTCTGCAACATTACCATGATTTTCAAAGTAATGTCGCAATATTTCCCAGCGTTGTTATAGCGTATACACAACCATATTCGTTCAGCGGAGGGATAAAACTAATTTTCTGTCTAATCAGACATGAGGTAAGTGTTACCATTCACGAAATAAGCACTAGTTCAAAAAAAAAAACGTTAGATGGCGGACCCGTTATAACAGGTGTACATGAAGAGCTGATTCGCCGCCTCGGAATTATCCTCGACACTATCAGCAGTGGTGCTGCTGTAGATCCACTTAAATTTGGGGTGTACTTGGACCTTATACGTAAGCTTGTATAATTGGTATAACATGCCTAATACAGTACACAAGATCCTATGGCATGGAGCCACTATTATTTCAGCTGCAATACTACCGGTAGGGATGTTAAGCGAGGAGGCAGCCCGAAATAAGGACTACCGATTATATCGACAGAGCAATTCGAGAAAATGTAGCCGAATTTCGACGAACGAAGATGTCGGCTACATGCTACTGGTGGCTTCCGATCCGTATATACAAATGTTTCGCAAAGAACCCAAAACCAGAAAAAAATTAGATTTTCACGAAGATGTCGAAAAACTTTTACTTTTATAAAGCGTGTTAATTAACATACATAATGTATTGCAAAATAAACGTTTGACCTGAATTTTATTTTTATTTTTGAATGTTTGCGCTTATGACAAGAAATTTTATCTTCGTACAAAGTCTTATACAGGTATACCTTAAATCTTTTCTTAGGCAGATTTTTATGTGTAGATAGTCCTTGTAAAGAAATGTTGTGTATTTGTTGAGAAATACTCTCGTATTCCTGATTCATTACGAAAAAGAACAATGCATGTATGTAGACTTCCTTAATACCATATAAACCATAAAGAGTGGAACGATTAATATATATCTTGCAAGGAATCCGCATTTAAAAAATATTTTTTCGCGAAAATGATGGTTTCGCACCACTGTACGGCGCCCAGATCGCACTGACTCAGCACAATCATTCCCCTTATTACGAAATCGGCATTTGCAAAGCATTATCTTGCCTCCTGATAGCGAATCGAATTGCAACGCCTTGAAGTTAGTTAGTTTGATTGGCTGTTCGTACAAGACGAAACACAATTAGCGCTGAGGTGCGCCGTTTTGATGCCAAAAACTCGTGCGGTTAAATGTTATATCTTGTTGTTAGTTGGCGTGTACTAAATCCAACCAGTGGCATTAAGGAAGGCGATCAGTTCTTTGATGTGTTTATCAGAGAGGTCGCGGATATTGTCAAAGAAAGGTTTGCCTAGGGTTCGTTGTCTTGCTCTTGACAGAGCCGGGCATTTGCACAGAAAGTGAGTTAGAGTTTCCTTCTCCCCCACCTCCTTGCAACTGCGACAGTTGGTGTTGTTGGGTATACCCATTCCAACAGCATGGTCACCGATGGGCCAGTGTCCAGTGGTAATTGCTATCACCCTGGAGACTTCCTTACGGGATCTGCTTAAGAGGTCCCGTGTTTTAGTCTTGTTGTAGCGAGGCCACATATCTCTTGAAATGGCGCACCCACTGAGGTTACGCCACCTATGTTCAGCTGTTTTAAGAGAGTGTGTGTTGATATTATTCATGATAGTTTTTAAAGGAGTGAGAATGCCGATTGCACGTGAGCTGGGAAGGGACGAGCCCAACCTGGCAAGGGCATCAGCCTGTTCATTTCCATCTATGTCACTGTGGCCTGGAACCCATATGAGAGTGATACTGTATCGACTCCCAATGGAGGCCAGTTCGTTTTGGCATTGAAGTACTAGTTTTGATGACGTCGATACCGAAATAATCGCCTTAATAGCGGCTTGACTGTCGACAAAAATAGCGATATTTTGCTTGGGAGTACTATCGTGTTTAATCGCGTGACATGCCTCCCTAATAGCCAACAATTCCGCTTGGAATACGCTGGAGGAATCAGGGAGGCGAAACGATTTTTTTATTTTTAGTGTGTCCGAGTAGACACCTGCGCCCACACCGCAGTCCATCTTGGAGTCGTCGGTGTATATAAGTGTGTCAAAATCTTTTTCAACCAATGCGTTTTTCCAATCCTCTCTAGTTGGAAAGCCAGCGGTGAAGTGATTGTGGAAGTTCAGTTAGGGTATCATGTAGTCGGTATGATGGTCAGCTACACCTGCTGGCATTGAATATAGGATATTGCTGTGCCCATAGGGCTTATTGAACCAGCAGCCAGATTCTCTGAGCCTGACTGCACTGCACATTGCAATGTCTTTGATATAGATATCTAGAGGGAGAAGGTGGAGAAGAACCGTTTAGGCATCAGTGGGACAAAATCTCATGGCCCCAGTTGTGCCGATACAAGCAGTTCTTTGTACTCTCTTGTCAATGATATACCCTTTACTCACAGAAGGCCACCAGACTAGTGCCCCATAGGTGAGTATCGGCCGAACAACAGCAGTGTACATCCAAAGTGTCATCTTTGGTTGTAGGCCCCATCTTTTGCCAAATGTTTTTCTACAGGAATAGAAAGCTATACATGCGATCTTGACCCTTTGTTTTATGTTGGTTTTCCAATTAAGCTTAGTATCTAGGATAGTCCCTAGATATTTCGCATTGGATGAGAGTGAGAGCGCTTGTCCATTAAGTCGGGGGAGATTAAAGGCTGGTATTTTGGTCTTCGTGGTGAAGAGCATCATTTCCGTTTTGCTCGGATTAACACCCAGGCCACAGCTTGTAGCCCACGTGCTCACAGAACCCAGAGCGTACTCCATGATTTCGCTAATCACTGGGAGAAACTTTCCTGACACTAGGATTACCACGTCGTCCGCGTATGCCACTGCCTTAATCCTATCCCGATCAAGTCGGACTAACAGTTTGTTCATAACAATAAGCCACAGCAGAGGAGATATCACACCGCCCTGTGGTGTACCTCTGTCAGCATATCGCGTTAAGCTGCTGTTGCCTAGTGTTGATTGAATGATTCTAGACCTTAGCATGGATATAATCCATTGGCTAAAATGCTCCTCTACACCAGTTACGGTTAGGGCTTCTAGTATGCTGTCAGTTTGTACATTATTGAAAGCCCCTTCTATATCAAGGAAAGTGGCTAGGGTGTACTCTTTGTAGTAGAGGGACTTTTCGATGGTCCCAATCACCTCATGCAGAGCGGTTTCAGTCGATCTGCCTTTGAGATAAGCGTGCAACGCCTTGAAACCTGAGTGACGTTTCGAACTTAAAAGTTCATAAAAAAACGTTAGGGGTGCGTTTGTTTTAAACACACAAAATTGTCATGGCCCTATTGAAAAAAAAAAAGTTATTAAGATAGCAATCAGAGTGATAGCTATTTAAAATATAAAAAAGTGTACTACATTCCTTAAATTTTTAAAAATTCATCAAATTTATATAAGAATTTCAATTTTCTCTCCAACTCCCACAACCGTCCCCAAATATTCATCGCTGTCATCCTCAACGATCCTTATCCACAAAACAAAGTTGAAATCATATAAAATAAATATAACCAACTGATTATCATATTGAAACGAGGCAAATTCATACATCAAATCGTGACATACTAACGTCTACCCACATCAGGACTGAGAGACTTCATTCAATCCAATCCTCTAAATTAAATAGGATAACAGCCTCCCCGCCTGACCTCCATATTTGTGTTGTTTTTTTTTTTCAGAAAATCTCTTTTATCTAAAACAGAGAAAGAAGAAAAAAAACACATTCATCCCTAAATTCCTTAATATAAAATATTAAATGGTATCGGAGACGCTGACCCTTTTCAAAAATGCTGAATCCTGTCCATGGCCTTCATTCGCTCATGATGAAGAAGGCTGATGTTATTTATTCACAATTTTTCGTTGATGAAATTTTCATTTCGTGGAAACATGTGTTTCTCGAAATCCAAGCAGACACAATAAAACATTTTTTCTCAATTTTCATCAAAATTCAAATTAATTTTAAATTCGTGCAGATTCGTTAGAACACCGCGTGTGCCGTTCTATTTTAGACTGGACGGGAGGCTAATTATTTGGAAACACCGAGAATTTCTTATTTAATTGAGGTTAGTGTACCGAAGCACGCTGTTGTATCCAGAGAAACATAAATTAAGAAATTATCCGATGTGCGAAGCCAGGTAATATTGAAAAATGGGAATTAAGTTTGAGGATTATCATGAAGAAGGGGAGTTGTGCTTAAGATTTGTTTCATTTAGGAAAGAAATTATTTTCTGAAGAAATGCTGAAATTTATAAGCTTCATTATCACTGCATTGAAGTTGTAGGGAACATTTATCTACTGCCCAGTTTTTGTTTGCAGTAGTGTGGAATGTATTTAAAGGGATTAAAAAAAAAAACATTTATTTCAATTTCCCCCCAGGTATTTAAAAAGAACTCACCATGCTTAAATTTTCTTATAAAATTTCATATTTAAGGTGCGATTATCCTCAAATTTTAAATGTATGTATCTACCATCATTTTAGGTATATTTGGATGGCTCTATAGTCATGTTTTATATCTACATATATATATATAAGTGATCAGATATCTGCGGGGTATTTCATCACACCATCACCATCCTGCTACAGAATCCCACACTCCTACCTAAAATTGACTCGAAATTATTAGCTCTACCCCATCCCTCGTCTTGAAATGCTTTTGTAATCAAAGTGGATTTCGAGAATAGCCTCGGAAAGGACTAATCTTATTGTTGACGACCCTGCTAAACGAAAAAAAGGACAACAACGTTTGTATCTGCATCTGGAATGTAAGAACATTTAACAGGAGAGGTGCAGACGAATAACTAGCGAAAGCAGATAAAACAGGCATTTCTGCCATCCAGGAAATACGATGCCATTGGCCGGGTATAAAGTGGATGAAAAACGGTGACATATACTACCGACCGTGTTATAGTTAGCACACACAGCGACTATTCAGATGCGGATTTGTTATAAGTGCTAGGCTTAGGCAAAAAGTCTTATGTTTCGAAGACATAAGCGAACGCATTGTTACAATTCGCATCAAGGCCAAATTCGCCAACATAAGAATTATATGCACTCACTTCCCGAGAGAGGAAAAGGACGATATAACTAAAGATTGCTTATACGAGCTCCTTGACATAACCTATGAGCGACTACCAAAGTACGATATTAATATAATGCTGGGAGATTTGAACACAAAGGTAAGAAGAGCGAAGATATCTTTAGCAGTATTGTCAGAAAACACAGCCTACACGACAACACGTCTGGCAACGGACTTAGGCTAATTGACTTCGCTACGGAACAAAATGCCATACTATAGCCAGCACACAGTTTCCTCACCTCGATATCGATAAAGGACATGGTGGTCTCCAGATCAACGAAGAGTCAATCAAATTGATCGCAATGCGAAAGACAAGAGGCCCCTATTCAGTATTTTGGATGTCCGAACATTCCGACGGCTAACATCGACTCGGACCACTACCTTGTTCCAGCCAAGGTTAGAATTCGGATATCCACCACACCATAACAAACCAGAAGTACTGTGAAAACATTTAATGTCGAAAGACTGCAATCGCAAGAGACCGCCAAGGCCTTTGCGCAACGCGTATCCCTTAACCTCTCGATTGACACAACACCACCAGCATCTAATATCGAAGAACAATGGCAACGATGCCAACAAGCCATTACATCAGCCGCAACTTATGTGCTAGGTTTCTCGCGGCCACCAGCAAGAAACCCTGCTTTGATGAGGAATGCCGACAGATGCTCGCAGCCAAGAACGAGGCCTACAAGGCTAAGCTGCAGGTGAAGACGAGAGCTGCCGATGAGCTCTATAGGCAAAGATGAAGGGAAGAACACCGGCTTTTCAGAAAGAAGAAAAAAGATCCAGAAGAGCGCGCGATCGAGGATATAGAGAAGTGCCACTCCAGGAACGATGTTTGCAAGTTTTACCAAAGTGTAAAACGTCAGAGCCAAGAATACAAGACTCGAACAGAATCCTGTCGAGATGAACAAGGAAATATCGTAGTTGAGACACAGTCGATGCTGAGGATATGGAAGAACCACTTCTGCAGACTCTTAAGCGTTGACGAACAACATTCCGCTGTCAGGCAGAACGAACCATTCAATATTGGCAACGACAGCGATAACTGCCAACCAACCGAACTAAGTAAAGTGAGGATAGCAATATCGAAGCTCAAGCTTAGTAAGGCCGCCGCAAATGACGGCCTTCCCGCTGAGCTTTATAAAGTTGGTGGAGATGACTTGGTAAGTAATATCCAACAACTCATAAGCCAAATCTGGTCGGATGAAAGTATGCCTGAAGAATGGAACCTCAGCATCGTTTGCCCGATCAAAAAGGGAGACCCTCTGAACTGCGCCAACTATAGAGGCATAAGTCTCCTCAACATCGAGGACAAGATGCTATCTGCCGTAATATGTGAATGCATGAAAGCGTTTACCAACAACCTGATCGGCCCTTATCAGTGTGGTTTTAGGCCAGGAAAGTCCACAACCGATCAAATTTTCACACTTCGGCAGATCCTGGAAAAAAACCAAGAAGTCCAAATCGATACCCACCACATATTTATCGATTTCATAGAGACGAACATTTATAGAGACGAACTATACAGAGCCATGGCTAGTTTTGGTATTCCGCCCAAGCTCGGCTAATGATGGAGAATTCTCGCTGCTCTGTCATTGTCGGAAACGACCCCACCGACACATTCGATACCAAAAACGGATTTAGGCAAGGCGATGCGCTGTCATGTGACTTCTTTGATCTGATTCTTGAGAGGATCGTGCAAAACTCCCGAGCCAACACCAGAGGAACAATTTTCCAAAAATTGGTGCTACTACTAGCATACGCCGATGATATTGACTTTGGTTGGAGTCAATGTGATGTCATAGCCACGTTTGCTAGTATAGAGAAGGAAGCGGCAAAAATGAGTTTAGCAGTAAATGGCGTTAATACTAAGGATATGCTGTTAACACGCAAGGACACATACAACATTGACGAATTGGACAGAACATCACCATTGACAGATATAACTTTGAGGTAGTACGGGACTTTGTCTACCTCGGCTCCGCTATTAACTCTGACAACAACATCTCGTCAGAAATCAAACGAAGAATTACTCTTGCCAACCGCTGTTTCATCGGGCTAAGAAGGCAATTTAGTAGTAAAGCCCTCACTCGAACTACTAAGGAGATCCCATACTAGACCATGATCTAGACCCAGTCCTGCACTACGGCCATGCTTCAGGGACCGTTTATGCTTCAGGGACAGTATCAAAACGGGTGAAGGAATGCTTGGTCGATTCGAGAGGAAAATTCTTCGAAAAATCTTCGGTTCCGTTTGCGTTGACAGGCTATGGAGACGAAGATTCAACCAGGAACTAGTGGCATACCTCTGGTCAAAAATCTCCTTGAAGATGGAAGGAGATGCAGAGCGAATGGAAACCAATAGTCCGGCTCACAGAGTCTTCGATTCCCAGAAAGACGTCGGACACAGTAGAAGAAGACCTCGCCTTAAGTGGCGCGCACAAGAAGAAACCGACCTCAACCAACTTGGAGTGCGCAACTGGAGGCAGTTAGCTAAGGACCGGGCTAATTGGAGAGGCATGTTGGTTGAGGCCCAGGTTCATCCCGGACTGTAGCGCCACTTAAGTAGGTAAGTATGGTTCGCGTTGACGGGCTATGGTGACAAAGATTCAACCAAGAACTATACGAGCTGTACAGTTTCATACCTCTGGTCAACTCCACGTTGGACGTTTAAGATGGAAGGAGATGTAGAGCGAATGGAAACCAATACTCCGGCTCACAGAGTCTTTGATTCCCAGCCAGACGTCGGAGTGCCTTAACGATGGTATTCCCCTCCAGACTAGACCAGTAGGTAAGTATCGTGCTGACATTCTAGTCGTTCTTATGAATCTCCAGACATAGGCGACTGGGATAAGAATGAACCTACGACTCTTGAATGTAAAAATAAAAATAAAAAGATCTACGAATAGTCCTCACATCATCTCATTGCCATTTGTAGCTTTAAGTTGAACATTTTACACTGATGGTTAAAACACATAGCATATCTTATCGGAGAGGTTATATCCTGGCGGTCATAAGCCTCACATTTAATTTCATTCATATGCTAGCAACTCCTGGGATTCACTGCGATTTTATTTATTCGTCTCCTGTGATGTTTGAGTTTGGTTCTCCTTTTACGACTACAGCTCTCATGTTTATCCAAAGATGAGCATACCCACTGAAACTGTTTTCAGATTATTAATCCCTTAGTAGACTAACATGTCACACACATGTGTGTGATGTCCATAGACATCTTTTACGACAAAAGCTTTTTTATAGCAAAGAAAGTGACATACTAAATTTGAAAAGACCTTCTTTAGCTGTAGACTTCAGCTTACAAATATGCCTCGTTAAATAAAAATCTGCCTAATTACAGGTCACATAACACATGTCCCTATACCCATCCCAACCCGCACGTCCTTCAACAAACCAAATTACTCCAGCAATACCATCGACATTAAAATGTTTCATTAATTCTTTGAATGTGCTATCCGCCTTAATCATGCCCACATATGTATCACATACTCCCCCCATGAAACAACATTAATTGGCAAAATGTAATCGGCAGAAATTTACTATCCTTTCGTGTCCTTAAAAAGGACATCGAATCATTTCTGTACAATAAAATTCGCCACCCAAAGTTCTAGGTACTCATGTTTGCAAATAAAAGCGAGAGTCGCGTTACATTCTTCTGGACAATTTTACGACACATTGCTGGCTTTATGACGGCAATTATTCCTTTCTTAGAAGTTGTGACAATTAAATCGGGTACGTGTGTGAACGTGATTTCCAGAATCCAATTCGGATTTCTAATAAAGCCATACATTGTGCGAGTACACATACACATGATTATCGAACATTCAATCAGCAATATCAAGCACCTGCAGCCTGCGAAAGGGATAATCGAAATCGAAAGGCTGAAGGGAAAAACTACTACTAATTCATGCAGCACAAAGAGAACACACACACACACACCCCTTATTATCCATACTCGTACCAGTAAATAAAAATAATTTCACAACATGGGAGAGTTCCACCAAATGAAGACGTTGTACTCGTATGATATCCCTTTTTACGTCGCATCCACAAAATTGTGGAATTTCACAGATGAGAAGTGCAAATAGTGCCATAATTTGTGTACCAGCCTCCATCATCGTATGCCATACGTAACGTACCCTATCCTTGTTCATTATTTTTTCATGGCATCAGAGTGAAAACTGGAAAAAGGGCGAAATATAAAGGTTCTTGGGTTACTTGGATATTCTGTAAAATTGTGTACAAGATACCATAGGTGGTTGGGTTGATCCAGACATATCCACCACACCTATACACAGTTTCATGGTAGTTTGCCAGAAATGGGAATTTATGACTGGATATTGTTTACGCATTGCAGGTTCATTCAAAGGATTATTTTTTCTCCGAAGGCTTCAAGAAGGCGAACAGAGAGTCAGGGTAAATGTACTTTAACACATTGATGTTACTTTTTTTGGGTGGAGTCCTTTGGAAACTTTACTCGAATGAATAAACGTTTCAATTTATCATGTGAGTTGTAATTTTTGTTTTATCTTGTTTTATATTCATGGTAGGGTGTGAGTGTAGAGAGGACGAAATAGGAATACAAGATGTTTGGGGACAATGTCTAAACAAAGTTGTGCAATATCGTATACAGTTGAGCTCTAGGAAACGACTATAAGATATATAAATTCCCATTTGAAGAACTTAAAATGGATCCAGTTCGTAGCACAACTCTTTTGTTTCAGGTATTTTAATGGTGGTGGGGAATTGTACAATCGCGAGAAACGCTCTTTCTTGGTGTAGGAGTTAAAGGGAATTCGATTTTTTTTTTGTCTTTTTTGGTCGGAATTTGTGAACCAGTGGGGTTTGAACATGCACACATATAGTCATAAGCCGGTATCGTTGGCTAGAACTCACCAGACATTTTTTTTTAAACGGTTTAGATCCGTCTTATGCCTTAAGGAGTTATACAAAAACATCTCTTTATTAAAATGATGAAGAATTAAAAGAATGACAAAAAATTGACTTTTTTATAAACATACAATCAACGAAAGGCAGACTACTGTACAATGGTAGTATGAATCTTAGTGTGGACTTTTTTTTTCGAAGGAAAAGCCAACGTAATGGCCAACATTAAATCCCTGATCTTGTAGACTTCCTTATCGCAACAGTTCTAACTAAAAATCTGACGGAAGTCTTAGAATACTATGCTCTGACCACTCAGCAGTCGCTCTGAAAATAGGTGGAAGTCTAGAAAAAAAGAAGAACCGCCTAAGCTTACAAGTAACAAAACCAACTAGGACGTTTTCAGAAAACGCTGTAAATGTGCCACTAAAGGCGGTGTTGTAGAACGAGGGTAGACTGTGATTGGCTTTAACTTGGTATTGCCAAGTGGTTGTAACTCTGACTACACATCAACTAAGCTTATTTTTACCTCCAAGTGGTAACTGGTCTCATCCAACCGGATTTGACTTGCTAAACGATGAGTGCGAGTGTTGATGACAAGACGAAAAACAGCAACACTACAAACAACCTGGTCAGAATGGCACGGAATGAATATGCGGCCTGCTGTCCCAGGCGAACCTAGATGAGATGCTTTGGCGTATTCGGGCAACAGGTTATCTAGAAATCTCTAGTATAAGTCAGGCCCCTTGAACAGTGATGGTGGCAGATGAATAGAGGGGTCAACGGCAGCGCTCAATCCCGTAGTCGATACTGATGGCCCCGTGTCCTAAGGGTATCTAATAAACTGGCCCTCCAGGTGGGGTTGTGCTTTGGGTTAACTATCCACCCATGGTAAGAACATATGTTACGAAGCAACCAAAAGCCTCGGAAAGGGCTGATATTATTGTTGACGACCCTGCTAAATGAAAAAAAGGACAACGACGTTAGTATCTGCATCTGGAACGTGAGAACAATAAACAGGAGAGGAGCAGGCGGACAACTAGTGGAAGCCGTAAACTGCTACAAAGCAGACATTACTGCCATCCAGGAAATACGATGGGATGGGCCGGGCGAAAAAAAAACTGTGACATCTACTATGGACCGTGTTATAGTGAGCAGAAACAGCGACTATTCGGAAGCGGATTTGTTATAAGCGCCAGACTAAGGCAAGAAGTCTTATGTTTGCAAGCCATAAGCGAACGAATTGTAGCAATCCGCATCAAGGCCAAATTCGCCAACATAAGACTTATATGCGCTCACGCTCCGAAGGAGGAAAAGATGATATAACGAATGATTGCTTTTAAGAGCTCTTTGACAAATCCTATGAGCGACTACCGAAGTACGATGTTAAAATCGATCTGGGAGATTTTAACGAAAGGTAGGAAGAGAAGACATATTTAGCAGTATTGTCGGAAAATATAGCCTACACGACAACACGTCTGGTAACGGACTTAGACTAATTGACTTCGCTACAGAACGAAATGCCACTATAACTAGTACATGGTTTCCTCACCTCGATATCCATAAGGGGACATGGTGGTCTCCAATCAACCAAATTGATCACATTGCGATAGACAAGAGGCAATCATCCAGTATTTTGGATGTCCAAACATTCCGAAGGGCTAACATCGACTCGGACGACTACCTTGTTGCAGCCAAGGTAAGAATGCGGATATCCATCACGCCACAACATACCAGAAATACTGTGAAAAAATTTGACGTCGAAAGACTGCAATCGCAAGACACTGGTTTGATGAGGAATGCCGACAGATTTTCGCAGCCAAGAACGAGGCCTACAATGCTAAGCTGCCATTGAGCTCTATATGCAAAGAAGAAGTTAAGAACACCGGCTTTTCAGAAAGAAAAAAGAAGAGCACAAAAAGCGCACGATCGAGGATATAGAGGGGGGCCACTCCAGGAACGATTTTCGCAAGTTTTACCAAAGTATAAAACGTCAAAGCTCGAACAGGGCTCGAACAGAATCCTATCGAGATGAACAAGGAAATATCGTAGTTGAGACACAGTCGATGCTGAGGATATGGAAGAACTGCAAACTGCTAAACGGCGATGACGAACAACATTCCGCTGTCAGGCAGAACGAACCATTTAATATTGGCAACGGCAGCGAGAACTGCCAACCACCCGACCTAAGTTAAGTGAGGATAGCAATATCTTAACTCAACTTAAGAGAAGAATGGAACCTCAGCATCGTTTGCCCGATCCACAAAAAAGGAGACCCTCTGAACTGCGCCAACTATAGAACCATAAGTCTCCTCAACATAGCCTACAAGATCCTATCTGCCTAATATGTGAACGCCTGAAACCGTTTACCAACAACAAATTTTCCAAAAATCTTTGTAACTGCTAGCATACCCCGTCGACATTACGAAGATTCAACCACGAACTATACAAGTTGTACAGCGACAGTTAGAAAACTGGGTAGGACTTGTAGAACGAATGGACGAAATGCCATACAGTCAGAGAAACAATTCAATTATTGCATGAGTCATTTCCTAATCGTGTAATCAGACGTTTTTGCGATCGGATTTGGCCATCCAGATCTTGCGATTTAACGCCATTGGAGTTTTTTTCTTTAAGATTTTTTGAAGTCAAAGGTTATGCAAACAAGTCCACGACCACCACCGACTTGAAGAGCCCTCAATGGGTCAATGGCAGCACTCACATCCCAAAATGGGTTACTGACATCGGTATTTCCGGCCCACTGTCCTAGGGTCAAAACAAGGACCTGGTCCTGCAAATTGGGGGTTGTGCCATCGGGGTAACTTCCCGACCGGAAAAATCTATTTGTTATGAGAGAGACACAACCTCTGATAATGGCAACAAGACCCAGAACGTCAATGGACTATGACATGAGAGTATGTACCTGAAATGTACGAACACTCTACAACCCGGGGTGTAGGGTACTCGAAGACTTGTATTAGGATGCGGATTCGTCATGGGAAATCGGCTTAGTACAAAAGTCATTGACTTCAAGCCGATAAGTGATAGTCTTTCTGTGATCGGCATCAAAGCTACGTTCCAAAACATTAGCCTAATATGTGCACACGCCCCTACCGACGAGACTGAAGATCCCATCAAGAAGGAGTTTTATGACCTCCTTGATGGAGTCACGGAGCCTCCATGTAAAAGCTGTACTGGGGGATCTCAATGCTAAAGTCAGAAAGGAAAACATCGTCACGTGTCGCGTGACGCTGAAAAACAAGCGCTGCGAACTGTTCCAAACATGCACCGGATTTCGGCAAGGAGACGCGCTATCATGTGACTTTTTCAATCTCGTACTCGAGCCAGATAGTGCGAAGGGCAGGTGTCAACAGGGAAGGCACTATTTTCTATGCGGACGATATTGACATCATCGGTCGCTCCCAACGTGCCGTGATAAAAGCATTCACGGCGATTGAAGAAAAGGCGAAATCCGTTGGCCTGGAAGTAAATGAGGACAAGACTAAGTACATGATATCAACATCAACAAACAAACAAACATTTGTCCATCGTCCTAGGACAAAACGTTACTATTGATAGCAGCAATTTCGAGGTAGTTAAGGAGTTCACCTACCTCGGAGTAAACATAGACACCACGAATGACACCATTCGGTTTGGCACACTTCGGTTTGCCGAAACAACTGGTTTCAAAACTCCTAACTCATGGGACGAAATGTGTGCTCCACAACACCCTTATCCTGCCAGTTTTGCTCTATGGCGCCAACTGCTGGACGATAAGCAGGAAGGGAGAGCTGATACTGGGCTCCTTCGAAAGAAAAATACTTCGGCGGATTTTTAGTCCTGTGCGCGAGGAGAGCGTATGAAGGAGAAGATACAACCGCGAATACTATGAGCTGTACCAAGATGTGGATATAGTCCAAAAAGCGAAAATACGTCGACTACATTGGCTCGGCCACATCGAGTTAATGGACAATACTGCTCCAGCTAAGAGGATCTTCGAATCCCAGCCCTCACTTTTAAGAAGGCAAGGAAGACCGAACCTCCGTTTAAAAACCAAACCCTCGCGGATGCCAGATCGCTTGGCCTAGACAACTAAATAGAACCAACGAGCTCCAGGATCGTAGAGGATGGAAGGCTGCAGTGTCTCAGGCAGACTCTTTGCGGGTCGGGAGGCCGATAAGCAAAGTAAGTAATTTATGAAATTCAGCAACATTTATACGAAACGGTCAAAAAAAAATTCAATAAAAGAGATCGTATTTACTTGCTAGCAACTCCGTGGCGGCCATTTATCCGATGTGCTATTCCATACATAACCCCAATTTGTGAAAATTACATTTTGCGTGAATTATGGGACACCCTTTATAATTCCCAGAATTATTTCATTTTTACAGGCCTACTATCCATCGAACTCTTATTAATGTTGGCTGGAATTTTAGGCACATTTTTCCACTTTTATCTTTGTGTCCAAAATAATAACTTCGCACACACAAATGAAGGTAGATGCTTGGTATAAGTCTGTCGTCAGTATTGTGTTTTTTAATGTATGTATTCTAATGGAAAGGAAATTTGGAGTGGAAGTTTGCAATGTTCGTGGGTTAAAATCGAATCTTTTTTCTGCAAACGTCCACATTTGTTAATACCAACCAGCTGTTTTGGCACTAAGTGAAACACAGGTGGGGGTGAATACTGACTTTTCAGAATTAACCCTACCTGGATATAATTTAGTGCCATTATTCTTCTCTCACCGCGGTCTCGCCATTTATATGCGTAGTGACGTAGCCTACCAAATTCAAACTCAATACGGCCAATGTTCCAATCCGGAATTTAATTTTATATGGCTGAAATTCCATGTCCGTAGGCATTTAATCCACTATGTCACTATGTTTCCTCGATAGTGACGTGGATGCTGCTGCTGATATGATATCAAATATCATTCTCTTTGGTATGAAATCTTTTATTCCCAACAGAATTAAGAGTATCAGACCAAAGGCAAAAGGGTGGTATGACTTGAGCTGCAAAGAAGCTATCAGGTTGAGAGAGACAAACTTTCGGTTATACAAGACCAACCCAACAGAGGAAAACCGAGCAAAGTTCAAACAAGCCAGAAATGACTGTAATGCCCATTTAAAGCGTGTCAAATTCCTCTATGACCAAAAATTGAGGCAAAAAATTCTACAATGTCCCAGAGGTAGTAAAAACTTTTGGTCATTTGTTAAAAATATAAAAAATTCGGCCTCATCATCAATTCCGACGCTCATTCACAATGACATTACAGCTGTCAGCTCTCTAGACAAAGCCAATCTGCTCGCTGCTCATTTTGCAGCCAATTCAACGCTGCCAGATTGTGTTCAGTCTCCTCCTGTACTTGAGAACGTAAATCATGGGACAAATTCACTTTCGTACTCGTACAGTTGCAAGAGTTTTATTTGATCTTGACATACACAAATCCGCTGGTCCAGATGGTATATCCCCCATAATTCTGAAGAGGTGTTCTTCTACGCTAGCAAAACCACTGCGTAAGCTTTTCTATCTATCCTACTCATCAGGACTCTTTCCGAGTAGATGGAAAACAGCATTTGTCCAGCCTGTACCAAAAAAAGGCGAATCTTCTTCTCTCTCCAACAACCGACCAATTGCACTTACGTCCCTTCTTTCCAAGGTCATGGAAACGCTGATAAACCGTCAGCTTATGAAATTTCTCGAAACACGAAAACTTCTCAATGACCGGCAATATGGTTTTTGCAGCAACAGGTTTACTGGTGATTTGATGACATATCTCACCGAAAAGTGCAACCAATCAATCCACCATGGTGGCGAAAGCAAGATTTTTGCGCTTGATATTTCAAAGGCATTTGACAGGGTTTGGCATCAAGCCCTTTTGTCGAAAATGCGTGCATTTGGAATCGACGAAAAACTTCTTCTATGGATTAGACATTATCTTTCGAAACGTTCAATTCAAGTTGTTTTGGATGGTTTCAAGTCTATAACTCACCAAATAAATGCTGGTGTCCCTCAAGGCTCAGTTTTGTCACCGACTCTCTTTCTCATTTTTATAAATGATCTCCTGTCTGCAACTTCTAATCCAATTCATTCCTTCGCTGATGACAGTACCCTCAGCTTCTCATATTCGTTTACAGGTCCTCGTCCCTCACCTTCGAACGTGGACTCTAAACGCCAAAATATGTTAAGCTCATTGAATTCCGACCTTGACAGCATTATCAAATGGGGTAAATCTAATAGAGTGGAATTCAATGCTTCCAAAACACAATGCTGTCTTCTGTCATTAAAGCGTAACCAAAATCTTGAGCCATTATCCATGAATGGCACTTACGTCGAAGAAACCGAAAAGCTTTCTATGCTAGGTATGTGTGTTAGTAACGACTTACGTTGGAACGACCACATATTCGAAGTCGTTAAAAACGCAGCGAAATGCCTAGGTTTCCTAAATCGATGTTAGAAATATTTCACCCCCTCTGATCTGGCCACAATATATAAAGCGTTTATACGCCAAAAACTTGAATTCAACGCAAAATCAACATTGCACCTACTAGATAGGATTCAAACACGTGCGAAAAAACTTATAACATAAGAATAGCGAACTCCTTAGTTTCGCTCGAATACCGTCGAAACATCTCCTGCCTTACCTTGTTTTATCGCTATTTTAACAACCAATGTTCAAATGAAATAGCCAGCTGCATTCCTCCCATTCAACAATTCAGCCGCAATACTCGTTACGCAATGAATGCAAATCAGTTTACCCTCAAGCCTATCTTCGGATGTACGCTGAAATACAGAGATTCGTACATAAACCGAACAACACGAATGTGGAATGTTCTACCAAACTCTGTTTTTCCTTTCTATTATAACTTACAGACGTTTAAAACCAATGTGCATCGGTATCTCCTTTCTTCTTATCCCTAATTTCCTTAACGCCCGCACTGTGCTAAAACATATAAAGGGTATTCATAACCCCTTGAGTGCGCGCAAATTATAAAAAAAGGCCCAGATTTATCATTACCAGGCACATTACTACAACACTTGGTCCACCCAACAGGCCCTAATCATTGCTCTGCAGCCTCATTTACATTTTTGTGGTGATTGGTCATAGGTCCATGCCCATTCTTGCATTACCAGTCAGACTGACACTGCGTTTGTTGAATTCGTCTTGAGATGCTTGGCTAGGATGACTTTATGATTTTTTAATAATAATTATTATCCACATTCCACACAAATCGTTTCAGAACTTGTTGCTATAGGTGCTGTCAGCGTTTTCTTTTTGCAAAGCTGGGATACATTTTTTTTTCATGACATGAATTCAATTCAATACGCGTGCCAATTTACAACCCTCGTTTCATATTTCATTACCCAGAGGTTATGAGTTTATGACTAAGCACAATCAACTTTATTGTTAATTAAATTTCAATGCTTTGAGGCCCACTGAACTGAATTCAAAATATGTATCTCAAAAAAAAAAAAAAAACAAATTTACGAGTACATTTTGGTGTTCCGCAGAATAATAAACATCATCCTGCTTATGCGGCGAATATTGCTTGAAATTGAATACTTGCTCTGGGGATGAGAGCCTTTTCCGGAAATAGCTGAATTCAAGCACAATACCACGAACAAATCATGTTTTCATGATATTGCCCATTATGGTGGACAATATGTTTGCCAGGCGTAGAAGGAGGAATAGTGTCGGCGTAGACAATAAATCGGTGCTTGACCCTGCTAGGGAATCACTCAACCAATTAGTCACCGGAAACGAATGCGGGCAGCATAGTAAGGCCTGGTGGAGGTCCCTGATTTATTCATGTCAGCAATTTTGTTGTCATGTTCTTTGGATGGGACAGTGAGCCATAAACAATCTTTCATAGATAGGGACAAGTGAAAGGCACCCTAATACCGTGCTGGTGATTCCCACAGGTGAGTTGTGGGGGGTTGAAGTGATATAAATGCGTCGACCGCATGTGTTCATTAATTTATGAGTGTACTGCGATAAATATATTCGTTTAGGGTCGATGAATGTGTTGATGGATATCACTGTCAGAGAAATCATTAAAGCTTGGATTAGTGTCGGGAGATGGTTCATTAATTATGTGTTGTCTGAAGATCATTTGAGGCAGGAGTAGCTCGTTTCAAGGGAATGCATTAAAAGCAATTTATGGATCACCCTCTTGCCTTAATTACAACTATCATTTTGTTTTATTTAAGAAATAGTGAATCTAGAAAGTGAAGGCTCCAAGGTGATCGCCTATAAAGACGACCGGCGTGTCAATATACCAAATCATGGACATTGACGCAACAAAACAAGAATCATCCATGTACCGGAGTCTGATCTTGGATAACCCACTGGTAATTCAAAATTCAAGAACGCGATAATGGGCAAAACATTTACTCATGTAAAAAAGAATAATCGGGCAGAAATGGGGTATGCAAACAACCGCTTTCTACTTTCTAGCTTTACATGGCGCATGTGCAACCTATTGTGAAAACTTCAGCTGACAGGTCAAACACCCATTAAGTTATCCTACATCTGGTGCCCTTAAATATTTTCGGCAAGCAGACCGAAGCTTGCGCAGCTGTAAGATAAAAGCCTTAGCAAAATCAAATCGTCTCAGGGAGGACTTTTTTTTTCTTTTTTTATTATAATTTGCGCGCACTCAAGGGGTTATGAATAACCTTTATATGTTTTAGCACAGTGCCGGTGCTTAAGGATAGTGATGCGATTATATGAGGACACAAGCGTTCTCACTCTGGCCTCTCACTTTCAACTCCTACTCTCACCTCCACGCTGGTGACTGGTGGGTGCCTAGTATCTCGACTGGAGATTCGGTATTAAACCCCCGTGGGAGGTCGTTGGTGGCAGCATTCCCTAGATGGAGTCAACGGTGGCGCCTACAGCTCCAGTTTGATTCAGTTTGATCGAACTGGTAGTGAAATCCCTATATGAGCTGCTTTGACATTTGAACACCAGGGCTACAGGGATTTCCAATACTGAGCCAGGGTATTGGAAAAGAGTTGGTGGCGGAGGAGCCCTCAATGGGTCAACGGCAGTGCTCATATCCCAAAATGGGCTACTGACATCGGTATTTTTCCGGCCCGCTGTATTAGGGTCAAAACAAGGGCCTGGCCCTCCAGGTTGGGGGTTGTGCTTTGGGTTAACTACCCATCCACGGAAAAAAGCTTATGTTACGAAGCAACCAATAGCCTCGGAAAGGACTTATATTATTGTTGACGACCATGCTAAACGAAAAAAGGACAACGACGTTCGTATCTGCACCTGGAATGTGAGAACATTAAACAGGAGAGGTGCAGGCGAACAACTAGCGGAAGCCCTAAACTGCTACAAAGCAGACATTACTGCCATCCAGGAAATACGACGGGGTGGGCAGAGCAAAAAGAGGATGAAAAACTGTGACATCTACTATGGACCGTGTTATAGTGAGCAGAAACAGCGACTATTCGGATGCGGATTTGTTATAAGTGCCAGACTTAGGCAAGAAGTCTTATGTTTCCAAGACATTAGCGAACGCATTGTAACAATCCGCATCAAGGCCAAATTCGCCAACATAAGCCTTATATGCGCTCATGCTCCGACGCGACGGAGGAAAAAGAGCTTAAAAAGGCAGCCGGAAATGACGGCCTTCCCGCTGAGCTTTATAAAGCTGGCGGAGATGACTTGGTAAGTAACATCCACCAACTCATAAGCCAAATCTGGTCGGTTGAAAGCATGCCTGAAGAATGGAACCTCAGCATCGTTTGCCCGATCCACAAAAAAGGAGACCCACTGAACTGCGCCAACTACAGAGGCATAAGTCTGCTCAACATCGCCTACAAGATCCTATCTGCCGTAATGTGTGAACGCCTGAAACCGTTTACCAACAACTTGATCGGCCCTTATCAGTGAGGTTTAAGGCCAGGAAAGTCCACAATCGATCAAATTTTCACACTTCGGCAGATCCTGGAAAAAATCCAAGTCCAAATCGATACCCGCCACCTATTTATCGATTTCAAAGCCGCATACGACAGCATTTATAGAGACGAACTTTACAGAGCCATGTCTAGTTTTGGTATACCGCCAAACTCATCCGCTTGTGTAGGATGACGATGGAGAATTCTCGCTGCACCATCAGGGTCGGAAACGACCTCACCGACACATTCGATACCAAAAAGGATTTAGGCAAGGCGATGCGCTGTCATGTGACTTTTTCAATTTTTATCTTGAGAGGATTGTGCAAAACTCCCGAGCCAACACCAGAGGCACAATTTTCCAAAAATCGGAGCAACTACCAGCATACGCTGACGATATTGACATCATTGGTAGGACTCAACGTGATGTCATAGCCACGTTTGCTAGTATAGAGAAGGAAGCGGAAAAAATGAGTTTAGGAGTAAATGAGGGTAAGACTAAGTATATGCTGTCAGCACGAAAGGAAACACATCGACGAATTGGACAGAACGTCACCATTGACATTTATAACTTTGAGGTTGTACGGGACTTTGTCTACCTCGTCTCCGCAATTAACTCTGACAACAACATCTCGTTAGAAATCAAACGAAGAATTACTCTTGCCAATCACTGTTTCTTCGGGCTAAGAAGGCAATTTAGTAGTTAAGCCCTCACTAGAACTAGTAAGGTGATCCTATGCAAGACCCTGACCCAGACCCAGTCCTGCTCTACGGCGCTGAAGCATGGACCGTATCAAAAGCGGATGAAGAAATCCTTGATCGATTCGAGAGAAAAATTCTTCGGAAAATCTTCGGTCCGGTTTGCGTTGACGGGCTATGGAGACGAAGATTCAACCACGAACTATACGAGCTGTACAGCGACATACCCCTAGTCAAAAAACTCCGCATTGGACGTTTAAGATGGCTAGGACATGTAGAACGAATGGACACCAATACTCCGGCTCGCAGAGTCTTCGATTCCCAGCCAGACGTCGGACGCAGTAGAGGAAGACCTCGCCTTAAGTGGCGCGCACAAGTAGAAACCGACCTCAACCAACTTGAAGTGCGCAACTGGAGGCAGTTGGCTAAGGACCGGGCTAATTGGAGAGGCATGTTGGTTGAGGCCCAAGTTCATCCCGGACTGTAGCGCCACTAAAGTAAGTATACTCTTCTACATAGCGTAAGCAGGAGAAAAACTTTTTTTGTGTCGAACCATAAAAGATTTCGATAAACTGTCCTAAAGCTCACATTTTGGGGATATCAATTTAAAGGGTGGGATGGGATAGGGTATTAAATGATCCCCACAGTGGATGGTAGCCTTCTCATATGTTTAAATCCAGGTTTGGACAAATTTTGTTGGTTATTTGACACGTTGTACTAAGACTCCATCTAAGATCTGCATATGCGTGTGGCGATAGGAATACCAAGTCCACCCGTGTCGGGTACGACTGGTAATTTAGTTCCATGTGTGGCAGGTTCATCAACTTTACAGTTCCCTGGAATGTCACTATGCCCAAGCACCCAGCATAGGTGGATGTTAGACTGCTTTGACATCTTTTGAAGATTTGAACGGCAATTTTGGGTTGTCTTTGAATTTGTTATGACTGATTCCAGGGATTCGATGGCCACTTGGCTGTCCGAGAAGATGCTAATATCCTTGGCAGATATTACATTCTCTTTCAGCCAAGATATGACTTCTTTGAGTTCTGCATGAAACACGCTGCAATAATCAGGAAGACTGAATGACAAGCTGAGGTTTAGCCTATCGGAGAAGACTCCAGCACCATTGGAGCCATCGTCATAAAAATGGATCGAGTCATTTTGCACAGGTTCGTTACTTTCCCATAACGATTTTTCTAAAGGGTTTTTCAATAAGAGCGCTACAAAAGTTTTTTTTTTAAATAAAACAAAAACGGTTTTGGATATCAATGAAAGTCTTTATTCCGTTCGATGCCATTATGTATGGAACTCAATTTCTTTTGCATGGCCACCACGGGCACGCTTGCAGTAGTCCAGACGCTGAACCCAATTTTCGACGGTTTTCAAGCATAAATCGGCCGATACTGCTGCAATTTCACGTTCGATATTCGAACGAAGTTCATCAATCGTCGCTGGCTTGTTGGCATAGACCATAGATATCAATGAAAGTCTTTATTCCGTTCGATGCGATTATGTATGGAACTCAATTTCTTTTGCATGTCCACCACGGGCACGCTTGCAGAAGTCCAGACGCTGAACCCAATTTTCGACAGTTTTCAAGCATAAACCGGCCGATACTGCTGCAATTTCACGTTCGATGTTCGAACGAAGTTCATCAAACGTCGCTGGCTTGTTGGCATCGACCATAGACTTGACATAGCCCCACAGGAAATAGTCTAACGGCGTCAAATCGCACGACCGAGGCGGCCAAGCGACTGGACCATTTCGTGAGATAACACGTTCTCCAAACCTGGTTTCCAACAAATTGATTGTGACATTCGCTGTGTGGCTTGTGGCGCCGTCCTGTTGGAACCACATATCCTCCAAGTCCATATCATCCAATTGGGGCCAAAAATATTTGGTAATCATTGAACGGTAGCGATTCCCATTCACAGTAACTTGCCGATCTTGATCATCACGGAAGAAGTACGGCCCAATGACGCCGCCGGCCCATAAACCACACCAAACCGTAATTTTTTCGGGATGCAATTATGACTCATGGAGTAGGTGTGAATTGCTGCCTGACCAATACCGCATATTTTGTTTATTGACGAAGCCATTCAGCCAGAAATGAGCCTCATCGCTGAAGATGATTTTTCGATGAAAATCTGAATCATTTTCAATTTGTTGCTCAGCCCAATTCAGGAACATTCGACGCTTCTGGTGGTCAAGCGGTTTCAGTTCTTGCGTCAGTTTAATCTTTTCGCAAAATTAGCCACAACGACGTCACGGAGATGCACAAGAAATATGGCGTCGTTTGCTGTCCCTGTCGCTCTACTTTTGTAGCGTCCCTGTTGAAAAACCCCGTGGTATTGTGTTTCAATAACGCCTCCCATTATTAGCTAGGGCCTTCCAACTCAAATTCCACCAACAAACTTCCGAATATTATGTAATTTTTCAACAATTCCCTCCTAAAAATAGCACCATTTCACCATTAAACATAAAAACATAACAAAATACAAGAACACGTATATTTTTTCCACAAATTTTCCAACAAAGTTACGCATGAATGCTCCACGTTTTCCAAACCGCAAAACCATAAAATATTGATCGTGTTTTACTACTTTTTAATGACGATCCATTAAGTTTCAAAAATAGATCAATTTTCCATTTTACATGTGCGTTTTAATTTTTTTTTTTTTGGAAATCATAAAAATATACAAATTGTATAAACGAAATAAAAAAAAAATTTGGTTTCTGCCATATCATTGCACGGGCCAAAAACCAATCACCACATACGCACTCACTCACTCTAATTAGTTTTTTTTTTAATTTGAGAAAATCCGTGCTTAAACAAACACACTAACAGAACAAAAACAAATAAACAAATCGCGGTTTCGGTGTATAAAGATCCTTCGAACAGGTAAAATATTTAACTCAGCGTTAATTATGTATATGTATGCACTCAACACCTCAAATGGCCTAACCAACATTATGTATGTTCATCATGGACTGCTGGGAATACAAACACAGCACGAAACATGGCGGAATCGGGAATACTAATATGCCGGCTAAAAAGCAAATAAAATAATGTTTTGTTAAACGAGATGGATTTTTTGTTTTTTTTTATGTTTAGAATTTGTTGAACTTTCAGGGCACAGCAACAACAATCTGTGAGGCGGTGAATGGATGGATTCGAAAGAAATACAGAAATACAAGTTCAAAGCGGAAATGGAAATGAAAATTTACATAATGAATAAATTTCAGATACTACAAAGTTCAGAGCTGAGATTAATCGCATGCTCGGGGATGGATTTGGGGAATGAACAAGGCGCCAAGAAAAATTTAAAAATTTAAATGTTGTGCTTTTCATAAGTCGTAGTTATAGTTTTTACTTTTACTTTTAAATTCATTTTTTTTACTTAGAATATTATCGGCCCTTAGCGGGCGGTCTATGCTTACATATAGGGTCCGCCAAATAACTTTTTTTTTTGAAAATGCTATAAAAAAATAGCTACTGAATATTTTCTCAAATTTCTTTTTTTATTTGAAAAAAACAATCCTTCCGGTTAATAATGGAAAATAATTTCATTCTAATGTCGGACAACAGGTTGTCTAGGAATTTCAAGGGTTAGTCAGGCCCCTTGAACAGAGATGGTGGCGGATGAACCGAAAGGCCAACGGCAGCGCTCAATCCCGTAGTGGATACTGATGGCCCCGTGTCCTAGGGGTATCTTATAAATTGGAACTGGCACTCCAGGTTGGGGATTGTGCTTTGGGTTAACTACCCACCCACAGAAAAAAAAACATGGTTACGAAGCAACCAATAGCCTCGGAAAGGACTGATTTTATTGTTGACGACCCTGCTAAACGAAAAAAGGACAACGACGTTCGTATCTGCACCTGGAATGTGAGAACATTAAACAGGAGAGGTGCAGGCGAACAACTAGCGGAAGCCCTAAACTGCTACAAAGCAGACATTACTGCCATCCAAGAAATACTATGGGATGGGCCGGGCAAAAAGAGGATGAAAAACTGTGACATCTACTATGGACCGTGTTAAAGTGAGCAGAAACAGCGACTATTCGGATGCGGATTTGTTATAAGTGCCAGACTTAGGCAAGAAGTCTTATGTTTCCAAGACATTAGCGAACGCATAGTAACAATCCGCATCAAGGTCAAATTCGCCAACATAAGCCTTATATGCGCTCACGCTCCGACGGAAGAAAAAGATGATATAGCTAAGGATTGCTTCTACGAGCTCCTTGACAAAACCTATGAGCGACTACCGAAGTACGATGTTAAAATCGTGCTGGGAGATTTTAACGCAAAGGTAGGAAGAGAAGACATCTTTAGAAGTATTGTCGGAAAACATAGCCTACACTACTACACGTCTGGTAACGGACTTAGGCTAATTGATTTCGCTACGGAAACGCCACTATAGCCAGCACACGGTTTCCTCACTTCGATATCCATAAGGGGACATGGCGGTCTCCAGATCAACGAACGGTCAACCAAATTGATCAAATTGCGATAGATAAGAGGCACGCATCCAGTATTTTGGATGTCCGAACATTCAGAGGAGCTAACATCGACTCGGATCACTACCTTGTAGCAGCCAAGGTAAGAATGCGGATATCCACCACGCCACAACAATCCAGAAATACTGTGAAAAAATTTAATGTCGGAAGACTGCAATCGTAAGAGACCGCCAAGACCTTCGCACAACGCGTATCCCTTAACCTCTCGATTAACACCATACCACCAGCATCGAATGTCGAAGAGCAATGGCAACGATGCCAACAGGCCATTAGATCAGCCGCAACTGATGTGCTAGGTTTCTCGCGCCCACCAGCAAGAAACCCCTGGTTTGATGAGGAATGCCGACAGATGCTCGCTAAGCTGCAGGTGAAGACGAAAGCTGCCATTGAGCTCTATAGGCAAAGAAGAAGGGAAGAACATCGGCTTTTCAGCAAGAAGAAAAAAGAGCAAGAAAAGCGCGCGATCGAGGATATAGAGAGGTGCCACTCCAGGAACGATGTTCGCAAGTTTTACCAAAGTGTAAAACGTCAAAGCCAAGGATACAAGGCTCGAACAGAATCCTGTCGAGATGAACAAGGAAATATTGTAGTTGAGACACAGTCGATGCTGAGGATATGGAAGAACCACTTCTGCAGACTGTTAAACGGCGATGACGAACAACATTCCGCTGTCAGGCAGAACGAACCACTCAATATTGGCAACGACAGCGAAGACTGCCAACCACCCGACCTGAGTGAAGTGAGGATAGCAATATCTAAACTCAAGCTTATTAAAGCCGCCGGAAATGACGGCCTTCCCGCTGAGCTTTATAAAGCTGGCGGAGATGACTTGGTAAGCAACATCCACCAACTCATAAGCCAAATCTGGTCGGTTGAAAGCATGCCTGAAGAATGAAACCTCAGCATCGTTTGCCCGATCCACAAAAAAGGAGACCCTCTGAACTGAGCCAACTACAGAGGCATAAGTCTACTCAACATCGCTTACAAGATCCTATCTGCCGTAATATGTGAACGCTTGAAAACGTTTACCAACAACCTGATCGGCCCTTATCAGTGTGGTTTTAGGCCAGGAAAGTCCACGATCTATCATATGTTCACACTTCGGCAGACCCTGGAAGAAACCCAAGAAGTCCAAATCGATACCCACCACCTATTTATCGATTTCAAAGCCGCATACGACAGCATTTATAGAGACGAACTATACAGAGCCATGTCTAGTTTTGGTATACAGCCCAAACTCGTCCGTTTGTGTAGGATAACGATGGAGAATTCTCGCTGCACCATCAGGGTCGGAAACGACCTCACCGACACATTCGATACCAAAAAAGGATTTAGGCAAGGCGAAGCGCTGTCATGTGACTTTTTCAATTTGATTCCTGAGAGGATTGTGCGAAACTCCCGAGCCAACACCAGAGGCACAATTTTCCAAAAATCGGTGCAACTACTAGCATACGCCGACGATATTTACATCATTGGTAGGACTCAACGTGATGTCATAGCCATAGTAAGACTAAGTATATGCTGTCAACACGAAAGGACACACAACATCGACGAATTGGACAGAACATCACCATTGACAGATATAACTTTGAGGTAGTACAGGACTTTGTCTACCTCGGTTCCGCTAACAACATCTCGTCAGAAATTAAACGAAGAATTACTCTTGCCAATCGCTGTTTCTTCGGCCTAAGAAGGCTAGTAAAGCCCCACTCTCGAACTACTAAGGAGATCCTATATAAGACCCTGATTATCCCAGTCCTGCTCTACGGCGCTGAGGCATGTACCGTATCAAAAGCGGATGAAGAAATCCTTGGTCGATTCGAGAGAAAAATTCTTCGGAAAATCTTCGGTCCCGTTTGCGTTGACGGGCTATGGACACGAAGATTCAACCACGAACTATACGAGCTGTACAGCGACATACCCCAGGTCAAAAAACTCCGCATTGGACGTTTAAGATGGTTAGGATATGTATAACGAATACTCCGGCTCGCAAAATCTTTGAGTTGCAGCCAGATGTCGGACGCAGTAGAGGAAGACCTCGCCTTAAGTGGCGCGCACAAGTAGAAATCGATCTTTGGAGTGCGCAACTGAAGGCAGTTAGCTAAGGACCGGGCTAATAAGAAAGGCATGTTGGTTGAGGCCCAGGTTCATTCCGGACTGTAGCGCCACTTATGTAAGTAAGTATACAGTCTGTATATTGTAATAAGATTGGTTGAATTCAATAAATAAATAAGCAACAACCTAACCTAACACAACTAGCACTAAAGCGACACCAGACGAACGCTACCTGAATTTATTTCATTGATCAGAGTAAACCCGTCACCTATTGTGTGGTAGCAATAGTAATAAAAAAGAGACATTTCCTGCTCGCCCTTTTTCAGAACGCCCCGTCAAATCATCAAATCCGTGCCTGATCCAAAGTGCCATACACCACCAATCCCACACTCATCGATGGCGCTGAAGATGAGTATCTTCTTGTATTCCACCTGCAACTTCAATACATAATCACCGTTCGTTTATGCAAATGTGACTGTGAGAATTCTACGAAATCTGTGACTATCTTCAATGCACGATGTGGAAACCTACTTTATAAACAAACAGAAAATATTGAATGGCATAAAAGATACTTTTTAGCGAATCGATTGTTTTACAGCGATTAGTTCGCATTATACAAATGAAATGATATTCAAATATAAATTCAGAAAATGCATACCTGTGTGCTGTGTGCTACTCCACTGTGCTGTACAAGAATGTCGCTGAGTAATTCATCCATCCGTCCAACAATGGAACGTACGTACTCAGTCATGCATAACAAAGGTAGGGATATACCACTACATCATGCACCACCTCGTCGCCGTCGGAGCAGGTGAGGTTACACTGAGTGTCTAAACAGTGTGTTACACTACGTAGATACAACTGGTATACGAAACACCAACGATTAGATAGATACTCGTGTTCATATCAATGGCAGAGAACAAAGCAAACGAAATGAACAAAAAAACTGAAAAAGATACTCAACGGAGGTGCTCGTACGTGAACTTGGCTCAGGGGTGGCAAATGCACCGTCTAATGCATCTCAATAGAATTTCGATGCAATGAAACGAAAACGAATGAATTGATAGATGAAATAAATTTGCATGAATCATGTCAAATAAATTCATGAATAGATTACTAGAGAAAACAGAAGATTACGTACCCAGTCATTCGTCAGAAAAAGCCGATGATGTGATGCCGCAGTGGGTACAAAGTGCAAAAAACACCTTGAGATACATTATACTTGTAGGTACATGTGGTCGATTTAAGAGTAATTGTGACGACATTTTTAGTCGAAGTTCGATTTCAATTTGAAGTTTAATGACTGCTGGCACTTCCGATTTGGAGACACACGTTTGTGAGTCATTAGGGTAGTAACCGATTGGCTTTCGACTTTTATTCGATTTCACAAAGTTCCGTTAAAACGTGAGTCAGGACGGATTTCCAGTTTTTGGTCAATGCGAATTACATCAGGCCAAAGGGAAGTGGGTTACTTGATTTTAGTGACCTATTGGGGATTGTAGTGTAATCACCTGTCAATGAGTTTCTGGTTTTAAAAAGTTACGAGTTGGTTGAAGGCATATAAATCATTGATAGACTTTGATTAATTCCTATAAGTGATTGATATTGAAAATTCTTTTAAATCTTAAAGGAGTAGGTACCTATGATTTTAATTTTTTAACTTTAAAACTGATTTTAACATATTTCGTACAAAAATGTCTAACTAACAGGTGGCGCAAATGTCACCCGATGTTCTTTGGCTGTCATTTTTTTATCGGAATCGGAAAAAAATTATTCCGAGATGCATGTCTTGTTGAAATGGCTTTATAAGCTATGGGTTTGAGTCTATTAAACTCAAGGTCTACAAAAAGGATGCTCTACGACTACAGGCGCCTCAGAACATGGTGCTGGAGTGAGCATTCATCTCTGGACGATAGTTGGACTCATTAACACCGGAGAAGGATCTGCCATATCTGGCATATCTGGATCGGCTCCATCAAGTCCAGAGAAGGAATACCCTATCTCTCAACAGTTTAAAAAAACCACGTTGATGGAGACCGAAACACTAAACAGTGATTCTCTGATGGATGGCCTTTTGGCATCCTCGGACTTAGAGGACACGAATGCCACAGTGGTGGAGAGATCTGTTTGTAGCAAAAATGCAGCGATTAACACTGATTAATCTTCAAAACGGCTTCTGCAACATTTCTTCTACGTCTAACAACACACGGAAAAGACATTGTCTTGATCCAGGAAGCTTGGGTCGTCCACGATCTGGTATGTGAACTCAATACGATACTCTCCTATATACAAAGGACAAAGGTAAAACCAGATCCTGTATACTAACAAAGAGTAGCCTAAATATTTATTTACTCTCCAATTACAACTGGAAGTCAAAACACAGAAGTACTGGTTGGTTTCAGCATATCTCTAAGAAAAATCTGGGGAAGACGATCGCAGATGCGGAGAGACGAAAAGCTGGAACCCTAGGATCCTAGGAAGTGATGCTAACGCACACCATATAATCTGAGGCAGTTCTGACATAAACGAACGAGGTGAGTACATTTTTGATTTTCTTTTAAGTACAAATCTCTTGCTATTCAACAATGGTAATGATCCAACATTCATCACCTTGTCCTAGACATCACGCTTGTCTAAAATTACATCCATCACATGATCAAAGACCGGAAGGTATCTAGTGAGCACTCTTTTTGCGACCACAGATACATACAATTCGGTCTGAATGATCATATCCCAAGCAATCCGATTTTCGAAATCATCGAAAAACCGACTGGTTAAAATACAGGGAAACTATGAAAAGACTAGTTTGACCTGCTCAACCTATCCCTCCTAGCAGTACCCAGGAGCTTGAAAAACTTGTTGTTAAGCTAACTTCCGCTTTTAACAAATCACTGTCATCCACTTGACAACAAAGGAAACCTAAAAGGAAAAAAAAAACCTCCATGGTGGTCTGAAAATCAAGGAATGCTTAGACAGAAGTATAGAAAACTTTTCAGTAAAGTTAAAAGCTTGAATGAATCTTATAACTGCATCTGCTTCAAATAGACCCTATCAATATATAAAAAGGAACTCGGGAAGTCAAAGCGCAAATCCTGGAGACTCTTTTGTGATAAAATAGATGTCAGAGGTGTCTAGACTCCTAAAAATCCTATCCACTAGTCCAACTGTTCCAAGCTATCTCAAAAAAACAGATGGCACTTTGACGACCTCAAGCAAAGAATCCATAGAGCTACTAATGGACAACCAATTCCCAGGTAGCTCACAAGAAACTTTCCAAGACGACATCAATAGAACCAATCTATTGACCTGCAACTTACAAGATCTTATCACAAAAGATATATTACTTTGGGCACCTCAAACCCTTTAAATCCGCGGGAACTGACGGCATTGTACCAGCCGAGCTACAGCATTCTTTGGATCTCATCTTACCAAGGTTGATAGCCATCCTTAAGGGCTGCATCGAGCTGATATACATTCCGAAGGTTTCGAGAGAAGTGAAAGTAGTATTCATACCCAAATCAGGTAAAAGTTCTCACGTCAATCCGAAAGACCTGAGACCGATTAGCTTATTTGAAAAACCTGGAAAGATTGATTGATATTCATCTTCATTCTTCACAGTAGCATTGATGTAAATCAGCTATCGCATCCCAACATACTGTGGAATCTGTGGAAACAGCCCTACAGTACGTATTATCGAAAAGTCGTTATGCCGCAGAAAGCATACTATGGTTGCTATCCAGGGCATTGAAGGTGCTTTTAACAACGTTAATTCGGGAGCGATCATTAAGGCGCCAACTTGTCTGAAAGTCGATCACTCACATGGAATGCTGATTAATTTGCTATTTTTTGCCAAATTACCAACACTACACTGGGTGGTGCTTCGACCAGAAGACACATTGTCAGTAGATGGACCTCACAAGGCGAAGTCCAGTCCCCTTTTCTCTGGAACTAAGTGGTAAACGAGCTTTTACCTATCCTGGAAGCAGAGGGATTGCTGCAATAGGCTTAAAATGGGGAATGAAACCTCGTATCACGCATTGGGCTCAATATCTCGGTTATCAGACCGATACTTCTTTATGGAGTAGTAGTATGGTGCACAGCGATAAAGTATCGGTGATGCACTCCGTACAACACTTTCAGCAGCACAAAACATTCTTGTTCACCTACTACCCCTAGATATTTTTGGCAAGCAAATGGCAGCTAATACGCCATACGTCTGAAAGCCATCCAAAAGTGGCCACTCAAAAATTCTTAACGAATATACTAATATTCATGAAAACACCGATTACACTCTTACAAGGTTTAACTTTGAAAAGAGTTTTCGGGTCACAGTCGCAGACAGAGCGTCATGGGATAGTAACGAACCTGTGCTAAACGACTCGATCCATTTTTAAACCGATGGCTCCAAAACAAATGACGGAGTGGGTGTTTTTGTCTTCTTCGACAGGCTAAATATCAGCCTATCTTTCGGTCTTCCTGATCATTGCAGCGTGTTCTAGGCGGAACACATGGCGATCATAGAAGCTCTATCCTGGCTGAAAGAGAATGTAATATCTGCCAAGGATATCAGCATTTTCTCAGACAGCCAAGCATTCACCTATGCTGGATGCATGGGCATAGTGACATTCCAGGGAACTGTAAGGCTGATGAACTCGCCAGACATGGGACTAAACTACCAGTTGTACCCGACACGGAAGTACCAGGTATTCCTACCGCTACATGCAAAAGCTTACTAGCGCAACATGCTAACAGCAAATCAAACCTCAGATGGAGTCTTGGCATGACCTATCAAATAACCAAACAAAGCTAGATTTGAGAAGATCAAAGGGACTAATTTGGCTCGATAGATCGCATATTGGCGCCACCATAGCTGTCATCACCGGATAGGCAGGTACGCAGAAAGGTTAGGCCTCTACTCAAACGACTTCTGTAGGAGTTGCATGGACGAGGAGGAACCCGAAACAATCTGCTTTGTAACTGCCCGGCCCTATCAAACAAATGGAAGCCCCATTTTGGAGCTTACTATTTCTAAAATCTCAGTGATTTGGCAAAAACGAAAGTGAAGAGCCTCCTTCGCTTCACCAAAAGCTCAGAATGGTTTTCTCACGGATAGTAAGGAGAATGGACAAGATCGACTTGGTATCACAATGGACCAAAACATGGTCTAAGTGTAATGGCAAACGCTGGCAGCCACTCTAACCTAACCTAACCAAGTCTTGTTCACTTGTACTTACTTTCATCTGTTAACTTCACAAATGTCAAAGTAGAATTGGCATTTGCCTCCATTTGCAAAAGTTATAGCATATTCCGATAGAGTGCCACCTGTTTTATAGCATTAAAGCATTATTCGATTGATCGAGAGATATTTGACCATGACCATGACTACAGATATGGCTTTGCGCATGTGCCATAAGCCGTCATCGACGCTTATATTCGCAGAACGGGACAAAAATAACAACGCAAAAGAGATATCTGTTTAACTGCATCATGATATTTGACTCTCCAAATAGGTTTTAGTCATAACAATCGATGACGTCCCTGATTATAAAATCTAAAGGAATTAAAAATAAAAGCTAAAGTACCGTTTTTCATTTGATTCTTATCGAGCCTATAAAACTTGGTAAAGTTGAAAAGAATTATAAACTTCACAGAACTTGTTTTAATTTTATTCAGATACATAGCTTATTCATTCATCAATTTGGCTTTCGCATTAATTTTCTGGCGTTTTAATGCCTTTTCTGATCTTTTATGACCAATTGAGTAATTTAATAGTTGGGTATGGTTGAACATCTACATTTACCATACCAAGCTGAAAACGGAATTGTCGAAAATAAGATTTCAAGAACTACTTGACGATTTCACACAACAACTTGCATCAATTTGGGCCATTTTCTTGATTCAACCAAGAATGTGTATACCACATGCCACAACAAATGCGAAACAGTGTAAAAAAAAATGGGAACCTAGATGAAAACCCAGACCTTGACAGGCCGCTTAATCTCTTGGTTAATACCAAACCGTCAGCAGGAACAGTTCAGTTGAAGACAAAGCTGCTGACAAAGTTGAAGAAGAATAGCGACTTTTCAGAACTAACAAGAAAGCGCCCGATTGGTACCGAAAGATCTCCACGAACTAAACTTCTAAGCTTTATTACAATGGAAACCGTCAAAAACAGGGTTGAATGGCCTGAACAAAAACAAATTGCTATTTGTGTCAGAATCTATGCAAACTATTGCAAACCATTGCCAACAACTTGATCGCATAAAATCGTAAAGAAGGATAAGAGTGTCCTTTTGTATTTTTGCAGCTATTTTTCGGTGTTAAATTTATTGTAATGCAACTTCTGCTTTATTTGCAGAACCATCTTTGTAGACAACGTTTTTGAGTCAACTTACGTCACCAAAATGTTATAAAAGGGGAAAAAAATAGTCACCATTAGTCTTGCAATCATAAAAATTACCCGCTGGTAACTCTACTGAGCTAAATGTAACAGATTTCCCTCTAGACGAAAAGCGGATCGCTCTTCACGTTCAAACTAGTAAACTTACCCTATATTTGAAAGCTGACAAAACACTGAATTTTTAAAAACCGGAATTCCCTTTGAGTGTGCAAATAAAACTCTCCATTCGTCAATTATATATGTTAATGCGTACATTTAGATACCTACATCTATAAAATAAAATATTGTCAAGTTATGTGTCGTATTAGCTTAAAAACTGTTTATAAATTTTGACACTCACAGTTCGTTTATACTGACCCAATATTCTACGTTTTGTGACAAAATTTCGAAATTTATTTTCAGATTCCGAGTAAACTTTTATAGACAGCCAATGTCACATGTTTTTTGTTTTTATAATTTGAGTGATAATTGAAATGTTTGTCATACATTTTTTCTTAATATACTGGAGGATTCGATGAATATAATATAGAAAAAAAACGACATCTAAAAGTAATTACATAATATGTTTGACGAAAAACTACATGTCAGAGTTTGTCAACTTATACCTTTTATATATATTTTTAAGTCCATTTAAACGTCCCTCTTATTAAAAGAGTGAGTGTCACACCGATTAGCTGGCCGCTGACTATCATAATTGTTTTTGGCCATTAGATATAGGTATACATACCTACACGTAAATGTCAAAAGTTAGTCAACGGTTGTTGTTTCTTTTTTGCTTGCCAAGAACTTGTACGCACTGGACCAGTAGACGTTAAATGGAATACACTGGTTCTAGTGGAAGAAAAACTGATTGAGTCCCAACGAATGATTGGACGCGTTCCACGCTTAGATTTAGTAACTTATCTTAGATAAAACCCTGTTCTCATTGGTTAATCCCCTATTTTAGTCAGGTGACATTTGGAATGAAATGCCTGAAACAAGGTAAAAATGGCCGTGTTCCGGATTTTAGATTTCAACTGCAAAATGAGGTGAGGCGATGTGAAACGCAAAATCTTAATAAATGACAAGGTAAATGTCATATTATACCAACCCTTATTTTGCAATTTCGTTTTTCCACATTTAAAGGGTTTTATTTATTTTTATCTATTCAGAATAATTATTCTTCAAAAAAAGGTAAGAAATAACCTAAATAAACCCATAACATTGGGTAAGGCTCAAAAACATCATCATGACAGTTCGTCGCAAAATGAGCTGTTTCACTCATATCTGGGTGTCCATGCGTAAATGTTCAACTTGTTTCGCCAGTCATTTCCCCTCAAATGTCACGTGACTAAAATGGTCGATTGACCAATGAGAGGCAGTAAAGAAAAGTAACCGCGGAATAATGACGAAATGACGTGCGAAATAATTAAAAAGGGCTGTTCGATTTGACAAACTTCTAAATTCAGATAATAAAATTTTGCTGAAATTCAACAACGCTCATAGGATTTACAAAAATTGTCTAATAGTGCTTACACATCGAATCATAAACTGAGTTTTTGGCAAAAAGTTTAAGTAAACCACTGGATTCTCTCACACCGAACTCTGACCAGGTTTCGTTTGACATTTCAATCAGCTGTGAATTGTGATTTGTAATACTAGCTGCAACATTTGTGTGTGAAAATATTGTAATTGTAATATAATCAAACTAATATTAGCAGTTTTTGATTCTCAAGCCCGCCGCTACAAAAAAAACGCAAATTTTGAAACTGCAACATAATATCCATTTTAATTATACAAAATTAAAATGGATAATGGATATGAAGAAAATTTACTGAGACCTAAAAAAAAACATTTGTTTTGACAGCGAGTTCATCAGCTGTTTTGTGGGACGCGTGGAACACGTGTAGAATGTATGAAAAGGTGTGTTCTTTCCAACAACCTTCAACGAGATGATGTCTGCAAAGTGATTATGAGAAGGTTACGTCGTTTTGAGAACTGACAATGTATGGAAAAACTCGGTTTTCGATGAAGGTTTCCGGTGTTTTTGCGAAAACTCAGTTTTAGGTTCGGTGTGAATGCACTATAACATTCATAACTATAATTTTAGAAAATATATTTTCCTAAGCTTTGAAAAACTGAAATCAGAAAGAGATAGAACAAAACAGAAATTTTAGAAACAATTTAATAGAATGCGGGTGCTTATCTAATTGTGGAAAATAGAGGGACCGCTTGAAAGCGAGAGGATTTCTGGAGATTGTAAAAGTTTTCCGAAGAAAAAAAGGAGTTTTGAATCACAAAATATAATGCTTGGCGAATATTTCCCCAAACACAATAGCCCCATCGATGTATCCGTCGAAGCGAAAATTATCCGATTTTGTACTTCTTCTTTATTCTTCCTAAAAGCTAAACGGAATATTTCTCCGACGAATTGCGTTGAAGTGCGTTCAGGTGCATTTTTCGTCCAATTTTTGACAGCTAAGTGCCATTCTTTTTCCGTTTTTCTCCAACACAAATTCTTTGCGGAATTTATTTACGAATAGTAGTGAAGTAAAGTCGTCGCGTCATGTAGTATTTTTTTCCGATGACACATACCTTGAATGGAATTTGAACCCCGACGAAGTATGCATTGCGGAAAATTGTCCGCTCCGACGGATACCTCGATACCTGAATAAATGCAAACTGCCAAGTACATATTTGTGTGATTATCGCTGACTGGGTTTATACAGAGAAGCAGTCATGTCATTTTCGAAATGACCAGAGCAATACATTTAAACTGATAATACAATTCAAGTAACTATTGCTTTTGCGACAGCACTGCTGAGGATTATGAGGAGTATGGAAATTTGAACCATTATGTCAAATTTGTTTTGTCAACGAAGAGCCCGACAACTGCTATGAAAGTAAATTTGATTTTGGGTATGTTTTCTCTATTACACTAGTACATTTTTGGATTGTCGTATATCTGTCACTTTTCAGTTAATAACTACCGGGATATGACATTTGTACTGTAAGGACAGGTAATTTCATTTCATACCAGTAGTTAGAAATTGAAAGTTGCACATGCACTTAACAAAACTAACATCTAAGTAGAAATTTTTATTTTATGCTCAGTAATCAGTATAAACACCGGCTACATACATTCAGAGGGACAAACGTCGACTCTGCCCACTTTCTCATCGCAAAAAAAGTGACTTCACGTTAGACGCCTTAGTCAGCCGAAGATTCCCAGAGTCGACGAACAAAAACTGAGTGCAAGACTACCCGCCAGTGGAAACCGTGTCGCAATATCATCAGAGAAGTGGCCGAAAACATTATTGGCCACAAGCCACCCCAAAAAAAATCCGTGGTATGATGATATCTGGAAGTACCAAAAAGAAATGACAGAAGAGTCAAATATAAAGGCGCTACAAGGCAAAAAAACGCGCTGCATGGGAAGAGTACCGAATCAGGAGAGGGAAGAGAAGAACATTCTGTATCGGAAAGAAGGGAACACTCAGCCTCCCAGCTGAAGAAAATTAAAGAGTCTCAAGACAAGAAGAGCAACCGTCAATTCTTCAAGAAAGCCAAACAACTGACGGCTGGATTCATTGTAAAAACGCAGGTTGTACGAAATAATAATGGCAACCTAGTCACTAACGCACTGGGAACTGGCAGAGAGAGTGATAGGGAAAGAAACCAGCCCACCTCCAGTCAAGTAAGAGATAACGCCCCTCCCAGTATTGAAGAAGTTAGAGCAGCCATAAAAAAACTGATGAACAACAAGGTAGCAACGTGCCCAGGAACGGGCACATAACCACGTTGTGTCAGGAAATTCCCAGGATTGGATTCGAGAAATTGGAGTGGAGTAGAACAGTATATTACGATATATCCAAGCCAAATCGACAGCGGCGATTGATGCTACGCTGGGGATTTGGAATAAGTCTCACCCTCAAGCACATACAATTGAAATACTACCCTAGTTGGTGCTCGCCAGAAAACAGCGTGAGTTCAAAGAAGATTTTGGTCAAAATACTCCATCTCTACAGGCTGCCAGAGGATATCTACAGATCGTGTTCCAGGATAAGCTTGTAGGCAAAACGTAACGGCCTGGAAAGTTTCCTATTTCTTCTTACTTGATCTCTGCTGCAAAGTGTGAATATAAGGAAATGGCAACTATTATCCAGCCTGTCCCGATAAAAGACTTATATTTTCCAATTCATCTGTATTTTAGCCAAACAAATATGGGAACGCAAGTTATCCATATACCGCCGCATGGAGGCATCTGTAATGTGTGAACCCTATAGGGAATTCAGACAATGATTAGCATTTTTATTTTCGTTGGTGAATACCGGTCTTAAATTAAAGTTAGAGCAATGTTTTTAGGGCCACTTGCACCAACGCATTTATTATCATTTAACCAGTGCAGCGTTGCCGAAAGTACTCCCATAGGAGTATTGTACTACTTTCAACACCTCCGTACTCCCGTACTCCTCCTTTCACATTCGTACTCCTATTTTTTAAAGACCTAAAATACCATACACTTGCACCTAGGTTAATGTCAACCAAAATAATTAAGTTCACTTAAAATTCAAAAATGTCATCAAAAAGTGAGTTTTATTCTTTCTTGTGTGTTTATTCCCTATCCCATAGCTGTATAATTGTTTTGATTTAATAATATTTTTATTTAATAAAACTGAAATTCACTTGTGATCACTTTTTATTTTTAAACCAAAAGTTTTACATCGTTCAACTGCATGCCGTCTCCTTTCAAAAACATGACGCTCTATTTTTAAACATGCAAAATGTGTTATCGCAATAAACACTTAAGGGTCTATCTTTATTGATCTTTACAATCATTTTCGTTTAACAATATACCTTAATTTATATGGTTGGACTCCGAATTGCTAGCTGAGTCGAATTAGCCTGTCTGACCATCACCAATATTTATGCCTTAAAAATCACGCCCGCTTTTCAGTACAGCGTTGTTTTTGGCCAAACGGTAAAGAACTTTCAAAAAGTTTTTGTAAAACATATTTAGAAAATCTCAAAACCTATAATTTATACATATAAATCTTTTAGCCAGGCCCCCTTTTTCGGTCGTTTTTAGTAAACATTCAGTTTTAGACATATTTTCACTTTTTGGAGTCATTTATTTTAGGGATGGTTGAACAGACAATTTATATAAATCTTTTATGGTTCGACAAAAAAAAATGTTTTTCTATGGCATATGCTATGGGGTAGGGTCAGCGCAGCCAGATTTTTGTTTGGGCAAAGCGGATTTTGAAACCTTTTGATAAAAGCGGGATTCTTACGTCCAAAGGGGGGCTTAAAGAGCATAAGTAGTCAGTATGTTTTTCTAATACTTATATTTTTAGTTGAACCAAAGTTTACATTTGCATTGTCAGCTTCATATGAAGTTACTTGCGATAATTTTAAGCTATGTTTATCCAATGTTTCACTAAGTATCTTTGTTATTTGGTAAGCTGTTTCATCATTACTCTCTACAAAATCCAATAATTTGTTTTGTATGCCTTTCTCGAAACTAAAATACCTCAGACATATTGCTGGCATCCATAGAAATCAAATAGATTGAATATTCTTTAAAATATTGTATTGCATCCTTCAAAATTCTTTTGTCAATACTTCAGAAACTATTGCTTCACTCTTCGTCCTACCGCAACTAACATTCATAGTTGCCATGATTGCTATGATATCTGAAAGAGAGGAATGAACATGTCTTGAAAGCGGGACTGTGCCTGTCCCGAGCGGAAATTTAATTTTGGGTTAAAAATCGGGACGTTCCACCAAATCGGGACGTCTGGCAACGCTGGGTAGGCTATACAAATGTTTTTGTAGGAAAACACCCCCAAAAATTGAATCAAAATGATATATGGCAACGAAATGTTTTTTTTTGGCAAAAATCTCATTTTTTAATCAAACTCCGGCAAAAATTGGTCAAAAACTAAATATGAAGGAAATATAGATTATGACAGTCTAAATTTCTTGCTCAGTCACTTTTTTTTTTAAATTTCTTATGATTTGATCAGAAAAGACGTTTATTCTGCTTCGTTGGAAAGAGAGTCTATACACAAAATTTCAACACTCTATCTCAAAATTCAGGTATGAAAGGGCCAAAAATCGGTGGTACACAGACGAACGGACGGACAGACAGAGAGACATTGCTAGATCGACTAAGAATGGCTAGCTGATATACTTTAAAGTATATAATGTTAAAAACTTAACTTAAAAACAAGACTAATATACCCCTATGGGATAGAGTATACAAAGATGTTGTGCACATACTTATTTTTAAAGACTGTGGATGTATACGGCTATCGTGCGACCAATACTCACATATGGCAGTATAGTCTGGTGGCAAGCCACAGACAGAGCAACCAACTTGAAGCAAATGACAAAACTACAAAGCCTAGCGTGTATAGGGACAACCAGTGCGATGAGAACAACCCCAACCTCTGGATTGGAGGTGATTCTGAATCTGCTGCCCTTGGATCTATACATGCAGGAATCAGCTGCCAAAAGCTCCTCGAGGATCAGCCAAACAAACAGCTGGATCCCGAGCCTCGCTGGGCACGCGCAGGTCCTAAAGAAATACGTAGAGAGCGTAGTAAACTCTGACTATCTATCTCCCTATCTAGACTTCGATCGACCCTTCACCTGCTCGTTTCCGAGCAGAGACGAATGGGACAAGAATGAACCCACAAAAAGGAAATCGATATTCATCTTCACAGATGGATCAAAGATGGACTGTGGAACAGGTGCAGGCATATTCTCAGAGGAATTAGTAATACACAAATCAATCAGGCTTCCTGATCATAGTAGTGTGTTCCAGGCTGAGGTGCTAGCAATCTCTGAAGCGGCTCAATTGGTGTCAATAATGGAAATACCACACAGTGATATCACCATATTCATTGACAGCCAAGCGGCTATAAAAGCAGTATCTGCTATCGAAATTAAATCAAAGCTAGTTCGCCGCTGTCGCGAAGAGCTCAAGGTTCTCAGCTCACAGCATAATGCTGATCTCTGCTGGGTTCCTGGTCACAGGGACATAGACGGCAACGAGATGGCCGACGAACTGGCAAGAAATGGATCTGCTACAGATCATGATCAGGCACTACAAACGGTCGAACCACCACTCTGTAACCTCAGAGAAAGAGTGGAATACAAAACCCGAATGAAAGCCAATACCAGGTGACTACCTGCGAAATATCTCGGAAGCTCTGGCCAGAATACAACGGAAACCGAACCAAAAAACTTTTGCGGTACGACAGGAGCTCCTTATCTAAACTGGTAGGGGCTCTAACTGGTCACAACTTTCTCAGAACCCATACAATGAAATTAAATATCAAGGATGACGATATCTGTAGAGGCTGCGGCGATTAGGAGGCACACGAGGATACACCTCACTTCCTCTGTCACTGCCCGAGTCTCTGTCACCTGAGGAACAGAACACTTGGAAGCTACTACTTCCAAGACATCCAAGAGCTATCCGATATTCCATTATCCTATCTTTGCAGGTTTCTACGAACATCAGGATGGCTGGATAGAGTGGAGTAACCCATAGTAACGATAAGGAAGGACGTAATCCCACCAAGGGTATCACAATGGGTCCACATGGACCTAAGTGTGGCGGAATAGAGAATCCTCTACTCCACCAACCCGTAAACCTTACCTAACCTAAAGACTAAAAATTGTCTGTACTCCTATTTTTTTTTTTTCAAAACACTCCCCTTGTTTGGCTGCAGTACTTCCTTATAATATTTCTCTCCGGCAACACTGAACCAGTGGTTAGCTGCCTGAAATCCACCAGAAAACTACTGGACAGGTGAATAAATTTGTTGGTACATGGCACCCTTGCTGTGAAACTACGGCCTTAATAGATGTTTTATTTCATCCCGTATTCCCCACTTTGCTAAAAAATAAATTAAGCTGAAACACGCTTTCTGAAAATTAAAAAATTGCTTCCTTTCAACCCGAAAAAAAAAACAATAACAACATCCAAATTCCAAAAAAAAAACTCACCTTAGCTTGAAATGTTATCCCATTTAAGAAGGCCTGTTCAGCATGCAACGGTATCCTAAGATCCTGATCATCTTGTACCAAATCGTACGGTGTCGACGGCATCCTTAAATAATTTAATATCACTGATTCAGACCACTTATAGTATCATGAAATTGATTTCATTTTCTTGGCACTGCGCTTGCGTACGGATTTCTTGATATAAAGCAAGAAGCCACTTTTACTTCTGGCACTCATGCAAACCACTATTTGATTATTAATTTTCCCTCGATTTATTCGAATTTGAATTTAAAAATTCACCAGAGGGGAACACCAACCACCAAAATGCACCCCGCAAACACTTGACTTTTGAATGTAAAACCCGCGCACAAAAATTCGACTTCACTGCACAATAAGGCTCGTTTTCGTAATTTAATCACTTTTACTTAAAACAAACAAAAAATATTTTATTTTGTTGTTACCAGGCTATTAGGTTGTTCTCTTGTTATTATTTTTTTTTTTTTTTAATTTAAACCGAATTTTTTGGGAAGAAATTCGTTTCTAGCACGAGCGATAATTTCAAAATAACACAAAGTGATATGAATGACTTTTTGGTTCTGCCCTCCTTCTTGCTGATTAATTAGTATTTTCCATTCTTTCGTTCTTTGCTTGAGAAACTCTTTTTCGAAAACACAGATATCTGGAAATACAGAAAAAAAAACAGAAATTACGGCGTCAGTTTTTGAAAAGATTTACGTAGAAAGACTTTGAAATTCAAATCGATTGCTAGATACCATAAGGCATGGCATGTTGAAATAAATTTTCTAATAAGTGTCCAATAACTTCAAGACTGGTCCCCGAAACGTACAAAAAAAACACAAGTTAACGCTTTGTCTCATTGGATGCTGATTCTCTTTGTGTAAGGTGAATCTTTTCGAACAAAACGTCAAAAAAAAAATCTCAATCAAGACGAAATAAAAAAAAAAACTTTTTTGTAACTTTTAACTGAGTGACGTAGGGTCGGGATACCAAGAAATTCCAAACACAAGATACGGATACGGAACGAAAAATGTTATTCAAAGCAAAATACGATTATATGACACAATGAACGAACAAATCACTCCTCGTGTGCTGACACCACAGTCAAGTCGAGGGGGATAGATATATTCTCCTCAGCAGTGTTGTCTGGGGGGAAAAAGTCATATGGGCAACCTATGTATAGTCACAGATACTGATTTGGTTTTTTGGGCAAACACACCTGGTCTTGACAGGTAAACTAACAACCAAGAGATACACACGCTACACATACTCACACAAAACCCCTGACGCGAGTCGACGTCCAAAAACGAACGTCACGCCGCAAGCGAGAGGAATTTCTTTTGTGGGGATTTTTCAGGTCTGGTTCTTTATGTTCATCCGCTTAGGTTTTTTTGAAGTAACTCTTCATTATAACTATGCAACCCAACACCACTACAGTGCAGGAATGAATACCATCATCCTTGACTCGTTACCTTGGAATTTCGGCTAGTAGGTGAAATCCACAGACCAATATAGACAAAACGATAGATAATCCCAAAGAGTAAACAAAGTTTAAGCCCGAGAACCCCCTCCAGGGTTTGGTGGATCTTTTTTCATGATTCAGATATTATTCCGTTACATATCATTTGAATCAACCAGAGAATCTTTTCCGAGTGGAAATTGTCTTCGCGGGGAGTTAAAATACCAGACTACCTCTAGAGAGTGTCCTTGCTCTAACGTTCCCTTTGAAGGTGCCTAATTAAATAAAATTTTTGTAATTCATTAACTCAATTTCAATTGTGATTATGACTCGAGAGTTTCCTTTGTCATAAAACCTTTTGTTCGGTGGAAGTGGGTGAAACATTTCAATGGGAATTTTATTAATTTGAGAGAGGACTCTCTATAATTGAGATTAAAATTCCAAAAAAAGGTTGATCTCATGGAAATGTCAAGTGATGGTTTTCCATTTGCGTAGGAGAGGTTCATTTATTACATTAATTTGACCACTTGTTATATTTGTGCAAAAATCGACAAAAATAACTTTTAATGGTTAACTGAGAGGAGACAAATTGATGTGTCAACTGAGAACCACTTCATTACTTTTCATTTCAATTTTTGGCACTAGTTATAGCTGTCACTGAAGAACATCATTTAAACACAAAACAGATTGGAAATGGAACTGACGCTTTATTTGACAAGATGGTTAGAGGTTACAGGCATCATTAAACAAATCTGTCATTAAAATCAATACAATGCGGGAAGAACTGAATTTGAGGTTAGGCCACACTTAAAGCGACTCTATAAAAGTTTTATACGTCAATGTTTTATCAATCTGAACATATTGGGGGCAAATTTTTAGTCAATTGATGTTTAAGGGCAGCAGACATTACTGCCATCCAGGAAATACGATGGGATGGGCCGGGCAAAAAGAGGATGAAAAACTGTGACATCTACTATGGACCGTGTTATAGTGAGCAGAAACAGCGACTATTCGGATGCGGATTTGTTATAAGTGCCAGGCTTAGGCAAGAAGTCTTATGTTTCTAAGACATTAGCGAACGCATAGTAACAATCCGCATCAAGGCCAAATTTGCCAACATAACCTTATATGCGCTCACGCTCCGACGGAAGAAAAAGATTGCTTCTAAGGATTGCTTCTACGAGCTCCTTGACAAAACCTATGAGCGACTACCGAAGTACGATGTTAAAATCGTGCTGGGAGATTTTAACGCAAAGTTAGGAAGAGAAGACATCTTTAGAAGTATTGTCGGAGAACATAGCCTACACGACAACACGTCTGGTAACGGACTTAGGCTAATTGATTTCGCTACGGAACGAAATGCCACTATAGCCAGCACACGGTTTCCTCACCTCGATATCCATAAGGGGACATGGCGGTCTCCAGATCAACGAACGGTCAACCAAATTGATCCAGTATTTTGGATGTCCGAACATTCCGAGGAGCTAACATCGACTCGGATCACTACCTTGTAGCAGCCAAGGTAAGAATGCGGATATCCACCACGCCACAACAATCCAGAAATACTGTGAAAAAATTTAATGTCGGAAAACTGCAATCGCAAGAGACCGCCAAGACCTTCGCACAACGCGTATCCCTTAACCTCTCGATTAACACCATACCACCAGCATCGAATGTCGAAGAGCAATGGCAACGATGCCAACAGGCCATTAGATCAGCCGCAACTGATGTGCTAGGTTTCTCGCGTCCACCAGCAAGAAACCCCTGGTTTAATGAGGAATACCGACAGATGCTCGCAGCCAAGAACGAGGCCTACAAGGCTAAGCTGCAGGTGAAGACGAGAGCTGCCATTGAGCTCTATAGGCAAAGAAGAAGGTAAGAACATCGGCTTTTCAGCAAGAAGAAAAAAGAGCAAGAAAAGCGCGCGATCGAGGATATAGAGAGGTGCCACTCCAGGAACGATGTTCGCAAGTTTTACCAAAGTGTAAAACGTCAAAGCCAAGGATACAAGGCTCGAACAGAATCCCGTCGAGATGAGCAAGAAAATATTGTAGTTGAGACATAGTCGATGCTGAGGATATGGAAGAATCAGTTCTGCAGACTGTTAAACGGCGATGACGAACAACATTCCGCTGTCAGGCAGAACGAACCATTCAATATTGGCAACGACAGCGAAAACTGCCAACCACCCGACATGAGTGAAGTGAGGATAGCAATATCTAAACTCAAGCTTAATAAGGCTGCCGGAAATGACGGCCTTCCCGCTGAACTTTATAAGGCCGGCGGAGATGACTTGGTAAGTAACATCCACCAACTCATAAGCCAAATCTGATCGGATGAAAATATGCCTGAAGAATGGAACCTCAACATCGTTTGCCCGATCCACAAAAAAGGAGACCCTCTGAACTGCGCCAACTACAGAGTACAAGTCTCCTCAACATCGCCTACCAGATCCTATCTGCCGTAATATGTGAACGCCTGAAACCGTTTACCAACAACCTGATTGGCCCTTATCCGTGTGGTTTTAGGCCAGGAAAGTCCACAACCGATCAAATTTTCACACTTCGGCAGATCCTGGAAAGAACTCAAGAAGTCCAAATCGATACCCACCACATATTTATCGATTTCAAAGCCGCATATGACAGCATTTATAGAGACGAACTGTACAGAGCCATGTCTAGTTTTGGTATACCGCCCAAACTCGTCCGTTTGTGTAGGATGACGATAGAGAATTCTCGCTGCTCCATCAGGGTCGGAAACGACCTCACCGACACATTCGATACCAAAAAAGATTTAGGCAAGGCGATGCGCTGTCATGTGACTTCTTAAATCTGATTCTTGAGAGGATTGTGCAAAACTCCAAAGCCAACACCAGAGGCACAATTTTCCAAAAGTCGGTGCAACTACTAGCATACGCTGACGATATTGACATCATTGGTAGGACTCAACGTGATGTCATAGCCACGTTTGCTAGTATAGAGAAGGAAGCGGCGAAAATGGGTTTAGCAGTAAATGAGGGTAAGACTAAGTATATGATGTCATCACGAAAGGACTCACAACATCTACGAATTGGAAAGAACGTCACCACTGACAGATATAACTTTGAGGTAGTACGGGACTTTGTCTACCTAGGCTCCGCTATTAACTCTGACAACAACATCTCGTCAGATTTCAAACGAAGAATTACTCTTGCCAACCGCTGTTTCTTCGGGCTAAGAAGGCAATTTAGTAGTAAAGCCCTTACTCGAACTACTAAGGAGATCCTATATAAGACCCTGATCATCCCAGTCCTGCTCTACGGCGCTGAAGCATGGACCATATCAAAAGCGGATGAAGAAATCCTTGGTCGATTCGAGAGAAAAATTCTTCGGAAAATATTCGGTCCCGTTTGCGTTGACGGGCTATGGAGACGAAGATTCAACCACGCACTATATGAGCTGTACAGCGACATACCCCTATTCAAAAAACTCCGCATTGGACGTTTAAGATGGCTAGGACATGTAGAAAGAAGGGACACCAATACTCAGGCTCGCAGAGTCTTCGATACCCAGCCAGACGTCGGACGCAGTAGAGGAAGACCTCGCCTTAAGTGGCGCGCACAAGTAGAAACCGACCTCAACCAACTTGGAGTGCGCAACTGGAGGCAGTTAGCTAAGGACCGGGCTAATTGGAGAGGCATGTTGGTTGAGGCCCAGGTTCATTCCGGACTGTAGCGCCACTTAAGTAAGTAAGTAAGTAAGCTGTCATGTGTGAACATTGATCTAATGAATAGGTTGCAGCATTTTGTGACCTTTGTGTTGATCTTTATTGTCCTTCCACTTCGATTCGTTATCGTTCTCAGAAAATAATACTTTCGCAAAGAAATTTACCGCAAGTTTTGAATAAGGATTTGCATGCTTACAGGATTCAGTTCATACATTGAAGCTAGTAGACCATCGCTAACAGCAATACCTAGTGAATGGTTATTTTTGGAAGAAAATCATCTTCTTCGATGAGAATCAATTCAAACTTGATGGCTTTATTAACAAACAACACAAATTGTCGCATTGGACATCTGAGATTTCATCCATCCACCGCATCCACCACTAGCCACTGCGTTTGATAGGCAAAGGCAACACGTTACATTAGTTTACCGTTAGCGATGACTTGTAGGAGATCTTCCTCTTTATCACAGAGTCTATTAGGGCTAAGGCTAATGAAAATGGTCCTAATGGAACTGATGATGGAAGATTGGTTTTTGGTAAGGCCCTGTAAATTGGTTTCAAGATATTGTACTACAAGGCCATTCGATTACTTACTTACTTAAGTGGCGCTACAGTCCGGAATGAGCGTGAGCTCTAACCAGAATTTCTCTCTAATTAGCCCTGTCTTTAGCTTACTGCCTCCAATTGCGAACTTAAAGCTGGTTTAGGTTAATTTCTACTTGTTAGCGCCACTTAAGGCAAGTCTTACTCAACTGCGTCTGACTTCTGGCCAATCGATTAGGAAGTGGAATTGATTAACAATTTGGAATTATTTTAGACGTCTTAAACATTTTTACTAAATCATTCAGAAGAGGATTGCTTTCTAATTATTTTGTTGTAAAAGTTTCCATGTATGCTGTAAATTTAAAACAAAAAAACATGATAAACCACTCACGATGCACAATATTGGCAGACATTATCTAGATCATGACATTATCTATAAAATTTAAACAAAATGTCCAGGTATGAAACCCAGTGTAGAGATCAGCAAAACAACCCATGAACTAATCAAATACACAATTGTGAACGTAAATCATGAAAATTAAGATTCCTTTCTATTAGTGCAATAGACCAATCATTAAAGGCTGAGTGCTCTTTAATCTTAGATTATTTTCTACCTTGCGATTATGTACTATTCAATGCGAATGATGCCCCAGATCTTGGGCACTAATGTCGATGATGAGAATGACTCTGAATTTATGATCTGCGATTACTTTTAAACATATATTTGGTCTTGAAAACAAAAGAAGCTATAATGGCGCCCAACGTTGGACATTCGAAGTTAAAATTAATTGTTCTTTAGACTTTTTGAATGTACAACTTAATGAGGGCAGTCACGCAATGTTAGTTTATATTTAATTGAGTTATAGTATATTCTGTAAATCCTATATTATAAGAACAATTGTAAAATTTGATAAATCTAATCCTCAACTAGTAACAATTTGCACCCATAACTCCCGTTCAGAATCTAGTACCTTGTTCAAAACCACTTTCACCCTATGCCCACTCCCGACAGACCGACATTTAACCCGCTTTCAATCGCGACTCCTATAAACAATTCTAATCACACGTCTTCACTATCAATTTCCATTGGGAGTACTCTCAATTTCTAGAAATCCAGCACGACATGCACCTCCCAAAGAAGACCTCGCCTAAACGACGACACTATTTACGAATTTATCGACTACGCGACGTCGTCGTTGGCTTACCATTTTTACTTTCAGGCAAAACAAACCCCTCTTCCATTTAACTACCAATTTCATACCGAACTTCCTCCATCACAGAGTCAAGTAGTTTCCAGAATCGTGAGCAAGTCTACATCCAGATGCAAAAAAGGAACTCTACTCCTGGGTGCATTCAACTTCATGATCTCTTCTCCTGCCCCCTGCTGCACACTTGGCGTTATATGTTATCGTCGCACGCGAGTTGCACAGAGTCCACCAACCTTCTTTGTGCAAAGAACAAATAGTTTGCGTTCTACAAATGGTCTGGCCAAGCTACCATTAACCGCGAACCGAGAACCACAAACCTCTAAACAACTAACTCCGTGTAGTGGAAGTGTAATTGTTGTGTCGGGGTCCTTCACCTTCTGTCAGTCAGGTGGAGAACAAAGAGAACCTCCAAAGAAGAAGAAACAAAAACCCATTCTAATGCAGCTGCACCTTTGCAGCGCGCACGATGCGTAAGTCATATGTGTGTGCGCGAACCATTAAACAAAACCCTAGGCCCAACCGTTCGCCTTATACAGGTACATGCAAGTGTGAATAGATTCGCTTGTGTCTGTCTACCCTTCGGTGAAGTCGCCCCCTCTTCTTTGGCTTGGTCAACTTCTTAGTCTAACACTCACACGAACAACGGACTACTGCATGTGGATGTGGTTGGTGGTGCCTACACTTGTGCACGTGCAGTTTAGCTGGGCTGGGCAGGAAAAACTCGTTTTGACTCTGGCTTGTATCTGTCAGATACTTGAGATTTTTTTTTCTGCACTACTCGCTGTGTCTGGGCATAATTGCTGCTGCAACTACAGAGCTTTTGTCGACTCTGATGCATTTCAAGACAAGCCCTGCAACAAAGCACTGCTTGTGATCTTATGCAATGGCATCCCAAGCATTGATTTGTTTCCCCCCGCAGATGTGTTCATTTGTTTCCATTGAAGCCATCATCGAGACCAGCTACAATGCTAAAAGGTGCGGAGCGCGCAAGCGCGCACAGCAGCCAAGAAAGTTAAGTGAATGAAAAAAAAAACAGATTTTGCAATGAAAACGAAATTATCTACAAAGCCAAGTATGTATGCGAATCATACAAGCTGTGTCCATGGCATTTCGATGCTTGGACAAAGTCGGGCTCAAAAAACAAACTGACCAAACACCGTAAAAATAAAAAAAAAAATCGCAAAATCTGAAGAACTTGAAGATCAGGAACAATATCTTGGGGAAAAATATACACAAACTGTGCGTCCATTTTCGTTTTCATTCGAACAGCCGCAGCCAACAACTACCACGAGGAAAGAAGTTACACATATCCATGTGGCGGTCACTATTTTTAGATACTCGCAGCACCGATTCCCAAACAAAATAGCAGCAAAGATACAACAAAAAAATTGTTTTAAAACAAAAATTGGGAAGAGAAGGAATAGAAAAAGATAAATGAACGTTTTTTTTTGCATATCAGTTTGCATGATGGCTTAAAGCAGGGCAGCGGAACCTTTTCTGCAGTAGGCGGACGAGTTATAGGGAAACTGAAAGTAATTAAAATGATTGCGTTTTTTTCAAAATTTAAATGAAATCGTACATTTCTGACCTAGATACATTAAAAATTTTCATTGGGTCGGTTGATCAAAAGCGGGGCACTCACAATTAATACAAGAATTACGATTTCTTTTTATCAGTACAATAGGCCAGTCATTAGACTCTGAGTGCTCTTTAATATATGAGCAATTTTCACCATTCAATTATGTACTAATCAATGCGAATTGCGCTCCATTTTTGTAGATGATGGGAATGACTGCAATTTCAACAAATATTTTCTCTTAAAAACAAAAGAAGCTTTAATGGCGCCCAACGTTGGACATTAACAATTAAAATACTTGTTTGTATAGATATTTTTAGTTTAAAACAAAAGACGCATATTCTCTATACACTTATAAGAATAATTGTAAAATTTGTGAAGAAGTCCAAAGTCTACATTTTCATTGGTTCGGTTAAACATTTAATCTGGACAAGTTGACAAAAAGTGGGAGACTCACAATTAATAACGGGTGATTTTTTAAGAGGTTTAGAACTTTTTTAAAAAAAAAAACACAAAAAATTCGAAAAAATGAATGAAATATTTATTTGAATCGATAGTTTGAACCTTGCAATTTAATGTTTAAAGATAATTTCATGCAAATGTTGACCGCGGCTGCGTCTCAGGTAGCCCATCCGCTGAGTCCAATTTTGGCATACTCTTTCACACATATCGGCCGGTATCTCACGAATGAATGCATGGATGTTGGCTTCCAGTGCGTCAATCGAAGCGGGCTTATCCCTATAGACATTAGCCTTGACATACCCCCACAAAAAATAATCTAATGGTGTCAAATCGCACGATCTAGGCGGCCAATTGACCGGCCCGTAACGTGAAATTAACTGTTCACCAAACTCGCCTCGCAATTGCGCCATTGTTTCGCGTGCTGTGTGGCATGTGGCACCGTCTTGTTGAAACCACATATCATGCAAGTCAAGAACTTCCATTTCGGGCAAAAAAAAAGTTTGTTATCATCGCTCGGTAGCGTTCACCATTGACAGTAACGCTGCGATTCGCATCATCTTTGAAGAAATATGGCCCAATAATGCCGCCGGCCCATAAACCGCACCAAACAGTGGCTTTTTCGGGATGCATTGGTAGCTGTTGCAATGCTTCTGGCTGATCTTCACTCCAAATGCGGCAATTTTGCTTATTTACGTACCCATTCAACCAAAAATGAGCCTCATCGCTGAACACAATTTTTCGATAAAAAAGCGGATCCTCGGCCAGCTTTCCAAGAGCCCATTCACCAAAAATTCGGCGTTGTGGTAGGTCGGCTGGCTTTAGTTCTTGCACCAGCTGTATCTTAAAAGGCTTTACGCCCAAATCCTTCCGCAAAATTTTCCACGTAGTGCTGTAACAAAGGCCTAACTGCTGGGAACGGCGCCGAATCGACATTTCGCGGTCTTCTGTCACACTAGCTGATACGTAAGTACGTAAACGTGTTGGTGGTTTAATGTCCAACAAAGTAAATTTGGTGCGAAATTTGGTCACAATCTTCTGAATAGACTGCTCAGAAGGTCGAGAATGCCGATCATAAAATGGAAGCAGCGCGCGATGAACATTTCGAACCGAGCACGAATTTTGATAGTAAAATTCAATAATTTGCAAGCGTTGTTCATTTGTAAGACGATCCATGGTTAAATTGCAAACCAAACTGAAGCTGTTTGACAGTGACACAAGGTACTAAACACACGTCAGCTGTCAAAACCAGTGTTGCCAAAACCAAACCAGCTAAAAAATCACCCGTTATCAGTACAATAGGCCAGTCATTAGACTCTGAGTGCTCTTTAATATATGAGCAATTTCATCATTCAATTATATACTAATCAATGCGAATTGCGCTCCATTATTGTCGATGATGGGAATGACTCTACCTGCAATTATATTTCAACAAATATTTTCTCTTAAAAACAAAAGAAGCTATAATGGCGCCCAACGTTGGATATTAACTTGTTTGTATAGATATTTTTAATTTAAAACAAAATGACGACAGTCAAGACGCATATTCTCTATACACTTATAAGAATAATTATCAAATTTGTAAAGAAGTCCAAAGTCTACATTTTCATTGGATCGGGTAAACATTTAATCTGGACAAGTTGACAAAAAGTGGGAGACTCACAATTAATACAAGAAGTAGTACAATATATACAAATTACAAATGATAGCTGTCAGTTTGACTAGAGTTATTTTCGTTTTGATTTATTTTTATTTCGGTTGTGAAAAACTATTACTAATCATCAACCCCCTTATTCATTAGATTTCACTAAAACACATCTCAACGGTTGTTTAGTTATGCAGTGCATAAGTATTTATACAGCCTTTATTCACAACTTTGACAACTTTGATTTTTACACTTGACAACTTTGATTTTTACACTTTTTTAACATTTTGTTGACTTATGTTGACTCAATAACATCGTTTATAATGTTGAGTCTGTATGGTAAAGAAGAATAAAATTAAACAGTGAAACACAACTGCTAAAATGCAAAAATACCCTGGATGATTTTTTTCAACTTACAATTGAACCTTTGGTAACCCTGATGCTCAGCCGTATAGAGAAAAAATTAAAAATAAATACCCTTATACAGACACTATTCAACCATCAGACGCGTTTAGGATATGCAGCCTCTATTCAACGTTGTATAACCTTTATGAATAAGGTTTTTGCGTTTAGAGACATTTTAAGGAGTGTATAACTTTATGCAATCCTTATAATGAGTTTATGAATAAGGCTGCAAAAGTGTAGCAATTCAATGTGAAACATAAATATTAAATAAAAAACAATCAACCTGTGTGACTTGAAACTTGACAGCTACACCGACAAGAAATTACAACAATACAAAGGCAAAACAAACTGAAATCGTGTTCCATTGGCACCAAAAAGGATCCAGATTTACCAATGGAGAACGCCATTAGTTTCGGCATTAACGTCAATGTTTGTCAGTCAATTTTCAGCCTGAGTTAACTCCGAGTTACCCAATAACTTTTGTGAGTTAGTTCTGTAAAACAATGATAAATAGTAAAGTATGGGTTTCTGAGCTGTCAGTATAGAATTGATCGTTTTTTTGACAGCGAAATCGATAAAGTATAGTGTTACCATATTGAACCATATAAGTGAGCTGTTAGAAAACTCGCTCCGGACACTCAACACGTGGGCAAAGCAATGCGGCCTTGGGGTCAACCCCCAAAAAACCGAGCTTGTGCTGTTCACAAATAGAAGAACAATACCACACTTCGAACCACCAGCTATAGAAGGAATACCCCTTAAAATAGCTGAAAGTGCTGGGAATAATTCTAGACAGGAAGCTCAATTGGAAACTTAATGTCAATGAAAGAGTTAAGAAAGCAGCAAATGCTTTCTACGCATGTAACCGAATATTCGGCAGAAATTGGGGACCTAGCCCCAAAATAATCCTGTGGATGTATACGGATATCGTGCGACCAATACTCACATATGGCAGTATAGTCTGGTGGCAAGCCACAGACAGAGCAACCAACTTAAAGCAAATGACAAAAATACAAAGACTAGCGTGTATAGGGACAACCAGTGCGATGAGAACAACCCCAACCTCTGGATTGGAGGTGATTCTGAATCTGCTGCCCTTGGATCTATACATGCAGGAATCAGCTGCCAAAAGCTCCTCGAGGATCAGCCAAACAAACAGCTGGATCCCGAGCCTCGCTGGGCATGCGCAGGTCCTAAAGAAATACGTAGGGAGCGTAGTAAACTCTGACTATCTATCTCCCTATCTAGACTTCGATCGACCCTTCATCTGCTCGTTTCCCAGCAGAGACGAATGGGACAAGAATGAACCCACAAAAAGGAAATCGATATTCATCTTCACAGATGGATCAAAGATGGACTGTGCAACAGGTGCTGGCATATTCCCAGAGGAATTAGTAATACACAAATCAATCAGGCTTCCTGATCATAGTAGTGTATTCCATGCTGAGGTGCTAGCAATCGCTGAAGCGGCTCATTTGGTGTCAATAATGGAAATACCACACAGTGATATCACCATATTCATTGACAGCCAAGCGGCTATAAAAGCAGTATCTGCTATCGAAATTAAATCAAAGCTAGTTCGCCGCTGTCGCGAAGAGCTCAAGGTTCTCAGCTCACAGCATAATGCTGATCTCTGCTGGGTTCCTGGTCACAGGGACATAGACGGCAACGAGATGGCCGACGAACTGGCAATAAATATATCTGCTACAGATCATGATCAGGCACTACAAACGGTCGAACCACCACTCTGTTACCTCAGAGAAAGAGTGGAATACAAAACCCGAATGAAAGCCAATACCAGGTGGAAGTCATTGACTACCTGCGAAATATCTCGGAAGCTCTGGCCAGAAACCGAACCAAAAAACTTTTGCGGTACGACAGAACCTCCTTATCTAAACTGGTAGGGGCTCTAACTGGTCACAACTTTCTCAGAACCCATACAATGAAATTAAATCTCAAGGATGACGATGTCTGTAGAGGCTGCGGCGATGAGGAAACACACGAGGATACACCTCACTTCCTCTGTCACTGCCCGAGTCTCTGTCACCTGAGGAACATAACACTTGGAAGCTACTACTTCCAAGACATCCAAGAGCTATCCGATATTCCATTACCCTATCTTTACAGGTTCCTACGAACATCAGGATGGCTGGATAGAGTGGAGTAACCCATAGTAACGATAAGGAAGGACGTAATCCCACCAAGGGTATCACAATGGGTCCAGATGGACCTAAGTGTGGCGGAATAGAGAATCCTCTACTCCACCAACCCTTAAACCTAACCTAACCTACCATATTGAATCATCACTCATGGTATTAAAATTCGTTATTCAATTAAAAAAAAAAGAGGGCTCAGTGGTGCGATGGTTAGTGCGATGAACTGCCGCGCAGGAGGTCTGGGTTCGTTTCCCAGCCTTTGCAACACCTAAATGATTTTTCACTGGCCCTCCTCTCGTGATTATCTGACAAATCATCCGAGTAGTATCAATTGTCAAGAATAGCTTATCTCAACTTAGCCGTTCGGAGTCGGCATAAAACAGGAGGACCCGCCATCGTGCAAGAAGTACACACGCACACATGAATGGTTGTGAGAAAGCTAGGCCCTGGGTACTAACGAGCCTGTTGCGCCAAAAATTTGTATTTTTATTTTTTTTATTCAAATAAAAAAAAACACTTCGTGAGTTAGTTAGTTATCATGCAGATTAAGTAAACTTTGGTTTAACTCTGATTTAACTCTGACATAACTCAACACTAAAAAACTAGGCTCTAAAATTTGACAAATATTTAGTGGAGATTTCGGGGTTGTCGATTTTTTTAAATGTTTAAATGTATAACGGTCATTTAATTCGGTTTACAAAAAATGTGCCGGATAAAATAAAAATGTCGTATGATATGCCATTACAAATCTATCAGCAATCTCCGATGAATCCTTTAAAAACCACAGACCACAGTTCTTTCAGTGAAAAATTATAGATTTATACTAGATTTCTGATACAAGGACTTGGTAAACTCCTGTTTTCCATCCCACAAACAGTTTGACAGAAAAATTATGCTTTGTGTTCAAATCTGTTCCACTTATTAAAAGAACCTTCGCTGAGATTCCAAAAAACTACTGAAAACTCTATTAGTGGAACAGTGTTCTCTTGAAAGTTTTTTGGTCCAAAAAACTTTTACATTCCTCTTGGTAGGGTTTAGCCACAAGAGATAGACAGAATTATTCCATTTATGATGTAAAGACAAATTCAGTTATTACCATTCGGTTGCTGTGCTGTTTGAAAGTTACAGAATAAAACTATCTGCATGTTATGATAAGCACAGACTCCATTTCCCATAGATGGTTATCTTAATTTCCATTTTAATAATGGACGTTTAATTCATTCGGCGAAGCTATTCAGAGTCATTTACATTTGGCGATTATGAATTAGCAGAGCAATCTAATTGAGAAAAAAAAACTTTAGTAACGGGTGATCCAAGTAGAGATATTTTTTTCAATAGCCTTTTTTGACAGATCACGTGTGAGTCGTGTCATGCTGTCATGTTATTTTTGTTTAGTATTGTTTGGCATTTCGTAATGGAAAGACTTACGCGTGAACAACGTTTACAAATTGTTCAACTTTATTATGAAAATTCACGTTCTGTGAGCAATGTGTTTCGTGCACTTCGCTCAACTTATGGTCAACATAATCGGCCTTCTGAGCGTACTATTCGCAACACCATCACCCATTTTGAGACCCAGCATTCATTATTGGATAATATTCGACCGAATAGACCACGTCCAGCACGCTGTGAAGAAAATATAGCGGCCGTAGCTGAGAGTGTACACGAAGACCGTGGAGAGTCGATTCGGCGCCGTTCGCAGCAACTCGGACCATGATAACCGAATATTTGATGCCTGAAATTGAAGCTCGTGATCTCGGCGACATTTGGTTTCAGCAAGACGGCGCCACTTCCCACACATCGCATCAATCAATGGACTTATTGAGAGAACATTTCGGTGAGCACATATTTTCACGTTTTGGGCCGGTCGATTGGCCACCAAGATCGTGTGATATCACACCGTTAGACTTTTTCCTGTGGGGATATGTAAAGTCAAAAGCTTATGCCGACAAACCCGCTTCGATTCAGGCCTTGGAGGAAAACATCACGCGTATCATTCGCCAGTTACCAGTCGAAATGCTCGAACGAGTAGGGAACCTCGAAAAGTAGGGAACCTCGAAATGGATCACCCTTTACAATTCCACTTATGAAAACCTCCGTAGGCTCCATGATCTCCAGAAAATCCGTAAAAAGAAGCTGGTTCCTCACTTAATGAACCAAAAAATTTTGACAAGACTATCATTTTGTTGGATTCCTCTTCTCACGTTTCCTTCCGAAACTAAGCAACTGGCCATTTTGGCATTTCATAAAAATAATCACTTTTGAACGTACTGTCAAGCGAGGAATGGGGTGTGTTCGTCCATAAATTCAGTTTGTATGACAGATAAAGTTTGCTTCTTATTCCATTGTAATGCCTGAAACACACGTGCAGTGGTTCTGCATGCAGTGCGGCGCGCAGTGCAGCAAGCAAAACACACGTGCATTATTTTTTTGTTTGACATACATGCAGTGCAGTGGATCCTGTCATTACATTCAGCTTACTGTGGTGGTGTTTGGTGATATATAATTGCCTCATAGTGGTTCATTATATGAAATAACAAAAAAAATATGCATATGGTAGGAACTTGGGTTTCAGTTGGTTGAAGCATTCATTCCAAATACACATTGAAAAAAGCAATCTCATCTTTGATACTTTACTGGATTTACTTTATGCTCTTAGATCATAATAAGATTGAATATGTATTCGTTCAGTAATTGCTTCCTTCATCAAGCCATTCAAATTGGAAAACATTTTCATGTATATACATTCGTTTTGTTATGGCAATTATTTGTTTTTTTTTTTATGCGGATTAAACGTCATAATTCAATGATGCCAAATATCTCAATATTACTTTTTTTTTCTTTTGTGTTGTGGTGCCATTGAATTGTTGCAGTGGATTTAGAAAAAGAGACAACTTGCAGTACTGCAACGCTCGCAGATTTTACATGTGTTCGCTCCCATTGAAAACTGTGTGTTCTATCTTTTCTGCAAGGAGAATTCTGCACATGTGTTTCAGGCATTATGTTATGTTATGTTATTCCATTAAACAAGAATATCTCAGATAAGACAGTGTAGAAAAGCCCCTGAGGAATCCGTAATTGGAATTGGCGTATTGTCTTAAAATATCTATTTTATGTTTCAAAACTCTTAACTTGGTGTCAAGGTAGGATTGTGTAGACAATCCCGAGTAGTTAAAAAAGTTCTCTTTCCTTATTAAAGATATATATACTGTATAAGTACCTCCCTTCTTCCTATTGGTACCCCTGCACGTTTCGCCGATGAGTTCAAAAAGTTTAAGGACAAAATTTGAACCACATTTTCAATTTTCACATCATGTCAACCTATCCAGTTTCACCATAATCATTGAAAAAAAATGTTTCGCTACAAGGACCAGAACTCGAAAATATTTTGATTTATTTTAAAAACCATTGATCTACATTTACAACTAGGGAACACACTGATCCCCAATTATCCAAAGTGCTGACAGAGTCACTGACGTGTATCTTGTGCATGGATTGGATTTCTAATTTAGTGTTTGAGACCAACGTGTCTTATTTTGAGAACAACCACTTTTTCCAACAAATCCATGGGGTCCGTTTTTTTTTAAATATGATCCTCGCTTGTTTATCATCAATGCAGACTGCAGAGCCTCATTAGCATCGTTTACAAAAAAATAACAGAAATAAATAGCCGAACGTTTCTTATGTTTATTTCTCATTTTACTAACCCATGATATAGAGATACTTGTTATATAAAATTACCAGTAAGGGCATACAACAAACGTTTGGTGAAGATGACAAGTTTTTATTATCAAGGCTTTGAAATTTTGCACTTTGTACTATTCGCCGACAGTTCATGCTAAAATCTATACCCACCAAAACACTACCCCCGTATTGATAATAAACGCTGACTAGCTAATCAATGACTAATGTCAAAAGTTAGTCACTGAATGGCTACTCAGTGTTTATTAAGAAAAGGGTACACCTATGGATAATCTATCCCCCAACTCTAACTATATTTTCTTAAGTCACACTCAACTACATGGTGGCGCACGAATCGTGCTACAAAAATAAAACGTAATAACTTTTTTTTCTGTGTGAGTAATCGGCTTATTTTTTTTTTTTTTTTTGTAGGTTACTATTTAGATTTATAAAAATGGATGCTTGGGATACGGAGAAAAGAATTTGGATAGTGCAACGGTACCATGCTTTGCAGTCCGTCATTTCCGTCCAAAGGGAATTTAGGCGGGAGTTTGGCGGTAATCCCCCGAGTAGATGGACCATTATGAGGTTTGTAAACATGTTTGCCGAATCTGGAAGCATCGCACGAAGGCCGTTCAGGATACAATCGCAGCAGTAGCATCTGCAATACAGGCCAATCCGAGCGTTTCGACCCGAAACTTATCGGGGCAAATTGGAGTTAGTAGACGGTCATTACAACGGATACTTCATGACGATTTAAACTTGTTTCCGTACAAAATCCAAATTACTAGCAAGTTAAACCCTCAGGATTTGCCTGTTCGCCTGGAATTTTGCCAAAAAATGATATCAATGGCCGAAGAAGACAACACATTGATCAATTGTTTGTTCATGTCTGATGAGGCCCATTTTGATCTTAACGGCAATGTAAACAAGCAAAATTGCCGTATATGGAAAGAGTCTAATCCAGAAATGCTCCATGAGACGGAACTGCACCCAGAACGAGTCACTGTGTGGTGCGCAGTTTCATCAAGGTGTATTGTCGGGCCGTATTTCTTTGAAGAAAACGGTGTAACCGTTACTGTCAATGGGGACCGTTATTTAAAGATGTTGAAGGAGTTTTTTTTTACCCAAAACTGCGCCGAAGACGTATACCATTCAACAGCGTTTGGTTTCAGCAAGATGGAGCAACTGCACATATAGCCAGACCAGTTATGGCGGAGCTAAACAAAATATTCGCAAACAAATTAATTTCTAGGAACTCCACTCTTCGCTGGCCCCCAAGGTCACCTGACCTGACTGCACCAGACTTCGTTTTATGGGGTTATGTCAAGCAAGAGTTGTATAAAACGAAGCCCAGGAATTTAACTGAATTAAAGCAGTCCATAACGACAGTAATTGAGGCGATCCCAACTTCAACTCTTCAGGCCGCAATGAATAATTTTTTGATCAGGTGCCGCATATGCGTGGGAGAGCGTGGAGGTCATTTGCGATCTATAATCTTTAAAAACAACTAACTATTTAAAATAAAATTTAATTTTCTAACCAAACAAAAATAAATGAAATACATCGATTAAAAAAAAGTTATTTGAATTTCTTATCATAGCACAATTGGTGCGCCACCCTGTACTAAACCCTGAACATAAGTGGGTGATTCACAATTGCTGTTTCAATAAATCTGTGGCCTAATTATTTTTTTTTGCAAATATCGTCGAGGAATTCGTAGTAAGCTAAACACTACTCTCCGAGAAAAGGTAGATTTGTACTAGATTTCAGCAACAAATGCGGTATGTTTGCATGGCAAAAACTCAAAATTCCTTTTCCGTTCCTTCTCCCAACCACAATTTGTATGTTCTTCGAGACATTCCAAGTGGATTGCGAATTTTCTACTCAGAAAAACAAAATTTGTACTAGATTACTGTGGTAGAAATTTGTCAAATTAATTTGATCAATGAGTAGCCGTGTTCCACTATTATTCGGCACAGATTTTCCACCTCGGAGGGGAACTTTTTCTGTGAAGCAACGATTTCCTTATTTCGCAGCTTATAACAAAAATTAAATCAAAATTAACTTTTAATAACTTAACTGCTGTATTCTTTTAACAGAAATGGTGTGGCTGTGGAGATAATTTCAACAAATGTTAACCTCGGCATATTGGAGATCGGAGAAAACATCCACTCACTTAATAAAGGGAATTTTAAATGGAACACGCATAATAACTAATCGTAAAACTCTCAAGTTTTGACATCTAAAAGCTACCTAAACTATTTGTTTTCAAAATGGCGTTTATGTATTTTTCAAAAGTTGAATCAATTTATTGACTACGAAATAGAGATAGTCATGTGTAATTATATCCACATTTATTGGCCATCTGCTTACTTCTTTACATCTAACCTTCCAACTCTTCAATTGTCATGTATAAAGAGTAGATCGCGAGGAGTGTCAGACTCTGAATAGAACTGTAGGGAATGGGGCAAATAGTGCCAGCCGTAATTGACGACTAATAAAACAAAATCCCATCTAGACAGTTTAAGCATACAGATAAAACCAGCGGAACAATTACCATCTTAAAGCTTCTCTGCAAAAATACATATCATTCCTTTGGTTGAAATGACTAATCATCACACATGTCAAAAAAGGAAAATCAACAATAAAAAAATGTAATAAAAAGTTCGCAATTGGGATGTTGTAAGTAGGAGCTTACAGTCCTTCTTTACTGATAGTAAACATGACAATTAAACAGAGAAGAAGCGATAGCTTGATTCATCAGATTTGTTCTAAACTTACGAAGACATAATAATTGTCAGTTGCAACTGCTTTTAGAGATAAGTGCTGAGCTATGTTGATTTTTAATCTGTATAATGAGTTCTTTCTGTCCACAAGAAATAGCATAACATTCCATTGAAATTGGCAATTCCAGGTTTAAGACTACTGTTTTTCTCTTTACCGAAAATAAATGCACGTCAGATTGTTACTCAGATTTAGATGAGCCAGAGAATAAAAAAAGAATGGACAGATGTCAGTGAATGTCATTTCAATTAGTTCCTCAATAAAAAGATCATTTACAACAAACACAGCATATAATTTTTTTTTAATATATTAAAGCCGCACAACAATAGAAACGTCGAACATTATTTTCGAGATATAAATAAGTAGAGGCCTGTCATCTGTCGAGTATAATACTGTTCGTGTAACGAAAAGGGATATTCACAATAGGTCTGTTCCCGTACAAAATAATAAAAATTAATTGCATGTAAAACTTGCGTACGGGAATGGTTTTGAGTAAAAATCTGTAAAAATCAGTAAGAATCAGTAAATATTATTTTGTACGGGAACAGACCTAATTTGTTGTATTTGGTTGTGTAAAAGTATATTCACATTTCATCACTCTTTCGCATTTGTAGTAAACCTGAAGAAATATTAGTGAGATCCATCGAATTAAATGTCAGACGACGAGTTCGGGCACTGCTAAAGTGTTAAAAAGTAACAAAATGACAGCCAGTATATTACGTTATATGTATAATGTTCCACAATTATTCTTCAGCATTCGTATCTTTGCTGAAGAATAACAGTGTTAACATCAAAGCGTGAATAACCCAATAGAATTGTTATACCCTACCTACATTTTGTCTGACCCATCTGTATAAAGTTAAGAATTTACCTAGCGAACAACATAAAGCTTTGCTAGATTGCTGTGTTAAATGTTTATCGAAAGACTTTTGACGGGGTAATAAAATTGAGCTCAATCAGCATACTAGGCTGTAGAGAGAAGTTCTCACAAAATTAAATACAATACGCGTCTTCTATGATCTATAAAGAAATACAAGTTTTCGTAACCGATTAAAAGATATTTGAGATAAGTTTATTACATTCTTCCGTCAAAAAAAAAAGTTTTTGGCATCATTAACCTTTTATTCGATATGTTATATAGATGGCGCCCTTTTGGTTTTATTTTGCAATGAAATGATGAGCACCTGCTACATGCTTTAATGAACCCAAATTGTACCTACTTGCCATTTGTAGGAATAACTTCAATATTAACTAAGACATTAATAAACTCTGAGTAGCTAATTAGTGACTAACTTTTGACACTCGCGTGTATTTCGTATCGCGAAAAACAGTTATTTTAGTAAGTCAGTAGCTACTCAGAATTTATTAATGCAGGGATTACTGTTTAGACGTGTCTCCTATCCATACATGTATTTGGCATTAACGACCCATTTAAGGTCTGAAACCTAGCTTTTCTTATCATTTTTGTGTGTGAAGTTATTATTTTTTCCACAAAGAGGGGACTTGGGAAGCTTCTTATGACAGTGACATTCTTGGATGTTTGTCAGACTTTCGCAAAAGGCTAATGTGTTGTCACTTTCGGAATTTGAACCAGGGAGTCGATGCTTAGTAGTACAAAACACTACCCACTATGTCACTGCATACACAGATAAATTAAACGTTTTGTATTATTCGATCCTTCATTATAATTTATTGTTTTTTATCCTTAAAAAAGTACTAGGTAGATACTCAATGTAGGAACAAAACCGTTTGCCTTTTGTATTGCCATCAGGCTTAACTTGAAATCCCATATACAAATAAAAATAGTTTGCTGAATAGAGAAATATCAAATGTTAGAGCATGATAGTACTTTTTGGCTATTCAACTGTCATCAACTGATGACATTCAGACCTATCGCGAATAAAATTTTCCTGGGAAACTATTCCCATTCAGCAATCTGATTTACATTGGTAACAGGAGAAAAATTCCCGGGAATATTTATTCGCGATAGGCCTGATTATAAATGTTCTGATCTAGATAATTTAAAATTTTAACACGATACCGGCCCGCGGGCATCTCATGTGTTAAGCCCTGTTTTTAGGAACATACCCCCCATTCACTGTCAAGTAAAAGACACACGAAGGAGACAAACAACAACAAAATATCGTCGCGGGAGAAGATACTTGTAGTTGATATGTAGACAGATTGTAGATTCTTTGTTTTCGGTTCTCTCCGTGTGCGGCGTCCATAATAAATTGCAGCATCAGCGGCGCGGCGTCCGCTTGCTATATGGGTGGATACGATGAGATCCAACAAAACAATTTTTTTTTTTATAAAAATAGACATGGAGGGAGCCCCAACAGTAGTCCGCATGCTTTTCGTGTGCATCTCATGGCCCAACGCATTTTCACAAAAATCACACACGAACAACAACAACAAGGAATTGGAAAATTTTCCTTTTTATTTATAACCACACATAGTGCGTAAAGTAAATTCAAAAAAAAAAAACAAAATAACGGTCACTTAATTACCTAATTTCAGATGTAGGTATTTTCGTATTTAAATTCGTAGTTTTCATTCGATTCGCATAATTATGTTGCACACGGATTTGGGAGGGTGTATGGAGGACGGGTACACGGGGAATTTCGTTAGACGCGCCAACTTTTTTTCGAGTCCTTTCACTATCAGCCGGAATAAATAAAAATGCTGATGAAACACACAGCAGAAGCACACACTGATGTCCCGGACTATAAATATATAATTAGTAGACACAGACAAACACGGCGCGACGAGATGAAGACAACGGCCACGACGGAAGAACTTAGTGGGTGTAGGTTGTATCCAAAGTCGAGTGGAGATAAAGGCGAATCGAACGCGTAACGTAGTCACAGACAAGCACTCACGCGAACACAAAAGAGGGCGCTCTTGCTTGTGTAACCGCCGAACAACAACTGTCAGTAGAACCAAAGAAACCAGAAATTCAAAATACCACACCGATACACACAGTGCCACACACAAGCGAATACCCCAAAACACCGACACTATACATCAACACAATGACGTACCATACGCCGCATACCAGTTCTGTATTTTTAGTGTGCGTTAGGTTTTATACTTGCTTTCTGAAGTTCCATATTTTTATGCGTTATTTTGGTTCTCTCGACTCTCGCTGTAGCCTGTGTGTGAAAGTGAACATATAGCCAACAGATGGCTGTACCAATGCGAGAATGTGTGCGTGGGAATGTTTTGGAGCCAATAGCAGGGGGCGCGCACAACGTGTTCACTTTGCAGACTGAAGTCTGTTGTGTTTTGCTTTGGTTGTGGGATGAGGAGCATGTGCGATGTTTCGAGGGGTAAATGTTTTGGCGGATGACTTCTGCAGACACTGGTTTTGGGGAGCTCAGTGCAGAAAGTGCACAAGAAGAGTGGTTTGATTCGATTTATGACATGACAATGAGTTATGAGATTGTTCTTCTGGGACTTTTGGGCATTTTGAATTACATGGTATGAGGTTGTCTCATGTCTGTCTTCTGAGGAGTTAAGGGCATTTTAAATTCCATTACATCTGCCTATGAGCTGGTGAGAAGGCGTATTTTTTTGAATGGTTATGATGAATGATATTGGTAAGAGGGCATCATCAAAGCGTTATCAGATTCTGAATCGAAAAATGGGTTGTGTTGAGCAGACTGTCATATTTTGAAAATCTGAGGTTCACATTTCTCTGAAACTCAGTTTTTATGTGTCAACTTTAAGTTAAACCATATTTTATTAGGGAGGAAAAGAAAACCCTGTGTAGAAAGAAGAGGGCTTACGCAGCGTCCTAGCTCGAAGAGATCGAAGAGTTGCGCGATTGTAACAATATCCGGAGGTTTTATAAAAAGGCCAAGCAACTGGCTGCTGGCTATAAAACCGGAACGCAGGATCTTCGAGATAGCGAAGGAAATCTAGTCAGGGAATATAGTAGATGTGTTTAAGCAGCATTGCTAGCAGCTGCTTAATGGGCATCATGTAGAGAGTGATGGGCAAGAAGAGAACCCACGTTCAGTCAATGGAGAACTAGTTCCACCACCTGGTATATAAGAATTTGGCCTAGTTATAAAAAGCTAAAGAACAATAAGGCCGCAGGCTCTGATGGCTTACCAGTGGAGCTTTTTAAATACGGTGGTGATGTTTGGTAGGGAGCATGCACGGAATCATCAACCAAGTATGGGTGGAAAAAAACATACCCGATGACTGGACTGTCAGCTCCATACGCCCCATCTACAAAAAAGGCGCCCTATGTCTTGCAAGAACTATCCCTGCTTAATGTCGCATACAGAACCTATCCAACGTGCTGTGTGAACATGCACCAGATTTCGGCGAGGACACGCGCTATCATCTAACTTCTTCAATCTCGTACTGGAGCAGATAGTGCGCAGGGCAGGTGAGAAAACGGAAGTCACTATTTTCAACAGTTACGTCCAGCTGCTGGGCTATGGGGACGATTTTGACATCATCGATCGTTCCCAACGTGCCGTGATAAAAGCGTTTACGGAGATTGAAGATCAGACGAAATCCGTTGGCCTTGAAGTAAATGAGGACAAGACTAAGTACGTGCTGTCAACATCAACAAACAAACAAACATCTGACCACCGCCTACGACAAAACGTCACTATTAAAGGAGCAATAAAACAGCAATTTCGAGGTATTAAAGGAGTTCACCTACCTCGGAGTTAATATGAACTCCACGAATGACACCCTAGTGGAGATCCGGCGAAGAATTACCCTAGGAAACCGTTGCTACTTCGGTTTGGCGAAACAACTGAGTTCAAAACTCCTAACTCGAAGGACATAATGTGTGCTCTACAAAACCCTTATCTTTGTCAATTTATTTAAGTCAAAGTATATGGATCGACTCAGAATCGATAGCTGAGTCGATTTAGCCATGTCCGTCCGTCCGTCCGTCCGTACGTCACCAGTTTTTGGGCCTTAGCTAGAAGGATGAAATTTGGTACACGTGCTCTTTGTTGCTCCCAGCAGAACAAGTGTAAACATTTTTGAAATCCGCCTACTGCCACGCCCTTTTTTTAGAAAAACGTATTTTTTGGCCAAACCATAAGGAATTTTGAAAAACTTTCTGAACAACATATTTAGACAATCAGTATATCTGTATTTCGTTCATATAAAGTTTTTTACCACGCCCACTTTTTGGGGGCGTTTTTAATAAAAAACTTTTTTCGGTCAAATTTTAATATTTTCGAAAAAACTTTTGATGCAGAATCATTAGTAGATAATATAAATATGAACATTTCGTCAATAGACCATTTTAACCCCCGCCCACTTTTTTGGGGCGTTTTTTATATAAAAAACATTTTTATACACTACCCGATAACATATGCAGGAGAAAACCTTGTCTTTTGTAGAACCGTAAAAGTTTTTTATAAGCAGTCTGAAGAATTTGTTGTCACCATGTCATTTTCTTTATTTTATCCACATCGTGTTTTTAGCCATGTCCACTTTTTGGGGATTTTAGTTTTACATATAGGATGGGATAGGGTATTCAACGATCCGCACAGTGGATTGTAGCCTTCTCATATGTTTTTTTTTATGGCTTTTCAGCGCCTGGTGAATGCGTGGAGAAAACGAATAAAAAAAAAATGTCAACCTAGAAATCTTGTACATATGTTCGTTTTCTAAGTTGAGGAATATAGTGTTTTCTATTACTCGAGAGTCAACTCATTCTGAATGTCAATGGAACGAGGAAATCGCTTCTGAACGATTCTTAAATAATATTCGTAAACTGTAAAACATAAGTGATGTGAAACAAAAACAAATCTTCTGTGTACAGTATAGAGATTTTGTCTCTGTTAGTGCTTCTTCAGTGGATTCTGAAATGAAATCGATAATCAAATGTCTCTTGTCAGAATTATCAAAAGAGATTTGTTCGCCCCCAAATGGAACGGTTTTGGAAGATTTCTGTCAATTCCAAGTGAGAACGTTTTTTTTACCAATTGAAAACTTAAGTAGCAGTGATCAGGTATGGAAAGAAAAGGTGTGTTAAGGATGTATGAAAATATCTTCCGTATCTTATTTCTGGCCAATAGTCTCGATGATGCATTTTTATTTTTTAACAAAAATAACGAACTTGTATTGCATATCATCCTTTTACATTAGAATTGACTAAAATACCTCTAAAAATATAAAGAACTGTTATTTTATAGGGAATTCAGAGCAGGGTTCCCACTTGCATACCAGTTTTTCAGATTATTTCCCGAACATCTTTGTACAGTAAATTGCTATTCCCAGATCAATTAGTTCGCAAATTGACCATTAAATAGGACTTTCTTATTAATACGGACGTAGAATTGTATAATTTTATTTGCAATACATAAAAGTTTGTATAGTTATACCTTGCATACATATACAAGGTGGCGCAAAAATAAACCGATGTTTTTTGGCTGTAATTTAAAAAAAATGAAATAAATAGTCACCAATATTCTGCGTTCTGGAGCAGTGTAGCGTAACATTGTTTATTAACGTGTATTTCGCATGTGTTTACTACACAAATGTCAAAACAGAACTAAACAATAGGGGCCAATCGCAAAATTTATAGCATTTTCTGATAGGAGGATTACTTTTGCGCCACCTTGTATATGTAGCCATTATTCATGGTCGTACAAACTATTATTCATAAAACATATCCAACTCTATACTAGTTATAAGGTGTAAAAGTACAAAAAAAGCCCCAACTAATAATTATTCTTCTATAAGGTAAAAAAAATATTTAATTCCCACAAGCAATTATTTCTATAGGCCTTATATAGTACTTGTGCGCGAGGTTGATCATTTTGGCAGTCGATTGTTTGGGTAGAAGTTTGTTTAAGACATTATGCGGGAAAATTCACAAGCACAACCGAAATTATGATGGCGTAACTTCTGTAAGGTTGTTTTTAAGCTTCCGGAGATGTGTGTACATGAACCATAAGTTAAGATGTTTCGGTAGAACTTCTCACGAAGTTGATCCGAAGCATAGCATGTATAGAGCTTACGAATGAAGGCTTTAAAAAACTAAGGTTTAAAGATCGGGAAAAGGGTGAAAAGATCGGGACAAGGTGTATAGATTGGAAAAAAAATGTGAAAAGATCGGGAACCTACCGGAGAATGAGTCAACACGATTCAAGTACTGCATTAAGGGTATTCATGCAACGTCGTAATTTTATTACGTGCGAAAGATTATAATAAGGGTATTCATGCAACGTCGGAAAGTCGTCGTAAACGTTGTAAACGTGATAAAATTACGACATGATAAATGAACTGTCAAAATTTGTATGGGAAATATTTTCCAACAATATCGGAATTTTCTCACAGGAATTGGGTGCGTAAACTGAGATGGTAAACGTTGTAAACTTTTGATATGCTATTTTGACATTTAATCAGTCACTTTCACACATCAAACGTATGTGCTAAACTGAAAAAAATTATCGAGAACGGAAAGAGAACAATAGGAACAAAATTCTATTAATAAATAAATTACTAAAATGAGATTGAATTCAGTGGGTTACCGCATTATTTGTTGGTGCATTTTAGGGTCGTTCATGAAACGTCGTCGTAAAATTACAATCTTTCGCACGTAATTAAATTACGACGTTGCATGAATACCCTTAATTGCATTGAATTTCATACTTTCATGATAACGAATTGGGCTTTAGTAATTATAAGAGATTGAAATTGGAATTAATAAAAGTAAATAATACAAGAAAATATGAAAAGAAAAAGAAAATAATAAAAAATAATGTTATTTTTCAACTTCGAAAAGACTTGCAAATATTTTCGGAATGACTTTTTGCGAATACTATAATTTGCTTCTGTATGGCCTTTTATAAGCAAGCAAAATTATTTTTTTAAGGCTTATTAGAAGTATTTAAAGAAGTCTTATAGAAGTAAATAGTTTCCTAACAGTGCGCCAAATGTTTTTCCATAAGACTTCCTACAAGTAAAAGTGCTTTACCGAAGCGAAATTGTTGAACAATTACAATTGACAATTTTTTAGTTTCGATACTCATGCCAACCCCTTTGTCTTTTACATTTTTTTGTATACAGAATAAAATTGTTTACTTGTTTTTCGATACTCACCCCCTTATTTATGGCGTTTTCCATAGGGAAAAAAATCAATTTTTTTTTTTGATCTGAAGACCGATTTTGACAGTTGTTGTGTTCCATTGGGCGAAAAAATTGATTTTTTTTTTGATCAGAGATCAATTTTGCAAATCTGAATTTTTCGGCAGATTTACCAATACCAATACAGATGATAGCTGTCAGTTTGACAAGAGTGATTTTGATTTTGATTTTTTACTTCGGTTGTGAAAAACAAGAGTGCTTTGGGTTAAATTAATAATGGATATAGACACAGAAAAGAAAGTTATACGTGAACTATTAAATATTTTCAAATGTTTGTTATGTTTTTAATGTTGGCAGCTACACCGACGCTAACTTCACAGACACGAAATGACGCCAATACAATGACAAAAAAAAATAAATCTGAATCGTGTTCCATTGACACTCAAAAAGATCAAATTTCAGATCAAAATCAAGATTTCCCAATGGAAAACGCCATTATTAGAATTCTCAAGAACACATCCCATAAGGGGGAAATCTATTACAATCGTCGGTTCCACAGCTCAAAACAGTTACCAAGGGAAACACACGTGCGTTGGTTCTGCATGCAGTGCGGCACGCAGTGCAGCAAGAAAAACACACGTGCATTATTTTTTTGTTTGACATACATGCAGTGCAGTGGCTCCTGTCATTCACATTCATCCACATTCAGCTTACTGTTGTGGAGTTTGGTGATATATAATTGCCTCATAGTGCTTTATTATATGAAATAAATAAAAAAATATGCATATGGTAGGAACTTGGGTTTCAGTTGGTTGAAGCATTCGTTCCAAATACACATTGAAAAAGCAATCTCATCTTTGATACTTTACTGGATTTACTTTATGCTCTTAGGTCATAATAAGATTGAATAGGTATTCGTTCAGTAATTGCTTCCTTCATCAAGCCATTCAAATTGGAAAACAGTTTCATGTATATGCATTTGTTTTGTTATGGAATTTATTTGTTTATTTTTTTTTGCGGATTAAACGTCATAATTCAATGATGCCAAATATCTTAATATTACGTTTTTTCTTTTGTGTTGTGGTGCCATTGATTTTTTGCAGTGGATTTAGAAATAGAGACAACTTGCAGTACTGCAACGCTTGCAGATTTTACATGTGTTCGCTCCCATTGAAAACTTTGTGTTCTATCTTTTCTGCCAGGAGAATTCTGCACATGTGTTTCAGGCATAACTTTTATGGTTGCTAAACTCATAGCGGCAACTTTGTTTTCTAAACTCTTATAACGGCGTTTTCAATTGGTAAAAAAATCAATCATTTTTTGATCTAGAGCTGTCAAAAGATCGATTTTGACAGTTTTTGTGTAACCCTGAAATTAAAACGGACCTAAATGTGCAAGCGCATCGTATAAGGCCTCAGTTATAGCGACACGAAAAATACAACAGAAAAAAAATTGTTTTGCTTTTTTCGGACCTTTACAATTATTAGATTAACCCAATATTGGTCTTAAAATGTAGCTTAGGAGTTCTAATAATTAATTATACAAAAAAAAACCGCAATTAAACCTTCAATTTATCACAAAAAGAGTTTATATATTTTTTCGTACGAAAAACAATTTTCCGTTCAACTTTCATTCGATTCACAAAATTGGAACAAAATCGTTCCACTGATGTGTTCAGTTTTTTTATCCGTTCCATTTATCGTACATCCATCGGAATTTTTTTTTTCTGTCAGAAAATCTGTTTCGGTCTACCAATTGACAGCAAATTTTCTGACAGATATTTTCGGTTTGCTATGATTGCCTTTCGGTAAAAAAAATCAATTCTTTTCTGTTCCAACTTTTTCGGTTGTATTTTTCGTGTCGCTATAACTGAGGCCTAAGGCCTCAGTTATAGCCTAAGGCCTCAGTTATAGCGACACGAAAAATACAACCGAAAAAGTTGGAACAGAAAAGAATTGATTTTTTTTACCGAAAGGCAATCATAGCAAACCGAAAATATCTGTCAGAAAATTTGCTGTCAATTGGTATACAGCTGAATAAATCAGTAGACCGAAACAGATTTTCTGACAGAAAAAAAAATTCCGATGGATGTACGATAAATGGAACGGATAAAAAAACTGAACACTTCAGTGGAACGATTTTGTTCCAATTTTGTGAATCGAATGAAAGTTGAACGGAAAATTGTTTTTCGTACGAAAAAATATATAAACTCTTTTTGTGATAAATTGAAGGTTTAATTGCGGTTTTTTTTTGTATAATTAATTATTAGAACTCCTAAGCTACATTTTAAGACCAATATTGGGTTAATCTAATAATTGTAAAGGTCCGAAAAAAGCAAAACAATTTTTTTTCTGTTGTATTTTTCGTGTCGCTATAACTGAGGCCTAACCTAACCAAACCATTAAACTTAGCCATTAGTGAAGAATAAATATAAAATACTGAGAATAGCAATAATGCATCCACCTACAATTTGTCGTTCTATTAACTGCCGCGAACGAATCGCTTCGGTTTGGTTATTGCCCTGCATACTACAAATAACTAATGAAGAAAATAATAAAGAATCTGTCAAACCACACGCTAATAAATACACAAGCAAAATCCCATTTATTTTCGAAAGCATGAACGATTTTAAATCCGAAAAAGAAAAATTCATCTCCATTAAAGGGCCAAACCCACCGAGCAACCGAAACCGATACTAATACTAATATCTTTTATTTAAGAAGTATTTTTAACTGAAAAACACATCAAATTTTAAGTAATTAGCAGTTTAAAAAAAAATGAAAAACAAAGTTTCGGTTTCGGTTGCTCGGTGGGTTTGGCCCTTAATGCTGATATGACACAACATTTTTCCCAGCCATGTACCAGTTTCTCCTCCATCTATGAACACATCCCAATAGTACTAGATTATTAAAACCTCCTGTCCCATTTCTTTCCCAAACAATTCCACAAGCTTTTGACATCTGCAGATTTTCTTTCTTTCATCGCAGAACAGTCAAACCGAACGTACGTACCTGAAATTTATTTCTGTCATTTTCCGTAAATTAAATGAAATTTTATTAAAATTCTCATCAGTATTTCCTAGTTAATAAATAAATTTCACTTATTTCGAAAAATTTCATATTTATCCCTTGTGATGTGTCTAATAAATTCGGATTTCTCTAACCATGCATTTTTTTTTCGCCCGCAGTAATCGGTTTACAGAAGTGATAAAATGGTGAACGGACGTATCCCATCCGTCTTCTCGAAGACCTATGTTACTCCACGTCGTCCTTATGAAAAGGCGCGTTTGGATCAGGAGTTGAAGATCATCGGCGAGTATGGTCTACGTAACAAGCGCGAGGTCTGGAGAGTCAAGTATGCCCTTGCCAAGATCCGTAAAGCTGCTCGTGAGCTCCTCACTTTGGACGAGAAGGATGAGAAGAGATTGTTCCAAGGTATGTTTTTCGTTACCATCGGGTAATCCCGTGTGTGATTGATTGTGATGATTTACTTAAAAATATATAATTCTGACACTTCTTGGCAGAAATAACTTTGTTGAAAGCAATTCGCTGAAAATGTCACATTCATGCTCGTGCATTTAAATTTGATTGCAACACTAATTGAATTTTTCTTCGCCTTTAGGTAACGCTCTCCTCCGTCGTTTGGTGCGCATTGGTGTGTTGGATGAATCCCGCATGAAGCTCGATTACGTTTTGGGTTTGAAAATCGAAGATTTCTTGGAACGTCGTCTCCAGACTCAGGTCTTCAAATTGGGATTGGCCAAGTCTATCCATCATGCTCGTGTGTTGATCCGCCAAAGACATATCCGGTAAATATCCATGAAAACTCGGGACAGGACTGTCCTTTGAGAGAGATTCTAATGGTTTGTTCAGTAAGACCACTTGGAAGTCGAACAGTTTACTGCTGTACCGGCTTTCAACGTCTTTAGGTATTTGCTCATTCATAGCAAATCGATCGTAAGTGCACTGAACTTGATTTCATTTAGCAGCTTCTCTTTCAATGCTTGGGTATCATGATCTAATCGTTGGTTATTTGTTTTTCTTGCAGTGTCCGCAAACAGGTGGTGAACATCCCATCATTCGTTGTGCGTCTGGATTCCCAGAAACACATCGACTTCTCCCTGAAGTCGCCCTTCGGTGGTGGCCGTTCTGGTCGCGTGAAGAGGAAGAACATGAAGAAGAACCAAGGTGGTGCCGCAGCAGCTGAAGAAGAAGAAGATTAAGTGAATCGCAACGCAAGACAAGTGGATAATGTCGGAAATTGTGTATCCTTGAGGATAATAAAAGTTTTCTAAAATTTAATTGACTTGGAGAGTTCTTTGTTGTGGATTGCAAGAGGTGATGGTCGTGCACAGTTGCTCTGTAATTTTTTTTTAGGTGTCTTAAGAAGAAGTCTATGTCAACCAACTTTGATTCTGGTACAATTGGGCTGGGTGATTGTTCCGATAGCTTGTGGGTATTAGTCCTATTTTTGGGAAAAACGTTTAATGTATCTCAGATCTCCCAGCACGATTTTAACATCGTACTTCGGTAGTCGCTCATAGGTTTTGTCAAGGAGCTCGTAGATCTCGTCGGCGCATTTAAGGTTTATGTTGGCGATTTTGGCCTTGATGCGAATCGTTTCAATGCGTTCGCAAATGTCTTGGAAACATACGACTTCTTGCATAAGTATGGCACAAGTCAGCATCCGAATATTCGCTGTTTCTGCTCACTATAACACGGTCCGTTGTAGATGTCATCCTCTTTTTGTCCGGCTTGTTTCCTGGATGGCAGTAATGTCGCTTTATAGTAGTTTAGGGCTTCCGCTTGTTGTTTGCCTGCACCTCTTCAGTATCCGATGGTTACCACTTGGAGGTAAAAATAAGCACAGTTGATGTGTGGTTAGAGTTACAACCATTGGACATTGCCTAGTTAAAGCCATTCAGAGTCTACCCTCGTTCTACAACATCCACGCCAACGGTCTCAGGCCTGAGTTTTCAGAGGTGAAATTAAAATTCTCTCTGATTTGTTTTTTTTTATTAGTCTGGCGGATCTTAGAGCCTCTTCAGTATCAAAGGCTCTGGCGATGCCTCTTTCACTGTTGAAGGATTCGGCGTTGACTTCTACCTCCGCGCAGGAGATTTTTTTCTTTTTGAAAGCTTCCTTGAGAGCTTTAAAGCTTTTTTGCCATAATTTCCTCTATGGCCCTATGCAGATTGTTTTATGGAGTAGTGGAGCTCGTTGTAACAGTCGAGTGTATATCTAGGAAACAGTGGAGAACCAAGTTTGCGATATCATTGTCAATATCTTCATTAAATATGCAGGTCGTGCTCTGGGGTTGACGGTTAAGGAGGGATAAACTACGATCCTCCTTAAATAGGTCCAATTCGTGTTTTTGAAAGACCTTATAATATGGAGTTCTTGGAGGCAGATGTTGACATATTTTTTGCTTGTGAGGGAAGTGGTGGGAAGTGTCTTGACCTCGACAGTATGGTCAATGTGGTTTGAAATAAGAAAATGGTCTAAAAAAGAGGCGTCTTTAGGGAGCTTGTAGAAGTCGAGTTGATGTTTGCTAGTAAGGGATTATGTGACTGTAGCCAAGACTCGATAGTTCGGCCATTAACGTATAACACCGAGTCGCCCCATGCTGGATTTTAAGTATCTTCCGATGATTGCCCCGTGGAAGGAGTTGGCAAGATTTTCAATTTTTACCAGCTCGCTAGTAAGCGAGAATGACGACTGTTCGAGGGGAAGTAGATCGAGCCGCATTAGAGTGAAGAGGAGTCCGAATCTATAATCTCCTATTGTTTGTCAGGAGCTGGTCGTTACGTAGAATTTTAAATGAATTGAGGAAGACCCGTGTGTCTACAATATGACTTGCATGGAGGATCCTGATTAGTTCAAGTCTCCGTGCATGATGCACTACTGACGAAATGTGGAGGCGTAATCAAGAGAAACAACAACTACATGCAGTGTACTTGTTCAGTTATTTATTTTAAACATCATTCTTGCAAGGAATACATGAAGTAATACTTATTCTAGACAACAAAAGGAACTCAAATGCAAACAAAAATCAAAATTCATTTCACACTTAAAATTACAACAACAAAAAAATAAGAACGAGCATAGAAAATATCTTTGCATCTATTGCCTGCAATGAGAATGTTAATATCTTTGAAAATATTCACCAATCACATCACTTACCCTTCATATTTCATTTTTTCAAACTCAAAGCGTTCTCTTGCCAATTCAAGATGTTCCTGTTTGATTCGCCGTATCTCTTTTAGTTCTTCTAATAGATCCTGGCCGAGTTGTAGCTTGCTTTGCTCTAATGCAAGTATTTCGCTCCTTGTAACTTCATCACATTTTCGTTGAGATTTCAATTCGAAATCATTTTCCAAATCTTCCGTACACGTATTTGCCTTATTCTGTGTACTTGGCATTGAAGTGATGGGAGCGGGAGCTGGTAGAAGAGTTGGTAGTATAACTGGGAAGCTATTTATTGTAGGTGCACGACGAACGGGTACATCGTCTTCAAAAATAACATTCATTTGTTTCATATAAGGCCAAGCTATACGCCCACGGCCACGACCTGTCCTTTTATTCATGTTGTGTTTGGCAAGGACTTTACCATAAGTTGCCTTCATATTTTGGAGTTTTTTTTCTAAAGCGAGTGCACTAAATTTGTATCCATACTTCACCATAGCTGTGGCTATGTCAGTAAAAACCGCTCTCCTTCGAATTTTAGGATTCCGTATATCATCCTTTCTTTTGGCACACTCTTCCAGAAAAAGAACAACAGCTTCGTGATCCATGGAGGACTCTAAATAAACGACAAAATAAGTTTGTATGTGCATCTCAACGATTCCAAGAAACGTTTGAAAGCGAAGAAGAAATACTCACGAGTAATACTACACGTTGGATCATTTATCATATTTGCAATATAACGTGCAGCAAATTCTTCATCTGAAAGTAATTACGCTTTTAAAAAAAGGTTTACAAATGATGTCAACAAGTTATTTGCTTACCCGCCTGCATACGGAGGCATATCTCCTCGCTATCATCAATGACGTATTCAGCTTCATTTAAATTTATTTTTATTTTCATTTTGAATTAATCAGATTATTAATTTTTCTTTTGGTTGCTGTCCGAAATTGAATGTGAAATTTCAAAATATATCTTGCCTGAGTGATCAGCGAAAAATTTTGTCTTGATTTGTCAACCATTTCCCCACAAATGTCAACTGACTTAAATGGACGAGTACAGAACTATAACTAAGTTCCGGAACGTAGTCATTTTCATGAAACATTAGGCCTGTTCTTTTATCGTGATTTCCATTGGTAATTTCAGATTTTAGTCTGAAATTTGATCATTTTTGTTGCTAATGGAACAAGATTTCAGATGGATTTTTTTTTGTCTTTGAATTGGTGTTGTTTCGTGTCCGTGAAGGCAACGTCATAAGTTTACAACGTAATGCTATTTTCAGTTTACGACGACACCACTATATAATGCGATAAACCACTGAATTCAATTTATATTTAGTAATTTTTTAATTAATAGAAATGACTCCTTTTGTTCTCTTTCCGATACTTTTTTTTAGTTTAGAGTATATGTTTGATGTGTGGAAGTGACTGATAAAATGTCAACATAGCATTTCAAAAGTTTAAAACTTTTATTATCTCAGTTTACACTCCCAATTCGTGTGCTAAATTTCCGATATTATTGTATAAGATTTTTTTTTTACCACATAGTCAGTTTACGACTTTTACAGTGACTTTCCGACATTGCAAGAATACCTCCAGTGTCAGTGTAGCTGTCAGGTCACACAATTTTCTTTTTTTGTAACAAATATTTGAATTCGGGTTTAGTTATTGAACAACTTCATTAGAACACAAAACATGATGGGATTGAAATTTTACCTCGATAGCTTTTTACAGAATTCATGCAAAATTATGTTTCATTTGGATGGATTGATCATTGAAGAACCAAAGGTGAGCGCTAATGTCTAACAAAGTAAAGATTTCATTAGTTCTACACTTAGTGTACACCTGTACGGTGTAAACAGAAAAGTCAGGGGTAATCGCTGTACAGCTCGTATAGTTCGTAGTTGAATCTTCGTCTCCGTAGCCCGTCAACGCAAACGGGACCGAATATTTTTCGAAGGATTTTGTTCTCGAATCGACCAAGGAATTCTTCATCTGCTTTTGATACGGTCCATGCGCCGTAGAGCAGGACTGGGATAATAAGCGTCTTATATAGGATCTCCTTAGTAGTTCGAGTGGGGGCTTTACTACTAAATTGCCTACTTAGCTCGAAGAAACTTCGATTGGCAAGAGTAATTCTTCGTTTGATTTCTGACGAGATGTTTGTTGTCCGAGTTAATAGCGGAACGAGGTAGACAAAGTCCCGTACTACCTCAAAGTTATATTTGTCATTGGTGACGTTCTGTCAAATTCGTCGATGTTATGTGTCCTTTCGTGTTGACAGCATATACTTAGTCTTACCCTCATTTACTGCTAAACCCATTTTTGCCACTTCCTTATCTATACTAGCAAACGTGGCTATGACATCACGTTGAGTCCTACCAATAATGTCAATATCGCCGGCGTATGCCAGTAGTTGCACCGATTTTTGGAAAATTGTGCCTCTGGTGTTGGCTAGGGAGTTTTGCACAATCCTCTTAAGAATCAAATTGAAGAAGTCACATGGCAGCGCATCGCCTTGCCTAAATCCTTTTTTGGTATCGAATGTTTCGGTGACATCGTTTCCGACCCTGATGGTGCAGCGAGAATTCTCCATCGTCATCCTACACAAACGGTCGAGTTTGGGCGGTATACCAAAACTAGACATGGCTCTGTATAGTTCGTCTCTATAAATACTGTCGTATGTGGCTTTGAAATCGATAAATAGGTGGTGGGTATCGATTTGGACTTCTTGGTTTTTTTTTTCCAGGATCTGCCGATGTTTGAAAATTTGATCGATTGTGGACTTTCCTGACCTAAAACCACACTGATAAGGGCCGATCAGGTTGTTGGTAAATGGTTTCAGGCGTTCACATATTACGGCAGATAGGATCTTGTAGGCGATGTTGAGCAGACTTATGCCCCTGTAGTTGGCGCAGTTCAGAGGGTCTTCTTTTTTGTGGATCGGGCAAACGATGATGAGGTTCCATTCTTCAGGCATGCTTTCATCCGACAAGATTTGGGTTATGATTTGGTGGATGTTACTTTCCAATTCATCTCCGCCAGCTTTATAAAGCTCCACGGGAAGGCCGAGTAAGAGCTCTAGTGCACAGATATTCTATAGCCTATAACATTAGAGAATAGATTTTCTATGCACGCCAATATTAACCGCGGGTTTAGACTTACGATTCCCCATGACATATGATCGAAATTTCGAAATCTATCTCATCCGCAAATCAAACATATGCTCTAAATTAACGAATTTATCCAAATCAATAACAAAACATGAAAAATTCCTATTAATAACAAAAAATACTAAGTGGAGGTTGAATTAAACGGTTTACCATATAATTTGAGCAAGCAGTCTTTTGAGCGTATAAATACTTATGCACTGTATAACTTTACAACCGTTGAGATGTTTTAGTGAATTCTAATGAACAATAGCAATTATTTTTTGTACGTTGTAAACATAGGACTTTACATGAATACCCCTAATATTAAAGGACTTTGATTTTGTTTATTCAACCGTAAATTTAATTTACATAGCTATACAATATAAAAGCTACATATTCGCATTCTGGCCAGCCCTTAATGTGTCAATCGAAAACCACCCATGAAAAAATCATCCTTGAATACGTCCATTGCAAATGAAAAACCCAAAGACGCAAAAGTCTATTAACAAACAAAATGTAAACAATTCTCGCTCATAAAAAAGAATAAAAAATCATAAAGATTTTGAAACAAAACTAAATGTAAGCCATTTTACCTCTCATCTATATGAAGTGATTAATTTGTTATTTCGTAGATATATTAATTCATTATGATAAATAACCACGATCTAGATGAAACTAATAACCTGCCAACACCAAGTCCAAGTCATCCATCTTTGGCGAGTCGAGGTAAAACATTCAAAACTTGCCAATATGGAAACAACGTTTTACGACGCAAAACAATTGTTCGACATCATTTTATAACAAAAGTCGACAACTTTAAAGTACCCGCCCGCAAAATCTTATTGCTCTTACTATGTTTTCCAGCGGCCTGATGGAAGCTACATCCACTGCAGTCATACTACAAGACGTCGACGGACCGACACTTAAGCTTGTCATTGACTTTGTGTACACCGCCACAATTGAGCTTTGCAACGAAATACCGATCAGATTGATGCCACCAACTGCTTGGGAATTGAAATTTTCGCCGACCGTCATAGTTATACCGGCCTTAAGAAAGCATCGAAGGAATTTGCATTGAGGCACTTTGATGAAGTGTGTGTAGGGAAGGAATTTTTGCAGCTAAACCAGAAATAGCTGTGTAAAATAATTTCAAACGACAAACTTCGATCATCCACAGAAGAAAAGGCATTCCTTAGTGTGGTGGCCTGGGTGGCACATATCAAAAAATAAACGCAAAGGACTAACCTGTAGCCTTCTGTCTCATGTGCGCTTCTCGATACTGACACCTAGATTCATGATTGAGCATAGACCGGCTCTGTGTCGGACCGTTGAATGCTTCGAGCTGATATCCAGTCTTTACGAATGGCAATTATCTGAGAATCATGTGGAACAGTCGTTGCCGAGGAAGAAGGTCTCGCAACTCACTTTCGCAAGTGGCTTTCATTCACACAACATGAAAGTTCAGACATTTTGTTCAAACGGAAACTTTTGGATTTTTGAGAAGTTTCGGTGTCCGGTTAGGAGTAGAACGGAGTACAAGGTAGCAGTTCCACGAAACATGCTTATCATAGCTGGAGGCAAATGTGACGGAATCCTGACTAATACCACGAGTGCATGAGCCTTCATTCAAAAATATGGACCGATCTACCCCCAATGCGACTAGGTCGGAGTACAAGGTAGCAGTTGCACGAAACATGCTTATCATAGCTGGAGGCAAATGTGACGGAATCCTGACTAATACCACGAGTGCATGAGCCTTCATTCAAAAATATGGACCGATCTACCCCCAATGCGACTAGGTCGGTGCTTTCCTTGGGTATGTGTACTAAATGGGGAACTACATCGTTGGCGGTTGCAGATTAAACTTTAAGAAATACAATTTTTCCAAACTCGAATGGCAAGAGGTGGCTTCAATGAACGAATCATTGGAAACGTTGCACATAACCTTGCTCAATGGATTGTATGCGGTTGGTGACGGCAGCACGCCAATGCTATGATTCGAAATGTGTAAGTGGACACAGTTCCCATTAAAAGAGGAGAAATCCACCCTGTTTAGCATCGTTGGAGTCCGTTAATACGTTTACGCGATAGGGGATAAATACAAAGAAAAACGGAGCACAATGATTGAGCGGTACAACCCGTCAACACAAACCTGGTCAACAATTGAAATTAGGACTAACTGGGGAGTTATGTGGGAATTTAAATAACCGTCTAGTGGTTTGTCGAGGATATGATGGTTACAAATTCTCAGACGTTGTGGAAGAGTACAATCCGAAGACGAACAAATGGAAGATACTTGCATCGATGTTGCCATATGATTAGGACCATGCCACGTCTAGTTTGATTAACTTGTAGTTGCATCTTAAGATGAATTTTGTATGTAAATAAAGTTTTGTAGTCATCAATTGCCTTGTGGTCATTTTCTGCTACAAAATTGGTTATCAGGTTCTGAAGACCTTCTGCGAAAATGGTCTTCCAACGGATACCTCGGTGGGAGTGAATATATCAACAAAGTTGCAGACTTTGAGGAAGTTAACGAGTTCAGCTACCTCGTAGTCAACCTCACGAACCCGACGAAATATTCGATCACCATATGATTCCCCATCACGGAATAAATGTTAACATTCTGAATACACACCACCACCTTACAACAACTTAAAACACTTACAAATGAAGTAGAACGTGATTTATTTAAGCTTAAATCGAAACACCTACACTAATTGCCATTCACTTACGTAGCGTTACAGTCGGGTTGGACCTGGGCCTCAACCAAACTCACGCCAACATATTTTTATAAAATAATTGGAAAGTACATAACTCCAGTTCCAGAAAAAAACACCCACCCCGCACCACAACTTATTTCGTCCAAGAAACCTTTGGAATGTCAAAGTGCTCAGTCAGAGAGTCCAAGTGCTCATTGAATTTTTCCACCCGTTGCTTGTGAGTCAGTGATGCCTTCTCCAAAATTCTTTTGGTTTGCTGCCAAGAAGAACACAAATTTAGTTATTAAAATAGTTCATCGACAAAAATAAACACTGTTACCATTTTCTCCTGCATTTGTTTAAATGATTGTTCAGCCTTTGTTAGCTTTCGTTCGGGACGTTTTGCTGTTTCTTCCACAGCTAAAGATGCTGCAACTGCTTGTTGAAGTTTCTTCTTCTCTTTGCTCTTCTTTTTCTTTTTCTTTTCTGAGCTGTCTTTGATTTTTAATTTTAGCTTATTTGTTTGAGCACAATCGTATTCGTCGGACATTGTTAAAATTTTGGAATCGATAAAAAAGACAAAACAAATTATTTTACAGGAATCGTCAATCGTGACGTTTTTGTATGAGTTCAGTGAGGTTTTTTAGTAAATACTGGTAAATTGCGGATGAGTGCGTCCAGCACATAAATCGATTTGTGGAAAGATTTGGTAAACATTCTGCCCTAGCGAGGTATTCGTCGGAGCGGAAAATTTTCCGCAACGCACAATTCGTCGGAGATTCAAATTCCATTCGAGGTATTTGCCATCGGAAAGAAATACTACACAAATGCGACGACGAAGCTCGTACTGTTCAGGGGTGGTTTTTTAGTACGAAAATTACTTAAATAAATAGTTTTATATAATTATATACATTTTTCTATTACTCCACTTCACTTCGTAAACAAATTCCGCGACGAATTTGTGTCGGAGGAAATCGGAAAAAGAATTGCACTTAGCTGTCAAAAATTGAACGAAAAATTCACCTGAACGCACTTCAACGCAATTCGCTGGGATGCGTTACGAAATGTCGGAGAAATATTCCGAAAAGCTTTTCGGATGAATACCTCGAAGCAAAAATTATCGGAATCGTACAAAATCGGAGAATTTTCCGCTCCGACGGATACCTCGCTAGGGCCGATTGGCTTCGTTCCGGGTTGTGATTTTACCAAGTTAAATTTGCCGATGCACTATATATAATGGCTGAAACACAATCACGCTTTGGTGCGTTGCGTTGGCTGACGCACCTAGTTCAACCATATGAAATCAATGTTACCTATCCCAATTTAGCTTTGCCTGGCGTTGAGTTTCCACCTCAAAATGAAAAACGTAAAATCTTAACGTAACGTTGCTGTAAAGCGCCATGGGCAAAGCAAAGGTTGGAAAAAGTGTGCATTGTCAAAATATTTGTTGTTGTTTTCTGGGTTATTTTCTGAGAAGGTTGTGGAATACGATATTTTTAGCAAAGATTTTAATCACTTCCCCTTTTGTAGCAGAAGTTAAAACTGCTGAGAAAATAAATATGTCAAAGCGTGCGCAAAGCAGTTGGGCGTAACGTTGGTAAAGCGAAGCTCCAAAGCGTGATTGTGTTTTAGACATAATTGGTCAATCGATAATTTTAGTCACTTGACATTGGAGGGGAAATGACTGGCAAAACAAATTGAAAATTTACGCATGGACACTCAGATATGAGTGAAACAGCTGATCTTGCGTCCAACTATCATGACATTTTGCGCTCCACATCGCCTCACCTCATTTTGCAGTTGAAATCTAAAATCCGGTATATGACCATTTTGAGCATCACTGAAGCCGTATGCCAATTGCGTTAAATAGCAGACGTCGAAGTAATTCTCTCCTCGCATATCCCAGACAAAATAAACTGAAGCTTATGTGTGTATGTGAAAGTGTAAAAAGAGCCATCAAAACAAACTAAACGCAGAATAAAAAGAGAGAGAGCACAAAAACACACCAGCATGCTTTGGCTGTAAAATCGGTACATTCACTACAAAGAGCTCTCTCATGCTTATACCTTTGACACACTGCTGTGGTATCAATACTACAGTATACGGATGTACCACCTATATGTGTCAGGAAATACCACGGTAATGCCACGAGAGCAGCAAAAATGCTAGTATTAGCCCAGACAAGGGCTAATGCTAGTATTTTTACTGTATTGTATACATGGATTTCTGTCGATCTTTTAAGTGGTATGTTGAAGAAGTAAATTTTGTTTTGCCATTTCTCAATTTATACTATATGAGGCGCGTCTGTCACCATCCAAGGTATTGCCAATACAATGGTACCAATGCCATGGTATTTATACCACCAGTGTGTCAAAATAATACGCCCGATTTTCTGAAACAAGTTTTAGCATGTTGTTATTCGTCGCACATTTGTGTTCTGTCCGCGCTTGCCCTCCTACCCATTCCATTTTCTGATATGCAAACTCACAAGTTTTCTTTTGCTGAAACTAGTTTTTTTTGCTTGTTTTTGTTGTTTGCCAACCGTTGTCCCATACCACGCTATACGCATCTCCTACCCTTGACTTTTCGTGTTAAAATTTCGTTTCATGTGAGTTTGGATTTACCCCGAAGATACGGATCATTTTCCCATCGACTTAAAGGCCGCGCTTGATATATGTTAAAACTGACAATGATGAAACTAAGAATTAATCTTCGAATTACATACGCTGTTTCTTCTAAGTGCCTGGCCAAGCGTTCATCCTCCCAACGACATTCATTCCCATGAACGCCGTGGCAACACACCAAAAAGCGTCGTTAGAACACAGTGGAATATGAAACAACACCCTCATATTTTCATGTCTCTGATATCGATATTGAGGTCTGCACTCGGCGAAGGCAAATTTCAATAAGTGTTTTTGTCAAAGTGAAACGTTCATGCCCACACCGAGAATTCAGTTTGAAATGGATTTTCAGTGAATTTTCTGTGCAATATTGCTTTGTTTTTTTGCCTCACATAAAATCTACCTGTTTCGTTGGTGATGACTTTTATTCAAAAGAACATGTGACAAGGCACTTAGGGCCCAGTTATAGCTATCATTGAAAAACATCATTGGAAATTTTACTTCTTGCGGTTTTTTTAGAAATTTAATCATTGGCGAGTTGGTGTCAAAACAAAGCTTATGAATTTTAGAACATGATTATCCGAACATATTTTAATTTTTAATTGTAGTTATCGCAGAAAATAACTTTTTATTTTTCACTGATCATGATTTATTTCTGTTAAGTAATGTTTATCGTTCCACCGAAATGAAACGGAATTTTCCTACGATTCCTATAAGCAGCTATGGAGGTATAATTTCAATTCCATCATGTTTTGTGTTCCAATGAAGTTGTTCAATGATAGCTATAACTGAGTCCTAATGGAGATGAATATTCAAACAAGAAAAAAGTTCTGGGCCCTCATTCCACAAGGTGATTATCGTTTGACGATAACTTTTCGACGATAGTCTTGCTGTCGGCGATATTACTCTATTTGCATGACGTAAAGACAAAAACAATTTATATGACATATACTATAGTTTGAGAACTACTTATCATGGTTTGAGAGTACATGAAGTACACGTCGAGTTACATAAAGCAAATTGAATTACGATATCGCCCACGACTATCGTTTGGGTGATAATCTTTTTCAAACTTACGGAATGGTTGAACGATTTCTTTTTAAACAAACATTGACAGAGCAATTCGACTTTTACACAAATAATTGTTTCGTGAAGTAAAGGCCTGCTCAGAATGCATATCTATAGCTGGTATCTGTAGCTGAGTGAAAGTTAAAAACAAGGCAACCCGTAAGCGCTTTCACAATGTGTATCTCCCGTGAATCTGTAGCTTGAAGTTGAATGGGGTTCAACTTCACGCTTCAGATTCACGTTTGACGTTTCACTCAGCTACAGATACCAGCTACAGATATGCATTCTGAGCAGGCCTTAACGCGTTTCGCATTGATAGTAATCGGCAGGAATATGGCAGACAGCAGTAATATACAGTGGCAACTCAGATTTTATTATTAAATAGGAGCGCTCCTTTTCAACTTGCCAAATATTTAAACGTACTCACCAATGGGCCTGCGCACACGAGTATGCTTCAACCGTAGTCATTATGGTTACTTTCCAAACACACGGGAATATGTTCAACCGGTTGAATTTTGTGTTATATACCAAACTTTATATGTATGTGTAATTCGATTAACACCGAAATAGCCGACGTATTTTTTTTAATACCACAACTGTCAGAAACGCATGCATGTGTTGGTAGATTCAACCTCTTCAACCACTTAATTTTGGGTGAAAAATTGCTCTCCAATGCCTCTCAAACTGTGCTCCCTCCTCACCCGTCCCACCAACAAACATGACGTTCAACCGGTTGAAGCATACTCGTGTGCGCAGGCCCAATAGAAGTTAAATGGAAAGGAATTTAATTTTTTACGGATTAATCGGAAATCTCAAAAGAATCCGTAAATGCAATACTCCTGCTTTTTATTGCCCTTTCGAATAAGATTTTCAGATGATGATCACAAATTTTAGATTTTCCCCGCTCTCAATTCTATTAGTACACGAAATGGTTAAAAAAGAAATCCGAATCCGAACTTGGCATCACTTTCTTAATCATTGTGCTCACCACCAGATGTCGTCAGGATAGTAAAATGCCCAAATCAAACATCAACCATAATTCCAATCCAAACGGATTTTTCAGTGCATTTTAAAATTTGACAGCAATCCGCTTGAATTTTGTTTAAAAAGTTGGAGCTAGGCGAGTAAATTCTACGAAATTTCGGTTGGTTTGTGATTTTTCCTTTTCATTTGGTGAAATCTATCAAAATCGAATAATAAAGCACGCAGAATAATTGTCCGAAGTATCAAAAACTAGCCACGATGAACAGTTCTAGCGGCACAACTCTAATAAGGACGAACAAGCCCAATCAAAATATTCAAGTTTACGTGCGCGTTAGGTACAGTTTTTCATTTTAATTCTTTACATTCGCAAAAAATCTAATAACATTCAATATTTCTAGGCCATTGAACTCACGAGAAAAAAATATTCGCTCGGCGGAGATAATAGAAGTCCATCCTCCTCGAGAGATTGTAGCTCGTCACAATGTCGACACAAAGCTCACAAAGAAATTCACATTCGATCGGACCTTTGGACCGGATTCAAAGCAAAATGAAGTATATGAAGCGGTGGTGGGGCCACTCATTGAAGAAGTGCTCTCTGGTTACAATTGTACAGTGTTTGCTTATGGGCAGACGGGAACTGGTAAGACGCACACAATGGTTGGCACTGAGTGTGCCAAATTGAAGTCTTCATGGGAGGATGTAAGTAAAAAAAATCTTAGTGTGTCAGTTGATATTTTAAAGGTACTATCGGGTTTCTTAGGATTCTGATATCGGCATCATTCCTCGAGCTCTGAGTCATCTGTTCGATGAGCTACGCATGATGGAATTGGAGTTCTCTATGCGTATCTCCTACCTTGAGTTGTATAATGAAGAACTCTGCGATCTTCTCGCATCCGAAGACTCGACCAAAATTCGTATTTTCGACGACAGTACCAAGAAAGGCTCAGTCATCATTCAGGGTTTGGAGGAGATCCCTGTGCACAGCAAAGACGATGTGTACAAACTGCTCGAGAAGGGAAAGGAGCGCAGGAGGACCGCCACCACTCTTATGAACGCCCAATCATCTCGATCGCATACAGTCTTCTCGATCTTGGTTCACATCAAGGAGAACGGAATAGATGGGGAGGAGATGCTAAAGACGGGAAAACTCAATCTTGTCGATTTGGCTGGCAGTGAAAACGTCTCGAAGGCTGGCAACGAAAAGGGAATTCGGATCAGAGAAACAGTCAACATCAACCAGTCACTGTTAACGCTTGGTCGTGTAATCACGGCCTTAGTCGAACGAACACCACACATTCCCTACCGCGAGTCGAAGCTTACTCGGCTGTTGCAAGAGTCGTTGGGTGGTCGCACTAAGACTTCTATTATTGCCACGATATCTCCAGGTCACAAGGACTTGGAAGAGACCCTCAGCACATTGGAGTATGCCCACCGAGCGAAGAACATCCAAAACCGCCCGGAAGTGAATCAGAAACTCACCAAGAAGACTGTACTCAAAGAGTACACCGAGGAGATTGATAAGTTGAAGCGCGACTTGATGGCTGCTCGAGATAAAAATGGAATCTATCTAGCCACAGAGACCTACAACGATCTGCAGTTTAAGCTGGATTCGCAGAATCGCGAGTTAAACGAGAAGGTGCTTCTATTGAAAGCACTCAAAGATGATTTGGCCAGCAAGGAGAAGATCTTCAACGAGGTGAGTTTGAATCTGGTGAAGAAGACCGAGGAGCTGCTCAAGAAGGACAACGACTTGTCGAAGACCCAAGGTGAATTGCAGATCACCAAAAAGGTAAGCAATGCCTTGTGCAAAGACAACGGGCTGTACAGTAATCCAACTCATTTCAGGTGTTGACAACTACTAAACGGAGGTACAAGGAGAAAAAGGTTCTCTTGGAAAGCCATGTGAAGACTGAGGAAGTCTTGCTGAATCAGGCCACAAAGTTAATTGAGGTCGCTGATATTGCCACAAGTGATTCGGTCCAGTTGCATGTAAGTTTGCTTTTATTTATGAAAAGTTGCGACTGTAATTCCTAATCCTTGCAGAATACAATTGATCGTCGCCGTGACGTTGACGCTAAAATTCAAAGTGCCTGTGGACAGTTTACCAATCGCATGAAAGACTCCTTCGAACTTATGGAGGAAAATCTAAAAAATCTACAAAAGGACCACGGCTCCCACTCAGATCTTATTCTAGAAGAAATTGTCAACAGCACAAAACAACAGAAAAAGTTCATTGGCGATGCGATGGGTAAAGTTGAATCGGTCTCCAGTATCTATGCCAAGTCTTTGGACACCTTCACCAGCTGTCTGATGAAGCATGTGACATCTATTACCACATCAAGCATTGAGCACAAGTCTGCCTTAAACACGATGCTCTCCGAATTGCATTCAAAGAAAAGCGAGCTAACAGCGAATTTACAAGAACGCCTAACTGAAGTGCAATCGCTCTTCGATGAACAACGGTTATCCATAGACACAGCGAATCAGCAAATCTCCGAAAGAATCGCCCAAAGCAACACAAATCTCTGCACACATACCGAAGAGCTGAAGCGACGTCTTCAGGGGATCTCGGACAATTCGAAAATCTCCTTCGAAACTGAAATAGAAAAGCTTAACGCGAATGTGGTCTCGAGACAGGAACTAACCGTGCGCCGTCAAAACGCTCTCGCTGAGTTTGTAAAGCAAATGCAAACGATGGATCTGGAAGATCGCACCCTTACAGACGCCATCACCAATGTTACAGTCAATCTAGATGCCTCTAAGCAGAGGATTCAAACAGCGGTAGCTGAAGAGCTAACAACGGCCGATAAATTTGGGGCCGCAAGCCAGCAGATGTTTGGTGAACTTCAAGAACTGTGCAACAATTTCCGTGAAGAGGCTACCGCAAATCTGGAAAAATGCACAGCCCTCACAAAAACGGTAGACAGCCAACAAGAAGCGATACAGAAAAATGTAACCGAGCGTTTGCACAAGGTTACACAATCTGTCGAGACCAACTGCGAGCAGGTAAATGCATCTGCTCTTGGCTACAACAAGGAATTCGACGCAATTCGGGAACAGTTTGCATCAGAGCTGGCGGCCGAATGCAAGGCGGTTAGTGGTTTGGTTAGGGATGAGAACACACGATTGAAAGAGCACGATACACAGAATATTGCGTTGACGACTTCTCTCAAGAATAACGTTCGGGATTATGCGAATTTGCACAACCAACAGATGCAGCGATGCGTCGAGGATTTGAACTCGTTCCGAACGAGTGAGATGAAGACATACTCTCCAACTGGTGAGTTGATAGAAATGGTTGGTTGGACGTGTGGTTGATTTGCTTTGTCTTTGTTTAGGTCAAACACCATCGAAGAAGGACTATGTCTATCCAAGAGTAGTGGCGTCCACATCGCCTCACAATCAAATTGTGAAGCGTTTGCGACAGGAAAACGATTGGTCCGACATGGACATGACCATTAATGAGGTAAGTGGGGGTAGATATGAATAGGCGGTGGATATAGATAGCAAAAGTTTATGTTTTGGGAAATTAGTGGCGGTCATTAGTGTTTAAAACTCGCATAGTCCTCCATGTGCCTTAAGCTTTACGCTAGTTAATGTATTTTTCGTTGGTCGTGCTACGGTCTGGGACATTATTGGACTATCTATCCCCATCCTGCGTTGCTAGATGGAAGGCAATGCGATTATATGAAACCACTTGTGATTTCATTTAGTTCATGCCTACCAACTCTGACTATCAGCATTCTCGTGGTGACCGCCGAGAGTCGAGAACCTTGAGCCTAGGTAAGGTATCCCAATGCAAAGTATTGGCGGTAGCAGATGAGAGCGAGTGTGTCCTCACACAAAGGCCCGTAGTTCTTTTCCAATACGGCAGTGGAATAATTCCCAAGACGCAATCGGTGGCGTTTACAGTCCTAGTTAGGATGGCCAAAGTGAAAAACCTTAATGTGCTGCTTAGACATTTTCGGAAAACAGGTCATTTAGGAGTCTAAATGGTTATTCTGGACCCAGTAATAGAGATGGTGGTGAAAAGCCCAAAGTTCAAAGGCTTCTCGAGCCCACCAGCAAGAAACCCCTGGTTCGATGAGGAATGCCGACAGATGTTTGCAGCCAAGAACGAGGCCTAAAAGGCTAAGCTGCAGGTGAAAACGAGAGCTGCCATAGAGCTCTATAGGCAGAGAAGAAGGGAAGAACACCGGCTTTTCTGAAAGAAAAAAAAGAGCAAGAAAAGCGCGCGAGGATATAGAGAGGTACAACTCCAGGAACGATGTTCGCATGTTTTACCAAAGTGTAAAAGGTCAAAGCCAAGGATACAAGATTCGAACAGAATCCTCTCGAGATGAACAAGGAAATATCGTAGTTGAGCTTCAGTCGATGCTGAGGATCTGTAAGAACCACTTCTGCGGATTGTTAAACGGCGATTACGAACAATATTCTACAGGCAGAACGAACCATTCAATACTGGCGACGATAGCTAAAACTATCAACCACCCGACCAATGTGAAGTGAGGAAAGCAATTTCTAAACTCAAGCTACACAATGCTGCCGGAAATGGCGACCTTAAAGCCGGCGGAAATGATTTGGTTAGTAACATCCACCAACTCATAAGCCAAATCTAGTCGGATGAAAGTATGCTTAAAGAATGGAACCTCAGGAATGTTTGCTAGATCCACAAAAAAGGAGACCCTCTGAACGGCCCCAACTACAGTGGTATAAGTCTCCTCAACATCGCCTACAAGATCATATCTGTGAACGCCAGAAACAGTTTACCAACAACCTGATCGGCCCTAACCAGCATGGTTTTAGGCCAGGAAAGTCCACAGCTGATCAAATCTTTATACTTCGGCAGATCCTAGAAAAAACCCAAGAAGTCCAAATCGATACGCGCCACCTATTCATCGATTTCAAAGCCGCACACGACAGCATTTATAGAGACGAACTATACAGAGCCATGTCTAGTTTTCGAATACCGTACAAACTTATCCGTCTATACAAGACAACGATGGAGAATTCTCGATCCATCAGGGTTGGAAACCACCTCACCGACACATTTGGTACCAAAAATTTAGGCAAGGCTATGCACTGTCAGGTGACTTCTTAAACATCATTCTTGGCTTCTTGAGAGGATTGTGAAAAACTCCCGAGCCAACACCAGAGGCACAATCTTCCATAAATCAGTGCAACTGCTAGCATACGCCGACGAAATTGACATCATTGGTAGGACTCAACGTGATGTCATAGCCACGTTTGCTAGTATAGAGAAGGAAGCGGCAAAAATGGGTTTAGCAGGGTAAGACCAAGCATATGCGAATGGACTCATAAAACATCGACGAATTGGACACCTTTGACAGATTAACATTGAAGTAGTTCGGACTTTTTCTACTTCTCCTCTGCTATTCACCCTGAAAACAACATCTCGTCAGAAATTAAACGAAGAATTACTCTTGCCAACCGATGCGATGGTTCTTCGGGCTATGCAGGCAATTCTGTAGTAAAGCCATCAATCGAATTGCTAAGGAGATCCTATACAAAACTCTGATCATTCCAGAGTTTTGGAGAGGCATGTTGGTTGAAGCCCAGGTTCATTCCGGACTGTAGCGCCACTTGAGAAAGTAAATAAGTTTAAATCCTTTCAGGTACAGGCCTAGCATTTTAGGTGTGGCTACCGTTCGGGATCGAAGCCACCCGTCCGTGCGGCAGTTTATTGCTCCACTGACCCCTTCCATTCGGGTGGGACTGGTATAATTGTGTCATGTGAGACGAGTCCTTCATCCAATTTCCCTGGAATATTCCTGTCTGAATGTTAAACTGCTCTGCCATTATTGGAAGGACGCTCAAGACGTCCTTTATTTTATCACGGTTCATGAAATTTAGTGTCGAGGGTTATAAAACACTGCATTCCAATCCTTGATCCCAAAATTTGATCAGAGCTTCAGTATGTGACATAACCTGGACGAAATTTACAACTTTAACTTGGGAGACACTGCAGTGAAATGTTACACTTACGAAGTTGCCGACTTCTAGTTCGCAGGAATACTTTCCAGGGCTTACACCTTCAGCTAGTCTCAGACTTTGATCTGTTTTCATGGGTTTCTATCAATCAAAAAAGGTTTGCATACCAGGTTGAAGTCAGCCTTAATTATAATGAAAAACGAACGTATCAAGTGCTCAATTTAGGAACCCCAATTACAACATATCCATTGTCAAACAATTTCCCTTCTTTGACATATAAATCGACAATTTCTAACAAAATTTCTTTTCAGGACAGCGAAATCGGTGCTGATATATCCGATCCAGAGGTTATACTCAACTCTACGCCCATTGAGATGGCGCCCGTCGAGAAAAACTTCAAAGAGTCAAACAACAAGAACCGAGATGGGGCCGCTTACCTTATCAGTTTAAAAGTGCCACCAAATAACCGACGTCCTAATTCCCGCAGAAACTCGCCAGTGATTGGTCAATACAACAAGGAAAACAAAGAGAATGTCCTCTAATGGACGGCCTGGAATGATCACAAACTTTATCTTATACGTTCATCAATATTGTATTTCACATTTAGTTTTGTTTTTATTGAAGTCGACATGTTTTTTGTTTTCAAATGGTACAGCGCATTCATATACCCATCGTGGTATTCAAGTCGAAGCTTATAAAGAATCCCTGCATAGGATGCATTCGATTTTTTTTTTTATTTTAATTCTTATGTATGATCCTGTATATTTGTGTAATTTCGTCATCTCAAGTATTTTATTCGGAATCAAGCACTTGAGGGGGAGTATGTTGGCAAAACAAAATATATACAACACGATATTTAAATAAGTTTTGGGAGTTTTTCATTTTTAAATTATTTGTAGCGGGAAATGGGACTGTATTTCATCGACGCACATAGTTCTAAATATGTGGTTTTAGCGAGAGGAATAAAACAACCATTTACTGGCTGAATTCTATCACATTTGGAGTACAAACATTCCCAACGAGAAAGATCATATATTCTGATCCTAAGAGAAATACAAGCAAATTCGATGACGAATTGAACATAATATCATCGCTGCCCAGGGGCCATATTTTGTACGAGATACGAGAATATCGTTGAAATCTCTTCGTTATCGTTGAAATACGATTACATAAAATGAGTATCGTTTTAGGTTTAACGATACTCGTATTTTCTTATAGCTTTCGTTTTCGTTGAACTGTCATATTCAAAAATATTGTTTTGTCTGTCAGTGATTATTATCAGCTGTACAAATGTGTTCTTACATTAAATTTCTTTATGGAAAGATTATAAATACAACTAGCTGAAATTATCTGGGGGCTCAGTGGCGCGATGGTTAGTGCGATGAACTGCCGCGCAGGAGGTCTGGGTTCGATTCCCAGCCGTAGCAACACCTAAATGATTTTTCACTGGCCCTCCTCTCGTGATGATCTGACAAATCATCCGAGTAGTATCAATTGTCAAGAACAGCTTATCTCAACTTAGCCGTTCGGAGTCGGCATAAAACAGGAGGTCCCGCCATCGTGCAAGAAGTACACACGCACACATGAATGGTTGTGAGAAAAGCTAGGCCCTGTGTACTAACGAGCCTGTTCCGCCAAAAATTTGTATTTTTTTTTTGTAGCTGAAATTATCTAGTAGATATTTTGGTTGCTAAATAAAAAAAACATGCAAAGTTTTTTAAGGAAATACTTAAGTGGCGCTACAGTCCGGGATGAACCTGTGCCTCAACCAACATGCCTCTCCAATTAGTCCGGTCCTTAGCTAACTGCCTCCAGTTGCGCACTCCAAGTTGGTTGAGGTCGGTTTCTACTTGTGCGCGCCACTTAAGGCGAGGTCTTCCTCTAATGCGTACGACGTCTGGCTGGGAATCGAAGACTCTGCGAGCCGGAGTATTGGTGTCCATTCGTTCAACATGTCCTAGCCATCATAAACGTCCAATGCAGAGTTTTTTGACTATGGATATGTCGCTGTACAGCTCGTTCGTGGTTGAATCTTCATCTCCATAGCCCGTCAACGTAAACGGGACCGAAGATTTTCCGAAGAATTTTTCTCTCGAAACGACCATGGATTTCTTCATCCGCTTTTGATACGGTCCATGCTTCAGCGCCGTAGAGCAGGACTGGGATGATCAGGGTCTTATATAGGATCTCCTTAGTAGTTCGAGTGAGGGCTTCACTACTAAATTGCCTTCTTAGCCCGAAGAAACAGCGATTGGCAAAAGTAATTCTTCGTTTGATCTCTGACGTGATGTTGTTGTCAGAGTTAATAGCGGAGCCGAGGTAGACAAAGTCCCGTACTACCTCAAAGTTATATCTGTCAATGGTGACGTTCTGTCCAATTCGTTGATGTTGTGTGTCCTTTCGTGTTGACAGCATATCCCAAGTCTTACCCTCATTTCCTGCTAAACCCATTTTTACCGCCTCCTTCACTAAACCAGCAAACGTGGCTATGACATCACGTTGAGTCCTACCAATGATGTCAATATCGTCGGCGTATGCTAGTAGTTGCACCGAATTTTTGGAAAATTGTGCCTCTGGTGTTGGCTTTGGAGTTTTGCACAATCCTCTCAAGAATCAGATTTAAGAAGTCACATGACAGCGCATCGCCTTGCCTAAATCCTTTTTCTCCATCGTCATCCTACACAAACGGACGAGTTTGGGGGGTATACCAAAACTAGACATGGCTCTGTATAGTTCGTCTCCATTAATGCTGTCGTATGCGGCTTTGAAACCGATAAATAGGTGGTGGGTATCGATTTGGACTTCTTGGGTTTTTTCCAGGATCTGCCGAAGTGTGAAAATTTGATCGGTTGTGGACTTTCCTGGCCTAAAACCACACTGAGAAGGGCCGATCAGGTTGTTGGTAAACGGTTTCAGGCGTTCACATATAACGGCAGATAGGATCTTGTAGGCGATGTTGAGTAGACTTATGCCTCTGTAGTTTGCGCAGTTCAGAGGGTCTCCTTTTTTGTGGATCGGGCAAACGATGCTGAGGTTCCATTCTTCAGGCATATTTTCATCCGACCAGATATGGCTTATGAGTTGGTGGATGTTACTTACCAAGTCATCTCCGCCGGCCTTATAGAGCTCAGCGGGAAGGCCGTCATTTCCGGCAGCCTTATTAAGCTTGAGTTTAGATATTGCTATCCTCACTTCACTCAGGTCGGGTGGTTGGCAGTTTTCGCTGTCGTTGCCAATATTGAATGGTTCTGCCTGACAGCGGAATGTTGTTCGTCATCGCCGTTTAACAGTCTGCAGAAGTGGTTTTTCCATATCCTCAGCATCGACTGTGTCTCAACTACAATATTTCCTTGTTCATCTCGACAGGATTCTGTTCGAGCCTCGTATCCTTGGCTTTGACGTTTTACACTTTGGTAAAACTTGCGAACATCGTTCCTGGAGTGGCACCTCTCTATATCCTCGATCGCGCGCTTTTCTTGCTCTTTTTTCTTCTTTCTGAAAAGCCGATGTTCTTCCCTTCTTGTTTGCCTATAGAGCTCAATGGCAGCTCTCGTCTTCACCTGCAGCTTAGCCTTGTAGGCCTCGTTCTTGGCTGCGAGCATCTGTCGGCATTCCTCATCAAACCAGGGGTTTCTTGCTGGTGGGCGCGAGAAACCTAGCACATCAGTTGCGGCTGATCTAATGGCCTGTTGGCATCGTTGCCATTGATCTTCGACATTCGATGCTTTAAAAGTCATACAAAATATATAATTTTACTGTTTTTTACTTAAACGCGTTCCCTTACTTTTTGGTAATTTTGTCTCTTTCTGAGATAGTTTACCCCCACTCCAAGAAATTTGAGAATTTACTAATGTTTACTGAAAAAGTACGGGAACAGACCTACAAACTTCAAGAACTGTCAAAATACAAGTAAATGTCAGATTACCCTCAATATTGGATGTTTGTAAAAATCACGTCAACAACGCAACGATGGACGAGTCACACTTCATCGGAAAAATCTGTCTACATACACCATGTGCAGCTATGGCGGGCAACGTGTCATTACATTAGGCATGCCATCGGAACCGTGTGACATCCACTCTCCGAAAAGCGTTTCTGGGGTGAGTTCTTTGCTCGCATTTCCATAGACATACTCTCTCTAGGGAAAACTACACCGTAATTGGCATCTAACGCGTTGTGCGCATGTTCCACCCCCTGCCTATTTATGCGGCAAAAGCGGTGGTAAACACTGTAGCATCACCCGATTCCATTCACCACCGACCACCCCTCGGTGTGTTCATTCAACCCTTCGTACATGTGGAAATGGAATCTTTCGAATAGGCAGACCTGCTTGCGTGAAAGGGCAGTAGCGGTAGTTGTCATTTTGCCGCGAATTCGTTTGGGGGTGTTCCACGCGTTTCGTCCGTACTACTGCCGGTGTGTTTGTGTGTGAATGGAGAATAAAAACATTCGGGAAATCGGGAATCCAGTCCAGAAACACCGCAAATAGTGCAGATTTTTGGTAAAATGTTATTTGAAATATAAAATTCGCTTGTTAATTCGACCAAGTGCTGTGCGAGCCACGAAAACCGCGACGATTTTTGAATTTCGGTCTGTTTTGGTCAAGAACCGCATTGTGTTGGTGGACGCACGGGGCTGAGAAGGGCGGCCAGTGGCTCCAAGGGTTGTGAAAGTGAAGTGATTTATTGATTTTCTGCATACCAGACCACTCTGTTGTTGTTGTTGTTGTTGTTTTGCGTGCGTTGTTAGTGTTTGACCAACTGGAGCAACAAACAGCATAATTAATAATTTAATTTTGTAAATCATTTTGTGTGTTGTTGGTTTCGGGGGCAACGAAACCGAGAATTCAACCCTCTCTCACCCCCATCAGAGACCGATGTGATTGCAAGGATTCTGCGCCCAACGTTTATGTCTCGGTGACAGCAGGCTCGAGTGTAAATATTCGTGTATTATTTTCGCCTGTGCCTTGTGTCAATTATTCGTGGGCATTGGAGCGAGTTGGGATGTCAAACACCCACAGGCCACAAGAGGGTGTATAATACCTTTCTAGGCAAAGAACTTTGGCATTGGCTCCTGCCACAGTTGAGTCACGTGTGACTGTGTATTGCAAATGTCACATAATGGCTTGTAACTTGTTTTGTTGTTGCCCGTAGTCATGTCTGGCCAAGGATCAATAACCTTTTAAGGATGCCATGTGGCAAACATCTTACGGTGGAGTTAGCCTCTGTATCTTTGCTCTTGTTTGGTTTGTTTATGTTTTTTGATGGCACTGGCGCTGATAACGTCATCACTATTCGTGTAGGCAACCATGTTGTCAGTGGTGTTTACAGGAACATGATTTGGGTTAAGACAGGCATTGTTATGAAATGAGAATGGGATTGTTTTTGTGCCTTATCTTCTTCTTATGTGAGGTGATACCAAGTACTAGATGTATATGTGGCAAAGTTAATGAGACGTCTTTCCCAAGAGAGAGAGAGCAAGTACTCCAATAGGGGAACTAGGCTAGGCTCAGAGGCTGTAAGTGTAAGCATATTTTTAATGGTTTTTTTTAGTTTATATTAAGCAGGAAAAGAAAAATAAATGCTTTTGTAGACTGGAAAGCCAACCATTGTTTATAGACTTTACAGATTTTTATGGAGGGGTAGTTTTTTGCTATCTCGTGAGCTCTCTCTTTTATTTATTTTTGCGTACGGGAACGGCAAAATACTAAAATCAGTAAATATTAGTAAGAATCAGTAAATATTATTTTGTACGGGAACAGACCTAATTTCTGTTGGTAAAAATCAGTAAACTGTCAGTTGGTATCTAAAAGTGACAACTCGCTTGTTTTGACAGGTGATTAATGTCATTTTTTCTTATGTCGGCAATAACGCCACAAATGTTGGCTTCCACGTCCCCTAACGTTCTGGTTTGTTGGCGTAGACGAGTGACTTCACCTATCCCCAAAGAAAATTATCCAATGGTGTCAAATCACACGATCTTGGTGGCCAATTGACAGGTCCATTTCGCGAAATTATGCGCTAATCGAATGCGTCCTTCAATAAATCGATTGTGACGTGCACTGTGTGACATGTAGCGCAGACTTGTTGAAACCACATCTCATCCACATTCATGTCATCCAATTCGGGAACAAAATAGTCGGTTATCATGGCTCTATACCGGTCTCCATTAACGGTAACTGACTCTCCGTCATCATTTCGGAAGAAGTATGGCCCAATGACTCTACCAGCTCATAGAGCACACCAAACAGTCAGTTTTTGTGGATGTAATGGCGTCTCAATGGTCTCATGTGGATTCTCTTCACTCCAAATGCGGCAATTTTGCTTGTTTACGTAGCCATTCAACCAAAAATGAGCCTCAGCACTGAACAAAATTTTGCGATGAAAATCAGCATCGAGATCAATCTCATTTTTGGCCCATACACCATTTTTGGCTTTAATTCTTGCACAAGCTGGATCTTGTCAGGTCGTAAGCCAAGATCTTTGCGTAAAATCTTCCATAAAGTTGATGGAAAAAGCTTCGATTCGATTCTTTCGGGTCCTCTTCAACACTTTGCTCTAAAGCGGCAATTGTTGCGGCAATGGATGCGTACATAGAGTAAACCTAGTGCAAAAACGATCCATGGTTAACCGAATTAATTGCTCTGATGGACGATTATGTCGACCATAAAATGGACGGAGCTTGCGGTAAACTTCCCGAACTGAACCATTATTTTCGAAATAAATTTGCAAGCGTTGTTCATTTGTCAACATGTTCATGATGAAATGGCAAACCAAACTAAACAAAAATGACTAAAAAAACACCCGTTATGCTCTCATTGGTCAAACGACCATTTTATTTACGTGACATTGAAGGGATAATGGATGACAAAACAAGGTAAAAATATTCGTAGAGTACTCAGATAAAATTGAAACAGCTGATTTTACTTCGACCTATGTCATGAATTTTTGATTTCAGTAAAATTACCCGATATTAGAGGTTTATTTAAGTTAACTTTTTAACTCAAGTTGTAAACTGCAAGATAATTTCGTTTTCTTTTTTTGCGAACGATCATCTGGTTTATGTCATAATGATCCCCAGATATCATAGTGATCCCTAGATGTCATCGTGATCCCTAAATGCCATACTGATCCCTAGATAATTGAATAGGTCTACGTCGCTCGAAAAATTTCGTCAACACAATCTGAACCTAAGATTTTTGAGCTCGAATCGACCAAGCATTCATTAATCCAATTTTTAACTTTCTCTTACAAAGAGAAAGATATTGTTTTCGTGAAAATTTTCGACCTCGAGATTTTGATTGATTCTAACATTACGATGATAGCGGAGCCTAAAAAAGTCGTTTTTGGAATTCCGTCCGTCGGTCCGTCTGTCCGTAATGGTCTCCCCAGCCTTAACGGCTTGGCTGATTTTATTCAAACTTCGTATCCAAGCTTGTTTTAGTCATAATTCTTGGCCATTTTTTTTGTTTGCTTTTAGCCATGTTAATAACGGTACCTGCCATATAAAAATTACACTTAACCTCAATTTTCTCGAAAACGGCTCTAACGATTTTGATTAAACTTTATATATACTATAAGCATATTAGTTCCAACAAAACTGCATACCCAGTTTTTTCGAGAAAATCCATATAACGGATTTCGTCATATTTTTGTCATATATTTCTCGCAAACTATTATGTCAAATTGAATGAAATTTAATACATATACTACAATTACAGTTTGAAGCAATTCCACATAATTAGTTTTAGCCAAACTATCACTAAACGGCATTTTTAGTTTTGGCCACTAACGGAAAATCATTATTATTCACATTGACATCGATTCCTTCAAAATTCGGAGTAAACATTCGTATAAATATATTTCGACATTATTTATATCATTTTAGCATCAATAATCATAATGCTTATGATATAATCTAACGCCCAACTTGCTGTGAAAGAGAAAGTTGCGTACGACCCAGTCGTGCAACCACCACTCGTTTCTTTTAAATCCATGCTCTAGAGGAAGTCAGGGTCTTGCAGAGTATTCTCTAACACAGGTTTGAGTTAAAGCTGTATCACTTAATCTTCAGGTGATTAAACAACGATCAGTTATACATTTCTATGATTTCATTCATTAGATACACTTTCATTCAACAAATTTATTGTTGGTGACTCTGTGAAAGTTTTTCTTTGCGAGATCATCAAGAACAGGATTAACCTCGAATTAGCTCGAGAAACAACTTTGGTATAAGTTAACTATAGATTAAACGATTTGGATTAACCCAGAGTAATTCAGAACTGAAAAACCGGGCATTTGCGTTTGTTCATTACTAAGTTAACCGCCGTGGATATATAAAGTTTGGCAGGCTTTTTTGGGATATTGTCACCCTCATCTAGTATCTTGGGTGGACGGTGTCCTGACAGCACTATATTCAAAATTTGGCCCTTAGATTCGAGGACCTCATTCGTGGAGTATTGCTTTTTCTGTTAATATGCTCATTCTGGAAATCGAAAGTTTTTTCATACTCCATTGCCTTTAACGCTTGATGCCAACTTTCGTAGGTCTCGTTTTCCTATATTTTGGAATCTTCCTACTTTGGCGCTAAAAGACTTAATATCATACCGCTTTTCCCCTGCCCAACCCATCGAATTCTGGTTGACTCCGTAATGTCTATTCGTTACAGCTAAGGGCGTGATGGTCTTCTTTGTCATATTAAAAAGTCGAATTCAAGAATCCTACTTCAACTTGACTTGTTAATATCACCAGTCTTTTGTGGATTCTGCGAGACATTACAGAGACTGGTATAGAGAGTCACACAACATCGACAAATTGGACAGAACGTCACCATCGACAGATAAAACTTTGAGGTAGTAAAGGGCTTTTCATTATAGTCCGTACCAAATCAGTTGGCCATTCTACTTGGCGCAGGTCTCTTAAAATTCATTTTAAAATATCTTAAATTTCTCTTAAATCCTCTCTCTGCGCAATCGACCGTTGGCCAACTGATTTGGTATGGACTATACCTCGAGACTTTGCCTACATTCGATTCCCAGCTAGACCATGTAGAGAAAAACTTAGAAAGGGCTAATTAAAAAACCATGTTGGTCGAGTCGAGGCCCATATTTATTCTGGGCTGTAAGTAAGTGATACTCCATACAAGATGGCGTATGTAGCACTTTTAACAGCTGAATTTTCATGACAAGAAGTGTAAATTGCAAAATTGACATTGTGTGGCATGTTTGGTCAATTAAAAGACAATAAGTCGAATAATAATAATAATAAGTCGAAAGAAAGTAATAATATCAGCCGTGGGAACAACACTTGAATGGTGATTGTTTTTTTTTTAACTTTGGCCTGTCGACTAAATGGTGCCTTTCTATAAAAGAAAATTCTACAGACCCATAGTTCTAAGTCATTGTAGCAGCCATGTTACGACTAGGCTTACCAAATGGAGTGCAGTCGATCTATACAGTAAGTTCGGATTTAGTAACATATTTTGGCTGAATCAATATTTCCATTCGTTAATCGATTAACTTCGGATTCGGCATAAAACATGAGGTCCCGCCATCGTGCAAGAAGTACACATGAATGGTTGTCAGAAAGCTAGGCCCTGGGTACTAATACTAACAAGCCTGTTGCGCCAAAAATATGTATTTTTTTTTATTTTGTAATCGATTAACTTAATCACGTGACATTTAACCTGATCAAACGAGGTCTAGGCATTTAGGCAGAGTAATTTGTCAGATCATTGCGAGAGAATTGATGTAGCTGAAATATGGTCATGGAAATATTTTTGCTTTTATTTAAAATAGGCGATATTATGTCTGTTCCCGTAAGAACACAAGTAAAAGAGAGAAGAAAACTACACCTTCATAAAAAATCTTGCTTAGAACGCGCTACATGACATCATGAACTTGGGCCTAAACCAACATGCCTTTCTAAAAATAACCGGCCTCTAGGTTACTGCTACCAGTTGCGCAATTCAAGTTGGTTGCCATCGGTTCACGGTTGTCAGGCCATCCTAGTCTCCGTCTATAGTCTGGCGGGGAATCAAAGATTCCGCTTTTCTTATTCTTTCTGTTCTTGGGCCCTTATATGCCATTTAAGGGGTTTCTTACTGGTGGGCGAAAGATACCTAGCACATTAGTTGCGGCCGATCTTATGGTCTGTTGACATTGGTTTTCGACATTAAATGCAGGTTTTATGGCATTAACCGAGAGATGAAGGGATTTTCATTATGCAAAGATCTGGGCAGTCTCTTATTAAAAATAAGTAAAGAAATTTTCTGCAAATATAGGTCTGTTCGCGTACAATATTTTATTAACTAGGAGTGTTCCACTTACGGATCCTTCCGTTAACTTCGACATCACTGCAAGTTGAAAACATGCTGAGTCAAAATGTTGTTGGACTCGTCTCCTCATTCATTATGCTAAAAAATACAGCCGATTATTTTGAATGTATAATGTGGTGAATTCATCATTATTATAAGCTGAGCAGTATGGGAACAGTTTTTTTTACAGAATTAGTTTCTTTCTGTTGAGAATGTGATTTCACTAAGAATTTACCCACTCTCAAGAAACGAGAGAATTTACTAAGGCGATCATTTTGGACATTAGTGTGGCGAATATAGACTTTAAAATTTGAACATGCTCAGGAGGAAGCTAACATTTATTCCGTGGCCAATTTTTGACGTTTGGTATACCCCGTGACCCTTAGGATTGAGAGAGATGGAAAGCACACTCGTGTATTATCCCTCATTACCAGTGTCCATATTAATAATACTCCACATACTGATAAATCTTATAGTTTTAACATCCATAAAACCGACTTCGTTAAATTCAACAACTTACTCAGCAACGTCAACTTCAACGATGTTTTTGAAAACCCGAGCATTACTATTGATACTGCTGTAACGATGTTCTACTCCAAAATTTTGAACTGTTTTAATCAATCAGTCCCACTTATGGTACAGAAGAATTCTTCCAATTCACCACCTTGGTTTACCAAAGAGTTACGATCACTTCGTAACACAAGAAACAAACTCTGGCGAATTTATCTTAAATCTGGTTCGGACTCTGATTTTTTAAATTACTCCTGTGCATCTGCCCATTTTAGCGAACTCTGTGAATCTCTTTATCACCAGTATTCAGACCACATGCAACATAGCATAATCTCCAACCCCAAACAATTTTCCATTTCATTAACTCAAAAAAGAAATCAGATAACTATCCGTCTACTTTAAAATCTGCTAATACTTCCTGAACCGATCCTAAAATCATTGCAAATTTATTTGCAAACTACTTCAGCCAATCGTTTAACAACGAAAGGTTTGAAGTTGGTCTTGATTATTTTTCCTACATGAGAAGCTGTCCACAAACTTCATTAAACTCATTTGAAGTATCCGAGTGTCTCGTAGAAGCAAAGGTAAAGAAACTAAAGCGCGAATATTCTCCCGGTCTCGACGGCACACCTTCTATAGTTCTGAAAAATTGCATTAACTATTTAGCTCAACCCCTTACTGCTCTTTTCCAACTCTCAATTACCCTCTTCAAAGAGATTTAAACAACTTTTCAACCTGGTGCCAAAAAAACTTCCTGGAGCTCAATGTCATCAAATGTCAGACCATGACATACTCCCGTAAGCGTCTCCCATCAGTCGCGAGATCCTATTTAATATTTGGTGAGCCCGTACCTAATGTGCTTTTCATGCGTGATCTGGGTGTTATCTGTGACAGAGAACTTAACTTTCGCTTTCATATTGATAATATCATCAGCAGAGCCAATTCCGCACTTGGGTTTGTAAAACGCTGGTCTAAGGAATTCTCGAACCCCTATGTTACAAAATCTCTCTTTTCCACATTTGTTAGACCTATCCTTGAACATATGATAATAATAATATATGCTGGCCAAGTATGGTCGCCTTATCACAATACCAATTCCATCCGTATTGAGAGTGTCCAACGCAGATTCATCCGTTTTGCTTTACGCGGTCTCCCCTGGATAGATAGTTTTAATTTACCATCCTACGAGGATCGTTTGATATTGATAAACCTTCAATCGCTTCAAAAGCGTCCTGAAATAGCAGACATTCTATTTGGACATCAGCTTCTAGCAGTAAATATTGATTGCCCCGCTCTGCTAGAAATTATATCCCTCAACGCCAATTCCCGAAATCTAAGATCTGTTCCCCTCTTCCGACTAAACTTCCATCGAACAACGCAACAACGAACCAATGACTAGAATAGTGCGCCTGGCTAATGGGCATAACTCCTTTGATTTTCACTGTAGCAAACTTGCTCTACGAAACTCCCTCATGTCCACCTCATCTTTCACTACTCCTTAACCCTTTTTCTAATAAATAATTTTTATTAGGTTAATTTTATGCCAGAAAATGTAATGCAAGTTGTTAAACCAAATAAAATTAAGCGGGGAATAGTTGAAAAAAAAAAATACAAGGTGAGCCAAAAGAAGTCATTCTATGTTGTTTGGCTCTCATTTTTCGGTTAAGGCTCGCGCAGTGTGTGCCGTTGCTCCGTCCTTTTGGAACAACATGTCCCTCAGTCCTAATTCGTCCAATTGCGGCAGAAAAATCTGGGTTAACGTGGGCCTATAGCGCGCACCGTCCACTGTTGTCGTTTGATTAGCGGCGTTCTCGAAAAAAAAAATGGCCCGATGACTCCTCCAGCGTGAACAGCGCACCATGCAGTAAGTTTGAGCGGGTGTAATGGCTCCTCGTGCATTACTCGTGGATTTTCGGTGCCCCAGAAGTGATAGTTTTGCTTGTTCACGTACCCGCTGAGGTGGAAATGAGCCTCATCGCTCATTATGACTATGGTCGAAAAATCGTCCACTTCGTCCCCGAGATTGAGGATGGCTTGGGCGTAGGATACACGCGTTTGGCGGTCGATAGGCAGCAGCTGATGCACGGACTGGACTTTGTACGGGAACATGCGCAAGTCTTTCACCAAAATTCGCCTTAGGGACGACCATCTGATGGCTAATTGCGAGGCACGGCGTCTGATCGATGTTTCCGGCAACAGCTCTACATCCTCAGCAACAGCGGCGATATTCTTGGCACAACGGGCGCTCCGGGACCGGCCACTATTGGCAACGTCTCGGTTGGTCCCATACTCTTCAAGGTTGGTGGCCAAAAAGCGCAGTCGGTGTCGAACGGCCGGGGAATCGGCGCCGGAATTGGCGCATCGCTAACATTACAGACAAATTGTTACGCAAACACGATTATTCCGCGTTCTTGGGGAGTGTATCGCTCCATCGCTTGTATTCTACATCTGTTTTGTCCAAAAATGTCAAAACGGATTTGACATTGGCGGCCATTTGCAAAAATAAGAGCATCTTCTAATAGGGTGATCTCTTTTGGCCCACCTTGTACAAATGAATTGGGTGTCAGATTGCTGTTGTCGCGAGGTACTCTATTGACACAGGGAGATACAACGTTGTGTTCAACACCATTTGACGCACACGGCCTAATTTTATTTCAAAAACTTGTTACTAATAGTACGTTTCCACCGGATCGAAACTCGTCATTTCATTAACGAAATTCAACATTTGAAAATAGTGTTCCCACCAAAAATAAACGCATTCCAACTGTCAAAACAGCGTTTTTTTTCACTGGATCTCCTCTTGCTATGATCTGACAAAATATCCGGGAACTATCAACTGCCAAGAAAAGCTTATCTCAACATACCTACTTGTTCTGATTCCCAAAAAATAAGATCGATGAACGGTTGAAGAAAAAGCCAAGCCCCGGGGTCTAATGATCGTGTTACACCAACATAATTGTATTATTTTTTTGTATGTAATCAATAAATAAAGCAAACACCAGGGACAGCGGGTATCGAAAAAATCTGGCCTTGTTTAACAATTTCATATGTTGTTATTCCGAAGATATGTCATTTGCAGAAGCTATTTTAAAAGAAAAAGCAATAGGACATCATACGATTGTTCATTAATTAATAAAAGTTTATGCATTTTCTTCTTAAATTTATATTTGTTTTTCGAACGATTTTTCCAAAACAAATTACAGCAGAGTTTGACGTTTCTGGGAGACAAAACTGGTTTTTGCAGGGGAAAGAGGTAATAGGTGTGTTCCCGTACAAAATAATATTTACTTATTCTTACTGATTTTTACTTATTGCCGTTCCCGTACGCAAAAATAAGTAAAAGAGAGATCTCACGAGAGAGCAAAAAACTACCCCTCCATAAAAATCTGTAAAAAAATTTACTGCAGAAATTTCTGTTGGTAAAAATCAGTAAACTGTCAGTTGGTATCTAAAAGTGACAACTCGCTTGTTTTGACAGGTGATTTATGTCATTTGTTCTTTAAAAGGCATACAAAATATATAATTTTACTGTTTTTTACTTAAACGCGCTCCCGTACCCTCACTCCAAGAAATTTGAGAATTTACTAATTTTTACTGCAAAATTACGGGAACAGACCTAATGTTTGATTTGACATAACTCGGTTGGACGTCATTTGAAATAGCATTTCAGCGGAATGCCGAATTCCAGAATGTGAAATTATATGGCGGAATGCTTTGCATTTTGGCTGAAATCACGAATTTCGCTGAAATCACGCATTTCGACTCGGTGGAAACGTACTAACGGGTGATTTTTTAGCTGGTTTGGTTTTGGCAACACTGGTTTTGATAGCTGACGTGTGTTTAGTACCTTGTGTCACTGTCAAACAGCTTCAGTTTGGTTTGCAATTTAACCATGGATCGTCTTACAAATGAACAACGCTTGCAAATTATTGAATTTTACTATCAAAATTCGTGCTCGGTTCGAAATGTTCATCGCGCGCTGCTTCCATTTTATGATCGGCATTCTCGACCTTCTGAGCAGTCTATTCGGAAGATTGTGACCAAATTTACTTTGTTGGACATTAAACCACCAACACGTTTACGTACTGTGCGTAGTGAAGAAAATATTGCGGCCGTATCAGCTAGTGTGACAGAAGACCGCGAAATGTCGATTCGGCGCCGTTCCCAGCAGTTAGGCCTTTGTTACAGCACTGCGTGGAAAATTTTGCGGAAGGATTTGGGCGTAAAGCCTTTTAAGATACAGCTGGTGCAAGAACTAAAGCCAGCCGACCTACCACAACGCCGAATTTTTGGTGAATGGGCTCTTGGAAAGCTGGCCGAGGATCCGCTTTTTTATCGAAAAATTGTGTTCAGCGATGAGGCTCATTTTTGGTTGAATGGGTACGTAAATAAGCAAAATTGCCGCATTTGGAGTGAAGATCAGCCAGAAGCATTGCAACAGCTACCAATGCATCCCGAAAAAGCCACTGTTTGGTGCGGTTTATGGGCCGGCGGCATTATTGGGCCATATTTCTTCAAAGATGATGCGAATCGCAGCGTTACTGTCAATGGTGAACGCTACCGAGCGATGATAACAAACTTTTTTTTGCCCGAAATGGAAGTTCTTGACTTGCATGATATGTGGTTTCAACAAGACGGTGCCACATGCCACACAGCACGCGAAACAATGGCGCAATTGCGAGGCGAGTTTGGTGAACAGTTAATTTCACGTTTCGGGCCGGTCAATTGGCCGCCTAGATCGTGCGATTTGACACCATTAGATTATTTTTTGTGGGGGTATGTCAAGGCTAATGTCTATAGGGACAAGCCCGCTTCGATTGACGCACTGGAAGCCAACATCCATGCATTCATTCGTGAGATACCGGCCGATATGTGTGAAAGAGTATGCCAAAATTGGACTCAGCGGATGGGCTACCTGAGACGCAGCCGCGGTCAACATTTGCATGAAATTATCTTTAAACATTAAATTGCAAGGTTCAAACTATCGATTCAAATTTTTTGTGTTTTTTTTTTTAAAAAAAGTTCTAAACCTCTTAAAAAATCACCCGTTATAAGGGTATTCATGCAACGTCGTAATTTTATTACGTGCGAAAGATTATAATTTTACGACGACGTTTCATGAACGACCCTAAAACTGCACCACCAAATAATGCGGTAAGCGGTAACCCACTGAATTCAATCTCATTTTAGTAATTTATTCATTGATAGAATTTTGTTTTTATTGTTCTCTTTCCGTTCTCGATAATTTTTTTCAGTTTAGCGTATGTTTTTGATGTGTGAAAGTGACTGATTAAATGTCAAAATAGCATTTCATAAGTTAACAACGTTTACCATCTCAGTTTACGCACCCAATTCCTGTGAGAAAATTCCGATATTGTTGGAAAAGATTTCCCATACAAATTTTGGCAGTTCATTTATCACGTCGTAATTTTATCACGCTTACAACGTTTACGACAACTTTCCGACGTTGCCTGAATACCCCTAATATGTGTCACAAAAATGTGTTTTCAAAAAGATAAAAGAATATTATGAAATAAAAACGTTTTAAAAAGTGCTTTGTAAGAAAAACAAAAGGAAATAGTTCAGGAGGTAATTAAACAAAACAAAAATTTCGGCATAAATTTACTTTAGCAAAAACTCACTTTTTTCACTTTTTTTCGGCTTAAACGATTCGTCTTTACGTGCTGATTATTTATCCGTTTTTTAAAATCGTCGCTCACGTTTAGTTTAAAAGTTATGCTTATGACAAAATTTCACTTTTTGGGTTATATTTCCATACAAATTTTTGTTGTTTGACATTTCAGCTTTTTTTTTACTTCAGTGGTTAACGCGGCATTGCCATGTTAAAAAAAAAAAATATAAAATTAAAATATTATAACTTAAAAAACTGTTGACTAAGGCGCCTGCCTGACGACTTTACATACCCTGAGTGGAGCAACAAAGTTGCGTGAGCGTGGACTGTCCCCAGAAAGAGAGTTGAAATCCTTTTTTCCCGCGAAGCGGGCCACCCAGGGTACTATTAACGAAAACACTGTTGATTAAGGCGCCTGCCAGACAACTTCACATACTCATATATCTATTTTAACATTTTTATTTATTTTGGGAATTTTTATTTATCATTTCAATTTTTTTTATCTGGCAATGCTGCACTGGAATATTCTTCTTCGTATTTATCATTCAGGTACATGTGAAATGTCAAAAAGTGGTTGATTTCTATAGGGATTTTTCGAATTTTGATTGTTGAATAACTTTTAAACTAATTGAGAGCGACGATTTTAAAAAATTGCTAAATTATCAGCATAAAAATCTATAAAAGAAGTTTTCAATTTGCAGTCCAAACTTTTTCTTTATTGCCTGAAAAGTGTCCAAGTCAATTCTATTAGATTTTTTGTTTTAATCAGCTGAAGATCCGAAAATGTCATCAGGAAATGTCATCAGTTTCATAATAAAGTTAGCAAACACTACGCAACCTTTTGAAAATTAGTTTTTGTTCTGAAAATTGATATAATAGTCTTTGGAATTGCAAATTGATTGTACCATATTATATTAAATGTTTATTTGTATTCTTTCAAAAAAATGAGCCAAATATTAAAAAGATAAGTCCCTGAGTTAAGCTAAAAAAATGAGTCCCCGTGGTAACTCTGCTGTTTAGTCCAAAAATGTCAAAACAGATTTGACATTGGCTGTGTTCCGGGTTTTAGTTTTCCCAAGTAAACTTTGCCGATGCACTGTTCTAATTGGTCAATCGACCATGTCACGTGACTAAAAATGCTCGATTGACCAATGATAATAGTGCATCAGCAAAGTTAACTTCGTAAAATTAAAATCCGGAACACGGCCATTGCCTGCCATTTGCAAAAATAAGAGCATCTTCCAATGGGGTGATCTCTTTTCTGGTCCACATTGTACAAATGAAATGGCTGTCAGATTGCCGTTATCGTGAAGTACTCTATTGACACAGCGAGATACAAGTTTGTTTTCAACACTGCAGAGAAGCCAAAAATTAGCCAGTGGGTAAAATGTAACCCCCATTTTGATACTTTTTCTGCTAGATTGCAAAATAAGGCTTTAAGTTAAGATTTTGTGTTTCAAATCACCTAACCTTACTATACAGACGTAATTTTGTTTTTGGAACGCACCCATTTACTTCAATTTGAATTTACTTCAACTTTGCCAATTATAAACAATTTATAAATTTCAACAAATTTCGATATGTTCACACTTTTTTTCATGCAAATATGTGTACATATTGTATATAAATAACGTGTGGGTGTATGTTCTGATATGTGGCATCATTATTGTTAACCAGAATTATTTATAGTCCATTGGATACTTAATGAGCGCACATTACATCCGTTTAAAGGATTGTAACAACAATGCCAACCATCCTGTGTATGTAATCTAAAGATAATTTCATGTTAAACAAATGCGTTAATTAAAATTCAGTTAACCGTAATGTGCAACATGACATATCGAGTAATTTAAAATAATTTCAGTAATTTATTTAAACTTAAACACGACCATAAATTAAATGCACATAGTCCACTGGATATAGTTGATTAATTCATCCTTTCTGTGGAAATAAAATAATTTCACAAAATTACATCTGACAAATGATTTTTCCACGTAAATGTTGACCTTTTTTGACATGAAATATTCATTTACATTACGTATACATTCCATTCGTATATATAAATTAAAAAAAAAAGTGTTTCCCGAGCATGAAGTAGACTACGACATAATCAACAATCGTTGGTCTACGATTAATCGGGATTTTTGCTCTGGCCCCATCCGTGAAAGAAAAATTATCAAAGAAGATTTCCTTTAAAACATTTTCAGGGGCATACACCGGGATTCGAACCCACGTTTCAAAAGTCACTGACGACATTTAAACGCTCGTCACCAAGCCAGCAATCATTTTATTTAGTTCAATCAATTAATATAACGATATCATGACATTTCCCTTTTGCATACTTTCAGAATGATTTCGAATTTATTTCGATAGTATTACCATTCGATATCAAGAAACCAAGTACAGAAGTTATCGATAATTAACATCTCAATGTGTACAACGAGCTAGCAAAGCATTGCATACTTAGCAGGCAACACACAATTTGAATGGAAAAATCAGCAAGGAGATAGCCCGACGCGACGTTAAGAATGTGGCCCGGATTCGATCGGTGCAGTTCGCGTGGCACCGATAATCCAAATCAGAATACGAGCACCAGCCAGCAAGAGACCCTGCCAGTTGAGGTGGAGCATATATCAACGATAGCCGGATCGTTTGTTTCTATTGGAACACTGTCACAGGTATGCAAATGGTTGTCACTTTGTCAGTCAAAAGGAGGTGTGTGTAATTTGTTACATAATTTCAGTGCGTTAACGATGGAGTCTACGACACAGACCACACAGATCTCAACTCGGAATTCGACGAAGCCGAATTGCGAAGGGAGCTGCTACGAGATGTGAGTGGGAAAATCTTAAAATTGAATTAATTGTGTAAACTTATTTTGGTTTTTTTCTTACATGCAGAAATGGAAACTTCTATTCGATTTGGTGAGTGAGAAACAATAAAAATAAATAATTTCTATAAAATAAGCGAAAAAAAAGGGAATTGCATCGGCCGGGAATCGAACCCGGGCCGCCCGCGTGGCAGGCGAGCATTCTACCACTGAACCACCGATGCTTGTGAAAATTAGCTGGCCAGGTCATGTGAATAACCGAAAATTTCATGTCGTCGGTTCAAAGGTAAAACTCATTAACTAACAAAATAGACAAAAGGAGATATTTTGATTTAAAGACAGTTCTGGGCCTCAAAATTCCAATTCTGCAGATATGAAGTTGATTTGAAGCTTATTATTTACCTGTACGTAATTGATGTCATAGTTTTTGTGTACAAAAAATAGTTAATTTAGGTGATTTTAAAAGAAATTCACTGATTGACTTTTAACTGTGTGGGGTTTCGAACAGTATTGTATTTAATGAGAAAACAAAATGTGTTTTTTTTTAGGATTAATAGATTTATTTCAAATAAAAATAAGGAAAATGTAACATTTTTTCAACCAAAATTCTTTAATTTTCATATTCTGAACCACTCTCATTTTGATCAGGTTCCGGCAAGCGCTCTGCCTGTTTTAAACAATGGGTCGGAAGGCCCTTATACCACGGGACAAGTTCTTCTGGTATAAGCCCTGCTTCGGCGAGTTTTACCAAATCCGTTTTTTTTTTGTTTTGATATAGGTAACTCACCCTGGTAAGCGGGTATAAGGACCACAGGAGATCTCCTTTTCCGACCTTTCCCCCTAACAGCTATCCTTTTATAGTTGGAACTGTGATCATACCTATATTGTACAATCCCGACAGAATCCTTTTCAAATTTCAACGACTTGATTTTTAGCCAAGAAACTTTGTTGCCATCTTGATCCTTTATGCGGTTCCTTATTGTTAATGAGGCTAATTTTTGCAGATCATAAAAATCACTGTATTTTAGAAGATGAACTTCGTATGGCTTTTTAATTTGACTTTTTCCTTTGGCACGGGTAGAACGCGCAGACCTAAATATTTCGACCCAGTCAGACATTTGAAAAGTAGTTCTATTTTTTTTGCGCTTTCAATTGCAGAATGCATAGAATCGCACTCCATTTGCGAATGACCCGACTCTAAAAACTTTAGCTCAACTGCATAGAGCAATATAGCTGCCACTTGCTGGTTTCTATTTTGTCCACCACAGGTGTCACAAAACAACGATATCTCCGTGATTGTTGTTGGCAAAGATTTTAAAAACTTGAACAATATTGATCCAATTTCATTGCTACCTGTCTTACCATGAAGTTCATTCCACGTAAAACAATGACCTTCCCCGTTTGCCAAACAAACTGTTAAATTGTAGACGCATATTTTTCGTGAATAATAGAAGAGAGACACACCAGAAAACGGTAGCTGCAGAACACTTTCTAAATCAAACGTCAATGTTAAAAATGAAGGCTCATTACTGGATCTTTCTTTATCTTTAGCCTTTTCTTCTTGACATTCAACTTTTCTATTAATGTGGAGAGAAAAGTTTAATTCCATCTCTTTTTTCTTCTCTGGGTCAGCTGTTTCATATTTGGAGCATGTAGAGCATTGGTCCTTTTTGGGCTTAAAAAATGAAAAATTATAATTGTCGCAAAATATTTTCCGGTATGTACATTCTTTAACTGCAACCTTTCCCTCGTTCATACATAGCTCTTTGTATAGATCATACATTTTAAGTATTGATAACTTACTTGCTAGGTATAGTTTTTTGCTTGATTGCCTAACATAATGTGATTCCATTACGGGCAAACTCTCAATGTGTTTTTTATAAACTTAGAGTCTTCATCACTAGTCTTATTACCTGGCGTTTTTCTTCCACGAGAATCAAACCCACCAAAGCAGCCAGTACTACTTACATTTTTAACAGCGGTATTAATTGGTCCATTTGAAATACATAATGTTTTTTCAAAAAAAATTTGCGCACACTCTGTGCTTTCGACCGTTATTTTCTAGATAGTATGACTTTGATAAGCTCCGAGCACCGATATCAGTCCCTTTCTTTTTTCGGCGTTTGGGTTCCATTGTTATTGCGTACTTAATAAGAAAATCCTTTTGTCGTTTATAGCACGTTAACGCCCAATAAGATTTGCAGATATCAATTCGATCTGCTTCTGTAAAATTGAGTGTACATTTGAACCTGCAATTTGTACAGTCAACTTGCTTGGGAGTTTTAGGTGCGCAAGTTTTCTTTCTGTTGGCATAAGCAATACATTTTGATCGTTTAGACTTCGTAATGTTTACTTTCCAATTTTCTGGATTTCTCTTTCTTCGTCGCGTCAAATTAGTAGCTATATACTGGTCCACATAGTCCGAGAAATCAGAAATTGAAAACGTAGATCTAGAAGGCGAAGGCTTAAAGTTTGGATCATTTTGCGTTGATACACTAAAGTCTTCCTCATCATCCGTTTCAATTGGATAGTCTACGAGTTTAATTAAGCTATTTGGAAGCTATAACATCAAAACGATAAAATATAAAATTAAAAATATTCTTTTATGTATACACACGTTTTGGATTCGTCGTTTCAAACCGACAGCTTCTACAAATCCTCTAGGTTCGCTGTGGAGAACATTAGCCATAACACTTTGTGTGGAATTTATTTGCCTTGGGAAAACGTTTTTGCGCGATTTAATTTTAGCAACGATTTAGAAGTTTAACATTTGATTCACTTTGGCAGCTGACAAAAGAATGCACGCAAAATAGAAACTTTTCGCGAGAATAATGGCGTTATATCCGTTAGACGTTGAAATCTTAATAAGCTGACAAAAGAATGAGCGAGAAAAACAAAATATTATCAAAAATAGTGACCGTTACGACCACTGATGTTGCATTGAAAAGAAAATAAGAAGATAATGATTTTTTCCTCTGAAGAGAAATTAAGTGCCTGCACTTAATGAGTATTACAATTTTGTAATTCCTGTAAAACTGAAAATTATGCCTCGCTAATTTTCCCAGTTATAAAACGTGAATAATTATAATGTATTTTCCTAAAAAAACTCATTTTTGCATATTTTGTACTTAATGAGTTGTACCTTTGAACCGACGATATATAACGATAAATTAATAATGGAGGCGTAACTATTAAAAAAGCAAAAGCTCCAAAAAGACACTAGACTGGGACCACTTAAGTAGTCTCTTACAAAACTAAGAAAATCTTGTTAAAGAAGGAAAAGTGGCCATATCATGTCATTTACCGATAACTTCAAATGCTTAAGTTCGTATGGTTAAACAAACATAATATAAAGGTAGGCAACAACAACAAAACCATCAGCTCCAAAGAGACACTAGATTGGGACCACTATAAGTCGTCCCTTCTAACGCACCTACTATAGAAGAAGCCTCAGAGGTTTCTAGACTCCGGAACTCTACAACAATCCACCAATATTAAGCTACCTACTTAAACCAAACGGTCATTGGACTACCTCCACCATGGAAACCATTGACCTACTTTTGTACACCAGTGGCGTGGCGTGCATCTAAGTATAAGGGATGCTGCTGAAAATAATAAAGCTTACACAAAAAATAATTATAATTCACATTAGAAAAATTCGTTTTCAAATTTTGATTTAAAGAGAAAAGTTATGTAAAAGGCCTCAGTTATAACGGGTGATTTTTTAGCTGGTTTTGTTTTGGCATTACTGGTTTTGACAGCTGACGTGTGTTTAGTACCTTGTGTCACTGTCAAACAGCTTCAGTTTGGTTTGCAATTTAACCATGGATCGTCTTACAAATGAACAACGCTTGCAAATTATTGAATTTTACTATCAAAATTCGTGCTCGGTTCGAAATGTTCATCGCGCGCTGCTTCCATTTTATGATCGGCATTCTCGACCTTCTGAGCAGTCTAGGAAGATTTTGACCAAATTTCGCACCAAATTTACTTTGTTGGACATTAAACCACCAACACGTTTACGTACTGTGCGTAGTGAAGAAAATATTGCGGCCGTATCAGCTAGTGTGACAGAAGACCGCGAAATGTCGATTCGGCGCCGTTCCCAGCAGTTAGGCCTTTGTTACAGCACTACGTGGAAAATTTTGCGGAAGGATTTGGGCGTAAAGCCTTTTAAGATACAGCTGGTGCAAGAACTAAAGCCAGCCGACCTACCACAACGCCGAATTTTTGGTGAATGGGCTCTTGGAAAGCTGGCCGAGGATCCGCTTTTTTATCGAAAAATTGTGTTCAGCGATGAGGCTCATTTTTGGTTGAATGGGTACGTAAATAAGCAAAATTGCCGCATTTGGAGTGAAGATCAGCCAGAAGCATTGCAACAGCTACCAATGCATCCCGAAAAAGCCACTGTTTGGTGCGGTTTATGGGCCGGCGGCATTATTGGGCCATATTTCTTCAAAGATGATGCGAATCGCAGCGTTACTGTCAATGGTGAACGCTACCGAGCGATGAAATGCCCGAAATGGAAGTTCTTGACTTGCATGATATGTGGTTTCAACAAGACGGTGCCACATGCCACACAGCACGCGAAACAATGGCGCAATTGCGAGGCGAGTTTGGTGAACAATTAATTTCACGTTTCGGGCCGGTCAATTGGCCGCCTAGATCGTGCGATTTGACACCATTAGATTATTTTTTGTGGGGGTATGTCAAGGCTAATGTCTATAGGGACAAGCCCGCTTCGATTGACGCACTGGAAGCCAACATCCATGCATTCATTCGTGAGATACCGGCCGATATGTGTGAAAGAGTATGCCAAAATTGGAATCAGCGGATGGGCTACCTGAGACGCAGCCGCGGTCAACATTTGCATGAAATTATCTTTAAACATTAAATTGCAAGGTTCAAACTATCGATTCAAATAAATATTTCATTCTAAAAAAAAGTTCTAAACCTCTTAAAAAATCACCCGTTATAAGAGATGCTACTGAAAATAATAAAGCTTACAAAAAAATTAATTCACATTAGAAAAATTCGTTTTCAAATTTTTATTTAAAGAGAAAAGTTAAATAAAAGGTCTCAGTTATATTTAAGAACAATGCGGCGCTCTTTTTTAGAGAAGTCATCTATAACTCTACTAAACAAATTATCCGATGATTTGAGTTTGATTAAAAGTTGCTTTTCAATCGATAACAGTGCTAAAGATGATAGTCGGTCCTGAGATTGTGTGCTCCTTAAATAGGTTTTAACGCGCTTCATTGTGGAAAATTACCGCTCCACTGATGCACTGGTTGTAGGGATGGTGACCACAAGGTTTATTAAGCTGTACACTTCCGGGAATACTTCCTTTAAATCATTGCTCACTATATAATGTTTTATCGATTGCAATGTCCTTAACCCACTGAAATTTGTTGAAGAGTACACAAAGGAAAGCTCGCTTTTTAGTTTTTGAAAGTCGAAAACTGTTCCATAATTTTGTTGCAAGTTTAGAATTAATGTTTCAGGAAATTGCTTTTGAAAGTCTTTAAAACAAATTAAGTCCAACAGGGCGATAAATTGCAGTTTATTAATTTCAGCAAACCGATCAATAGCGTTTTTTTTTATAAATGTGTCAATTATGAGCATAAATTTATCTCTAAAGAATTTTTTTTTCATCGTGACTGATAATTTACGCTTTCTAGTGTTGTTTTCTGTATTATGCTGTTCTAGAAAACGCCACATAGAATCGAAGTCATTTCTTTTCATTCTTAAAAGCTCAACAAAATTGTTAACTTCTTTAGAGCAAAAGTCAATATCAAATGATTTTTTTTTTTGAAGTATGTTAGCACTATCAAACACTGACGAAAAAAGTTCCAAATAAAAAGCAAATTCCAGGTCGTTAAGATAATGCTTCAGTCCCCTGGCCTTTATTATTTTGTCCGAGTCCCACTGCTCTGCGTCACTAAGCATGCTTTCAAATATGTTGCCTAGCTCAGCTTTATATTGCTTAACCACATTTAGGATTCGACCGCTGTAATTCCAACGTGTAGGGGCTGCCGTTGGAAAACGTCGTTTTATTTCACTCTCGATAGCACAAATTCGTTTGGATGACTTACAAAAAAATGAAGAAAAAGATATTAGTTTTTGAAAGAACCGGCTGCACCCGGGTACATCATTAATCGATTGAGACAATACTAAATTTAACTTATGAGCATAACAATGAACAAATATAGCACTGGGGCAAATTTCTTTGATTTTCTTCTGAAGCCCATTATGTTCTCCAGCCATGACGGCAGCACCATCGTACGTTTGAGCGACCAGTTTCTCCTTACATTCAAAATCATTAAGGATTATTTCAATTTGAGCAAACAAACCTTTAGCGGTCCTATCCTGGCTTACATCCAAAAATCCAATAAATCTTTCCTGTGCAGATTCGTTGGAATCGATGTACCGTTGAGACTTGCCGGAAATATCAGTCGATTCGTCCACAATAACAGCCACAAACTTAGCTGTTTTAATTTCTTGTTGTATCTCGGATAGTAAAACATTTGAAACCGAACCAATTAAATCATTTTGAACGTCATTTGAAATTCCTTTGAAAACTTTTGAAAGACTTAAATGGGTTTTGAGCACAATATCTGAATCACTTATAAAATATAACAGCTCAACATAATTGCCTCGATTGTTTGAATCAACACTTTCATTGTGCCCTCTAAAAGCCAATTCTTGTTTCGACAAAAAGCAAACTTACTTACTTACTTACTTAAGTGGCGCTACAGTCCGGAATGATCCTGGGCCTCAACCAACATGCCTCTCCAATTAGCCCGGTCCTTAGCTAACTGCCTCCAGTTGCGCACTCCAAGTTGGTTGATGTCGGTTTCTACTTGTGCGCGCCACTTAAGGCGAGGTCTTCCTCTACTGCGTCCGACGTCGGGCTGGGAATCGAAGACTCTACGAGCCGGAGTATTGGTGATCATTCGTTCTACATGTCCTAGCCATCTTAAACGTCCAATGCGGAGTTTTTTGACTAGGGGTATGTCGCTGTACAGCTCGTATAGTTCGTGGTTGAATCTTCGTCTCCATAGCCCGTCAACGCAAACGGGACCGAAGATTTTCCGAAGAAGTTTGCGCTCGAATCGACCAAGGATTTCTTCATCCGCTTTTGATACGGTCCATGCTTCAGCGCCGTAGAGCAGGACTGGGATGATCAGGGTCTTATATAGGATGTCCTTAGTAGTTCGAGTGAGGGCTTTACTACTAAATTGCCTTCTTAGCCCGAAGAAACAGCGATTGGCAAGAGTAATTCTTCCTTTGATTTCTGACGAGATGTTGTTGTCAGAGTTAAAAGCGGAGCCGAGGTAGACAAAGTCCCGTACTACCTCAAAGTTATATCTATCAATGGTGACGTTCTGTCCAATTCGTCGATGTTGTGTGTACTTTCGTGTTGACAGCATATACTTAGTCTTACCCTCATTACTGCTAAACCCATTTATACCGCTTCCTTCTTTATACTAGCAAACGTGGCTATGACATCACGTTGATGTCAATATCGTCGTCGTATGCTAGTAGTTGCACCGATTTTTGGAAAATTGTGCCTCTGGAGTTTTGCACAATCCTCTCAAGAATCAAGTTGAAGAAGTCACATGACAGCGCATCGCCTTGCCTTAATCCTTTTTTTGGTATCGAATGTGTCGGTGAGGACGTTTCCGACACTGATGGGGCAGCGAGAGTTCTACACAAACGGACGAGTTTGGGCGGTATACCAAAACTAGACATGGCTCTGTATAGTTCGTCTCTATAAATGCTGTCGTATGCGTCTTTGAAATCGATAAGTAGGTGGTGGGTATCGAATTGGACTTCTTGGGTTTTTTCCGGGATCTGCCGTAGTGTGAAAATTTGATCGGTTGTGGACTTTCCTTGCCTAAAACCACACTGATAAGGGCTGATCAGATTGTTGGTAAATGGTTTCAGGCGTTCACATATTTAGGCGGATAGGATCTTGTAGGCGATGTTGAGGAGACTTATGCCTCTGTAGTTGGCGCAGTTCAGAGGGTCTCCTTTTTTGTGGATCGGGCAAACGATGCTGAGGTTCCATTCTTCAGGCATATTTTCATCCGACCAGATTTGACTTATGAGTTGGTGGATGTTACTTACCAAGTCATCTCCGCCGGCCTTATAAAGCTCAGCGGGAAGGCCGTCATTTCCGGTGGCCTTATTAAGCTTGAGTTTAGATATAGCTATCCTCACTTCACTTAGGTCGGGTGGTTGGCAGTTTTCGCTGTCGCTGTCAATATTAAATGGTTCGTTCTGCCTGACAGAGGAATGTTGTTCGTCATCGCCGTTTAACAGTCTGCAGAAGTGGTTCTTCCATTTCCTTGTTCATCTCGACAGGATTCTGATCGAGCCTTGTACCATTGGCTTTGACGTTTTACACTTCGGTTAAACTTGCGAAGATCGTTCCTGGTGTCTCACCCCTCTATATCCTCGATCGCGCGCCTTTCTTGCTCTTTTTTCTGAAAAGCGAGAAACCTAGAACATCAGTTGCGGCTGATCTAATCATGTTGGCATCGTTGCCATTGTGCTTCGGCATTCCATTGTAGTATGGTGGGAATCGAGAGGTTGAGGAATACGCGTTGCGTGAAGGTTTTGGCGGTCTCTTGCGATTGCAGTCTTTCGACATATTTCTGGTTTGTTGTGTCGTAGTGGTCGGAGTCGATGTTAGCCCCTCGGAATGTTCGGACATCTGGATCCGTGCCTTGTCGCAATGTGATCAATTTGGTTGACTGTTTATTGATCTGTAGACCGCCATCGTGAGGTGCGGAAACCGTGTGCTGGCATTTCGTTCTGTAGCAAAGTCAATTAGCCAAAGTCCGTTGCCAGGCGTGTTGTCGTGTAGGCTATATTTTCCGACAGTACTGCTAAAGATGTCTTCTCTTCCTACCTTTGCGTTAAATTCTCCCAGCACGATTTTAACATCGTACTTCGGAAGTCGCTCATAGGTTTTGTCAAGGAGCTCGTAGAAGCAATCTTTCTCTAAGTCATCTTTTTCCTCTGTCGGGGCGTGAGCGCATATAAGGCTTATGTTGGCGACTTTGGCCCTGATGTGAATTGTTACAATGCGTTCGCTAATGTCATGGATAAGACTTCTTGCCTAAATCTGGCACTTATAACAAATCCGCATCCGAATAGTCGCTGTTTCTGCTCACTATAACACGGTCCATAGTAGATGTCACAGTTTTTCATCCTTTCATCCTTTGTAGCAGTTTTGGGCTTCCGATTGTTGTTCGTCTGCACCACTTCTGTTTAATGTTCTCACATTCCAGGTGCAGATGCGAATGTCGGTGTCCTTTTTTCGTTTAGCAGGGTCGTCAACAATAATATCAGTCCTTTCCAAGGCTATTGGTTGCTTCGTAACAAAGTTTTTTTTTTCCATGGATGGGTAGTTAACCCAAAGCACAACCCCCAACCTGGAGGGCCAGTTCCAATTTATTAGATACCCCTAGAACAAGGGACCATCAGTATCCGCCATCCACCACTGCTTCTAAAGATCTGTCTTTAAGAAAGCTTTAGTTTGTGTGTCAGTATGTGCCATACTCTATCGAAAGTCAGAGCAACAACTATCGATTCTTCATGTTTTTCCATTGCAAATGTCCTAAAATGGGCTACATGGCTTAGAAGGCATCCAGTTAAGCGTTTAACATGGGTTCCAAACTCATGAAACTCTCATTACTTTTGAAAGTATGGACAGTAAAGCAATGTGTATTTAGTTTTTAGAGATTTTCTTCCTTTTTTTAGGAATCGGTCGGATTCTAGCAACCTGTTTATCGTACGACAAAATTACCTAAAAAGAATTGGTGCAAGTTCAGATGAACATATTTAAGTACGATATGGAACCATTCGTCAGTTCCAGTGGAGATTATTTTGTTATCAAATTGTTTCTTCAATATTTCGATGATGTCACAGACAGTATGAGATGAGGAAACTAAATGTTCTGCAGATCAGATTAAAAAAAAAAACTAAAATCGTCGACCGGGCGCCATTTAGTTTGGCTGCACATTTTTTAAGAACGATATGGAAAATATCGTCAGGTCCAGCAGGTCCAGTCAGGTCCAATTTGGTTATTTAATAATTCTTTCAATATTTCGATGATTTTGCAGACAGTATGACATGAGGAAACTAAATATCCTGCAAATCATGATCCGATTTTTCTAATAAAAAAACAAAAATCGACGACCAGAGCTCTTTACCGGGCGCCATGAAGTTCTGGTGCACATTTTTTAAGAACGATAATCAAATTGCTTCTTCGATATTTCGATGATTTTGTATGATTTTGATGCATGAGGAAACTGAATATCTTGCAATAATGTTCATGCTTTTTCGAATAAAACAACAAAAATCGACAACCAGGCGCCATTAAAGTAAACTTTATTTTTATACCCTATCCATAGGGGTATATTAGTTTTGATACTTAGTTTGTAACATAGAGAAATAATTTTGCTACATATACCTCAAAGTATATGGATCGACTCAGAATCGCTAGCTGAGCCGATTAAGCCATGTCTGTCTGTCCGTCCGTCCGTCCGTCCGTCCGTCCGTCTGTACGTCACCGATTTTTAGGCCTTAAATTTTGAGCTAGGATAATGAAATTTGGTATGTAGGATCCTCGTCTCTGCCTTCAGAACAAGTGTAAAAATTTTTGAAATCCGCCCACTGCCACGCCCCCTTTTAAGAAAAACTCAGTTTTTGACCAAACCGTAAGGAATTTTAAAAAAGTTTCTGAACAACATATTTAGACAATATGAATATCTATATTTCGTCCATATAAAGTTTTTTGCCACGCCCACTTTTTGGGGGCGTTTTCAATAAAAAACTGTTTTCGGTCAAATTTTGAATTTTTCGAAAAAAATTTTGATGCAGAATCATTAACATTATTAATATGAACATTTCGTCTATATACCATTTTAACCCACGCCCACTTTTTGGGGGCGTTTTTATATAAAAACCATTTTTATACACTACCCCATAACATATGCAAGAGAAAACCCTGTCTTTTGTAGAACCGTTAAAGTGTTTTGTATAAGCAGTCTGAAGAATTTGTTGTCACTATATCATTTTTTCTATTTATCCACATCGTGTTTTTAGCCATGCCCCCTTTTTTGGGGATTTTAGTTTTATGGATAGGATGGGATAGGGTATTCAACGATCCGCACAGCGGATTGTAGCCTTCTCATATGTTTTTTATCAAAATGGCGCCTCTGAATTAACGGCACCAAATAGACCATTATTTTGATTGACAGATAAATTTGGACTCTGCTAAAAATAGGTCTGTTCCCGTACTTTTTCAGTAAAAATTAGTAACGGGTGATTTTTTAGCTGGTTTGGTTTTGGCAACACTGGTTTTGACAGCTGACGTGTGTTTAGTACCTTGTGTCACTGTCAAACAGCTTCAGTTTGGTTTGCAATTTAACCATGGATCGTCTTACAAATGAACAACGCTTGCAAATTATTGAATTTTACTATCAAAATTCGTGCTCGGTTCGAAATGTTCTTCGCGCGCTGCTTCCATTTTATGATCGGCATTCTCGACCTTCTGAGCAGTTTATTCGGAAGATTGTGACCAAATTTCGCACCAAATTTACTTTGTTGGACATTAAACCACCAACACGTTTACGTACTGTGCGTAGTGAAGAAAATATTGCGGCCGTATCAGCTAGTTTGACAGAAGACCGCGAAATGTCGATTCGGCGCCGTTCCCAGCAGTTAGGCCTTTGTTACAGCACTACGTGGAAAATTTTGCAGAAGAATTTGGACGTAAAGCCTTTTAAGATACAGCTGGTGCAAGAACTAAAGCCAGCCGACCTACCACAACGCCGAATTTTCGGTGAATGGGCTCTTGGAAAGCTGGCCGAGGATCCGCTTTTTTATCGAAAAATTGTGTTCAGCGATGAGGCTCATTTTTGGTTGAATGGGTACGTAAATAAGCAAAATTGCCGCATTTGGAGTGAAGATCAGCCAGAAGCATTGCAACAGCTACCAATGCATCCCGAAAAAGCCACTGTTTGGTGCGGTTTATGGGCCGGCGGCATTATTGGGCCATATTTCTTCAAAGATGATGCGAATCGCAGCGTTACTGTCAATGGTGAACGCTACCGAGCGATGAAATGCCCGAAATGGAAGTTCTTGACTTGCATGATATGTGGTTTCAACAAGACGGTGCCACATGCCACACAGCACGCGAAACAATGGCGCAATTGCGAGGCGAGTTTGGTGAACAGTTAATTTCACGTTTCGGGCCGGTCAATTGGCCGCCTAGATCGTGCGATTTGACACCATTAGATTATTTTTTGTGGGGGTATGTCAAGGCTAATGTCTATAGGGACAAGCCCGCTTCGATTGACGCACTGGAAGCCAACATCCATGCATTCATTCGTGAGATACCGGCCGATATGTGTGAAAGAGTATGCCAAAATTGGACTCACCGATGGGCTACCTGAGACGCAGCCGCGGTCAACATTTGCATAAAATTATCTTTAAACATTAAATTGCAAGGTTCAAACTATCGATTCAAATAAATATTTCATTAATTTTTTCGAATTTTTTGTGTTTTTTTTTTTAAAAAAGTTCTAAACCTCTTAAAAAATAACCCGTTAAATACTCAAATTTCTTGGAGTGGGGTTAAATTATCTCAGAAAGAGACAAAATTACCAAAAAGTAAGGGAACGCGTTTAAGTAAAAAAACAGTAAAATTATATATTTTGTATGCCTTTTAAAGAACAAATGACCTGTCAAAACAAGCGAGTTGTCACTTTTAGATACCAACTGACAGTTTACTGATTTTTACCAACAGAAATTTCTGCAGTAAATTTTTTTTACAGATTTTTATGGAGGGGTAGTTTTTTGCTCTCTCGTGAGCTGTCTCTTTTACTTATTTTTGCGTACGGGAACGGCAATAAGTAAAAATCAGTAAAAATCAGTAAGAATCAGTAAATATTATTTTGTACAGGAACAGACCTAATGTTGTTCATTTGAGTCAAAGAATCTCAGCTGAATCAGCGGAGGAAAATCTCTGAGTTATCCATAGGTGGAAATTGGCAGATTCCACCTATGGATGTAGCGCCTAATTGTTCAATTCAGACTTTATGTCATTCTGGTTTTAATACGGACTTAACATTCAAAGTCAGAATCTGAGAATGTGAGTATAAATCTTATCAGAGAGGACCTTATGGTGCATAAACGGCAGTGTTTGGAACCGAGGATTTTAATTAAAACTCTGTTTTAAAAAAAAACTCGAAGCAATTTCGAAAAAAATTATCAAAACATTGTTCACTGAGCAGAATATTTCATCATAAAATAAACTTTTTAAATTTTTCTTTAACAATTTTCAGTTCGATCCAGAAGGGTTTGGCGAAATTCCTGTTGATGGTTTTGTAGCAGCCCTTAAGTCAGCTGAGTTTTTATCACAAGTGCCTATGAATAAACGTGAGCTCTTGTACGAAAGAGCCATGAAAGTTAAAGTACCTAATGGACCGGGATATGTCACGTTTCAGGATTTTGTTAATGTGGTAAGTGATTTGAATATTTTTAAATTATATTGCAAGGAATGTTTATATTTATGGTTAGTGAGAGACAATCAGCCCTATCGAGGTATCCGTCGGAGCGGACAATTTTCCGCAACGCATACTTCGTCGGAGGTTAAAATTCCATCCGAGGTATGTGTCATCGGAAAAAAAATCTTCCCAAATGCGACGGGTTCACTACAATACGTAAATAAATTCCGCGAAGAATTTGTGTCGGAGGAAATCGGAGAAAGAATGGCACTTAGCTGTCAAAAATCGCATGAAAAATGCACCTCAACGCAATTCGCCGGGGTGTGTTACAAAATGTCGGAGAAATATTCCGAACAGCTTTTCGGAGGAATACCTCGAAGCAAAAATCCTCCGAATCGTACGAAATCGGAGAATTTTCCGCTCCGACGGATACCTCGATAGGGCCGAATATTTATGTCCTTACTTCAATATTACTTCAAACGTCACCTATTTTTTGAATGAATGGGGACGTTGATTGTCAATTTTAAGCGCCTTTGTATAAATTGGCAATTTCTGACATAAACTGCATTTTTGAAAAGTGAAACAAATTTAATTATCGGCAAATTTTGTATTTTCACGCCGATGGAGTGACTCCACTAGATCTTGGCGAGCAACCACCCTATCACACTCTTGTCGCTCTGAGAACATGACCATATGCCCCTCACGGATTTCCATTGCAACAAAGTATCTAAATATAATCGTTCTTCACTTTTTCCCATCACCTTTCCACATATCTCTCCATTGTACACCTGAACGTGAGGTGCACTTTTCCACGGTTGGGAAATCAATTTTGCAACGCACACTTCTCAGAAGCATATTATAACAGCGCTTGTGTCCTGCAAATATCGATGACAATTGTACAACAATTGCCCACTTAAATGACACTCTTCCCGAAACACGCATCTTATCGGGAATTATTCTCAAAGTGAGCATCCTTGTACGAAAAAAAAAAAATTTACCAAACTAGGGAAATTCCTAACCGTGTGCATTTCATGCGGGGTAATTCCGATATCGAACGACAACATATCGCATCCACATGTTTGCGATTACATCGGGAATCCCCTTCCGTCCGGCTCCGTTTCGATAAACACACAAACACGAACAATCCACTTTAAGGTTACACAAATCCTACAGGTGAGCTGTCGTGGTCCTTTACATGTTTTGCTTTGCTACCAATTGACTCACTAGACCCACACAACAAAGTCAAACCAGCGGCGTACTATTGCACTTGCACGCCTTAATAACAAACATGTGTGTCGATTTTTAAGGACACTTACCTGTTTCGAGATGGGATGCTGATGTATTTTCCCACCATATCGTCGTTTAGTGGACGTTTGTAAATCGGTGGGTAGTCTTGTGTTTTGTAAAAAAAAAAAATTTGTAGACAACAAGCTAAACATTCCTAGCCTTCTCATCGACATGTCCTGAGTACGTGTTTGCAACAAAACAAATCCACCGTGCCAACGTCGAAACAATCAAATTTATCCGAAGGATAGGGAAAAAGGATTTATTAGCTGCGAAGAAAATGAGAAAATGGACTATAATGAGCGTGTAGGCATACCTGATGAGCCTGTGATTGAATTGAAGGATGGATTTTGAAAAGTCACAGGCTCATTATCACTCCCTTGGGTTCCATGGGAATATATTTAAGTTTGAGATGGTAAATATGGAAATCAAATTCAAGGCACGTTGGTGGGTGTTTCAATGGAGTCTTTTGATGGTCTTTTGATAAGCGAAATTCCTTAAATTGTGCCATGGAGCACTATAGATTTTATGTAAATCTCATTAAGGGTCACTAGGAGTAACTTTTTTTTTATCCAGTCATTTTCCAGGCTGAATAATTGGATTGCTCAAAGTGGGTCTAAGGAGGACAGTTGGTTCATATTTAATGTCAGAAGTAAATTGATGATTTTAAGGTTAGAAAACATTTATTTTGCATATAAACACTGAAAATGGGACCAAACCTGGTTCAAGTCCCGAAAGTAACAACTCCTAATAAACTTAGCACTGTCAAACCTCTTGAGAAGCTTTTCAAATTTGCCATTCGGAATAGGCTCTAAACAGGAGGTCCCATTCTTTTTGCAAAAATATAACTTCGCACACACAATGAAATCAAGAAGTTAGGTTTCAGACGCTTTATGTGTCCTTAATGCCAGATATGCAATTTTATACGGTAATCGTGTGACCGAACTTACATAACGCGGTATAGTATGGTAACAAGCCAGATTCAGTGGTATCCAAAAATATAAACCCTAGTGTATGTAGGGATAAGCACTCTGATGTAAACGACCCCAACTGCTGGGTTGGAGCTGATTCTAAATGCGCCTCTGAAATCGACTACCTTATAACCACTCTGAGGATTAGTTAGGGTAGGTTGGTTAAACATACTCAGGTTCTCAATAAAAAAGTAAGGAACGCCGGATCTGATATCTTGATATTCAGATTTCGAACGACCATTCTGGTGCTCATTTTTTAAAATCTGTTGGATTCGAACAGTTTTCCATTCACTGGGATCATGTTGATAGAGAATAACCTTCGTTGCAAGTTTTTGTGAACAAGTACAATAGCTAGATCCCGTCAGGTTCATTGGCTTTTCCTACAGTTCAGAATGCATCATATTACTCGAGGATCTGAATTAATCTTTACATGCAGGAATCGGCTGCCAAAAATTCTTGACAGATCAGTTAAACTAAAGGCTGACTGATCTTAATGGGGATCTCTCACCACATATCTAAGTATCTCCACGTTAATCGACAATTGTGCTGCTTTTTACCGAGCAGTTAAGGATGAACAAATAATGAGATAAGAATTAGCCCACGAAATTGAAAGAGATCTACAAAGTTGTAGCAAGATGTACTATGGAATCGCTGCTTTTGAATTTTAAATGCTCAATTCAATCAGACTTCCTGATCATTTATCAGTGTGTTTCCAGTTTAGGTGCTAGCAATTGCTTAAGCGTGTTAATGATGGCAATACCACGTTATGATATTGTCATTGTTTACTGAAAGCTTACTTACTTAAGTGGCGCTACAGTCCGGGATGAACCTTGGCCTCAACCAACATGCCTCTCCAATTAGCCTGGTCCTTAGCTAACTGTCTCCAGTTGCGTGCTTTAAGTTGGTTGAGGTCGGTTTTTACTTGTGCGCCCGACTTAAGGCGAGGTCTTTCTCTACTGCGTCCGAAGTCTGGCTGGGAGTCGAAGACTCTACGAATCGCAGTATTTGTGTCCATTCGTTCTACATGTCCTAGCCATCTTAAACGTCCAATGCGGAATTTTTTGACCAGGTAGTCCGCCAACGCAAACGGGATCGAAGATTTTTCGAAGAATTTTTTTCTCGAATCGACCAAGGATTTCTTCATCCGCTTTTGAAACGCCCATAGAGCAGGACTGGGATGATCAGGGTCTGATATAGGATCTCCTTAGTAGTTCGAGGCAGGGCTTTACTACTAAATTGCCTTCTTAGCCCGAAGAAACAGCGATTGGCAAGAGTAATTCTTCGTTTGATTTCTGACGAGATGTTGTTGTCAGAGTTTACAGCGGAGCCGAGGTAGACGTACTACCTCAAAGTTATATCTGTCAATGGAGACGTTCTGTCCAATTCGTCGATGTTGTGAGTCCTTTCGTGATGACAGCATATACTTAGTCTTACCCTCATTTACTGCTAAACCCATTTTCGCCGCTTCCTTCTCTATACTAGCAAACGTGGCTATGACATCACGTTGAGTCCTACCAATGATGTCAATATCGTCGGCGTATGCTAGTAGATGCACCGATTTTTGGAAAATTGTGCCTCTGGTGTTGGCTCGGGAGTTTTGCACAATTTTATCAAGAATCAAATTGAAAAAGTCACATGACAGCGCATCGCCTTGCCTAAATCCTTTTTTGGTATCGAATGTGTCGGTGAGGTCGTTTCCGACCCTGATGGAGCAGCGGGAATGATCCATCTTCATCCTACACAAACGGACGAGTTTGGGCGGTATACCAAAACTAGACATGGCTCTGTATAGTTCGTCTCTATAAATGTTGTCGTATGCGGCTTTGAAATCGATGAATAGGTGGTGGGTATCGATTTGGACTTCTTGAGTTTTTTCCAGGATCTGCTGAAGTGTGAAAATTTGATCGATTGTGGACTTTCCTGGCCTAAAACCACACTGATAAGGGCCGATCAGGTTGTTGGTAAACGGTTTCAGGCGTTCTCATATTACGCAGATAGGATCTTGTAGGTGATGTTGAGGAGACTTATGCCTCTGAAATAGGCGCAGTTCAGAGGGTCTACTTTTTTTGTGGATCGGGCAAACGATGCTGAGGTTCCATTCTTCAGGCATACTTTCATCGGAACAGATTTGGCTTATGAGTTGGTGGATATTACTTACCAAGTCATATCCGCCAGCTTTATAAAGCTCAGCGGGAAAGCCGTCATTTCCGGTGGCCTCATTAAGCTTGAGTTTAGATATTGCTATCCTCACATCACTTAGGTCTGGTGGTTGGCACAGTTTTCGCTGCCGTTGGCAATATTAAATGGTTCGTTTTGCCTGGCAGCGGAATGTTGTACGTTATCACCGTTTAACAGTGGCCAGAAGTGGTTCTTCCATATCCTCAGCACCGAATTTCCTTGTTCATCCGGACAGGATTCTGTTCGAGCCTTGTATCTTTGGCTTTGAAATTTTAAACTTTGGTAAAATTTGCGAACATCGTTCCTGCAGTGGCACCTCTCCATATCCTCGATCGCACGCTTTTCTTGCTATTTTTTCTTCTTTCTGAAAAGCCGGTGTTCTTCCCTTTGTCTAAAGAGCTCAACAGCAGCTCTCGTCTTCGCCTGCTTAGCCTTGTAGGTATCGTTCTTGGCTGCAAGTATTCCTCAGCAAACCAGGGGTTTCTTGCTGGTGGGCGCGAGATCTAATGGCTTGTTGGCATTGTTGCCATCGTTGTTCTTCGACGCTGGTGGTATGTTGTTAATCGACAGGTTAAGGGATACGCTTTGTGCGAAGGCCTTGGCGGTCTCCTGCGATTGCAGTCTTTCGAAATTAATTCTTTTCACAGTATTTCCAGTTTGTTGTGGCGTGGTGGATATCCGCATCATTACCTTGGCTGCAACAAGGTAGTGGTCCGAGTCGATGTTAGCTCCTCGGAATGTTCGGATATCCAAAATACTGGATGCGTGTCTCTTGTCAATCGCAATGTGATCAATTTGGTTGACTGTTCGTTGATCTGGAGACCACCATGTCCCCCTATGGATATCGAGGTGCGGAAACCGTGTGCTGGATAAAGTGGCATTTCGTTCCGTAGCGAATTCAATTAGCCTAAGTCCGTTGCCAGGCGTGTTGTCGTATAGGCTGTGTTTTCCGAAAATACTGCTTAAGATATCTTCTCTTCCTACCTTTGCGTTAAAAAATCCCAGAACTATTTTAATATCGTACTTCGGTAGTCGATCATAGGTTTTGTGTAGGAGCCCGTAGAAGCAATCTTTCGCTATGTCATCTTTTTCCTTCGTCGTAGTGTGAGCGCATGTAAGGCTTATGTTAGTGAATTTGGCCTTGATGCGAATTGTTAAAATGCGTTAGCTAATGTTTTGGAATAATAAGACGTATCTTGCCTAGGTCTGGCACTTATAACAATTCCGCATCCGATAAGGCAGCACCTCAAAGGATGAACAAGGTCGAGAGTCTTAACTAGATTAGTTTTATTAGATGGGTTCTTGTAATACAAGGAAATGATATATCTCCTTAATCTGACTGTTTAGGGTGAAATACAATGTTTCTAGGCCCCAAGCCTAAATTTAGTGTTTCCATTTTCTATAGATGAAGATTTCAATTAAAGGGCTTACAGCACCTCATTTCTATATCCGTCTGCTATTCTAGCATCAAATCAAAGATCGAAGGATATCCTTTTGAGATTTTTGAATACAAATCTTCTACAATCAGCAGACATTGCAGTCATATTCATCGTTTAATGAATGTTTTCTCAACTTTTCTAAACACAAAGTCTCCAAAAGCCCGCAGAATAGTATACAATTTGACAGCGGTCCCTTTGAAATGAAAGAGTGTTTTCCAATTACCAAGTTCGCAGCTCAACTCTTTCATATATATAATTCGCTTTACATGTTTCAAATTCCATTCCCTAACATGACATCTGTCTAAGCGCCGACCATATAAACGCATCTCTAATATCGAATATTGATGAACAGCATACCACATGCATTCATAGGCACCACTTGGCCGACAGCTCCTAACCATAGATGGTCCTATGGACAGACTATCTGACGGTGAATGAAAAATTGTATCTCGCGTAAGCGTTGCGGAAAAACAAATCCCTTCAGCACTACCACTTGTCGCGCGTATTCAGAATCACACATTCAACGTAAGCAACGACGTTTTCCATTATCCACGAGCGACGACACAGCCGTGCCATACGTTGACGTTTGACAAGAGATTGCGCACGCGCAGCCATTAGCAACAATTCGCTGGCATTTCATGAATGAAAAGCCTCTAATTAATGAGTGAATTATTGTGCGGACTGCGCAGTAGCCAGTACGCACAGCAGCGCCCACATTCCTTTTAGGGACTGGATCGTTTATCCGCGACCAGCAGCAGGCGCATGCGCGCAGGAATCTTTTCCTCAGGTGGCATCCAATGAAAGCGCGGTTGTAAGTGCGAGACATGATCTGGTTTTGTTATCATTGAGATCATCATCATGCGTTTTGACAAAGAGAAGGTTCTATACGAGGAATGGCTTCAACGTATACAGCAACAAAAAAACCCGCACAAACCTCTCAGAATGTGACGTAAAGTTTATTCAATTAACCAGTTCCTCCAGCCGGAGTCCTCAGCTTGTAATGGCGGGCGTGTATATATGAGCGCTGCTGAGGTTTGGCGAGTGCCGACACTCGCTCTGCGATCAGTGTGCATTTATTATATATGAAAGGACACGAGATATTCATTCTTCGGACGTTCTTAAAAATGCGGGAATTTAATTATCTGTCCAGGTTCTGTGCGAGCGTTCTATAGCTTGTTGCGGTGCCTTGCTGTTGTTTGCCGCATAACTTCGGGGAAACTGCGTCCTCTGCACATCGACATTGCGGATGATGATGGTGATGCTGATGAAGCCAGATTCCAAGGGTGCTTTGGCGAGTTTTTCTCCGGGGGTCTTCTTGCCGCCCTCCCCCACCACCATCAACGTTGATGGCTTTTTACGCTCTGCGCGGTCTTGTAGTTTTGTAAAAATCATTAATGCCGAACAGATGGACAACGATCGACGATGATCAGTTCTGATCGATCGATAGGTTTTTGCGTGCGGTGCATAAGTAGCGAGGAGGCGCGCGTTCCGTCAACCGATGTCAGACAACTGGCTGGATGGGCATCTTCGTGAGGGATCTGCGATCGTGAACAACCTTCCATTTAAGGATTTGTCACGTGCGATCTTTTGTTACAAATTCAGTAATCATTCAATTGCGTATTATGCATGCAGGAGGGAGAGATGTCACCGCGGAACTTGGGTCGCCAGCAGCCAACTGCACCTTCTGGCAAAAGGAGGAGCAACGCAAAAACACGGCAGGCATTCAAAGAGGCATTGCGCGTTGCACACTGGCACTGGGCGGCGACGCGGCTGCTTAATGTCCGATAGTTGTCCTTATATGGTTGAGGCGGTGGTATGCACGCGTTCGACGGTTTATAACGATGAGGGGCGCCTTTCTTTGCCCATAAAGAAGACCATATGGTGTTTGGTCAGTTGGTGCGTCTTGGGTTGGTTTTGTTTTTGTGCGTTGCTTTGGCTTTGTATGGTTTAATTGCTTTTGCAATTACATTGCACTTGCTGTGTAATGCGTTTGCAGATATGATCTATATGCGAGATGAGATTATATGTCTCGATGGATCGTTTTTCTGGGCTTGTAAAAGTTGTATAAAGAAGGTCATTGGAAGCAACAAAAAGGGGAACCTGCCAAGGAGTTGTTTGACATTAAAAATTCGGGACATAAGCTTTGAAATTTATTCTCCATAAGGCAACCATCAGATATTCGTCTCACTCAAACGGATTTGTCTTACCAAATTGATAAGAGCGAGTGATAGAAATAAAGCTTTGTCAGGCTGATTGATACAGAATATCTGCCCTCCAGTCCTCAGGTAGTCTGAAATATTTGACCTCCAGTTCTAAGTTCAAAACATGGGCCAGGTTGGGAGGGGTTTTTTTGGGTTAACCACTCATTCTACAAAAAGATTTATTATGACGCAATAAACAGGCTCCCAGAGGACTGCTTTTATTGATGACGGCCATGCTAAACTTAACAGGCGCTCTATCAACGTAGTAATGCTGCTACAAAGTAGACATTACTGCCATCGAGGAAATACGATGGATTGAGCCTGCTAAATGGAGAATTAATAAGTCTGACATTTCCTGAAGAGTAAACCGATATTCGGGGACAATAGACGTTGATTCTGACAAACATCCAAGAGTTTGACGAGAGGCTTCTCAAATGTGCCGTTTATAATCGGAGTTAAACTGCATGTTTTAGCAAAAAGGTAACTTACTTAGTTACTTAAGTGGCGCTACAGTCCGGAATGAACCTGGGTCTCAACCAACATGTTTCTCCAATTAGCCTGGTCCTTAGCTAACTGCTAGATGGGCTCAGGAGCAAGATGGTTAAAGCGATGCACAGAAGGTCTAGGATTGATTCCCATCCGTAGCAACACCTAAATAATTTTTCACTGGCCCTTCCCTCGAGTAGTATCAATTGTCAAGAAATGCTTATCTCAACTAGCCGTTCGGATTCGGCCTTAAACAGGAGGTCTAACCATAGTGCAGGGAGTACAAACGCACACATGAATGGTTTTGAGAAAACCTAGGGCGCTGGGTAATGGGTACTAACGACCCTGTTGTGCCAACAATTTGTATTTATTATTTGCTACCTGCCTCCAGTTGTGGATTCAAGTTGGTTGATGTCGGTTTCAACTTGTGCAAGCCACTTAAGGCAAGGCGTTGCTCTACTGGATATTCCTCTATTCCTCTATTGGTATCCGTTCCGTCTGCATATTCTATCCTTCTCAAAAGACCGAAACGTTCTTGATTTAATCTTCGTCTCCATAGCCCGTCAACACAAACAGGACCGAAGATTTTTTTCCCAAATCGACGAAGGATTTCTTCATCAACTTTTGATACGGTCCATGCTTCAGCGCCTTAGAGCAGGACTGGAATGATCAAGGCCTTGTATAGGATATCCTTAGTAGTTCGAGTGATGGCTTTACTGCTAAATTACCTTCTTAGCCCGAAGAAACAGCGATTGGCAAGAGTAATTCTTCGTTTGATTTCTGGCGAGATGTTGTTGTCAGAGCTAATAGCGGAGCCGAGGTAGACAAAGTCCCATACTACCTCAAAGTTATTTCTGTCAATGGTGTCCAATTCGTCGATGTTGTGTGTCCTTTCGTGTTGACAGCATATACCTAGTCCTACCCTCATCTACTGCTAAACCCATTTTTGCCGCTTCCTTCTCTGTACTAGCAAAAGTGGCTATGACATCACGTTGAGTCCTACTAATGATATCCATATCGTCGGCGTATGCTAGTAGTTGCACGGATTTTTGGAAAATTGTGCCTCTGGTGTTGCATCTGGAGTTTTGCACAATCATCCCAAGAATCAAATTGAAAAAGTCACATGACAGCGCATCGCCTTGCCTAAATCCTTTTTTGGTATCGAATGTGTCGGTGAGGTCGTTTCCGACCCTGATGGAGCAGCGAGAATTCTCTATCGTCATCCTACACAAACGGACGAGTTTGGGCGGTATACCAAAACTAGACATGGCTCTGTACAGTTCGTCTCTATAAATGCTGTCATATGCGGCTTTGAAATCGATGAATTGGTGGTGGGTATCGATTTGGAATTCTTGAGTTTTTTCCAGGATCTGCCGAAGTGTGAAAATTTGATCGGTTGTGGACTTTACTGGCCTAAAACCACACTGATAAGGGCCAATCAGGTTGTTGGTAAACGGTTTCAGGCGTTCACATATTACGGCAGATAGGATCTTGTAGGCGATGTTGAGGAGACTTATGCCTCTGTAGTTGGCGCTGTTCAGAGGGTCTCCTGTTTTGTGGATCGGGCAAACGATGCTGAGGTTCCGTTCTTCAGGCATACTTTCATCCGACCCGATTTGGTTAATGAATTGGTGGATGTTACTTACCAAGTCATCTCCGCCGGCTTTACAAAGCTCGGCGGGAAGGCCTTCATTTCCGGCAGCCTTAAGCTTGTATTTAACGGGTCCTCCATCTAACGTTTTGTTTTTTTCAACTAGTGCTTATTTCGTGAATGGTAACACTTAGCTCATGTCTGATTTGACAGATAATTAGTTTTATCCTTCCGCTGAACGAATATGGTTGAGTATACGCTTGAACAACGCTGGGAAATATTGCGACATTACTTTGAAAATCATGGTAATGTTGCAGAATGTGTGCGAAAATTGCGTACGGATTTTGGAAGAAGAGCAGCACCGTCAGCTCCGTATATTCGTTATCTTGTGAAAAAAGTGAAAGAAACTGACATCCTCATCGATAAACCAAAGCGTGAAAAGCCATACCAAGTCCAATTGGTTCAGGCGTTGAAGCCAACTGACCATCCAATGCGTTTTCGCTTCGCTAAGTGGGCCTGCGATCGACATAGAGAAGATGCCGATTTTGCCAAAAAATCATCTTTTCAGATGAAGCTCATTTTGATCTTGGCGGGTACGTAAACAAGCAAAATTGTCGCATTTGTGGCACAGAAAACCCGCACGCATACATTGAAAAGCCGATACACCCAAAACCCTGTTTGGTGCGGATTTTGATCCAGAGGCATAATTGGGCCATTTTTCTTCGAAAATGAGCAATGGGTGGCCGTTACAGTCAATGGCGATCGTTATCGGGCCATGTTGAACGAATTTTTGTTCAAAAAAATTGAAGAGGAGGATATTGGCAACATTTGGTTTCAACAGGACGGCGCTACGTGCCACACAGCCGAAGCTACACTCGATGTTTTGCGCCCTGTTTTTGAAAATCGCATTATCAGCCGCAGAGCTGATGTCGTTTGGCCACCTCGGAGCTGCGGTTTGACATCGTTGGACTATTATTTGTGGGGTGCCGTTAAAGATAAGTGTTACGCCGACAAGCCTGAGACAATTGAAGCTTGAAAGGTCATTATTCGTGAAGCCATTGGTGAAATACAGCTGCACACAATCGATAATGTGCTTAAAAATTGGACCGATCGTGTAGGCTAATGCATGGCCAGCCGAGGCAGCCATTTGAATGAAATTATTTTCCATTATTAACCGGAAGGATTGTACATTCAAATAAAAAAGAAATTTGAGAAAATATTCAGTAGTTTTATTTTATAACATTTTCAAAAATTTGTTATTTGGCGGACCCTATAGATGTTGCTATCCTCACTTTACTTAGGCCGGGTGGTTGCTAGTTTTCGCTGTGGTCTCCAGTCTGCAGAAGTGGTTCTTCCACATCCTCAGCACCGACTTTCCTTGTTCATCTGGACAGGATTATTTTCGAGCCTTGTATCCTTGGCTTTGACGTTTTACACTTTGTTAAAACTTGCGAACATCGTTTCTGGAGTGGCACCTCTCTATATCCTCGATCGCACGCTTTTCTTGCTCTTTTTTCTTCTTTCGGAAAAGCCGGTGTTTTTCCCTTCTTATTTGCCTATAGAGCTCAATGGAAGCTCCCGTCTTCACCTGTAGCTTAACCTTATATGCCTCATTCTTAACTGCGAGAATCTATCGGCATTCCTCACCAAACCAGGGGTTTCTTGCTGGTGGCCTCGAGAAACCTAGCACATCAGTTGCGGCTGATCTAATGGCTTGTTGGCATCGTTGCCATTGTTCTTCGACATTCGATGCTGGTGGTATGGTGTGAAACGAAAGGCTAAGGGATACGTGTTGCGCGAAGGTCTTGCGGGTCTCTGGCGATTGAAGTCTTTCGACATTAAATTTTTTCACAGTATTTCTGGTTTGTTGCGGCTTGGTGGATATCCCCATCCTTACCTTGGCTGCCACAAGGTAATGGTCCGAGTCGATGTTAGCCCCTCGGAATGTTCGGGCGTCCAAAATACTGAATGCGTGCCTCTTGTCTTTCGCAATGTCATGAATTTGGTTGGCTGTTCGTTGATCTGGAGACCGACATGTCCCCTTATGGATATCGAGGTGTGGAAATCGTGTGCTGGCTATAGTGGCATTTCGTTCCATAGCGAAGTCAATAAGCCTAAGTCCGTTACCAGACGTGTTGTCGTGTAGGCTATATTTTCCGACAATACTTATTGATATCCATTCCGTCTACATATTCTATCTTTCTCAAAAGACCAAAACGTTGTTGATTTAATCTTCGTCTCCATAGCCCGTCAACACAAACGGGACCGAAGATTTTTTTTCTCAAAGCTACGAAGGATTTCTTCATCAACTTTTGATACGGTCCATGCTTTATAAAACCGTGCCTAGTTTTGGTATAGTGCTCAAATTCGTTTGTCAGTTCAAGATGACTTTCTCGCTGCTCCTTCATGGTCGTCAATGATTTTTTTTTTTCAAAAAATTCCTGAAAGGATTCTGCGAAACTCCTGTGCCAACACCATGCATACAATCATTCATAAATGCTGCATAGACCGACGATATTTACATTCTTGATAGAACCTCGTTTGCGACTTGAAGGCAAGAATCTTCTAAGGAGGGTACAGAACTTAAAGACAGCTTCCACTTTGTGGTACGTAAGTACTTTGTATTCACTGTCCAATTAAGTAATAAAGCCCTCACACAATATTCTAAGAAAATTCTATGTAAGATCCGGATCATCGCAGTCCTGCTCTACGTCACTTGAATCGTATCAAAAGCGGATGCATTTGACAGGCTAAGGAGACGAAGATTCTACCACAATCTTTATGAGCTGTACTTCGACATAGCTCTGATACAAAAATCCAGTAGACTGACTTTAAGGTGGCTCTTACATGTGGAGCAAATGGTTTTCAATAGATGCAGTAGTGTGGCACGCATAAGTTGAAGCTGACATGAAGAACGTCAAATGCTGTAGGAAATCAACTGACAACCGCTGAGGCACAGATTTTTAATGATATCTCCGTTGGATTTTATTGTCCATTAATGAGTGGTTATTTCAAAATACGTATTCTGCTGTCTAAAATGTGAAATATGTAACCAAGTATCCCGCAAAATCATAAATTCAAAGTCTGTAAAATAAATCGCCCTAAAATTGCCTCTTGAATTTAAGAGAAATGTTCGTTTAGTCCTTCTATTTCTACCATTTTTTAAAATTCGTACTTTTGGGTGCTCAAACTTTTATCTCATAAGCCAAAGAGCATTTCACAAATCCCTTACAACGTTGTAATGAACAACAATTTATTTGAATTACTCCTCAAAGCCATCCTAATCCACCAACAAAAAAAAGAAACATCCACCAAAAACCATCACAAAAAAGGACCAACAACTAATTGAGCACATCACCGACAACAAGCAAACAGCTAAAAAGGAAAGAAAACCCTCATCAACAAAACTACTCAACACAATGAAAATCCAATCAAACGCAAATCACTCGAACCTTCTTCTGCCAAAGCTACCTAACGTGTATCCCAACTCCCGAAAACATCTTTTTCCAAATCAACAACCATCCATACCACAAATCCAGTGTATCTACAGTCTTACAAGCCTCCGACCTACCTCCACATCCGACAGGCAGTTTGCCAAAGTTATTAAATGGCCGCCGCATGTGATTTGACTAAGCCCTCGACGTTGTTGCTTGGTAAATAAAAATAACAATCACCGTCTTCGATGGGCAAACATCTCAGCTACATAGCCACGGCTTAACATCTGAATAGTGTACTCAGGTACAACGACGACGTCGTTGATTCCTTGCCAGCTCCTTGCCGAAATGCAAAGTAATGCGTCTCTACCGTCCTCTCGTTTTGCAAGTCGGAGGGGCGCGCGTGCTACTTCAACAAACAAGGGCGCAAAGTTAAACACCCCCTAGAGCACCTGGCCCAATAGAGACCGAAAAGCAAATAAGTCTCATAGTTGGAATAGCATAGAGAGGCATAAAAACGTTGATGACTGTTCAAGGATATAGCACCTGTCTTTGCTTTGCCTTTTGTTATAATGTAGTGCGTGTGTTTACTCATTAGTATCCTTATTGGTGGTTTCCTTGTATCCTTGGAAGTTTTTCTTTTCTATTTCACCTCGGAAATGTATACAAATCGATGAGCCTATTTGGTCACGCAATTGGCAAGAACACTAACGCAGGATATCATCACCAAAGTGGGTAGTTATCACCCAAGACGGCAAAGTTGTATTGGCCTCGTTTGCACTTCATTTCTAGGATCATAAATTTACAGTTGTGGCCGCTTGGAGGTGGCATGTAAATGTTGCAAATTTACAAGAAAAAAGTTTTCGATAACTTGTGGAAAATTAGCATTTTCTCATTCTGGAGGTGGGGAATTGCGTCGCGATTGGCCATTCGTAGTAGATAAAGGTGGAAGGTCATCTTGGGTAGATAATGGTTGTATGGAAGGCAGTTGTGTGTTGGTGTAATAGTGGGTCAAATGAGTTGAGTCAATCGATAGAAAAAGTTGGCGGAAAAATAATTTATTTGAGTAGGGGAAAGCTTACGAATAATAATTGGAAAACAGGCTTTCCCACGATGGAAAAGTGCGTTCACATTCTGGAGAAACGATGACGGTAATACAGGAGCGTCCTTTGTCAAGGACAAACTCCAATCAAGCTGTCTCAGGGAAACACCTGTATATACTCAAGGAGCTTCTCCAAAACGCACTAAATAAACTTTCCAAATGGGCGGTCAGTTGTGGACTGGGTGTCAACCCACATAAGACTGAAATGGTGCTATTCACTAGGAAATATAAAATTCCTCACATTGACCCCTATCACTAAACGGAACCGAACTAGTCTTCTCAGACAAAGCAAAATATCTGGGACTTATTATGGACAGGAAGCCTAACTGGAAGCTAAACATAACAGAAAGAGTAAAGAAAGCGACCATAGCACTTTATTCCTGCAAGAAAACCTTAGGCTTTAAATTGGGAATGAAACCTCGTATCACGCATTGGCTCTTTATATCGGTTACAAGGCCGATACTTCTTTATGGAGTAGTAGTATGGTGGACAGCACTAGAAATAGCTTTAAACAGCAAAAAACTAGTCAAAGTGCAGAGAACTGCGTGTCTGTGCATTGGTGGAGTACTCCGTACGACACCCTCAGCGGCATTAGACATTTTTTTTCACCTACTACCCCTAGATATTTTCGGCAAACAAATGGCAACTAACTCACCCATATGTCTTAAAGCCATCCAACAGTGGTCAAATATTAAATATGGCCACTCAAAAATTCTAAACGAATATACAAATGTTCCTGAAAACACCGATTACACCCTCACCAGATTAAACTTTGATAAGAGTTTCCGGGTCACAATCCCAAACAAAACGTCATGGGAGAGCAACGAACCTGTGCTAAATGACTCGATCCACTTCTACACCGATGGTTCCAAAACAAATGACGGAGTGGGTGCTGGTGTCTTCTCCGACAGGCTAAATCTCAGCCTATTTTTCCGTCTTCCTGATCATTGCAGCGTGTTCCAGGCGGAACTCATGGCGATCAAAGAAGCCTTATCCTGTTTGAAAGAGAATGTAATATCTGCCAAGGATATTAGCATTTTCTCGGACAGCCAAGCGGCAATCAAATCCCTGGAATCAGTCTCAAACAAATTCAAAGACAACCCTAGATTGCCGATCATCTCTGCAGGAGATGTCAAAGCATTTTAACATTCACCTATGCTGGGTGCCTGGGCATAGTGACATTTCAGGGAACTGTAAGGCTGATGAATTCGCCAGAAACGGAACCAAACTACCAATTGTACCCGACATGCAAAAGCTTAGTAGCGCAACACGCTAACAGCAAATCAAACCTCAGATGGCGTCTTGGTACGACGTGTCAAACAACCAAACAAATTTGGCCAAAGCTAGATTTGAGAAGATCAAAGTGACTGATTTCGCTCGATAGACCGCATATTTGCGATACCATAGGTGTCATCACGGGACATTGCTTAATAGGTAGGCACGCAGAAAGGCTAGGCCTCTTCTCAAACGACTTCTGTAGGAGCTGCATGGACGAGGAGGAGGAGGAAACAATACTCCATCTACTTTGTAACTGCCCGGCTCTATCAAACAAAAGGAAGCTACATTTCGGAGCTTATTATTTTCAAAGTCTCAGTGATTTGGCAAAAACGGAAGTGAAAAGCCTCCTCCGCTTCATCAAAAGCTCAAAATGGTTTTCCCATGGATAGTAAGGAGATTGGACAAGATCCACGTGGTATCACAACGGACCAAAGCGGTCTAAGTGTGCTGGCGAACGCCGGCAGCCACTCTAACCTAACCTAACCTAACTCCAATCAAATGGTGTCCCATAATGCTCGAAAGATTTGAATTTGCCACCATTTGTCAGGTTAACTGTTGGGAACAAAAAAAAAAACAATTTGCCATCTGACAGTTTAGGGTTAGGTTAGGTAAGGTTAGTAGGTTTAATGGGCTGTTGACACTCAACATCGCCCATAGCGATACCCTTTGTTAAAAAGAAGTGTACCTGACAAGAAAGTTTAAAAGGTATAGTGAGCGTGATACTTAAGTTGTAATCTGCGTTGTTCCATCCGCTTCGGACAGATATTAGCTCCATCCCGAAACGGACGATCTGGCTATAGGTTTCGTTGCTATCTCCGTGAGGTCCTCGTAGTAGAAGCTACCAAGAAGTTTGTTGCGGCTGTTGCAGATCGCTGGACAGTGGCAGAGTAGGTGTGGGATGTCCTCCTCGACTTCTGGGTCGCCGCATTTTCTGCATAGTTGGTGTGAGTCAGATAGTCCGATTCTATGAGAGTGCTTACCTAACAGGTTGTGACCTGTTGTCACTCTTAACGCTATAGAAATGGAAGCTCTGTCTAGAGCTATAAGCTTATTTGATTTGCAAGCGCTTATTTCTGGCCAAAGGTCTTTGGTGAGTTTACAAGTATTAATGTTATGCCACCTAGATTTTGTTGCACTTTGCGTGTGTCTAGTTATTGCCTGTTTTTTTAGAAGCAAGTGGGGGTCTAACCTTCTGTCGCATAAGGAGATGCAGCTGGACGATCCTAGTCTAGCTAACTCGTCTGCTTTCTCATTTCCTGGAATGTTAATATGTCCTGGCACCCAGATAATTTGGACTATATTCTGGTAACATAGAGCCTTTAGCTCTGTGCGGCAGCGTCCAACTATTTGTGATTTTATTATGTTGGTTGCCAGAGCTTTATTGATCGCTTGACTATTTACGTATGGAGATATCCTCTTGTGATATGTCAATTACTCTAGCTGATTAGGCAGCATCGAGTATGGCTAGGATCTCTGCTTGGAATACACTGCACGAGTTTGCTAGTCGAAGGGATGTGGCTAACCCGATTTTATCGCAGTAGACCCCAGAGCCCACTCCTATTTCCATTTTAGATCCATCAGTATAGATTGATATTTCAGTGTTGGATTACTTAGTATTTGACGACCATTCGTCTCTGCTTGGTATTCTAGTTAAATATTTGATGTCGAAATCGTGATATGGGATGGTGGAGTCAGATATCCCATTCTCGTATGCTACTAATTTCAATATTGTGCTGTGACCAAAGGGTTTGATACCCGCTTCTTTGAGACGTGCTGCACTTTTCGCTGCAAGTCAATTGGTGGAAGATTTAGAATTGCTTCCAAGCCTGCTGTGGATGTGGAGCGCATGGCTCCTGTTATGAGAACGCATGCTGTTCTTTGAAATTTTGTTAATGCGGTCAAATGCTTCGTCATTTTTCATGAAATTCCACCAGACTAGGCAACCATATGTAAGAATTGGTCTGACAACAGCTGTGTATAGCCATTTCGTGACCTTCGTGGACGGGTCCCATTTCCTACCACAGCTATAAAGTGCAATGTTAGCTTTCGCAACTCTTTCGTTGATATTCAGGTTCCAGTTAAGCTTGCTATTGCTATCAAGTATCACCCCAAGGTATTTTTTTTTCCGTGGGCTGGTGGAAATCTTCATAGACATGCTCATCGTGGCGTGGAAAAAAAAGTAGTGTGAGATTTTTACTCACTAAAACCACCACCCATTTTGTATTTCTATTGCAACTAAGTATTCGACTTATCCAGCAATTTTTTTTATCACGAGTATATGATATGTTTGGCAGTTAAATTTTCCTTTGAGAGTTCCTGCTTTTTCCGCAATTTATAGCGCGGTTTGTTATTATCGGGCCAAATCTAAGGGCTTAGTTCTTTAAAGACGCCGCAATATATTTGATTCGTCAAGAATTTGGAGGACTGCTGTGTTAACGTGTCCTAATAAACGTTTTTATGTTTTCGTGCCAAATTTTTTGTTTCATCTTTAACCGCGGGAATAACCAGATCTCTGCGTAGATCTTCGTTCCTTACGTACCACGGCGCATTGACGAATGATCTTAACATTTTGTTTTCAAATGTTTGTAGAATGTTTAGATTCGTTTCACTGGTACAACCCCATAGTTGTATACCATATGTCCAAATCGGTTTTAGCACTTGCTTGTACAATAGCAGCTTGTTATCAAGGTTAAGCTTCGAATATTTTCCGAGCAACCAGTACAGTTCTCTGTATTTATTTTTTAGTTCTTCGTATTTCTTTTTTACATGCGACTTCCATTTTAATTTTGCATCGAGCGTCATAACGAGATATTTCGCTTCATTTGCAAACGGGACTCGAACCGTATTTAGAAATACAGGCAAATTGTTTGTCCATTTATACGAAAAATCTACATGGATCGATTTGCTCTCATTAAGTGCAATCCGCCAGGATGTAGTCCATTCATTAACCTCGTTCAGAGCGTTTTGTAATTTGATATTTGTTTCATCTATTGTTGTGCCAACTGCTAGTATAGCAGTATCGTCAGCAAACGTTGCAACTATTGTATCGTTTGTTGTGGGATATCACGAGTGAATAGGAGGTACAGGATTGGTCCAAGGACGCTTCCTTGCGGTATACCTGCCATTATTTCTTTGAACTCGGAATATTCGCTTCCAAGTTTCACACGGAAGAGTCTATGCTCAAGATACGACACGAGGATTTTATATAATTGTTCTGGCAGAACTTGACTTATTTTATAAGTAAGGCCTTTGTGCCACACCTTGTCAAAAGCTTGAGACACGTCAAGAAATACGGCTGAACAAATTTTCTTTTCTTCGAAAGCTTTCTCAATTACATCTGTAATTCGATGTACTTGGTCCACCGTTGAATGTTTACTTCTAAACCCAAATTGATGGTCAGGTAAAAGACGTTTCTGTTCAATTATGGGGTGTAAGCGACCGAACCGCATATGACAGCATTTATAGAGACGAACTATACAGAGCCATGTCTAGTTTTGGTATACCGCCCAAACTCGTCCGTTTGTGTAGGATGACGATGGAGAATTCTCTCTGCACCATCAGAGTCGGGAACGACCTCACCGACACATTCGATACCAAAAAAGGATTTAGGCAAGGCGATGCGCTGTCATGTGACTTTTTCAATTTGATTCTAGAGAGGATTGTGCAAAACTCCCGAGCCAACACCAGAGGCACAATTTTCCAAAAATCGGTGCATCTACTAGCATACGCCGACGATATTGACATCATTGGTAGGACTCAACGTGATGTCATAGCCACGTTTGCTAGTATAGAGAAGGAAGCGGCAAAAATGGGTTTAGCAGTAAATGAGGGTAAGACTAAGTATATGCTGTCAACACGAAAGGACACACAACATCGACGAATTGGACAGAACGTCACCATTGACAGATATAACTTTGAGGTAGTACGGAACTTTGTCTACCTCGGCTCCGCTATTAACTCTGACAACAACATCTCGTCAGAAATGAAACGAAGAATTACTCTTGCCAATCGCTGTTTCTTCAGGCTAAGAAGGCAATTTAGTAGAAAAGCCATCACTCGAACTACAAAGGAGATCCTATATAAGACCCTGATTATCCCAGTCCTGCTCTACGGTGCTGAAGCATGGACCGGATCAAAAGCGGATAAAGAAATCCTTGGTCGATTCGAGAGAAAAATTCTCCGGAAAATCTTCGGTCCCGTTTGCGTTGACGGGCTATGGAGACGAAGATTCAACCAAGAACTATACGAGCTGTACAGCGACATGCCTCTAGTAAAAAAAAACTCCGCATTGGACGTTTAAGATGGCTAGGACATGTAGAACGAATGGACACCAATACTCGGCTTGCAGAGTCTTCGATTCCCAGCCAGACGTCGGACGCAGTAGAGGAAGACCTCGCCTTAAGTGGCGCCACAAGTGGAAACCGACCTCAACCAACTTGGAGTGCGCAACTGGAGGCAGTTAGCTAAGGACCGGGCTAATTGGAGAGGCATGTTGGTTGTTGGCCTCAGCCAGGGTTCATCCCGGACTGTAGCGCCACTTAAGTAAGTAAGTAAAAGTGCGCCAAATGTTTTTCCATAAGACTTCCTACAAGTAATATCGCTGGAGGGGAAATAGCTTCTATAGTGCTTAATCGAAGCGAAATTGTTAGCTGGGCTATGGAATAGGGTATAAATGGCCCTAATTGGAACAACGAAAAAATAAGTACTACCGACATAATCGCATTCACCAACAACTTTTATTTTTCATTCAAAACCAAATCATCCGACCAGAATCAGTATTATTCGCATTCATTTCGTATTCAGAATTTGAAATTTCGTTATTTAATATTTATTAATAAAAGATAATTAAAAATCGACTGCATTATCGAATGCCAATGATATTCGTCACAATAGGTATACACGGTACACCCACCTGTGCATTTCAAATAAATAACTTGCACGCGAATTGCACAACAACTCATTAAATAATGCAACGCATACCTCCGCTCCACCCAACCAACAAGTTGGCAATTTAAAATTAAACCCAACTGTCCGACGTAAATATGTTGCCCAGCAAAAAAAAAAAGGAAAAAGGATCCAAAACATTCATCAAAAATCAATAAGCCTGAACAAATCGCAATAAATAAATAATCCTCCCAATAAAGTATGGCATGCATGCAGTAACTGTAAAACCTAATCAATTTGCATTATTCAATACTTGCAACATAACATTCAATTGTTTGGCAGGTACAGATCCTCTAATCGAATCCTTTTACATCGAGCAAGCAGGAGTTTTGCACGTCCTCCTTCCGGAAATCCGCAAAGCGCATTAGAGACATAATTGGATTTTGCAACTGGACACACAATCAGTGCCACCGCACACACACAAACACCGCACAGTCGCGATGTCCTATAGCTATGATGATTCCAGGATATGTATGCGAACACTCATCAAAATGGCACCATAATCCCGAAATTCCAGTAAATAATCGCTTTTGCGTACTTAACGCGACATACAGGGGGATAATAACTATATTTCAGGAGACAACAGATAAGGACTCACAACATGCCAAGGATACGAGTATTTTGCGAAATTCCCATGCTTTCACATCGCACATACTAACTCTAGCAACAAGGAGCTGAATTCCAGCATTGTCCCTTGAATGCAACAATTGCAAAACCAAAATATGGGACAGGAGAATGAAGTAGTCCTTGTACCATTAGATGTGGTCACTTTTGGGATTCTTTTCACTGTCGAACACAATGTCCTGCGAAATGGGCATTTGCCTGATCTCCGGACACACATATAGGGGCTGACAATGGGGGATTATATGTCCAGTTGCAATGTTGATTTTTCTTTTGACAATGTCCTTTTGGATTGATTTATTTATTGTCCTGCAAATTGGAATTCTTCACCAGGATCTGAAAAGAGGACCACAACAGCAAGAGAAAGGGGGAAAACGAATTTAAATCGCATTGTCCTGGTGAATTTACGTCCGTCTCGGTCTCATTATCGTCCGCATCGACATCGAAGGAACACCTGTTCAATTAATCAATTCGAATGAAATAAATTTCGCAATGGGCTCACTCTTCGAAAGGACGATTGTTAGGGATCTGTGGAGATTACATGTGTGCCGACCACAGGGGCATCTTTCCCCGGATTATTGATGGGTTAATCAAATCAATTAAATCGCCATTGATGCACATCAGGAGTGCGTATCGCTTGCAGTGAAATTGATTGGAGGACCACAATCGACGATGTTCATCGGTCATCGTGTAAAACAGGGACGAAGTCAACTCGGAGGGAATATCAATTTTAAGAGTGTCACCTGTTGTCGTGGTGGGAAGGGATCTTTTTTGTAAGTTTCTGCGACTGATTGTTAAGTTTTGGGGTTTCATGTTTGGGTTTCATTTTTGGGAATTGTGATTTATTTATCCAGTCTGTCACATTCCGGGTGGGAATGAGGACAGAAAAAGACAACTAACTGGAGCAGTTTTTTTCAGTCAATTTTTGTCCAATGATGTTAACATCAGATTTCGAAAAAGATTCTGCGAATTATAATCAAGCAAAAGAAAAACAACAATTCTCCGATATGATAGCATAGATATCACTCATGCAAGCGGTAAGATAGATCCCTTTGACAGTTGTCAATGTAAATACCGCGCTGTCCAAAAATATATGACCTGAATTAATTAATAAGCTTATTGACAAGAAAGTACTTACTTACGTAAGTGGCGCTACAGTCTGAAACGAACCTGGGACTCAACCAACATGCCTCTCCAAATAGCACGGTCCTTAGCTAACTGCCTCCAGTTGCGCACTCCAAGTTGGTTGAGGTCGGTTTCCACTTGTGCGCGCCATTTAAGGCGAGGTCTTCCTCTACTGCGTCCGGGGTCTGGCTGGGAATCGAAGATTCTGCCAGCCGGAGTATTGGTGTCCATTCGTTCTACATGTCCTGGTCATCTTAAACGTCCAGTGCGGAGTTTTTTTTTTGACTAGGGGCATGTCGCTGTACAGCTCGTATAGTTCTTGGTTGAATCTTCGTCTCCATAGCCCGTCAACGCCAACGGACCGAAGATTTTTCGAAGAATTTTTTTCTCGAATCGACCAAGGATTTCTTCATCAGCTTTTGATACGGTCCGTGCTTCAGCGCCGTAGAGCAGGACTGGGATGATGAAGGTCTTATATAGGATCTCCTTAGTAGTCCGAGTGAGGGCTTTACTACTAAATTGCCTTCTTAGCCCGAACAACCAGCGGTTGGCAAGAGTAACTTTTCGTTTAAATTATGACGAAATGTTGTTGTCAGAGTTAATAGCGGAGCCGAGGTAGACAAAGTCCCATACTACCTTAAAGTTATATCTGTCAATGGTGTCCAATTCGTCGATGTTGTGTGTCCTTTCGTGTTGACAGCATATACCTAGTCTTTCCCTCATTTACTGCTAAACCCATTGCCGCTTCCTTCTCTATACTAGCAAACGTGGCTGTGACATCACGTTGAGTCCTACCAATGATGTCAATATCGTCAGCGTATGCTAGTAGTTGCACCGAATTTTTGGAAAATTGTGCCTCTGGGTTGGTTCGGGAGTTTTGCACAATCCTTTCAAGAATCAAATTGAAAAAGTCACATGACAGCGCATCGCCTTGCCTAAATCCTTTTTTGGTATCGAATGTTTCGGTGAGGTCGTTTCCGACCCTGATGGTGCAGCGAGAATTCTCCATCGTCATCCTACACAAACGGACGAGTTTGGGCGGTATACCAAAACTAGACATGGCTCTGTGTAGTTCGTCTCTATAAATGCTGTCGTATGCGGCTTTGAAACCGATAAATAGGTGATGGGTATCGATTTGGACTTCTTGGGTTCTTTCCAGGATTTGCCGAAGTGTGAAAATTTGATCGATTGTGACCTTCCCTGACCTAAACCACACTGATAAGGGCCGTTCAGGTTGTTGGTAAACGATTTCAGGCGTTCACATATTACGGCAGATAGGATCCTGTAGCCGATGTTGAGCAGACTTATGGTTCTGTAGTTGAAGCAGTTCAGAGGGTCTCCTTTTTTTGTGGATCGGGCAACCGATACTGAGGTTCCATTCTTCAGGCATCCGACCAGATTTGGCTTATGAGTTGATTACCAGTCATCTCCACCAGCTTTATAAAGCTCAGCGGGAAGGCCGTCATTTCCGGCGGCCTTATTAAGCTTGAGTTTAGATATTGCTATCCTCACTTCACTTAAGTCGGGTGGTTGGCAGTTTTCGCTGTCGTTGCCAATATTAAATGATTTGTTCTGCCTGGCAGCGGAATGTTGGTCGTCATCGCCGTTTAACAGTCTGCAGAAGTGGTTCTTCCATATCCTCAGCATCGACTGTGTCTCAACTACGATATTTCCTTGTTCATCTTGACAGGATTCCGTTCGAGCCTTGCATCCTTGGCTTTGACGTTTTACACTTTGGTAAAACTTGCGAACATCTTTACTGGAGTGGCACCTCTCTATATCCTCGATGGCTCGTTTTTCTTGCTCTTTTTTCTCCTTTTTAAAAAGCCGGCGTTTTTCCCTTCTTCTCTGTCTATAGAGCTCAATAGCAGCTCTCGTCTTCACCTGCAGCTTAGCCTTGAAGGCCTTGTTCTTGGCTGTAAGCATCTGTCGGCATTCCTCATTAAACCAGGGGTTTCTTGCTGGTGGCCGCGAGAAACCTAGCACATCAGTTGCGGCTGATCTAATGGCTTGTTGGCATCGTTGCCATTGTTCTCCGACATTCGATGCTGGTGGTACGGTGTTAATGGGGAAGTTAAGGAATACGTGTTGCTCGAAGGCCTTGGCGGTCTCTTGCGATTGCATACTTTCGAAATTAATGTTTTTCACAGTCTTTCTGGTTTGTTGTGGCGTGGTGAATATCCGCACCCTTACCTTGGCTGCAACAAGGTTGTAGTCCGAATGTTCGGAAATCCAAAATACGGGATGCGTGCTTCTTGTCCACCGCAATGTGATCAATTTGGTTGAATGTTCGTTGATCTGGAGACCGCCATGTCCCCTTATGGATATCGAGGTGAGAAAACCGTGTGCTGGCTACAGTAGCATTTCGTAGCGAAGTCAATCAGTCTCAAAGAGTCCGTTGCCAGACGTCTTTTTTCCTCCGTCGAGGCGTGAGCGCATATAAGGCTTATGTTGGCGAATTGTTACAATGCGTTGGTTATTGTCTAGGAAAAATAAGACTTCATTCCTAAGTCTGGTACTTATAACATATACGCATCCGAATAGTCGCTGTTTCTGCTCACTATAACACGGTTCCTGGATGGCAGTAATGTCTGCTTCGTACAAGTTTAGGGCTTCCGCTAGTTGTTCGCCTGCACCTCTCCTGTTTAATGTTCTCACATTCCAGGTGCAGATACGAACGTCGTTATCCTTTTTTCGTTTAGCATGGTCGTCAACAATAAAATCAGTGCTTTCCGAGGCTCTTGATTGCTTTGTAACAACAATTTGTTCCGTTAGTGGGTAGTTTACCAAAAGCATAACCCTCAATGTGGAGGGCCAGTTCCAATTTATTATATACCCCTGGGACACAGAGCCATCCGTATCCACTTCGGGATTGAACGCTGCCGTTTGCCTTTCGGTTTATCCGCCATCATCTCTGTCCAAGGGACCTGACTTAACCTTGCGATTCCTAGATAACCTGTTTTCCGAATATGTTGAAGTAGCTTATCTATGTTCACCTGGGACAGCAGGTTGGGTAGGTTGACATACACCCTTGAGCACCAACCGTTCCCGCGACTTTGGGATAACCACAACCACCATGCTACTCCCAGGGGGCATACCTCTCTTACAGGCTGAGTCAAGCAGACTGGTGTCAGAACGACACCAGAAATACTGACATGACTCTGGGGCTCGAGGTCGAGGCCTGGCAACCTCTGCGTTTTCTGATTCCAGACACTAGCTGAAGCAGGAGGCCAGTGAATAGACTGAGGAAAACAGCCTGAAAAAGAGAGAAGAAAAATTAGGAATAGCTGAAAAGAAAGAAAGAAAGAAAGGAAAGTTGAAAAGAACATAGTAAAAGAGAACAGGGGAGACAAGGAATAGTAGCATGAAATAAATAGGGAGACGAGAACTAAAACTACCTAACCTACTAGCTCCTGGCGTAGTCGAAATACTCCTCTAGAGAAGACTGCAAAGTTATCAGTCGTTTCCCTTGTAAAAAGGACCCGACCAAAAGCCTGACGTATGGGCTTTTGGTCGGGTCCGAAGAGATCAAAGCCCATTGCTGGGAGGTCCCTGAGATGGGAATACCGTGGACACTCAGTTAAAACATCTAACCAATCCTCTCCACATCCCCTGTTTCAGACGGGGTCCTTTTATGTAAAAATGCATTTAAAGAGCCATGTCAAGTCAGCAGAAAGCCCATGTGAAGAGAGAGTCCCAGATTGATCCTATCGCTAGCCAACCGATATTATGTCCATTAGGAAGTTGTTGGAAATAATACCTGAATACAACTACAATTCCCTGCACCTCAGTGAACATATTGCTATCGGTATTTTGGTAAAGCCTGTGAGCCTACTTTGAAGCCAGCTGCCGGGTATTTGTACTTCTCTTAGAATTGACGGATGTCCTGCTTATCGCGAGACTCTTTGATTTCCCTGAGCTGGGATGCTGCGTGATATCTTTTTTACTATGCAGGATTTTCTCCTCTTCCTGGTTCGGTACTCTTCCCGTACTCCTTTCGTGGGTGGCTTGTAGCCTATGGTAGTTTCCGTTCTTTGATGTTATTGCGACACTGTATCAACTGGGTGTTGACATTGGTGGAGGATGAGGGCACAGCAGGGAGTCTGTCACTCAGCTTTTGTTTATTGACTCTGGCAATCTCCAGAACACTACGGCGACCAACGTAAAGTCTCTTCCCTGTCACCATTCGTAGCTTCTTCTTGTTGGAAATTCGGGTTCAGAGTTTGACTGCGACAGGAAAATGGTCAAAGTCGACGTTTGCTGCTCCAAATGTGTGTACATCCAGAATTTTGGATGCGTGGCTCACATCTATCAGCTAATGGTCGATTTGGTTGGCGTTTCTATCATCTGGACAACGCCAGGTTGCTCTGCGGATTCGAAGTTGTGGGAACATAGGGCTGCTGATAACAGTATTAAATACTTCCGCGACGATTAAAAGTCGGAAGCCCATTATCTGCTGTCGTTTCGTGAAGGCTGTGCTTTCCAATTGACTCGCCGAAGATGATTTTCTTACCGATTTTCATATTTAAGTCCTCTAATAAAATTTTTACTTCGTATTCCGGACAGGTTCCATGGGCTCCGTCCAGGTCGTAAAATTCCTCCTTGATGGGGTGTTCAGTCTCTTCGGTTAGAGTGTGTGCACATATAAGGCTGATATTGTACAACGTTATTCCAATGTGGATCACAGCCAGACGATCACTAACCGGGCAAAGAAGATTTTTGTTGACCTAAGTTTTTTTTCCAAGTAACGGGTGATTTTTTAAGAGGTTTAGAACTTTTTTTAAAAAAAAAAACACAAAAAATTCGAAAAAATGAATGAAATATTTATTTGAATCGATAGTTTGAACCTTGCAATTTAATGTTTAAAGATAATTTCATGCAAATGTTGACCGCGGCTGCGTCTCAGGTAGCCCATCCGCTGAGTCCAATTTTGGCATACTCTTTCACACATCGGCCGGTATCTCACGAATGAATGCATGGATGTTGGCTTCCAGTGCGTCAATCGAAGCGGGCTTGTCCCTATAGACATTAGCCTTGACATACCCCCACAAAAAATAATCAAATGGTGTCAAATCGCACGATCTAGGCGGCCAATTGACCGGCCCGAAACGTGAAATTAACTGTTCACCAAACTCGCCTCGCAATTGCGCCATTGTTTCGCGTGCTGTGTGGCATGTGGCACCGTCTTGTTGAAACCACATATCATGCAAGTCAAGAACTTCCATTTCGGGCAAAAAAAAGTTTGTTATCATCGCTCGGTAGCGTTCACCATTGACAGTAACGCTGCGATTCGCATCATCTTTGAAGAAATATGGCCCAATAATGCCGCCGGCCCATAAACCGCACCAAACAGTGGCTTTTTCGGGATGCATTGGTAGCTGTTGCAATGCTTCTGGCTGATCTTCACTCCAAATGCGGCAATTTTGCTTATTTACGTACCCCTTCAACCAAAAACGAGCCTCATCGCTGAACACAATTTTTCGATAAAAAAGCGGATCCACGGCCAGCTTTCCAAGAGCCCATTCACCAAAAATTCGGCGTTGTGGTAGGTCGGCTGGCTTTAGTTCTTGGTCACAATCTTCCGAATAGACTGCTCAGAAGGTCGAGAATGCCGATCATAAAATGGAAGGAGCGCGCGATGAACATTTCGAACCGAGCACGAATTTTGATAGTAAAATTCAATAATTTGCAAGCGTTGTTCATTTGTAAGACGATCCATGGTTAAATTGCAAACCAAACTGAAGCTGTTTGACAGTGACACAAGGTACTAAACACACGTCAGCTGTCAAAACCAGTGTTGCCAAAACCAAACCAGCTAAAAAATCACCCGTTATATGAATCATTGGGTGATATCTGTAAAAAAATGTCGCATATTTTTCGTTCGTGTATGATCCTGTCCAACGTATTTTTTGGATCGCGGTTATGTCTGCCCTGTACAAGGACAGATTAAAGTTTTTGAGTATCATCCGGGGTGTACATAACACACCAAACCCCGACCTGGTGCATACTTGTCTTTGTCCGTGGATGTTCCGGTTCTGGTTGATGTTTGAAGGAATCTGTAATTCAAGGCTGTTGTCTCTCCCGATATAAGCTATTTTGTACGTGGTAAGGAAGTTACTCTGATCGCACAACTCCAAACCATGGAGGGTCAGTTCCAATTAATTAGATACCCCTAGCTACCATCAGTATCCACTACAGGATTGATCGCTTCCGTTGGGCTTGAGGGGCCTGACTTACCCTTGAGATTCCTTTCTTTTCAGCGTTCTTACATTGATCACTGTAGTCACAATGAAATTGTTGAGTTGATCTTGAATGATATGTTTTCACTGATTAGATAGTAAGCCCAAAGTACAACGTCCTGGAGGGCCAATTCCAATTTATCAGATACCCGCAGGACACGCCTGTATCCAATTTGCATGAGTTGTTTTGTTATCTACCCACTGACTCAGCTCCTTAATCTCCTTTTAAGTGCACAGAATATCTGCAACCACTTTTGAAATTAAACTTGCAAAATCGATGCCCCGAGTCGCGAGACAGTTCAGTATTTTCCAAGGACCTTAAATTTTTTTACGATTAGTCAATTCGTCCAAATGATCCCTGATAGCCGTAATATCTCAATGTTGAGTGTTCCTTAAACACAAAGCAAACACAAGGACCATCTCAAATATCATATGTGCACAAATCAATATTTCTATTAAGTTGTGTGTCCTTAACAAGCGTACTTTAGAGAAAACAAATATTAAATTGAAAAATTGGTTTTCATTGCTGTGGCGCACATATTTTTCTAACGACAGTGAGAAAAAAAAACGCAAACAACGATTGAATGTTTACCTCCTCCGGAGCAAAAAAAAGGAAAAGGATAATAATGGCCATTTGTGCACACCCATATACACAACTCAGCAAGTCGGATTTATCCAACGAACGTTCCGTTCCGTTCCGTTCGTTCAATAGCAAACAATTTTGTTAATTGATTTGAGTTTGGTTTGTTGCTGTTTTTTTTTTTGTTTTTTCCTATTTTATATCCTTTCCTCCTGCTGCCTTTGTTTATATCCTATCCACGTATGCGGCAGCGAATCTGAAAGTAATATCAAGCACCTGCTACTGTGATTTTTTTTTTCAAAACATTGTATCCGCATATATGACTAATCCACCAGTCGATGTTTTGAGGATGGAGATATGAGGTACAAAAAAAAAGGACGACCACAAAAAATAAGGATTTCCATGTACACTCGTTGCAGTGCATAAATCGATTGCATTCATTTAGTCGGTAAACAAAGCTGCAATTTGTGAGATTGTTTTTTGATTGTATCAAAGGATTGCACATGCAAGGATAATAATAGGAGATTGCAACAAAAGCTACATATGAGTCCATCGTTGGTGTGCATAAAGTAGTGAAATGAAAGTGGTCGCTAGTAGTGGATGCATATTTTGAATTCCATGAAGGGGCATTTTGTCAATTTAGGAAGTAAGTGCGGTGGTGTTGAGGGATTTTTTTTGGGAAACACCTATATTTCTGATGGTTATTGGAAAATCGATTTTCCCAGTCGAATGCCAGAGATAAAAATAATCGAGGTTTAGTGTAGGTACATGAAATTTTTAAATTTTAAATTAAAATAAATAAATGCGAATGTGGAAGATTTTAAATTTAAAGTTTATATTGTCGTGCAGGTACAATTATGAAGGTGGAGTTTAAAATTTCAATTTACCTAACCTGTTATCTTCTGCAAGCATTATCTCAGGCTACTCCTGGAACGTTATAGGTTCGCCCCAACGGAGAACAGTTTATAAAAAAAATATAACAAGGGTTATCACCTAAATTTCTTTATATAATTGACAAGCGCTAAAGGGTTTATGACTATACCCCTGTAGTGCCCCTGCAGCGGGCATTAGGGAAATTGAGGAGAAGAGGAGAGGAAAAACTGAGTTTGGCAAGACATTCCACATTCGTGTTGTTCGGTTTAGGTATGAATCTCTATATTTCATAGTACGTCCGAAGATAGGCTTGAGGGTGAACTGATAAGTATTCGTGGCACGGAGAGTATTACTGTTGAATATTTTAAGGGGCGGAATGCAACTTCGCTCAACGCGTATACGTTGACCTTTCGATTCACACCATACCACCAGCATCGAATGTCGAAGAACAATGGCAACGATGCCAACAAGCCATTAGATCAGCCGCAACTGATGTGCTAGGTTTTTCGCGGCCACCACCAAGAAACCCCTGGTTTGATGAGGAATGGCGTCAGATACTCTCAGCCAAGAACGAGGCCTACAAAGGCTACAAGGCTAAGCTGCAGATGAAGACGAGAGCTGCCATTGAGCTCTATAGGCAAAGTAGACGGGAAGAACATCGGCTTTTCAGAATGAAGAAAAAAGATCAAGAAAAGCGCGCGATCGAGGATATAGTGAGGTGCCACCCCAGGAACGATGTTCGCAAGTTTTACCAAAGTGTAAAACGTCAAAACAAAGGATACAAGGCTCGAATAGAATCCTGTCGAGATGAACAAGGAAATATCGTAGTTGAGTCGATGCTGAGGACATGGAAGAACCACTTCTGCAGACTGTCAAACGGCGATGACGGGCAACATTCCGCTGTCAGGCAGAACGATCCATTTAATATTGGCAACGACAGCGAAAATTGCCAACCACCCGACATTATTGAAGTGAGGATGGCAATATCTAAAATCAAGCTTAAAGGGGCCGCCGGAAATGACGGCCTTCCCGCTGAGCTTTATAAAACTGGCGGAGATGACTTGGTAAGTAACATCCACCAACACATAAGCCAAATCTGGTCGGTTGAAAGCATGCCTGAAGAATGGAACCTCAGCATCGTTTGCCCGATCCACAAAAAACCCTCTGAAAACCAACAAGACCCTCTGAACTGCGCCAACTACAGAGGCATAAGTCTGCTCAACGTCGCCTACAAGATCCTATCTGCCGTAATATGTCAACGCCTGAAACCGTTTACCAACAACCTGATCAGTGTGGTTTTATGCCAGGAAAGTCCACAATCGATTAAATTTTCACACTTCGGCAGATCCTGGAAAAAACCCAAGAAGTCCAAATCGATACCCACCACCTATTTATCGATTTCAAAGCCGCATACGACAGCATTTATTGAGACGAACTATACAGAGCCATGTCTAGTTTTGGTATACCGCCCAAACTCGTCCGTTTGTGTAGGATGACGATGGAGAATTCTCGCTGCTCCATCAGGGTAGGAAACGACCTCACCGGCACATTTGATACCAAAAAAGGCTTTAGGGAAGGCGATGCGCTGTCATGTGACTTTTTCAATTTGATCCTTGAGAGGATTGTGCAAAACTCCCGAGCCAACACCAGAGGCACAATTTTCCAAAAATCGGTGCAACTACTAGCATACGCCGACGTTATTGACATCATTGGTAGGACTCAACGTGATGTCATAGCCACGTTTGCTAGTATAGAGAAGGAAGATGCAAAAATGTGCTTAGCAGTAAATGATGGTAAGACTAAGTAACACGAAAGGACACACAACATCGACGAATTGGACAGAACGTCACCATTGACAGATATAACTTTGAGGTAGTACGGGACTTTATCTACCTCGGCTCCGCTATCAACTCTGACAACAACATCTCGTCAGAAATCAAACGAAGAATTACTCTTGCCAATCGCTGTTTCTTCGGGCTAAGAAGGCAATTTAGTAGTAAAGCCCTCACTCGAACTACTAAGGAGATCCTATATAAGACCCTGATCATCCCAGTCCTGCTCTACGGCGCTGAAGCATGGACCGTATCAAAGGCGGATGAAGAAATCCTTGGGCGATTCGAGAGAAAAATTCTTCGAAAAATCTTCGGTCCCGTTTTCGTTGACGGGCTATGGAGACGAAGATTCAACCACGAACTATATGAGCTGTACAGCGACTTACCTCTATTCAAAAAACTCCGCATTGGACGTTTAACCAGACGTCGGACGAAGTAGAGGAAGACCTCGCCTTTAGTGGCGCGCACAAGTAGAAACCGACCTCAACCAACTTGGAGTGCGCAACTGGAGGCAGTTAGCTAAGGACCGGGCTAATTGGAGAGGCATGTTGGTTGGGGACCAGGTTCATCCCGGACTGTAGCGCCACTTAAGTAAGAATATTATATTTCATTTTGTATGATGAAAAATAACTTCAAAACTGACAATTCATAAACAATGGCATAACACACCTCCTCCTCCTAACATGATTATAAGTCACTCGTAATCCTTTTTGAATAATTAAGTAGCTAAATTGAATACTGCAACAAGGACAACATGTATCCCGTGTACTACTCTGTGTTCTTTGCAAAAAATAGTTGAAAGCGTCGACTTGAACATTCAATCCCCTAAAGGACGACTCCTTCAATTTGCTTGCACATCCCCATTAAAACTTGAAAAGTTTATTTCATCTTTCCTCCCACACGATTCTTTTTGCATAAAATGCAAACAACAACCAGCCCATCGTCTATACGCTCTTTTTTAAGGAAGGAAGCTTCAGGTGAAGCATTATCCTGCTTCAACAATAACGAAGAATAATAAAGTTCACTCAGCGACAAACTTTATACCATTGCCATGCCATCCTGCCACGCATATCCTTCTCTTCACGAGTATCAATGAACAAAATACAAATTTATGCATAGCACAAGGTTAACATCATTAAACGCACGGTAAATGTTAAACAAAATGTCCTTCACTCCGGTGGAATCTCTAAAGTGGATCTGATCCTATTACTAAAATATTGCCAAGGAAGAACAAAAAAAAAAAAAAATAAGTGGTCTGTGTATATTATTTCTCACCCAAGATGTGATAATGGATTTGTCCGTTCTGATGGTGGTCCACATCGGTTATCCTTTGACCCAGCCGACACGAAGATAGATTGTGTAAAAAAAAAGTGTCATCGCCCTAAGTTTGACTTTTCAATTGTAATTTGTGTGTTCCAAATATTATTGCTTCAATTTGTCGTACACAAGAAACTCCCAGGATGCATCCTTTCTACTGGATACTGGATTCTGTTATTATCGTCGTACCTGGTGACGATGATGACTCTGTTTTTTTTTCTCTCGAACAAAAATGTGGAAAACAATTGCCGACGACCCCTGTCGAGGGAGTTGGCAAAATGTCATTATCAGCATGGACATAAAGGACTCGGTTTCTGTTTTGTTTGTAATAAATATTTCAAATAAATAAATGGGTCAGGACATACAGTGTTGTTGTTGTCTAGCTGACCATGCCCAATGTTGTTTGTAATTTTCCGCCAATTTAAGGTCCTGAATGCTGGTAAACCTTTAAGGTTCCACGTGAAAGGATATGTGTGTATGTGTCGGAATGCCGTTTGATATGATGGGCTAAACCATAAAGGATACACACAAAAAGAGAATAGGGAAACAGAAAATTGCACACAATGGCACTACAAACGGGCGGCTAAAATCGATTCGGGTGGCGAGTCTCAACCAACTCAACTATGCAACGGAGCTAGAGCGTGTGTGCACGTGAAAGGGCCACCACAATCGGATCTAATGATCGATGGTAAATATTTTTCCCAAGGACAATGACTGGGGGCGTATCAAATGCACCGCTCACCGGAAGTACCTTGCGGAAGGAAATTATTCGATATATTGATGATTTGATTGTAGTTTGGATTTAAACAACAAAAAAAAATTGGTTTCAGTTTTGTTTGTGCAATTTTGAAAATCCGGTTGGGACGAGATTAATGGTAAATCCGTTTTGACAGGATTCTATATAAATATATGTTTCCTTTTCTTTTTTTTATGATTTTTCTCTTTTTTTTATGATTTACGCAAGGACATTCGATATATTTACTGACTGTGTCGATGGTTTATTTTTTTTTCCTGTTTGACTCGTTTTACTAACAGATGTAATTTGATACAGGCCATACAAGGATACACAGAGTGGTGCTTTTAGACTGAGATTAAACATTTATGAATCTTTATGAATCGTTTTTGTGGCCAGTCTCGGAGTTATTTCAAATTTTCTTTATTTCTTAGGATAGGGTTGAGTAGACCAGATTTGGTACACTTTGATATTACGTAGAGCTGGCACTGTGTAAAATGGCCCCGATTTGAAAAAATACCACATTGCCCTAAATTTTAGGCAATTTCAGACTATCACAGGGCGTCCAAAAATGTCAGAGCAGATTTGGTAAACTTTGATATCACGTAGAGCTGGCACTGTGTAAAATGGCCCCGATTTGAAAAATACCACATTGCCCTAAATTTTAGGCAATTTCAGACTATCACAGGGCGTCCAAAAATGTCAGAGCAGATTTGGTAAACTTTGATATCACGTAGAGCTGGCACTGTGTAAAATGGCCCCGATTTGAAAAATACCACATTGCCCTAAATTTTAGGCAATTTCAGACTATCACAGGGCGTCCAAAAATGTCAGAGCAGATTTGGTAAACTTTGATATCACGTAGAGCTGGCACTGTGTAAAATGGCCCCGATTTGAAAAATACCACATTGCCCTAAATTTTAGGCAATTTCAGACTATCACAGGGCGTCCAAAAATGTCAGAGCAGATTTGGTAAACTTTGATATCACGTAGAGCTGTGTAAAATGGCCCCGATTTGGAAAATACCACATTGCCCTAAATTTTAGGCAATTTCAGACTATCACAGGGCGTCCAAAAATGTCAGAGCAGATTTGGTAAACTTTGATATCACGTAGAGCTGGCACTGTGTAAAATGGCCCCGATTTGAAAAATACCACATTGCCCTAAATTTTAGGCAATTTCAGACTATCACATGGCGTCCAAAAATGTCAGAGCAGATTTGGTAAACTTTGATATCACGTAGAGCTGGCACTGTGTAAAATGGGCCTGATTTGAAAAATACCGCCCTGAATTTTAGGCAATTTCAGACTATCACATGGCGTCCAAAAATGTCAGAGCAGATTTGGTAAACTTTGATATCACGTAGAGCTGGCACTGTGTAAAATGGCCCCGATTTGAAAAATACCACATCGCCCTAAATTTTAGGCAATTTCAGACTATCACAGGGCGTCCAAAAATGTCAGAGCAGATTTGGTAAACTTTGATATCACGTAGAGCTGGCACTGTGTAAAATGGTCCTGATTTGAAAAATACCACATCGCCCTAAATTTTAGGCAATTTCAGACTATCACAGGTCGTCAAAAAATGTCAGACCAGATTTGGTAAACTTTGATATCACATAGAGCTGGTACTGTGTAAAATGGGCCTGATTTGAAAAATACCGCCCTGAATTTTAGGCAATTTCAGACTATCACATGGCGTCCAAAAATGTCAGAGCAGATTTGGTAAACTTTGATATCACGTAGAGCTGGCACTGTGTAAAATGGCCCCGATTTGAAAAATACCACATTGCCCTAAATTTTAGGCAATTTCAGACTATCACAGGGCGTCCAAAAATGTCAGAGCAGATTTGGTAAACTTTGATATCACGTAGAGCTGGCACTGTGTAAAATGGCCCCGATTTGAAAAATACCACATCGCCCTAAATTTTAGGCAATTTCAGACTATCACAGGGCGTCCAAAAATGTCAGAGCAGATTTGGTAAACTTTGATATCACGTAGAGCTGGCACTGTGTAAAATGGCCCCGATTTGAAAAATACCACATTGCCCTAAATTTTAGGCAATTTCAGACTATCACAGGGCGACCAAAAATGTCAGACCAGATTTGGTAAACTTTGATATCACGTAGAGCTGGCACTGTGTAAATTGTCCCTGATTTGATAAATAATACCTCGCCCTAAATTTTAGGCAATTTCACACTATCACAGGTTAGAATTCATTAACAGTCCTGAGTTTAGTCGCCTTAAAACAAGTTGGCCAAAATGCAAATTACCAAAAAATGTAAGACCGCCTAAAAACCGATTTTGGACTTACTCTTGAAGTTATTGTGGAGAAGAAACGAAAATTCAAGATCGGTAAGGGTAATAGTATGGTCCCCAAATTTCATTTGCACAATAGCGAGTTAAGACTTCAACCAACCCGCAGAACAAAATGAGAAGGCGTCAGAACCAAAAAGATTAACCCACTATTCCAATGTCCAGCTGTAGGTTTGCTTTGTCCAGTAGTCAGAAGACCAATCACTGACTATCACAAAAAGTTGCGCCAAGGAAGCGATGTAAAAATAAAAGTGTAAGATCGCCCAATTTTTATAGGATTTGGGTGATTTAACATGAATGCAATTTCTGCGAATATAAAAAAACGGTACGTAACATTATTTCATAGACTAATTCCTATTCCATAGGAGTAGGTATACAAGGTGCGCCATCTTTTATGTCGGTATGTCAATATTGAATAACTTTGACATTTATCCACCGTTTGACTTGAGTAGATATGTTTCTGAAACGTCAATTCAGTACTGTTCTAACTCCTAAACATAAAACGCTTCGCACTAAAACAACGCGCCAAAGTAGTGGCACTTACATACTTACTTACTTAAGTGGCGCTACAGTCCGGGATGAACCTCAACCAACATGCCACTAACGACGTCACAGAGATGCCCAAAGCTTGAGAACGACGTGTGAGGGACACATTTGGGCTTTCTTTAACTAAAGCCTCAGCGGCAGCAATATTCTCGACACTACGGGCACTTCTTTGTCTCACTGGCACGGGAACATTTTGTACTGTGCCTGTCGATTCAAATTTGTCCACTAGACGCTCAATTGTTGATCTGCTAGGACGATTATGACGACCATAAATTGGACGTAGCGCTCTTAACGTTGAGGCCACTGACTCAAAATTTCGGTAATAAATTTTAATAATTTCGACTCGTTGGATCGTATATCTTTCCATCATGAAATGGCAAACCTTACTGAGGTGAAATGTCAAAAGAGCGGCAAGAAATATGGCGTCGTTTGCTGTCCCTGTCGCTCTACTTTTGTAGCGTCCCTGTTGAAAAACCCTTTATAAGATAGGTTTACGCATGCGCAATCTGGTAAGCTTGTATGAAAGTCCCTCTAACCGTACTCTGTTGAAGGTCTTATCAAAGTCAACCAGGTGAGCCGCTGTATTATTTTTTTGGACTTATTCCATTGAATGTCGTACACTAGTTTCGACGAGGCATAAATAGTTTCATTCCTCTCTCCAAAGTAAACGGATTTTCCGGAATACTTTTATTTTCCTCGACCCACTTAAACAGAGCTCTATTGACTATCTTTTCGAAAACCTTGCTTACATTCGGCAGAAGAGTTATTGCCCGAAGGTAAGCCGGTTTTTTCGTCATTATTCTTATAAGGAATAGGATGTACCACCGCCGTTTTTCAATGCATCGGATAGTGTTTTTTATTCAGTTTATTGTTAAACAGGGTATGGACTGCGTCTATGACAGGCCTCATCTCAATACGACGTTTGGGATATCATGCTCTACCGCCGACTTTTTATTTTTCAGTGATACAAAGATTTCCAGGACTTTATCTTTTTTTACCAACAGCATCAAATTATTGGCGGCTATGAAATTTGAATGGTTTTCGTCATTGAATACGGTAAAACCACGATTATTAGACGATCAACAACTTCGGACACATCTAATTGGGAATCCCGAAACTGTTCACCAACATCCTAATTCGCCCCTCTCCGTTGGGTTAAATTTTGACAAACCATGTAAAAACTTAAAAAGTCAAAATCGATACCAAGTACTAATTCATTCATTTTCAAAGTCGCGGATGCACCAGCGTTGCATCATTGCTCCATAACCAATCCTATCGCATTACTTTCAATTAAGCTCTTGCAGTGTTCCATTCCCAGGACATTTTTAACTTTTTTTTGAAGTGTACAAGTTGACTACTGCTTGAGCAGTGCTTAATTTCCGAAAATGTCATTGTACCACTCATTACATTAACCTATCTCAACCCAACTGCAAACACAAATAAACATCAAGGACCCATTATCCAAAAATAAAAAAAAAATCAGGATCACGCATAATTGAAATCACAGCACGTCACGTCAAATGCCGCAAGGCAAACAAATTGCTGAGTGCGTTTAATGAACTCATCCGCGAAGAAAACATCTGCTTGGTTCTTAATTTTTTGTAAGGAAGAAACGAGGGCACACTTCAAGCAAATAAAGGAACCAGACAAAAAAAAATCGGAACCAAACGAGAAAAAAAAATCCCTTCAGGTGGTTCCTATCAAAAATGTAAAATAATACCACAAAGCAAATAAATCCGAGTCCTTTTTCAAATCTGCAGCGCAAAGCAGTTTTGTTCCTTTTTCGTCCCACAATTTTGGATTGTGCCCCACCTTACACAATTTATACAAAATACATCTGTTTGCCACTTAAATGAACTAAATCACGAAATAGTTGCACACGTAGTGTGCTCTCTTTCATCGCATAGTCGTAGCTTCCATTCAACTTCCGTTTAAACCTGACGATGATGAGGACGAGGACGAGGACGTGTGTGTTGTCTACACTGGCGGAGCCAGCTCTGTGCTGTATGACAGGAATCAATTGCAATCCTCGCAGTTGTATAGCATATAGCCCATGCTTCCGCAAGGCAAAACTCGCGATGAATCTTCGTTTGAGATTGCCTTATGCCAAAGGATATGCAGATGTTTTTTTTTTTTTTTTTTAAATCCTGAGGAACAGGAAACAGAATGACACGCGCGCGCGATTTCTTTTGAATTGTGAAATCCGCACTCGGTGAATCGTTAGTGATGTTAACTTTGCTCGTAATGTGAGAGGATCCTTTTTCTGTGTTCTCCTGTCATGTCGATGTGTGTATGGTGAATCGAAATGGAATCGTTGGTGTTTTTTTTTTTACTGTTTGTCAACTGTCAACTTTCAGGGTGTAGATAGGAGACAGGGGATAGAGATGATACAGATACAGGATAGAGAATTTCCAGGATGTTTTGTAATAAATAAGGAAGCTGTGGAGCTAAATTTCACAGAGAACAATACCAGTGCGAAACTGAAGTGTGTAAGTTTGCATGGGTAACGGAGCATGCTATTTGTAAGGAACTATAACGACATGTCATTGCACCTGATGAGTTTGATGAAGATTTCAAGAATAATTCGCAAAGTTTTAAGTTCTTGGGGTTAAAGGAAAAACTGGAACGAAACGACTTGGAAAAAATCCCTAGATATATGAATTCGTTTCATGTTTAAAGATATAGTTTTGCCGTTATGTTAAAAATGATAAAGACGACATATTAGGTATGTAATTTGAATCGACCAACGTCCTTGATTGTATAAACGCATGTATCCCCTTGCATTATTTTTTCAACACTTAGGAAGCAGTCCTTGAAGGCTTCAAAATCTAGTGATGAAGGGAAGGGAAATTGTTTGTAAGACTGTATGGTGCCTGTGGGCGGTTATTTTCAATCTCTCCAGGTTGGGGGTGTGCTTTGGGTTAACCATATAAAAAAGCCTATGTTACGAAGCAACCAATAGCCTCGGAAAGGACTGATTTTATTGTTGACGACCATGCTAAACGAAAAAAGGACATAGACGTTCGTATCTGCACCTGGAATGTGAGAACATTAAACAGGAGAGGTGCAGGCGAACAACTAGCTGAAGCCCTAAACTGCTACAAAGCAGACATTACTGCCATCCAGGAAATACGATGGGATGGGCCGGGCAAAAAGAGGATGAAAAACTTTAACATCTACTATGGACCGTGTTATAGTGAGCAAAAACAGCGACTATTTGGATGCGGATTTGTTATAAGTGCCAGACATAGGCAAGAAGTCTTATGTTTTCAAGACATTAGCGAACGCATTGTAACAATCCGCATCAAGGCCAAATTCGCCAACATAAACCTTATATACGCTCATGCTCCGACGGAGGCAAAAGATGATATAGCTAAGGATTGCTTCTAAAACCTATGAGCGACTATCAAAGTTGTTAAAATCGTGCTGGGAGATTTTAACGCAAAGGTAGGAAGAGAAGACATCTTTAGCAGTACTGTCGGAAAATATAGCCTACACGACAAGACGTCTGGGAACGGAATTAGGCTAATTGACTTCGCTACGGAACGAAATGCCACTATAGCCAGCACACGGTTTCCTCACCTCGATATCCACAAGGGGACATGGCGGTCTCCAGATCAACGAACGGTCAACCAAATTGATCACATTGCGATAGACAAGAGACACGCATCCAGTATTTTGGATGTCCGAACATTCCGAGGGGTAACAACGACTCAAACCACTATCTTGTTGCAGCCAAGGTAAGGATTCGGATATCCACCACTCCACAACAAACCAGAAGTACTGTGAAAAAATTAAATGTCGAAAGACTGCAATCGCCAGAGACCGCCAAGACCTTCGCGTAACGCGTATCCCTTAACCACTCGATTCACACCACACCACCAGCATCTAAGTTGCCGTTTCGAAGAACAATGGCAACGATGCCAACAGGCCATTAGATCAGCCGCAACTGATGTGCTAGGTTTCTCGCGGCCACCAGCAAGAAACCCCTGGTTTGATGAGGAATGCCGACAGATGCTCGCAGCCAAGAACATGGCATACAAGGCTAAGCTGCAGGTGAAGACGAGAGCTGCCATTGAGCTCTATAGACAGAGAAGAAGGGAAGAACATCGGCTTTTCAGAAAGAAGAAAAAAGAGCAAGAAAAGCGCGCAATCGAGAATATAGAAAGGTGCCACTGCAGGAACGATGTTCGCAATTTTCACCAAAGTGTAAAACGTCAAAGCAAAGGATACAAGGCTCGAACAGAATCCTGTCGAGATGAACAAGGAAATATCGTAGTTGAGACACAGTCGATGCTGAGGATATGGAAGAACCACTTCTGCAGACTGTTAAACGGCGATGACGAACAAAATTCCGCTGTCAGGCAGAACGAACCATTTAATATTGGCAACGACAGCGAAAACTGCCAACCACCCGACCTAAGTGAAGTGAGGATAGCTATATCTAAACTCAAGCTTATTAAAGCCGCCGGAAATGCCGGCCTTCCCGCTGAGCTTTATAAAGCTAGCGGTGATGACTTGGTAAGTAACATCCACCAACTCATAAGCCAAATCTGGTCGGAAGAAAGCATGACTGAAGAATGGTATCCCTCTGAACTGCGCCAACTACAGAGGCATAAGTCTGCTCAACATCGCCTACAAGATCCTATCTGCCGTAATATGTGAACGCCTGAAACCGTTTACCAACAACCTGATCGGCCCTTATCAGCGTGGTTTTAGGCCAGGAAAGTCCACAACCGATCAAATTTTCACACTTCGGCAGATCCTGGAAGAAACCCAAGAAGTCCAAAGCGATACCAACCACCTGTACTTCGATTTCAAAGCCGCATATGATATCATTTATAGAGACGAACTGTACAGAGCCATGTCTAGTTTTGGTATACCGCCCAAACTCGTCCGTTTGTGTAGGATGACGATGGAGAATTCTCGCTGCTCCATCAGGGTCGGAAACGACCTAACCGACACATTCGATACCAAAAAAGGATTTAGGCAAGGCGATGCGCTGTCATGTGACTTCTTTAATCTGATTCTTGAGAGGATTGTGCAAAACTCCAAAGCCAACACCAGAGGCACAATTTTCCAAAAGTCGGTGCAACTACTAGCATACGCTGACGATATTGACATCATTGGTAGGACTCAACGTGATGTCATAGCCAAGTATGCTAGTATGGAGAAGGAAGCTGCAAAAATGGGTTTAGCAGTAAATGAGGGTAAGACTAAGTATATGCTGTCATCACGAAAGGACTCACAACATCGACGAATTGGACAGAACGTCACCATTGACAGATATAACTTTGAGGTAGTACGGGACTTTGTCTACCTCGGCTCCGCTATTAGCTCTGACAACAACATCTCGTCAGAAATTAAACGAAGAATTACTCTTGCCAACCGCTGTTTCTTCGGGCTAAGAAGGCAATTTAGTAGTAAAGCCCTCACTCGAACTACTAAGGAAACCCTATATAAGACCCTGATCATCCCAGTCCTGCTCTACGGCGCTGAAGCATGGACCGTATCAAAAGCGGATGAAGAAATCCTTGGTAGATTCGAGAGGAAAATTCTTCGAAAAATCTTCGGTCCCGTTTGCGTTGACGGGCTACGGAGACGAAGATTCAACCAAGAACTATACGAGCTGTACAGCGACATGCCCCTGGTCAAAAAAAATCCGCATTGGACGTTTAAGATGGCTAGGACATGTAGAACGAATGGACACCAATACTCCGGCTCGCAGAGTCTTTGATTTTAAGCCAGACGTCGGACGCAGTAGAGGAAGTCCCCACCTTATGTGGAGCGCACAAGTAGAAATCGACCTTAACCAACTTGGAGTGCGCAACTGGAGGCAGTTAGCTAAGGACCGGGCTAATTGGAGAGGGATGTTGGTTGAGGCCCAGGTTCATTCCGGACTGTAGCGCCACTTAAGTAAGGAAAGTAAGTAAGTGTGTAGATTGTTGTTTCAAAGCTGGATATCATGTGATTTGAAGACTGATTGATTGCGTAATGGTCTGTTGAAAAGTTCGGACATGATCACTTCATATCTTTAAACATCAATAAAACAAGCTGTGTGAGAGATATCTTCGAAATATTTTATTCGTTTGAAAGGCCTATCGATGCTATTATATATGGAATATAACTTCGTTCGAATGTCCGCGGCTTCTCTGGGTGTAGCGCATCCAAAAGGTCGAATTTTTCATGACTTTGGCGCATAAATCATGCTGAATTTTACCGATGGCATGGGTAATGTTGGCTTTGAGGGCCGGTATTGTTTATGGCTTATTCTCATAGACTTGCAACTTTAGGAAAATCCACAAGAAAATGTCTAACGGGGTCAAAAACACGATCTCGGTGACCAGTTCACATCAAATCCACGTGTGATGGCCATGCCTTCGATTCGCTCGTGCAGAATTTCCAAAATTGCGTGGGCTGTGCGGCACGTAGCGCTGTCCTGTTGAAACCGCATTTTGTTTGTGTCCATATTATCCAAATAAGACCAAAAGATATTGGCATTCATCAACCTATAGCGCTCGCCGTTGACGGTGATGGCCGGGCCAACGTCGCGTCGTTCTTAAAGAAATATGGATCGATGATCCCGCCAGCCCAGAATTCACTTTCTCGGGATGTTTTGAACGCTCTTGGATCTAATGTGGATTGGTATTGTCAAATTCGACAATTTTGTTTGTTGACATACCCATTAATCTAGAAACGGACCTCATCGGTGAAGATGATTTTTCGATGAAAATTGGGTTCAGTGTCAAACTGCCATTCAGCGAACACGCGTTGTTGTCTCTGGTCGTTTACCTTAATCTCCTGGGTCAGTTAAATTTTTGCGGTGCAGGCTCAAGTCACGATGCAAAATTCGTCAAGTTATGGTCTGCGAAAGCCGAGTTCTTCTGAGCGACGTGAAATAGACTGCCTCGGACTTTTCTGCACATTCTCATGGGCAGCGGCCATCTTTTCGACTGGTCTTGCATTTCGTCGACGTACGGGTGTTGGTTTATCGTTTACTAAAGGAGTGGATTAAAATTGATCCACCACAATGCGAAAAGTCCTCTCGGTAGGACGATTATGCCGACCGTAGAATGGGCGCGGTACGTTGCCCGAAAAATCCCATTTTTATAAAAAAACATTTTCATCATTTGCACGAACTTTTGAACGCTATGTCCGTCCATGGCGATTTGACAAAACAGACTGAAAAATGACAGCCAATTGACACATGTATCTTCAACAATATGGCCGCCAGCAACTGTCAAAATTCGCAGGTCCCTATTGCAAGACCCTTTATATGGAATGACAACTAAAAAATTCCGTCACACTGCATTTTTGTAAAAATTTCTGATTCGTCAAAAGACCGCACTCAAAAAGAACCACCAACAAGTAATCTACTTCATGCTATTCCAGATATCTGCTTGCATATCATATCCATCGCATTCCGTCCGTTCATCAAACGAATCCTTAACCATGCGCAATTTTCAATATGCAATAACTTTTATGGGGCTTAAAAGTTATGCCAGCCATGAAATAATTAACTCCGCATACATGCAGCAGTAACTTTCAATCAACTAATTGCCACAGTAAAAGTATTTTTTCCTCATTTTCATTTTTACATTCAACCAGCAGTCATTTTTTTTATGAATTTAAAAAAAAATGGAGTCCCTTCCAACGCTGCTCCTATATTCACTTGCACTAGTTTCCTTGTAACCCATTTAAACTTTATTTATAGGTCATAGGAGAGTCATGTATTTCACTCCACCCAATGGGGGGAGCTGGAGCAAACCATCCTGCTACGTAGTTGTGAAAATCACTAGAGTTCCTTAATTTTTATTTAATGCCAGCATAGGGACCACGAACTAAGTTTAATCCGCTTAATAGGACGCCCAAAAATATCATATCACTCTGCAGCACTTCACAACCCTTTGCTGTCGACAGCTTGTATATAAATTTCATTTAGTCGACGCTGGACCAATAAAGTCGACCACAGCTTTGAGCTGCAGAGAGAAATTCCAAAGATTCCTCCAGAGGGAATCAAAATAAGAAACACTGTCCTTGCGACGGCCATGGGACAAGTCGTTCTGCTGTTTTTATGGTGATGACACTCATTAAGGGCGACTCCTTTCTTAATTAGTAACGCTGGCTAGTCGGAGAAAAAGTGTGGCCAAGACGGACCCGAAATCCCCTTGGGGTCATGGTTTCCACACTCATAAGACGTAATTAGGTACTTTGGTGATGCGCTGTTAACAGCTTTATTTGCAGCTGGAAAGGGGTGGCAAATAACTTGCTGTACGTGCGGCAAGGAAACTTTCACACACAAAGTTATACAGACTAATGGCTACTAGGTGACATATCGAAGCGCACCACAACACTGATTGGGGCCAAGCATGAAACGGCGGGCGCATGGGGCATTGCACCATGGGACAGGCAACGCGCCAAACCGATTGAGCAAAAGGCAATTAACGTATTTAAAGCAGCACAAGCAACCCATTTGCATACGGCAATTAGGAAGGCAATCTAGGCTCGCGTGTGCTCGCATTTCTTCCAAGGAACACCACCGTCCACAATCCGATCCGATCCGGTGCGCGCTGTTATCGCACTTGCAACAATTATAAATCACTCATTTGCCATGCAAATGCTCCGCCACCCGGCCTCGACGAGCCGCATGAAGTCACTCTCTTGTAACTAATTGCAACGATGATCAATACCAGAACGGTCAATGATTCCGTCGGCTTGTATGGGCAGAGTTGGGAAAATGTTTCAGGTATTTACCAAGCTCTGGGAGAGGATGGTTTTGGTCTGGTTTGGGTTGAGACAAACAACAGAGTTGCAACATAATTGGTCGAGTTAATGAGCAGCGCCACGCTATCAGGCGGCAAATGCGCGTTCATTGATTTTTTTCACAAGACCATCAACGCCACATTGCCAGCGATGGCATGATGAGTGCGGTTGATGGCTTGCACCTGCGGTTGGGACTACACGAGCCAAAAGTGATTGTGAAGTTAAGGGCTTAGATCGCGGGGTAAGGTGGTATTTGGAAGATGAATTTGCCACTCGTGGATGCATTGGTGATCGTGCCGTTGACGGTCGGTGAAGTGGGCAATGATGCTTGGGATTGTTGGGAACACTTGCATCAACTCATAGTAAACAGTGGCTGCACCAGCTTGTTGAGTTATCCGTTGGTTAGTTGAACAAATGCATTCGTGCAAGTGGCCCTAGAGAATTATTTTGATAAGTCATATCTCTTTGGATGGGACAAATGGAGCTCGAACCTGCTACGCGGAATGAGCGCCGCAAGACGATGCTTGCAGGTGTTTATTGGTTTATTGGTCGAGGCAAAGCATCACCTCTGTATGTCTGTTGATAGTCTATCAGAAGGTTTTCTCAGTGGCGCGATGGTTAGTGCGATGAACTGCCGCGCAGAAGGTCTGGGTTCGATTCCCAGCCGTAGCAACACCTAAATGATTTTTCACTGGCCCTCCTCTCGTGATGATCTGACAAATCGTCCGAGTAGTATCAATTGTCAAGAATAGCTTATCTCAACTTAGCCGTTCGGAGTCGGCATAAAACAGGAGGTCCCGCCATCGTGCAAGAAGTACACACGCACACATGAATGGTTGTGAGAAAGCTAGGCCCTGGGTACTAACGAGCCTGTTGCGCCGAAAATTTGTTTTGTTTGTTTTTGGTTTTCTTATTCAGGGTTTAGATTGCCCCCATGCGTCTATACTGAGGGCTGTTCACCATTTTTTTGTCCTTTACTTTACAATTTTATTTAAAGGGCCCCAGACTCGTCGAGAGTCTCGGCCTGTGGTTACCATCCTCTTAGATCCTGGGCTCGTTGCTTCCAGGTATTCAGTCCAAGCGCTCTTCCATCCGTGATCGCTTGATCCTTAAACCTGAAGGCATGGATTTGAAGATTTTCTTAAATACTTTTACTTAAGTGACGCTTTAGTCCGGAAAGAATCTGGGCCTCAGCCAACATGCCTCTCCAATTAGCCGGGTCTTTAGCTAACTGCCTAGAGTAGCGCTCTTTAAGTAAGTTGAGGTCGATTTCAACTTGTGCGCGTCACTTAAGGCGGAGTCTTCCTCTACTACGTCCGACGTCTGGCTCGGAATAGAAGACTCTGCGAGCCGGTGTCCATTGGTTTCCATTCGTTAGCCGGGTCTTTAGTTAACTGCCTCCAGTTTCGCACTTCAAGTTGGTTGAGGTCGATTTCTACTTGTGCGCGTCACTTAAGGCGAAGCCTTCCTTTAATACGTCCGATAGTCTTCCTCTACTAAGTCCGACGTCTGGCTGGGAATAGAAGTCTCTGCGAGCTGTTTATTGGTATCCATTCGTTCTATATGTCCTAGTCATCTTAAAAGTCCAATGCGGAGTGTTTTGACCAGGGGCATGTCGCTGTGCAGCTCGTATAGTTCTTGGTTGAATCTTCGTCTCCATAGCCCGTCAACGCAAACGGGACCGAAGATTTTTCGAAGAATTTTTCTCTCGAATCGACCAAGGATTTCTTCATCCGCTTTGGATACGGTCCATGCTTCAACGCCGTAGAGCAGGACTGGGATGATCAGGGTCTTATATAGGAGGGCTCGAGTGAGGGCTTTACTACTAAATTGCCTTCTTAGCCCGAAGAAACAGCGGTTGGCAAGAGTAACTTTTCGTTTAGTTTCTGACGAGATGTTGTTGTCAGAGTTGATACCGAGCCGAGGTAGATAAAGTCCCGTACTACTTCAAAGTTATATCTGTCGATGGTGACGTTCTGTCCAATTCGTCGATGTTTTGTGTCCTTTCGTGGTGTCACCAAACCCATTTTTGCCGCTTCCTTCTCTATGCTAGCAAACGTGGCTATGACATCACGTTGAGTCCGACCAATGATGTCAATATCTTCGGCGTATGGTAGTAGAAGATTGTGCCTCTGGTGTTGGCTCAGGAGTTTGCACAATCCTCTCAAGAATTGTGTTAAAAAAGGCACATGGCAGTGCGTCGCCTTGCTTAAATCCTTTTTTCGTTTCGAATGTGTCGGTGAGGTCATTTCCAACCCTGATGAAGAATTCTCCATCCTCATACTGGACAGATGGACGAGTTTGGGTGGTATACCAAAACTAGACATGGCTCTGTATAGTGCGCCTCTATAAATGCTGTCGTATGGGGCTTTGAAAACGATGAATAGGTGGTGGGCATCGTTTTGGACTTCATGGGTTTTGTCCATGTTCAGCCGAAGTGTGGAGATTTGATCGGTTGTGGACTTTCCTGCCCTGAAATCCCACAGATAATGGCCGTCTGTTTTCGCTTTCTTCGCCAATATTGAAGGATCGTTCTAACTGACAGCAGGATGTTGTTCGTCATCGCCGTTTAACAGTCTGCAGAAGTGGTTCTTCTATAACACATCCATAACACAAGCGTCCACAGCATTCTGTTCGAGATTTGTATCTTTGGCTTTGACCTTTAACACTTTGGTAAAACTTGCAAACGTCGTTCCTAGAGTGGCACCTCTCTATATCCTCGAAAGCGCGCTTTTCTCTGTTTTCTTCTTTCTGAAAGCCGGTGTTTTTCCCTCCTTCCTAGCCTATAGAGTTCAATGGCAGCTTTCATCTTCACCTGCTGTAGTGCTGTTTAGCCTTGTAGGCTTCGTTCTTGGCTGCGAAAATCTGTCTACATTCCTCATCAAACCCAGGGTTTCTTTCTGGTGGGCGCGAGAAACCTAGTGCATCAGTTTCGGCTGATCTAATGGCTTGGTGAAAGCGTTGCCATGGTTCTACGACATTCGAGATGCGGTGGTATGGTGATAATCCAGAGGTTAAGCGAAGGCCTTGGCAGTCTCTTGTGATTGTTGTTGTTGTTGTTGTTATCGGACTCCTGACCCCTGAAGAGTCTCTGCCTTAGACGCTGCAGCCTTCCATTCTCTACGAACCCGGGCTCGCTGCTTCCATTTGTCTAGACCAAGCGCTCTGGCATCAGCTATGGCTTGGTCTTTGAAACGGAGGTTCGGTCTTATTTGCCTTCTCGAACCTGGGGGCTGGGATTCGAAGATCCTCTTAGCTGGAGCATTATTGTCCATTCGCTTGATGTGGCCGAGCCAATGTAGTCGACGTGTTTTGGCTTCTTGGACTACATCCACATCTTGGTACAGCCCTCCTCGTGCACAGGACCAAAAATCCGCCGAAGTATTTTTCTTTCGAAGGAGCCCAGTATCAGCTCTTCCTTCTAACTTATCGTCCAGCACTCGGCACCATAAAGTAAAACTGGCAGGATAAGGGCTTTGTAAAACACACAATTCGTCCTTCGATTTAGGAGTTTTGAACCCAGTTGTTTCTCCAAACCGAAGTAGCAACGGTTTCCTAGGGTAATTCTTCGGCGGATCTCCACTAGGGTGTCATTCGTGAAGTTTATGTTAACTCCGAAGTAGGTGAACTCCTTAACTACCTCGAAACTTTTGACTCTTATGATTGCAGTCTTTTGAAATTACGTCTGATCGCTTGATCCTTGGTCCAAGTCGATGTTTGGCCTTCACCTACAAAAAGATGCTCGATGAATGCCTTTTGTCTATTAGAACTGAGCGTTCGTTAACCTCGAGACCGCCATGTCCCCTTATGGTTGTCGAGGTAAGAAAACCGTGGGCTGGCTATAGTGGCATTTCGTTCCGCAGCGAAGTCAATTAACCTAAGTCCGTTGGCAGACGTGTTGTCGTGTAGACTATGTTTTCCAACAAAGATGTCTTCTCTTCCTACCTTTGCGTCAAAAGCTCCCCGCACTATTTTAACTACATACTTCGGTAGTCACGAATAGGATTTGTCCAGGAGCTCATAGAAGCTGTCTCTAGCTATGTCATCTTAATCCTCCGTCGGGGCTTGAGCTCATGTGTCTTACGTTGGCGAATTTCGCCTTGATGTCGCTAATTCTGCTCAATATGTTAGCAAATTTGGCCTTGATGGGGATGGTTACAATGCGTTCGCTAATTTCTTGAAAAGCTAAGACTTCTTGCCTTAGTCTGGTACTTATAAAAAAAATCTGCATCCGAATAGTCGCTGTTTCTGCTCACAGCCCGTATCACAGTTTTTCATCGTCTCTTTGCCCGGCCCACCCCAATCGTATTTCCTGGATGGCAGTAATGCCAGTTTTGTAGCAGCTTAGGGCTTCCGCTTGTTATTCGCTTGCACCTTTCCTGTATAATATTCTCACGTTCCATTTGCAGATACGAACGTCGTTTTCCTTTTTTGTTTAGCATGGTCGTCAACAATGAAATCATTCCATTCCGAGGCTCTTTGTTGCTTCGTACCCACTCACGAGAGTTAACCCAGAGGACAACCCGCAACCTGGATGGCAAGCTGCAGTTATTGATGGTCTCTCGGCACTTTCACCACCATCTCTGTTCAAGGACCCTGATTAACCCTTGAGATTCCTAGATGACTTGTTGTCCGAATGAGTCGGTGGCTCAAAAAGGCTGTTTGCTTAGGAACTGTAGACGCCACCATTGAATCCATCTTGGGAATTATTTCGCTGCCATCTGAGGGTTTTTTTTTAATAAGGGGACCTTAACCCTATAACTAGTTGTTTTACACGAGTGGTAATTTATTTCCCACCTACACCGCATATCTGCAGAGGATTCCTCTATCCGCCTCCCGAGGACGCATCCAATGGGAGATTAGAAACTCCACACGGTAACGAAACGATATTCGAGGAGTGATTATATGCACCTGCTTTTGAACTTATTTGGGTGTATATCACTTAAGGTATACCATAGCAAAGAGGGCGCTTTCTTAGATTTGACCTGAGTTTGGTTTGGCCATACGAAATGTTGGTCTATAAGTAACCCTACATATCGACAACTTCGCTGGAATTGTTTCTTCTTGTTGCAGAACTGACATAATTTGTTGTTCTGTGCATAATTTTTTTCGCTATGTTCATAACCTATCCGTTATCCTGACACTACCTCGTAAGTTTGTCAAACTTTTGTTAGATGTTGCAGGCATTTATGTTTGACGACTATGGCCATGTAGTCCGCGTATGCAATGATTGTATTTTGTTCGAAGATAATTAGAAGCTCTTTTGTAAATAAAATTAACAGCCCTGGTACCAATTTTGAGCCTTGTGGTACCCCAAATTTTTTTATTCTTTCCGACAAGTAATTAACATTCCAGCCTGGAAGCTTACAAGAGTTCCTCATAAGCAAATTCTTTCAAATAAAAAGGGTCTACCGTCGCACAGTGATTCCCTCCATGGTCTTTCCATAGACTGGCAAAGTAGCAATAGCCCGGACATTTCCGCATTCGTTTTTGTGTCCACCTTTATAAATTGGACGAATAATTGATGTTGAAAGAAGACTCGAAATACGATGCTTTCGGAGGCTATCGTTGATAATTGACTGCATTATGGGCGCTAGCAATATTGCATTTAGCTCCTGGTCAGGCTTTAGCTAGCGTTCTGATTTGACAGCATGTATCAAACTTCTATTTCACGACCTTGCTTCCCCTATATACAAGGTGGCGCAAAAATAACCTTCCGATGTTTTTTGGCTGTGATTTAAAAAAAATTGAAAAACTTTGATTCTTCTTGTGGATTATTTTTATTTGGTCTTTTAATTTTTTTACATCAAGTCGAGAATATGATGTCATGTAAATGGCCGCCGCCACAGTTGATTGTCATTTGAGCCCTTTTTATGGCATTTTCCATCACTTTGGCCAAAACTTCAGGCGATAGGTCCTCACATTCTTGACGGATATTGTCTTTAAGAGCTGCAAGAGTCTGAGGCTTGTTGACATAAACCCGCGACTTCAAAAAGCCCCACAAAAAGAAGTCTGGAGCGGTCAAATCAGGCGATCTTGCTGGCCAGTGCAAATCGCCAAAACGGGAGATTAGGCACCCGGGAAATGCATCCTTCAGCATATCGGTTGTGGCACGTGCAGTGTGTGTCGTTGCACCGTCCCGTTGGAACCACATGTTTTCCAATCCCAATTCATCAAATTGCGGCAAAAATAACTCGTTGATCATTGCTCTGTTGCGCTCACCATTCACAGTAATGACTCCTCCACCGAGGAGGTGTAATGGCTCTTCGTGGGTTACACGCGGATTTTCAGTGCCCCAGAAGCGTAAATTTTTCTTATTTACGTACCCGCTAAGATGGAAATGGGCCTCATCACTCATGATTATTTTTGATGAAAAATCATCTTCCTCTTGGTGGTGATTAAGGATGGCTTGAGCGTATGTTAGACGCGATTGGCGGTCAGCAGCTAACAGCTAACAGCTGATGCACCGTCTGGACTTTGTACGGAAACATCTTCAAATCTTGTACCAAAATTCGCTGTAAAGACCGTCGATTGATACCCATTTGCGTGGCACGTCGTCTGGTCGATGTCGACGGCGCTTCCATGACATCTTCGGCTACAGCAGCAATATTCTCTGCAGAACGGCTACTCCGGGGTCTGCCACGCCTGTTTCACCAGTAGGCGTTGACGGCTAGGAAATCTGCGACGAAATTCACGTTGTGCAGTGTAGCGTAACATTGTTTATTAACGTGTATTTCGCATGTGTTTACTACACAAATGTCAAAACAGAACTGACATTAGGGGCCAATCGCAAAATTTATAGCATTTTCTGATAGGAGGATTACTTTTGCGCCACCTTGTAACGGGTGATCCAAGTAGAGATACTTTTTTTCAATAGCCTTTTTTGACAGATCACGTGTGAGTCGTGTCATGCTGTCATGTTATTTTTGTTTAGTATTGTTTGGCATTTCATTATGGAAAGACTTACGCGTGAACAACGTTTAAAAATTGTTCAACTTTATTATGAAAATTCACGTTCTGTGAGGAATGTGTTTCGTGCACTTCGCTCAACCTTTGGTCAACATAATCGGCCTACTGAGCGTACTATTCGCAACACCATCACCCATTTTGAGACCCAGCATTCATTATTGGATAATATTCGACCGAATAGACCACGTCCAGCACGCTGTGAAGAAAATATAGCGGCCGTAGCTGAGAGTGTACACGAAGACCGTAGAGAGTCTATTCGGCGCGGTTCGCAGCAACTCGGACCATGATAACCGACTATTTGATGCCTGAAATTGAAGCTCGTGATCTCGGCGACATTTGGTTTCAGCAAGACGGCGCCACTTCCCACACATCGCATCAATCAATGGACTTATTGAGAGAACATTTCGGTGAGCACATAATTTCTCGTTTTGGGCCGGTCGATTGGCCACCAAGATCGTGTGATATCACACCGTTAGACTTTTTCCTGTGGGGATATGTAAAGTCAAAAGCTTATGCCGACAAACCCGCTTCGATTCAGGCCTTGGAGGAAAACATCACGCGTGTCATTCGGCAGTTACCAATCGAAATTCTCGAACGAGTGATCGAAAATTGGACTCAACGGATGGACCATCTGCGACGTAGCAACGGCCAACATTTGATAGACATAATCTTCAAAAAATAAATGCCAAGGAATGTTCTTTCAAATGATAATAAACATTCTCCATTAAATTTGAATTTTCTGTGTTTTTTTCTTTAAAAAGTAGGGAACCTCAAAATGGATCACCCTTTATAAATCGTTGGTAACATTACATGTTGGGTTTGTGAAATTTTTATTTTTTTTGACACAGAAATGCACGATTTTGCTAAGAATGCAATCGTGTCTACATGGACAACATACGATTAATACTCGTTTTGGTAAAAGGTATTTCACTACAACTGAGGATACGACTGATGATAGAGGGGTGCAACAGTTATTGTGATGTAGGAACACCAAAAGTGTTTTCCACTATGCTCGAAATTATCTGACAAAGCGTGGTACTAGTATGAATTGTCACAAAACTTTATCTCAAGCCAGCCATTCAGACTCGGTATAAAATTCTAGGTGCCGCCATTATGCAAGAAGTACATACGCTAACATGAATGGCTGTAAGAAAAAAGTTAGTCACTGTATCCTTACGACCCGGTTGTTGCAATATTTTGTTTGTACAAGAAGCTTAATTTGTTAAAAAGGCCCTTTGCCTGCTCATATGCTCTACATACCTAATCCAACTCTGACAGAGCAACCGAATGTGACACCATTAGGCGGTTCCTTGTTCCTTTCAAAAGCATGACAATAAAAACAGTTGACCACTAAAGTGAGTCCATACTCGATATAAATTACCTCTGCCCTTACACATTGTGACAACAAAGACCCTCCACACACAAGGACATCCATTATTTAAGAAGAAAAAAAAAAAACAACACCTGAGCCACCCATCGTGTCCCGTCATCGTATTCCAAATGCGCCCCTTTAATTAATCTGTCTGCCTGATTAATGCCAATGCGCCGCGTCCATAAGGCCCTGATCTCGGTAATTACCGTCAATTTCTGCGTCATCGGCTCTCTCCAATATATGATATCGTTGAATTTCTATTCAGCCTGTCCTTTCACCACAGAACAGATATTTTAACACAAAAGAAAGCGCGATACCACCCAGTTGTCGGCGGATAGTTTTCGCCGGTCGTCATCAGCACCGTCGTCGACGCTAATACATCGACTGACGATGCTTTAGCTGATATCCTCATTAGGACGTGAGTGATGGTCATTTGCAGCGAGCACACGAAAACACACACACAGATGTTGGATGTCCGTTTTCGGTTGGAACCTAGCCAAAAGCAATTACGCCGCATCGTGGATCACAAGGACACCCCCTGAGATTATCGGTATAACGCCAACGCCTGTGGTGATAACACGAAACGAACAGCCCAACAACGAAACGAAATAAACGCCCGACCGGCCAAAAATCCTTAAACCAACTCAATTGGACCCGCACACACATATGGATTCGCTGAGCTCTGTGATTAGGTGCCAATTATATGTTCATTAGGCAAACGTCGACGCAACAAAAGAAATCCCAGTCAGAGGAGGTGTGTATGTGTGTAGTTCCGTATTTGGTAGATTCGGTGAATCCTTGTGATGTGCCGTGGAGCGGTGCCGATTCATCTCTTTGCTGATGGCAAGTGATTAGCAATCGGTAAACATAATAAAAAGTGACTAAATCGATGACGATGATGATGGTGTAGATGTGGCTGTGTATCCTTTGTATCTAACCCTGAATTACTATATTCCTTGCTTCATCGTGGGACACAAGCAAACTCTTTCGTTTTTCCCAAACAAAAAAAAAGGATACACGATGCCGATTGTGATCGGTAAATTAGTCTATCCTCGTATTTGTTTGGCTTTGTGCCTCTGTCATTAGTTGCGAGTTAGTTGTGGGTGTCAGGACCATGCACCGCCCGCCCTTCCACTCAAAGGACAATTTGTGCGGCAAAATGCCGCAATAACAAATTGCCAGAGGAGAATTTTTCGGAAGGGCTTATTGCATTCTTGTCGCTCGGTGTAATGGGAACGTTTGTCACTTGTATTGCACAAATAAATCGTCCCGTCACCTCGTTATACTGCATCGAGCTTTGCACACACACACACACGCGTTGCTGCGATGCAAAATGGATATTTCGTTGGAATTTTTCGAGTGCGGAAATAGTTTACAACTTTTCTGCATTTGAGTTTGTAAATTGTTGTGTATTTGTGTTAGTGGATTTGCACGGGCGCTTCGCATATACACATGCAAGTGACACTTTATCTAATTTTTGTCACCCACAGTGCATGTGGTTTTTGGGGATACAGATATCATGCATCTGCATTTGTAACCGGCTAAGCGCCATGAATAACAAAATGAGTCAATGAATTCTCAGCAAAGAGTTTCGTCCTAATGCAGACGCAGATACACACACGGGAACGTTGAAATTGTTTTTCCATGCACAAATACAATTTAAAGTTTGCCAATGCCGAGTTATTTGTGGCCATGCAAATGATGCAATAAATATTAAATGTATCCACAGCTTGGGTGAGGACTAACAAAAATTTTCAATTAGACAGCTTCGATGGCAAAACAAAAAGTTCCTTTTGAAGTTTTGTATCTGGTGAAACAAAGTGGTGGTGGTAGAGGATTGAAATTGGGTCGGAATATTACCTTCAAATATTTATAATTCGTTAGAAAGATACCTCTGTAGTTAAACCGCAGTAACTCGTTTTGGGGCAGCTTGAAAATGTAACCCTTTTACAGGGTGTGTCGCAAAAACAATCTTGCGGGTATATGTAACTTTATAATTCCCCGTTTGAATGTTCTTTTGGACGTTTAGGTTTTTTATGTTATAAATTTTTGAAGATGATAACAGCCGCTCTCGCCTTGATGGATGGAAATGATGACTTCGAGAAAGAGTGCTTCTACGAGCTCCTCGACAAAACCTATGAGCGACTACCGAAGTACGATGTTAAAATCGTGCTGGGAGATTTTAACACAAAGGTAAGAAGAGAAGACATCTTTAGCAGTATTGTCGGAAAATATAGCCCACACGACAACACGTCTGCCAACGGTCTTAGGTTAATTGACTTCGCTCTGGAACAAAATGCGACTATAGCCAGCACACGATTTCCTCACCTCGATATCCATAAGGGGACATGGCGGTCTCCAGATCAACGAACAGTCAACCAAATTGATCACATTGCGATAGACAAGAGGCACGCATCCAGTATTTCGGATGTCCGAACATTCCGAGGGGTAACATCGACTCGAACCACTATCTTGTTGCAGCCAAGGTAAGGATTCGGATATCCACAACGCCACAACAAACCAGAAATACTGTGAAAAAATTTAATGTCGAAAGACTGCAATCGTAAGAGACTGTGAAGGCCTTCACGCGTATCACTTAACCTCTTAATTCATACCATACCACCAGGATCTAATGTCGAAGAACATTAGCAACGATGCCAACAAGCCATTAGATCAGCCGCAACTGATGTTCTAGGTTTCTCGCGGCCACCAGCAAGAAACTCCTGGTTTGATGAGGAATGCCGACAGATGCTCGCAGCCAAGAACGAGGCCTAGAAGGTGAAGACGAGAGCTGCCATTGAGCTCTATAGGCAGAGAAGAAGCGGAGAACACCGGCTTTTCAGAAAGAAGAAAAAAAGAGCAAGAAAGCGCGCGATCAAGGATATAGAGAGGATGCCACTCCAGGAACGATTTTCGCAAGTTTTACCAAAGTGTAAAACGTAAAAGCCAAGGAAATAAGGCTCGAACGGAATCCTGTCGAGATGAACAAGGAAATATCGTAGTTGAGACACAGTCGATGCTTATGGAAGATGCTTATGGAAGAACCACAAACGGCGATGACGAACAACATTCCGCTGTCAGGCAGAACGAACCATTTAATGTTGGCAACGACAGCGAAAACTGCCAACCACCCGACCTAAGTGAAGTCAGGATAGCAATATCTAAACTCAAGCTTAGTAGGCTGCCGGAAATGACGGCCTTCCCGCTGAGTTTTTTTAAAGCTGGCGGAGATGACTTGGTGTTACTTACCAATGTTACTTATCCACCAACTCATAAGCCAAATCTGGTCGGTTGAAACCATGCCTGAAGAATGGAACCTCAGCATCGTTTGCCTGATCCACAAAAAAGGGGACCCTCCGAACTGTACCAACCAGATAGGCATAAGTCTCCTCAACATCGCCTATCTGCCGTAATATGTGAACGCCTGAAACCGTTTACCAACAACCTGATCGGCCCTTATCAGTTTTAGGCCAGGAAAGTCCACAACTTTGGCAGATCCTGGAAAAACCCAAGAAGTCCAAATCGATACCCACTACCTATTCATTGATTTCAAAGCCGCACATTTCAGCATTTATAGAGACGAACTATGCAGAGCCATGTTTAGTTTTGGTATGCCGCCCAAACTAGTACATCTGTGCAGGATGACGATGGAGAATTCTCGGTGCTCCATCAGGGTCGGAAACGACCTCACCGACACATTCGATACCAAAAAAGGATTTAGGCAAGGCGATGCGCTGTCATGTGACTTCTTTAATCTGATTCTTGAGAGAATTGTGCAAAACTCCAAAGCCAACACCAGAGGCACAATTTTCCAAAAGTCGGTGCAACTACTAGCATACGCTGACGATATTGACATCATTGGTAGGACTCAACGTGATGTCATAGCCACGTTTGCTAGTATAGAGAAGGAAGCGGCGAAAATGGGTTTAGCAGTAAATGAGGGTAAGACTAAGTATATGCTGTCAACACGAAAGGACACACAACATCGACGAATTGGACAGAACGTCACCATTGACAGATATAACTTTGAGGTAGTACGGGACTTTGTCTACCTCGGCTCCGCTATTAACTCTGACAACAACATCTCGTCAGAAATTAAACGAAGAATTACTCTTGCCAACCGCTGTTTCTTCGGGCTAAGAAGGCAATTTAGTAGTAAAGCCCTCACTCGAACTACTAAGGAGATCCTATATAAGACCCTGATCATCCCAGTCCTGCTCTACGGCGCTGAAGCATGGACCGTATCAAAAGCGGATGAAGAAATCCTTGGTAGATTCGAGAGGAAAATTCTTCGAAAAATCTTCGGTCCCGTTTGCGTTGACGGGCTATGGAGACGAAGATTCAACCAAGAACTATACGAGATGTACAGCGACATGCCCCTGGTCAAAAAACTCCGCATTGGACGTTTAAGATGGCTAGGACATGTAGAACGAATGGACACCAATACTCCGGCTCGCAGAGTCTTCGATTCCCAGCCAGACGTCGGACGCAGTAGAGGAAGACCTCGCCTTAAGTGGCGAGCACAAGTGGAAACCGACCTCAACCAACTTGGAGTGCGCCACTGGAGGCAGTTAGCTAAGGACCGGGCTAATTGGAGAGGCATGTTGGTTGAGGCCCAGGTTCATTCCGGACTGTAGCGCCACTTAAGTAAGTAAGTACTTCTACTAGCAAAGTTTGAAGCTGATCAAGGCTTAACGTTGATTTGCCAATGGCTGCTCTGAGGGCTCCTTTTACAACCCCGATTAGACGCTCCCAGAAGCCGCCCTACCATGGAGCACGCTCAACAATAAACTTCCATTTTATTCGAAATTCACTAAAAAATCCCTGAAATCGTTCGCTTTTCTTCAGATCATTCAGTTGTCTTAGCTCCGAAGAGGCCTTTTTGAATGTAGCAGCGTTGTCTGAATAGATAATACGAGGAGCTCCTCGTCTCGCAATAAATCTCCGCATCGCCAGCAGACATTTTTCGGTAGTAAGATCAGTGGTGCACTCTATATGAATTGCACGAACAACCGCACAGGTGAACAACAGAATGTATATTTTTGTACGTGGATTATCTGGTTCCTTCATATACAAAGCACCTGCAAAGTCTATCCCGGTAACATCAAATGGTCGAGATGCCAGAATTCGATCTCTAGGAAGTGGCGCGAATGCTTATGTAGCTGCCTTACCTCGAAGAACCTTGCATACAAAACATCTTCTCGTTATGTTCTTTATCAACTGATGTCCTTTAATAATCCAATAAAGAGATCGCAAGCTGGTAAGAACTAAAGACGGGCCAGCATGGAACGTTTTTTTATGGGCGTCAGTTACGATTAACTTGGTAATGTGAGATGACTTTGGAAGGATAATAGGATGAGCTTCGTTAAAGTCATCAACTGCGAGTTTAAGCCGTCCGCCTACCCTCAAGAACTCATCACTGTCATCTAGAAATGGAGAAAGCGTTAATAACTTTGAATTGGAAGGTATACCCCTTTTCTTTCTAAGAGCAGCAATTTCCTCATAGAAGTAGAGATGTTGCGTTGTATTAAGCCAGTACTTCTTGGCACGGTTCATTTCTTCAGCTGCGAGATATTTTGGAAAAGTTAGTTTGTCCTTAAAAATATCAACAGCTCGGAGCAGATAAGCTGTCACACTCAATAGACAATGCCAAGTACTGAAGTTTTCACAATTAAAAATTGGTAATGTTTCATCTTCGGATCTCTTCCCCTCCTTATCTTCAGCACACAGTGCGCACAGTGAAACATTCACGTCATTTGGAGTAGGCGAGTAAACACCTTCTTGCATCCAAGAAGGTCCATTAAACCAGTCGGAAGAGTTGACAAGCGATGTTGCGTTGATGTCTCTTGAGAGGAGATCAGCAGGGTTAACCGTACCAGGACAATGTTTCCACGAAGAAACATTAGACAAAATTCGTATCTCTTTGACTCTGTGCTCTATGTAAGGCTTCCAACGTTTTCTTGATCCCTGTATCCAAAACAAGGCTATCTCCAATTTCGGTATGGTTATTTCACTTTGTTGATCGATTTTTAATGGTGCAACTCTATTTTTAGCACAAATAAATTGTAATCCTATATTCCCGTCATTGTCGATTGTCTTGGCATATGCTACAGCACCATATGCGAATTGGCTTGCATCCGCAAAGACGTGAATTTCTACCATACCGAACAGGATCCATCCTTACTTACTTACTTAAGTGGCGCTACAGTCCGGAATGAACCTGGGCCTCAACCAACATGCCTCTCCAATTAGCCCGGTCCTTAGCTAACTGCCTCCAGTTGCGCACTCCAAGTTGGTTGAGGTCGGTTTCTACTTGTGCGCGCCACTTAAGGCGAGGTCTTCCTCTACTGCGTCCGACGTCTGGCTGGGAATCGAAGACTCTGCGAGCCGGTGTATTGGTGTCCATTCGTTCTACATGTCCTAGCCATCTTAAACGTCCAATGCGGAGTTTTTTGACCAGGGGCATGTCGCTGTACAGCTCGTATAGTTCTTGGTTGAATCTTCGTCCCCATAGCCCGTCAACGCAAACGGGACCGAAGATTTTTCGAAGAAGTTTCCTCTCGAATCTACCAAGGATTTCTTCATCCGCTTTTGATACGGTCGGTTGGCAAGAGTAATTCTTCGTTTAATTTCTGACGAGATGTTGTTGTCAGAGCTAATAGCGGAGCCGAGGTAGACAAAGTCCCGTACTACCTCAAAGTTATATCTGTCAATGGTGACGTTCTGTTCAATTCGTCGATGTTGTGAGTCCTTTCGTGATGACAGCATATACTTAGTCTTACCCTCATTTACTGCTAAACCCATTTTCGCCGCTTCCTTCTCTATACTAGCAAACGTGGCTATGACATCACGTTGAGTCCTACCAATGATGTCAATATCGTCAGCGTATGCTAGTAGTTGCACCGACTTTTGGAAAATTGTGCCTCTGGTGTTGGCTTTGGAGTTTTGCACAATCCTCTCAAGAATCAGATTAAAGAAGTCACATGACAGCGCATCGCCTTGCCTAAATCCTTTTTTGGTATCGAATGTGTCGGTGAGGTCGTTTCCGACCCTGATGGAGCAGCGAGAATTCTCTATCGTCATCCTACACAAACGGACGAGTTTGGGCGGTATACCAAAACTAGACATGGCTCCGTACAGTTCGTCTCTATAAATGCTGTCATATGCGGCTTTGAAATCGATGAATAGGTGGTGGGTATCGATTTGGACTTCTTGAGTTTTTTCCAGGATCTGCCGAAGTGTGAAAATTTGATCGGTTGTGGACTTTCCTGGCCTAAAACCACACTGATAAGGCCAATCAGGTTGTTGGTAAACGGTTTCAGGCGTTCACATATTACGGCAGATAGGATCTTCTAGGCGATGTTGAGGAGACTTATGCCTCTGTAGTTGGCGCAGTTCAGAGGGTCTCCTTTTTTGTGGATCGGGCAAACGATGCTGAGGTTCCATTCTTCAGGCATATTTTCATCCGACCAGATTTGGCTTATGAGTTGGTGGATGTTACTTACCAAGTCATCTCCGCCGGCCTTATAGAGCTCAGCGGGAAGGCCGTCACTTCCGGCAGCCTTATTAAGCTTGAGTTTAGATATTGCTATCCTCACTTCACTCAGGTCGGGTGGTTGGCAGTTTTGGCTGTCGTTGCCAATATTGAATGGTTCGTTCTGCCTGACAGCGGAATGTTGTTCGTCATCGCCGTTTAACAGTCTGCAGAAGTGGTTCTTCCATATCCTCGGCATCGACTGTGTCTCAACTACAATATTTCCTTGTTCATCTCGACAGGATTCTGTTCGAGCCTTGTATCCTTGGCTTTGACGTTTTACACTTTGGTAAAACTTGCGAACATCGTTCCTGGAGTGGCACCTCTCTATATCCTCGATCGCGCGCTTTCCTTGCTCTTTTTTCTTCTTGCTGAAAAGCAGATGTTCTTCCCTTCTTCTTTGCCTATAGAGCTCAATGGCAGCTCTCGTCTTCACCTGCAGCTTAGCCTTGTAGGCCTCGTTCTTGGCTGCGAGCATCTGTCGGCATTCCTCATCAAACCAGGGGTTTCTTGCTGGTGGGCGCGAGAAACCTAGCACATCAGTTGCGGCTGATCTAATGGCTTGTTGGCATCGTTGCCATTGCTCTTCGACATTCGATGCTGGTGGTATGGTGTTGATCGAGAGGTTAAGGGATACGCGTTGTGCGAAGGTCTTGGCGGTCTCTTGCGATTGCAGTCTTCCGACATTAAATTTTTTCACAGTATTTCTGGATTGTTGTGGCGTGGTGGATATCCGCATTCTTACCTTGGCTGCTACAAGGTAGTGATCCGAGTCGATGTTAGCTCCTCGGAATGTTCGGACATCCAAAATACTGGATGCGTGCCTCTTATCTATCGCAATGTGATCAATTTGGTTGACCGTTCGTTGATCTGGAGACCGCCATGTCCCCTTATGGATATCGAGGTGAGGAAACTGTGTGCTGGCTATAGTGGCATTTCGTTCCGTAGCGAAATCAATTAGCCTAAGTCCGTTACCAGACGTGTTGTCGTGTAGGCTATGTTTTCCGACAGTACGGCTAAAGATGTCTTCTCGTCTTACCTTTGCGTTTAAATCTCCCAGCACGATTCAAACATCGCACTTTGGTAGTCGCTCATAGGTTTTGTCGAGGAGCTCGTAGAAGCAATCCTTAGTTATATCATCTTTTTCTTCCGTCGGAGCGTGAGCGCATATAAGGCTTATGTTGGTGAATTTGGCCTTGATGCGGATTGTTACTATGCGTTCGCTAATGTCTTGGAAACAAAGACTTCTTGCCTAAGTCTGGCACTTATAACAAATCCTCATCCGAATAGTCGCTGTTTCTGCTCACTATAACACGGTCCGTAGTATATGTCACAGTTTTTCATCCTCTTTTTGCCCGGCCCATCCCATCGTATTTCCTGGATGGCAGTAATGTCTGCTTTGTAGCAGTTTAGGGCTTCCGCTAGTTGTTCGCCAGCACCTTTCCTGTTTAATGTTCTCACATTCCAGGTGCAGATACGAACGTCGTTGTCCTTTTTTCGTTTAGCACGGTCGTCAACAATAAAATCAGTCCTTTCCGAGGCTATTGGTTGCTTCGTAACCATGTTTTTTTTTTTCTGTGGGTGGGTAGTTAACCCAAAGCACAACCCCCAACCTGGAGGGCCAGTTCCAATTTATTAGATACCCCTAGGACACGGGGCATCAGTATCCACTACGGGATTGAGCGCTGCCGTTGGCCTTTCGGTTCATCCGTCACCATCTCTGTTCAAGGGGCCTGACTAACCCTTGAAATTCCTAGACAACCTGTTGTCCGAATATGTCAGAGCAGCTCATCTAGGTTCGCCTGGGACAGCAGGCCGGGTATTCATCCGTGCCATTCTCACCAGGGTGTTTATAGTGTTGCTGTTTTTCGTCGTGTTATCAACACTCGTACTTATCGTTTAGCAAGTCAAATCCGGTTGGATGAGACCAGTATCCGATGGTTACCACTTGGAGGTAAAGATAAGCACATTTGATGTGTAGTCAGAGTTGCAACACTGGGCATTGCCAAGTTAACGCCAATCAGAGTCTACCCTCGTTCTACAACACCGAACCATCACAGGATCCATCCAGGAGGTAGTAAAATTCCTCCTTGACTGGTCTTCAGTCTTATCGGTAGGGGCAAGTGTACGTATAAGGCAATGAAGTCCTAACCTCCGGTTTACAGGTTGTAAATCGTGCAGGAAAGAATGTTCTATGAAATAATTGAAAAGTTGCCCATGAAAAGCGTTGTCGTAAACAATTTTAAATTAAAAGTCTTAAAAATCATTAAAATCGTTGGACATTGTTGCGAAGAATTTATACCACAAGCTGTCTAAAAGTGGCGAAAATATGTTGAATCCTATTATCAGCTCAAGGCTTTAATACCTCCTCCTTTAAAACAACATTTTGTCAAATTTATCCCATGAGAAACCACATTCCCTTCCAAATCAACATTTTCCTTCCAATTCATCCCAAGAGCCACCATTACCGTGTTTTTCGTTTAATTTTATTCACATCCTTAAGTACCATTAGTTCAACCTTAAACAAAACAAACATCTGTCTAACACAAGAACCTAATTCCTTCGAATTACAATTCCCACAAGTCCACCATTCAGTGCTGCGTAAATTCCAAAGTCAAGCTTTTCGATTCCAAGAAGAGAACAAAAAAAACAAAAACATTTAACTTTCACCATTGTATACCTTCCGCTGACTTTCAACTCGGATATGCCTATTTACCCAGCACACAACACACGAACAAGGACTCCCCATTCCATAGCCTTCCCCTGTTTATTCATTAAAACATCCATTCAGCCGCCATTGTTCTGGCAAAATAACTGACAAGCGATCTAGAAGTCGCCAGTTCTTCCCGCCCCTCCTGTGCGAATGATTTTTCTATTAATTTTCAAATGGAAATCGGTCCTATCAATCGATGTGATTGCATAGGCGAAATCTCGCATTTAGACAAAGGACACGTCAATTCGGCCTTTTTGCTTTGTTTGCACGACACAATAGTCCTGTGCCCGTCCGTTCCCCGTGCGCCAACAAAAGCTGACAAAATCAGTTCGACGACCCTAATTTCGACGGTGGAACGCAGCATCTCTCTCTCTCTCTCTTGGATTGTGTTGTATTGTGTCATGGCTGCTGTGTACCGTAATGTAATGTTAACGTCACTTCACATTTTAATGAGAATAAATAAGCGATTAAGTGGCAGCAGTGTTGTCTGGAAACTGGAAACAAAAAACCCACCCGACTGCCATAAAATTGAAATGTCCTTCTCATTTAATTTACGAAAATCGTTTACGGGTTTTTACGTTTATTTTGGACAACCATGGAGGAATGGCTGCCCAAGGGATAAACAGAGACATTGAAAGTTTTTTTTTGTGGTGTACTTGGCCAATCGATGGGAATCTGTAAAATCGACTACACTCGGAGCAGGAGCACACACAATCTGACACTCGTTTACACTGAGACAGGAATACTTATCGTTTTGCAGGATATCGTCGATGGCAGAGTGGCATCTCTGATGCACATTCGCATTTTCTGTGGTAGCTGGTCGTGGAATGGCGGAAGTTGCCAATTCCGCATAAAGTCAAAGTACCTATAGGTACACCAGAACAGCAGCAGCACGAGCACAGCAAGGACGACGGCTGAAGGACCAATTCGAACCAGTCCTGTTGCAATTTTAATTCAACCAAATTTGAAATTTCTACCCACGATTTTATTTCCTTGATTCGATTTGGTATGAAATCCTGAGGATATCCTGCATCCGATGGTCAATTTGGCAACCATTTATTCCGCCGTATCGTTTACCGTGTCGGTTGGGCCGCATAACTGAAACGAACACAAGTACAGACGCTGTTTCCTATGGACGGGGGAGGGGTTTTTATGGCATTCGTTCTGCGATGGGAATCTTTAATGATTTTCTATGGTCTTCCTTTCGACTCAAGTGTCCTAATTTTACTTTGTCGTTATCTCGAGTGGGTAGTCGGTCTTCCGGGTGGATCCTTATCGAGATATCTTTTGATTATTATTGAGCACAGGCGACGTTCGTTTTGAATTGGGATTTCTTTTTATGATTCTTTCGGGGAGGGGTTTTTGGAATGAGCTTGTTAGTAACTGGGGGGTCTGTGAATTTGCCAACAAAAGTCTGTATAATAGCTCTTGCTTGACATAGGTACGTGGTGTGGTAACTTCAATGGGATCCATTTGTTCTGTCAATTATTAACAGGGAGAGTCTTTATCCGTTATTGCCCTTAGAACCGTGTTATACCACCCTTTTCAAACTGAGATAAGTAAATTGTGAACTGCTTATATAACAAACCTATCAATAGCCTCAACATAATAGGATTTTATTGCTAACGACGCGACGTTTGTATCTGTGCTTGCAATGTTGACATCCTTAAAAGAAAGGCTGTAAGTTGGGAGGCCCTACAATTTTAGAAAGCAGACATTATTGCCATCAAGGAAATACAATACTTACTTAAGTGGCGCTACAGTCCGGAATGAACCTGGGCCTCAACCAACATGCCTCTCCAATTAGCCCGGTCCTTAGCTAACTGCCTCCAGTTGCGCACTCCAAGTTGGTTGAGGTCGGTTTCCACTTGTGCGCGCCACTTAAGGCGAGGTCTTCCTCTACTGCGTCCGACGTCTGGCTGGGAATCGAAGACTCTGCGAGCCGGAGTATTGGTGTCCATTCGTTCTACATGTCCTAGCCATCTTAAACGTCCAATGCGGAGTTTTTTGACCAGGGGCATGTCGCTGTACAGCTCGCATAGTTCTTGGTTGAACCTTCGTCTCCATAGCCCGTCAACGCAAACGGGACCGAAGATTTTTCGAAGAATTTTCCTCTCGAATCTACCAAGGATTTCTTCATCCGCTTTTGATACGGTCCATGCTTCAGCGCCGTAGAGCAGGACTGGGATGATCAGGGTCTTATATAGGATCTCCTTAGTAGTTCAAGTGAGGGCTTTACTACTAAATTGCCTTCTTAGCCCGAAGAAACAGCGGTTGGTAAGAGTAATTCTTCGTTTAATTTCTGACGAGATGTTGTTGTCAGAGTTAATAGCGTAGCCGAGGTAGACAAAGTCCCGTACTACCTCATTGTTATATCTGTCAATGGTGACGTTCTGTCCAATTCTTCGATGTTGTGAGTCCTTTCGTGATGACAGCATATACTTAGTCTTACCCTCATTTACTGCTAAACCCATTTTTGCAGCTTCCTTCTCCATACTAGCATACTTGGCTATGACATCACGTTGAGTCCTACCAATGATGTCAATATCGTCAGCGTATGCTAGTAGTTGCAGCGAATTTTTGAAAATTGTGCCTCTGGTGTTGGGTTTGGAGTTTTGCACAATCCTCTCAAGAATCAGATTAAAGAAGTAACATGACAGCGCATCGCCTTGCCTAAATCCTTTTTTGATATCGAATGTGTCGGTGAGGTCGTTTTTGACGCTGATGGAGCAGCGAGAATTCTCTATCGTCATCCTTCACAAACGGACGAGTTTGGGCGGTATACCAAAACTAGACATGGCTCTGTATAGTTCGTCTCTATAAATGCTGTCATATGCGGCTTTGAAATCGATAAATAGGTGGTGGGTATCGATTTGGACTTCTTTGGTTTTTTCCAGGATCTGCCGAAGTGTGAAAATTTGATCGATTGTGGATCGATCCTGGCGTAAAACCACACTGATAAGGACCGATCAGGTTGTTGGTAAACGGTTTCAGGCGTTGACATATAACGGCAGATAGGATCTTGTAGGCGATGTTGAGCAGACTTATGCCTCTGTAGTTGGCCCACCTCAGAGGTGCTCCTTTTTTGTGGATCGGACAACCGATGCTGAGGTTCCATTCTTCAGGCATACTTTCATCCGACCAGATTTGGCTTATGAGTTGGTGGATGTTACTTACCAAGTCATCTCCGCTAGCTTTATAAAGCTCAGCGGGAAGGCCGTCATTTCCGGAGGCCTTATTAAGCTTGAGTTTAGATATTGCTATCCTCACTTCACTTAGGTCGGGTGGTTGGCAGTTTTCGCTGTCGTTTGCCAATATTAAATGGTTCGTTCTGTCTGACAGCTGAGTGTTGTTCGTCATCGCCGTTGGTGGATGTTACTTACCAAGTCATCTCCGCTAGCTTTATAAAGCTCAGCGAGAAGGCCGTCATTTCCGGAGGCCTTATTAAGCTTGAGTTTAGATATTGCTATCCTCACTTCACTTAGGTCGGGTGGTTGGCAGTTTTCGCTGTCGTTTGCCAATATTAAATGGTTCGTTCTGTCTGACAGCTGAGTGTTGTTCGTCATCGCCGTTTAAGAGTCGTCAGAAGTGGTTCTCCCATATCCTCAGCATCGACTGTGTCTCAACTACGATATTTCCATGTTCATCTCGACAGGATTCTGTTCGAGCCTTGTATCCTTGGCTTTGACGTTTTACACTTTGGTAAAACTTGCGAACATCGTTCCTGGAGTGGCACCTCTCTATATCCTCGATCGCGCGCTTTTCTTGCTCATTTAATATATCCTACACGACAACACGTCTGGTAACGGACTTAGGCTAATTGACTTCGCTACGGAACGAAATGCCACTATAGCCAGCACACTGTTTCCTCACCTCGATATCCATACGGGAACATGGCGGTCTCCAGATCAACGAACAGTCAACCAAATTGATCACATTGCAATAGACAAGAGGCACGCATCCAGTATTTTTGATGTTCGAACATTCCAACCAATTTCAGCTAACATCGATTCGAACAATTTTTTAAGGGTCCAGTTATAGCTATCATTGGAACATAAAACAAGATGAAAATTAAAATTTTCTTTGGGTATAGTTGGTTATAGGAATCATTGGAAAATTCTGTTTCATCTGCCACCCAATGACAAACATTTTTCCAGAAAAATAAATCTTAATCATTGAAAAACAAAAATCTTCTGAAAAAACTTAAATTGTGACCATTTTTTTAAAATGTGGTTTAATTTTATTAATGGTCATGGGCTTGTTTGCATAGACTTCAAAATTCCCTAAAGAAAATAATCTAATGGCGTAAAATCGCAAGATCTGTATGGCCAATTATGATCGCAAAAATGGCGGATTACGCGATTAGGAAACGACTCATGCAGTAATTGAATTATTTCTCTGGCTGTATGGTACTAAAAACTGGGTTACATGTCACGATACCAAAAACCTTTAGATAATTGTTCTTCTTTTCAAAGGAGAATGGTCCCATAGATACTACGTACTAAATGAAACGTGTCCCAGGTTCGGACTGTAACGCCTCTTGAAAAAACTGTGCAATCCTAACGGAATCGAAGATTTGTCATAGAATAAGAAAAATAATTTCACGCATTTTCGATCAAAGGGCTTGATGCCAAACCCTGTCAAATGCCTTTGAAATATCAATTGCAACGATCTTGCTTTCCCCCCATGGTGGATTGATTGGTTCCACTTTTCGATGAGATATGTCATCAAATCACCAGTAGACCGACCTGTTGCTGTGAAAACCATACTGCCGGTCATTGGGAAGTTTTCGTGTTTCGAGATATTTCATAAGCTGACGATTTATCAGCGTTTCCATGACCTTAGAAAGACTGGACGTACATAAGTGCAATTGGTCGGTAGTTGGAGAAAGAAGAAGATTCGCCTTTTTTTGGTACAGGCTGGACAAATGCAGTTTTCCATCTACTCGGAAAGAGTCCTGATGGGTAGGAAAGATAGAAAAGCTTACGCAGTAGTTTTGCTAGCGTAGAGGAACACCTCTTCAGAATAATGGGGACCAGCGGATTTATGAATTTCGAGATAAAATAAAACTCTTGCAACTGTACGAGTACGAAAGTGAATTTGTCCCATAGAATGATTTACGTTCTCAAGTACGGGAGGGCACAATCTGGCAACGTAGAACTGGCTGCAAAATGCGCAGCAAGCAGATTGGCTTTGTCTAAAGACCTGACAACTGGAATATCATTGTGATGAGCGTCGGAACTGATGATGAGGACGAATTCTTTATATTTTTGACAAATATACCTCTGGGACATTGTAGAATTTTTTGCCTCAAATTTTGGTCATAGAGGAATTTGAGACGCATTAAATGGGTATTACAGTCATTTTGGTTTCCTCGTTTTTCCTCTGTTGGGTTGGTCTTGTAGAACAGAAAGTTTGTCTCTCTCAACATTTGTATTATCATATTTCGACTGGGGACTCAAGCTTAATCATGATTCCTAAGTGACTTATATGAAACCTCCTCAACAGCATTCAATTACACCTTAGGAACCATTCCTTCGTATGTTTCTCCAGGTGTATCATATGACACACGCTGCTGCATGCGCGCGTGATTGCTGATCTTGGCATTTTGCCACGGGAATACAAAAACTATGTTTGATTCATGCCGGACAGTCCAAATTGAAACCTACGACTTCGACTACGACTTCATTACACCTTATAGCTTCTTTGCAGCTCAAGTCATACCTCCCTTATGCCTTTGGTCTAATACTATTTATTGTGTTGGGAATAAAAGATCTTGATATCTTATCAGGACCAGCATCCACGTCACTATCGAGGAAACATAGTGACCAGTTAAAATTCCTAAAAAAAACTTTTTAAAGCTTCCTAATGACTGCGAAGCGATAACGAAGGCGCATGACCGCCTTTAATTGATGACTCAATTAGACCTTGTAAGCGAATAAGCCGAATTATCCGAATTATCCTTAGGCTAGTGCGTGAAATGTTGAGCTGCTAAGATCGATGGCGAGTTGATGTTCGTGACGCGAGTCTCACTCTCTCGTCTACAACAGCAACATTCTTGGCTGTGAGAGCGTTGTCTACTAGCATACCAGTCTCACGAACTTTTTGCATAAACTTGTATACAGCAGGCGTGGTGGTAAGGTAAGGTTAGGTTAGGTTAGATGGGCTGTTGACGCTCGAGTAAGTCGTCAAGTTCGCATAGGCCTACGTGGGCCCATAGCGATACCCTTCGAAGAAAGCACCCTTAAATAGAGAAAGAGGATACCTGGTTAGGGTTCGCTAGTGATACTTATGCGGTGCTGGTCTGTGTTGCTCCTTCAGCCTCAAAGAGGTAGTTGCTCCATCCTGATCTGCTACAAAAGCGGACTATCTGCGCTATTGGGATAGTCGTTTGGTCTCTTAGGTCGTCGAAGTATAGGCTGCCACTGATCGCAGGGCAGTGACATATTAGGTATGAGACCTCTTCTTCGACGTCTGGGTCGCTGCATTTCCTGCAAAGTTGGTTCGCACCAGTCAGTTTTATCTTATTGGAGTGCTTCCCCAACAGGTTGTGACTTGTTATCACTCTCACCGCTATAGAAATGGATGCTCTGTTCAAAGCTTTTAGCTTGCTTGATTTGCTGCCGCTTAACGCCGGCCAGAGAGATTTTGTTTGTGTACAAGTGATTGTATTTTGCCATCTTGTTATGGTTGCTTTTTGAGTGTCCTTGGTTTTTTAGATGCAAGCGGGGGATTGACCCTTTTATCAGCTAGGGAAATGCAACTAGACGATCCTAGTCTAGCTAGCTAGTCTGCTTTCTCATTTCCTATAATGTCATTATGTCCTGGCACCCAGATAATTTGGACTTTGTTCTGGTTACAAAGAGCCTTCAGCTCTTCGCGGCAGCGTCCAACTACCCGTGATTTTACTATATTGGATGCCAGAGCTTTAATGGCAGCTTGACTATCCACGTAGATGGAGATATCCTCATGTGATATATCCAATACCCTAGCCGTTTCGGCAGCTTCGAGTATGGCCAGGATCTCAGCTTGGAATACACTACACGAGTTTGCTTATCTCAGGGATGTAGCTAGCCCGATCTTTTCGGATTAGACACCAGAGCCCACTCCGACTTCCATTTTAATCCGTCGGTATAAATTGCTATTTCTACGTTAGATAACACATTGTTTGAAGACCATTCGTCTCTGCTTGGTATTCTGATGGAGTAATTAATATCAAAGTCGTGGTATGGGATGATGTAGTCAGATGCTGCATCCGCATATGGCATTGAATTTAATATTGAGCTATGGCCGAAAGGCTTCATGAGTAGATTGCCCTTTTTTTTGAGTCTTGCTGCGCTTTTTGCTGCTGTGTCATTGACTTGTAAGTCAATTGGTGTTATGTTTAGGACTGTTTCTAAACCTACTGTGGGACTAGTGCGCATGGCCCCTGTCGTGAGTATGCATGCTGTCCTTTGAACTTTCGTTAGTTTGGTCATATATTTTGCTTTTTTCATAGCATTCCACCAGACCAAGCAACCGTATGTAAGGATTGGCCTGACAATAGCTGTGTATAGCCATTTTGTGAACTTCGGGGATGGGCCCCGTTTTTTGCCGCAGATTCTGTTGCAGCTATAGAGGGCAATATTTGCTTTCTTTACTCTTTCTTCAACGTTTAGATTCCAGTTCAGTTTACTATCAAGTACCACCCCCAGATATTTCGCGCTTGCTGACATTGAGAGTGTCGAATCTTCCAAAGACGGCGCCGGAAATGCTGAGATCGATCTCCTGTTAGTAAAGGGAACCAGTTCTGTTTTGTTTGGGTTTACACCCAGCCCGCAAGACTTTGCCCACTTGCTGAGTATATTGAGACTTCTTTGCATAAGTTCACTCAGTGTCGATGGGAATTTTCCGCACGCCATGAGGACTACGTCAGCAGCGTATGCCACTGTTTTTATTGCAGTGATATCCAGCTAAGTGCTTCGTTGACTACTACAAGGTGGCGCAAGAATAACCTTCCGATTTTTTTTGGCTGTAATTTAAAAAAAATGAAAAACTTTGATTCTTCTTGTGGATTATTTTTCTGGAGCAGTGTAGCGTAACATTGTTTATTAACGTGTATTTCGCATGTGTTTACTACACAAATGTCAAAACAGAACTGACATTAGGGGCCAATCGCAAAATTTATAGCATTTTCTGATAGGAGGATTACTTTTGCGCCACCTTGAAGTAGCCAGAGGAGTGGGGATATTACGCCCCCCTGAGGGGTACCTCTTGACGTTGTGATCCTTTTGGTACAATCGCCTAGGGTTGACGAAATGATCCGGTTATTGAGCATGGTTATGATCCAATTGCTAGAAACCGTTCCTATTACAGCTTTGGCAAGTGCCTCAGCAATTGCTTTAGTTTTAACGTTGTTGAAGGCTCCTTCTATATCTTGAAAGGCTGCTAACGTATATTCTTTGTAATGCAGTGAATTTTCTACTGTGCGAACTAATTCGTGTAGAGCCGTTTCCACCGATTTGCCCTGTATATAGGCGTGTTGGCTTACAGATAGATAACCTGGATTCAGGTTGCTACGTATTTCGATGTCGAGTAATCGTTCCATCGTCTCCAGTAGGAAGGAAGACAGGCTTATGGGTCTGAAATCTTTCGCTACAGTGTGGCTGCATTTACCTGCCTTCGGTATGAATATAACTTTAACTTCACGCCACACTTGTGGTATGTGGTTTAGTTTTAGACATCCACGGAAGATGGTAAGCAGTGTTGGCATTATGTGATTAGTAGTTTTTTGTAACATGATAGGGGTTATGCCGTCAGGGCCCGCTGATTTATGGGGCTTGAATGAATTAATGGCCCATGCAATTTTTTCCTTGCACACTTACGTATTAATGAGGGAGTTGTCAACCATGTTGTCCGATGTGTGGTCTGTTTTTGTACTTGCGATGACATTTTCCTCTACAGTTTTACAGTTCGGAACGTGTGTGCTTAAAAGAAGGTTCAGGGTTTCAGTGGTTGATTCTGTCCATTCATTCGCTGAAGTTTTGAAACCTGGGCTGCTTGCTTCTTTTAAAAGTATCTTTCTCAATCTGGCAGATTTATTTTTTTCCTCGATACTGCTGCAGAATTCTTTCCAAGCCTTTCCTTTGGCTGTTCTGATCTCTTTTTTGAATTTGCAGAGGCTGGTTCTATAAGAGTGCCAGTCTGTTTCTACGTTTGACCTTTTTGCCACTTTGAAGAGTTCTCTCGTTGCGCTGTGTTGGCTGGCCAGTTCCCTAGACCACCTGTGGCTTTGTTTCTTTTTCTTTTTTGTATTTTTGCTTAGTGGGCACGCTTTTGAAAAAGCGTTCTTAAAAACTGTGACGAGTTCGTTAACGTTTGTGTCAACATCTGTTTGGTTTCGTGCGACACTGCTAAAGGTGTGCTCGGAGACTTTGGAGATGAAGATGTCCCAGTTTGTCTTTCTGGGGTTACGAAACGGAGCGACGTTAGCTAACGGAGTGATCTGAAAAGCTAGGTTGATTTGATACCCTCCAGTCTGAGACTGATATGCTGACATAGTTAGAGGAAAGTGTTAGGTCTAAGATTTCCTTGCGATTTTTTATGATGAAAGTGGGTTCATTTCCACGATTATTAATTAATAAACTATGTTTAATAATATATTGGAACAGGGACTCACCTCTGGTATTTGTGTCACTACTGCCCTAGCTGGTGAGGCGTGGTGGTTGCTTCAGTTAGGCTAAAAACATCATTGCTGATGTGGGACTCCTCTAAATCTTCGATTGAACGCCATTCCTTAGTAATTTGAAAGCCATAATAACGTGGCTGCGGAGTATCACCTTCAGGTTTATTAGTTCCCTATGCATTTGCTTCGGGTATGCTTATTCCCAAAATCTTTTTTTTTAACATTAAAGATGGAACTACTAAATAATTAAAAAAAAAACCTTTTCAGTATAATATCTCATTACATTTTCAATGAACTCTCATCACATCTAAATTTCTAAATTTCATGCTCAATTTAGAAGAAAATAAAACTCATCCAATGTGAGTTCAAAATTTTGTCCATTCCCGTCATTGTTTCTCAAACTTCGCACGCAACCAGCACTATCTAAACGCAAAACAAAAACCAACATGAAAAGAAAACAAATTAAGTGACTTGCGAAAACTTCAGGTGCTCCTGGTATTGTCATCACATTCACCTCCAGCTCCACCAACATAATCATCATTATCTTCCAAAGAAAAAAACCCAAACAAACATATTTTCGGTTGTGACATCCGTAGAATCTAAATTGTCACAATGTGATTATTTGTCATTAGACAAAAAGACCCAAACCTAGGCAAACCCGCCGAACCTTAGTCGGTAGTCGGTACACGTATCTGTTCCGTAATTCAAGGGCAATTTACCATCATAATTCCTCCTAAAGACCATGACGGGTGGGTGATGGTGACTCGTTCTCATTTTGATGAAAGATGAGCCATCGCCGAGAGGTGCCTGGCACAAGTCAAACGAAATGCATTGCGAACGTGTTGCACACACACACACACACACACACACACACACACACACACACACACACACACACACACAAATTGTCAAATCTTGTTTTTAACTTTCTCTTAAAAAAAGAAAAAGATATTGTTTTCGTGAAAATTTTCGACCCCGAGATTTTGATTGATTCTAACATTACGATGATAGCGGAGCCTAAAAAAGTGGTTTTTGGAATTCCGTCCGTCGGTCCGTCGGTCCGTCGGTCCGTCGGTCCGTCTGTCCGTGATAGTCTCCCCAGCCTAAACGGCTAGACCGATTTTCTTCAAACTTCGTATACAATCTAGTTTTAGTCATAATTCTAGGCCATTTTTTTTGTTTGCTTTTAGCCATGTTAATAATGGTACCTGCCATATAAAAATTACACATAACCTCAATTTTCTCGAAAACGGCTCTAACGATTTTGATTAAACTTTATATATACTATAACCATATTAGCTTCAACCAAACTGCATACCCAGTTTTTTCGAGAAAATCCATATAACGGATTTTGTCATTTAGGCCATATAAGGAAAATTGATAATTTCTCGCAAACTATTATGTCAAATTGAATGAAATTCAATATATATACTACTATTACAGTTTGAAGCAATTCCACATAATTAGTTTTAGCCCAACTATCACTAAACGGAATTTTCAGTTTTGGGCAATAACGGAAAATCATTATTATCGGAGTAAACGTTCGTATAAACTTTTTTCGGCATTATTTATATCATTAATCAAAATGCGTACTATTTGATCTAACGCCTAACTCGCTGTGAAAGAGAAAGTTGCGTACGACCCAGTCGTGCACCCACCACTCGTTTTTTTTTGAAATCCCCAATGCGGAACTATTGTCGGAAATGTAGCACGATGATAAGGTGGATCGTTACTATGGAAAGAGATGTGTAGGGTAATCATTAGATGTAGGGGTATCGTTGCGAGATGGTCACGATCGCAATCACGGCACGTGATGTTACACGTTGCAGTTGATGAGTTTCATCTAGATAAGGGACACACTGTCATGGATGTGCTTTTCTGGGGATGGCTTGTGATTTCTTTTTTATATAAAAAATTATAAGAAATTTCATTTCAAGAAACTCCACAGACGGCTTTGTAAGAATGCAGTGAAGTTTGTATAGCCCTCCTGTCAAGATCATAAATCCAGCGACAGGGTAGAGCGTCTCCTTTTAATGTCAAATTTCAGTTCAAACTTCTGAATAACATAATCTCTTCATCGATTCTTAGGTCACTTACAAAAAATAAAATATCTGACATTAAGGCTCAAAGAGCACATCAAACATAACTTCTCCATTCAATTGTCAGCGCAAAGTTTTTTTTGTGACCCCCTGTTTAAGTTCTACCCCGAGCGGAATATTATAAAAGCTTCTGATGAAGATTTTAATACTTTTCGATGTTTGTCAGACTTTCGCAATAGGTGGTGCAGTGAAAAAGATTTAGGAAGGACTTCAGACCAAACTTGTTATTTTCCTAAGCTACATACCCCCTGGAAGTGCTCCTGCTATCTACAAGCAACACTTAGAAAATATTGATAGGGTTGCCAACTTGCCGGAAAATGAAAATGCTTATTTTTGTGTACTTGGTGATTTTAATTTGCCAAACTTAAATTGGACTAAGGTAGATGAAAACAAATTAATGCCGATATTAATAAACTCTGAAACTGAAGTTATGATGTGTGACTCACTCTTTTCTTTAAATCTAAATCAAATAAACAATGTATACAATTCTATTAATAGGCTTTTAGATTTAGTTTTTATTTCTAATGATTTGAATACAAATATTTTTGAAACACTTCCATTGCTTAATAATTCCGTTCATCATACGGCAATAAATGTTTGTATATCTATTTATGATTATGAAAATTGCAGTAAATTTAACAACTCACAGTCATATTATCGTAGATTTAATACAAATAATTAGAATTTAATTAAATCTCAACTAAATACAATAAATTGGAAAACAGAATTCAAAAATTATGATTTATGTACAAACTTTTTTAAACTAAAACATTTTGTAAGTGAAGCTTTAAATAATAGTGTTCCTTTGATTCGTAGAAAGTTAAATTCTAGCCCAAAGTGGTACAATAGCCGACTAAAGAAATTAAAGAACGCAAAAAATACTGCGCATAAGCATTTCAAGCAATCAAATTCTATTGCTGACTATACACTTTTTTGTCGTCTGAGAAAAGAGTTTATTTTCCTATCAAAATTCTTGCATTGTAACTATGTACAGTCAATAGAGTCTAAATTGAAATCGAATCCAAATCAATTTTGGTATTACATTAATACAAAGCGGAGAAGTGTTGGATTTCCGTCAACGATGCATCTTGAAAATAAATCTTCTTCTGACCCGGAAGAAATTGCAAATATGTTTGCTGACTACTTTCAAACTATTTATGACTCAGCGAATTTACTATCGTTGAATGAAGATTATTTCGAATCTCTTCCTTCTTTATTTAATTCATGTAATTTTAAAGTTACGATTGATAATGTACTTAAGTTACTAAAAGAACTTGAACCTATAAAAAAGCCTGATATATTGGGATTTGTTCCGATTGTTTTAAAGCACTGTGCTGATGAACTCTCTACCCCGTTGACTGAATTATTTAATCAGTCTTTATCTTCAGGGATTTTCCTTGATGAGTGGAAAATTTCAGTTATAAATCCCATTTTTAAATCTGGAAAAAAAGACAATATTGCGAACTATAGGCCAATATCAAAATTATCCACTATACCCAAGATGTTGGATTGTCTAGTAAAAGACCTCTTTCTCAATTTATTAAAAGGGCATGTATCCACTCAATCCCGTAGTGGATACTGATGGCCCCGTGTCCTAGGGGTATCTAATAAATTGGAACTGGCCCTCCAGGTTGGGGGTTGTGCTTTGGGTTAACTACCCACCCACAGAAAAAAAACATGGTTACGAAGCAACCAATAGCCTCGGAAAGGACGGATTTTATTGTTGACGACCCTGCTAAACGAAAAAAGGACAACGACGTTCGTATCTGCACCTGGAATGTGAGAACATTAAACTGGAGAGGTGCAGGCGAACAACTAGCGGAAGCCCTAAACTGCTACAAAGCAGACATTACTGCCATCCAGGAAATACGATGGGACGGGCCGGGCAAAAAGAGGATGAAAAACTGTGACATATACTACGGACCGTGTTATAGTGAGCAGAAACAGCGACTATTCGGATGCGGATTTGTTATAAGTGCCAGACTTAGGCAAGAAGTCTTATGTTTCCAAGACATTAGCGAACGCATAGTAACAATCCGCATCAAGGCCAAATTCGCCAACATAAGCCTTATATGCGCTCACGCTCCGACGGAAGAAAAAGATGATATAGCTAAGGATTGCTTCTACGAGCTCCTCGACAAAACCTATGAGCGACTACCGAAGTACGATGTTAAAATCGTGCTGGGAGATTTTAATGCAAAGGTAGGAAGAGAAGACATCTTTAGAAGTATTGTCGGAAAACATAGCCTACACGACAACACGTCTGGTAACGGACTTAGGCTAATTGATTTCGCTACGGAACGAAATGCCACTATAGCCAGCACACGGTTTCCTCACCTCGATATCCATAAGGGGACATGGCGGTCTCCAGATCAACGAACGGTCAACCAAATTGATCACATTGCGATAGATAAGAGGCACGCATCCAGTATTTTGGATGTCCGAACATTCCGAGGAGCTAACATCGACTCGGACCACTACCTTGTAGCAGCCAAGGTAAGAATGCGGATATCCACCACGCCACAACAATCCAGAAATACTGTGAAAAAATTTAATGTCGGAAGACTGCAATCGCAAGAGACCGCCAAGACCTTCGCACAACGCGTATCCCTTAACCTCTCGATTAACATCATACCACCAGCATCGAATGTCGAAGAGCAATGGCAACGATGCCAACAGGCCATTAGATCAGCCGCAACTGATGTGCTAGGTTTCTCGCGCCCACCAGCAAGAAACCCCTGGTTTGATGAGGAATGCCGACAGATGCTCGCAGCCAAGAACGAGGCCTACAAGGCTAAGCTGCAGGTGAAGACGAGAGCTGCCATTGAGCTCTATAGGCAAAGAAGAAGGGAAGAACATCGGCTTTTCAGCAAGAAGAAAAAAGAGCAAGAAAAGCGCGCGATCGAGGATATAGAGAGGTGCCACTCCAGGAACGATGTTCGCAAGTTTTACCAAAGTGTAAAACGTCAAAGCCAAGGATACAAGGCTCGAACAGAATCCTGTCGAGATGAACAAGGAAATATTGTAGTTGAGACACAGTCGATGCTGAGGATATGGAAGAACCACTTCAGCAGACTGTTAAACGGCGATGACGAACAACATTCCGCTGTCAGGCAGAACGAACCATTCAATATTGGCAACGACAGCGAAAACTGCCAACCACCCGACCTGAGTGAAGTGAGGATAGCAATATCTAAACTCAAGCTTAATAAGGCTGCCGGAAATGACGGCCTTCCCGCTGAGCTCTATAAGGCCGGCGGAGATGACTTGGTAAGTAACATCCACCAACTCATAAGCCAAATCTGGTCGGATGAAAATATGCCTGAAGAATGGAACCTCAGCATCGTTTGCCCGATCCACAAAAAAGGAGACCCTCTGAACTGCGCCAACTACAGAGGCATAAGTCTCCTCAACATCGCCTACAAGATCCTATCTGCCGTAATATGTGAACGCCTGAAACCGTTTACCAACAACCTGATCGGCCCTTATCAGTGTGGTTTTAGGCCAGGAAAGTCCACAACCGATCAAATTTTCACACTTCGGCAGATCCTGGAAAAAACTCAAGAGGTCCAAATCGATACCCACCACCTATTCATCGATTTCAAAGCCGCATATGACAGCATTTATAGAGACGAACTGTACAGAGCCATGTCTAGTTTTGGTATACCGCCCAAACTCGTCCGTTTGTGTAGGATGACGATGGAGAATTCTCGCTGCTCCATCAGGGTCGGAAACGACCTCACCGACACATTCGATACCAAAAAAGGATTTAGGCAAGGCGATGCGCTGTCATGTGACTTCTTTAATCTGATTCTTGAGAGAATTGTGCAAAACTCCAAAGCCAACACCAGAGGCACAATTTTCCAAAAGTCGGTGCAACTACTAGCATACGCTGACGATATTGACATCATTGGTAGGACTCAACGTGATGTCATAGCCACGTTTGCTAGTATAGAGAAGGAAGCGGCGAAAATGGGTTTAGCAGTAAATGAGGGTAAGACTAAGTATATGCTGTCAACACGAAAGGACACACAACATCGACGAATTGGACAGAACGTCACCATTGACAGATATAACTTTGAGGTAGTACGGGACTTTGTCTACCTCGGCTCCGCTATTAACTCTGACAACAACATCTCGTCAGAAATTAAACGAAGAATTACTCTTGCCAACCGCTGTTTCTTCGGGCTAAGAAGGCAATTTAGTAGTAAAGCCCTCACTCGAACTACTAAGGAGATCCTATATAAGACCCTGATCATCCCAGTCCTGCTCTACGGCGCTGAAGCATGGACCGTATCAAAAGCGGATGAAGAAATCCTTGGTAGATTCGAGAGGAAAATTCTTCGAAAAATCTTCGGTCCCGTTTGCGTTGACGGGCTATGGAGACGAAGATTCAACCAAGAACTATACGAGCTGTACAGCGACATGCCCCTGGTCAAAAAACTCCGCATTGGACGTTTAAGATGGCTAGGACATGTAGAACGAATGGACACCAATACTCCGGCTCGCAGAGTCTTCGATTCCCAGCCAGACGTCGGACGCAGTAGAGGAAGACCTCGCCTTAAGTGGCGCGCACAAGTGGAAACCGACCTCAACCAACTTGGAGTGCGCAACTGGAGGCAGTTAGCTAAGGACCGGGCTAATTGGAGAGGCATGTTGGTTGAGGCCCAGGTTCATTCCGGACTGTAGCGCCACTTAAGTAAGTAAGTAAGTAAGTAAGTGATTTTCAACATGGATTTTGGAAAGGTAGGTCTACGGTATCAAATCTGGTTGACTTTACAAAATTTTCAATAAATGCTTTGGAGAAAAATAGGCAAATTCATGTAGTTTATACCGATTTTACTAAGGCATTTAGCAGAGTAAACCTTAAAATTCTTCTGAAAAAACTTGAAAGCTATGGGATTTCTAACCCTCTATTGGGTTGGTTTAAATCTTATTTGTTTGGTCGGAACCAAATGGTAATTGTGGATGATGTATGCTCTAAGGAAATATTTGTTACCTCAGGAGTTCCTGAAGGGAGTCATTTGGGCCCCCCTTTTTTCCTACTTCATGTAAATGATATACCTGAAATGTTGAAATTTTGCAAATGTCTCATATTTGCAGATGATATCAAGTTCTTTGCAGTAATTTCAAATTCCGCTGATTGTTTGCTTATGCAAAACGATCTTAATTCGTTTGTTAACTGGTGTAAACTGAATGATTTAAAGCTTAATCTCCAAAAATGCACCAGTATGTCTTATAATCGTTCTTTGTATAACATTGTTCCATCGTACTCCTTAGACAATGGTAATTTAAAAATTGTCCATGAAGTTCAAGACCTTGGTGTGATATTTGATGAAAAACTCACGTTTCGTTTTCATATTAATTCCATAATTTCAAAAGCTAATTCTCTGTTGGGATTCTTGAAAAGAAATTCTTCTGAATTCTCTGATCCTTACACTTTGAAATCACTATATTATAGCATTGTAAGACCTTCTTTGGAATACGCTTCTGTTGTCTGGAATCCATCAACTCAAAGTGATATAATAAAGATTGAAAGAGTTCAGAAAAACTTCTTGCGGTTTGCTTTGAGAAAATTTTTCGGTTGCGTTGATACTGTACATTTTTCTTATCGTTCAAAATGCCTTTTGTTAGGAATGCAATCTCTTGAATCGCGTAGAGAAATGTATAGCGTAATGTTTGTTCGGGATGTTTTGTGTAGCTATATTGATTGCTCTAGCATGCTTTTTAATATAAATGTTTATGCTCCTTCTCGAGGTTTAAGATCGAGGCCTTTATTATTTGAAGTTTCACATCGAACTAATTATGGTTTACGAGAACCTTTATGTCATCGCAGTAAATTATTTAATGAAGTATACTATTGTCTTGATATAAGCATGGAAAGAAATACATTTAAAAATTTATTGTTAGCATATTTAGTGCATAAATTTAATACTAATGATAACTAACGATATTATATAAAGTATCACTGTTTTATAAATTATTTTCAAATCTGTTGATATAAATCGTAGAGAATAAATAAATAAATAAATAAATAAAAAAAAATAAAAATAATCAGTCTAACCTCCTTTGTACTAAAAACCCTGGAGCGCGTTCTAGACATCCATATGCGAAGTTTTCTAGAAGAATATTCTGCCTACCTCAAGGGCAGATCAACGGAAACAGCTCTCAACGAGGTAGTGCGGACAATCGAAAAATCCTTACACTATAAGGAATACACTCTAGCCTCCTTCTTAGATATAGTGGGAGATTTCAACAATGTCCTCACTGGAGCTATTCTCGAATCTCTGGTCGAGCTAGGGATAGAGGAATCTATAAGCCAATAGATAGTCTCTATGCTCGGAATAAGAATTATCCAGGCAACACTGGGAAATAGCCACTTAACCAAATTTTCCAATACAGGAACGTCACAGGGTGGCGTCATCTCTCCTCTACTTTGACTTATGGTTATGAACAAAGTTCTAAACGGGTCAAAGTTGCCGCGTATGTGGGTGACGTGGTGATACTAGTGCGTCAGGAAAATCCCCTTCCGTGACAAGTGAAATCATGGGGGCGGATCTAGACAAGATTAGTACCTGGGCTGCAAGTTGTGGCCTCGGCGTAAACCCGGGAAAAACGGAATTGGTGCTATTTACCACCAAAACCAAAATACCCGACTTCACCCTCCCCCGTCTTAATGGCCAACCACTCACACTATCTTCCAGCGCTAGGTATTTGGGTATCATGCTTGAGCCAAAACTTAACTGGAAACACAACATCGAACATAGAGTAAGGAAGGCGTGTGTTGCCTTCTATGCTTGCAGCAAAACCTTTGGAAAGAAGAGGGGACTTCAACCAAAGATGACCTTGTGGAAGTACACAGCAGTGGTACGTCCAATTCTCACATACGGCTCACTAGAATGGTGGCCCGCATTGAGTAAAGGCTACAACCTTACAAAACTAAAAAGGCTGCAAAGGACAGCCTATATAGGACCACGGGCGCCCTGAGGGCCAAGGGTTGCCCTTGCCGTGCTATTGCCATCTCTTGCCATGGGTGGGTAGTCAACCCAAGGCACAACCCCCAACCTTAAGGGCCAGATCCAATTTATTAGATACCCCTAAGACACGGGGCCATCAGTATCCACTACGGAAGGGCAGCGCTCCGTTGACCTTTCGGTCCATCCGCCACCATCTCTGTTCAAAGGGCCTGACTTACCCTTGAAATTCCTTAAGTGGCGCTACAGTCCGGGATGAACCTGGGCCTCATCCAACATGCCTTCGCTAACTGCCTCCAGTTGCCCACTCCAAGTTGGTTGAGGTCGGTTTCTACTTGTGCGCGCCACTTAAGGCGAGGTCTTCCTCTACTGCGTCCGACGTCTGGCTGGGAATCGAAGACTCTGCGAGCCGGAGTATTGGTTCCAATTCTTTAAGTGGTGCTACAGTCCGGGATGAACCTGGGCTTCAACCAACATGCCTTCGCTAACTGCCTCCAGTTGCGCACTCCAAGTTGGTTGAGGTCGGTTTCTTCTTGTGCGCGCCACTTAAGGCGAGGTCTTCCTCTACTGCGTCCGACGTCTGGCTGGGAATCGAAGACTCTGCGAAACGGAGTATTGGTGTCCATTCGTTCTTGTACTAGCCGTCTTAAACGTCCAATGCGGAGTTTTTTTTTTGACCAAGGACATGTCGCTGTACAGCTCGTATAGTTCTTGGTTGAATCTTCGTCTCCATAGCCCGTCAACGCAAACGGGACCGAAGATTTTTTGAAGAATTTTTTTCTCGAATCGGCAAAGGATTTCTTTATCCGCTTTTGATACGGTCCATGCTTCAGCGCCGTAGAGCAGGACTGGGATGATCAGGGTCTTATATAGGATCTCCTTAGTAGTTCGAGTGAGGGCTTTACCACTAAATTGCCATCTTAGCCCGAAGAAACAGCGGTTGGCAAGAGTTATTCTTCGCTTGATTTCTGACGAGATGTTGTTGTCAGAGTTAATAGCGGAGCCGAGGTAGACAAAGTCCCTTACTACCTCAAAGTTATATCTGTCAATGGTGACGTTCTGTCCAAGTCGTCGATGTTGTGTGTCCTTTCGTGTTGACAGCATATACTTAGTCTTCCCTTATTTACTGCTAAACCCATTTTTGCCGCTTCCTTCTCTATACTAGCAAACGTGGCTATGACATCACGTTGAGTCCTACCAATGATGTCAATATCGTCGGCATATGCTAGTAGTTGCCCCGATTTTTGGAAGAATGTGCCTCCGGTGTTGGTTCATGAGTTTTGCACATTCCTCTCAAGAATCACATGACAGCGCATCGCCTTGCCTAAATTCTTTTTTGGTATCAAATGTGCCGGTGAGGTCGTTTCCTACCCTGAAGGAGCAGCGAGAATTCTCCATCGTCATCCTACACAAACGGACGAGTTTGGACGGTATACCAAAACTAGACATAGCTCTGTATAGTTCGTCTCCATAAAAGCTGTCGTATGCGGCTTTGAAATCGATAAATAGGTGGTGGGTATCGATTTGGACTTCTTGGGTTTTTTTCCAGGATCTGCCGAAGTTTGAAAATTTGATGGATTGTGGACTTTCCTGGCCTAAAACCACATTGATAAGGGCCGATCAGGTTGTTGGTAAACGGTTTCAGGCGTTAACATATTACGGCAGATAGGATCTTGTAAGCGATGTTGAGTAGACTTATGCCTCTGTAGTTGGCGCCGCAGTTCAGAGGGTCTCCTTTTTTGTGAATCGGGCAAACGATGCTGAGGTTTCATTCTTCAGGCATATTTTCATCCGACCAGATTTGGCTTATGAGTTGGTGGATGTTACTTACCAAGTCATCTCCGCCAGCTTTATAAAGCTCAGCGGGAAGGCCGTCATTTCCGGCGTCCTTGTTAAGCTTGAGTTTAGATATTGCTATCCTCACTTCACTTAGGTCGGGTGGTTGGCCGTTTTCGCTGTCGTTGCCAATATTAAATGGTTCGTTCTGCCTGACAGCGGAATGTCGTTCGTCATCGCCGTTTAACAGTCTGCAATGTTGTCCGAATATCTCGAAGCTACTTATTTAGGCTCGCCTGGGACGGCAGACCGGGTATGCATGCCGTGCCATTCTGACCAGGCTGTTTATAGTGTTGCTGTTTTACTTCTTGTTATCAACACTCGCACTTATCGTTTAGTAAGTCAAATCCGGTTGCATGAGACCAGTACCCGATGGTTACCACTTGGAGGTAAAAAATGAGAGATTTATACCTCTGTAGTTTGGGGCAGTTCATAGGGTCTTCCATTTTTGTGGATCAGGAAAACGATGCTAAGATTTCATTCTTCATCCATACTCTTGTCGGACCAAATTTTGGTAATGAGTTGGTGTATGTTGGTTACTAAGACGTCTCCACCGGCTTTATATAGTTCGGTAGGAAGGCCATCATTTACATCTATCTTGTTGAGCTTAAGTTTAAATATTGCTTTCTTCACTTCATTTAGGCCGGGTAGATGGTAGTTTCAATATTGAATGCCTTGTTTTGCTTTACAGTGAGAGATTGCTCACCATGCAGAAAGCCAAAGCCAGGGATACAAAACCAAGACACGAACAAAGTCATGTCGATATGAAAAAGATAAATCGGATTTAAGGAACAATCCATCATGAGAATATGGAAGAACCACATATTCTCATCATGGATTGTTCCTTAATTCCGATTTATCTTTTTCATATCGACATGACATTGTTCGTGGCTTGGTTGTGTACCTATCCCTGGCTTTGACGTTTTACTCTTTGGTAAGTGCTCAAGCATATTAAAAGGATATTTATACTGATTCACATCCAATACTGAATAATTATTTCCCAATAAAAAAATGTAATATCTGGCATTAACGGCATATACAGGACCTTAAACCTAGTTGATCGCTTCATTTTTGTGTTGGTAGTTCTTATTATTTTTGCCACAAACAAGTCAACTTCCTGTTTAGCGCCGAATCCGAACGGCAGTGCTACTCTTTGATATTTGTCAAACTATCGCAAGTGGTGGAGCCACTGCACCCACTGCCTTATAAGTATTCTACATTCTAATTTAAGTCCCAACAACTTACCTATCCCACTAAGCTAAAACTATTTTTTTTTTACTCATGATTGTCTTCATAGAGTGCTGGTTTGAAAACCCTTAAATTTGCTTTAAACAGCTCAGTACCTTACGTCCTTTCTTCCTTTTTTTTGATGACCCTAATGTCCTCATTGTTATGCAACTATTCCCCGCACACCTATAATCCCAGATTGCATAAAAAAAAACCCCCACCATAAACATATCATAAAACCTGCGGAATGGTTGTAAAAGTCCTTCACACACCTACCTGGGAGTGAGTACCTTTACGACACACCAAAATCATACTCCACTCGATCGTCCTTGCAAACTGGGTCATTGTAATGACCCTCAACATGGAAATTCAAATGGAATCTCTGTTTACCAATGAAAACTCCGCCTCGAAACCAAATCCGTGTAAACAAATCCAATAAAAAAAGGTCAGTTCCAGTTTCCTAGTTACAGGTATAAGAACCCTAGCCACACATCAATAAAGGCATCATCCATCCGATTCATGAAAAAAAGGAGTCGAACAAATGTGGCACGTTCTTCAAGAGCTCGGTCTATTGACGTTTAGGCAAATTTAAGAATTGACAGATGGTCATTATCTCTTTTGTTTTGTTTCTTCTTCTCTTTCGTATTCGATTTACAATCTGGAAAGAGAGAATTTGGCTTGCAAGAGAGTCATTTTTTAGTTCTCTTTAAAATTCACTTTAAATTGAAGAGAAGAGATATCTCTTTTGGGAGTTTGTGACATTTTTGGGACACGCTTAAATTTGCTCTTTTGTCTCTTTGAAAATGGAATGTTGAAAGAGAACGTTTGATATATTTTGGAAAGAGACCAAATTACTCTTGTTTGTTGTTAAATGGGATTTTCTCTTTCTACAAATATTTTAGAAAGAGAACAGATTACTCTTCTCAAATGAGTTCTTCTCTTTCTAAAGATTATTTTTTCAAATGTTGTAAACAAACCAAAAGAGGCAGAAACTCAGAGAGTGTAGGAATTCAACGAATTTCATTGCGATTGCATGCCTATGCAGCTGATTTTAGGGATATCGGCTCGGTCTCGTCGTCCGTCGATATCGGTACTCGGTGTCGGTGTCGGTCTCGGTCTCTGTCTCGGTATTCGTCTACGATTGAGATGGTAAAAGGGGAAGGAAAACCAAAATGTATGCAAGCAAACAAGACAATTATTTTTATTGGAATGAAAAGACATGCGGCAACATCTGCTTGCTTTTCATGCTTTCATGCTTGGAACGTTGGCGTGTGCTGCTCTGTTTGAAAAAAGGGCATACGCTACGTGGAAACAGGTCGATAGAATCGAACAGACGGTATGCCCGACAAACACAAGCACATAGCATGTCCCAATTGCATTTTTCTATGCTGGCCGCGTTCAAGTGTGTGTGTGACATAATCATATTGTGTTCATTGACATTTTTTTTTATTTTTTTTTTGCAACATTCGAGAGATTACTCCTTTTGATGATACTCGATGGGAAGGAGAGCAATGTGCATGTGCACTTTCCACTTTCGACATATTGTACTCAGCAAATCGATTGATGGATCATGCATAGGAAAGTTGTTTACGTACCTTCCATGATAACTTAAGAAAAAAAAAACTCCAACGGTCTCCATTATTTAGTACCCTTTGGGCGGCGCGGTGGCAATCGAGTTTCGCAGCGGGATTTATTGAAAAATAAATATTTGTCTGTGAACGGATTTCGCGATTCTGTTTTCGAAAATGATTTCTTGAAGCTGTCACATCGTTTACCTGGAGAAATTGTGCAAAATGGGTATGTAATGATGTTGTTATCGATGTTTTTTTGGAAAACAAATATTTTGCCTGCCAATTTGACGTTTGCATAGGAATAATACAAAAGCAAATCAATTTCATTGATAATTTTTAAAGTGCACCCTGATTTCTATTCGACATCTGTAATGTGCGTCCTCTGTTATGTTTTTTTTTGACACTTGTGATCCCTGATTAGTGCGTTATGTCACGGAATTTGCATGCCCTCTTGGGGGACAGTTTTAAGTTCTAAAATGTGCCCCTATCCTATAGGCTAGTGCAGCGGTTCCCAATCTTTTTTGGTCGAGGAGCACTTTTTAGGTCAAACATTCCTCGCGGAGCACTTCGTTACACTTACGCCATTTTCGCAGTAATGTAGGTATGTGTAAAAAATGCAATACTCAATTTTTTTTTATATTTTATTAAATTCAAGTAAAACAAGTAACATCAACGAAAAAAACAAGAACAATGTTAATTAAAGAACATAACGAATTCAATATCTAGTGAGAATAATGTGCCTGTTTGGTTTTGCATAATGCTCGTAACGGGTGATTTTTTAAGAGGTTTAAAACTTTTTTTTAAAAAAAAAACACAAAAAATTCGAAAAAATGAATGAAATATTTATTTGAATCGATAGTTTGAACCTTGCAATTTAATGTTTAAAGATAATTTCATGCAAATGTTGACCGCGGCTGCGTCTCAGGTACCCCATCCACTGAGTCCAATTTTGGCATACTCTTTCACACATATCGGCCGGTATCTCACGAATGAATGCATGGATGTTGGCTTCCAGTGCGTCAATCGAAGCGGGCTTGTCTCTATAGACATTAGTCTTGACATACCCCCACAAAAAATAATCTAATGGTGTCAAATCGCACGATCTAGGCGGCCAATTGACCGGCCCGAAACGTGAAATTAACTGTTCACCAAACTCGCCTCGCAATTGCGCCATTGTTTCGCGTGCTGTGTGGCATGTGGCACCGTCTTGTTGAAACCACATATCATGCAAGTCAAGAACTTCCATTTCGGGCAAAAAAAAGTTTGTTATCATCGCTCGGTAGCGTTCACCATTGACAGTAACGCTGCGATTCGCATCATCTTTGAAAAAATATGGCCCAATAATGCCGCCGGCCCATAAACCGCACCAAACAGTGGCTTTTTCGGGATGCATTGGTAGCTGTTGCAATGCTTCTGGCTGATCTTCACTCCAAATGCGGCAATTTTGCTTATTTACGTACCCATTGAACCAAAAATGAGCCTCATCGCTGAACACAATTTTTCGATAAAAAAGCGGATCCTCGGCCTGCTTTCCAAGAGCCCATTCACCAAAAATTCGGCGTTGTGGTAGGTCGGCTGGCTTTAGTTCTTGCACCAGCTGTATCTTAAAAGGCTTTACGCCCAAATCCTGCCGCAAAATTTTCCACGTAGTGCTGTAACAAAGGCCTAACTGCTGGGAACGGCGCCGAATCGACATTTCGCGGTCTTCTGTCACACTAGCTGATACGGCCGCAATATTTTCTTCACTACGCACAGTACGTAAACGTGTTGGTGGTTTAATGTCCAACAAAGTAAATTTGGTGCAAAATTTGGTCACAATCTTCCGAATAGACTGCTCAGAAGGTCGAGATTGCCGATCATAAAATGGAAGCAGCGCGCGATGAACATTTCGAACCGAGCACGAATTTTGATAGTAAAATTCAATAATTTGCAAGCGTTGTTCATTTGTAAGACGATCCATGGTTAAATTGCAAACCAAACTGAAGCTGTTTGACAGTGACACAAGGTACTAAACACACGTCAGCTGTCAAAACCAGTGTTGCCAAAACCAAACCAGCTAAAAAATCACCCGTTATATCTGGTTGAATTTGGGACAACTGCAACCGAATATCTGGCTCTGCATCGAGACGGGATCTATATTTTGTTTTGGTTCCAACGTAGGCGGAGAATCCTGATTCGCACATGTATGTCGTTGCAAACGGCAGAAGAATTATTTTGGCTCTGTCTGACAAAATTTTGAATTCGTCCTTCAACATACACCAGAATTCTGATAAAGACTTCTTAGTTTCAAAATTTTCCTTTAAAGAAGAATCTGATGTCAAATCAATTAAGCACTCAAACTGCAACGATGTCAGAGATGCTGGCTTTTCCAACGCGGCGGAGTACGGGTCACATTTTCTTAAATGTTTGAATGGTATTCTTCCGGAAAGTAGCTTTGGAAGTTTTCGAGCAAACTTAGCAGATGTAAATGAAACTCGTTTAAAATGTCGTCAGGAATACCCAAATCTATTTGCTCTTAACATTCGCTGACCATTGGGAAGCTGTCTAGGTTTCGATTTTTTAAAGATTTCGCCCAAAACTTGATTTTCTTTTTAAATGCTTCGACCTTATCACTGGCATCGAAAACAGTTATTGTCTTTCCTTGAAGTGATACACTCAAATCATTTAATTTTTTAAAAATATCGGCTAGATATGATAATTTCAAGAGCCAACGCTCATTACACAATCTGTCGCCCAAATCAAAGTTGTCGTTCATAAGGAAGGTTCTGACTTCAGCCCTCATTTCGAAAAGCCGCGTCAGTGTTTTGCCGCGAGAAAGCCACCTTACTTCTGCGTGAAGAAGTAAAGACGTATGTAGACTACCTTGAATAGCCTTGAATTCTTAGGTCGAGATTTAATAAAGTTAATTATTTTCACGCTTTCGTCTAAGACCTCTTTTAAGGAGAGTGGCATTTTTTTTCATTGCAAGGGCATGGCGGTGTAGAACGCAGTGACTACTGCTGCATTCCTTGGCGTTTTGTTTTATTCTTGAGACGGCACCGGACGTTTTTCCAGTCATGGCCTTGGCACCGTCTGTGCACACATCCACGCAGTTAACCCATGGGATATCATTGACAATAAAGAAATTGTCTATAAATTTAAAAATTTCAGCACCAGTTGTTGTAGTTTCCAACCGCTTGCAGAAAAGCAGATCTTCTTGAAAGGACTGTTGGTTATGGTAGCGCACAAATACTATTAAAATAGCCAACCCTGCAACATCTGTTGATTCATCCATTTGCAGCGAAAATTTTGTGACTCTTATTCGCGAAAGTAAAGTAGTTTTGACATTCTCTGCTAAGTCTCCGATTCTTCGTGATATTGTGTTATTTGACAAAGGAACGGTGTCAACTAATTTTTTTGGCCTTTTCACCCAACATACACTCAACAATGTCCTTAACGCATGGCTTGATTAAGTTTTCAGCGATTGTATGGGCTTCGCCAGTTTGCGCAACTCGGAAACTCACTAAGTAGGACGCCATCAACGCATTTTCGTTCACTGTCTTTGGATGGTTAGTAATAATTGTTTGAGATTTTGTAAGTTCACCATACTTCCTTTTAAAAAAATCAGTCGGTTTGCTTTCGCAATCTGGATGAATCCCCTCAAAATGACGTTTCATTTTTGCTGGAAACATCGCACTATTCGGCAACACTTTGCCGCAAATTACGCATTGGGGTTTGTTGTCACTTGTCTCAGCAAATCCGAGATTTAAATATGAATCGTGGTACTTCCTTTTTACTATTTTTTTTTCTGCAGTACTGATCACCATAGAACTAGTACTAGCCACATTGTCTGCCTCAAATTCTTCAGAAAGTTCTGACGCCGCTGTCTCTATTGCGTCATTTTCCTTGGCTCTAGAATAGAACAATAAATGGAAAACGAGCAAATTCACAAATCTGAACAACAGAAAAAAAAATATTATAAATCCACCAAGTGCTCCGCGGAGCATACTTTGGGAAACGCTGGGCTAGTGTTTTTCAAAGTGTGGAATAAAATGTGAACTTCACAATACGCACAGCTTTCAGTTTTATTTTTTATCGTGTGTAGGTACCAGTAAGATCCAACAAACCATTTTGACATCCACTCGTTATTATTCAACTAACCATGATTAACTGCTCAAAATCCACCAGAAATGCATGGATAGTGGAGTTATCCAATATTTGGTTGAATAAATCGGGTCGTGCAATTGGGACTATGATCACCTATTTAAATTTATTTGTGCGTGTCAATCGTACAGCGTTGTTGTTTGACAGCTGTCATATGTAAGAACAATTTGCCATTTTTATACCCTATCCCATAGGGGTATATTAGTTTTGATACATAGTTTGTAACATAGAGAAATAATTTAGCTACATATACCTCAGAGTCAAAAATCAAAAATCAAAATCACTTGCTGAGTCGATTAATCCATGTCTGTCTGTCCGTCCGTCTACTTACTTAAGTGGCGCTACAGTCCGGAACGAACCTGGGCCTCAACCAACATGCCACTCCAATTAGCCCGGTCCTTAGCTAACTGCCTCCAGTTGCGCACTCCAAGTTGGTTGAGGTCGGTTTCCACTTGTGCGCGCCACTTAAGGCGAGGTCTTCCTCTACTGCGTCCTACGTCTGGCTGGGAATCGAAGACTCTGCGAGCCGGAGTATTGGTGTCCATTCGTTCTACATGTCCTAGCCATCTTAAACATCCAATGCGGAGTTTTTTGACCAGGGGCATGTCGCTATACAGCTCGTATAGTTCTTGGTTGAATCTTCGTCTCCATAGCCCGTCAACGCAAACGGGACCGAAGATTTTTCGAAGAATTTTCCTCTCGAATCTACCAAGGATTTCTTCATCCGCTTTTGATACGGTCCATGCTTCAGCGCCGTAGAGCAGGGCTGGGATGATCAGAGTCTTATATAAGATCTCATTAGTAGTTCGAGTGAGGGCTTTACTACTAAATTGCCTTCTTAGCCCGAAGAAACAGCGGTTGGCAAGAGTAATTCTTCGTTTAATTTCTGACGAGATGTTGTTGTCAGAGTTGATAGCGGAGCCGAGGTAGACAAAGTCCCGTACTACCTCAAAGTTATATCTGTCAATGGTGTCCAATTCGTCGATGTTGTGTGTCCTTTCGTGTTGACAGCATATACTTAGTCTTACCCTCATTTACTGCTAAACCCATTTTTGCCGCTTCCTTCTCTATTCTAGCAAACGTGGCTATGACATCACGTTGAGTCCTACCAATGATGTCAATATCGTCAGCGTATGCTAGTAGTTGCACCGATTTATGGAAGATTGTGTCTCTGGCGTTAGCTCCGCAGGTTTGCACAGTCCTCTCAAGATGCTTAAATATTTTTTTGGTTTCATATGCGTAGGTGAGGTCGTTTCCGACCCTGATGAAGAATTCTCCTTCCTCATCCTGCACAGATGTACGATTTTGGGCGGTATACCAAAACTAAACATGGCTCTGCATAGTTCGTCTCTATAAATGCTGTCGTATGCGGCTTTGAAATCGATAAATAGGTGGTGGGTATCGATTTGGACTCCTCAGGTTTTTTCCAGGATCTGCCGAAGTTTGAAAATTTGATTGGTTGTGGACTTTCCTGGTCTTAAACCACACTGATAAGGGCCGATCAGGTTGTTGGTAAACGGTTTCAGGCGTTCACATATTACGGAAGATAGGATCTTGTAGGAGATGTTGAGCATACTTATGCCTCTGTAGTTGGCGCAGCTCAGAGGGTCTCCTTTTTTGTGGATCAGGCAAACGATGCTGAGGTTCCATTCTTCAGGCATGCTTTCATCCGACCAGATTTGGCTTATGAGTTGGTGGAAGTTACTCACCAAGTCATCTCCACCGGCTTTCTAAAGCTCAGCGGGAAGGCCATCATTTCCGGCGGCCTTATTAAGCTTGAGTTTAGATATTGCTATCCTGACTTCACTTAGGTCGGGTGGTTGGCAGTTTTCGCTGTCATTGCCAATATTAAATGGTTCGTTCTGCCTGACAGCGGAATGTTGTTCGTTATCACCGTTTAACAGTCTGCAGAAGTGGTTCTTCCATATCCTCAGCATCGACTGTGTCTCATATACGATATTTCCTTGTTCATCTCGCCAGGATTCTGTTCGAGCCTTGTATCCTTGGCTTTGACGTTTTACACTTTGGTAAAACTTGCGAACATCGTTCCTGGAGTGGCACCTCTCTATATCCTCGATCGCGCGCTTTTCTTGCTCTTTTTTCTTCTTGCTGAAAAGCCGATGCTCTTCCCTTCTTCTTTGCCTATAGAGCTCAATGGCAGCTCTCGTCTTCACCTGCAGCTTAGCCTTGTAGGCCTCGTTCTTGGCTGCGAGCATCTGTCGGCATTCCTCATCAAACCAGGGGTTTCTTGCTGGTGGCCGCGAGAAACCTAGCACATCAGTTGCGGCTGATCTAATGGCTTGTTGCCATTGTTCTTCGACATTAGATGCTGGTGGTATGGTGTTAATCGAGAGGTTAAGGGATACGCGTTGTGCGAAGGTCTTGGCGGTCTCTTGCGATTGCAGTCTTCCGACATTAAATTTTTTCACAGTATTTCTGGATTGTTGTGGCGTGGTGGATATCCGCATTCTTACCTTGGGTGCTACTACTGGTAGTGATCCGAGTCGATGTTAGCTCCTCGGAATGGTCGGACATCCAAAATACTGGATGCGTGCCTCTTATCTATCGCAACGTGATCAATTTGGTTGACCGTTCGTTGATCTGGAGACCGCCATGTCCCCTTATGGATATCGAGGTGAGGAAACCGTGTGCTGGCTATAGTGGCGTTTCGTTCCGTAGCGAAATCAATTATTCTAAGTCCGTTACCAGACGTGTTATCGTGTAGGCTATGTTTTCCGACAGTACGGCTAAAGATGTCTTCTCGTCCTACCTTTGCGTTAAAATCTCCCAGCACGATTTTAACATCGTACTTCGGTAGTCGCTCATAGGTTTTGTCAAGGAGCTCGTAGAAGCAATCCTTAGCTATATCATCTTTTTCTCCCGTCGGAGCGTGAGCGCATATAAGGCTTATGTTGGCGAATTTGGCCTTGATGCGGATTGTTACTATACGTTCGCTAATGTCTTGGAAACATAAGACTTCTTGCCTATGTCTGGCATTTATAACAAATCCGCATCCGAATAGTCGCTGTTTCTGCTCACTATAACATGGTCCGTAGTAGATATCACAGTTTTTCATCCTCTTTTTGCCCGGCCCATCCCATCGTATTTCCTGGATGGCAGTAATGTCTGCTTTGTAGCAGTTTAGGGCTTCCGCTAGTTGTTCGCCTGCACCTCTCCTGTTTAATGTTATCACATTCCAGGTGCAGATACGAACGTCGTTGTCCTTTTTTCGTTTAGCATGGTCGTCAACAATAATATCAGTCCTTTGCGAGGCTATTGGTTGCATTGTAACATAAGCTTTTTTCCGTGGATGGGTAGTTAACCCAAAGCGCAATCCCTAACCTGGAGGGCCAGGCCCTTGTTTTGACTCTAGGACAGCGGGTCGGAAAAAATAGCGATGTCAGTAGCCCATTTTGGAATGTAAGCGCTGCCGTTGACCCATTGAGGGCTCTTCCGCCACCAACTCTTTGCCAATACCTTGGCTCAGTATTGCAAATCCCTATAGACCTGGTGTTCAAATATGTCAAAGCTGCTCATATAGGGATTTTACTACCAGTTCGATCAAACTGGGGCTGTAGGCACCACCGTTGACTCCATCTAGGGAATTCCTCCGCTGCCGCCTGAAGAGTGAGTGCCTCTCTCGTTTGCTGCCACCAACGACCTTCCACAGGGGTTTAATATCCCATCTCCAGTCGAGGTACTACGCACCCACCAGTCACCAGCGTGGAGGTGAGAGTATGAGTTGATAGTGAGAGGCTAGAGTGAGAACGCTTGTGTCCTCATATAATCGAATCACTATCCTTAAGCACCGGCCTCAGTAAACTAAGTAAAATAACTTTAGGAAACTATTTTTTCCATGACCTCACGGATCTGTCGAAATCCCCCTCTCTAATGTTTTCAGATTTGCAACAACATCTGGATGGTTGGAAAGGGACTAATAATGGACAGTTATGGGGCGAATGAAGGAGCCACCCCACCACGGGCATCACAATGGGTCTATACTAGCCTGAGTGTGATGAGGGAAGACATACACCGCATACCTTATCAACCCGCCAAACTAACCTGACATATCCCAAAAAAAATGCAAAATTTGTATCATCCTAAGTTAGGGTGATACCATTTGAAATTTATCATCTTTCCCGAATTCCCAACAGGAAGTGATCCCCTCAACTTCGAATGAACTTCTTCCGCCCGATTGTTTTCAAAGTGATGTCTCGCAAGTTAAGCTTCAATTTCAACACCTTCTATACCGTTCCCTAATGAAGACTTTAATTTCTCTATATCCCCCCTCCCGTTGGTCTGACTTCTCCATAGTCAGACCAACAAAACGCCAACAAAACGCACTAAAACCATGAATAACGATGAATAATAGTTCGAGTATCCTTCCCCCATGGCCAACTTTCTACGCCGCAGAAACCTCCAATTAGTTAATTAATTTAAAATTTTTCTAATTTATTAACTTAACCCAATTTGCATACCAGATTTATGTTACCCAAGCTTTCTGTGTGTGTGTGTGTGTGTGTGCATGGCGCGTGTAATCATTTTTTTATAACCCATCAGCTACTGTGATGGCCCATTGTTGGTGCAATGACCAAAAATCACATAAAATCCATTCAGCAATTTGTAAGCACATTAGGGATAATAAAATCCACCAGTTTACGAGCTCCCGCGGAACTCTGTTTCTTTGGTTTGGCTGCAGGGGAAGGGGAAATGGAAATGAAAATGGGAAGGGGGTCAAGAATTAACGAACCATGTTTCTGACGAAAATTTTAACAAATTACCCAGTCGAAGAAACACCACCACGTGGAACCTTGGATGTTATTAGGATCATTTAGCGAGCTTTTACATTCTGACAAGTGGGTATCTGAACTCAAGACCGTTGATGTATTCCGATTGCCCATTGTTCTGGGGGTCTTGCAAGATGTTGTTCACCTGAATCGTGCCATCATCGAATCATGGCATGGCTTGAGTTTATTGTCCATCTTTCATAGTTTTATTCGTAATTAAAATGAAATTCCCCCGTTATATCTCATATCCACTTGGAATACAAATTAAAAACTTTCATCTCATCTGCATAGTGTGCGGGTGTGAGTGTGGGGTGGCTGTGAGTACCATTTATTGCATTTTTCATTGGATGCCACGAGTTTTCGAGTGCTAAGTAAATTCGTTTTTCTTAGGCTTCTTAAGGAGCTCTGGAGATTAAGTGCTGCTCCTGCAAAAGGAGAACAGGCGCGGGAGAAGAAAGAACGAAAGCAAATGGCGGTATCAAGGACAATGGTGAGGAAATTGATGGCAAGCTGAGTGGAATGTGAGTTGATTTGTTTTTCAGGGCGTGTTGCCGCCGGGAGACGTATTGGCCGTAGCTATTGGGTCACAGCAGTGAAGTTGATAGTTTTTCATAATGTCAACTGGGAGGGCTGTTCTTTTTGTTGTAAACATAATTGGATTCAGGATTCAACGTGACTGAGAGAGGTTGTGGGGTTGACGTTACCAAATGGCAGCCTTAGTGTGAAGGCAATAAATAAAACAGTGAACAGCGGGTTTCGAAGATTCCAAATACTGAACATGAGCCTGTAAGGATGAAGGAGGTATTATTGTAGTAGGATGCCATAGTACGTGTAGAGAACATGAAAGGATCTACTTTATGAGTCGTTAAATGGGGAGGATGAGCAGTGTTTTGCTGTAGTAATAGGCAGTAGCTATCGGAAATTGGCAGTTTGGAAAAGAGGACAAAAGGAGAAAAGAACATTGCACTGCACCGAAATTCAGTCAATCCATTCCTATTAACCCAGGCATTCGGAAATACCTTTTGGTCGAAGCGTAATTTGAAACATCAGATCTATTAGGCCCATCAGAAGAGACGATTCAATGTCTTTCTGATATCGGGACATATGACAGCGTGAACATTTGAAGCCTTTCAGGAATAGACTTATTGGGACGTGCTTCTGATACTTTTGGTACTGCAGATCAATCCCTGCCTTAAATATTCCATTCTAGGACAAATCCTCGAAAAGACCAACGAACTTCATGCCTAGACCCATCATCCTAGCATCGACTTCTATAAGCCGTTGACGGAATTCCGTTTTTTTATCAAAATTGATACATCAGTGCAACCTGATACTGGACGACATGGTAGAACGTACTTACTTACTTAAGTGGCGCTACAGTCCGGGATGAACCTGGGCCTCAACCAACATGCCTCTCCAATTAGCCCGGTCCTTAGCTAACTGCCTCCAGTTGCGCACTCAAAGTTGGTTGAAGTCTGTTTCTACTTGTGCGCGCCACTTAAAGCGAGGTCTTCCCCTACTGCGTCTGAAGTCTGGCTGGGAATCGAAGACTCTACGAGTCGGAGTATTGGTGTCCATTCGTTCTACATGTCCTAGCCATCTTAAACGTCCAATGCGGAGTTTTTTTTTGACTAGGGGTATGTCGCTGTACAGCTCGTATAGTTCTTGGTTGAATCTTCGTCTCCATAGCCCGTCAACGCAAACGGGACCGAAGATTTTCCGAAGAAATTTTCTCTCGAATCTACCAAGGATTTCTTCATCCGCTTTTGATACGGTCCATGCTTCAGCGCCGTAGAGCAGGACTGGGATGATCAGGGTCGTATATAGGATCTCCTTAATAGTTCGAGTGAGGGCTTTACTACTAAATTGCCTTCTTAGCCCGAAGAAACAGCGATTGCCAAGAGTAATTCTTCGTTTGATTTCTGACGAGATGATGTCAATATCGTCGGCGTATGCTAGTAGTTGCACCGATTTTTGGAAAATTGTGCCTCTGAGCAGACTTATGCCTCTGTAGTTGGCGCCTTTTTTGTGGATCGGGCAAACGATGCTGAGGTTCCATTCTTCAGGCATGCTTTCATCCGACCGGGTTTGGCTTATGAGTTGGTGGATGTTACTTACCAAATCATCTACGCCAGCTTTATAAAGCTCAGCGGGGAGCCGTCATTTCCGGCGGCCTTATTAAGCTTGAGTTTAGATATTGCCATCCTCATTTCATTTAGGTCGGTTGGTTGGCAGTTTTCGCTATCGTTGCCAATACTAAATGGTTCCTTCTGCCTGACAGCGGAATGTTGTTCGTCATCTCCGTTTAACAGTCTTCAGAAGTGGTTTTTCCATATCCTCAGCATCGACTCTGTCTCAACTACGATATTTCCTTGTTCATCTCGACAGGATTCTGTTCGAGCCTTGTATCCTTGGCTTTGACGTTTTACACTTTGGTAAAACTTGCGAACATCGTTCCTGGAGTGGCACCTCTCTATATCCTCGATCGCGCGCTTTTCTTGCTCTTTTTTCTTCTTTCTGAAAAGCCGGTACTCTCCTCCTTCTCTGTCTATAGAGCTCAATGGCAGCTCTCGTCTTCACCTGCAGCTTAGCCTTGTAGGCCTCGTTCTTGGTTGTGAGCATCTGTCGCTATTCCTCATCAAACCAGGGGTTTCTTGCTGGTGGCCGCGAGAAACCTAGCAAATCAGTTGCGGCTGATCTAATGGCTTGTTGGCATCGTGTGGTGTGAATCGAGAGGTTAAGTGATACCCGTTACGGGAAGGACTTGGCGGTCTCTGGCGATTGCAGACTTTCGACATTCATTTTTTTCACAGTATTTCTGGTTTGTTGTGGTGTGGTGGATATCCGCATCCTTACCTTGGCTCCAACAAGGTAGTGGTCCGAGTCGATGTTAGCCCCTCGGAATGTTCAACATCCAAAATACTGGATGCGTGCATCTTGTATATCGCAATGTGATCAACTTGGTTGACTGTTCGATGATCTGGAGACCGCCATGTCCACTTATGGATATTGAGGTGAGGAAACCGATTGCTGGCTATAGTGACATTTCGTTCCGTAGCAAAGTCAATTAGCCTAAGTCCGTTACCAGACGTGTTGTCGGTTAGGCTTTATTTTTTGCGACAGTACTGCTAAAGATGTCTCCTCTTCCTACCTCTGCGTTAAAATCTCCCAACACGATTTTAACATCATACTGCCGCCTGAGACAAATCCTCGAAAAGACCAACGAACTTCAAGTCTAGACACATCATACAGCATCGACTTCTATAAGGCGTTGACGGAGTTCCGTATTTTATCAAAATTTATACGTCTGTGCAATCTGACCCTGGACGACATGGTAGAACGGGACGGAGGAATAATTTGACTTTGCTGAGCATTGTTTCCATCAGCTCCTGAAGAAAACTTATTTGCGAGTATCAAGTACGAACTTTCAATCTTGCTGCGAGATTTTAATACAGAGGTAGGATGGGAGGAAAGTTTTCGTAGTACTGTCGGAAAACATAGCAATTATGACACCACGTCTGGCAACGGGAATGGAATGAAACCATAGCCAGCACATGGTTATCTTACCTTGATATCCATGATATGCCTCTACAGCCAGAACATGGTGATCTTACCTTGATATCCATGATATGCCTATACAGCCAGAACATGGTGACCTTACCTTGATATCCATAAAGGGGTTATGGCGGGTTCCAGATCAACATAGACTATATTGCGATAGAGGACAAAAGGCAAGCATCCAGTATGTCAGATGTCTAAACCTTCCGAGGGACTAACATCGACTCGAACCACTACTTTGTTGCAGTCGAGGTAAGAATGCGGATATCAATGACGACGCAACAAGTAAAAATTAAATGCCTGACATTTACGGCCCATACAGGGCCTCACACTTAGCTCATTCCTTCAATTGTACGTGCGATGTTATTATTTTTACCAAAAAGAAGAGGACCTCCTGCTTAACTCGCTCCGAGTCAGAACGGCAAAATCTTTTCGAAAACCTTACTGATGCTCGGTAGGAGACTTAACGACCGGAAATTTGACGGATTGGAGTTGTCCTTTCCCTTTGCCGGATTGGAGTTGTCCTTTCCCTTCTTCGGGAGAGGATGAACCATCGCCGTCTGCATTATTCAGCGCGTTGTTGAACAGCGTGGCGTAAATGTCCACAGTTTCAGGGGGTAAGTGTCGCAGTACAATGTTGGATATACCATCCACTCCCGCTGACTTCTTTTTCCTTGTGGAATCGAATATGATCTGGAGTTCCACCATCGAGATTAATAGGAGACTCGACCCACTTCGCTCGGCGACTATGGCTTTTACCAAGTTTTCGTCATTGAACCGGGTGAAACCGCGGTTCTCAGATCACCGTTGCGTTATGTCATTACTGAGATAGAAATGTTGGAGCAAGGCATTGTTTTCCAGGACGCGTTTCGGGTGAATGCTTCCATTCACCTTATACACTTACTGAGAGACAGTCCCCACTGCCTCCACTTTCTCCTGAGGATCTTCAATAACATAGAAATCGTCGTTGAAGACGGCTTCCCCTAGAATCTAGATCGATTCCTGCTGTCAAAAGTATGTTTGTATTGTCACTTGTTCGTTGGAGCTTAATACACGGAAGGTCGTTATGACCTTTCCTCCTAAAGGTCTTATTAATTTGTGGAAACATATTCGGGTCGCTGGAATTTATGGCCCTAATTCTGTTGTTCCAAAACAAATTAATGGACAACCGATAGTTCTCCTTGTTCAATGGGTTGATGTTTTTGATCGACGCCTTCAGTGTACTAATCTCCGTGTCGCGTGGGTTTGTCAATCGTCTGTACAAAAGTTTTAGTCTCGTCAGAAGTCCGCTTTTTTGTCTGTGCAGTGCTTCAATGGTCGCGTTTCTGAACGTAGACGTTATGTCACTTCTTTGTATTTTGGTATCGTCCTGTTCATTGTTCTTTGATAGTTCCGTCTATTTGTTGTAAGTATTCTTCGATTTCGTTAGGTTTCTGTTGTTTAGTGGTGATAAAGCCCTCCAACGTAGTTCTCTTGATACAGTAGTTGTAAGAATGTACATAGGAAAATACTCCTCCAACGCCACAAGCTCGTTCGGAAGCTGTATTACGCCGGCGAGTTCGCAGTGGTCATTGTCTTACTCGATCGTATCCGTAAACAGTTTTGCGGGTGTTTACCTACTCTGTCCGTAACTACACTGGCGTCCTTTCTCCAACCAACATGCCAACAAGAAACCATCCCTTTTTTGCACACCAACGTATGTGTTGCCTGAGATACATGTCTGAGATACAAGTCCATACATCCGTTCCTTACACACGAACAAGCAGCCAGTACAGCAGCCATCCAAAAATATGTTTCACTTCAAACAAACCTTGTAAGCCAACGACACGCAATCACCGACATCAAGCAGCGTCGGTTGTGTTTAGTACTTGGATGGTAATCCGGATCAAAACACTGTCATCGTGACGTTTTTATGTTTCGAAAATTCCAATTTACGTCCCAAAAGTAGTTTCACTTAAAAAAAAAAAAACAAATCCCCCAAACATAAAACCCCATCTGCCGAATCGTATCTGAAATGAAGGAATTGCATGCTTCTTCATCCTTTCTGGAATTTTACGGCGATAAACTTCAGCCAATTTTACGAATACCGTCAGATCAAAGAGTGAAAAAATTAATTTCTCAGTAGGGAAAGGCTTATTCTTTCACCCTTAGTGTAAATCCTTCCTCTGAAAGGGATTTTAATTATTTGAATCTAATCGCCGCACTAATGAATTCGTAATTTCAGCTCCAATTCCTTACTGCGTACTCGTAACGTAAGCTCGTTAATGCGTGAATTTTCCAAACTAAATGCTCACACTTATGTACCGTTATGTAATTATATCAATAAAACAAAAAAAAAAAAAAACACTAAATACATCATGTAAACTAACTTAATTAATTCAACAGAGCAAACTGAATTAAAAACAAAAAAAAACTTATATTGGCAAACATAGATTACGAGGAAATCCGAAATCCGCTTATAATCGTTCACAATTGTATACAATCCGTTAGCTTTTTGCAAAAATAAAACGAACGAACGAGAGAAACAAGAACTTGCCACCTCGTTTGTATGGGTGTTTCAATCAATCATTTGATTTCATTTTAATTACATCGATGATTCGCATTAAACCGGCGATTTGCCAGATAAACAAAATGGAATCCAATTAAATGCGATAAAAAGTTGTTAACTGTTCTCGATTTATCGCGACGTAATGCGATTTTCGATTATATGCACATCAACGCGCCGGGCGGTCGTGTAGCTGCGCAGAAATTTAATAGAACAGTTAGTTGAACAGTAAAGCAGAATAGTCACTCAGTGATTTATTAATTTGAAGAGCTATCGTCAAAACTGAAATTAATAATTGTTGCAGATACACAATGAATAACGGTTTTGTGGATAGTGATTCAGGATTAGAGGGAGCTTTAGGTTAGGTTGGGTTGGTGGGTGGATGAGGCAGACGGTGTGCGTCTTCCCTCATCGCACTCAGGTCATAGACCCATTGTGACGCCCGTTGGGGGTCCACTTGTGTGGTTGGTTCATTCATTGTCCCGTTACTGTCCATTGTTGTTAGCCTCTTTCCGGCCATCCAGATGTTGTTGCAAACCTAAAAATATAGGAGAGAGAGAAAGGGAGCGATTTCAGATAGATCCGTGAGGTCATGGAAAAAGTATTTTCCTAAGGTTCTCATTCTTAATTGGCTGAGGCCTGGGCAGTGGCACAGAAAGTGGAGGGTATCCTCGTGTATTTCTTCATCACCGCAGCCTCTACAGAGGTCATCATCTATGAGATGCATTTTCAGTTTGTGGCTTTTAAGGAAGTTGTGTCCAGTAAGAATCCGAACTTAAGTCCAGAGAGATTTCCTGTTTCTTCGAGGTAGTTTATGGGTTCTGGCTTTGTCATACTCAGGCCGTATTCAGTGTTTTCTGTCCCACCCGAGATTCGAGCTCACATAGTGGTGGTTTGACAGACTGGTCTGCTTGGTCAATGCTGGAGGCAGATCCTTTTCTCGCCAGTTCGTCAGCAATTTCATTGCCCTGTATGCCTCTGTATCCGGAGACCCAGCAGAGCTTAACATTATGTTGGACGCCAAGAACCTTAAGCTCTTCACGACAACGTTTCACAAGCCGAGATTTCATTTCGAAAGCAGAGATAGCTTTTATTGCAGCCTGACTGTCAATAAAGATGTTGATATCATCTGGTGGTATCGCCAGCATTGAGGTCGCTTTGGCTGCCTCTGCAACTGCCAATATCTCGGCCTGGAAGACACTGCTGTGCTCAGGGAGACGAAAGGAGCTGTTTAGCTTTAGTGTTTCTGAAACCACTCCAGCTCCAACGCCTACATCCATTTTTGACCCGTTTCGGTGCCCAGTTCGTTCTTCTCCTGACTTGGGGATATTATCTGGTGGTATCGCCAGCTACTGCCAATATTTCGGCTTGGAAGACACTGCTGTGCTCAGGGTGCGAAAGGTGCTGTTTAGCTTTAGTGTTTCTGAAAACACTCCTACATCCATTTTTGAACCGTTTCGGTGCCCAGTTCGTTCCTCTCCTGACTGTCAATAAAGATGGTGATATCATCTGGTGGTATCGCCATCATTGAGGTCACTTTGGCTTCCTCTGCTACTGCCAATATTTCGGCTTGGAAGACACTGCTGTGCTCAGGGAGACGAAAGGAGCTGTTTAGCTTTAGTGTTTCTGAAACCACTCCAGCTCCAACGCCTACATCCATTTTTGACCCGTTTCGGTGCCCAGTTCGTTCTTCTCCTGACTTGGGGATATTATCTGGTGGTATCGCCAGCTACTGCCAATATTTCGGCTTGGAAGACACTGCTGTGCTCAGGGTGCGAAAGGTGCTGTTTAGCTTTAGTGTTTCTGAAAACACTCCTACATCCATTTTTGAACCGTTTCGGTGCCCAGTTCGTTCCTCTCCTGACTGTCAATAAAGATGGGGATATCATCTGGTGGTATCGCCATCATTGAGGTCACTTTGGCTTCCTCTGCTACTGCCAATATTTCGGCTTGGAAGACACTGCTGTGCTCAGGGAGACGAAAGGAGCTGTTTAGCTTTAGTGTTTCTGAAACCACTCCAGCTCCAACGCCTACATCCATTTTTGACCCGTTTCGGTGCCCAGTTCGTTCTTCTCCTGACTTGGGGATATTATCTGGTGGTATCGCCAGCTACTGCCAATATTTCGGCTTGGAAAACACTGCTGTGCTCAGGGGGACGAACGGTGCTGTTTAGCTTTAGTGTTTCTGAAAACACTCCAGCTCCAACGCCTACATCCATCTAGATGGATATGGTTTCGGTGCCCAATTCGTTCCTCTCCCACTCCTCTCTGCTCGGAAAGATACAGGAGAATGGTCTTTGAAAGTCATGGTGAGGCAGCATGTAGTCAGAGGATACAGCTGAGCCCAGATATCTATGTACAATTTGGGCATGTCCTCCTGAGTTCGATTTCCAGCAGTTGAGCTGGCTGATTTTTAGAGCACTTTTGGCTGCAGATTCATGCATGTAAAGGTCTAGCGGTAGCAGGTTAAGGACGGTTTCCAGTCCCGCTGTTGGTGTGGTGCTCATTGCGCTAGTAGCACCCACACATGCTATCCTTTGTACCTTTTTCATATTTTTCAGATGGGTGACTTTATTTGTGGATTGCCACCAGACAAGCCCCCATATGTTAATATAGGTCTCACAATGGCCGTGTACATCCATAGGATGATCTTGGGGTTCGGATCCCAGTTTTTTCCGAATATTCGGTTAGACGTATAGAAAGCGACTGTGGCCTTTTTAATGCGCTCGCGCACATTTAGGTTCCAGTTGAGTTTTCTATCAAGAATGACACCCAGATACTTTGCACTATCGGCTAGTTTGAGGGTAGTCCCATCGATAGCCGGTAGGTCGAATATCGGTATCTTCCTCTTATTCGTAAAGAGAACGAGTTCCGTTTTCTGGGGGTTGGTTGATGCCAAGCCCACATTGTTTTGTCCAATCGTTGAGAGTTTTCAATGCCCGCTCGAGTAGCTCACTAATAGTGAGTTGGAATTTCCCTTTAACGGGTCTGCGTAGGCTTTGACTTTTACCCCATTGCGCTGTAGCTTGATGAGTATCTCATTGATGACTATGTTCCACAACAGAGGTGAGATAACGCCTCCTTGTGGCTTTACATTGAGTACAGTGCCAGCTGACGAATGGTGTGATATGGAGGGGCAAGGCGACTGTTGCAGTTGAAATCAAAGGTTTATTGAAAAATTTCGTCCAAGGCTGAATATCGAGATTAAGGGTTACGCGTTTTGCTAAAGGTGTGGCCGGTCTCTTGAGCTGGCAGTCTTATGACATTAAATTAGACATCATTCCGCCATTGTTATATCCGTTATATGCTTACTTACTTAAATGGTGCTATACTTCGGAATGAACCTAGGGCTCAACAAACACTCCACCCCAATTAGTCCAGTCCTTAGCTCCATGTGCGCACTTCAAATTTCTTGAAGTCGGTTTCTATTTGTGCGTGCCACTAAGGTGTTCCTCTACTGCGTCCGAGGTCTGTCTGGGGATCGAAAACTCTGCGAGCCAGAGTGCTCACTTTACCAAGCCGTCTTAGGAGCCGTCTTAGGAGTCCAATAAGGATTTTTTTTTGACCAGATCTATGTCGCTGTAGCTCGTGCGGAGTTACTAGTATCCCATCGGACGTATTCTCGGGTTACTAATAGAGGAATTGAAATAGTAGTTGGGAAACAAAATACCAAAATACTGACAATTGGTCATTCAGGTATCTAAAAAGTCAGGCCCCTTGAACAGAGATTGTGTCGGAAGAACCGAGAGAACAACGGAAGCGCTCAATACCGTAGGCACCGTGTCCTAGGAGTATCTAATAAATTGGAGCTGTTCCTCCAGTTTGAAGTTGTGCTTTGTGGAAAGCAACCAAAATCCTAGAAAAGGACTGATTTTGTTTTTGACAAACATGTTTACCGAATAAAAGACAACGATGTTCGTATCTGCACCTGGAATATGAGAACTTTAAACAGGAGAGGTAGAGACTACCAGCTATAGCGGAAGCTCTTAGCTGCTACCAAACCATCCGGGAAATACTTTGGGACTGGCCGGCCAAAAAGAGGATGAAAAACGGTGACATCTACAACGGGCCGTGTTATAGTGAGCAGAAACACCGACTATTCGGATGTGGATAAGTGACAGAATTCGGTAAGCAGCGTTATGGTTTGCAGACATATGCGAACCCATTGTAGCAATCTACATCAAGCCCTATATGCGCTCGCTTGCACTCCGAAGGAAGAAAACGATGATACAATGAAAGACTGCTTCTCCAAGCTCCTTGAAAAAACTTATGTTCGACTACCAAGGTACGATGTTAAAATCGAGCTGGAAGATTTTAACGCAAATGTCGGAGAAGAAGACGCATCTTCAGCAGTATTGCCAGCTAAACAAAAAAAAAACACAGCCTATACGACAAAACTTCTAGATTTAGGCTAATTGACATCTAAATGTATTTTGTATATCCGAATATTCCGGCCTTCGCGCAACGCGTATCCCTCAACCCCTCGATTTACATCATTCCACCAGCATCGAGTGTCGAAGAACAACGGCAACGATGCCACTAAGCCATTAGATCAGCCGCCACTCATGTGCTAGCTTTTAGAAACCCTTGGGTTGATCAGGAATGCCGACAGATGCTGGCAGCCAAGAACAAGGCCTACAAGGCTAAGCTGCAATTGAAGACGATAGGTGCCATTGAGCTCTATAGGAGGAGAAGAAGGGAAGAACACCGGCTTTTCAGAAAGAAGAAAAAAGAACGCGATCGAGGATATAGAGAGGAGCCACTCCAAGAACGATGTTCGCAAGTTTTACCAAAGTGTAAAACGTCAAAGCCAAGGATACAAGGCTCGAACAGAATCCTGTCGATATAAACAAGGAAATATAGTAGTTGAGGCACTGTCGATGCTGAGGATATGGAAAAATCACTTTCGCAGACTGTAAAATGGCGGCGATGACGAACAGCACTCCGCTGTCAGGCAGAATGAGCCATTCAAAATTGACGAAGACAGCAAAAACTACCAACCACCCGAACTAAGTGAAGTCAAGACAGCAATATCTAAACTCAAGCTTAGCAAGACTTAGGAAATGATGGCCTCTTTGCTGAGCTCTATAAAGACGATGGAAATGATTTGGTAGTAACGTTAAGCAACTCATAACCTAAATTTGGTCGGATAATATGCCTGAAGAACGAAACCTCAGCATCGTTTGCCCGATCCTTAAAGGGAGACCCTCTGAACTGCTCCAACTTCAGAGGCATAAGTCTCCTCAACATCGTCTACATGATCCTATCTGCCGTAATATGTGAACGCCTGAAACCGCTTAAAAACAACCTCATCAGCCCTTATGGTTTATGGCCAGAAAACTCCACATTGATCCAATCTTCACACTTCACAGCAGATCCTGGATCCCATGAATTCCAAATCGATTCCCACCACCTATTCATTGTTTTCAAAGCCCCATACGACAGCATTTATAGAGACGAACTATACAGAGTCGTGTCTAGTTTTGGTATACCGCCCAAACTCGTCCGTTTTTGTAGGATGGCGATGGCGATTATCGCTGCTCCATCAGGGTAGGAAACGACCTCACCGACACATTCGATACCCAAAAAGGATTTATGCAAGGCACTGTCATGTGACTTTTTCAATTTGATTCTTGAGAGGATTGTGCAAAACTCCCGAGCCAACACCAGAGGCACAATTTTCCGTACGCCGACGATATTGACATCATTCGTCGGACTCAACGCGATCTCATGGCCACGTTTGTTAGTATGGAGAAGGAAGGGGTTAAGACTAAGTATATCCTGTCAACACAAAATGACACACAACATCGACGAATTGGATAAAACCTCACAATTGACAGCTATAACTTTGAGGTAGTACGGGACTTTGTCTACGTCGCCTTCGCTATTAATTTTGACAGTGACATCTCGTCTGAAACCAAACAAAGAATTACTCTTGCCAACCGTTGTGTCTTCAGGCTAAGAAGGCAATTTAGTAGCAAAGCCCTCACTTGAACTACTAAGGAGATCGTAGATAAGACCCTGATCACTCCAGCCTTGCTCTACGACGCTGAAGCATGAAGGGTATACAATCGGTTGCAGAAATCCTTGGTCGTTCCGAGAGAAAAATTCTTCGAAGAAGATTCAACCAAAAACTATATGAGCTGTACAACGACATACCTATAGTCAAAGAAAAAAAACTCTGAATTGGACATTTAAGATGGCTAGGGCATGTCGAACGAATGGACACCAATACCATGGCTCGCTGTCTTTGATACCCAGCCAGACGTCATACGAAGTAGTGGAAGACCTCGTCTTACGTGGCGACCATAAGTAGAAACCGACCTCAGTCAACTTGAAGTGCGCAACTGGAGGCAGCTAGCCTCAAATTGGTCAAATTGGAGAGTCATGCTGCGTGAACCCCAGGTTCATTCCGGTTTGTGGCGCCACTTAAGTAAGTAAGTAGTCAGCTTTACAATGAAAACTTGTCATAAAAGTGCGACAAATTTGTAGAATTGTCACCTGTCAATGTTTGTGAAATAGGGCTCTGGTCGTTTAATTATATTCTGTACCCACCCACTGTTGAACTGTGTCGCAATACGTGCACTCTAAGATTCTAATCTGACGATGCTTGAATTAGGCCACACAGATACTTACAAATTGCAATTTTCTCATGCTGCTGCATGTGTCTTGACTATTGCCTCCACCGATGAGCAAATTTTGAAGGTGATTCGGTTCAATATTTCGAGCCTCACTTAAGTTCACAAAAGTGCAGGGAGATGGTTGATATAGTTCAAGTCAATCGTTGAAAATTTGACTAAGAAAAGTTTTTCCGCCAATAAGTCATCATAAGGGCTGTATAAATGATTAAAAAAATAGCCTCCCTATGCGTAAGGATTCCAAATTAGTTCCCCAGTGCAAGAGCTGCCAAGGATTGTATACGCAAACCTATTGTCAAAAAGAACCGCGGTGTGTAAAATGTGCCGGAAATCATCTGACGGTAGATTGTATGTCAGATAAGAAAACTCTGCATTAACTGTAAATGCAATCATCAAGAACAGTTGATATCTGCATCCTTTTCAAACATATAGGTCCATGAAAAGCTCAAACTAAATCGCCCTAATACTTTGAGAATGAAAAAAAGTAATAATTTCTGCTCCTTAAAAAAAACCCGGACTACAGTTGGATGTATCTCTGAATTCAATTTCCAGGACACTTGCAGTTCCTACCACATCCACATCATCAAATGAAACAAGAAAACTATCCTCCATCCACCTACTCGTTCAGGCTACACAAGCGTATAAAGAAGTACAGTGATACTACCACTCTTAACGAGCATCTTAAACTGAGTACAACGCCATAATCCTATTGAAAAGCATTGCACATCTCCTTGTTATCCTCATAATCCAAGTAGGTACATCATTTATTATGTAGCTGAATTTATATCCAACTATACATGGCTCAAAGCCTTAGCTATGTTCGGAATGGGAACGGTTTGAGAATAAAACCCACACACACACAGAGACAATCGTACATGTATATTTTATTCGCACATAATTGACAGGATAACAGTTCCCGTTTACTAAGCAAACTTTACCCAAGGAATCAACAACCTCTTTCATAATTATTTCCGCTACCCTTCTGCTCCAGCCCCCTGAAAACGTTTCGCAAGTCGGCATTAAAATGCAGAAGATGTGTATTTTTCCCGTTTTTTTTATCTCTATCTCTCTCTTTGGGTCTTTAATTTTTTTTTTCTTCAACTTGACAGGCCAGCAACATCCGAATATCCTTATCTCCTACTTTATGGATGCTTAGGGAAATCTCATTAGGAGATCGTACAAGTTGACATAGAAACAGAGGCTGGGGCAGGCTCAACGTTCGGAAATGCGAACATGTTTTATGAGAACGTTGGGTGGGGCCGTTGGGGGGGGGGGGGGTGCTTAAATTAGTTTGATTAAGTTGATAGAGTTGTGTCATGTGGTGGTGGCGTTGTTGTTTGGCATACAGACGATTACCGCAACAGCTTTAAGCATAGTGCCCCCTATTTGGGTCATTATAATTATGCACTAATGAGACCACCAACAGATCCTAGAGTATAGTCCGGCACATCAGCTTTCGGTTAACAAGGGAATATTTACCATCTCTATGTTCCTACACAGGGGCTGGCAATTTTATTGGCTAAGATCAAGGTGACTGTTGATGGGAAACAGGTGGTATTCTCGGAGGGAAGTTGGTTACTTGCCAGTGTGTGGAAGGATGGGGGCTATTATTACCATTACGGTGGCTATTGAGGTTCCTGGCAGGATATGCAAGCAGTACAGCCTACTTTCGGTTTGTTGGCCGAATTGGAAAGCACCCAGATGACTACTAATGATGATGTAATGGGAACGGGGGTTCTCTGGAAATGGTCTTGCTCCAGATGCATTCCTTATATTGAGTTACTTGTCCTACAATAAGGACATTTTTGTGGGAGTCGTTATTTTGTAACAAGTGCACTTTTCAGGATTGGTATTCCTATGCAATGGGTTCTCAAAAAACAGAGTAAAGAGTCACCGGACTACTGGTCTTTTGGCTTTTGCCTAGCGATTTATCTGTTTAACGTAATGGCTGACCTTTTTCTTTTTAAAAAACCCCAAAACCACGTATGAGAAACTTCATATTGAGGGCGATTTTACCCTTTTCTAAGCAAAAGGAGGCACTGAAAACCTCTGACTTAAAACATCAGCGTTGCGCATTTCATGCTCTATTGGCATGACATGTGTCTTGAATATAACAAACATTGCAGCTTAGCTTAGACAAAAAACGAAGATGATAGTTACTTACTTAGGCCTCAACCAACATGACTCTCTAATTAGCCCGGTCCTTAGCTAACTGCCTCCAATTGCGCACTCCAAGTTGGTTGAGGTCGGTTTCTACTTGTGCGCGCCATATAAGGCGAAGTCTTCCTCTACTGCGTCCGATGTGTGGCTGGGAATCGAAGACTCTGCGAGCCGGAGTATTGGTGTCCATTCGTTCGACATGCCCTAGTCAACTTAAACGTCCAATGCGGAGTTTTTTTTTTACTAGGGGCATGTCACTGTACAGATACTATACCATCTGTACAGTGACATGGTTGAATCTTCGTCTCCATAGCCCGTCAACACAAACGGGACCAAAGATCATTCAAAGAATTTTGCTCTCAAATCGACAAAGGACTTTTCCACTTTTGATACGGCCCATGCTTCAGCGCCGTAGAGCTGGACTGGGATGATCAGGGTCTTATATAGGATCTCCTTAGTAGTTCGAGTGAGGGCTTTGCTACTCAATTGCCTTTTTAGCCCAAAGAAACAGCGGTTGACAAGAGTAATTCTTCGTCTAGTTTCTGACGAGATATTGCTGTCAAAGTTAATAGCGGAGCCATGTTAGACAAAGTCCCGCACTACCTCAGAGTTATATCTGTCAATGGTTACGTTCTGTCCAATTCGTCGATGTTGTGTGTACTTTCGGGTTGACAGCATATAATATTTAGTCTTACCCTTGACGGCTTAACCCATTTCTCCCGCTTTCTTCTCTATGCTAGCAAACATGGCTATGACATCACGTTGAGTCCTACCGATGATGCCAATATCCTCGACGTTGTAGTTGCACCGATTTTTGGAAGAATGTGCCTCCGGTGTTGGATCGGGAGATTTGCACATTCCTCTCAAGAATCAGATTAAAGAAGTCACATGACAGTGCATCGCCGTGCCTAAATCATGTTTTGGTATCGAATGTGTCGGTGACGTCGTTTCCGACCCTGATGGTGCAGCAATAATTCTTCATCGTCATCCTACCCAGACTTACGAATTTGGCCGGTACACCGAAACTCTGTATGATTCGTCTCTATAAATGCTGTCATATGCGGCTTTGAAATCGATGAATAGGTGGTGGGTATCGATTAGGACTTCTTGGGTTTTTTTTTCAGGATCTGCCGAAGTGGGATCATATGATCAATTGTGGAACTCTCTGGCCTTAAACCACACTGATAAGTGCTGATGAGGTTGTTGTTAAACGGTTGCAGGCGTACACATATACGGCAGATAGGATCTTGTAGATGATGTTGAGGAGACTTATGCCTGTGAAGTTGGAGCAGTGCAGAGGCTCTCCGTTTTTGTGGATCGGGCAACAATATTAAGGTTCCATTCTTAAGGAATTCTTTCATCCGACCAAGTTTAGCTAGTGAGCTGCTTAACGTTACTTACCAAATCATTTCCATAGGCTTTATAAAGCTCAGCGTAAAGGTCGTCATTTCCTACAGACTTGTTAGGTTTAGGTTTAGATATTACTACCCTCAGTTCACTTAGCTCGGGTGGTTGGCAGTTTTCTGCCTGACAGTGGCAGTTGTTCGTCATCGCCGTTTTACAGTCTGCGGAATCCATTCTTCCATATCCTCAGCATCGACTGTGTCTCAACTACGATATTTCCTTGTTCATATTGACAGGATATTGTTTGTGGCTTGTATCCCTGGCATTGAGGTTTTACACTTTGGTAAAACTTGCCAACATCTTTCCTGTATTGACACCTCTCTATGTCTTCTATCGCGCGCTTTTCTTGCTCCCTGTTCTTCTTTCCGGTGTTCTTCCCTCATTCTTAGCCTATATAGCTCAATGAAAGCTTTTGTTATTACCTGCAGCTTTGCAGGTTCTTCGACATCAGACGCTGGTGGTATGGTTTTAATCGAGAGGGTGAGGAATATGTGTTGTGCGTAGGTTTTGGCCGGGATTGCTGTCTTTCGATTTTTTTTTACAGTATTTCTGATTTATTGTGGCGTGGTGTACATCCGTATTCTTACATTGGCTGCAACATGGTAGTGGTCCGAGTCGATTTTAGCCCCTCGGAATATACGGACATCCAAAATACTATCTCCTTGTCTATTGTCTTCATTGATCATGTCTGACGTTGATTTGGAGACCGCCATGTCCCCTTATGGATATCTAGGTAAAGAAACCGTGTTCTGTCTATAGTGGCATTTCGTTCCGCAGCAAATCAATTCGCCTAAGTCCGTTACCAGACGTGGTGTCATGTGGGCTGTGTCTTCCCTTCCTACATTTGCGTTGAAAACGCCAAAGTCGAGCTTAGCGTCGTGCTTCGGTAGTCGCTCCCAAGTTTCGTCAAGTAGCTTTTAGGAGCACTCTTCCTCTTTACCATCTTTTTCCTCCTTCGGAGCGTGATCGCATAAATGTTAGCGAATTTGACTGGTTACAATACGTTCACTAATGTCTTGCAAACATAAGACTTCTTGCCTAAGTCTGGCACTTATTACAAATCCACTTCCGAATAGTCGCTGATTCTGCTCCCTACAACACGGCCCGTAGTAGATGTCACAGATTTCCATAATTTTTTTGCCCGGCAAATCCCATCGTATTTCCTGGATGGCAGTTATGTCTACTTTTAAACAGCTTATTACTTCCGTTAGTTGTTCGCCTGGATCTCTCCTATTTAATGTTCACACATTCCATGTAGATACAGATTCGAAAGTCGATTTCCTTTTTTTCGTTTAGCAGGGTCGTCAACAATCAGTCCTTTCCGAGGCTATTGGTTAGTTCGTAACAATGTTTTTTTTTTCCATGGGTGGGTAGTTAACCCAACACACAAACCCCAACCTGGAGTGCTAGTTCCAATTTATTAAATACCCCTAGGACTCGGGGCCATCACTATCCACTACGGGATTGAGCGCCGCCGTTGGCATTTCGGTTCATCCGCCACAATATCTGTTCAAGGGGTCTGACTTACCCTTGAGATTCCTAAATAAGCTGTTGTCCGAATATGTCGAAGCAGCCCATCTAGGTTCGTCTGGTACAGAAGGCCGTGTGTTGCTGTTTTTCGTCTTGCTATCAACGCGCGCACTTATAGGAGCTTAGCAAGTCAAATCCTGCTGTATGAGATTAGCATCCTATGGTTACCACTAGGAGCTAAAATTAGCACAATTGATGTGTTGTCAAAGTTATAACAACTGGGCATCGCTAAGGTAACGCCAATCTAACCATCAAATGTCAAAACAGAAATCAAAAATAAAAATCCCTTAACTTTCGAGCCTATCTCCCTATCGGAATAGGAAAATCCCTATTGGGGCACCCTTTCCATAAGGGACGTCCATAGTTTTAATACCATTCAGTGATATAAAATAATCTCCACTAATCCTTGCACTTCAGCGATGATTTTCATTATTAATTCCATTTACGACACAGGGTGGGTGCAAATTAATCCTCCGAGGAAACACATTGCCGCCCATCCCTTCTACATTTACATTGACAGATGGAAATTATTTTTCTTAAATTTTATCACACCTCGTAAACGACAAGTCAAACGATGCAAGATGCTTCCTTCCAGCCGTCTCCCATGACCCAAACAACCAGATGAGCCCCATTACCAGCAGGTGTCATTGTGGTTATCTCAATATTGTCCTTCTGCATCAACCACCGCCTTCTCCACTCATTGCAATTTCTGGTCTTAATTTTCACCTCCGTATACTCTCAGTTCCGGTGTTTTAGCCTTTAGCCTTTCGTCTTCGTATTTTTAATTACAAGGAGAGACTAAACAACAATAGCTGAAGGAGAAGCAGAAAATGGGGCGGATGGGTACGACGTCGTCAGGAGCGACGAAGCGCCTTGGCTACAGGATTATATTGGTTTTAATTAATTACTTCTGCAAGAGAACTTGTTACCGTTATCATCAGTGTCTTGTGCCATAGCCACAACAGTCGGCAGGGAATGGTTAATAGTTTACCTACCTGTACGAGGACCCTACACACCAACCTTAGTCCAGCTCGAATTAAATGCGAGCCGGCATTTACATTGAGAGCGGGTCCTACTCCAGCTCCTGCTCCTGCAGATGACAGTCGTAATATTTTTCTTCATTTTCATTAATTTCCTTGTGTCAGTGAGAGTGTGTGTCTGTGTGCGTCGGTCGTCAAGTGCAGTGCTGGGAAGAAATTTATTTTTTTTTTCTGCTCAACTTGAGTTGGAGTGTGAATTCAATTTGCCGGCATCCTTTTTCAATGCGAATTGACAGATGAAATGGCGAGGTCCTGTGTAGCATTGATTCTATCGCGTGCGCAAATGACACTGTCGTCGTGTTGGGTAAAATGGCGACATATAATTAATTGCTTGTCGCTTTGAATTTATCGACGCAATTTGTCCAAAAAAAAAAAAAAAAATCGCGACAAACTTGTACCGCTGGGGGATGGTTTTTTCATTGCCATCCGTTTCCGGTATTATTTTGAAAATTTGCAATAATTTTCTGTTTGTTCGCTCGGGCGTATACTTGCTCCTTTTTTTCTTTGTCCGTGCCGCTCCTGGAATGGAATTTTAAATTATTTTCCTCTTATTTAACGCTTTTGTCCGGGATTATGCTGTACGCCTCGCCGGTGCCATTTATCACGGCCAAACACCTGAAATGGTAAAAAGCTCATAATCCGAATTACTTTAGATAGTAAGTGGATAATGGAAATTAATTTGATTGTCAAGCTAAGCCAGGGGAAATTTATATATTTTCGTGGGATATTATTACGCGCGCGCTTATGAGTTTGAGTTATGCGCTCGATAAATTTTATTTTTTGCATTTGAAATGAGGGGGGTTGAGGATGGGAATGGGCTTGTTTGCTATGCAAGGTGGCGAAGGGCTTTCTTTTTAATCGAAAGATTCGTATGCGGTTACGGAGAGATCATTATGAGGTGGATGTGCCTTTGGGTAGATTTATAAGGCAAAGGTGCCTGCGAAATGAATAAGGTGTGCTATTGGTTTGACAAGCCTTGAGATGGTTCGTGGTGTGTACTTTATTTTTCTTTACAAGACCTGGGATTATACTCGTAATGCGGGGGATTTGCAAACATAATACTATAACCGAGCTGTCAAAAAGAAGGTACAGCTGATTAATTTGAGAGAACCCCTAGTTCAGTTGAATGTATGGAAGTGGAAGCGATTATGATAATCCGGAGGGGGAATTCTTAAGACACTGCCTCCCCAAAAGACAAACAAATTATGGAAGTTTTGAAAATTCTGTATGTCATGGGAAGGACATAACTTTTAGAAAGTAATCAATTAAGGAGATCCAACGTATTAAATAGAAACAGGATGAGAGATACTTAATTACTTATGTGACTCTACAGAACCTGGACCCCAACAATATGTCTCTCAAAATAACTGCGCATTTAGTTGCACATCTCAAGTTGGCTGAGGTCGATGTATACTTTTGCGATCCACTTAATGCGTGATCCTTCTCTGCTGCTACTACAAGGTGGGCCAAAAGAAGTCATCCGATGTTGTTTGCCCCTTCAGAATATCGGTTGTGGCTCGCGCAGTGTGTGCCGTTACTCCGTCCTGTTGGGACCAAATGTCCTCCAGTCCTAATTCGTCCAATTTCGAAGGAAAAACTCGTTTAACATGGCCCTATAGCGCGCACCGTCCACTGTTGTCATTTGACCAGCGGTGTTCTCGATAAAAATGGCCCGATGACTCCTCCAGCGTGATCAGCGCACCATGCAGTAACTTTGAGCGGGTGGAATGGCTCCTCGTGCATTACTCGTGGATTTTCGGTGCCTCAGAAGCGAAGGTGTTGCTTGTTCACGTACCGCTGAGGTGGAAATGAGCCTCATCACTCATTATGATTTTGGTCGAAAAATCGTCCTCGAGATTGAGGATGGCTGGCAGCAGCTGATGCACGAACTGAACTTTGTACGGGAACATGCGCAAGTCTTTGACCAAAATTAACCTTAGGGAAGACCGGCTGATGGCTAATTGCGAGGCACGGCGTCTGGTCGATGTTTCCGGCGATATTCTCGGCACAACGTGCGCTCCGGGGCCGGTCACTCTTGGCAACGTCTCGTGTGGTCCCATACTCTGTAAAGTTGGTGGCCAAACAGCGCAGTGTTTGCGCAGTCGGTGTCGGACGGCCGGGGAATCGGCGATGGAATTCGCTTTGCGCCAACAATACAGACGAATTGTTACGCAAAAAAAAAAAACAGGCCCGATTATTCCGCGTTCTTGGGGAGTGTATCGCTCCATGGCTTGTTTACTTGTATTCTACATCTGTCTAGTCCACAAATGTCAAAACAGATTTCACATTGGCGGCCATTTGCAAAAATACGAGCATCTTCCCATAGGGTGATCTCTTTTGGCCCATCGAGTACAACCTGCCAAGGAATCGAAGACACTATTTTCCGGAGGGTGTATGGGCGACCATTTGCATACGACCTAGCTGTCCAATGCAGATTTTGTTTGACTAGGTCTTTGTTACTATAAGGGCTCAGTGATTTAGTGCTAATTGCGATGAAAAAGGAAATATCTGACATTCAGAGCCGCAAAGGTACCTTCTACCTTTGTGTGCGATGTTATATTTTTCCAACAAACAACGGGACCTCCAATTTAATGACGATTCCAAACGGCAACAGTTTTATACTCTTGGAGGGCAGTGGAAAACACTTAGGTGTTGATGTTAACAAAATTTGAAAATGGAAACCCACGCTTAGTTTTTCTATGAAATGTCAGTGGTCCCACAACTGAGTTTAATGAACTGATGCGCGAAAGGTGCCAGTACGACTCCCAGCTTTAGCAGCATCAACATGATTTTCTTTGGCCCTACTCTCGCTATGATTTAACAAATTTGAACGATTGTCACGAGAAGCTTACATCAACGCACCTGCTCTGATTCGTCAAAAATTGTAGGTCAGCTCATTGTGCAATAGGCACGCATTGTGAAGAAAGGCTTGGCTGGGTTCTAAAAAGCATGTTGCGGTAACAATTACTTTTTTTTTCTATGATGCTGCACAGCTGGTTAAGTTCGTGCCCTTCCTCAGTAAACTGAATAGTGACCGAAGCTTCTCCAAATATTTTTTCGCTGGAAACGCCAAAGGATTCCTTTTTCAATTTTTGATGCAGTCCATACTTCAGCACTGTAGACCTGCACTAGGGTGTTTTATATAGATTCTCCTTAGTAGTTAGAGTGAGTAATAAACGCTTAATGTTTGCCTATCAAGCTTGAAGAAACAGCAGTAACTTACTTACTGAAGTGGCACTACAGTCCGGAATGCACCTGAGTATCAAAGAACATGCCTCTCCAATTAGATCGGTCCTGGTCGGTTTCCAAGTGTCCGTCCCACTTAAGGCGACGCCTTAATCAACTGCGTCCAACGTGTTGCTGGGAATTGAGGACCCTGGGAGCCGTTGAATCGGTGTCCATTAGTATCCTACCACCTTCTTAAATGCCCAAAGCGAATCCATTTGACAAGGTTTAAGTCACCCTACAGCTCGTATAGCTCTTAATTGAATATTCGTCTCCGTAGCCTGTCAACCGAAGATTTTTTAAATATTTTTCTCTCAAACCGAACAAGGATTTCGCCATCTACTTTTGATGTGGTCCATGCTTCAGCGCAGTAGGACATGACTTGGATGATCACGGGCTTGTATAAGATCTCTTGAGTAGCTCGAGTGAGGGCTTTACTACTAAATTGCCTTCTTAGCCAAAAGAAACAGCGGTTGGCAAGAGTAATTCTTCGTTTAATTTCTGACGAGATGTTGTTGTCTTGAGTTAATAGCGGAGCCGAGGTAGACAAAGTCCCTTACTACCTCAAAGTTATATCTGTCAATGGTTACGTTCTGTCCAATTCGTCGATGTTGTGTTAGTCTTACCCTCATTTCTTGCTAAACCCATTTTTACCGCCTCCTTCTCTATACCAGCAAACGTGGCTATGATATCACGTTGAGTCCTACCAATGATGTCAATATCGTCGGCGTATGCTAGTAGTTGCACCGAATTTTTTGGAAAATTGTGCCTCTGGGTTGGTTTGGGAGTTTTGCACAATCCTATCAAGAATCAAATTGAAAAAGTCACATGACAGCGCATCGCCTTGCCTAAATCCATTTTTGGTATCGAATGTGTGGGTGAGGTCGTTTCCGACCCTGATGGTGCAGCGAGAATTCTCCATCGTCATCCTACACAAACGGACGAGTTTGGGGGGTATACCAAAACTAGACATGGCTCTGGATAGTTCGTCTCTATAAATGCTGTCGTATGCGGCTTTGAAATCGATGAATAGGTGTGGATATCGATGTGGACTTCTTTTTTTTCCAGGATCTGACGAAGACTGAAGAATTGATCAGTTGTGGAGTTTTCTGGCCTTAAATCACACGGATAAGGGCCGATGAGGTTGTTGGAAAACTGTTTCTGGCATTTAAATATTACGGAAGGTAGGACATTGCAGGCGATGTTGAGGAGACTTATGTCTTTCTAGTTGGCGCAGTTCTAAGGGTCTACTTCTTTGGGGATCATGCATCATCAAACGATGCTGAGGTTCCATTGTTTATAGATGCCTTCATCCGACCAAATGTTGTAAAAGAGTTGTTAATGTTGCTTACCAAATCATCTCTACATCTCTACCGTCATTTCCGGCAGCCTTGTAAAGCTTTAGTTTAGATATTGCTATCCTCACTTTACTTAGGTCGGGTGGTTGATAGTTTTCGCTGTCGTGGCTTATGGTTCTTTCTTCCTGAAAGGGGAAAATTGTTTGTCTCCAGAAATGGTTCTTCCATTTTCTCAGCATCGACTATTTCTCAACTATGATCTCATCTTGTCCATCTCGACAGGGTTGTATTCGCGACTTGTCACCTGGCTTTGACGTTCCTGGGGTGGTACCTTTCTATATCTTCGACCGCGTGTATTTCATGTTTTTTTTCTTCTTCTGAAATGCCGTTCTTCTTTCCATCCTTCCTTGCCTGTACAACTTAATGCGTGCTCTTGTTTTTATCTCCATTACATTGTAGGCCTCGTTTTTGCCTTCGACGCTCTGTCGGAATTCTTCATGAAACTATGAGTTTCTTGCTGGTAGGTGCGGGAAACCTATCACATCAGTTGCGGCTGATTTAATGGCTAAGTGGCATCGTTGCCATTGATCTTCGACATTAGATGCTGGTGGTAAGGTGTTAATCGATAGGTTTAGGACTTGTCGGACACTTGTGAGACTAAGTCCGTTGGTAGACATGTTATCGTGAAGGCTGTATTTGCCGACAATACTGCTAAAGATATCCTCACGCGCGTCTCACAGCACGATTTGAACATCGTACTTTTTTTTTCTTTTTTTTTTTAATTCTGACCTGCCTAAGCAGTAATACATATACACATCGACCTAAAAGATCTATTGTGCTTGCCGTCAGATGCTTTTTAGGTTAGTAGCGCTTCTTCTTTCCTAATGTAGCTGATAATACTTTCAGCCGAATATTTCCTCAGTTCTTCGGGACTTAAGAATTCCCTGAAGAAAGGTTCCCTTCTCATACCGTAAAGGGCCGGGCATTCACATATGATATGCTCGGCTGTTTCGTCTTCTTCTAGACATAGTCTGCACTCCGGTGAGTCGACTAGACGCATTTGATTTAGGTGATATCGCAGACCGTGATGACCGATTAGGTAGCCTACTAAGTTTTTGATATCGTGCCTGCGAAGATTTAGTATCTTGTTGGCATCTGATTTGAAGGGCTGAATAACTCTTTTGGCCTGTCTTAGGCCTGGGATGTTTCCCCAGTATGAAACACATCTGTTTTGTTCCCAGTTTTTTATGACCAGATTTATGGCTGATTTGGGGATTGCACAGAAAGGTTCAGGTCCAATGAAGGGGGTTTCCGAACCTTTTCTGGCTAGTTCATCAGCTTTTTCGTTACCTTCAACTCCCTTATGTCCGGGGACCCACCATAGTTTGGTTTTGTTCCTAGAACTGAGTGTTTGGAGGGAGTTGAAACAGTGTAGTACAGATTTGGAGTCAATGATGTGTGAGCTAAGGGCTTTTATAGCTGCTTGACTGTCCGTGAATATATGGATGTTTGCGCCTTTACTACCTGAGTTGTATATTAGGTTTGCGCATTCTTCGTACTTTAGTAGTCATTCATAATTTTTGTCAAGGAGTTCGTAGAAGCAATATTTCCTTTTATCATCTTTTTCCTCCGTCGGGCGTGAGCGCATATAAGGCTTATGCTAGCGAATTTGACCTTGATGCGGATTGTTACAATGTGTTCGCTAATGTCTTGGAAGAATAAGACTTCATGCCTAATTCTGCCATTTATAACAAAAAATTGTAGATGTGACAGTTTATCATTCTCTTTTAGCCCGTCACATTCCATCGTATTTCCTGGATGGCAGTAAGTCTGCTTTTAAGCAGCTTTGAGCTTCGGCTAGTTCTTCAATTTCATCTCTCCTGTTTTATGTTCTCACATTCCAGGTACAGATACGAACGTGGTTGTCCACTTTTCGTTTATCAAGATCGTCAACAATAACATCAGTCCTTTCCAAGGCTCTTGGTTGCTTCGTAAACATTTTTTTTCCTTGAGTGGGTAGTTACCCATCCTACAAGCAGGTTGATGCCACGTCAGGGAAGCATCCCAATAGGAACTCCTCCAAAACGCACTATATAAACTTGCCAAATGGGCAGTCCAGTCAGTTGTGGTCTGGGTGTCAACCTCCACAAGACTGAACTGGTCATGTTCACAAGGAAATATAAAATTCCTCACTTTGACCCCTCGTCACTAAACGGAATCCAACAGGCCTTCTAAGACAAAGCGAAATACCTGGGACTTGTTTTGGAAAGGAAGCTTAACTGGAAGCTGAAGAGAAAGAGTAAAGAAAGCGACAGTCACACTTTATTCCACTAAGAAAGTCATAGGCATGATATAGGGAATGAAACCTCGTATCACGCATTGGCTCTATATCTCGGTTATAAGACCGATACTTCTTTATGGAGTAATAGTAAGGTGAACAGCGCTAGAGATAGCTTTAATCAGCAAAAAAAAACAAAGAACTTCTTGATGACTCGGTGACTCGAGCCATTTTTATACCGATGGCTCCTAAAAATGATGGAGTGGGTTCTGGTGACTTCTTAGACAGGCTAAGTCTTAGCCTATATTTCCGTCTCCCTGATCATTGCAGCGTGTTCCAGGCGGAACTTATGGCGATGAAAGTAGCCTTATCATGTATGAAATAGAATGTAATGACTGAAAAGGATTTTAACATCTTATCGGACAGCCAAGCAGCCATCAAATCCCTGGAATCAGTCTCAACAAATTCAAAGACAGCCGCTCATCTCTGCAAGATTTGTCGAAGCATTCACCTATAACTGTGTACCTGGGGATAGTGACATTCCAGTGAACTGTAAGGCTGATGAACTCGCCAGACGTGGGACTAAATTACTAGTTATTCCCGACAAGGGTGCACTAGGTGCACTTACTATCCTATCGCTGCATGCAAAAGCTTACTATCGCAACATGCTAACAGCAAATCAAACCTCAGATGGAGTCTTGGCACAACGTGCCAAATAACCAACCAAATTTGGCCAAACCTGGATTTGAGAAGATCCAAGGGACTGATTTCGCTCGATAGACCATACATTAGCGCCACCATAGGCGTCATCACTGGACACTGTTTAATCAGCAGGCACGTAGAATGGCTAGGCCTCCACTCAAACGACTTCTGTAGGAGCTGCATGGACGAAGAGGAAGAAGAAACAATACTTCATCTCCTTTGTAACTGCCCGGCCCCATCAAACAAAAGGAAGCTCCATCTTGGAGCCCACTACTTTCAAAATCTCAGCGATTTGACAAAAACCTGTTGTCCGAATATGTCAAAGCAGCTCAAACAGGTTGTTAACCTTGCCATTCCCAACTCGGACTGTATACTCCACCGTTGACTCCATCTTAGCAATTCTTCAGCTGCCGTTTAGGAGTTTTTTTTAAGACTAGGGGACAAGGAGCTGCTTTATGAATAAAAATCAAAATTAGATCACAACGGAGCTAGTATTGCCCCTATTGAGTCCAGGGACATGCAATTTATTAAATCATTACAAAAAAGTCCTTTGATAGCCCCATTCTGTCTGCAAATCCGTGAATAATTCCCCCAATTATCTCCGAGTACAGGTAATGGAGGTATGCCAATTCCATGTAACTGATTACCTGGAAACGTAACTCTAATTGGAAAATGAGAAACGGAAATACGTTTCCACATGTATTCGAGATAAAAAAAATGTCCTCCACACACAGTCAACTTCCCAATAAACCGATTTTTCCAATATTCCAAAAAAAAGAACCAAAGACAGGAAGCTGCTATCAAAAGTCTCTTCCGCCGAACTGATGCAGGATCAAAGTGAAAATTTATCTCATTAAAATCACATTAATTAACTTTCGGGATTTTTGCTCGCATTGTGTCAGAGCAACTTACAAGGAACAATTTTATAACATTAATTAAAATCACGCCCATTCGTTGTGCCGTTGCCTGGGGCAATAATGAGAAAATCCTTCGAACCGAATTGAAAAGAGGACGCACGCGACAACGACACAAACGACGATGAAACGGATGCGATATACCGGCCGAAAGGACGAATATGACATTTTACTTAATTTGTTGGATTCAGCATCGAAAATTCGAAAGTATTCAGCAAATCCAACAGGCAGACACACTCCCATTCATCGTAAGTAATTCGCCATCAAAATTTCCTTCCTTTGCTTCCAACTATGTATTCTGACATTGTAAAGGACTGCCAGTGCAATTAATTGCCCTAGATGGGGAATATGGATTTTTTGTAGATTTTCTGCAAAAACCGCTGAACAATGACATTCCAGCTGTCACCTCTCTAGACATAGCCAATCTGCTCGATGCTCATTTCAGTAGCCAATTCCACGCTGTCAGATTGTGCCCAGTCTCCCCCTGTACTAGAGAACGTAAAACATTCGATTGGACCAATCCCCATTCGTACTCGTTCAGTCACCATCGCAGGTCTTGACATACACAAATCGGGTGGTCCAGATGGTATCTCCTCCATAATTCTGAAGAGGTGTTCTTTAACGCTGGCAAAACCACAGCGAAAGCTTTTCTATCTGTCCTATTCATCAGGACTCTTTCCGAGTCCATGGAAAACTGCAATTGTCCAGCCCGTCCCAATAAAAGGCGAATTTTCTTCTCTCTCCATCTACCGATCAATTGAACTTACCTCCCTTTATTCAAAGGTCATGGAAACGCTGATTAACCGTCAGATTATGAAACATCTTGAATCAAGAAAAATCCCCAATGACCGACAATATGGTTTTCGTAGCAACAGGTCCACTAGTAACATGATGTCATATCCAACCAATCCAACCACCTTAGTGGCGAAAACAAGATCGTTGCACTTGATATTTCAAAGGAATTGGACAGAGTTTGGCATCAAGCCCTTTTGTCGAAAATGAGTGCTTCGATGATACTCTTCTTCTAGGGATTAGAAACTACCTCTCGAAACATTCAATTCAAGTAGTTCAAGTAGCTACTCACCGAATAAATGCTGGTGTTCCCCAAGGCTCCGTTATGTTTCCGACACTCTTTCTCATTTTTATCTGTCGAAGAACAATGGCAACGATGCCAACAAGCCATTAGAGCAGCCGCAACTGATGTGCTAGGTTTCTCGTGGCCACCAGCAAGAAACCCCTGGTTTAACCCCTGGCAGCCAAAAACGAGGCCTACAAGGCTAAGCTGCAGGTGAAGACGAGGGCTGCCATTGAGCTCTACAGGTAGAGAAGAACGGAAGAACACCGGCTTTTAAGAAAGAAGAAAAAAGAGCGAGAAAAGCTCGCGATCGAGGATATAGAGAGGTGCCACTCCAGGAAAGATAATCGCAAGTTTAACGAAAGTAAAAAACGTCAAAGCCTAGAACACAAGGCTCGAACAGAATCCTGTCGAGATGAACAAGGAAATATCGTAGTTGAGACACAGTCGATGCTAAGGATATGGAAGAACCACTTATGAAGACCGTTAAACGGCGATGACGAACAACATTCCGATGTCAGGCAAAACGAACCATTTGATATTGGCAACGGCAGCGAAAACTGCCTAAGTGAAGTGAGGATAGCAATATCTAAACTCAAGCTTAACAAGGCCGCCGGAAATGACGGCCTTCCAGCTGAGCTTCATAAAGCTAGCGGAGATGACTTGGTAACTCATAAGCCAAATTTGGTCGGATGAAAGTATGCCTGAAGAATAGAATCGTTTGCCCGATCCACAAAAAAAGGGGACCCTCTGAACAGCGCCAACTATCCTATCCTATCTGCCGTAACATGTGAACTCCTGTAACCGTTTACCAACAACCTGATCGGCCAGGAAAGTCCACAACCGATCAAATTTTCAGACTTCGGTAGATCCTGGAAAAAACCCAAGAAGTCCAAATCGATACCCACCACCTATTTATCGATTTCAAAGCCGCATACGACAGCATTTATAGAGACGATCTATTCAGAGCCATGTCTAGTTTTGGTATTCCGCCCAAACTCGTCCGTTTGTGTAGGATGACGATGGAGGATTCTCGCTGCTCCATCAGGGTCGGAAACGACCTCACCGGCACATTCGATACCAAAAAAGGATTTAGGTAAGGAGATGCGCTGTTATGTGACTTCTTTAAATTGATTCTTGAGAGGACTGTGCAAACTCCCGAGCCATCACCAGAGGCACAATCTTCCAAAAATCGGTGCAGCTATTAGCATACGCCGACGATGTTCACATCATTGGTAGAACTGAACAGGATACCTGATCTAAAAACTCCGCATTGGACGTTTAAGATGGCTGGGACATATAGAACGAATGGACACCAATACTCCCGCTCGCAGAGTCTTCGATTCCCAGCCAGACGTCGGACGCAGAAGGGAAGACCTTGCCTTAAGTGGCGCGCACAAGTACAAACCGACCTTAACCAACTTGGAGTGCGCATCTGGAGGCAGTTACAGTGCTAATTGGAGAGGCATGTTGGTTGAGGCCAAGGGTCATTCCAAACTGTAGCGCCACTTAACTGAACTTATCTGCAACTTCTAATCCAATCCATTCCTTCGTTGATGACAGTACCCTCAGCTTTTCATATTCGTTCTCGAATTCACGCTCTTCACCTTCGGATGTGGAACAAAAACGACAAAATATGTTAAGTTCATCAAATTCCGACCTCGACAGCATAATTTAATCTGGTGAATCTAATAGAGTGGAATTTAGTGCTTCCAAAACGCAATGCTGACTTCTGTTATCCAAGCGAAACCAAAATTTACAGCCATCATCCATGAATGACACTTTCATCGCCGAAACCGAAAAACTTTCCATGCTCGGTATGGTTAGTAACGACCACATATTTGAAATCGCTAAAAATGCATCAAAATGTCTTTGTTGCCTTAACCGCAAGGCATATTTCACCCCTTCTGATCTGGCCCCAAAATATATAAAGCGTACATACATCCCGAACTTGAGTTCATGGCCAGGTGCAGCCAAAACATCTTTGCACCTACTAGATAGGATACAAAAGCGTGCGATAAAATTGATAGGAGATCCAACTATAGCGAACTCCATAGTTTCGTTCGAACATCATAGGAATGTCTCCTGCCTTACACTCTTTTACCGCTATTACAACAACAAATGCTCTTCTTCCTCCTCTCATTTATTTCCTTAATGCCCGCGCTGTGCTCAAACACTATAAGGGTATTCGCAATCCCTTTCTTCTTCTTGTCGGGCTCCCGTCCGTGAAGGGTCTCTGCCTGAGGCACTGCAGCCTTCCATCCTCTACGATCCCAAGCTCGCTGCTTCCAGTTGTCTAGACCAAGCGCTCTAGCTCCCGCGATAGCTTGGTCTTTGAAACGGAGGTTCGCTCTTCCTTGCCTTTTCGAACCTGGAGGTTGGGATTCGAAGATCCTCTTAGCTGGAGCAATATTGTCCATTCGCTCGATGTGGCCGAGCCAATGTAGTCGACGTGTTTTGGCTTTTTGGACTACATCCACATCTTGGTACAGCTCATAGAGTTCGCGGTTGTATCTTCCCTCCATTCGCCCTCCTCATGCACAGGACCAAAAATCCGCCGAAGTATTTTTCATTCGAAAAATCCTAGTATCAGCTCTCCATTCTTGTTTATCGTCCAGCACCCGGCACCATAAAGCAGAACTGACAGGATAAGGGTTTTGTAGAGAACACATTTCGTTCACGGAGTTAGGAGTTTTGAACCCACTTGTTTCGCCAAACCCAAGTAGCGACGGTTTCCTAGGGTAATTCTTCTACGGATCTCCACTGGGGTGTCATTCGTGGAGTTTATGTTAACTCCCAGGTAGGTGAACTCCTAAACTACCTCGAAATTGCTGCTATCAATAGTGACGTTTTGTCGTAGGCGTTGGACAGATGCTTGTTTGTTTGTTGATAGCATGTACTTAGTCTTGTCCTCATTTACTTCAAGGCCAACGAATTTCGCCTGTTTTTCAATCGCCGTAAAAGTTTTTATTACGGCACACTGGGAGCGACCGATGATGCGAATATCGTCAGCAAAGCCCAGCAGCTGGACAGACCTGTTGAAGATAGTGCCTTTCTTGTTGACACCTGCCCTGCGCACTATCTGCTCAAGTACGAGGTTGAATAAGTCACATGATATCGCATCTCCTTGCCGAAATCCGGTTCATGTTTGGAACAGTTCGGAGGAGCTACTTCCAAACTGCATGTTGCAGCGCGTGCTTTCCAGCGATACAGCTGAATCAGTTTTGCCGGGATTCCGAATTCGGCCATCGCCATATAGAGCTCCTGACTATGTATGCTATCATACGCGGCTTTGAAGTCGATGAATAGGTGGTGAGTTTCGACTTGGTATTCGCTGGTCTTTTCTAGACCAAATTTTCACACTGCTACAAATCAGTTTGAAAATCCGGTCTGTAGTCGATCTACCGGGCCGGAAGCCACACTGGTACGTGCCGATTAGTGTGTTGCAGAACAGATAGGATCTTGTATGCGACATTAAGCAGGGATATGCCTCGATAGTTCTTGCAAGACATAGGATCGCCTTTTTTGTAGATGGGGCCTATGTAGCTGATAGTCCAGTCATCGGGTATGTTTTTTTCCACCCATACTTGTTTGAAGATTCCGTGCATGCTACGTACCAAAACATCACCAGCGTATATAAAAAAAACTCCACTTGTAAGCCATCAGAACCTGCAGCCTAGTTGTTCTTAAGCTTTTTTATAGCTAGGCAAACTTATTCTATACTAGGTGGTGGAACTAGTTCTTCATTGACTGGACGTGGGTTCTCTTCTTTCCCTATGACTCTCTCTACATGAAGCCGATTAAGCAGCTGCTGAAAATGCTTCTTAAGCACATCTACTATTCCCTGCGGTTCTAGGGTGACTAGACTAGGTTTCCTTCGCTGTCTCGAAGAGCCTGCGGTCCGGTTTTGCAGCCAGCTGCCAGTTGCTTAGCATTTATATAAAACCTCCGGATGTTGTTACGATCGCGCGACTCTTCGGTTTCTTTGAGCTGGGACGCTGCGTAAGCCCTCTTCTTTCTACGCAGGGTCTTCTTTTCCTCCCTTGTCCTGGCTCGATACTCTTCTCTCGCTGCCCTTGTGTTGCGCTGCAGCGCTTTCTTGTGCGCATCTTCTGTCACCTCTTTCTTGTACATGCATTCATCATCATACCACGGGCTCATTCTCGGGGTTGGCTGGTACCCTATAGTTGTTTCGGCTACCTCCTTGATGATGTCGCCATACTGGCACCACTGATTGTTGGCGTCTGTGGTGGGTGAGTGCAAAGAGGAGAGTTTCATACTCAGGCGCTCACTGAAGGCTCTGGCTACTCCAGGTGTGCTAAAGCGTCCAATGTCGAATTTATTTTTCTGGGCAGTTCGCAGCTTCTTCTCGTTGGACAGTCGAGCTCTGAATTTGGGAATCTAGTGCTTCTTATCACCGTATTACGAGCTGCAAAATCTGTTAGTCAGTAGCCGTTGTCTGTTGTCGTTTCGTGGATTCTGTGCCAAAGATGTTTTCCTTTCCGACTTTAGCATTGAAATACCCGAGTACAACTTTAACATCATACTCCGGACAGGCTCCGTAGGCACCATCTAGGAGGTCATGAAACTCCTCCTTAATGGGATCTTCAGCCTCTTCGGTAGGGGCGTGTCCACATATTAGGCTTCTGTTTTGGAACGTAGCTTTGATGCGGATCACAGAAAGGCGATCACTTATCGGCTTGAAGTCAATGACTTTTGTCCTAAGCCGATCTCCCACGACGAAGCCGCATCCTAATACATGCAATCTTTTGTTGCAGCTGTAATAAATGTCGCAAAAATGTCCTATCCATCGTATCTCCTGGATTGCGGTTATATCTGCCATGTTCCGCGTGAGGACAGATTCAAGTTTTTTAGTTACACCCGGGGTGTAGAGTGTTCATACATTCCAGGTACATACTCTCATATCATAGTCCATTGACGTTCCGGGTCTTGTTGCCATATGAGGAGTTTCATTATCCAAGCCTGGTTGGTCTCTCACACCCCGACGGCACAACAACCAACCTGGAGTGCCAGGCCCTTGTTTTGAAATTAGGACAGCGGGCCGGAAATACCGATGTCAGTAACCCATTTTGGGATATGAGTGCTGCCGTTGACCCATTGAGGGCTCCTTCGCCATCAACTCTTTTCCAACAGTATTGGAAATCCCTATAGACCTGGTGTTCAAATATGTCAAAGCAGCTCATATAGGGACTATACATACCAGTTCGATCTAACTGGAGTTGTAGGCGCCACCGTTGATTCCATCTAGGGAATTCCTCCGCTGTCGCCTGAAAGTAAGTACCTTAGTGAGAGGATACTACTCCCCTCTCTCGTTCGCTGCCACCAACGACCTTCCACAGGGGTTTGTTACCCCATCTCCAGTCGAGGTACAAGGCACCCACCAGTCACCAGCGTAGAGGTGAGAGTGGGAGTTGATAGTGAGAGACTAGAGTGAGAACGCTTGCGTTCTCATGTAATCGCATCACTACCCTTAAACATCCCTTTAGCACGTGCCAATTATAAAAAAAAGTGAATTTTTGGAAACTCAACAAAATGGTGAGTTATTTGTTTTTAAAAAATGTCATGCCTCCGCTAGATGTATTTATTGAATTTTATATCATCGGGGATTTCCAAAAAAAGATACGAAAAATAAAATTACACCGACAAGTCGTGGATTTGTCAGAAAATGAACCCAGTTAGTCAATTTTTTTTTACAGGACAACAACAGCCTCGGTTAGGCTTCATCCTTTTAATTTAATTTCACTATTTTCTATGGGGATGCAATTTTGTCGAAACTAAATTAGCAAATAGCCAATCAGTAAATGCAAAAAAAAAACCTTCAACCTGGTACCGTTTATTTGTGAATCTCACGGTTGGTAACTTTTATTCAATGGCGGACCTATGAAGCTCCACAAAACGTGAGCGCCTAAGGGATAATGCCCGTTTCAATGGCATAGTACCAACCAAATTGAAAATCATTCATTTTGTATGCTGCAAAAAAATAAAGCCAGCCGAGTTAGGTTAGGTTACCATTCCCTTGAGGCCCGGCTTTTATTTGACTCTTAATAATGTAAATTAATTTAGAAGGTAAATTCGACTAACGGGCATGGGTTTTATACAAATTGAGATGTAATTTCATTCAATGTTTTCAGGTTTTATTCAGTTTGTATAGGGCTGTAGAAAGGTCCTTGTAAAAGGTAAAACGATCCAGTTACCTTTGAGGGGGAATTTTTAATTATGAAGATAAAAGAATGTTGACAATAAAAAGCTTAAGATTGAGACGAAAATAGGGCGTCTTATGAGTTGTATCCTGAAAAAAAAACGGAGCGCCTTTAATATAAGTGAAAGCGTTAGGGAAACGTCCTTTTTCATTTCATCCACGTTTTTCTTTTTATTGAATTGTTATGCCAGCGTTTTTATTGTGGTTATCTACCGGAAATAATCGAGAAGACTCAATGGTTCGAGAGCGGAACTCAATTCTTTTTTGAAAGGTCTACATTGGGTTGGGTCCTAAATTAAGTTGACACGTGTAAGTGCTCCTCAAATCCTATGGTGGCTACGAGCTACATAGAGTACACATCACAGCTAAATTTGTAGCCGTTTTAGACGCTGGCGGTAAACGCGAAGGGGAATTTTCGTCCTTCGCTATGCGTCGGCTATGGTCGTGTTTGATGTTGGGGTATCAATTTGAACGCTGGGGGTATCAATATTAGTACCCCACATAGTAAATTTTCGTTTTATGAGATGCGTACTCTATGTAGTTCTATACTCTTTGCTACGAGTGTCAGGTAAGTTAGAAAATATCGGAAAAGGGGTTGCCCGTGGTCTGGTGTCTAGTGTTCATGGGAAAGCTGGTTAGGTGACTTCGTGGAACACAATATCTTCATTGAAATAGAAAATGGGGTCGTTCCAGTTTTGGCATTACCACTGAGCCCGAAATTATTTGATTGATCGACACGCCGTCATTTTCTTCTTAAGTGGCTCTAAAATCAAGGAAGAATCAGGACCTCAGGCAATGTGTCTCTCCAATTGGGTCTTTACCTAGCTGCCTCCAATTTAGCACTCCAAGTTGATTGAGGTAGGTTTCTATTTGTACGTCCCACCTTATGTGAAGTCTTCATCTACTACCTCCGAAGTCTATTGGTGTCCATTTACTCTACAACAGCTTGTCATCTCTAACGTCCAATGCGGATTTTTTTTTACCAGTGGTATGTCGCTGTACAGGCCGTTCTATAGCCCGTCAACATAAACGGGACCGAATATTTTTTGAAGAATTGTTCGCTCAATATAGAACCAACGACCTAAAGTTATATCTTACTAATTTAGAGTTTTGCACAATCCTCTAGAGAATGAGATTAAAGAAGTAACATGACAGCGCGTTGCCTTGCCTAAAACCCTTTTTGGTATCGAATCTGTCGATGATGTAATTTCCGACGAGAGTTCTCCATTGTAATCCAGCACTGATGGAGAAGTATGGGGGAAACTAAAACTAGGCATGCCTCTGAATAGTTCGTCTCGGCTTTTAAATCGATGATTCGGTGGTGGGTATCGGTTTGGATTTCTTTAATTTTTTCCAGGATCGCCGGAATATAAAGATTGGATTAGCCGGAGATTTTTCTGGCCCGTTGTCCTAGGGTCAAAACAAGGGCCTGACCCTCCAGGTTGGGGGTTGTGCTTTGGGTTAACTACCTATCCACGGAAGAAAGCTTATGTTACAAAGCAACCAATAGCCTCGGAAAGGACTGATATTATTGTTGACGACCATGCTAAACAAAAAAAGGACAACGACGTTCGTATCTGCACCTGGAATGTGAGAACATTAAACAGGAGAGGTGCAGGCGAACAACTAGCGGAAGCCCTAAACTGCTACAAAGCAGACATTATTGCCATCGAGGAAATACGATGGGATGAGCCGGGCAAAAAGAGGATGAAAAACTGTGACATATTTTATGGACCGTGTTATAGGGAGCAAAAACAGCGACAAATTCGCCAACATAAGCCTTATATGCGCACATGCTCCGACGGAGGAAAAAGATGATATAACTAAGGATTGCTTCTACGAGCTCCTCGACAAAACCTATGAGCGACTACCAAAGTACGATGTTAAAATCGTGCTGGGAGATTTTAACGCAAAGGTAGGAAGAGAAGACATCTTTAGCAGTATTGTCGGAAAACATAGCCTACACGACAACACGTCTGGTAACGGACTTAGGCTAATTGATTTCGCTACGGAACGAAATGCCACTATAGCCAGCACACGGTTTCCTCTCCTCGATATCTATAAGTGGACATGGAGGTCTCCAGATCAACGAACAGTCAACCAAATTGATCACATTGCGATAAACAAGACGCACGTATCCAGTATTTTGGATGTCCGAACATTCCAAGGGGCTAACATCGACTCGGACCACTATCTTGTTGTAGCCAAGGTAAGGATGCGGCTATCCACCACGCCACAAAAAAACAGAAATACTGTGCAAAAATTTAATGCCGAAAGACTGCAATCGCCAGAGACCGCCAAGACCTTCGCGCAACGCGTATCCCTTAACCTCTCGACTCACAAAACACCACCAGCATCTAATGTCGAAGCACAATGGCAACGATGCCAACAAAGCCATTAGATCAGCCGCAACTAGGTTTCTCGCTGCGACCAGCAAGAAACCCCTGGTTTGATGTGGAATGCCGACAGATGCTCGCAGCCAAGAACGAGGCCTACAAGGCTAAGCTGCAGGTGAAGACGAGAGCTGCCATTGAGCTCTATAGGCAAAGAAGAAGGGAAGGGCATCGGCTTTTCAGAAAGAAGAAAAAAGAGCAAGAAAAGCGCGCGATCGAGGATATAGAGAGGTGCCACTCAAGGACCGATGTTCGCAAGTTTTACCAAAGTGTAAAACGACAAAGCCAAGGATACAAGGCTCGAACAGAATCCTGTCGAGATGAACAAGGAAATATCTTAGATGAGACAGAGTCGTTGCTGAGGATATGTAAGAACCACTTTTGCAGACTGTTAAACGGCGAGGACGAAACAACATTCCGCTGTCAGGCAGAACGAACCATATAAAATGTGCAACGACAGCGAAAACTGCCAACAACCCGACCTAATTGAAGTGAGGATAGCATTATCTAAACTCCAGCTTAATAAGGCCGCCGGAAATGACGGCCTTCGCGCTGAGCTTTATAAAGCTGGCGGATATGACTTGGTAAGTAACATCCACCAACTCTGGTCGGATGAAAGCATGCCTATAGAATGGAACCTCAGCATCGTTTGCCCGATCCACAAAAAAGGAGACCCTCTGAACTGCGCCAACTACAGAGGCATAAGTCTGCTCAACATCGACTACAAGATCCTATCTGCCGTAATATGTGAACACCTGAAATCGTTTACCAACAACCTGATCGGCCGTTATAAGTGTGGTTTTAGGCCAGGAAAGTTCACAACTGATCAAATCTTTACACTTCCTCAGATCATGGATAAACCGAAGAAGTCCAAATCGGTACCCACCACCTATTCATCGATTTCAAAGCCGCATACGACAGCATTTATAGAGACGAACTATACAGAGCCATGTCTAGTCTTGGTATACCGTCCAAACTCCGTTTGTGTAGGATGACGATGGAGAATTTCCACTGCACCATCAGGGTCGGAAACGACCTCACCACACATTCGATACCAAAAAAGGATTTAGGCAAGGCGATGCGCTGTCATGTGACTTTTTCAATTTGATTCTTGAGAGGATTGTGCAAAACTCCCGTGTCAACACCAGAGGCACATTTCTCCAAAAATCGGTGCAACTACTAGCATACGCCGACGATATTGACATCATTGGTAGGACTCAACGTGAAAATGGGTTTAGCAGTAAATGAGGGTAAGACTTAGTATATGCTGTCATCACGAAAGGACACACAACATCGACGAATTGGACAGAACGTCACCATTGACAGATATAACTTTGAGGTAGTACAAAAATTGAAGAGGAGGATATTGGCAACATTTGGTTGCAACAGGACGGCGCTACGTGCCACACAGCCGAAGCTACACTCGATGCTTTGCGGCCTGTTTTTGAAGATCGCATTATCAGCCGCAGAGCTGATGTCGTTTGGCCACCTCGGAGCTGCGATTTGACACCGTTGGACTATTATTTGTGGGGTGCCGTAAAAGATAAGTGTTACGCCGACAAGCCAAAGACAATTGACGCTTTAAAGAACAAAATTCGTGAAGCCATTGGTGAAATACAGTTGCACACAATCGATAATGTGCTTAAAAATTGGACCGATCGTGAAGGCTACTGCATGGCCAGCCGAGGCAGCCATTTGAATGAAATTATTTTCCATTATTAACCGCAAGGATTGTACTTTCAAATAAAAAAAGAAATTTGAGAAAATATTGAGTAGTTTTATTTTATAGCATATTCAAAAAAATAAAAGTTATTTGGCGGACCCTTTATTTTCAATTGTAGACACTTTTTTTAACGCGGCGCTAATTAGGGTATGCTAATGGACATTCCTCTAAGAACTCGAGATCAAACTCACCTACAAAGTGACATAACTCTAACTCTTTATTAAATATTTAAAATGAGGTTTCGGTCGCTTTAACTTTAATGCAGAGTGACAACGCTAAAGTACACTTGTTGACGATTAATTACCAAAACGCGTTAGTACGCGATTAAATAATTTTAAAGTGTACTATAACCGACTATAAATTTGCGCCATTATTTTTCATATTTTGTAAATTGATCCAATTTTTGTTATGCCATGGTCCATGGACCATGGTAGATTCAAAGAGAATCGATTATATCGCTATTGGTCCGAATAGTTGGTTTCTATGTTTTCGAGCGTCCAAGTCAATAAAATTGATTTCGTAAATGAGCAAATAAGCTTTAAAAATCCACCAATTTAATGAAATAAAAACCATGCAAATATCTATTTAAATTTCGTGCAGTTGTATCCAGTTAAAATTCGACCCCTCAAAACATTTCATACTCCATTTGCACCACAATGATCAAGTTCATCATCACCGCCTGCAGAATAAGGAACGAAGTTCGGCTATCCAACTCAAAGATGTTCCAAATGGTCAAATGCATCTGCTCCGTTATCAGTTTCAGGGACAACATTTCAATCTAAAAATTCAGAAATCACATAAACAGACACAACTTCGATGAAAATGTATCCAAAACTCACTCTTTTCTCTAATTCCGGAGTCCATGGACCTTCTGATGACAGCACCCTTAGAATACTCCCAGATGAATTGCATGCCTCCACCACATCTCCGCAAATGCACAAAAAAAGCCAATGGTCAACGGAACTTAGTATTACACTTGCAAAAGATATCAAAAATACGGAATCCCCTAATAGGGAACTAACCGACCCAGTAGTCATCGCAACCAACAGTAAAAAGACGATATAAACGAATGTAACAAGAAAAGATGATAAATTGATGAAATACACATGCTGATAGAGGTCCTTAATGCCGGTCGTCAGTTTAAGGAGTTTTGTGTGAATAGCACCGACTTTATCTAGCTCAGCACAAAGCGAACGTATCTTTTGCCTTGAAATTCGTCGCGATACATTATCCGACAAGTTTTGTACATCCTCAACGATACAAGCGAGGTTTGAGTTAAGAGCCTGGAACAAGTAATCTCCGTACAGCATTGCCATGCTGAATTGAAGTTGTTCCAAAATGGTAATGGTAACCATAATTGTATAATTTACTCTTTCTACCAGTACGTCCAATGTTGTGGGGTAATACCAAGTCACGGTAAACATAAAACTTGCGGTTAAAATAGCGGAAGCCATCTTGAAACAGAACAGCTTCAAAAGTTTGACGTTTACTTTTGAATGCCTTTGTGATGGGATTATGTCGTCAAAATATATTCCGTTTAAGGAGTTGAAGAAATCTCGCCTATCTTTCCGCTGCGTCCATTGTGTGATTAGTATCATACCATTCGAAATAAACCTGAGACACTGAAGGCCAAGGAACATCACCAATACGGGACTTTGGATAGGGACATTACTGATATCAAACCTTTCAGTTAGAGGCACTGGCGAAGAGGCTATCAGAATGAAGTCCATCACTAAGCAGTACACGATGGTCTTCCGATTTGAAATGAGCTTATGCGTCTGACGGTCGTAGGTTAAGGGAGTAACTCCAAAAAAGTTAAAGAGTCCGAAAAGGTAGCAAATAATTCTTTCGATAGTCTTTGACATTGTGCCAGGGTGAAGGGTATCCTTGCAACTAAAGTCAGGAGTCGTTGTGTATGAATAAGAGTGCAGTGGAAAAATGTCATCAGATATAAAGTCCCAATAGGGGTGATGCACCTATATATTGCGGGATATGACCACAGTCCATATAATTAATTTCCAAACAATTAAAATGTGTCAATCCAAGAATGGGTTGATGGAATTAATTCAACAATAGCATCGAATAGGGAAATTAAATAGATGGTCCGACACGACTAGGTAAAGCTTCCACCAGCTGACTAGGGGAATATTTTAATTTAGAGGCGAGTTCTTGTACATTATTTCAAGTCCCAATAGAACTTCATTTGAAAAACAGAATGACGATCCATTAAGCCGACAAAATTTAGTGTTGAGAATCTTTATTTTGATAGAATTCCCTTCGATTCAAAGTTATATGTCCTGTAATTCGTTATGAGATATATGGGGTGTTTTTCTCAGAGGCATAGAACTTCTGATAGAGATAATTGTCAAACTAGTTGTCATACTAATGAAGTAAATAAAAAATATATTTATTTTCATAGGTGATGGCGTTACAAAATTTGTATTTTACGCAGCTTGCTCAGAGATTTGATATTTAAACTATATCTTACAACTGAAAAATTTTATAAACATTTCTTAAATAGTTCTTATATTAAATAACGATCGAAGGAAAACTATGATCAAAAACCTTCATTTAATAAATTTTAGTATTTTACAGAAAAAAAAAGTGACTAGAGAAAGAAAAGTAAAAAGACAATATATCAATAATTAGATTGTGATTAACAAATTAAAAAATAAATAATTAATTAAATAAATAAATAAATAAATAAATAAATAAATAAATAAATAAATAAATAAATAAATAAATAAATAAATAAATAAATAAATAAATAAATAAATAAACAAACAACAAACAAAAAATTCAATAAATAAATTAACAAACAAATAAATAAATAAATTAACAAACAAACAAATAAATAAATAAATAAATAAGTAAATAAATAAATAAATAACAAAATAAATAAATTAATAAGTAGGTAAGAAAAAATGAAATGAAGTAAGAATATATGAGGCACTCAGCGCCAAAACGGCCTAAGCGCAAAATATTCGAACTGCGGAAAGTGGATTTGTAAAAAGGAGGAAATTTAAAACATTTTTCTTTTGTTATTGTTTGTAAATAAGTTGAATTTTAGAAGTTATTTTATTTTGAACTAATATATACATTGTAGCTTATAAGAAAAAAGTAGATTAAGTTGTGAAACAAAAAAAAAGTGTGGCTTAAGCCATTTTGGAATTCACTGAAAATTTAAATCTTTCAACAAATCGTTGAATAGGCCGTTTTGTCTGTAATAAGAAAATAGATGTTCATATCAATTATTTATTTTTGTTTATTAACTTACTAAAAGCGTATTAATTGAACAACTTTAATCATCTTCCTCCTCTTCAATGTCTTCTTCCTCAGCCCTCAAATTCGTTTTCAAAGTATTATAGAATACATGGTATATCGGCGGAATGAATTCTTTCAGCTCTTGCAAATCCTTGAACTTCGCCGCATCTATAGATCTACCCTCGGGATACAGTAACTCCAATTCAATATCCATATTTTTATTAGTATTTCTTTTGGAAATATCCACTTCTTGGAATAAAACATCTTCATTGTTTGAGTACTTAAATTGGATAATAAAAGGTTTTTTTATTTTCGAATCGAAGCCATTGAATCTTCAACCACTCAATTTTAGATTTTTTATCCACAGAAATTTTTCTGTTAGTGATCAATTTCTCTAAGGAAGTGATGCTTTTAATATTTTCTGCAGACATTTTAACAAGGTTGAACGGTTCCTTTTTTTTGCACTTAATATAACACGGTCCCAATCATCAGGAATAAAATGTCCCTATAGAATCGTTTTTCCTTTTCTATGAGGCCAAAATCTTGGTCGCAAGGCAGAAATGAGTGGCCAGATTCCAAAAATTTATGGTCAATCACATTAACTTTGAAAGACGAGTCATTGACAATGTAATAACAAATTGTACTCATTCTTATATTACGATTTTGTCCTCCGCATTGATCACTATACATGATCAATTTGTTGATAATGTCAAGCATAAGCTTTTATATAATGCATAATGCAAGATCCAATTTCTTGTGGACCGCGTGACGCAATTCCTTCATTCCATGTATACATGAACGATTTGCCAGGTATTAAGTCGTGAATGCCCAAACAATAAGTCCAAAGCTGTCTTTTATAATAAGCTACTCCTGTGGAAATTACCGGTGTCGGAAGAGTTTTCATAAATGCTATAACTGCATACTCATTTTTGTTTAATTGAGAGTCTACCTTCATGCCATTTCTTGCTGACTCAGCTTTTCTTTGATGCAAATCCCGTTCACTTAAGAGCCGCTCCTTTTCAGATGTGTGGCTTGCAGCTTCTATCTGAACTTTATATAAGTCACATTTTTTGCAGGTATAAGAAAGAGGAGCTCGAAAATGCAAGTTAAAATTCTCTGAAAATATCTTAGTAAAAAGAACTTGGAAACAGCTTTATCAGACTGCACTGCTCCATGGTAAAGATTGTACAAAATTGTAATATTTAACGTTGGTGCCAAAAATTCTCTTTGAATATTTTTATTTCTGGAATAATGGGATTTACATCTGGGAAACTTGTTGATAAACTCTTTTACAAACTCTATAGACTTAATGTCGGTTTTGTTATGAGGTGGGTGTCTACCCCTTTGGTCCACTTTAGGTGTAGTTGCTTCACTTCCAGGCATTTTATAATTAAGTGCGCGTGTTATGCGACCATCAGAAATTTGTAGTATTTGTTTAAAGAAGCTTTTGCACACATGAGTATCAATATTTTGTCCATTTGGAAACTTGTAGACTCTTGTATTGAAGATTTTGTGTAGCTTCTCTTTTTTTCAGTTACTGATACTTGCGCGCATATATACGCATTTTGTAAGTCATGATTACCAATTTTATAAAAGTTTTCAAAAATTCTAGTCAGATCATAGTTATTAAAATTTATATTACGGCCTAACCAACAAAAAAAAAACAAATACAAATTTTTGGCGCTACAGGCTCGTTAGTACCCAGGGCCTAGCTTTCTCACAACCATTCATGTGTGCGTGTGTACTTCTTACACGATGGCGGGACCTCCTGTTTTATGCCGACTCCGAACGGCTAAGTTGAGATAAGCTATTCTTGACAATTGATACTACTCGGATGATTTGTCAGTTCATCACGAGAGGAGGGCCAGTGAAAAATCATTCAGGTGTTGCTACGGCTGGGAATCGAACCCAGACCTTCTGCGCGGCAGTTCATCGCACTAACCATCGCGCCACTGAGCCCTCGTGGCCTAACCAACATGTATTTGAATTTCCTCGAGCGCTATTATTGGCCTAAGCGGCTTAGGTCATTTTGGCTTCGAAGCTTTTTTAAATTTCATATAGGGAAGAAAAAACTTTCCGTTATATAAGCAATACAGTTCCGACTACGGCATAGGCCATTTTTGTATTTAATAAATCTTAAAATTTGAATTCAAACGGTGCAATCTGTGGAACTTTTTGAAAATGTGGCTTAGGCTGTTTTGGCGCTGAGTGCCTCATATATACTTAAAAAGTATATATATATATACTTATCATTGGGAATTTCAATTTTTCTTGCAACTTGATGTATACCATTTTGTTCATTTAAAAGTAGAGTGGAATAAAACCAAGGTAAATTTGCCATAATTTTCAAAGTTTTATTTTGTGAAACTTGTAATTTTTTTGATATGAGATTTTGCACAAGTTCCCCATACTGGGCATGCATACAAAATTATGGCTTGAAAAATTATATTATAATCTTATTAAATTTACTCAGAGGTGATTTTCTACATATTAGGGGGTACAGCATTTTGGTAGCTATGCTTATTTTGTTAAGGGTATTTGTGATATGGTCACGAAAAGTTAATGTCTTGTCTAAATATACACCTAGATATTTGACAGAACTAGCCCACGGGACATCACATTAATTTATCTTTAGCTGACCAACTGGTAAAGCACATGCTTTTCTTTTTCTGGTGAAAAACATGGCCTGAGTTTTGTCAGCATTTAGTTTTACCTTCCACCGAATGAAATAATCGTAAATTTTGTTTAACGCATGCTGTAAGTCGCTCTCAATTTCATGACCAAAATCGTTTGAACTATAAATAGCAGTATCATCCGCAAACATTGCTATCTCACAGTTCCATACTTGTGGAAAATCAGCAACGTATGTTATGTACAACAATGGAGCCAATACTGATCCTTGGGGTACACCCGATGCTATCTTTTTTTAAATTTGAGTGAATGTTATTTAAATTTACTTGAAATTGTCTGTTGCAGAGAAAACTTTGTATTATTTTTATAAGATATAAGGGGCAACCAAATAATTTCAATTTATGAAGAATACCGTCATGCCATATGCTATCAAAAGCCTTTTCAACGTCCAAAAGGACAAGACCCGTAGACTGTTTTGCGTTAAATTTTTCTTTTATATGTTTGCAGATTCTTAAAACTTGGTGGCTAGTGCTATGACCTTGCCTAAATCCAAATTGTAGATCTGGCAAAACATTGGAGGACTCCAGAAAATCTAGAAGTTTTATTTTTATAACTTTTTCTAATATTTTGCTTAGGTTACTGAGAAGACTTATTGGGCGATAACTATTGGGGTTATTTGGGGGTTTAACAGGTTTGCGAATTGGTATAATCTTCGCGGTTTTCCATTTGCTTGGAAAATATTGTAATTTGATGCAAGTGTTTACAATAAAGCATATAAAAGTTACTCCAATGATCGGGAGCTCTTTGAAATATATGTTTTTAAGAGTATCTATTCCTGGTGCTTTGTTATTATGCATATTTTGAATAATATTTTTGATTTCCTCGTTTGAAACAAGGACATCAGGGGGCAAAGGTTCATTAGAACGATTTATAACATTAATAGACTCATGTACTACGCTGTCCATTGAGCTGATTTCATTAATCAACGGATTATTAAAATTTTGTTCAAATGAGTCTGCAAAGAGTTCTGCCTTTTCGTCACTAGTGATAATCAAAGAATTATTGTGTTCTAAGTGAGGAATAAATTTGTTTTTATTTTTAAGAACTTTTGCAATTTTCCAAAGCGGTTTGGAATTTGGATCAAAAGCACTAAGTTTTTCGTTCCAAGCCTTGTTTCTGAACTTTGAAATTTCAAAAGTTATTTGTTTTGTGTATATGTTCATTTCATTGAAATCATAAACCTGTCTATATTTTTTCCACTGACTTCTAGATTTATTTCGCTGCCTGATCAAATTTAAAATGTAATCGGGAAGAACAGTTGTTCTTGTCGCTTTTGATTTTTTGGGAACGGACTCATTGACACTTTCATTTATGATATTTGTAAAAAATTCAATATTTTTATCAATTTGAAGGTAACTACTTATACTATCTATATCACAGGGTGTATTTCTAATTTTTTATTTTTGCTCTATATCTTACTAATGAAGTGTGTTTGTATTTTTTTCAGTGTACTTTGGCAAATCACCTTGCAAAGTCTTACACCAGAACAACGTTTAGAAATCGTGGAAATTTATTTCCAAAATTCATTCTCATTTCGTCAAACTTATAGAGCACTTCGTCAAGTTTACGATGCACATAATCGTTCATGCAATACTATGGATCGACTCATGACCACGTTTACTCTTTTTGGTACCATTCACCCAAATCGAGCAGGTACCGTGCGTACAGTAGAAGCTGTAGACGTCAGGGTGACAGATGACCTGAATTTATCTATGCGATACCGTTCTCAGCCCGTCCAATACTTGCAAAATTTTTAGCAAAGATCGTGGCCTACGTCTATACAAGATTCACCTGGTGCAAGAATTAAAGCCAGCGGATCAGCAATTGTGTAGAGTGTTCGGTGAATGGGCTGAGAATCAACTGGAAGTTGAACCAGATTTTTATTGTCAAATCATCCTTCAGCGATTAGGCTCTTTCCTGACTTGACGGGTATCTAAACAAGCAGAATTGTCGTTTTTGGAATGAGCTTAATCCTCATGAGACTCCATTAAATCCCAAATCAAATTGGGGCTACAGGATGGCGTTCATAAGGCGCAGTCGCGGAGGTCATAAGCCCGAAATTAGTTTTAAACATGAAATGCCATGAAATATATGAGCTAATAAGCAATTCGTTAAAGCTAAAAGCTTGAACGAATCTCCTAACTGGATCTCCTACAAAGAGACCCTATCAATATACAAAAAGGAACTGAGGTATTCCAAGCGCAAATCTTGGAAACTCTTTTGTGATAAAATGGAAGAGACTTCCGAGGCATCTAAACTACGACAAATCCAATCCACTAGTCCAACTTCTCCAAGCTATCTCAAAAAAAAAAAAGAGATGGCACCTGGAAGACTTCAAGCAAAGAATCGCTAGAGCTACTAATGGACACCCATTTCCCAGGTAGCTCATAGGAAGCTTTCCAAGACGTCATCAATAGAACCAATCTATTGATCGCTAACTTAAAAGGATCCAAAAATAAAATACTTTGGTCGGCTTCAAACCTTTTAAATCCGCTGGACGCCTGGACCTGATGGCAATGTACCAGCCGAGCTACGGCATTCTTCGAATCTCATCTTACCATGGTTGGTAGCCACCTTTAAGGACTGCATCGAGCTGATTTACATTCCCAAGGTTTGGAGGGAAGTGGAAGTAGCATTCATACCCAAATCTGGTAAAAGTGCTCACGTCAATCCGAAAGACCTGAGACCGACCGAAGCGTATAATCATTCTTTCTTAAAACCCTGGAAAGATTGATTGATATTCATCTCCGCAGCACTTACTTACTTAAGTAGCGCTACAGTCCGGGATGAACTTCAGCCTCAACCAACATGCCTCTACAATTAGCCCGGTACTTAGCTAACTGCCTCCAGTTGCGCACTCCAAGTTGGTTTAGGTCGGTTTCTACTTGTGCGCGCCACTAAAGGCGTCTTCGTCTACTGCGTCTGACGGTTAGCTGGAAAGCGAAGACTCTCCTAGCCGGAGTATCGGTGTCCATTCATTCTAGGCATCTTAAACGGTCAATGCGGAGTTCTTTTTAACCAGGTATTTTGTTGAGTCCTACTAATGATGTCACTATCGTCGACCTATGCTAGTAGTTGCACCGATTTTTGGAAAATTGTGCCTCTGGAGTTGGCTTTGGGAGTTTTGCACAATCCTCTCAAGAATCAAATTGAAAAAGTCACATGATAGCGCTCCGCCTTGTCTAAATCCTTTTTTGGTATCGAATATGTCCTTTCCGACCCTGATGGAGCAGCGAGTTTGGCGTTATACCAAAACTAGACATGGCTCTGTATAGTTCGTCTTTAAAAATACTGTCTTATGCGGCTTTGAAATCGATAAGTAGGTGGTGGGTATCGATTTGGACTTCTTGGATTTTTTCCCAGGAACTGCCGAAGTATGAAAATTTGATCTGTTGAGGACTTTCCTGGCCTATAACCACACTGATAAGGGCCGATCAGGTTGTTGGTAAACGGTTTCAGGCGTTCACATATTACGGCAGATAGGATCTTGTAGGCGATGTTGAGGAGACTTAAGTTTCTGTAATTGGCGCAGTTCAGAGGGTCTCTTTTTTTGTGGATCGGGCAAAAGAATGCTGAGGTTCCATTCTTCAGGCGTGCTTTCATCCGACCAAATTTGAGTTATGAGTTGGTGGATGTTACTTACCAAGTCATCTCCGCCAGCTTTAAAGAGTTCAGCGGGAAGGCCGTCATTTCCGGCGGCCTTATTAAGATTGAGTTTAGATATTGCTATCCTCACTTCACTTAGGTCGGGCGGTTGGCAGTTTTCGCTGTCGTTGTCAATGTTAAATGATTTGTTCTGCCTGACAGCGGAATGTTGTTCGTCATCGCCGTTTAACAGTCTGCAGAAGTGGTTCTTCCATATCCTCAGCATCGAATGTGTCTCAACTTCGATATTTCCTTGTTCATCTCGACAGGATTCTGTTCGAGCCTTGTATCCTTGGCTTTGACATTTTTCACTTTGGTAAAACTTGTAAACATCGTTTCTGGAGTGGCACCTCTCTATATCCTCGATAGCGCGCTTTTCTTGCTCTTTTTTCTTCTTTCTGAAAAGCCGATGTGCTTCCCTTCTTCTGTGCCTATAGAGCTCAATGGCAGCTCTCGTCTTCACCTGCAGCCTAGCCTTGTAGGCCTCGTTCTTGGCTACGAGCATCTGTCGGCATTCCTTATCAAACCAGGGGTTTCTTGCTGGTGGCCGCGAGAAACCTAGCACATCAGTTGCGGCTGATCTAATGGCTTGTTGGCATCGTTGCCATCGTTCTTCGACATTAGATGCTGGTGGTGTGTTGTGAGTCGAGAGGTTAAGGGATACGCGTTGCGCGAAGGTCTTGGCGGTCTCTGGCGATTGCAGTCTTTCGACATTAAATTTTTTTAACATCCTTACCTTGGCTACAACAAGGTAGTGGTCCGAGTCGATGTTAGCCCCTCGGAATGTTCGGACATCCAAATACTGGATGTGGGCCTCTTGTCTATCGCAATGTGATCAATTTGGTTGACTGTTCGTTGATCTGGAGACCGCCATGTCCCCTTATGGATATCGAGGTGAGGAAACCGTGTGCTGGCTATAGTGGCATTTCGTTCCGTAGCGAAGTCAATTAGCCTAAGTCCGTTTCCAGACGTGTTGTCGTGTAGGCTATATTTTCCGACAGTACTGCTCAAGTTGTCTTCTCTTCGTACCTTTGCGTTAAAATCTCCCAGCACGATTTTAACATCGTACTTTGGTAGTCGCTCATAGGTTTTGTCAGGAAGCTCGTAGAAGCAATCCTTGGTTACATCATCGTTTTCCTTCGTCTGAGCGTGATCGCATATAAGGCTTATGTTGACGAATTTGGCCTTGATGTAGATTGTTACAATGCGTTCGCTAATGTTTTGGAAACATAAGACTTCTTGCCTAAGTCTGGCACTTATAACAAATCCGCATCCTAATAGTCGCTGTTTCTGCTCACTATAACACGGTCCATAGTAGGTGTCACAGTTTTTCATCCTCTTTTTGCCCGGCCCATCCCATCGTATATCCTGGATGGCAGTAATGTCTGCTTTGTAGCAGTTAAAGGCTTCTGGTAATTGTTCGCCTGCACCTCTCTGGTTTAATGTTCTCTTTTATTTTATATAGACTAAACCGTTGTCATCGTTTTTTCCAAATATTTTAAAGCTACGCCTAATTTTGGGGGTGGTTTCCTGACCAACGTTTTTTTCTATGTGTTCTGCAAAAAAAAGTTCGTTGAAAGTCGATAAAATGTCTAAACAACATACATAAACAATGTTGTCCTCTACATTTTGTCTCTAACTGTTTCAAATGTCGGCCACTTTCCAAAGGATTTTCTAAAAACCTATAATTCATATGAAGTACATCATCTTATTAGCATGGGTATACCAACCAGAATTAAACTTCGATACTTGCCTCAAAGTTCCAAAAGTTGCAATTATTTAGTACCATAGACATCCCTATGTAGCACATTTCAAGTAACTATATCCACACATCATCACATTGTATACATTCTCACTTTCAGAACTTATAGGACGGCAGAGATCGTCTCTCTTTCATTGTTACGAAAAGTTTACACCTATGCTTCGGGATGAGATGGGGAAACTTTTCGAATTACTTCATAATTTTCAATTTCAAATGTCCCGGTCGAAGTTGGAATATGGTTTCCAACAAAAAAAAAACCCACAACCACCCACCAGCAACCCACCCTCATCATACATACACACACACGAGAAGACTGTAAACCATGACATAGAACCACCCCAGCCATCATCAGTCATTTGGGGTTCAAGTCGAAATGAAATTTTGCAAATTCTCCAATTTTCTTTGCCCGCACTTAACGGTAAACTGAGCTTCGCTATACCCATTTCTCACAATATCAACTACTGTCGTCGTCCTTGTCGTCGGTATCCCCGCTATGGTAATGTGAGGTTAAGGTAACTCCATTAGTCTCTCCAGTGTTGGCCCTCTGTCACCTTTCTTCATCTCCTTTTGATGCCATTATTTTGACTAATGGCGGGAAGCGAGAGGATACATTTTTCCCAAGGACTTCCTTCCTGCCTTCCTTCCTGTTAACTAGTTCGCACCACCTCCCATAAACTCGTACGACCAAGCCAAGTGACGACAACTGCGACTTCACTTAATAACCGCGCACCGTGCTGTGCTTGTGGTTAATTTCGAGAGGAACTTACCGTGTATACAGTTACAGGCTTCTCACATATTCATGAGCATAAATTAAGCGCACATTTGCGCTGCACTAGTGTGTGAACCGGTGAATGTTTTGTCAACATTATGTGGTGATGCAATTTGGAGTTTTTTTTTTATATCCCATAGGGGTATATTAGTTTTGACATTAAGTTTGTAACAGAGAGAAATAATTTCGATTGATATACCGTAAAGTAGCTAGGCATGTCTGGCTGTCCGTCAGTCAGAGCATCCATCCGTGTGTCACTGATTTTTGGGCCTCAAATGTTGAACTAGATTGATAGGAGACGAAGCAAGTCAAGCGTAGACATTTTTAAAATCCTACCACTGCCACTCCCACATTTTAAAGAAAAACGTTGTTTTTGGTCAAACCTTAAGGAATTTTAAAAAAAGTATCTGAGCAATGTATTTAGACATTCCTATGCCTATAGTTCGTCGACGTAAATTGTTTTGCTCCTTAGACATCCATATTACAAGTTTTGCAATGTGCAAGGCATTCCGCCTCAAGGAAGCTGGTTGCTTTACTTTTCTCTTCGGACATAGCAATCCCTTAATAGACTCCCAGCCCATTGATGTTCTCTTCCAGGGACAAGGCTGTCTTTTATTTTCTTCAACTCTGGAAACGTTGCTTCTAATCGAACTGTTCAAGCTCCTTCTCAACCGCGAACACTTGATCCCTAAAGGCTTTAGGCTGGGTTTCGAAGATTATCATGGAGAACCAATGTAGTCGCCAATTGTAATACATTCACATCATGGCATGTTAGGTTTATCAAGTGTGCCATGATGTGAATGTATTACAAATGGCGACTACATTTCTTTGCCATGATCTCCTCCATTTTAGCATTCAAGACCAATAATTCGATGATATTTGGACATCATCTACAAAATCCCAGTTGTCGTCACTTGTCTTGGTCGTACGAGTTTATGGGAGCTGGCTTGTCGAATAAATTCGGTGGTACTTATCACATCATGGTCCAAAGTTAGCTTGTCGAAGCCATTATACAAGGTGGCGCAAAAGTTGTCACCCGTCGCAAAAGTTGTCACCCGATGTTTTTTGGCCGCCATTTTTTAAAGTGTTTTGCAAACTATTCCAGTGAAGATGTTTTCCATCCCAATTTTCGCGCTGAAATTCCCATGTACGATTCCCAAAATTCCAGAAATTGATTTCTTGATACGGTTTCAGTCTCGTCGGTAGGGGCGTGTGCAATTGTGCAATACGAGGACTAACCGATGTAAGTCAGTCTTGATAAGAGTCGTCTCCCTTATTTTATAAGCTTTTCTCAGGTGTGGCTAACCTATAACGATCAAGAAGCGTCCTGAGATGATGCTTGCAGATGTTTGCTGGCTCTGTTCTTGAATTGTAGATTGTACAGGGTGCGCCATATTTTATGTCGGTATGTAAACATTGAATAACTTTGACATTAATAAACCGTTTGACTTGAGTAGAATTGTTTTTAAGACATCAATTCAGTAAATTTTAACCACAAATCGATTCACCCCGAAAAACGCGCCGGTATAATCCCTCTGTATGTTGAAAATAGTCCTTCCGCTGCTGTTAACCCAACGTGTATATCGTCGAAAGTATCGTGGCTAACAAGCCACTTCTGACAAAACTATTCAAATTCTGTTGACCACGGTACAGTGGAATATCTTCGACATGCCATTCATTACCGCTAAAGCCATTCTAATAAACTGGTAGAAGCGGTAAGAGAGAAAGAGAGAGTATTTCCGAGAACCCACATGTGTCGTGTCGTCACCAACCTCAGCATTTTGTCGTCTGTGGCACCACCTTGCTCAGTGGTAGCACCACCTTGCTTAGTAGCGCGATGGTACTAACTTAAGTGGGGCTACAGTCCATGATGAAGCTGCAAATCAGCAAGACCTTACTTACTAACTTAAGTGGGGCTACAGTCCATGATGAACCTGGGCCCCAACCAACATGCCTCTCCAATCAGCCCGGTCCTTAGCTAACTGCATTCAGTTGCGCACTCCAAGTTGGTTGAGGTCGGTTTCTACTTATGGGCGCCACTTAAGGCGAAGTCTTCCTCAACTGCGTCCGACGTCTGGCTGGGAATCGTAGACTCTGCGGGCCGGAGTATTGGTGTCCATTCGTTCTACATGTCCAAGCCATCTTAAACATCCAATGCGGAGTTTTTGTTCGACTAGGGGCATGTCGCTGAAAAGTTGTTTAGTTTTTGGTTGAATCATCCATAGCCCGTCAACGCAAACGGGACGGGAGATTTTTCGAAGGACTTTTCTTTCAAAACGTCCAAGGAGTTCTTCATCCCCCTTTTTACGGCATGGACCGTACCGTCGTATAGCATGACTGGGATGATCATGGTGTCATATAAAATCTCCTTAGTGGTTCGTGTGAGGTCATAACAACTTAATTGCCTTCTTAGCACAAAGAAACAGAGGTTGGCAAGAGCAGTTCTTCGTACAATTTCTGACGAGATGTTGTTTTCTGAGTTACTAGAGGAGCCTAGGTAGACAAAGTCCCGTGTCCCGTACTACCTCAATGTTATATCTATCAATGATGACGACCTATCCCATTCGTCGATGTTGTGTGTCATTTCGTGTTGCCCGCATATATTTGGTCTTACCCTTGACAGCTAAACCCATTTTTGCCGCTTCCTTCTCTATACTAGCAAACGTGGCTATGACATCACGTTGAGTCTGACCAATGATAGGATATCGTCGGCGTATGGTAGAATTTAGTTGCACTGACTTATTGAAGATTAAGCCTAAAACCATACTGCTACGAGCCGATCAGTTTTTGAGAAAGGGTTTCAGGCGTTCACATATTTCGACAGATGGGATCATTTAGGCCTCTGTAGTCTCCTTTTTTTGTGGATCGGGCAAACCATTGCTGAGGTTCCTTTCTTCAGGTATACTTTCTTCAGACCAAATTTTGCTTACGGGTTAGTGAATGTTATCATCTCCGCCGGCTTTATAAAGTTCGGCAGGAAGGTCATGATTGGCAGTCTTGTTAAGCTTAACTTTGGATAGTGATATCCTCACTTCCCTAAAGGCCCACCCAGAATGCTTATCTGTAGCTGATGCTTGTAGTTAAGTTGAATGTAAGTTAAAGCAAGGCAACCCATAAGCGCTTACACAATGTGTATCTTCGTGAATCTGTAGCTTGAAGTTGAATAGAAAAAACTTCAGATTTGTAGTATAGGCAGGCCTTAAGGGTGGTTGATAGCATTCGCTGTTGTTGCCAATATTGAAAGGTTCGTTCTGCCTGAAAGCGGAATATTGTTCGTCGTCATCATCAAACTGTCTGCAGAAGTGGTTCTTCCATATCGTCAGCATTGACTGTGTCTTAACTGCGATATTTCCTTGTTCATTACGACAGGATTCTGTTCGGGCCTTGTATCCTTGGCTTAGACGTTTTACACTTTGGTAAAACTTGCGAACATCATTCCTGGAGTGGCAACTCCTCGATCGTGCGCGTTTCTTGCTCTTTTTTCTGAAAACCCGATGTTCTCTCCACTTTCTTTGCGTATAGAGCTCAATGGCAGATCTCGCCTTTACCTTCAGCTTAGTCTTGTAGGCCTCATTCTTGGCTGTGAGCATCAATCGGAATTCCTCATCATACCAAGGGTTTTTTGCTGGTCAATCTAATGGCATGTTGGTATCGTTGTGATTGCTCTTTAAGATTAGATGCTGGTGGTACGGCGTTAATCTAGATGTTAAAGGATACACATTCCGCGAATTCCGTGGCGATCTCTTGCGATTGCAGTCTTTCGACAATAATTTTGTTCATAGGATTTCTGTAGTAGATATCCGCATTCTTACCTTGACTGCTAAAAGGTGGTGGTCCAAGCCGATGTTAGCCCCTCTGTAGACCTGGATCTGGACACCACCATGTCCCCTTATGAATATCGAGGTGAGAAAACTGCGTGCTTACTTTAGTGGCGTTTCTCAGCGAAGTCAATTAGCCTAAGTCTGTTGGCAGACTGTTTTCGTGAAGGGTATGATTTCCGACAATACTGCTTAAGATTTTTTCTCTTCCTACCTTTGCGGGGGATGTCGGCTCATTATGTCTGTCCAAAAAGATGTTGAAAAGGTCTGGCCGGTTACTGGTTTCAAAAATACGATACTTTACAATGCAAATCAAATAATGCCATTTCGGCAACAAAAAAATTCACTAGACGTTGCTGTCAAATAATGGCAATATCGACAGGTCAGCTAGATGTTCAGATTTGACCCCTATAGACTTCTTATTGCGGGGTCAGCACAATGACGAGCTGAAGGCAAACATTCGTACATTCGCTATACCACCAAAAAATGACGAAAAAAGCATCAAAAAGCGCACAAAGTCTAGTCTTAATTTATTGTAAAGGACCATATTTAATAAAAATATTCCATATAGGGGTATCGCTAGTTTTTTTTTTAAACTTATCAGATATTGACATACCGACATACAAAATGGCGCACCCTATATATTGGAAATACATATTCTCGAAGTTCTTTCCACTGTTAGCTTGCTTCGTTATAAAAAGGGTTTTGGTACTGCGTTGATCGTGTCGTTGTTAGATGGACAGTTTCCGTAAAAAACGGTTATCGGTACAATTTTTCAAAATTCGAAAAAAAAACTTTAAACGTATTTTGAGAACATTCGTGTGAATTTTCCTCCTATAGCACGTTTTAACAAACTCCCAGTTTTGGGGGGCGTTTTCCTATAAACAAATATCTCTACACCCTACCCTACTAAAGGGTCCGCCAAATAACTTTTATTTTTTTGAAAATGCTATAAAATAAAACGAATGAATATTTTCTCAAATTTCTTTTTTTATTTGAAAGTACAATCCTTCCGGTTAATAATGGAAAATAATTTCATTCAAATGGCTGCCTCGGCTGGCCATGCAGTAGCCTTCACGATCGGTCCAATTTTTAAGCACATTATCGATTGTGTGCAACTGTATTCCACCAATGGCTTCACGAATATTGTCCTTTAAAGCGTCAATTGTCTCTGGCTTGTCGGCGTAACACTTATCTTTAACGGCACCCCACAAATAATAGTCCAACGGTGTCAAATCGCAGCTCCGAGGTGGCCAAACGACATCAGCTCTGCGGCTGATAATGCGATCTTCAAAAACAGGGCGCAAAACTTCGAGTGTAGCTTCGGCTGTGTGGCACGTAGCGCGCGCCGTCCTGTTGAAACCAAATGTTGCCAATATTCACCTCTTCAATTTTTGTGAACAAAAATTCGTTCAAAATGGCCCGATAACGATCGCCATTGACTGTAACGGCCACTCCCTGCTCATTTTCGAATAAAAATGGCCCAATTATGCCTCTGGATCAAAATCCGCACCAAACAGTGACTCGTTTTGGGTGTATCGGCTTTTCGATGTATGCGTGCGGGTTTTCTGTGCCCCAAATGCGACAATTTTGCTTGTTTACATACCCGCCAAGATCAAAATGAGCTTCATCTGAAAAGATGATTTTTTTGGCAAAATCGGCATCTTCTCTAAGTCGATCGCAGCCCACTTAGCGAAGCGAAAACGCATTGGATGGTCAGTTGGCTTCAACTCCTGAACCAATTGGACTTTGTATGGCGTCATACCAAGGTCTTTATGCAAAATTCGTCTCAATGATGTCTCCGAAATGTTCAATTGTTGGGAAAGACGGTGAATTGATGTTGATGGCGCTTCACGCACACTTTCTGCCACAGCAGCAATATTCTCGGGTGTACGCACTGTTTTTGGCTTTTCACGCTTTGGTTTATCGATGAGGATGCCAGTTTCTTTCACAAGATAACGAACATACGGAGCTGACGGTGCTTCTCTTCTTCCAAAATCCGTACGCAATTTTCGCACACATTCTGCAACATTACCATGATTTTCAAAGTAATGTCGCAATATTTCCCAGCGTTGTGCAAGCGTATACAAAACCATATTCGTTCAGCGGAAGGATAAAACTAATTATCTGTCAATTAGACATGAGCTAAGTGTTACCATTCACGAAATAAGCACTATTTGAAAAAAAAAACGTTAGATGACGGACCCGTAATATCATGTCATTGAAAAATGTCCTTTTTTGTCGAACCGCATAAAAGGTTTAGAAAAACTGTCTGAAAACTGTGGTGACAATGCTATATTTCATCCCCATTCAGTTTTTAGTCACGCCCACTTTTTGGGGAAATTTATTTTAAGAATGGTACAGGATAGGGTAATGATTCGCACTGCTTATAGCCTTCTTATGTTTTTTGGTCGTAAACCTTGCCCGTGTTATGCATTTGTTTGCTAATTTAGGCGGACCCCCATTGCTGTGGGACCTACCAGAGGCCTAAACGATTCCACCCCACGCACTATGGGAACAAATCGTTGGCTTCACTTTGCATTCAGTCATTGTTTCCAGATCGAGGGATTTTCTCACAAAGAGCACAAAGCGTGTACCTCCAAGCATGGGGAAGCATGAGGAAATATGCGACTGAGATTAATTGAAACAATTAAATTCCAGAGGAATGTATGTATGTGTGTGTGTTGGTGAACGATGGCATAACAGTCGATGGTATGCTTTGATAGACGACACGACGTTAACGTGATGTTTGAACTTTAAGTTGTTTAATTGTTCGCAAAGGCGGAAACGGCCCAATTTGCAAAACGCATTCAAGTTAAAACTCAATTAGGTTGCGCGGGGGTTAATCAAGTCTTCATCTTGAACTGTGATGTCAAAGTTGTTTAAATTTAAATTGAAGTCTTTCCGCTGATGCAGTTCCCTCTAGACCCTCGATTCTACTTTTCAGAAAGTCACTCATGATGTATAGAATTAAATACCCTTTGGCAAAGTTAAAACGTAAACCTTCCACTTGTAGGCGCATTTTAATATTCCTACGAGACATCTTTTTTACAAGTCAATGAGATTATGCTAAAACATGTGAGAACAAGAGGCATTTTCAGGTGATAGTTTCAACAACTTTGCAGAGCTTGTGAAGCAGCAAGTTGAAGTTGCAACAGACCTATCGTCGTCGTCGTCGTCGTCATAGTCGCATTGCCTATTCACTGTAGCAAGTGTTTGTGTTTTACTTTGACACGCTTCTTCTGTCCAGGTTTTGTTTTTTTTTTTTGTTTTTGTAAAGCGCAACACAGACAACAAACAACAACAACGACGATGACATCGTAATTTATTCCCTTTGCGCCAAGAGTTCTCCTCCTTTTTGTTGTTGTTGCTTTGAATTTTCTTACGTTAGAGTTAAGTAACGAAATTACAAAGAGACGAACACACACACATACAAAACGCTGAAATAAAAGTATCTAAAGCACCATGGTGAGAAAGAAGTTTGTGTTGCATACAGCAGCTTTGGTCGCTGGGGACATTGTTTTAAATTTTTTTTTTCTGGGAAATTAAATAACCCAACAATGCAAACAGCAAAGTTGCATGGGATTATTAGAAAAAAAAATGAAATAAATTACACCGCGCTGTTGTCCTTGTTTTTGTTGGTAGAAATGAGGAATTGACATTTTTTTCTATATAGAGGATTTTTTTTAAATATTTTTTTGGAAGTACCGGAAAAAAATATGAAAAGTTATTACCAAACCTTGGGGTTAGGTTAGGTTAGGTTGGTGGTGGGCACTCAGGTCAATATAGACTCATTGTGATGCCCGTTTGGCCGTTGGGGGTCCGCTTGTATGGTTGGATTTTTCATTGTCCCGGTACTGTCCATTGTTGTTAGCCCCTTTCTAGCCATCCAGATGTTGTTGTAAACATGAAAATATTAGAGAAAGAGAGAGCGATTTCGGATAGATCCGTGAGGTCATGGAAAAAGTATTTTCCTAAGGTTCTCATTCTTAATTGGCTGAGGCCTGGGCAGTGGCTCAGAAACAGGGGGGTTTCCTCGTGTATTTCTTCATCCCCACAGCCTCTACAGAGGTCATCATCTATAAGATGCATTTTCAGTTTCAGTAAGTTGTGTCCAGTAAGAATCCCAACTAAAGTCGAGACAGATTTCCTGTTTCTTCGAAGTAGTTTATGGGTCCTGGATTTGTCATACTCAGGCCAAATCCTTTTGGAAGTTTCACACGTACGGAGGGAGTTCCACCTGTTTATGGCAGTATTCAGTGTTTTCTGTCCCACCCAAGATCTGAGATCACATAGTGGTGGTTTGACAGACTGGTCTGCCTGGTCAATGCTGGAGGCAGATCCTTTTCTTGCCAGTTCATCAGCAATTTCATTGCCCTGTATGCCTCTGTGTCCGGGGGTCAAGCAGAGCTTAACATTTTGTTGGACGCCAAGAACCTTTAGCTCTTCACGACAACGCTTCACAAGCTTAGATTTTAATTCGACAGCAGAGACAGCTTTTAACCTGACTGTCAATAAAGATGTTGATATCAAGTGGTGGTATCGCCGGCACTGCTATGCTCAGGGAGACGAAATGTGCTGTTTAGCTTTAGTGTTTCTGAAAACACTCCAGCTCCAACGCCTACATCCATTTTGAACCGTTTCGGTGCCCAGTTCGTTCCTCTCTTGACTTTCAATAAAGATGGGGATATCATCTGGTGGTATCGCTATCATTGAGGACGCTTTGGCTGCCTCTGCTACTGCCAATATCTCGGGCTGGAAGACACTGCTGTGCTCAGGGAGACGAAAGGTGCTTTTTAGCTTTAGTGTTTCTGAAAACACTCCTACATCCATTTTTGAACCGTTTCGGTGCCCAGTTCGTTCCTCTCCTGGCTGTCGATAAAGGTGGGGTTGTCATCTTGTGGTATAGCCATCATTGACGACGCTTTGGCTGCCTCTGCTACTGCCAATATCTCGGCCTGGAAGACTCTGCTGTGCTCATGGGGACGAAAGGTGCTGTTTAGCTTAAGTGTTTCGGAAAACACTCCAGCTCCAATGCCTACATCCATTTTTGAACCATCAGTCTAGATGGATATGGTTTCGGTGCCCAATTCGTTCCTCTCCCACTCCTCTCTGCATGGAAAGATACAGGAGAATGGTCTTTGAAAGTCATGGTGAGGCAGCATGTAGTCAGAGGATACAGCTGAGCCCAGATATCTGTAGAATTTGGGCATGTCCTCCTGAGTTTGTTTTCCAGCAGTTGAGCTGGCTGATTCTTAGAGCACTTTTGGCTGCAGATTCTTGCATGTAAAGGTCTAGCGTTAGCAGGTTAAGGACGGTTTCCAGTCCCGCTGTTGGTGTGGTGCTCATTGCGCTAGTAGCACCCACACATGCTATCCTTTGTACCTTTTTCATATTTTTCAGATGGTTGACTTTATGTGTGGATTGCCACCAGACCAGCTCGCCATATGTTTATAGATCTTTCAATGGCCGTGTACATCCATAGGATGATCTTAGGGTTCGGACCCCAGTTTTTTTTCCGAATATTCGGTTACAGGTAAAGAAAGCTAATGTGGCCTTTTTAATGCGCTCGCGCACATTTAGGTTCCAGTTGAATTTTCTATCAAGAATGACACCCAGATATTTTGCACTATCGGATAGTTTGAGGGCCGGTAGGTCGAATATTAGTATCTTCCTCTTTTTAGTAAAGAGAACGAGTTCCGTTTTCTGGGGGTTGATGCCAAGACCACATTGTTTGGTTTTGTCCACTCGTTGAGACTTTTCAATACCTGCTCGAGTAGCTCACTAATAGTGGGTAGGAATTTCCCTTTAACTGGTCTGCGTAGGCTATGACTTTTACCCCATTGCACAGTAGCTTGATGAGTGTCTCATTGATGACTATTTCCCACAGCAGAGGTGAGATAACGCCTCCTTGTGGTGTGCCTCTTGAAGCTTCTACTTTGAGATTAGTGTGAAGGATGTAAGACTTATTGGCCTAAAGTCCTTTGCGGTCGTGTGGCTGGGCTTGCCGGCTTTTGGGATAAAGACTACCTTTACTTCCCGCCAGCACCTAGCGATGTAACCGCATTTTAGGCTACCAGCAACCAATTTGTGTAGGAATGCTGGGGTTAAGTTTGTCAGAAATAATTAAACGCTCCATAAAATTTACCAAAATGAAAAAATATGTCAAAGTATTCAAAAAGGAGATTTTGGATGATATTGACTTTGAATTTTAAGATATTTTCATTACGAGAGATCTACCAAAAATCCTAAAAGTAAAAATAAATATTTTGATCTATCGAATTAGGGTTGGGTGGGCAGATTCAACACTTTTTTCGCAGACTTGAAAAACTTCTTTCGCAAATAAGTATTTGAAAAGTTTATTTTTTTATTTCAAGCTATGATCAATCTACATGCGAGTTATTTGCAGCGTATTTTAAATCTGTCTTTGTAGAACGAAATGAATCTACCGACAATAATTATTCCGAAGTAGATCATATTGCTGACATTGGATCAATTTATTTAACAGAAATTGACTTAATAAACGGAATTAAAACCCTCGAAAGTAAATGCAGTTTTGGGGTTGATGGTATTTCCCCTATTATAATAAAAAAATGTACTGCATTAGTTAGTCCATTGCTTAAGGTATTCAATCTCTCTCTTAAATCGGGCATATTTCTCGATGAGTGGAAGATTGATTATATCACTCCAATTTTTAAATCTGGATCTCGAACAAAGTAACAAATTATAGACCTATCTCAAAGATTTCAGTTATACCAAAACTTCTGGAAAAAATAGTTAAAGACAAAATTTACTTTTACGTCCAAAATGGTATTAGTCATCTTCAACATGGGTTTGTTACTGGTAGATCTACGACTACGAATCTAACACTGTTTACTAAATATACCCTTGAGAGTCTTGAGGCCGGCACACAAATTGATGTTATTTATACTGATTTCTCTAAAGCATTCGATAAGTTGGATCACAAAAAACTTGTGGAAAAATTGAATGCTTTAGGTATTCACTCAAGACTCAATAAGTGGTTGTCCTCTTATTTGGCAAATCGAAAACAAATAGTCAAACTGGGTAATTCAACATCTCTACCCTTCAGTGTAAACAGTGGTGTACCTCAAGGAAGTCATTTGGGTCCTCTTCTCTTTATTTTGTTCACTAATGACATACCTTCTTTCATTAAACATTCGAAATGCTTAGGATATGCCGATGATTGGAAGCTTTACACTCAAATAAAATCTGTTAGCGACTGTGAAAATCTTCAATCTGATTTTCGAAATTTATTTCGCTGGTGTAATAAAAATTCTTTAACTTTGAACGTAGAGAAGTGCAAAACGTTTACAGCTTCACGTCAGCTTGATGATATTATGTTCACTTACGCAGGCAATGAAACTGTTTAAGAACGAGTTAATGAAATAACCGATCTCGGCATTCGATTTGATAAAAAATTTACATTTACTTCACATTACGATGTATCAATATCAAGGGCAAATTCATTATTAGGTTTTTTGAAAAGAAATTCCTTTGATTTCAAAGACCCTTATACATTAAAATCAATTTATTGTTCTCTAGTTAGATCAATTATGGAATATGCTTCGGTTGTTTGGTCTCCTTACCATCAAACGCATATAGATAGAATCGAGCGGGTACAGAAAAACTTTACCAGGTATGCTATCAAAAAATTAAACTGGTATGATGAATTACCTGATTATAAAGCTCGATGCTTATTACTGGGCTTGCAAACTCTTTCTACTCGAAGGAAGCTAACAGGCGTTATGTTCATTAGGGATATTATATGTTCTCGGATAAATTCATCCGAATTGCTAGCTTGTCTTAATATTTATGCACCTGTGAGACACCTTCGCCCAAAAGATATGTTCATAGCAAATAGGCACAGAACAGCTTATTGCCAAAATGAACCAATATCAAGATGCATCACATATTTCAACGAAATGTGCAGTTCTGACGAATGCGAATTTTCAAAAAGTAGATTAGCATTTAAAAAAGATCTTTCCATATCTTTTCACTAACTTTACCCTGATATTTTCAAAAAAAAATAAAATTTAAAACTGCCCTAAAAAGGCGAATCTGCCCTAAAAAGGTGAATCTGCCCCATGGTGGGGCACAATCGTCATCTGGGTGGGGCACTTTCGACATGAATTTAGATTACGCATTGATCAATTAGTAGAAACGTATACATTTTTTTGAAACAAATAAATCTTAAGTCTTATAAACATAGAAATTAAATAAGATACGAAATTCATTTTTAAGCTGAAACTAAATTAAAAAAAATAATTTAAAATCACATTCGTTTTAAGATCACACAGAAAAAATAAAAAATTGTTAATATTATGATAAATGGTGTAAAATAAAAGGATTTAAAAAAATCAATTCACGTTGTAGCGATCCAGATAAACGTCATTAAAAAGGATCAGGTCAGAATATCCTGAAGATTCAGCTGCCGAAAGTGCCCCATGTGCTTTTGTCGAAAGTGCCCCATCCTTTGCTTTTATAAAAGTTATTGTTCTTCACAAAGCTCATAAAAGTAATTCAATTAAAAGTTATAAATAACTTAGATATATTAAAAATCCAAACGTTTAACACTTACAACCAAAGAATTCCCATAAGAAACAATTAAATATCCCTTACCCTCTTAACTGAAAAAATTGCAGAAAATCACTGAAAAAATACAAAACCACTAACCACTACAAATTCTGAAGAAGAACTGCCATATTTCGTGTACGATCTGAGGGAACAGTAGACAAACACAGTCAAAAGATTGAAATACAATACTCAATGAGCAAGAGTAGGATAAACATATGTATATAAGAAATTAAAGCCATGTGGCATCCGAAATGCATAATAAAAATATGCAGACATAAAATGGAGCAGGCCATACGTTCACAGCCGCCATCATTTATCACAAGAAAACGAAACAAACATATGTAACTATATTATCGCTGATATAAGACTCAATAAAAATTCAATTCAATTCAATTTTGAGGGAACAGTGCGGCACGAGTTGCCATCAAACATATTATTTAATAGAAATTAACCGTTTTTCTGTAATAGCGAAAGTCAAATGTGCCCCACCCTACCCTAATGCTTTTTATCGTTCATCACAGGTATAAATATAATTGGGCCTACATAACTTTCTTGTGGCACTCCAAATTTTGCAATGAAAGCGTTGGACATGGTACCTTAATATTTTAAGGGATAAGTTCCTATTATTTTGGACTTATCAGGTAAAATTTTATTTATCACATAATTCAACATAACTAATAAATCCTGAGAGCTGAACCATATGCCTTAAGTTTAAAAATGATTGTATAGTGTGGTAACTGGTCAAAGGCTTTAGATAAGTCAGTCTGTATACAATCGACTTTTTTTTTATTTTCCATAGAAATTTAGCACTTACTTACTTAAGTGGGGCTAAAGTCCTGAAATCAGAATGAATCTGGGCCTTAAGCGACATGCCTCTACAATTAGTACGCTCTTTAGCTAACTGCCTCCAATTGCTCACTTCAAGTTGGTTAAGATTGGTTTCTTTTTCTGCCGCCGCTTAAGGCGAGGTCTTGCTCGAAGAATAGAGGACTCTACGAGCCGGAGTATTGGTGACCACTCGCTCTACTTGTCACAGCCATCTTTAACGGGCAATTTTTTTGACCAGGGGTATGTCACTGAACACCTCGTATAGTACTTGCATCTTCGACTCCATAGCCTGTCAAGGCAAACGAAGAATTTTTTCTCTCAAAACGACCAAGGATTTCTTCATCCACTGATGATACGGTCCATGCTTCAGCCCCGGCCGTAGAGCAGGACTGGGAGTATCATGGTCTCATATAAGATCTCCTTAGTAGTAGTGGCAAGAGTAATTCTCCTTTTAAATTCTGACGAAATGTTGTGTCAGAGTTCATAGCAGAGGTAGACAAAGTACTACCCGTACTACCTCAAAGTTATATCTGTCAATGGTGACGTTCTGTCTAATTCGTCGATGATGTGTGTCTTTTCGTGTTGACAGCATATACTTGGTCTTACCCTCATTTACTGCTTAACCCATTTTTGCCGCTTCCTTCTCTATACTAGCAAACGTTGCTCTGACATCACGTTGAGTCCTACCAATGATGTCAATATCGTCGTTGTGTGCTAGTAGTTGCACCGATTTTTGGAAGATTATTCCTCTGGTGTTGGCTCGGGATTTTATCACAATCTTCACAAGAATCAACTTAAAGAATTCACATGACAGCGCATCGCCTTGTCTAAATCCATAAATGTGTCGGTGTAGTCGTTTCAGACCCTGATTTGGCCGCGAGAATTTTCCATCTTCATCCTTCACAGACGATGTTTGGGCAGTTTACCAAAACTAGGAATGGATCTGGATTGGTTGTCTCTATAATTTCTGTCGTATGAAGCTGCGGTGGAGGGTATAGATTTGGACTTCTTTATTTTTTTTTTCCAGGATCTGCCGAAGTGTGAAGATTTGATCAGTTGAGGACTTTCCTGGCCTAACACCACACTGATAAGGGCCGATCAGGTTGTTGGCAAACGGTTTCAGGCGTTCACATATTACGGCAGATAGGATCTTGTAGGCGATGTTGAGCTGACTTATGCCTCTGTAGTTGGCGCAGTTCAGAGGGTCTCCTTTTTTTGTGCTGAAGTTCCATTTTCAGGCATAATTTCATCCGACAAAGATTTGGGCTATGAGTTGATGGATGCCACTTACCAAATCATCTCCTCCGGCTTTATACAGTTCGGCGGGAAGGCCGTCATTTCCTGCAGCCTCGTTAAGCTTAAGATTAATTTCTATTCTTACCTCACTAAGGTCGGGTGGTTGGCAGTTTTTGCTGTCGTTGCCAATATTAAATGGTTCGTTCTGCCTGACACCGGAATATTGTTCGTCACCACCGCTTAGCAGTTTGTAGAAGTGATTCTTCCATATTCTCTGTATCGACTGTGTCTTAACTACGATGTTCCCTTTGTCTTGTTCATCTCGGCAGGATACTTCCGGCTTTTACGTGGTACACTTTGTTCAAACTTAGGACATCATCTCTCGTGTGAAACCTTTTTATATTTTTGATCGCCAGACTTACATGCTCGTTTTTTATTCTGAAAAGCCGGTATTATTTTCTCCTTCTTATCCTATAAAGCTTGATGGCAGCTCTCGTCTGCGGCTTTGCAGTTTAGGCCTCGTTTTTGGCTTCGAGCTTCTGTGGGTATTTTTTTGTTCTGGATTTCATCGTTCTGGAGACCGCCATGTGTTCTTATTGACATTAAAATAAGCTGTCTATAGTCGATTTTCATTCCGCAGCGAAGTGAATTAGCCTAATTCCATTGCCAGACGACGTGTTGTGTTGGCGGCTATGTTTCTCGACACTTTTTCTAAAGATGTCCTCTTTTCCTACCTTTGCGTTAAAATCTCCCAGCACGATTTAAACATAAAACATTGTTAGTAGCTCATAAGTTTTTAAAACTAACTTAACTACGTAAAGGGTGGCAATCACTCGTTGCTATATGCCCCTAATGGTCGCCATCCCAATTACGTCTTTGGATGATCTGCCAGCCATCATGGAATTCCATAACCAGCGCGCTGGCTAAATTCGTCCAATGCTTAGGGATCGGGCAACTCTCGGCGGTGTTCCATGAAGACAGGCCGAGTCCCTCCCTAAGACCTCTTATATAACTTAATCTATCTATACTAACTTAAAACTAAGGAGTAGACTACTAGTCCGCAAAGACCTAGGAAAGCGCTAGGTCACTTCCTCTTTATTCAGCCACCAGAATTCGGTGAGCTGGCTTTTTGTACCGTGCTAAAGCGGAGGAGCTCCTGAGCTTTACCGACGTACCCGTCGCGGATAAGCCGCTTGTCTCTGGCTCCACGGTGTCGATGGTATAATATCGAGAAACCATTCTTTCCTTGCACTAACCATAAGGAGTCAATGTTAACCAATGCCTTTGGGTAGATAAAGCTTGACATAAGCGTACTCTCCATGTATGTATCATTGGGGTAATAAGCCCAGAAGTACAGGCTGTTGTCGCTAGTCATCACCCCTTAAGACGTGCCTTCGAATCACCTTAATGAGGAAATTGTCAATTCTGAGCCCCATCGTATAGGACCTTGTTGCGCTAATATTTTATGTACTTGGAGTCCGGCATTCGATACAATCTTAAGCAGGATCGGAGACACAGCCTCTCAAATAGCCGTATCTTTTCCATGTACATTGATCCACACGGGACAACCATAAGCAATAATTGGCCTTATAAGGGCCATGTAGCAAATGCCTTTCACCCTTGAATCAAGGTGACACATAAGTTTTGTCCATTAGCTCGTAGAAACTTTTTCTCCGTTAACGAGTGAGCATTTAAAAAAATACAAATTTTTGCCGCAACAGGCTCGTGAGTGCCCAGTGCCTAGCTTTTTCTCATAACCATTCATACTTCTTGCACGATGGCGGAATCTGCTGTTTTATGCCGAATCCGAACGGCTAAGTTGAGGTTACCTTGACATTTGATACTACTCGGCTGATTTGTCACATTATCACGTTTATGTTTCTCAATTTAGCCTTGGTGTGGATTGTAACAATGCGATCACCTATATGTCTTCAAATCGCAATGCTTCTTTACTAAGTATGTCTCTTATGACTAAGCCGCATCCGAATAATCGCTGTTTCTGTTTACTTTAACACGGATCGTAGTAGTTTTCACAGTTTTTCATCCCACATAGGTAATCCGATCATATATCCCGGATGGAAGTAATGTCTGTATTAAACAGCTTAGGGCTTCCGTTAGTTGTTCGGCTTCACCATTTCTTTTAAGCTATTCCAGGTGCCAATACGAACGTCGTTGTCATTTTTGTCCATTTACAATGTTTGTGAGTACTAAAATCATTTCAAGTCTCTTGGTTCCATCGTAGCAATGTGCTTTTACGTGCTCGCTTTACGTGAGTAAGTAGTCAAACCAAAACACAACCTGGAAGGCTGGTATCATCATTTCACCTTTTGAAAGTGGATCAGACATTCTGAAAAGGCTTTTTGAAAGTGTTGATATAGTTGCTATTAGCAAGTTAAAACTAGTTTTACGAGACCAGTATCTAATGGTTACCACTGTAAAGTAAAAAAAAACGAAAACTTTCTGTATAGTCAAAGTTACAAAATCTGGGTTTTGCCAATGTTGACCCCGCTCAATGTCTCGTGGTGATCTAAAGGGTCCGCCAAATAACTTTTTTTTTTTTTGAAAATGCTATAAAAACAAGCGACTGAATATTTTCTCAAATTTCTTTTTTTGTTTGAAATCACAATCATTCCGATTAACAATGGTAAATAATTTCATTCAAATCGCTGCCTCGGCTGGCCACGCAGTAGCCTACACGATCGGTCCAATTTTTAAGCACATTATCGATTGTGTGCAGCTGTATTTCAACAATGGCTTCACGAAAATTGTCCTTTAAAGCGTCAATTGTCTCTGGCTTGTCGGTGTTACACTTATCTTTTACGGCACCCCACAAAAAATAGTCCAACGGTGTCAAATCGCAGCTCCGAGGTGGCCAAACGACATCAGCTCTGCGGCTGATAATGCGATCTTCAAAAACAGGGCGCAAAACATCGAGTGTAGCTTCGGCTGTGTGCCACGTAGCGCCGTCCTGTTGGAACCAAATGTTGCCAATATCCTCCTCTTCAATTTTTGTGAACAAAAATTCGTTCAACATGGCCCGATAACGATCGCCATTGACTGTAACGGACACTCCTTGCTCATTTTCGAAGAAAAATGGCCCAATTATGCCTCTGGACCAAAATCCGCACCAAACATTGACTCGTTTTGGGTGTATCGGCTTTTCAATGTATGCGTGCGGGTTTTCTGTGCCCCAAATGCGACAATTTTGCTTGTTTACATACCCGCCAAGATCAAAATGAGCTTCATCTGAAAATATGATGAAAATATATAAGTCGATCGCAGGCCCACTAAGCGAAGCGAAAACGCATTGGATGGTCAGTTGGCTTCAACTCCTGAATCAATTGGACTTTGTATGGCGTCATACCAAGGTCTTTATGCAAAATTCGTCTCAATGATGTCTCCGAAATGTTCGATTGTTGAGAACGACGGTGAATTGATGTTGATGGCGCTTCACGCACACTTTCTGCCACAGCAGCAATATTCTCGGGTGTACGCACTGTTTTTGGCTTTTCACGCTTTGGTTTATCGATTAGGATGCGAGTTTCTTTCACTTTTTTTCACAAGATAACGAACATACGGAGCTGACGGTGCTTCTCTTCTTCCCAAATCCGTACGCAATTTTCGCACACATTCTGCAACATTGCCATGATTTTCAATGTAATGTCGCAATATTTCCCAGCATTGTTCAAGCGTATACACAACCATATTCGTTCAGCGGAAGGATAAAACTAATTATCTGTCAAATCAGACATGAGCTAAGTATAACCATTCACGAAATAAGCAATAGTTGAAAAAAAAAACGTTAGATGGCGGACCCGTTATAATACCCAATATCTGCATATTACTTGGTATATTGAACGCGTATCTTTTTAAGGAAAGGTGTTTTATCTAATGTTAGGAAATGATTTCGTAGCAAGGTTCTCTGTAAGTCATGAGACATCTGTTAACAAAAAAGTCTTAACACTTTCCCACTACAAAAAATTCTCACAATTACTTATATGCATCCCTACGCAATGCATTTAGTACTCTTCCTCTTCACATCTCTTCCTAATCCACAACCATAAATAAGCTTCACCCAACACACACTCCCATATAATACAATTGAAGATGAATGAACCCATGTGCATTGTATGTCTTGTCTTGGATAAGGACCCATCACTAATTCATAAATTCTTACCTTCACTCGAGTTTTCATAGTTGACACACTCAACTAAAAAAACTTTTGTCGAATAAATTCTTTACAACAAAATATTCATCTAGACCGTACGTATCTTTGTCTATTTATCTCGAGAGTAGTGCAAAAAGTTTCTCCATATTGTTGAGAGTATCATCACCTTATCTGTCAGGAATATGGAAAATTCAACTCTTTCGTGAATAGTAGGTGATAGATACTCTTACTCTATCAATGTCACATAATCCTCATCCATTCACTCGGGTGAAAGATACTTTTGAGAATCTGCATGTTTACTTGTAATTTGCAATAGAATTGCGACAATCCGTGGAATTATAATTAAATAGATACCCTTGGCGAAGGCAGACTATTCAGAGTTGGTCGGTGGGTAGTCTACGTTCGACGGCCGCGCATTGCAATTAACGTCAACCGTTGATTATGTCATTCCATTATGGCTGTCACACGGCTCAACCTTAAGTGAGTATGTCGGCTGTGTTATTGTTTAATTATCCACAAGGGAAATGAACAATGACGCTGATTAGATGGTCAATTTAAGAAGACCGTCATATGAGATTGACATGCTTTCTGTATCTGCGAGGAAGGTTAGCCCTGGTTTGTTTCTTATAATTTGTAGTTGTGTGCTTTTGCAAAGCCGGAACTGAGAGGAGGGGCGTAGGAAAAAACGAACGATGTTGGGTTGAGTTTTGACATTAATGATGATAATGATAGAGGGGTATGAATAAGTTTGGTCCTTTTGATTTAAGTTTAAAAAAAATACGACACATACAATCTGATATAGGGATTGTAAGCTCTGTATACTGAGTCTACATTTCTTATGAGCGTCTTCATACAAAGATATACTGGTTAACATTCTTAAAGAAATTCTATGAAATGTCTGCAGCACAAACACTGCTGTGCCGTCTCAAAATAAAAGTCTCGGTTTTTGGAAATACTGCAACTAAATATGAGCTCAGATATAGCAAAGAACAAGTAAGTGCCGAAGTAAATAATTTAAAATCATGCTGGAAGCTCTTAATTAAACGGTTGTAAGAAAGGACTACACATCAAATGTGCTTATTTTTACCTCCAAGTGGTAACCATCGGGTACTGGTCTCATCTAACCGGATTTGACTTGCTAAACGATAAGTGCGAGTGTTGATAACACGACGAAAAACAGCAACACTATAAACACCCTGGTGAGAATGGCACGGAAGAATACCCGGCCTGCTGTCCCAGGCGAACCTAGATGAGCTGCTCTGACATATTCGGACAACAGGTTGTCTAGGCATTTCAAGGATTAGTCAGGCCCCTTGAACAGAGATGGTGGTGGATGAACCGAAAGGCCAACGGCAGCGCTCAATCCCGTAGTGGATACTGATGGGTCCTAGGGGTATCTAATAAATTGAAACTGGCTCTCCAGGTTGGGGGTTGTGCTTTGGGTTAACTACCCACCCATAGAAAAAAAATGGTTACGAAGCAACCAATAGCCTCGGAAAGGACTGATTTTATTGTTGACGACCCTGCTAAACGAGAAAAGGACAACGACGTTCGTATCTGTACCTGAAATGTGAGAACATTAAACAGGAGAGGTGCAGGCGAACAACTATAGGAAGCCCTAAACTGCTACAAAGCAGACATTACTGCCATCCAGGAAATACGATGGGATGGGCCGGGCAAAAAGAGGATGAAAAACTGTGACATATACTACGGACCGTGTTATAGTGAGCAGAAACAGCGACTAGGATTGCTTCTACGAGCTCCTTGACAAAAGCTATGAGCGACTACCGAAGTACGATGTTAAAATCGTGCTGGGAGATTTTAACGCAAAGGTAGGAAGAGAAGACATCTTTAGCAGTATTGACGGAAAATATAGCCTACACGACAACACGTCTGGTAACGGACTTAGGCTAATTGATTTCGCTACGGAACGAAATGCCACTATAGCCAGCACACGGTTTCCTCACCTCGATATCCATAAGGGGACATGGCGGTCTCCAGATCAACGAACGGTCAACTAAATTGATCACATTGCGATAGATAAGAGGCACGCATCCAGTATTTTGGATGTCCGAACATTCCGAGGAGCTAACATCGACTCGGATCACTACCTTGTAGCAGCCAAGGTAAGAATGCGGATAACCACCACGCCACAACAATCCAGAAATACTGTGAAAAAATTTAATGTCGGAAGACTGCAATCGCAAGAGACCGCCAAGACCTTCGCACAACGCGTATCCCTTAACCTCTCGATTAACACCATACCTCCAGCATCGAATGTCGAAGAGCAATGGCAACGATGCCAACAGGCCATTAGATCAGCCGCAACTGATGTGCTAGGTTTCTCGCGCCCACCAGCAAGAAACCCCTGGTTTGATGAGGAATGCCGACAGATGCTCGCAGCCAAGAACGAGGGCTGCAAGGCTAAGCTGCAGGTGAAGACGAGAGCTGCCATTGAGCTCTATAGGCAAAGAAGAAGAGAAGAGCATCGGTTTTTCGGAAAGAAGAAAAAAGAGCAAGAAAAGCGCGCGATCGAGGAAATAGAGAGGTGCCACTCCAGGAACGATGTTCGCAAGTTTTACCAAAGTGTAAAACGTCAAAGCCAAGGATACAAGGCTCGAACAGATTCCTGGCGAGATGAACAAGGTAATATCGTAGTTGAGACACAGTCGATGCTGAGGATATGGAAGAACCACTTCTGCAGACTGCTAAACGTCGATGACGAACAACATTCCGCTGTCAGGAAGAACGAACCATTCAATATTGGCAACGACAGCGAAAACTGCCAACCACCCGACCTGAGTGAAGTGAGGATAGCTATATCTAAACTCAAGCTTAATAAGGCCGCCGGAAATGACGGCCTTCCCGCTGAGCCTTATAAAGCTGCGGAGATGACTTGGTAAGTAACATCCACCAACTCATAAGCCAAATCTGGTCGGATGAAAATATGCCTGAAGAATGGAACCTCAGCATCGTTTGCCCAATCCACAAAAAAGGAGACCCTCTGAACTGCGCCAACTACAGAGGCATAAGTCTCCTCAACATTGCCTACAAGATCCTATCTGCCGTAATATGTGAACGCCTGAAACCGTTTACCAACAACCTGATCGGCCCTTATCAGTGTGGTTTTAGGCCAGGAAAGTCCACAATCGATCAAATTTTCACACTTCGGCAGATCCTGGAAAAAACCCAAGAAGTCCAAATCGATACCCACCACCTATTTATCGATTTCAAAGCTGCATACGACAGCATTTATAGAGACGAACTATACAGAGCCATGTCTAGTTTTGGTATACCGCCCAAACTCGTCCGTTTGTGTAGGATGACGATGGAGAATTCTCACTGCACCATCAGGGTCGGAAACGACCTCACCGACACATTCGATACCAAAAAAGGATTTTGGCAAGGCTATGCGCTGTCATGTGACTTCTTTAATCTGATTCTTGAGAGGATTGTGCAAAACTCCCGAGCCAACACCAGAGGCACAATTTTCCAAAAATCGGTGCAACTACTAGCACACGCGGAAGATATTGACATCATTGGTAGGACTCAACGTGATGTCATAGCCACGTTTTCTAGTATAGAGAAGGAAGCGGCAAAAATGGGTTTAGCAGTAAATGAGGGTAAGACTTAGTATATGCTGTCAAAACGAAAGGACACACAACATCGACGAATTGGACAGAACGTCACCATTGACAGATATAACTTTGAGGTAGTACGGGACTTTGTCTACCTCGGCTCCGCTATTAGCTCTGACAACAACATCTCGTCAGAAATTTAACGAAGAATTACTCTTGCCAACCGCTGTTTCTTCGGGCTAAGAAGGCAATTTAGTAGTAAAGCCCTCACTCGAACTACTAAGGAGTTCCTATATAAGACCCTGATCATCCCATCTCTGCTCTACGGCGCTGAAGCATGGACCGAATCAAAAGAGAATGAAGAAATTCTTCTTCAATTTGAGAGGTAAATTCTTCAAAAAATCTTCGGTCCCGTTTGCGTTGACGGGCTATGGAGACGAAGATTCAACCACGAACTATACGAGCTGTACAGCGACATACCCCTGGCCAAAAAACTCCGCAGTGGACGTTTAAGATGGCTAGGACATGTAGAACGAATGGACACCAATACTCCGACTCGCAGAGTCTTCGATTCCCAGCCAGACGTCGGACGCAGTAGAGGAAGACCACGCCTTAAGTGGCGCGCACAAGTAGAAGCCGACCTCAACCAACTTGGAGTGCGCAACTGGAGGCAGTTAGCTAAGGACCGGGCTAATTGGAGAGGCATGTTGGTTGAGGCCCAGGTTCATCCCGGAATGTAGCGCCACTTAAGTGAGTAAGTAAGTTGTTCTAAAGTTGTTTACCTTATTACCCTAGTTAGTCGGTAATCTAGTCAAAAGCCATCATTCCTACTTTGAAATTCGCGGCATTTAGGAGTTGTACAGAGAGTGGTCTCACTCGTTGTAGCGAGAGTGGTCTCACTCGCTGTTTAGTCGCAGCCCCGTGTCAAATGCCATCATGCGTTGTAACAGTGAGGAGCGTGCGTTGAGGAGAGCTTCAAGCCTGCAGTTCCCATGACTTTCTGTGTATAAATATGTGTCTACCCTTGGACTTTTCGATAATCCATTCGAACAAGTTGGCGATTGGAAACTCTCCAAACGTCTTTATTTCTCTAAGGAATGCAGATGAAGAAGCTTCAATAAACTGAACACGCATTACTAGACTGACATCAATCCCAGTTTTTGTTGGTCCCCATGTTTTTTTTTTTTGAGGAAATGAGGTAATAGTGGACAGTGGCACACATGACTTGGTGGCCAGCCGGTTACTTCGATTTGTTTCATTGCGAAATCGACTTTTTCATAGTATAGGTATAGGTACCTACCTGATATGATCTTCAAAACAAAGAAAAACTAAATTTTAGACATGTGCCTACATTCTGAAAAATAAATCTTATTTCTAACGTGATTTTCATTGCGCTTCATGCGTGTTTTATATAAAAAACGATTTTCGTTATAACATGAAGAAAATTCGAAAAAAAAAACGTTTGATGAAAATATTTCGAGAATAATAATATGAACATTTCGTCTATAGATCATTTTACGCCACGCCCACTGTTTGGGGCCAAGATATAGCATTTTTTAACCCAACATCCTTATCTCTATTCTTTCCTTCCAGATGAGTGGTAAACGGACTCGTAGCTTTAAGTGTGCTGTCCATCATCGTGATCGTGAAATTTGTTCTGAAAATGATTTCCATCTGATGCTGGAGGAGCTGCCCCTCTTCAAGAAAATGGTCCAAGTCATCGCAATCGAAGTGCTGCCGGAGGAGCGCGATCGCAAATACTATGCCGACAAGTATTCCTGCTGTCCACCGCCCCTGTTTATAGTCCTTATGACATTTATCGAGGTAAGCATACACAAAATTAGCCTCATTAAGTGCTCATTAGTGTGCACTTTGTTTAATTTTATTTATTAGTACCGCTAATTAATTTTAATTCATTTATCACACTATTCTACCACACACACACACAAACACACACACTAATGTGTTTGCTAGTAGCGGTAAAAAAAATAAATTAATTACTTTATAATAATTTGAGCTGCGCTACAAAGTGCACTATTGTGTTTGATCATGAATACCACATCATTATGGGGCGATAGTAGTGGCCATTGTATGGACCATCCTGTTCCGACATTGATTAAAGGACATGCCCTATTGTTTTGTCCGCACTTTAGCGAAAATGCCTTTTATTTGAGTTTGCTGACCCGATTATAAGTCATGGAAAGTATCGCATCTATTTTGCGAACATCGCTGAGGGAGTCCTCTGTGTAAGAGTGTGTGAGTGTGTTTTTATTTTGTTTGTGCGTTGAAAAATGTCCTAGCTGATGAGAACGATAATGGGTTCCGACATAATTACTCTGCTCGCTATGGTACGAGTGGAGTTCAAATCCCTTTTGGTTTTATCATGGAATGTTGTGTGCCATACTTTGGAAAAGAATGTTCCATGGTGCTGGGTGGTGGTAGGAATGCTTTTAGATAATTGATGGCATAAGTAGATGGGTTCATTGTTGTTGTTGTTTTTGGCCTGTCTTTTGTGAAGGCATTTGCCTCGATGAGTGATGAAGTGAAATTGGCACAAAAATTCGCTGTCAATATGAACAACAGAAACAGGATAAAAAAAAAGTTAAGGCTTGCATGTTGTAAGAGCATTTGTAGGAAGAAGATCGAGTGGAGGAGTTAGGAAATTGTAACTAGCTGTCGAAGATAAATTTACTTCATGTTGGTAAATGGTAGTGGTGACAAGTCATCACGAAGGACGGCGAGTAATAGGTACCGAAAAGGCTGGCTAAAGTAAATTGAATGAAACGACTTTGACAGTAAATGAGTAATATGACAGGAGGACCAGGCACCCGGGATTTGACAGGTACGCGAAGTATTTTTTTTCTGTTCCGTTTTTATGATAGGTATTTTGTTGTTGGTGAAAATAGACGAATTTTCGAAATGTCATGTCAAACTTTTGACAAACAATTTTTTTAGGTTTCTTTGGGTACAATAATGCAACCTGAAAAATTTTGTTAAAATGCTTTTTGCATTTTTGGATTATTAAAGCGATAAATTAGCGATACACGTCTTCACCTGGAACTGGACATATTCCCGAATGGTTTTTTTTTTAATCCAGGATTTTTTTTTTAATTCTGACCTGCCTAAGCAGTAATATACACATCGACTTAAAAGATCTATTGTGCTTGCCGTCAGTTGTTTTTTAGGTTAGTAGCGCTTCTACTTTCCTAATGTAGCTTACAGCCAAAGATTTCCTCAGTTCTTCGGGACTTAAAAATTCCCTGAAGAAAGATTCCCTTCTCATACCGTAAAGGGCCGGGCATTCACATATGATATGCTCGGCTGTTTCGTCTTCTTCTAGACATAGTCTGCACTCCGGTGAGTCGACTAGACGCATTTTATTTAGGTGATATCGCAGACCGTGTTGACCAGTTAGGTAGCCTACTAAGTTTTTGATATCGTGCCTGCGAAGATTTAGTATCTTATTGGCATCTGATTTGAAGGGCTTAATAGCTCTTTTGGCCTGTCTTAGGCCTGGGATGTTTCCCCAGTATGAAACACATTTGTTTTGTTCCCAGTTTTTTATGACCAGATTTATGGCTGATTTGGGGATTGCACAGGAGGGTTCAGGTCCAATGAAGGGGGTTTCCGAACCTTTTCTGGCTAGTTCATCAGCTTTTTCGTTACCTTCAACTCCCTTATGTCCGGGGACCCACCATAGTCTGGTTTTGTTCCTGGAACTGAGTGTTTGGAGGGAGTTGAAGCAGTGAAGTACTGTTTTGGAGTCAATGATGTGTGAGCTGAGGGCTTTTATAGCTGCTTGACTGTCCGTGAATATATGGATGTTTGCGCCTTTAACACCTGAGTTGTGTATTAGGTTTGCGCATTCTTTTATGGCATGGAGCTCAGCTTGGAATACACTAGGGTTTCTTCCCATAGGTATTGAAATGTTTTTATTTGGTCCATGTATGCCAGCTCCTACCCCTGAGTCCATTTTAGAACCATCCGTATACCACTTTAGGCCGTTTAGTCAGTTTGGTGGGTTGCTGCTACACCATGCTTCTCTGGTTGTGATCTCCGTTGAGAATCTTTTGGTAAGCGGTCTGTAACCGCACAGATCATGTCAAGTTCTGGAAGTTCGGATAGAAGTTCAATTAGTTTTAGATGTTCACTAATGTTTAATTCTTCCGCTTGTGTCAAACTTGCTGAGCTGCGAATTGCCATTTATTTATATAAACGTGGAGGGGTGTTATTAAGGCTTCTATAGCCGCCGTGGGACAGGTATGCATAGCTCCGGTAATGCCCAGACAGGCAAGCCGTTGTACCTTGTTTAATTTGTTTATGGTTGTTTTTTGGGTGACTTTTGTCCACCCTATTATTGAAGCGTATGTTATAATGGGCCTGACCATGATCGTGTAGATCCAGTGTGTGGTCTTTGGAGAGATTCCCCAGGTTTTACCATACATGCTTCGGCAAGCCCAGAAAGCTTTGGTTGCTTTTTGAATTTTGTTGTTGATGTGGGAGTTCCAGCTGAGTTTTTTATCGAGGATCACTCCAAGATATTTTACTTCGTTGGAATACTCAATGTGTGTACCATAAATTAAAATTTGGGTAAGTTTTAATTTCCTCCTTTTTGTAAAAGGGACGATGATAGCCTTGCTGGGGTTTATAGAGAGATTTTCTTTATTACACCAGTCTATGACTATCTTAAGGTCGTTTTGCAAACGTGTTGTAACTTCGTTTGGTTCTTTGCCCTTTATTATGATGACTAGGTCATCGGCCAATCCAATTATCCAATTATATTGAAACCTGCATTACTTAGGTCTTGAAGTAGGTTATCGATAACCAGAGACCACATTAGGGGTGAGAGTACTCCGCCCTGAGGGCAGCCTTTAACGGCTGTTACTGTTACTGAGGTTAGTGCAGATGGAGCAGTTATTTTCCGACTTTCAAGCATTAGAACTTCGTTAAAACTTCTCAATTCATTCAGAACGGACAAAAAAGTTTGTTCTTGTTGATTCTTAATTTAAGGGACTCTTTTTTTTACTATACAAATTTTTCGTTCTTTATTGAGCTTTTGCATTACGCATTCAGGAAAATGCCATGCAACGAAAATTCCCTGGACAAAGATCTGCAGATTTAAGCTCCCGGACTTATTTTTGTGGACAAAGTGAACGCCCCCACGCCTCAGAGCACTAATACAACAATATTTCCCAATATGCAGATTTGCAGATTTTAGCTTTCGGACTTTTTTTAGTGGACAAAGTGTACGCCACCAAACCTGAAACTTATGCAGCAATAATTCCCTGGATTCAGATCTGCAGATTTCAGCTTTCAGACTTGTATGCCACCAAGCCTCAGAGCACTGATGGCTTCAATGGAAACATTAATGCCGAAATCATTGCTATACCTTCAAGTATGGTTGAAAAAAAAAAATAAAATATCGACCTCTAAAAATAAGACGTTTCCTGACTAATTTGGAGTGTAATAAAGCCACTAGACCTGACGGAATACCAGAAATAAGAAAATGGATGCCTGAAAACTGCAGACCCATTGCTTTACTATTCATACTGTGAAAAATAATAAAAAAAAAACATAAACACCATGATTGTCGATTATCTAGAAAATAATCATTAAATAAGCGATCGGTCCCGAAAAAACGCTCAACTTGAAACCTGCTTACTTATGTCACCCATCCTGGAAAATCCGGATGAAACGAGAGCTGTTGCCCTGGAGGCTTTTTTTTTATAGAGTTCGGGATAGGGCTTTGCTAGCCAAATTGTTGGCATATTGACTTCCTCAAAAACTGTGCGGCTTGATGGGAAACTTTCATAAGGACAGCTTTTTTCTGGTAGTGCTGTGCTGAATGGCATTTCCTAAGGCAGGTTCTCCATAAACGGCGGGGTATCGCAAGGAACAATTCTCTCACCCACTCTATTTCTGCTGCACATTAACGATCAACAGCTAATAAAGGCGTTTTTAGTTTTGTCGGCACTGTAATAGCAACTAATAGGAATTAACTAGCAACTAACTAAAACGCCTATCGCTGAAACACCATCAGAGATGCGGACAAATCTACTCCATAAACGAAGATCTATAAAAGCTACAAAAGGCGCTACAATGGGAAAAGGAAATTCTAGTTCAAGGCAATTTAAAAAACTTTTCATACAGCATTTCCAAGGAAGAACTAGTCCACAGTTCCGCAAATCGAACTGGAGAATACCGTCTTCAGATATGAAAAATCCATGCATCTGCAAGGCATGACAATTGCGTCAAATGTATTATGGCAACAACATGGTAACCTCGATTGCCAAAATAGCAGCGTCTAATCTAGTGTTGCCAGGAAATGTTCAACAGTTTTCCCTAGATGAACGTCAAAAAATCCCTAGAAATCCAAGCTCGAATAGCTCGTGGTAGAATCTTCGTCTACAAGCCCATCAACGCAAACGCAAGCCCATCAAAAATGGACTGAAAAATTTCCCCCTAAAATCGACCAAGGATTTCTTCAACCGCTTTTAATACCATCCATGTTTCTTCGGCCGCGTAGAGCAGGACTGGCATGATCAGGGTCTTAGATCTCCTTAGTAGTTCGAGTTATGGCTTTGGAAAGAGTTATACTTCGTTTAATTTCTGACGAGATGTTGTTTCAGAGTTAATAGCGGAGCCGAGGTAGACAAAGTCCCGTACTACCTCGAAGTTATATCTGTCAATGGTGACGTTCTTTCCAATTCGTAGACGTTGTGTGTCCTTTCGTCGATCAGGGCCGATCAGGTTTTTGGTAAACGGTTTTAGGTGTTCACATATTACGGCAGATAGGATCTTGTATGCGATGTTGAGGAGACCTATGCCTCTGTTGTTGACGCAGTTCAGAGGGTCTCCTTTTTGCGGATCGGGCAAACGATGCTGATGTTCCATCGTTTAGGCATGCTTTCATCCGACCAGAGTTGAAGGATGTTACTTACCAAGTCATTTCCGCCGGCTTTATAAAGCTCAGCGGGAAGGCCGTCATTTCCGGCGGCCTTATTAAGCTTGAGTTTATATATTGCTATCCTCACTTCACTTAGGTCGGGTGGTTGGCAGTTCTCGCTGCCGTTGCCAATATTAAATGGTTCGTTCTGCCTGACAGCGGAATGTTCTTCGTCATCGTCGTTTACAATTGTGCAGAAGTGGTTCTTCCATATCCTCAGCATCGACTGGCTGAGGCACATCAGTTGCGGCTTATCTGGTTTTGGTGGTTTGTTGTGAGTCGAGAGGTTAAGGGATACGCGTTGCGCGAAGGTCTTGGCGGTCTCTGGCGATTGCAGGCTTTCGACATTAAATTTTCTCACAGCATTTCAGTTTTTAAGTAGTTTCCAATGAACCACAGAACGAAACCGAAAGTCTATGCTAAGGGTCGAAAACCAAAAGGTGGTCTCCAAAGCAAGGCGCGCGCCGATACCTGCATGGCCGAAAGAGTGCTCAGTTGCTAGCGCAAACTCTGGATACCTGAATACAGGGGGTGAGTACAGGATGACATCACTTCACCCTTAATCGTGGGTCCAAAATAGATAAAAACAAACAAAACAAAAAATGGACGAGTGCAAAAGAATCGGGCACTCCAAACCCCATAAACACCGATTCTCAAATGACGGAGTATCAGGAGGAAAGCCTCTTGCTCCGACATCCGTAAAACTCCAAGCTAGTTTCAGATGAGGGAAGCGCAGGAGCAATGGACATCTTCTTCTCGATGAGGATGACACTTGCTCTAACGCGAGCTCATCTAAATTTTCAGTATCGTCAACTGCGTCCATCCGCAGCAAAGTAAAATCATGCAAGTTGACGATCAGAAGATTAGGCAAGACAGTTACTCTGGGAGAAAAGAATCGCCTGAGACTTCAGAAAGCTCAAGAGCTTTTACAAAGTCTGACGTTAGAAGAGAATGTGCCGATCGTTCGCACCTGCTCAATGAACCCACCGAGTACCTCGAGCATGAAGGAACTGATTGGACTTCTTTGATGCAGGGTGCTTCTTACCACAGAAGAGAATGGTGCCTCAGCTCTTCAGCTACAGCTATCATCTCTGTTCATGGAGCCTTACTTACCCTTAAAAAAACCTAGATAACCTGTTCTTCGAATATTATGTTGAAGCAGCTTATTTAGGTTATCCACTTTGTTCATCCTAGCCGTTGACTCCATCTTGGCAGTCTGCCATCTTGAATGGAATATGTTAATTAGTGTGAGTACGCTTCTTCCTACCTCACTCATCTCCTGCCGCCAAGAATTTACAGTTGGTAGGCATCAGTTAGGTAAAAACTCAAGGTTCCATATAATCGCATTGCCTTCCATTTCACTACACTCCAGATATCTACATAAGCCTAGTTCCATGACGTAAATAAAAATGCATTACCCCACAGTCCCTAAATTTGAACAACCCCAACCAAAACTGGAGCTACTCCAATAAAAACCCGCTCCAATGCGCAATCTGAAACCTAAATTAATGCGACGCCGTTAATTATCACGCCCCCATCCTAATTATTGGTTTACCCTCCTTCCGAAGACCGCAATGTTTTCCCCCAGATAACTCATTCGCATTCATCGAATTGATGTGGCGCGGGTCATTGATCTGGCGGATCAATTGATTCAGTAACCACCACCTCTGTGGGATTTAACCGGTGGAACAAACAAATTCCAGAAACAACAACAAAATTGGCGCCTATTTCTGTTTACCTTTGCGCCAGCAATTGCTGCATGCAATTCATTCATCAATTCGCGACCTCGTTGTTTACACACATGTATCTGGATGGGAGCTATCCAGCAATAGCAACGGCAACTGAATGTGCGGCCACTTTTATCCGTAGCGCGCCTGGGACGGAGTGCCTTCCCATGGCCAATTGTATCGGCAAGGGAGCTATTGGTCTGTGCCAACTGCCGACCATTCATAAACACAGCTTCCAGTTGGTGGTGACTCTCGGGCTTATGTACAGAGGAGAGAGGTCGCCAGCGTGCCGTAGTTGTCGTCGCCGGGGCTGATGCAAATATTGAAAATAATTCATGAGGAATTTACATAAAGATCCAATGCCACCTGCCCTGGGACTTACGTGCAGTAAAATATTTAGGTCTGGGTACACACAGCTTTGCATATTGCATGTCTGGGTGAACAACCCTCGTCGTCGTCGTCCATCGTCGCCATCCGCTCCAGCGGTGCAGATTTGCTGCAAAAAAAGTATCTCCATTGTTGAAAGTTTAAGGAGTATCTACCTCAGTTAAAGGCGCGCCGCCTCCGCAGCGGATAGCTACATTACATCGCGACTTGCACTGTCTGTCGTCGTCGGCCAAAGTACTGGTGCTCGCCGCATGAATGAATTAATTCGTTTATTAATTAATTTTTCGCTTTTACTTTATTGCGAGCTGGAAAATAATTACCGCTACGTTGGCTTAAACTTTTGTTTAAAGTAAATTAACAGTATTTCCGGATTTGGGATGGACCTTGCAGTCGAGTTGTGTTGCTGTGCTATGAATGGTCGTCGGGTGGTCTACGGGGAAAGTGACCAAAGCTCATTAAAGCTGTCGGAAGGGTGGTTAGCCTGAACGCTTAACGCTGAAACAAATGGCTGAATGGAGTTGCTTTAGCACCGGCATTTCCATTTATTTAATGATTTTCTGGGGCAAAATAATTAACGGAATATATAGTGATAGCGAATTAACATTTTGTAAGTAGAAATACGAGTAGTAGATGGAAGCCTTTTGTGTGTAGTAGATGCAGAATGCAGCTTACAAACTTTTTTTTTTTCAAATAGATATCTACATGAGAAATATTTTATCGGGAAGAATCAGAATCCATCCGAATATTGTGCAATCATTCTTTTTAGCGCAAGACTGAATTAAATTTAAAAAGATAAATCACACATTCACCAGTAACTTCTAGTCGTTCTAAAGCCTGAAATGGTTCTCAAACGCAAGCTTATCAGTGTGATTTAGGCCAGAGAAGTCCAAAAGTCATGTCGAGTATTGGTTTACCGCCCAAGTTCGTCCTTTTGTGCAAGATGACGATGGGGAATTCTTGCTGCGGTCTGCAAACCCCTTGACCAAAAAAATTGATTGTAAAGCGGATTTAGGCATGGTGAGGCATTGGGACTTATTTAACATCGTTTTTGAGAGGGTAGTGCAAGGAAGCAGAGCCAACATCAGAGGCACAATCTTCCATAAATCGGTGCAATTTCTAGCATACGACGACGATATTGACATCATAGGTCTGACCAAACGAAATGCCATTCAGACGTATACGAGTATAGAAATGGGAGCGGCTAAATTGGGCTTATCAGTAAATGAGAACAAGGCTAAAGGATATACTATCAACAAGAAGGAACAGAAAACGTTGATGAATCTGAGAGAATATCATATTCGGTTGAAGTACTTAGGGACGTTATCTACCTAGGGTCCGCTTCTTCTAAAATGACATCTCGTCAGAAATCAAAAAAGAATTTCTTTTGTCAACCTCTCTTAGCCCAAAGAAGCTAAGAGTGCAATATAGTAATAGAGCCCCCGCTGATCTACTAAGGAGGTCCTCTATTAGACTTTGATCATCCCAGTCCTGCTTTACAGCCCCGAAGCATTGACCATATCAATAGCGCACTGAGAAATCCGTTTTTAGCGAGTAATTCTTTGGAAAACCTTTGGTACCGTATGTGTTGGCCAGACGAAGATTGAATCAATAAATTTATGAGCTGTAGATCTGGCCAGGAACCACCGAATTCGACGCCTAAGATGGCTGGAAAATAAAAAGCTAATGAACGTAAATGTTCCGGCTCGAAAGTTTTCGATTTCCAGCCAGATGCGAAAGGAATCGTCGAATTCGGTGGTTCCTGGCCAGATCTACAGCTCATAAATTTATTGATTCAATCTTCGTCTGGCCAACACATACGGGACCAAAGGTTTTCCAAAGAATTACTCGCTAAAAACGGATTTCTCAGTCAGACATTGAACTAAAACTTATCTCAACCAAATCAGGTCGGTCTAACTGGAGAGCCAAGTTGGTCAGTATTCAGTTTCTCTGCTACCTTCTATCGCATCGCATGTGAAGAAGATTCTTACTTACTCAAGTGGCGCTACAGTCCGGGATGAACCTGGGCCTCAACCAACATGTCTCTCCAATTAGCCCGGTCCTTAGCTAACTGCCTCTAATTGCGCACTCAAGTTGGTTTCTACTTGTGCGCGTCACTTAAGGCGAGGTCTTCCTCTACTGGCGTCCGACGTCTGTCTGGGAATCGAAAACTCTGCGAGTCGGAGTATTGGTGTCCATTCGTTCTACATGTCCTAGCCATCTTAAACGTCCAATGTGGAGTTTTTTGACCAGGGGAATATCGCTGTACAGCTCGTATAGTTCTAGGTTGGATCTTCGTCTCCATAGCCCGTCAACGCAAACGGGACCGTAGATTTTTTCTCTCGAATCGACCAAGGATTTCTTTATCCGCTTTTGATACGGTCCATGCTTCAGCGCCGTAGAGCAGGCCTGGGATGATCAGGGTCTTATATAGGATCTCCTTAGTAGTTCGAGTGAGGGCTTTACTACTAAATTGCCTTCTTAGCCCGAAGAAACAGCGATTGGCAAGAGTAATTCTTCGTTTGGTTTCTGACGAGATGTTGTTGTCAGAGTTAATAGCGGAGACGAGGTAGACAAAGTCCCGTACTACCTCAAAGTTATATCTGTCAATGGTGACGTTCTGTCCAATTCGTCGATGTTGTGTGTCCTTTCGTGTTGACAGCTATACTTAGTCTTACCCTCATTTACTGCTAAACCAATTTTTACCGCTTCCTTCTCTATATTAGCAAACGTGGCTATGACTTCACGTTGAGTCCTACCAATGATGTCAATATCGTCCGCGTATGCTAGTAGTTGCACCGATTTTTGGAAAATTGTGCCTCTGGTGTTGGCTCGGGAGCTTTGCACAATCCTCTCAAGAATCAAATTGAAAAAGTCACATGACAGCGCATCGCCTTGCCTAAATCCTTTTTGGTATCGAATGTGTCGGTGAGGTCGTTTCCGACCCTGATGGAGTAGCGAGAATCGCCATCGCCATCCTACACAAACGGAGGAGTTTGGGCGGTATACCAAAACTAGACATGGCTCTGTATAGTTCGTCTCTATAAATGATGTCGTATGCGGCTTTGAAATCGATAAATAGTGGTGGGTATTTGGACTTCTTGGGTTTTTTCCAGGATCTGCCGAAGTGTGAAAATTTGATCGATTGTGGACTTTCCTGGTCTAAAACCACACTGATAAGGGCCGATCAGGTTGTTGGGTAGGATCTTGTAGGCGATGTTGAGTAGACTTATGCCTCTATAGTTGGCGCAGCTCAGAGGGTCTCCATTTTTGTGGATCGGGCAAACGATGCTGAGGTTCCAATCTTCAGGCATGCTTTCATCCGACCAGATTTGGCTTATGAGTTGGTGGAAGTTACTCACCAAGTCATCTCCACCGGCTTTCTAAAGCTCAGCGGGAAGGCCGTCATTTCCGGCGGCCTTATTAAGCTTGAGTGTAGATATTGCCATCCTCACTTCACTTAGGTCGGGTGGTAGGCAGTTTTCGCTGTCGTTGCCAATATTAAATGGTTCGTTCTGCCTGACAGCGGAATGTTGTTGGTCATCTCCGTTTACCAGTCTGCAGGAGTGGTTCTTCCATATCCTCAGCATCGACTGTGTCTCAACTACAATATTTCCTTGTTCATCTAGACAGGATTCTGTTCGAGCCTTGTATCCTTGGCTTTGACGTTTTACATTTTGGTAAAACTTGCGAGCATCGTTCCTGGAGTGGCACCTCTCTATATCCTCGATCGCGCGCTTTTCTTGCTCTATTTTCTTCTTTCTGAAAAGCCGATGTTCTTCCCTTCTTCTTTGCCTATAGAGCTCAATGGCAGCTCTCGTCTTCACCTGCAGCTTAGCCTTGTAGGACTCGTTCTTGGCTGCGACCATCTGTCGGCATTCCTCATCAAACCAGGGGTTTCTTTCTGGTGGCCGCGAGAAACCTAGCACATCAGTTGCGGCTGATCTAATGGCCTGTTGGCATCGTTGCCATTGCTCTTCGACATTCGATGCTGGTGGTATGTTGTGAGTCGAGAGGTTAAGGGATACGCGTTGCGCGAAGGTCTTGGCGGTCTCTGGCGATTGCAGTCTTTCGGCATTGAATTTTTTCACAGTATTTCTGTTATTTTGTTGCGTGGTGGATATCCGCATCCTTACTTTGGCTACAACAAGGTAGTGGTCCGAGTCGATGATAGCCCCTCGGAATGTTCAGACATCCAAAATACTGGATGCGTGCCTCTTGTCTATCGCAATTTGATCAATTTGGTTGACTGTTCGTTGATCTGGAGACCGCCATGTCCCTTATGGATATCGAGGTGAGGAAACCGTGTGCTGGCTATAGAAGATTCTAATTCGAATTAAAAAAGGTCTGTGATTTGGGCCCCTTTTGCATGGACCTTCCTTGTTCCTAAGCGCGAACGATAAATAAAGGAAGCTCGTCAAGAAAAATGATGGAGAATCCATTCTGTTCCGTCATCTCGGGAAGCACCACAGGGTAATCTGTGATCTCCCAACATAAAATTAGCTGAAACATTATTTATATCTCAAGACCATCACATCCATCCTCAAGCAAAAAAAATCCCTCTGGGAGTACTTCACAAGTGAACTCCAAAAAAAATCGCTAATCACATTATTTTCCAGCACCCGTCCACGGGAGCATCATCCCACCCGTTGTGACATCCATCACAGTTCGACCGGAGACGAGACCCCAACCCTAGATTAATTAAAAAAGTAACGCGATACGATTGTCCGTTTGTCTTCCCCATTTGGCAGATTGTCGCTGTTCCTTGTATACGTGTTGCGGAGTACTTTTCCTGCGCTGGAGCCGGGAAAACACGATTCTACAACACATCCGAACATCATACATCACAGCACAAGTGCTGTGTGCTGTGAGCTGTAAGCGCCATTGATAGCGAACGTGTGCTCCCAATGTACACACGTATCCCGGACAAAGGGCCGTGAGACAGTGATTCCATTTATGGAGCACATCGCACGTCGGACCATTTGCAGTAGCGTCGCGCTTGTCGCTTGGGGATTTATTCACCTCGGTATCTGCGAATTGCGTTTGGTGGGCGTCTGATTAGAGCAACTGGACGGGACAGCAGGCCACAAAGGTAGCCGTCACGTCCAAAGCAGTCGTTCTGTTTATTTATTTATTTTGTGTTGTTGTTGTTCTGTAGCCTGTTCGACAGTTGTCACTTGTGCGCCATTTTAAATGCTAATTTATCGGCGGAAAAAGGTGTGCCACTCTGGTGGCGCTCGTGACCTTGGGAGTGAGTCAGAAGAAAGCCGGAACGTGTTTGCCTCTGTTATTCCGTGTGATTACGTAGTCATATGTGGGGTTAGGTGACACGGTGTGAAGTTGTTCCTTTTAATTAGATTTGGGAAAGGTTTTCGGATCGGGATGGGGGAGTTTATGATTTTCGCATACATTTCTACGCCGGAAAAGTTCAATTAGTACACGTGCTAGGGCTTTGTTGTGGCCTGCGGGGTTAATTAAGGTTATTGTACTGTTACTGTGTCCCGGAGATGATCGTAAAGTGCGTGTTTACATGATGAGCAATTAAAGAAATGTCAAAGATGAGGACGTGGGAAAGGATACATTGAAGGAATTATCTTCTTAATTTGTACATGGGTCGGTTGTAGCAATGTGATGAATACGATTTTGTTAAAGACTGCACAAAGGTTAAGTAGATTGTTGACTCCTTTAATCTTTTGATGAAATGGAGACCGTTTTTGTATTGGTACAGGCCCCGAATGCGTATCACCAATGAGCTGCCTGTTAAAACTTAAGTTGGAGGATGGAATTTTTGACAGCTTTAGAAAATCCTAATCAAGTCTCACATGGCCACCAAAGGAGGTCGTATTTGTTGAAATGAATTACTGAATACCGTGTGGGAACGAGCGAAGAATGTCACTGTAGCCACTCTGACTAAATGGGTGAACAAATATAGACATACAGGGCATCAAACCTTACTGAAACCGACTGACTTTCCGTGCTGTATTCCTAATGTACTTTTTAAGGAACGGCATATGAATAATTGTGCACAACTGCCTATCGGATAACGAAGGAAAAGATTTGATGATATATGAACACATTCCTCCCAGGTAACGACGGTATATTTCTGATGATCCAACAAAACACGGATTAATCGTAAAATCCAATCCTGTCTAACTTATCCCGCAGTTGCTTTACAGGTGGATACGTACCAAAATCATTGCAAGTCATAAAAGGTGGATAGATATCCGTTATTACATAAAGGCGAACCTCGAAGTTGGTGGCATGGCGTTAAATTGGAGGCAAAAACTTGGGTGGATGTTCTGCCACTAAGAAGTGCATATGCACCAAGTAAACCAACCTTTCGAAGAAAACAAGACGATACAGAGAACACTGACAATTTGTATATGCGCAGACCACCACAAACCATGGTGCTTGTCTACAGATTGCTTCATTTATTTTCTTTATCCATAGTGAAGCTTATTGACAAAGCTAGAGTAGTGGAGCACAGTATGTCTTAAAAACGTCAACAAGTTCTTTTACCAAACAATGAGAAAAGTTCATTTCAACTTAGCTGTTTGGATTCGGCAAAAAATAGGAGGCCCCGGCATCGTGCATGAAGCCCACCCACACATGTATGGTTATGAGACAAAGCTGCGCAACAGGCACTAACGGGCATGTTGCCCCAAAAACTTGTTTTTTTTTTTTTAATTCTGTGAGGCAAAGGGTTTTCCCAAAAGTCAAAGCTCAACATATTTATTTAAAACCCGCTACTGTCCGGGGTAAACTTTAGGACCAACCAATATTCTTGATTATTATGGAATAGCCTTCACATGCCCACTTTAAGTTGTTTAAGGTCTGTTTATACTTGTGCGTGCTAGGTGTTCCTCTGTAGGAGTATTTGCCGATCAACATGTCCATATTAAACGCCCAATATGGTGCTTTTTGACCAGGGTTATGTCGCAGCCCTTCTAGGAAAGTTCATGGTTGTATCGTCGTCCCCATGGCCCAAACAAGGATTTGTGTATTTGCTATTGATAGGGACCATGGTTAGACGATGTAGAGAAGTGCTACGATGACCAGAGTCGTATTGCCTGGTAGGTCGAGTAATTATGTGTCCTCTCTTGTTGACATCATATGCTTGAGATTGCCCTCATTTACTGCTAAGCACAATTCACCTGGTTTTGCAAGCGGTGTTGACATCTTGTTTAATATATATATCTTCGTCTCCATAGCCAGTCAACGTAAACGGGACCGATGATTTTTCAAAGAATTTTTCTTTCAAAACGACCAAGGATTTCTTCATCCGCTTTATAAAGACAAGGATGATCTGGATTTTGTATAGGATCTCCTTAGTAGTTCGAGTGAGGGCTTTACTACCGATTTTTGCCGCTACCTTCTCTGAACCAGCAATAGTGGAACGGATCTAGTTGAGTCCGACCAATGATGTCATTATCGTCGGCGTGCAGGCCTATAAGTGTAGGCCTATAAGTCTGACGTCCTTCGTTCTGAAGACTTTTGAAAAACTAATGAACATATACATTCGTGAAAAACTTAATTACAATGATATCTCCCCAGCCCAACATGCTTATACAAAGGGTAAAGGGGTTGAAACAGCACTGCATGACGTTGTTAGTGCTATTGAAAAGTCCCTAAAAGACAAAGAATACACACTCGCAGCATTCCTAGATATTGAAGGAGCTTTCAACAATGTCAAAACATGCGCAGTGGAAAGGGCATTGCAGAATTCCAACGTTGACCAGGCACTCACTAACGTGATTGTAAGTCTTCTCAAAGAAAGGAATATCAAGGCAAAACTGGGCGACACTGAACTAAAAGTAAACGCCTCAAGGGGCACACCGCAAGGAGGAGTCATCTCCCCTCTACTATGGGTTCTTGTCGTTAATGCAATACTAATGAAATTCAAAAACAGGGGGGTTAAAGTAATTGCGTACGCAGACGATGTAGTATTGCTTGCGACAGGCAAATTCTTACCAACCGTAAGCGAGCTGTTAGAAAACTCGCTCCGGACACTCAACGCGTGGGCAAAGCAGTGCGGCCTTGGGGTCAACCCCCAAAAACCCGAGCTTGTGCTGTTCACAAATAAAAGAACAATACCACACTTCGAACCACCAGCTATAGAAGGAATACCTCTTAAAATAGCTGAAAGTGCGAAATAACTGGGAATAATTCTAGCTTCTTGTCTCAATTGGAAACTTAACGTCAATGAAAGAGTTAAGAAAGCAGCAAATGCTTTCTACGCATGTAACCGAATATTCGGCAGAAAATGGGGACCTAGCCCCAAAATAATCCTGTGGATGTATACGGCTATCGTGCGACCAATACTCACATATGGCAGTATAGTCTGGTGGCAAGCCACAGACAGAGCAACCAACTTGAAGCAAATGACAAAAATACAAAGACTAGCGTGTATAGGGACAACCAGTGCGATGAGAACAACCCCAACCTCTGGATTGGAGGTGATTCTGAATCTGCTACCCTTGGATCTATACATGCAGGAATCAGCTGCCAAAAGCTCCTCGAGGATCAGCCAAACAAACAGCTGGATCCCGAGCCTCGCTGGGCATGCGCAGGTCCTAAAAAAATACGTAGGGAGCGTAGTAAACTCTGATTATCTATCTCCCTATCTAGACTTCGATCGACCCTTCACCTGCTCGTTTCCGAGCAGAGACGAATGGGACAAGAATGAACCCACAAAAAGGAAATCGATAGTCATCTTCACAGATGGATCAAAGATGGACTGTGGAACAGGTGCTGGCATATTCTCAGAGGAATTAGCAATACAAAAATTGATCAGGCTTCCTGATCATAGTAGTGTGTTCCAGGCTGAGGTGCTAGCAATCGCTGAAGCGGCTCATTTGGTGTCAATAATGGAAATACCACACAGTGATATCACCATATTCATTGACAGCCAAGCGGCCATAAAAGCGCCGCTGTCGCGAAGAGCTCAAAGTTCTCTGCTCATAGCATAATGCTGATCTCTGCTGGGTTCCTGGTCACAGGGACATAGACGGCAACGAGATGGCCGACGAACTGGCAAGAAATGGATCTGCTACAGATCATGATCAGGCACTACAAACGGTCGAACCACCACTCTGTAACCTCAGAGAAAGAGTGGAATACAAAACCCGAATGAAAGCCAATACCAGGTGGAAGTCATTGACTACCTGCGAAATATCTCGGAAGCTCTGGCCAGAATATAACGGAAACCGAACCGAAAAACTTTTGCGGTACGACAGAAGCTCCTTATCTACACTGGTAGGTGCTCTAACTGGTCACAACTTTCTCAGAACCCATACAATGAAATTAAATCTCAAGGAAGACGATATCTGTAGAGGCTGCGGCGATGAGGAAACACACGAGGATACACCTCATTTCCTCTGTCACTGCCCGAGTCTCTGTCACCTGAGGAACAGAACACTTGGAAGCTACTACTTCCAAGACATCCAAGAGCTTTCCGATATTCCATTACCATGTCTTTGCAGGTTCCTACGAACATCAGGATGGCTGGATAGAGTGGAGTAACCCATAGTAACGATAAGGAAGGACGTAATCCCACCAAGGGTATCACAATGGGTCCACATGGACCTAAGTGTGGCGGAATAGAGAATTCTTTACTCCACCAACCCGTAAACCTAACCTAACCTAACCTATCGTCGGCGTGCAAAACTCCCAAGTTGTTGGCTTGAGAGTTTTGCACAATCCTCCCAAGAATGAGATAAAAGAAGTCACATGACAGTGCGTCGCCTTGCATTAATCATCTTTTGGTATCAACTGTGTCAGTGAGGTCGTTTCCGACCCTACAGAATTCTCCATCGTCATCCTGCACAGACGGACGAGTTTGGGTTGCATACCAAAACTAGACATGGTTGTGTATAGTTCGTCTCTGTAATTGCTGTCGTATGCGGCTTTGAAATCGATGAACTGGTGGTAGTTTGATTTGATCAGTTGTGGACTTTCCTGGACTAAAATCACACTCATAAGGGCCGATCAAGTTGTTGGTAAACGCTTTCAGACGCTCACATATTACGGCAGATAGGATCTTGTAAGCGATGTCGAGAAGACTTGCGCCTGACAGCGGAAGATTGTTCATCACCGCTGGCCGTTTAACTCTGCAGAAGTGGTTCTTCCATATCCTTAGCATCGACTGTGTCTCAACTACGATATTTCCTTGTTCATCTCGATAGGTTGCGGCTTGTTCATTATCAGTTGCGGCTGATCTAATGGCTTGTGGACATCGATGCTATTATTCTTCGACATAGGATACTGGTGGTATGGAGTTAATCGAGAGGTTAGGTGATACGAGTTTGGCGAAGGCCTTGCGGTCTCTTGCGGTTGCAGTCTTTCGACATACAATTTTTTCACAGTATTTCTCATTGATTGTCGTGTGGTCGATATCCGCGGATGTTAGCCTCTCAAAATGTTCGGACTATAATGGACGCTAACCTCCTGCCTATCGCAATATGACAAATTTGATTGAGCCTTCGTTGAACTGACGACCGCCATGTTCACTTATGTATATCGAGGTGAAGAAGCCATGTGCTGTCTTATGTATATCGAGGTGAAGAAGCCATGTGCTGTCTATAGTGGCACTTCGTTACGCAGTGAAATCGATTCGCCTCAGTTCGTTGTTATACGTGTTGTCATGTAGACTGTATTTTTCGACAACAGTGCTGAAGATGTTTTCGCTTGTTGTCTTTACTCACAATAACACGTCTGTTGTCGATGTCACAGTTTTTCATACTTTTTCTGCCCGCTTTATCAAATTGTATTTCCTGGATGGTAGTAATGTCTGCTTTTATGCAGCTTAGGGCTTCCGCTAGAAATTTGGCTGCACCTCTCCTGTTTAATGTTTTTACATTCCATGTGCAGATACGAACGTTGTTGTCCTTTTTTTCTTTTAGCATGGTCGTTAACAAAAAAAATCAGGCTTTTCCGAGGTCCTTGGTTGCTAACCCAAAGCACAATCTCCATCCAGGGCCAGGCCTCCTGAGGACAACGCCAGATATTCCGTGACAGTCATTCTGACCAGGCTTTGTATAGTGTTGCTGTTTTTCACCTCGTTATCACCTCTCGCACTTATAAGTTTCTCAAGTTAAATCCGGTTGGATGAGACCAGTATCCGATGGTTACCACTTCGAGGTCAAATAAGCACAATGGATGTGTAGCCAAAGTTACAACGACTGGGCGAAGCCAAGTTAACTCCAATCAGAGTTGCCCTCGTTCTACAACATCCAACCATCACTCGAAAAATGTGTGTAATTTACCCAATGCAAGGCGCTAGTTCCTACCGTCTTGACTAATATAGGGTTTTACCGGCGATTTTGCTCGACCATAATTGTGGTTACAGTGGCCTAGTGGGAAGTTCCTTGGAATACTAAGCACGCGGTCTCTGGTTCAAATCCCGAATGTGACAAAACTTAATTTTGTTCACTACTCCACCTCTTGTAACAGTCAGACTCACATCCAACAGTAACACTGACATGAGATGATTCTAAAATTTTCCGTTCGAAATCTTGGTCAAGCACGAGGTCCTTCTTTTTTATAACAAAAATAATAACTTCGCGCACAAATGAAAGGAGAAGCGAGGATTGAAGGCCTTTATGGGCCGTGAATGCAAGGTATTACATTTTTTACTTGTGGCTAGGTGTTGCGCAAAATCCTTGAACAAAAGTTACTACTTAGGGGCTTTACTAACCTTCCTTGGGAGATTTTTTTTGAATCACAGTATTTGCGTATCCTTAGTTGCCTTTCAAATGTCTAAAAACCCATTAAAATCGAATTAAAAAATAAAGCCCCATATTGACATTAAAGTAACCCCATATGCCAACAAATCCCCTTTATCCTAAAATACTACCTTATCACCATTCTGTTTCCACTTTCCAGTTGGGCTTTTTTGCCTATCACACAATGACGTCCGGGCAAGCGGAACCTGCCGGTCCAGTGCCCATCGATTCTATGTTCATCTACCGTCCAGATAAACGTCACGAAATCTGGCGCTTTATCTTCTACATGGTCCTACATGCGGGCTGGTTCCACCTTGGCTTCAATCTCTGTATCCAACTAATTTTCGGTCTACCCCTGGAAATGGTGCACGGGTCCGGTCGCATCGCCTGCATATACTTTGCCGGTGTCCTAGCTGGCTCATTAGGTAAGTCAAACATCTGCACCGATACCGATTATCGCGTAATCCGAAAACCCTAATAATATGACTTCCCATCAACAGGCACCAGTATCTTTGATCCCGAGGTGTATTTGGTCGGCGCTAGTGGCGGAGTGTACGCACTGCTGGCCGCCCATCTTGCCAATGTCATGTTAAACTACCACAGCATGCGGTACGGTATCGTCCGGTTGGCAGCGATATTCATTTTCGGTAAGTATCCCCAACCGTGAAATTTAATTTTGTTTATTCGTCCACTCATCATGGTTATCCTGGGGTAAATATAGCGTCCTGTGATGTGGGTTTCGCCATATACGCCCGATATGCTGTCGAGTCGCCGTTCAGTCCATCGGTGTCTTATGTCGCCCATTTGACCGGCGCTTTGGCTGGCCTGACCATCGGGTTTTTGGTGCTGAAAAACTTTGAACAAAAGCTTCACGAACAATTGCTGTGGTGGATAGCGCTGGGGGCATATGCCGCATGCACAATATTCGCGGTTATATTCAACATCATGAACACAGTGGCAATGCAGCGGTTGAAAGTCGAACAAATTCTCCCCAGGGAGCCGCTGTACTATGAATTTGGTATCTGATGATGGGTTAGAGGATGCGGAATGGATTTTCCATAAATCAGGATACCCGTCCATCATCATTCTGGCTTCAAGCGGTTGTTTTTTTTGTATTTGATTTGCTGGATATATTTTTTTTCTCGTTACTATTATTTTTTTTTTGATTTGTTATTAATTTGTTATTGCTTTGTTAAATATTTTTTCTATTTATTTAGTTTTATAGTTGTGTATAAAAAAAATGCAAGTTTTGTTAGAATAATTTATTTAAATTACCGCTTTAAGCTGTTGTAAGCAATTTAAATTTTTCATTTGCAATATTTTGTTTTTTTTTGTTGATTTTGAGTGAAAGTTTTGTATATTCTTACCGTCCTAATGCAATTATAATCACTCGCTGATTTTCAAATAAAAATATACAAAACTCGGAAGGACATTTTTTTCGCTATTTGTCACATTGCTCTGTACTCGCCAGACCGTATCAGGTCGAAATACCGCCTATGTTATGAAGACTGTCGCGATTTACACATTTCTTTCGATAAAAGTTTAAGTCGAACTTTTAAAAATTAAATAAAAAATCCGATTTCTAATTTTGTTTGCAAAGACTGATTCGTAAAATAATTCCGTACTAATGTTCAACCCGTGCAATAAAATAAAAAATAAAAAAAAACATTTTTTTTTAATGTAAATAAATTTAATTTTTTTTGTTTGTAATTTAAGAAATCGAAATAAAATTTATCGAAATTAAAACATCTCTTGAACGTTAAAGTACAAAACAAAAATTTAATAAAACAAAATTAACAACAAAACGTATTCTAAAAAATTAATAAATTGAAAATGTTAAATAAAAAAATAAATTGAGTAGTGTAAGCAATGGAATATAATATTAATTTATTGCTAATGTAACGTTTTGTTTAGGGATAACATTTGGAATTTATTATCACTGCCAGATATATATGAAACACTCACTGTATATATAAATTTACAAAGAAAAACAATAAAAATAAAATAAATTAAAATTATTATATAGAAATAAATCGCCGCAAGTATTTTTACGAAATTGTTTCAAATAAATTAATTTTTCACCAACAGAAGTTAATCGTGTTCTTATTTTTAAATGAAATAAATTTTTAGTTGTTTGCATTTAAGGTCGTAGCTTGCAGAAGTACTGGAATTTCAATGATTTATTTTTAATTAAGAAAAATTATTAGAAAGGTAAAATTTTTGGATTAAAAGTTGGGAAAAATGAATGTTATAGTCCTCACACTAAGGCACATATGGATAAGGACCCAACATGTTAGTGAGAGAATTCCCAAGATGGAATCAACGGTGGTGTATAAAGTCCCAGTAAGGATGGACACAAGATATACAGAAAACAAGGTAATATATTGCGCATGTCTTGTCCTATCTCTCTCTTTCAAGTGACGTCACCCGAATTCTATTTGCTAAAGTGGTTGCAAACACTCATCCTGTATCTTTAGAAATTGGTGTGAAAGAACTTATTGGGTACGAAGAACTATAACACTTTCAAACTTACCCATATATCTTTATGAAATGAATACAAAACAATACTTTTTTATCATTTTAAGAACTGAGTTTATTTAATTTTCTTTTTAGTTGATCTCTTTTTTTCAATTATTGTTTATTAAGTTTTTATTTTGAATTCTAATTCTAAAATACATTTTCCATCGTAAAAAGGTTTTTATTATTTCCGGATCCAAAGAGCAGTCTGAAGTCAAAGAAAGCAGATTTTGTATGTACCCTTTAGATGGTTTGAGCGCATATTCCTCCTGTTCATTATTAAATTCTTTGAAAATTGAATCTAACTTTTTCAACTCCATAATAAAGGATTCATTTGGTTTCTGAAGACCCCCTTCAGTGATTATATTTGTCCATGTTAAGCCTGTATAATCATTTTTATCAACAAGTCTTTCCATATTTGGTATTTTTGATTTAAAACGTTTTAAAAGGTATCCTGCAAGGTACTCTAAAGCATCATACTATATATCTGTCATTTCTTCTTCATTGGTTGAAACAGATATTCTTTTATCAGTGGTGTCTGCTTCCTCTTACTTACTTTCTTAAGTGGCGCTACAGTCCGGAATGAACCTGGGCCTCAACCAACATGCCTCTTAAATTAGCCCGGTCCTTAGCTAACTGCCTCCAGTTGCGCACTCCAAGTTGGTTGAGGTCGGTTTCCACTTGTGCGCGCCACTTAAGGCAAGGTCTTCCTCTACTGCGTCTGACGTCTGGCTGGGAATCGAAGACTCTTCGAGCCGGAGTATTGGTGTCCATTCGTTCTACATGTCCTAGCCATCTTAAACGTCCAATGCGGAGTTTTTTGACCAGGGGCATGTCGCTGTACAGCTTGTATAGTTCTTGGTTGAATCTTCGTCTCCATAGCCCGTCAACGCAAACGGGACCGAAGATTTTTCGAAGAATTTTCCTCTCGAATCTACCAAGGATTTCTTCATCCGCTTTTGATACGGTCCATGCTTCAGCGCCGTAGAGCAGGACTGGGATGATCAGGGTCTTATATAGGATCTCCTTAGTAGTTCGCGTGAGGGCTTTACTACTAAATTGCCTTCTTAGCCCGAAGAAACAACGGTTGGCAAGAGTAATTGTTCGTTTAATTTCTGACGAGATGTTGTTGTCAGAGTTAATAGCGGAGCCGAGGTAGACAAAGTCCCGTACTACCTCAAAGTTATATCTGTCAATGGTGACGTTCTGTCCAATTCGTCGATGTTGTGTGTCCTTTCGTGTTGACAGCATATACTTAGTCTTACCCTCATTTACTGCTAAACCCATTTTCACCGCTTCCTTCTCTATACTAGCAAACGTGGCTATGACATCACGTTGAGTCCTACCAATAATGTCAATATCGTCAGCGTATGCTAGTAGTTGCACCGACTTTTGGAAAATTGTGCCTCTGGTGTTGGCTTTGGAGTTTTGCACAATTCTCTCAAGAATCAGATTAAAGAAGTCACATGACAGCGCATCGCCTTGCCTAAATCCTTTTTTGGTATCGAATGTGTCGGTGAGGTCGTTTCCGACCCTGATGGAGCAGCGAGAATTCTCCATCGTCATCCTACACAAACGGACGAGTTTGGGCGATTTGGACTTCTTGGGTTTTTTCCAGGATCTGCCGAAGTGTGAAAATTTGATCGGTTGTGGACTTTCCTGGCCTAAAACCACACTGATATGGGCCAATCAGGTTGTTGGTAAACGGTTTCAGGCGTTCACATCTTACGGCAGATAGGATCTTGTAGGCGATGTTGAGGAGACTTATGCCTCTGTAGTTGGCGCAGTTCAGAGGGTCTCCTTTTTTGTGGATCGGGCAAACGATGTTGAGGTTCCATTCTTCAGGAATACATTCATTCGACCAGATTTGGCTTATGAGTTGGTGGATGTTACTTATCAAGTCATCTCCGCCAGCTTTATAAAGCTCAGTGGGAAGGACGTCATTTCCCGGTGGATTTATTAAGCTTGAGTTTATATATTGCTATCCTCACTTCACTTAGGTCGGGTGGTTGGCAGTTTTCGCTGTCGTTGCCAATATTAAATGGTTCGTTCTGCCTGACAGCCGAATGTTGTTCGTCATCGCCGTTTAAAAGTCTGCAGAAGTGGTTCTTCCATATCCTCAGCATCGACTGTGTCTGAACTACGATATTTCCTTGTTCATCTCGACAGGATTCTGTTCGAGCCTTGTATCCTTGGCTTTGACGTTTTACACTTTGGTAAAACTTGCGAACATCGTTCCTGGAGTGGCACCTCTCTATATCCTCGATCGCGCGCTTTTCTTGCTCTTTTTTCTTCTTTCTGAAAAGCCGATGTTCTTCCCTTCTTCTTTGCCTATAGAGCTCAATGGTAGCTCTCGTCTTCACCTGCAGCTTAGCCTTGTAGGCCTCGTTCTTGGCTGGGAGCATATGTCGGCATTCCTCATCAAACCAGGGGTTTCTTGCTGGTGGGCGCGAGAAACCTAGCACATCAGTTGCGGCTGATCTAATGGCCTGTTGGCATCGTTGCCATTGCTCTTCGACATTCGATGCTGGTGGTATGGTGTTAATCGAGAGGTTAAGGGATACGCGTTGTGCGAAGGTCTTGGCGGTCTCTTGCGATTGCAGTCTTCCGACATTAAATTTTTTCACAGTATTTCTGGATTGTTGTGGCGTGGTGGATATCCGCATTCTTACCTTGGCTGCTACAAGGTAGTGATCCGAGTCGATGTTAGCTCCTCGGAATGTTCGGACATCCAAAATACTGGATGCGTGCCTCTTATCTATCGCAATGTGATCAATTTGGTTGACCGTTCGTTGATCTGGAGACCGCCATGTCCCCTTATGGATATCGAGGTGAGGAAACCGTGTGCTGGCTATAGTGGCGTTTCGTTCCGTAGCGAAATCAATTAGCCTAAGTCCGTTACCAGACGTGTTGTCGTGTAGGCTATGCTTTCCGACAATACTTCTAAAGATGTCTTCTCTTCCTACCTTTGCGTTAAAATCTCCCAGCACGATTTTAACATCGTACTTCGGTAGTCGCTCATAGGTTTTGTCGAGGAGCTCGTAGAAGCAATCCTTTGCTATATCATCTTTTTCTTCCGTCGGAGCGTGAGCTCATATAAGTTGAATGTTAATGTTAGAATTTGTCATACTTACTTACTTAAGTAACGCTACAATCCGGAATGAACCTGGGCCTCAACCAACATGCCTCTCCAATTATCCCGTTCCTTACCTAACTGCCTCCAGTTGCGCACTCCAAGTTGGTTGAGGTCGGTTTCTACTTGTGCGCGCCACTTAAGGCGAGGTCTTCCTCTATTGCGTCAGACGTCTGGCTGGGAATCGAAGACGGAGTGTCCATTCGTTATACATGTCCTAGCGGTCTTAAACGTCCAATGCGGAGTTATTTGTCCAGGGGTATGTCGCTGTACAGCCCCTATAGTTCGTAATGGAATCTTCGGCACCATAGCCCATCAACGCAAACGGGACCGAAGATTTTTTCTCTCGAATCGTTTTGATATGGTCCATGCTTCAGCGCCGTAGAGCAGGACTGGGATGATCAGGGTCATATATAGGATCTCCTTATTAGTTCGAGTAAGGGGCTCAGTGGCGCGATGGTTAGTGCGATGAACTGCCGCGCAGGAGGTCTGGGTTCGATTCCCAGCCGTAGCAACACCTAAATGATTTTTCACTGGCACTCCTCTCGTGATGATCTGACAAATCATCCGAGTAGTATCAATTGTCAAGAATAGCTTATCTCATCTTAGCCGTTCGGAGTCGGCATAAAACAGGAGGTCCCGCCATCGTGCAAGAAGTACACACGCACACATGAATGGTTGTGAGAAAGCTAGGCCCTGGGTACTAACGAGCCTGTTGCGCCAAAAATTTGTATTTGTATTTTTTGGTAGGACTCAATGTGATGTCATAGCCATAGTCATAGTCATTGAGTCCTACCAATGATATCAATATCGTCGGCGTATGCTAGTATTTGCATCGATTTTTGGAAAATTGTGCCTCTGGTGTAGGCTCGGGAGTTTTGCACAATCCTCTCAAGAATCAAATTGAAGAACTCACATGACAGCGCATCGCCTTGCCTAAATCCATTTTTGGTATCGAATGTGTCGGTGAGGTCATTTCCGACCCTGATGGAGCAGAGAGAATTCTTCATCGTCATCCTACACAAACGGACGAGTTTGGGCGGTATACCAAAACTAGACATGGCTCTGTATAGTTCGTATCTATAAATGCTGTCGTATGCGGCTTTGAAATCGACGAATGGGTGGTGGGTATCGATTTGGACTTCTTGGGTATTTCCAGGATCTGCCGAAGTGTAAAGATTTGATCAGTTGTGAACTTTCCTGGCCTAAAACCACACTTAGAACGCCCGATCAGGTTGTTGGTAAATGCTTTCAGGCGTTCACATGTTACGCAGCCGGAATCTTGTAGACGATGTTGAGGAGGATTATGCCTCTGTAGTTGGCGCATTTCAGAGGGTCTCCTTTTTTGTGGATCGGGCAAACCGACCAGCTTATTATCTGGTGGATGTAACTTACCAAGTCATCTCTGTCGGCTTTATAAAACTCGGCTTGGTTTTGGCGGGCTTTTGCGGTCTTTCGACATTAAATTTGTCGATTTGTCATACTGCTTCTTATAAAACATCGTCCTTCCGTCCACCATAGCAACCTTAGCTGTTGCAATTATGTCTTGATTGCATCACTTCGAATAGAATTTTAGGAATCACATGACTGGTATTCCTAGCCTTACGTTGTCATGAGTATTGAAAACTATTTGCCAGGTAACTTTCCTATGAGGGTTCCTGCTTTTTCCGCAATTTCGAGCTCGGTTTGTGAATATCGGGCTCAATCCAAGGGTTAAATACCCAAATCTCCGCAGATGTCCTTGTTTCTTATGTACCGCGGCGCATTGACGAATGATCTTAATTTTTTATTTTCAAAAGTTTTTAAGGTATTGGTACAACCCTATAGTTGCATACCATGTGTCCATATATATCTAGCACTTGATAGTATAATAGATGCTTGTTATCAAGGTTAAGCTTTGAATTTTTTCCAAGCAACATCTTAACTTATTTTTTCCAACTTTAATACCTTGACTCCATTTTTCTAAGATCACGATAGCTTAATAGGGGCAACTTGTATAAATTATCGGTCTTCTTTTGAAGGACTTTAAACGCGGTTGCATTATAGCTTCCAGCACTGTGTATAATAGAAAAATCCTCTTATCCTGCAAAAATTCTTAAATTTTACCAACAAACCCCTACGACACCTTTGCATACCACAACATTTTAACAACAGCTTCTCTAAGGATATTAGCTTTCTATGTCTAAATACATGCATATCCCTCCCACACAGTAATAGAGCGCTTAACGTATCTACCTGTCAACAAAATAAAAAAAAATCCCTCCTCCATGGTGTTGACATTCCTTTAAAGCCATTCACCCATAACCACAAGGACACCACACTCCAGGCTCCTATATATAGCTTCTCTGACTGGACCAGTTGTGCCTGTGCCGCATCCAATTATTTTTTTCCCGCAGATACTTGACTGGCTGGCATTGCCAAAAAAAAAAGACGGAAAGCGAAACTGTCATAACGGCGCTACAGCATTAGAATTATATTCCAAAGCACCCCTATTGTTAGCCACAGCTCATCGAAAATTATAGCCAAGAGCCCCAGCGACTGGTGGTTCACCGATGCCTCAGATGGTAGGTACAACCGTCATTGTTGATCGGTCGTTGGTCGTCCGTGTCTGTTGTCGGCTTCTGCTCCCGCTCCTGCTGCATCATCATCACCATCACCAACGCCGCCACATTCCATGTCGTGCACACTCTCCTCGTGCTGTTATTTCATCTTGTATCCGTTTCGTTCGTCTCCTTGGTCTCTGTATCTGTGGCTGTTTATCTTTTTTGCTGTTACATTGAATTTATCATAAAAGGTTCGCCGAAACCGAAATCGAAAAATCGCAATCTTTTGAGTCCTCTGGATGTCGGGTGAGGGGCAGAGGAGTCCTTACAAAGGAAAAATGTTTTCGTAGAGATATTCGAATTGAGTCAGTCAGCCGGAATACACTATTCCACAGTCTGAAGGTACAAATTAAAAATCCAGATACAAAGTTGTGCAATTTAACAGGTGGTCCCGGGGCGTCAGTCAACCTTGTGGTTAGCCTTAGTATTTTGCTACTAGTCATGCAGGAGTGCGAGTATCCTTTATCATTTGTCATACAAGTACGTGCAGACTGTACACCAATGGGCTGTAGAAGTGGCTGTGGAATAGTTCTGAGATGGGAACGAGGAGATTATGGAAGATTCCCATCCAGCTTACAACTAATTTCCTATTTCGGACTGGAGAGGAAATTGAAATCGAAATATCGAAATGTTTTTGGCGTTTCGAGATAGTTTTTGTTCGGATTGTGGTTTGAGGAATGGAAATGATATCGTGTTTGGGAATTATTTGGAATAGGCGGATACGAGCATGTAGCCTTCCAATTTATACTGCTCGGAGATAAACGTGTATTGGGTGGGATTGTTGGGGATGTTGCTTGATGGTGGGGTAGTTTAATCGGAATGTATCACCTCTTTCGATTTTCGATGTTGCGTTTGGTAACGAGAGGAGATACTTCTGGTGATAGGTCATCCTATGCGGATTTGAGTTTAGAAATTGGCCAAATCAAGAGAAACAATTTTGTGCTCTGCTTTATTTCGGAGATGTCAATTGTGAGGACTTTCGAGATGAATGGTTCACATAACTACTCAAACCTAACCAGGGAATTGAAATAATTTATTCTGAATAGCATATGGTCATGATGTTAACATGATTTCAACTGATCTGAACTGTTCAGAAATGACCTGCTGGTAGAGCTATGAAGAACGTATATCCATTGGACATATTGACAATAGAAATTTGTGGCCCATTAGCATTTTCATGACCACATGCAACACATTATAAAGCTGTGATAGTCTAGATAAGTTATGAACCAGCTTATGGATTCACAGGAATGGTGAAAAACTACCTTAAGTGCATAGCTGGAAAGAGAAATCAGAGACAACATCTATTCAGATGCGGATCGAACCCTTTGACAACACCGAATCATTCAGTATTGTCAAAGCGCTCAGAGCAGTGACGGAGTTATTGAACGCGAATCACCATCAAGTTTTAATTCGCCAGAAGGCCTTATATAAAGGAACATACACCACATTCTGGAATTAAGTTGGCATTATCATCATTGGACCCATGGTATTGGTGTGTGATGTTATCGTCTGATGAAAGACTCTAGATATAGCCTCAAACAGCAATCTTCTGGCGAAAGTTCGTAGCTTGTGCAGCTATAAGCCTAAGACCCTCATCAGAATCATCACTAGCCAACTCAGTTTCGAATGTAACTTGCAGGGTACCATTCATAGTCATCTCGAACTCAGTTCCAAATCCAAATTCACTTCGCATCTACACGGATAGGTCCAAAACTGACTCTGGTATGGGAGATGGCTTCTTTTTCGAGAAATGTTTCTACAACGGCACAGTGGGAGCGACCAATGATGTCAATATCGTCTGCGTACCCCAGTTGCTGGACGGATTTGTTGAAGATAGTGCCTTCCGTATTAACCCCTGTCGTGCAACTATCTGTTCCAGCACGGGATGGAAGAAATCGAATGAATCTCATTGTCGGAATTCGGTAGAAGATTAGAGAAGTCCAGGTGAGCTATTTTCAAACTGAATGATCCATCACATGTCCTCTTATATTCGGCGACACAGCTGTATGTATCAGGTTTGATAGTATCCCGACTTCTACCATCGCTTTATAAAACTCCAGGCAATGGACGCCTTGAAGACGATGAGATTACAAGATTAGAAAAGTTCAGGTTAGCTGTTTCCAAAACGAATGATCCATCACGTGTCCTCTAACTCGGCGACACAGCTGTGTGTATCAGGTTTGATGGTATCCCGACTTCCACCATCGCTTTATAAAGCTCTACGCAATGGACGCCTTGAAGTCGATGAAAAGATGATGTGTCTCGACTTGAAATTCGTTGGCCTTTTCCAAAATATGCCTTAGTGTACAAATTCGGTTTATTGTCGATCTGCCGGGCCGGAAGCCACATCGCTTCTTTCCGACAGGAATATGCATCAATGTTGCAGACATGGAATCGCCTCTTTGTAGATTGGACATATGGAGCTGATATTCCAGTCACCGGGCATCCTCTCATCCATCCAGACTTTGTTAATGGTTTGGTGCATGTGCACTTCTAAAGCAACACCTTCGTATTTGAAGATTTCCGCTGAATATCCTTCGGAACCGGCTGCCTTGTTGTTCTTCAGTTCTTGGCTGCTCTAACTTTTCCAATGCTGGGAGGGAGCGATACCTCTTGGTTGACTGGAGGTGAGCTGGTTTCTTACCTCTCTCGACAATATGCCGTCTAGGCAGCAGCTGGAAGTGTGCTTGCAAATATCATCATACCACGGACTTCTTTTCGGGGTGGCTGGCAGCCTATGGTGGATATTGCGATACTTTATTCACTGAGTGATGAAATTGGTGGGGGATGAGGACACAGCGAGGAGTCTCTCACTTAGTTTTTGTTTGTAGACTCTGACAATCTCCGGCTCATTAAGATATCCAGCTTGATGTCTCTTTTTTGAACCATTCGCAGCTTCTTCTCTTTGGAAGTCGGGATCTGAATTTGGTTGCTACGAGAAAATGGTCAGAGTCGACGTTTGTCTCTCTGAATGTGGATACATCCAGGATGTTGGATGTGTGCCTCGAATCTTTAGGGTCGTTTTGTTTGGCGGTTCGACCATCTGGCGATCGCCAGGTTGCTTTCTGGATTCAAAGTCCTGCTGATAACAGTATTACATGCTGACTCGAAGTCTGTCCAAAGGATCGTAAAATTCCTCCTCAGTCTCATCGGTAAGGTCGATTGCACATATAAGGCTGATATTGCAAAACCTTTCTCTGAAGCAGATCACAGCCTTGAGACCACTAATTAGCTTTCCGCACACACAACGAAACTGCGTCCTTATATGTGCAGACTTGGGTGGCAGCTGTAATAAATGTCGCATGTTTTTCGATTGTGTATTCCTGCTCCTGTTCAACGTATTCAACGCGAGGACAGACTCAATTTGTGTTGAGTAGCACCAGGGATGTACAACGAAAGTACGTTCTAGGTGCAAACTCGTAAGCTTATGTCCGTGGACGTTTTGGATCTGGTTGATATTTCATGGGATATGTCATCTGAGACTGTTGTCTAACTTTTAACAAGTTTCCACGTGGTTTTTTATTAGATACCAATGGGACACGGATTCATCAGTATCCACTATGGGATTAAGCGATGCCGTTGGCCTTTAGACTCATCCGCCACCATCTCTGTTTAAGGGGCCTGACTTACCCTTGAGATTCGCACATGACCAAGTAAAATAAAACAAATGATTGTTGTGGATGTGATACAGGCGGTCTCTAGATCCCGCCTGTGAGGTTTAAAAAACGGATAAGATCTTGTATCCTTTTACCGGAGATGTCCCTAAGGTTGTTGAAGAATATTTGGTCTAACGCACGCAATCTGGCTCTTGCTAGTGCCGGACATATGCTGATGAAATGGGCCGCAACTGCGGCCATCAATACCGCTTGCATGGGATCCCTAGTTTGGCCGAATGGTCTCCAATTGGACATTTCCCCGTGACAATCGCCCTGATTTTGGCGATATCTGAGCGGGTTCTATTTAGTAGATCGTTTCTTCTGTTTTTGTCGCAGGAGGGATCGTCCTCGATATGACGCAACTTGTTAACCTTCTCCATTTGGAGTCGGCTTTTTTCAGGAGGTATGACTGTATTTGTCCCCTAACCGCACCTAGCGGAATACGGACCCTTGCCGCAAGAGAGCCGCGAAGAGCTGAGCCTTATCTGGCCAGCTCGTCTGCATGCTCGTTTCCTTCAATGTCACTGTGCCCTGAAATCCAGAGTAGTGTGACAATGAAGCGTTTGCCAAAGTTGGCCAGTTCGTTCCGGCATTCCAGTACCAGTTTGGAGGATATGGTATCCGAGTTGATGGCTTGGCTATCTATGAGAATAGCGATATTTTGCTTTTCGGTAGTGTCACTCCCCGTGCAAGCCTCTCGGATAGCCAGTAGTTCCGCATGTAATACGCTGGCAAAATCCGTAGGCGGTATTAAACTGATATTTTCGGTGATTCCAAGTGGACTCCGGACCCCACACCACAGTTCATCTTAGATGCGTCGGTGTAGACGACCGTGTCAAAATCTCTTACTACTTCGTTTCTCTTCCATTGAGCTCCTAGTAGGAAAGCCTACGTGGAAGCCTTTCTTGAAACATAGTATAGGTGTTATGTAGTCCGTTGGAAACGTGACCACGCCGTTTTGTAGCGAGTCCAGGATATTACTGCAGTCATACTTGAATTCCAGCATCCTGACTCCTTGAGTCTTATTGAGCAGCATAAAGCGGTGTCTTTAATGTGTAGATGCAATACCACATTAAGGAAATCCGTTGGGGCCGTTCTCAGTGCGCCCGTGGTGCCTATACTAGCTGTTCGTTGCAGCCTTTTTAGTTTTATGAGGTTGTAGCCTTTACTCAATGCGGGCCACCATACTAGTGAGCCGTATGTTAGAATTGGACGTACCACTGCTGTGTACATCCACAAGGACATCTTTGGTTGAAGTCAACACACGCCTTCCTTACTCTATGTTGGATGTTGTGTTTCAAGTTATGTTTTGGGTCAAGCATGATACCGAAATACCTAGTGCTGGAAGATAGTGTGAGTGGTTGGTCATTAAGACGGGGAATGGAGAAGTCGTGTATTTTGGATTTGGTGGTAAATAGCACCAATTCCGTTTTGCTCAGGTTTACACGGAGACCACAACTTGCAGCTCAGGTGCGAGCATTGTCTATAGTTGCCCTTTCTGATTTCACTTATGACGGAGGGGAATTTTCCTGACACTAGTATCACTACGTCATACCCATATGGGACAACTTTGACCCGTTCCTCGTCTAATTTAACCAAAATTGTATTCATAACCATTAGTCAGAGTAGAGGAGAGATGACGCCGCCCTGTGGCGTTCCTCTATGGGCAAATTTAGTTAAGTGACTGTTGCCAAGTGTTGCCTGGATAATTTTTGTTCCGAACATAGTGGCTATCCATTGGCTTAAAGATTCTTCTATACCTATCTCGATCATAGATTTAAGTATAGCTCCAGTGGGGACGTTGATTAAAGCTCCCTCTATATCTAAGAAGGAGGCTAGGGTGTATTCCTTATAGAGTAAGGATTTTTCGATAGTCCACACTTCCTCTTGGAGAGCTGTTTGAGTGGACCTGCCCTTGAGGTAGGCGTGCTGTGATTTGGACAGCGAAGATTCTTCTAGAAAACTTCGCATGTGGATGTCTAGAAAGCGCTCCAGGGTTTTAAGTACGAAGATGGTTAGACTGACTGGTCTGAAATCCTTCGCTGTCTCGTGGCCGCGTTTGCCTGCCTTCGGTATAAATACCACTCGAGCGCGTCTTTACGAGTAAGGTACGTGGTTAAGTATTAAGCAGCTTCTAAAAATTGTCGCCAGGCACTGCTAGGTTTCGCGTTCTCTGTAGCATAACTGCAGGATGCCGTCAGGTCCCGAAGACTTAAAGGTAGAGAAGCATTAAATAGCCCAGGAAATATTTTCCTCGGAAATTATTGAATTGATATTGCTGTGTGGTGTAGTTTCTACTTGCCGAGATCTCCCGGGTTCCGTACTGGAAGCACTACATCCGTTAAAGCGTGTTTTTAACAGGAGGTCTAGGTTCTCCGCGGATGATTCCTCCCACCCTCCATGTGACCTCATCAGAAAAGAAGGGTTGGAGAGTTCCTTAACCTAGCGGAGTCCTTGAGGGTTTCAATAGAATGGCAGTAATCCATCCAGGCCTCATTTTTGGATGTCTTTATGGCTTTCTTATACAGACTTAAACAGTCCTTATAAGGCTGCCAGAAGTTGTGTTTGTGGCAGATATTGAAAATCGATATGGTCATCTGTCTGAGATTGGAGAGAACTTCATTCCAACAGGGGGAAGTGTTTTTTTGCTTCGTTTCACTGGACACGAGACTTTGTATGCAATGTTCATTGCATTCTCAAAAGTCTCCACTTGCAATCGAAGAACTGAAGGCAAAACAGTTCTTCGATTGCAAGTGCGTTTGTTTCTTTTGTGGTTTTGAGTTTTGTCCGAGGGACTTGGTCTAACATGGCCCAATCAACTCTCATTGAATTTCTAAATGGTTTACTGGTCTCGGCCTCGAGACACAAGTCATGGAAGACCCACCTGTGGTCTGAAAGGAATCCAGATTAGAAACTCTCCAGCTATCAATCCTAAATCTATCAGTATTTGTTTTTAATGTGATATCCAGGAAAAACCATTAGATTATCGGAGGCACGCCTTAAGTGCCTCAGGTTAATCTGAATGACTTTCAGCATTATCCGTTGGTTGGGTTTTTTCCTCGGTCATGAGGTCCTCCAACAGCTTGTCCGTTTCGACGATGTCTACATCGTCTTCGGGACCATATGATAAGAATACCTTAAGCGTGTCATGCCTTATGCCAAACATAAGTTTACAATTTGACTTCTCAAGAGTCACCAGGCACTCCCTATTTATTAATTGCAGGAAAGACATTGTGTTCTCGTGGGGTTCCTTCTACTTTATCCATCCATTGGAACCGTCGGGTTGTCGAGTTTAAGACATTGGAGGAGCCTTCCTCTTTCTACCTTCATATTGAGCAACCAAATGCGGGCCCTGGGTCTCCTTGGAATGTCCTAAGCTGGGATCAGCTTGCTTGAAGCTCAAGCTTCAAGCCATCCCAGGCGTCACTAACCTTAGCAACGCACTCGCTACTAAAGTCCTTGGAGAATTGGTCATCGCATCTGATCACCCTATATCCCCTCACGACCTCAGCGGAGTCAAAGTTCGGGAGAGGTCCCCCTTTCTTTCAATTATATGGTCTATCACCATGTCGGGAAGTTTGGCCTCAATATTTTCCCACGCCTCGGCTATGGATTTTAAATTTGTGGAATTCTCATCCGAACGGCTAAGTTGAGATAACCTTTTCTTGACAATCGATAATAGTCGGTTGTTTTGTCAGATCATTACGAGAGGAGGGCCAGAGAAAAATCAATTAGGTGTTACTACCGCTGGAAATCGAACTCTGATTTTCTGCGCGGCAGTCCATCGCACTAACCATCGAGCCTGTGATAGAAGACCAATTGTCCGAATATGTCGATGCAGCTCAAAATAGGTTATTCACTTCCTAACTGTGACAGAAGAGGTCGCCGTGGACTCACTCCGTGAGTAAATTGTTAACCCAGAGCACATTCAAATGATGATTCCTACCGCCTATGTTGAGGGAATCATCATTTGACCCAGGGACTGCAGGCGGGCCAATCTACACCAATCATTCCGAAAAGGTCCGGTTGAACTAGACCAATGTCCAGTAGTTAATAGTGGAAATATAAAGAATTGTTGACTAGTCAAAACTCCAACACCTGAACATTAGCAAAGTCAAAGTCTGTTACGGCAGCCCTTCAGCACTTTGATAAAAAAAAATATATAAAAAAAACATATGATAGGCTACAATCCGCTATGCGGATCGTTGAATACCCTATCCCATCCCATCCTTTAAATTAATATCCTCAAAATATAGGCCTTATGGCGATGAAATACAGAAAATGACATTGTCACAATATATTGCTCAGACAGTTTCTCAAAATCTTGTGTGGTTCGACAAAAAACAACGGTTTTCTATTGCTAATGCCTTGGGATGGGGTATACAAATGGTTTTTGTAAGAAAACGCCCCCAAAATGTGGGCATAGGTGAAAATTATCTATGGACAAAATGTTTATATTACTATTGCGGAAGTATTTGCATCAAAAATTTTTTCGAAAGTTTTAAAATTTGGACAAAAAGCGTTTTTTACTAAAAACGCCCCCAAAAAGTGGGCGTGGCAAAAAATTTTGTATGAACGAAATATAGATATTAGGATTGTCTAAATATGCTGCTCAGACACTTTTTTGAAATTCCTTACGGTTCGGCCAAAAAATAAGTTTTCCTAAAAAGGGGGAGTGGCAGTGGGCGGATTTCAAAAATTTTTACACTTGTTCTGGTGGCACGGACGAGGATCCTATATACCAAATTTCATTATCCTAGCTCAAAATTTAAGGCCCAAAAATCGGTGACGAACAGACAGACGGACAGACGGACGGACAGACAGACATGGCTAATTCGACTCAGCTAGCGATTCTGAGTCGATCCATATACTTTGAGGTATATGTAGCAAAATTATTTCTCTATGTTACAAACTAAGTATCAAAACTAATATACCCTATGGGATAGGGTATAAAAAAAAAACAAATAAGTAACTAATCATGGAATGGTATTCTAAAATTATTTATTTGCCAAGAAAATACTGATAATAACCACATCCCACCCTTCTAACTACCTTACACGACTAATTTACCCGGTCCCCGCATGATCCTTACTCCACCTTCCCAATCCATCGTTTTGCCGTCGGTATTTCGAATTTCCTGCATCCTATTTATCCGTCTTCCTGCGAAAACAACGTCATTGTTTAATACATAATCCCACTAAACCAATAATAACACCTCGGATATTTCTAATTGTTAAAACTTTAGTTTATACAATTGAGACATCTCCTACCCTCCCACAATTAACAAACATATTTTAACTTACTAGCAAACCTCTTCATAATTTCTCCTGATCCCACGTCCCTCCCGCCGCTCAAACATCACAACAGAACGTCACAAAAAAAAACGTAAAATTAATAAACGCGAACAAAAAACATATGAGAGGCTACAATCCGCTATGCGGATCGTTGAATACCCTATCCCATCCCATCCTTTAAATTAATATCCTCAAAAGATAGGCCTTATGGCGATGAAATACAGAAAATGACATTTTCACAATATATTGCTCAGACAGTTTCTCAAAATCTTTTGTGGTTCGACAAAAAACAACGGTTTTCTATTGCTAATGCCTTGGGATGGGGTATACAAATGGTTTTTGTAAGAAAACGCCCCCAAAATGTGGGCATAGGTGAAAATGATCTATAGACAAAATGTTTATATTACCATTGCGGAAGTATTTGCATCCAAATTTTTTTCGAAAGTTTTAAAATTTGGACAAAAAACGTATTTTACTAAAAACGCCCCTAAAAAGTGGGCGTGGCAAAAAACTTTGTATGGACGAAATATAGATATTAGGATTGTCTAAATATGCTGCTCAGGCACTTTTTTGAAATTCCTTACGGTTTGATTTAAAACTACGTTTTTCTAAAAAGGGGGTGTGGCAGTGGGCGGATTTCAAAAATGTTTACACTTGTTCTGCTTCGTCGGCCAGAGAGTCTACATACCAAATTTGAACACTCTAGCTCAAAATTTAAGGCCCAAAAATCGGTGACACACAGACGGACGGACGGACGGACAGACAGACATGGCTTAATCGACTCAGCTAGCGATTCTGAATCGATCCATTTACTTTGAGGTATATGTATCGAAATTATTTCTCTATGTTACAAACTTAATGTCAAAACTATTATACCCCCCTATGGGATAGGGTATAAAAATTGTAAACAATGATTTACTTACATCCAATTCGATGTAACCGCGATTCCCCCTTTTCCGCCTGTGATAATGAAGTGTCCTACGTTTGTTTACATTTTTTTTTGTTTTATCTTCTCCTTTTGTGCTAATATTCGCAAAAGATCTTTCGGCGAATATGTAGGTAACTTTATATGTAGATATGTTAAATACAGTGATTGAGTGTAATTTTATTTGGTAACTTATTTTGATTAGGGATAATTAGTCAATTCTTAAGTATGTATATATGTATATGTAGTAGATTATAAATTTTTGAAATCTCTGTCAATACTGTACAAGAGTGTGGCCGCTACTCTATGGAAAGTAGCAATCGCATCCAACTTAAGGTAAGTGGCGGCCATCATCTTTTTTGAGACAGAGATAAAATCTATTTCCGTTTTGGTGAATCTCTCTCTTACTTTTTGACACGTCAGCGGCAAGACACGCCATTATAAAAAACTAAGAAAATAAAGTGATAACTAAGGCCAACTGGTTATTATTATAAGCCACCACAACTTCAGGTGTGGGGTACTACATCAAATAAAACAAAGCGTGTAGAAAACCCACTGATGCCAGAAAACCCGACTGATTTAAATTGCCGAGCAATGAGAAATCTCACCAAAGCACAAATGACCGAAGCCATACTTTCTGCTGGAATCGACGTTCCCAGTACAGCCACTCTGGCGCAGATCAGATCACTGCACAATGAAATTGTGCACAATAATTTAAATGATGAGTCACCCTCGGTCGATCATACTTCTGCGACACATAACCTTGTTCCTGCTGTTGGAACATCCGCCATTGATGATGAGACTTCTGCAAATTCTGCTTGTGCAACAACTTCCGCCACCACTGACGAAACTTCTGCGATTGAAGAGAACACCACCGCCGTTAAGACCTCCGCAAACTCTGCTGCTGGGACTTCCGCTGCAACTGATGATGAAATATGTATTAAAACTTCTGCTATCGCCGATTTTAGAACTTCTGTCACCACTGCTGTTAAAAAAAATGCAACTAAAACTTCTCAAGCGACTGCCGACAGTTCTCCGACCCCTCTTAGTGAAAACGCTTCCGCCCTTCCTCGTACAGGCGCTTTGTACCGAGACGTTCACTGCCCATCAGATGATCTGACTTCTGACTTTGACGCTGAAGAGGAGAAGGAACTTCAACGATTGGAACGACGCAAGAAAATCGCTGTACTAAAGAAGGAACTGGCAGAGATGGAGACTGTTCATCAATCAGGAAGACGAGTCGACTTCTCTGATATTGAAAATGCCATTCCCCCTTTTTCCGGCGATAATTCGTACAGCGTCCGTAAATGGATTACCGACTTCGAGGATGTCGTCCTTTCATTGGGGTGTGATGAGCGCTTAAAATATTTGTCCGCACGCAGGCTCATGCAAGGCACTGCCAAAGTTTTGCTGCGAACAGTTCGAGTGGATTGCTGGGCAGCTTTGAGGAACCTTCTTTTAGAGGAATTCGACAGACGAGTGAGCAGACACGAAACTTATCGTCAGCTAAGCCAACGTAAGCATCGCCGTGATGAACCATTGTTGCATTATGTCCTCTCAATGCAAGAGCTAGCCGCATATGCCGACATTGACGAAGCAGACCTCATTGAGTTCATAATAGATGGACTTGGCGATACACAATCTAACGTCTCGATACTCTACTCTGCCAAGTCAATGTCAGAGTTAAAGCATCTTCTTCCACGTTATGAAAAAAGGAGAGTGCCGAAGTCATCAACAGCTGTAACCAGAAGTGCAACAACAACGAACCGGAGCGCCGCAACTACCACATCGGCTGACATAATCAGATGTTTTAATTGTTCCACATATGGCCACATTGCTGCAAATTGCCCGAAGGAAAAACGACCCATTGGTTCCTGCTTCCGCTGTGCTGAGACTGGGCACGTTTATAAGGATTGCCCGAAGACGCCAAAAAATAGAAGAGTTGGAGCTGTGAACGAAGACAACGAAAACGAGATCAGATATAAACTTAATGCCGTACAAATGGTAAGCGTTGCCTTTATCTTAAGTAACAATAAGTGCACAACGTTGAATAATAACCATATGTCTCTTTTGGACACTGGTAGTCCGATTAGTTTTATCCAGAAATCCGTGTTGCCTGAAGACGTTAAAATTGGAAGCCTAGTTTATTCAAATTACAAGGGCCTAGGAGATTTTAAGCTCTATACATACGGTAGTATAATTTGTTATCTTAAACTTGCTTCTCAAGTAAAACCAGTTTCATTTTTGATCATTCCAGATGGAATAACACCTATGCCTCTCCTAATTGGCCGGGATGTACTTCAAGATTTTAATATTAGCTTACATATGAATTACAAAAATAATGAGTCTTCAGCGCAACTTTGTAAATCGGATAAAAATAAAAGAAATGTTTGTTTGTGCACTTACTTTATAAATTGTTTGGATAACAAAACAGCCTTTACTATTGACAAAGATTATAGAGTGGGCAATGACTCTTGTGACGACATTCCGATCGCGAACGCGAAAAAGTTTGTTCAAAAAGAAACAAACTCGGTAAAAAGTGTTTCTGTTCCTCCAATTGTTTTTGACAGTGATAATATTCACATGCCATCCGTACTTGAACCAAGACTTACGAATGAGACTGAAGACATACCAGAGTTAGGACATGAACTTTTTGCAATAGAGGTAGATTCGACAGATAATATTGAGGTTAATCCAGAATTAGATCGCTTCATAGCTGATGAGGTTCGTACTGTTGTAAGGGATTATTATTTGAATTTTGATAAATCGAAGGTAGCACCAATAGAATATCAAATGGAAATCCGACTTGTAACAGATACCCCAACTTACTGTTGCCCTCGACGACTTTCTTTCGCAGAGAAAAAAGTTGTGAATGAAATTGTTAAGGACCTATTAGCGCGGGAAATTATAAAGACCAGTGATTCCCCTTATGCCTCACCCTTAGTTCTTGTTAAGAAGAAATCGGGTGAAACGCGAATGTGCATTGATTACCGTGCCTTAAATAAACACACTATACGTGATAATTATCCTCTTCCGTTAATTGAAGACTGCATTGAATACTTAGGCGGAAAGAAATGTTTCTCCTTGTTAGATCTTAGGAGTGGGTTTCACCAAGTTAAGATCTCTCCTAGTTCAACACATTTCACCGCTTTCGTAACACCAGATGGACAATATGAATTTTTAAGAATGCCTTTTGGTCTTAAGAACGCTCCTTCCGTTTTCCAACGATTTATTACCCGCGTACTTCGACGATTTGTTGAATCTAAGCAAATTGTTGTATATATGGATGACATCTTAATAGCTACTGTTAACATTTCTGAACATCTTAAGATACTGCGTGAAGTTTTACATTGCCTTGCTGAAAATGGACTCGAACTTAAGCTCGCCAAATGCCGTTTCGCGTTTACACAAATAGAGTATCTAGGATATAACGTGACCAACCAAGGTATCCAGCTTAGTGATTCGCACATTAAGGCTATACAACGATACCCTATTCCTAAAAATAGTAAAGAGTTACATTCATTTCTGGGTTTAAGCTCATACTTTAGGCGGTTCGTAAACTCGTTTTCTCGCATAGCTAGGCCACTATATGACCTTATGAAGAAAGGGGATAAATATTATGTATTTTCTCCAGAATGCGAAGATGCCTTTCGACAGTTGCAAAACTGCTTAACGTCCTCGCCAGTGTTGGCGATTTATGACCCAACATTTGAAACCGAGCTTCACTGCGACGCAAGCTCATTAGGATATGGTGCTGTACTACTTCAGAGACAGGACGATAAAAAGTTTCACCCAGTTGCTTATTTTTCGAAAAGTACTACAGCACAAGAGGCTAGGTATCATAGTTTTGAGCTTGAAACACTAGCCATAATATCAGCTCTTCGCCGTTTTAGAGTCTACCTAGAAGGGATACCATTTACCATAGTCACTGATTGTAGTTCGCTTACGCTAACTTTGAATAAAACAATATCTTTCTCTTTGTAAGAGAAAGTTAAAAAATGTCAACCCACGAATTGCCAGGTGGGCTCTAGAGCTTGAAAATTACGATTACAAGGTCAAACATAGAAGTGGCGTCAATATGGGTCATGCTGATGCATTAAGCCGGTGTCACGTGATATCTGTAGTTAACTCTGAAGATATTGATTTTCAGTTAAGGGCCTCACAGTGCCGTGATCCGATTGTTTCAGCTCTGAAGGATAAATTGTGTTCAGAAAACTTGAAGTCGTATGTACTTCAAGATGGTATTGTCTTCAGGAAACTTAAGAGTGGTCGATTATGTCTGTGTGTCCCTTCCGACATGGAGACAAACCTTATTAGACATGTTCACGAGAAAATTGGTCATTTAGGGCTAACTAAATGCTGTGAAAAAGTCCGTATGCATTTTTGGTTTCCTGATATACAGTCGAAGGTCGACAAATTCCTGAAGAATTGCATTCGATGCATAATGCTGCACTCCTCTCCTGTACACTCTCGCGGACGTAACTTGTTCAACATCCCTAAAGAGCCTGTTCCATTCCACACGATTCATCTTGATCACTTTGGACCACTGCCAGCCATCCAGTCTAAGCGGAAGCATATCCTTCTGATTGTTGATGCCTTCACAAAATATGTGAAATTATATCCGGTGATATCGACAAGTACTAAGGAAGTATGCGCAGCCCTTAAGAAATATTTTGAATACTACAGCAGACCTTCTAGAGTGATTTCTGATAGAGGTACGTGCTTCACGTCATTAGAGTTCAGTTCCTTCCTTCTCGACTTGAACATCTCTCATGTCAAAGTTGCCGTTCATTCACCCCAGGCCAACGGTCAGGTGGAAAGAGTTAATCGAATACTAACTCCGATGTTAGGAAAGCTTAGCGAACCGATGCAACATGCGAATTGGGTTCAAACATTGTCTCAAGTCGAATACGCATTGAATAATACAGTAAATAGGTCAATAAACACCACCCCTAGTAAGCTTCTATTTGGTGTAGACCAACGAGGTGTCATAGTTGATAAGCTTACGGAGTTCCTTGATGAAAAGGGATTAAATAACACAGTGAGAGACCTTGTTGGGCTAAGAGAGACTGCAGCTAAGACAATAGTTAAGGTTCAAGAATATAACCAGAAACAATTTGAGGAACATTATAGCCCAGCGCAATCTTATGAAGAAGGTGACTATGTTGTAATCAAAAATGTTGATACCACCATTGGAACCAATAAGAAACTTATTCCTAAGTTTAAAGGACCATATGTTATTCACAAGATTCTGCCACACGATCGTTATGTAGTCCGTGATATAGAAAACTGTCAGATCACTCAGTTGCCATATGATGGTGTGGTTGAATCCAAAAACATTCGTTCTTGGAGAAGTCAATAAAGTAACAGCTGTTTTAAGGCAACGTTTGTCATTATATGATGAATTATGTATATTATTTTGGTAGTTTGTAATAGAGTTATTTTATAATTATGTTTGTATATTTTAACTTATTGATCAGAGGCGATCATAATGTCAGATTGGACGAGATGTAGTAGATTATAAATTTTTGAAATCTCTGTCAATACTGTACAAGAGTGTGGCCGCTACTCTATGGAAAGGAGCAATCGCATCCAACTTAAGGTAAGTGGCGGCCATCATCTTTTTTGAGACAGAGATAAAATCTATTTCCGTTTTGGTGAATCTCTCTCTTACTTTTTGACACGTCAGCGGCAAGACACGCCATTATAAAAAACTAAGAAAATAAAGTGATAACTAAGGCCAACTGGTTATTATTATAAGCCACCACATATACTATATTTTTTTTGGTAATTTATTTAGTACCTTACAATTGTACGTATGTTTATTTTTTTTATTAATGTTATTTGGATGTTATGATTATGTTTAGTGGCTGCTTAAAATTAGTCATTGTGAATTGATCAACAACTAGACTAAGGCGAATTGAAGACATAAGTTCGAAGGTAGAGAGAGGACGATATAGGTGTAAAGAAATAGGCCGTGTTACAAGAGAACACCCATACAAAGAAAATTGGAAAGAAAAGAAATTAGAGACAAATAGGGAACGGTATAATGCAATGTACCAAGAGTCCAAAACAGCTGATTGATTATATCTGGTCAGTGCCCTTTTTTTTGCAAACATTTTTACGATCGCGAGTGGCCTTTTTCCAACAGCTGTTAATCGCAAGCGCAAATAAAGGAGAAAGAAATTAGTTTTGAATACAGTGTATGCAAAAATATTTGCTACACGATTCTTGGGTGAGTTTTCTTGTGAAAATAAAAAAGGAGGAAATTAATAGTGATTTTATTGGTATTAGGATTTTGGCGACGGTGTGTCAGTCAGACATTTTCTTTTGAGCAGCACCTTTCTTGAAGGAAAAAAAAAGAAGATTTAGTGCAGAGGTGGGTGGATCAATTTTGTGTATGTGTTCCTTTTTATCATTGATTAACACTCCATTTGTGTAGGTTCGAGGAAAGCAGAGTCTTCCGGAAAAATCGAGCCTCTGCTACCTATTTTGTGGGGATTTTTCCAACCCGTTCTGACGGCCGTCATACGGTGTCGTCAGCAACAAAGGATCCGTCGGTGGATACTGCATGAGGCAACTCTCCACCCAGCTTCAGCGGTGAAAGTTTCCACCCCCTGAACATACGAGAAACGATAAACAGAAAAAAGAAGTGCGAAGTGCGAAGGGTGCACCGTCACCATATTAAACCCCAATTTCAACATTTTGACGTGAATTAGATAGTTAAATTAATTTAAGTATATTGTTTTTCCTAGTTTTAAGTAAATTTAGTTTAGTTTTGTCTTGGAAATTGTAATTAAGGCTAGGAAAGGTGAATTTCTGCATTTATTTAGTGTTTGTGCGCGTATTCCCGGATTGTGGATCATCCTCAGGAGTCTCCTTTCAGTGCTGCCGGCAGGACTTCGGGGGACGGAAGCAGGATAAGCGTGAGTAATAGTTTTAAGTTTTTATATGATTTTTTTTGAATTTTTACCTTTTTAAGCACACAAATCCTTTTATTTTAGTGGTAGTTTTCATTTTTTTTTCATTTTATTTTTAAATAAAAATAATGGATCTATTTCTATTGCTCGTGTCGTGATTTTTGTTTGAAAAAAAATGGTTTAATACAGTTCGTTGGTGGTGTGTGGACGGTGTTTCGGGCCGTCCATTGGTGAATTGACAATGACTTGACATGACAATTTACAAACGACGACTGGACTTGACATTGACTTACGATTTCTAATTTTCAGGACTTTGTGACTGGGAGGTGATTAAGGGGCTATCTCTCATAAACGTGGCCAGAGGGATAGCCATAGGAAGTCTTTCGGGACTTGAAGGGTGGGAAGGCCAGCCTTTGCCAATAACAACCGGCGTGTTTTGGGATCGAGGCGAATCTATACTGCTGATGAACATTGAAAACAAGTTTTCCTAATCGTTTTTCAGTGGTATAGACATAGGTTTTTGATCATTTTCTTTTCAGCTTTTTCTTGAATCTATCTTTTTCCTTTTAAAGTCCTTTTAAGTCCGTCCGTGGTCAACATAGAGTAACTTTCTTCTTCCTTTTTTATTTATATATGATTCTGGCACGAACAAAAATGTTTGTTGAGCTGGGATGTTTGGTGAGAGGGCAAGAATTACCCCCGTCCGACGAGTTAAGCCGTGCAACCACAAGCGTGCCGTGCCCTTCTCTCCAACATCAAGGATGCCTCCGTGGCCTACCTAGACTCACAACAAGTCTCTAGGCTCTCTACCGTAGTTCTACAACTTCCAACAAGGCTGGCATCATTGTTTTTACTGATTCCTTCTCCCTGGCGACAATAAGCGCTTCAATATACTCCCAGACGGAAGCAGAATAGTCCAATAAAAATAAGAACTCTTTGACTTTGCTCCCTCGATATAATTGTAACATTGCATGCTGGTATCCTTACACAAAACATGTTGATGAGACCGACTTTCGATATCACTCTGGCAGAGGTCGAAAGAAAGGCTTTAAATGCTATTTATGGATTCCGCCTGACGGCATGCTATGGTGCCTCTTTGTCCGTCGAATTTTCCTCCTTATTGACACTCCTTACACATTTCTGTTTGTACTCTGTGTTAATTATTTAAGTTAGTCGAATCCTTTGAATGCCTTACAAACTCTATGAACAACTTATGATCCCCATTTTGCGCAAAAGCCTCTTATTCATGTTTGACTGAAATAATTTCAAAATAATTAACTTATAAGAGCTCTCGAATGAGGTTTACTTTCTAGCTTGCAAAAAACAACCCCCCACCCCGAAAATCGTCCTTTCTAATAAAACTTTTTAGCTCGTTTCATGTTTTAAAAACATAGTTTTCCGGTATACAAGCCTGCGGCATTTGTATCTTGTTCCCCCATATACACAACGACAACAACCGAACTACAAAAAAGGATATTCAACTTCGAGAAACATTATCCGATTATGAAAGTTTTTTTTTTCGTTTCGTTTCAAAAAGCTATACACAGATGAAATGGATATGCAACTTTAATGAGAGGAATAGAAATTGAAAAGGACGAAGTGCTATCTTCGAGTTGATTGCAAATGACTTGTTTACACTTTGGACGTACCCGAGAGAGTGGTGCCCCCGGATCCGATATGCAACTGAGTGTCGCACCCTTGGGGGTTGTTTTTGTTTTTGTCCCGGTTGCTGGCAGGACTGCCATTTGCAATTGCGCCACCATCAACGAGTGTACAATCTATATACAGTTGTAGTACCTACACTAATTACTAGATAATTGCTTGTATGTAAAAGTTTTGAATTGAATTTCCCTTTTACGGAACGGTTGGGGCCGATGCAGGGGGGGTTCGAGAGGGGGCACAAGAAAAACTTGGAAACTTGTTTAATATGCCGTATGAAACAAAGTAAGCGCTGTAATTATGCGCTAGAATTATTTAAATGCCAAGATTAAACAAAGACTGGTGGCAGAACTTTTAATGTAGTTCTGTAAAAGTTGATGTTTGCCTTTAAAATGTTTAAGTACCCGCGCGTGCAGCACTGACAACAAGCAATCAAAAAGCTCTTAGCTAAGGTGTAGGCACGTTTGTTTTGTAATTGTATGTTTCCGTTAGTTTAATGATACGCGTTTATCCGAAAAGAAGGGTGTACATGATGTTCCATTGCATGGATTAGGGTGCTCGATGTATCTTACCCTTGTAGAGCTTAGGGATACATGTTATTCGTGAGAATTTATTTGAATTTAGAGCTTCCATTGAGTTTTGCAAACTTTTTAGTTTTGTGGTAAAAAATGATTGGAAGACAGATGTTTTCTTGCAAAAAATCGAACTCGGGGTTAAAGTCAAACCGAGCATTATGATGTGGGTCCGGATTAGTGCGTTGGACCAAAGAGTATACAACTACAAGGTGGCGCAAAAATAACCTTCCGATGTTTTTTGGCTGTAATTTAAAAACAAAATGAAAAACTTTGATTCTTCTTGTGGATTATTTTTATTTGGTCTTTTAATTTTTTTTACATCAAGTCGAGAATATGATGTCAGGTAAATGGCCGCCGCCACTGTTGATTGTCATTTGAGCCCTTTTTATGGCATTTTCCATCACTTTGGCCAAAACTTCCGGCGATAGGCCCTCACATTCTTGACGGATATTGTCTTTAAGAGCTGCAAGAGTCTGAGGCTTGTTGACATAAACCCGTGACTTCAAAAAGCCCCACAAAAAGAAGAAGGGACAAGCTTCTATTGGGTAGTGTATATAGGCCAAATAGAACCATTGATTTTTCGCCGGTTCTGAACCTGTTAGAAAAAGTCTCCATACTAAGTCCCGATATAATTGTCTGTGGTGATTTCAATAGCAATATCTTGGTGGATCAATCATTTCTCTACGCAATGCAAGCGCTAAACTTGAGTGCTGTTAATACCACTAACCCAACACACTTCTCGAACCATCTTCCAACGCTACTGGATATATTTTGGGTAAGCAACTTAGACAAAGTAACCTTCTATGATCAACTTTCAGCACCTGCATTTTCCAAGCATGACCTTATATATATGACATTTGACTTTAAAATATCCCCCGTTGTCCAAACCATCCAATACAGAGATTTTAAGCACATTGATTATGGTCTATTGGAAGAACAAGCTAGAAGCATCAACTGGAGGACGATCAGTTACCTACCAAACCCCTCAGACCAAATTGGCCTACTTAATGAAAATGTCTGTTCACTTTTTGAGCGGCACGTACCACTTATAATTAGGAATTGCACATCAGTCGAAAAACCATGGTTTTCGTCTCAGATTCGCTTGCTTATGTCAAGACGCGATCAAGCATATAATCGGTGGAAACGTTTTCGTCTGCAAGAACATCACTGCGTGTACCGCTTACTTCGCAACAAAGTCGTAATGGCTATACGCACTGCAAAACGTCAAATGTATTCCTTTCGACTAAATCCGACAGCAGGCATATACCCAGTGCAATGGAAATTGGCAAAGATAATACCCGTCCCTAAAAACTCCAAAGGTGATGAATTCCGACCAATAGCAATTTTACCTTTCTTGTCTAAAGCTTTTGAAAGGATTTTACAAAACCAAATGACCATTTATCTTAGTTCTTCTAACTTATTAACATCGAAGCAATCTGGTTTTCGAAAAGGGCACAGTTGTATGACAGCCTTATTAAAAGTAACAGAAGATATGAGACAAGCGCTTGACAAAGATCATATTAACTTCCTAATTTTGCTTGATTTCTCCAAAGCGTTCGATATGGTCGACCAAAATGTCTTATGTCGAAAACTCCATCGTAACTTTAATTTCTCGTCGAGCGCCGTGAAACTTTTATCTTCCTATCTTAAAGATAGAATGCAGTCCGTACAGGTAAACAACGATTTATCAGACCCCCTTCCAACGTCACGGGGCGTCCCACAAGGCTCAATTCTGGGTCCTCTTTTGTTCTCTCTCTATGTGAATGAACTCCCGTCTGTTGCTAAACACTGCTCAATTCACATGTACGCTGATGACGTGCAAATGCTTTTGAGTTGCCCTCTCGGTTTTATTGAACACTGTGTGAGTTGTATAAACGAAGATCTCGAATATATTGGAATTTGGTCCCAACAAAATGTACTCCTTCTGAACCCTAAAAAGTCAAAATCTATTGTGGTATCGAAAAAAATTGTTGACGTGTCATACTTCCCGTTTGTGATGCTAAATAATACACCAATTGAGTATGTGGAAACCGCGAAAAACCTTGGAATGGTTTTTAACCGTACCCTTACCTGGAGCAGTCATATAAATACCTTAGTGGGGAAAACCTATGGCATCCTCCGTACAATGTGGTCAACACAATCCTTCATTCCCATAAAAGTGCGGATCTTACTGGCAAAAACTCTGATCATACCAACTCTGATCTATGGTTGCGAGATATATTCTCATTGTGACTCAGTGAGCAAAAGACGGCTAAATGTCGCGTTTAAAAGCATTATACGATATGTCTTTGGATTACGTAGATATGATAGAGTTTCGGGATTTTCTACATGTCTTCTCAACATGACTTTTGAAAACTTTCTAAAGTACCGCGCTCTATCTTTGCTATCTAAAATCCTTTTAAACCAACAACCGCAATATCTCTCTGATATGATACGCACCACCGTGTTGCAAAGAACGCGTTTGCTTATTCACCCGCGCTATGCTTCCCTTACATCTGAACGTCAATTTTTCGTTTACTCTTTTCGTCTATGGAATTCTTTGCCGCGTAGCATAAGAGAAATTAACAACGCAGCAAAGCTCAATGATAAATTAAAATTTTATTTTTCGAACTTATAATTAGCAACATGTTATAAACTCAAGATTTTTATTTCTCTTTCCTTTTTTTTTTTGTCTTTTTCTTCCATTTGTGAATCACGTATAATTTCCCTTTATATTCATTAATAACAATTTGTCATTAACCTATTAGCTTTCATATTGTTAATCTTAAACTTATGTCTCTTTCATAAGACAATCATGTCTTAATGTACATAAGAATCTAATGAAAATAAATAAATAAATAAAAAAAGAAGTCTGGAGCGGTCAAATCAGGCGATCTTGCTGGCCAGTGCAAATCGCCAAAACGGGAGATTAGGCGCCCGGGAAATCCATCCTTCAGCATATCGGTTGTGGCACGTGCAGTGTGTGCCGTTGCACCGTCCTGTCGGAACCACATGTTTTCCAATCTCAATTCATCAAGTTGCGGCAAAAAGAACTCGTTGATCATTGCTCTGTAGCGCTCACCATTCACAGTAACCGTTTGGCCCGCGACGTCTTCGAAGAAAAAAGGTCCGATGACTCCTCCAGCGAAAACAGCACACCATACAGTGACTTTGAGCGGGTGTAATGGCTCTTCGTGGGTTACACGCGGATTTTCAGTGCCCCAGAAGCGTAAATTTTGCTTATTTACGTACCCGCTAAGATGGAAATGGGCCTCATCACTCATGATTATTTGTGATGAAAAATCATCTTCCTCTTGGTGGTGATTAAGGATGGCTTGAGCGTATGTTAGACGCGATTGGCGGTCAGCAGCTAACAGCTGATGCACCGTCTGGACTTTGTACGGAAACATCTTCAAACCTAGTACCAAAATTCTCTGTAAAGACCGTCGACTGATACCCATTTGCGTGACACGTCGTCTGGTCGATGTCGACGGCCGGCGCTTCCATGACATCTTCGGCTACAGCAGCAATATTCTCTGCAGAACGGCTACTCTGGATTCTGCCACGCCTGGCAGCATCTCGTGTTGTGCCAGTCTCTTTGAGGCGAGCGGCTTAAAGTCGCAGTGTTTCACCAGTAGGCGTTGGACGGCTAGGAAATCTGCGACGAAATTCACATTGTGCCAAAGTCACCGACCGATTATTGCTCAAATAAATAGTCACCAGTATTCCGCGTTCTGGAGCAGTGTAGCGTAAGATTGTTTAGTAACGTGTATTTCGCATGTGTTTACTACACAAATGTCAAAACAGAACTGACATTAGGGGCCAATCGCAAAATTTATAGCATTTTCTGATAGGAGGATTACTTTTGCGCCACCTTGTATAAGAGTGCGCATCCCATACAACGAGAATTTACTATGTGGGCTACTGGTGTTGATACCCCAGTGTTCACGTTGCTACCCCAGCACCAAACAACAGCATAGCCGATGCATACGATCGACGGAAATTCCCCTTCGCACTTACCGCCCGCGTCAGAAACGATTACAACATTTTTAGCTGTGATGCGTACTCTTGTAGTTCCATACCTCTTTGGTTGGACTTACAAATACGAGGCTTAAGCCCCAAAAGTAACAACAACAACTTCATTTTCCACTGTTCCACCTTCTGCGGAAGTCTGACAAACATCCCAGAGTAGATAATGGTCTTGAGAAGCTCCTCAATTTTGTTGGTTGGAGCCAGCGTTAAGCAGGAGGTCCCATTCTCTGTGGCCAAAATAGATATAACTGCTCACACAAATGAAGAATTAAGTCTTCAGGCGCTGTATGTGCCGGTAATGCCAGGGATATCATAAAAAAGTAAAAACAAAGTGCATCTTGCAATTTTGTCAGTCTAACGGCTTGTAGTTCTGAACTTCTTAGGCTAATTGGCTGTACGGTTTACTTTAAATTTGAATAATTCGGTCTAGTAACCAAAGGGAATCGGCGTTAAAAGTCCAAAACTTAAGGTATATTTAAATTTATCCCATGGTCTGATAAAAGTATGCGTAGAATGGAAAGAGGAGACACTCTGAACTGCGCCAACTACAGAGGCATAACTCTCCTCAACATCGTCTACAAGATCCTATTTGTCGTATTTATCCACCACCCCACCTATGTGAAGTGAGGATAGCAAAATCTAAACTCAAGCTTAACAAGAACGCCGTTCTTTATAAAGCCGGCGGAGATGACTTGGAAGTTACATCCATCAACTTATAAGTCAAATCTGGTCGGATGAAGAATGGAGCCCGAAGAATAGAGCGTCAGCACTATTCGCCCGATCCGCAAAAACGGAGAACCTCTGAACTGCGTCAACTATAGAGGCATAATTCTCATCAACATCGCCGACAAGACCCTATTTGCCTTAATATGTGAACGCCTGAAACCGTTTACCAACAACCGGATCGGCCCTTATCAGTGTGGTTTTGGGCCAGGAAAGTCCACAATTGATCCAATCTTCACACTCCGAGAGATCCGGGGAAAAAACCGAAGAAATCCCAATCGATATCCAAACATTTTTAGAGGCAAATTATGCAGCGCCCTTTCTGGTTTTGGTATGCCGCCCAAACTCGTCCGTCTTTGCAGGATAGCGATGGAGAATTATCACTGCTCCATCAGGGTCGGAAACGACCTCACTGAAACATTTGATGCCAAAAAAGGATTTAGGCAAGGCGACTTACTGTAATGCGATTTCTTTAATCTGATTGTTGAGAGGATTGTATAAAACTACCGAATCGAAACGAGAGACACAATCTTCCCTATCTTCTTCAATCTTTCGGTGCAACTACTAGCATACGCCGACGACATTGATATCATTGGTCGGACTCAACCTGTTGTCGCAGCCAAGTTTGGTAGGATAGAGAAGGAAACTGCACTGGTTTGTCGCCTTGACATTGCGGTGTGGCTCAGTAGTCTTGTGAGAGGATCGATATGCATCAATCATTTCAATCATCACAAGGTGAAGCGGAGTACAACCACACCCCCCAAACCCTCCCATCACCAATATCCTTTCACACCCACCAAAACTCTGCCACGGATAGATCGGTCCCTGAATATGAAGCTGCGACCAGACTTAGAGAGGATGAACTCTTTAAAGATGACCGCAGCTCCAACTCCATATGATTGGCATCGCCACGGTGTCACAGATAGCTCTACTGACCGTCAAACGCTGCCGGTGACCATTATACGACCTGCACGGAGGTTAAACCAATATCATCTGCCAACCCGAGGGAGCAATCCCATGCAGATAAGATGGCAGAAGTGACGTCCTCTGCTATGGGAATAAGTTTGGACACTTCGAGTGATATCGCTGAGACTCCACTGGTCAACGCGGCCCATTCCAAAATCAGCGCTGTGTGTATGCTATTGTTAGCTGGCAACTCAAGAGAGCAATCTCTTGTAGAAAAGTCGACAGTGGCAATGAACCCATCAACGGCAATGGAAATGGATGACTCGAACGCTACGATAGAATCCGCAAACACCACCAACGAAACATGTGTCAACAGTACCGTGAGACACATATGGGGGGGGGGACGCAGACTCGATCTATACCGCTAAGCGGTAGAAGTAGGCGCAATGCAAGAATAGAGACAAGACGGATCAGCAACTTCGAGCCCGAAAACCTTCATAAGCAGCAAGTCCAGAGAGCTTGTTAGAGCTCTTGACTCCCTGCGGACTGCGGTAGTAATAGGCGCAATCCAAGAAGGCCGAAGTAGTAAAAGGCGCAATCCAAGAAGTGCCAGAAAACCGTAGTAAGCAGCATCGTTACCTGTTTGCTAGAGCGCTTGCCTCTTTAGGACTGCCTCCTCCCTCGGACGTACGCGCAACAACCAAAACCAATAATACCGGTAACCATGAGCTAAGAGCGGCCACTCTAGAGGGTGACTCTGCAACTCTGTTGGAATTCCCACGGATGTTGAAGTAAGATCGACTGTAGTGGCAGGCGATACCAATTGTAAACGGGTAAACACAAAAGATGACAACAAAATGGTTAGAACGGCCTTCTATAGGGCGACCCCGAAGCATCGTTGGGACTACCCACGGTCGCTAAAGGAAGTTCAGCTGGAGTTCAGGCGACACCATTTGGAAGCCGAATAGCAACCTAATTGTAGCAAGACGTCCGTCTAAAGCTATGGGAGTACCCACAGTTTCCGAGACACTGCCAGCTAGGATGGCAAAAGCTGATGATCGGCAAGCACATGCGAACAAACCGGATGCTGCAGGACCATCGAAAGGTGCAGTCAAGCGTAGTCGGCTTAACATCAGTGGTTCCCCACAATACGTGGCACCCAAAAAGCGAACTCGTTTGGCCAATCGTAAAGTGGTCCCCGCCAGCGAGTAACATTTAAGTATTGCGGTGATCGACATCTCCAACCCAGAGCTACGGCTGAACGAGAACCAATGGCGACTGGTGCACAAAAATTTATTGCTGTGCCTCAGCAATACTCTGGCAACCGACACAGCCAATGCCCCAACCTTTGGCAAAATAGTTCACTACAATTGATTCCGGTTTATGTTTTGCGACAGTAACTGGACCCTTCTGTGGCTCAAAACCCAGGTTGAGAAGATGACCAACGCTTGCCCGGGAGCTGACTTAAATAGTTGGAGCATAAAGATCTCCCACATGCTCTCAGGGGTAGGATGTTTATTCCAGGCCCTGCCATCCCAAAGGAAAGACTGTTAAAAATGCTCAGGCGTCAAAACCCTGACTTTCCGTTCGATGACTGGGTGATAGCGGAAGGACCCTCGCCTTAAGTGGCGCGGACAAGTAGAAACCGATCTCAACCAAATTAAAGTGCCCAACTGGAGGCAGTTAGCTAAGGATCGGGTTAATTAAAGCATGTTGGTTGGGGACGAGGTTCATTGTGGACAGTTGCGCCACTCAGTAAAGTGTTCGCGGTGAAATCTTTCCTCAAAATGAGCAAAAACTTGCCACAGTAGCGATATTATTCTCAGCCGATCGAGTGGTATGGGTCCTTGCATAACTTGGTAGGTCCCATGTTGTTTCATTCTCCTAAGACTCGCTTTTGTACTTTTCTGTTAGTTTGATGGATGATACCTCACGAAAAACTGAGTAAAGATTAGTTTATGTCTGGAAGTTTCTACATCAGAATGTGGCAGGTTAGCTTTTTATAGCCAGGTATCTGATATGTTAAAGTCCATTCATAGGTGGATAATTATCATAGAGAAAGCAACACACGAATTACCTCTAACCAGCAAAGATTTATCGTCAAACCTTCCCGTTTCCGGACAATCCAAAATCCTTATCAACTTCTAAACCATACACATACAGCTACAATATGGTCACCCATTGACTTTGTTTTCCAACGAAGAGCCTTATTCCTCCCATAAATTGCATCACTTCACCATCCGTGCCGTCTATCCTCCTGCGTTCCATATTCAATATTCGAACCTCAAACTTTCCCAAGTAACAAACACTTCTCCTCGCTATATGAACCATTCACCATGAGCCTCTGCTGCAACCGCAAATGAATAACACACGAAGGAGCTAGCACAGCAAAAAATCAACAAACAACAAGAGAAATATCCTTGTGGTCAGTTTGCAATCGAAAACATGCTGCAGATGGCAGTAGTCCAGTCCTTCTCAAAACCAGGATTAAGATTGCAAATCTACACCAAAACCACACTCAGGTGTGGCATAATATATGGATGCTGGACCACCAGAAGGCCAGCCTCTGCACAAACAACGCATGTTCATTTGTTTGTGTGTGTTTGCATTCCTTGTGATATATGAAAGTCCAATTGAATTCCCTAATGGACAGGAATGCACCACTGCCACCTCATTCATCATCAGTGGATGAGGGGAGACACCCGAATAACTTGGCCAACAGGACAACCCCAACACACATAACCGACACAAACAAAAAAAAAAACAATCCAACCATCTTTCTCAACTGTCAGTTGCCGTTCAGCAGAGGCGTAATCCTGCGTTTTGCTGCTGCCAAGGATCTACTCCGATACATACACTCGTGGGCTCCTCTCTCTCTCTCTCTCTCTGAAAAGTGTTATAAATCTTCAGCACGCGACAGAGTTTCAACGGGATAAATCAGTAAATTACAAAATATGATCCACACATCCTGACAGGAGCTGTGCCATATCCAACATATCTACCAGCGCTAGCTGCACGGTATTCCTCCCTTCAGTTGATGTCAGAGCGAATGAGGATAACGACAGTGTGCGGATATTTTCACAGCTGTCATCTGTCTCATTGAGTGAGTGAGGCGTGTAGGCACAATAAATAACTGGAACGGTTATCATCCAGCCAAAAAAGGATTCTCATCCTTGCGTGTGCCTCCGCCTCAACATATGGATTTAACGGGAAAAAGTAACACCTCATTGTGCACATTGATTTCCATCGTGATACCGATGTGAGTTGCAGGCACTGAAATCCCTCTCCCGACGGCTTATGGCTCCAATATTCATAATTCACAGGCGTTCCTTCATCCTCTTCGGATGGGCTGATGAACTGATTTATAGCGTTTCGACGTCCTCGTTCGATGCAACAAGAGGGCAGAGCACGGGCACGATGACATCCCTGCTAATTATAGAAAATTTCACTTACACTGTTGTATGTGCCCTGCTAGGGCTATGTCTGTCGTCCAAAAGGAGGTCATCCTTAAATGTGTGCAAAAGGTGCAGGCAGGACCTACCTAAACGAGTGATTTGTTAGTACGATGTTTGCACAGAGAGGGCCAGATATTTCAGGATTGTGCTGTATGTATGCGGTATGTCATGGCATTGTAGGAGGCGATAGAATCCGATTCCCTAACTAGGTTGGAATATTCATATTGTAGTCGTCATCGTGGCTCTTGTTGTTGCAGGGGGAGTCGTGCTGAGCGAGGGAACTTAGCACGCGATTTGTATTTGGGCCATGCCAAGTGGAGGGCGTATCGATTAATTGATTAAACCCTGCACGAGGCAGTCGAGGAAGGACTAAAGTTTAGAGTCGATTCTACCATGGGTGTAGGAGGTTATAAAAGTTGGTATATGCCTGCCCGGAAGACTGATGATTAATTAAATTGAAAGCTGTTCTCTTATAAGGTATCCGGTGTCACGCGAAAATAGTTAAATCGATGTGAAGGACGCATGTTTGTGGAAGAACAGGTACTATGGTAGCCATGATGACCTTGGTATATGGTGGCTCAGATTGATATTATTCAACTTTGGTATGCGTAGGTAAGAGCGTTAAATATTCGGTTTTTGAGATTATAGGGATGACTTCCACATGGGCTTTTTCAATTAAACCATGCAAAAGGGTTAAAAAGGGTTTTCTGGGAACACAGAACATTGGTAACAGCGAATTGGAATATCGTCCTTTAAGTCTTCTAATGAGAAGATTGACAGATGCACAGAAGGTGGAAACCAAAGGTAATGATGTTGGTTCCTAAGACCTAAGAATACCAATTCCCGAAAATAAATCCATTGGTTATCATATTTTACAGGCACTTGAACTTGTCAAATATGTTCCAATACTCATCCCAGGTGCGGCAAGCCTCCAACGTTGAAAGGGACATCTCTCACGATGGTCATTGCAGCTATTGGCTCAGCTCTTCAATTGCTGTAGATTGTGTGTTAGTGGAAAGACGACTCCTCGAAGTTCGTCCCATTGAGTACTTGTCCTGTAACTAAAAATGTTGTTCGCGATGTTCTTGACGATATAGTTGCGAAATATTCTCGTGGGGTTTAACAACCTATCTGGTAAGTCGGGCAAATGTCAAAATGATAAAAAGTCAGGTATCTTATAAATCAAACGTTAAAAGTCTTACGAAGGTTATAGTGGAAGCACTAGAGCTGCATATATCAACAATCATAGTTAGAAGGTCACCTAGGTAGCAGATTGTTAAAAGGGGATGACGAACAATCTTCCGCTGTCAGGCAGAACGACCCACTTAATATTGGCGACGACAGGTAAAACTACAAATCAACCGGCCTAAGAGAAGAATGGATAGCAATATCGCTTCACAAAGCTGCCGGAATTGAAGGATATACGACCTAGATTGACAAAACCGCACATGGCCGAAGAATGGAACCTCAGCATCCTCAGAAGATCTGAACTGCGCCAACTACAGAGGCACAAGTCTGAAAAAAAGAGGAAGACCTCGCCGAAACTGACCTCAACTTGAAATGCCCAACTGGAGGTAGTTAGCTAAAGACTGGGCTAATTGCAGATTCATCTTGGTTAAGGCCCAGGTTCATTCCGGACTGTAGCGCCACTTAGGTATGTAAGTAAGTAAGCATCTTTGATACCCACCAGCTATTCATCGAGTTCAAAGATGCTTACTTACTTACATTCCTAAGTGGCGCTACAGAAGCTGGGCCTTAACCAAGATGAATCTGCAATTATCCGGGTCATAAGCTAACTACCTCCAGTTGGGCATTTCAAGTTGGTTGAGGTCAGTTTCGGCGAGGTCTTCCTCTACTACATCTGACGTCTGGGTGTGAATTTAAGACTCTGCGAGCCTTAGTATAGGCGTCCATTCGCTCTACAAGTCCTAATCATCTTAAACGTACATGGCTTGGTTTTTGTTTTTGACTAGGGGTATACCAATTTTTGCGCCTTCCTTCTCAATACTAGCAAACGTGGCTATGATATCACGTTAGTCCGACTAATGGTGTCAAAATCGTCGGCCTAGCATAGATGCACCGATTTGTCGAGGATTGTGTCTCTGGTGTTGGCTAGGTAGTTTTCCACAATGCTCTCAAGAATGATGTTTAAGAAGTCACATGACAGTGCATCGCCATGCCTAAATCCATTTTTGATATCGAATGTGTCGGTGATATCGTTTCTGACCCTGATGGGGCAGTGGGAATTCTCCATCGTCATTCTGCACAGACGCACGAGTTTGGGCGGTATACCAAAACTAGACATGGCTCTGTACAGTTCGTCTCTGTAAATGCTGTCATATGCGGCTTTGAAATCGATGAATAGGTGGTGGGTATCGATTTGGACTTCTTGAGTTTTTTCCAGGATCTGCTGAAGTGTGGAAATTTGATCGGTTGTGGACTTTCCTGGCCTAAAACCACACTGATAAGGGCCAATCAGGTTGTTGGTAAACGGTTTTAGGTGTTCACATATTACGGCAGATAGGATCTTGTAGGCAACTGTGCCTCAACTACGATATTTAATTGTTCATCTCGACAGGATTCTGTTCCAGCATTGTATCCTACATCATTCCTGGATTTGGAGTGGCACTTCTCTATATTCCCGATAGCGCGCTATTCTTGCTCTTTTTTCTGCTTTTCGAAAGGCCGGTGTTCTTCACTCTTTCTTTGCCTATAGAGCTCAATACCAGCTCTTGTTTTCAGCTGTAGCTTTGCCCTATAAGCATCTGTCGGAAGTCTTCATCAAACCAAGGGTTTCTTGATGGTGGGCTTGATGACGTTGTTGCCATTGTTCTTCGACATAAGATGCTGCTAATCGAGAGGTTAAGGTATACACGTTCTGCAACTGACTTGGCAGTTTCTTGCGGTTGCAGTCTTTCTACAGACATTTTTTTTACAGCCTCGTGGTATCCGCCATCTTACTATGGCTGCAGCCCGGTAGTGGTCCGAGTCGATGTTAGTCCCTCAGAATGTTTATAGGAATGTGCTGGCTATAGTGGCATTTCGTTCCGCAGCGTAGTCAATTAGCCTAAGTATGTTCCCAGACGTGTTGTCGTGTAAGCTTTGTTTTCCGAAAGTACTGGTCTTCTGTCTTCTCTTCCTACATTTGCTTTTAAATCGCTCAGCACGATTTTAACATCGTACTTCGGTAGTCGCTCAAAAGTTTTTTCAAGAAGCTCGTAGAACCACTCTTTCGTTGTATCATGTTTTTCCTCCGTTGGTGAGTCAGCGCATATAAGGCCTATGTTGGCAAATTTGAACTTGATTAAGACAAGATAAGGCTTTTGACTAAGTCTGGGACTTTTAACAGATCTACAGCCGAACAGTCTGTTTCTTTTCACTATAACATGATCCGTAGTAGATGTCATAGGTTTTCATCCTTCTTTGCCCGGCCTATCCCATCGTATTTCCTGAATGGCAGTAATGTCTGCTTTTTAGCAGCTTAGGGTTTCCAATAGTGGTTTGCTGCACCTCTTCAATTTAATGTCCTCACATGCTAGCTGCAGATACGAATGTTGGTGTCCGTTTTTTCGTTTAGCATACTCTTAAACAATAAAATCAATCCTTTCCGGAGCTCTGGGTTTCTTCGTACGTTTTTCGTGGGTACAACCCCCAACATGGAGGGCTAGTTCAAATTTATTAGATACCTCTATGAAATGGGGACATCAGTATCCACTTCGGGATTGGGCGCTGGGCATCTTAGCTCTTCTGCTACAATCTCTGTTCATGGGGCCTGACTAACCCTAGATATATTAGGTTCTTTACTTTACTTTTTTCATCCGAACTGGGAATGTAGACGCCACCGTTTGCTCCATCTTTGAATTCTCCCACTGAATGTGTAAGTAAATCGGCCCTTATACGGTCAATTAATTGACATCATGCATCGTGTATGTGTGGATCGACGCAACCCCTTACAATCAATTGACGTGAATTTTTTAGTTTTTGTGGAGTACGTGTGTGCGATTAATTATCGGTTTTCATCGTCCTTCAATTTTCCACTAGAGCCAGCCATGTTTTCTCTTCCGCGAAACAAAGCTAAATGAAATTATTATATCAATCCAACCCTTACACACATCAATCAGCATGCCGTTCATCATGCAAAATCAACTTGCTTTGATTTTCTTCAAACAGACTTTACAAAATGTGTGTGACTCATACATCTAAATTTCCACAAACACATGTTAGTGATTGATGTAATTCGATTGACCGTTTAAAGACCCTTTATTGGCAGCTCACATAATTTTTCCCGGTAGCTAAGTTATTTCAGATGTGTTTGGATAGTTTAAGGTCGAGCGTATCCCTCTCTCTTTACTGTAACACTCTAGCTTCGGTTTCTACATTGTGAATCCCTAACGCGGAAGGATGTCCATGTGTGTTCTTTTCAATTAAATCCTCTTATATGTAGAATCGTTTCTACAGCCCTGGTCTGGGCATATTGGTTTACGGACATAACTCCTGGATTAAGCAATCCCATTTGCAACAAGAAAAAATTCCGAACTCATTAGACTTAAGACTTAAGCCGCTGCTGCATCAATGTCTATTTCCCATTTTGGAATAAACTTTACCTCTATATCAAGGTCCTTGATAATTATTTTTTACATATCCATAGAGAACCTATTATTTAATTTGATTCCTATGCCAATCCAAGCTTATGACAGCTCTTCCATTGGGATGTGGACCGCCTAAACACCATTTGCTCTCACTAAGTACCTTACACGTGCTTACGAATAACCTTCACCGTCCCAAATCATCTCACATTACCATTCCACAACCATCTCCTTTGCGGGAAATCCACAAATCGTTCAGAATGATTAAGCTATCATATAGCTCAAAGAAGACAGTCCTCATTTTGATTTAATTCACATATCACAGGACAACGCTTAATTACATGGAATCCAAGAATCACAAACCCAACCCAACGCTTACACCCCGGATGGATTTCTTATCCGCCCACAGCTTCTGCCGAATGGCTGAGTTCCTTCAACAGGATTCTGTGAATCCACCCATTGTGTTAACCCACCCACGAGCCCCACCTCTGCGCCTTCCGTGTGTAGACATAGAAAAGGGGTATGTGAGGAAATTCAGCGACTAATTAGTCGCGTCCACCCCAACGAAAACATCAACACTCATTTTAATTAGTACCACCCCACAATCAAGGATACCATAGCTCTGGATGGCGCACAAAAGGCGGACAAAAAATAAATGGTGGGGCCAACTAAAATATTCGTCGAAAAGGAGCGCAAATCCTCTTTTCTCCTCGGTAATCCTCTGGGATTCCTTTTTTTTTTGCGTTCCGATTAATTACAGGGTGGCGGCCATCGTTGGAGCAGACATATTTTGCTGGCATCCTTCGCCGGAATATGCTGTTATTAATTTTCTCTTTCTCTGCCTTTGTTTGGGTGTTCTCCTTGGGATGTTATTTCGATTTCGGCTTCCTAAACTGCCGAGAGGTGATTTTGATGGGCTCGCAGCAGCAACCTGCGCGCACCGAGTGCTACCGCCATAATTGTCTTAAATTAACCAATCTGCCAGAACATATGGCCCAGGAGAAGGAAAAGTTTTTGCCCCGTTTTCGGCCCAAAGGATACGGACGCTCGGTGCAGCAATCTTGTTGTCTGTCCTGCGGCTGAAAAATGCCAACAACGACGACGAGCGTTATGGATTTGTTTGCGGCCATGAGTGCATCGGCGATTTTAGGACCCATACTGCTTATTAATTTTACCGCCGGTTTCGTCGGTCGTCGTTTTGCCCCGATGGAATGCAGATAACGCCCGCCTCGTGTGTCCGATTTTAATTAGTTTTCTGCGCGTTTTGCGATTTGTGGTTGTTGCGCAAGCGCGCGTTCGCAACGCAGTTAAAGTGGTGATCTGGTTGTGGTCGCGCGGACCTCTTTGATCAGGCGCGTTGACCGATGAGACGCAACGACGACGACGACGACGGCAGCCGCAGACTTCACTGTACGCAAATCGATTAAAATTTAAAACGTAACACAAAACGAACACAGCCATTCGCCTTAAATTAGAGTAATTCTCAGGGAACAAGGATATTTATGCGTCGTGGAGCTGTACTGGTTAAATTACACTCACCACTCGTCTTGGCGATGATGGTTTTTCTTTTCGGTTGGTGGAAGGAGTGCAAGCGTATAAACGATTATGGACGAACGGTGGCCCGGGATTTTATGGGATTCTATCGAATGGTTGCGTGTATCCTTGTTGGCTGGAAAATTGATCAAAAATTCATAGCCGCAGGGAATAAATTTAATTTTTACTCGATGCAGTCGGGGTATGGGCTTCAAAGCACACATTAGACTGGAGTCAGGATTCATGTAAGGGGCGGTGCTATTATTATTTAGAGTCAGCTAAAGAAATTGAAGAAATATGCGCAAAGTTATGTCCTGAGTCATGGTGGGTTATGTTCTTCATAATTTGTGTTTCCAGCATCAAAGGTCTGGAGGTCCGTTTAGGGATTAAAAGTCATCAGTACGTATAGTTTCAGTTTAGAAATCGAGTGACGAAAGGCGTTGAAAATGTGGGTCTTATGCGCATGTAAGTTCAGTTTTGGAATGGTCTTCAACTAGGTGAACGAATTGTGTTGTAATGACAAACTTGTCACCGTCTTATGCTGTACACCTTACAACTTTCGCCGTTCTTTGGTGCTGTGGATAAGTTCTTGAATCGTTTTCTGTACTCGGATAGTGATCGTCCTTGGAGATACGGTGGAGATTGTAATTGAATTGCTTACTCTTGATGTACTACGCAATCATACAGATAGACATTTGAATAGACGAACCTCTGCATTGCTCTACCAGATTTTTGACGAAATGTCTATGTCGTGCTGCAGCCTTTTCTTATTCAGCTTGCTAGTTCTAGTTCAGTATAAGCCAATGTCCTTGTGCTACGATTTATCAGGCAGTTACCTGCAGTGCAAAACATGATTTGGGACCTATAAGTAAAAATGGCGGATCTGACTGGGATACTTGAAGGAATGCAAGAAAAGAAGCTGACTTTAACTTTTTGAATGACCAACTGATGACGAATTTTCGGTATCTCGCCTGAATAAAAAAAATTGGAATGGCCAGAAATTATGGGATTCTGGCTTGAATACTTCCCTGGAGCTTCATATTCATGATCTTACAATTATTTTATGATTTGAAGTGTGGGAATTCTGGGATAAGGTAGTTTATCGCAGTCAATTTCAATTTAGGATTGGAGCAAACCTGCTGACCATCTAAGCCTTATATCACTAAAGTTATCAAAAATTAGATATAGACAGCTAGGTTCAGAAGCCGCTCCTGGAAGGTTAACATCTAACAGTTTAACAGAATAAGTTTGCGACTTATAGAGAAGAAGACTCCTCGTGGAACCTCTGAATTGGTCAGACAAGTGCTAAGCATGGTACTCAAAATAAACAGACAAAACGCCAGTTATTGCAGTTCTTAAGGTTTCGCTTCTTTGGTATCTATAAGCAATAACTCCATCCTTCCGCAGTCTAACATACTTACATAAGTGGCACTACACTCCGGGATGAACCTGGGCCTCAACCAACCTGCCTCTCCAATTAGCCCGGTCCTTAGCTAACTGCCTCCAGTTGCGCAATCCAAGTTGGTTGAGGTCGGTTTCTACTTGTGCACGCCACTGGAGGCGAGGTCTTCCTCTACTGCGTCCGACGTCTGGCTGGGAATCGAAGACTCTGCGAGCCGGAGTAGTGGTGTCAATTTGTACTACATGTCCTAGGCATCTTAAACGTCCAATGCGGAGTTTTTTGACTGGGGGTATGTCGCTGTACAGGTCGTATAGTTCGTGGTTGAATCTTCGTCTCCATAGTCCGTCAACGCAAACGGGACCGAAGATTTTTCGAAGAATTTTTCTCTTGAATCGACCAAGGATTTCTTCATCCGCTTTCGATATGGTCCATGCTTCAGCGCCGTAGAGCAGGACAGGGATGATCAGGGTCTTATATAGGATCTCCTTAGAAGTTCGAGTGAGGACTTTACTACTAAATTACCTTCTTAGCCCGAAGAAACAGCGATTGCCAAAAGTAATTCTTCGTTTGATTTCTGACGAGATGTTGTTGTCAGAGTTAATAGCGGAGCCGAGGTAGACAAAGTCCCGTACTACCTCAAAGTTATACCTGTCAATGGTGACATTCTGTCCAATTCGTCGATGTTGTATGTCCTTCGTGTTGACAGCATATACTTAGTCTTACCCTCATTTACTCCTAAACCCATTTTTGCCGCTTTATTCTCTATATTAGCATCACGTTGGTCCTACCAATGATGTCAATATCGTCAACGTATGCCAATAGTTGTACCGATTTTTGGAAAATTGTGCCTCTGGTGTTGGCTCGGGAGTGTTGCACAATCCTCTCAAGAATCAAATTGAAGAAGTCACATGACAGCGCATCGCCTTGCCTAAATGCTTTTTTGGTATCGAATGTGTCGGTGGGGTCGTTTCCGACCGTGATGGTGCAGCGAGAATTCTCTATCGTCATCCTACACAAACGGACGAGTTTGGACGTTATACCAAAACTAGACACGGCTCTGTACAGTTCGTCTCTATAAATGCTGTCGTATGCGGCTTTGAAATCGATAAATAGGTGGTGGGTATCGATTTGGACTTCTGGGGTTTTTTCCAGGATCTGCCGAAGTGTGAAAATTTGATCGATTGTGGGCTTTGTTGTTGATCAGGTTGTTGGTAAACGGTTTACGGCAGATAGGACATTGTAGGCGATGTTGAGCAGATTTATGCCTCTGTAGTTGGGCAGCTCAAAGGGTCTCCGTTTTGTGGATCGGGCAAACGATGCTGTGGTTCCATTCTTCAGGCATGCTTTCAACCGACCAGATTTGGCTTATGAGTTGGTGGATGTTACTTACCAAGTCATCTCCGCCAGCTTTATAAAGCTCAGCGGGAAGGCCGTCATTTCCGAAGGTCGGGTGGTTGGCAGTTTTCGCTGTCGTTGCCAATATTAAATGGTTCATTCTGCCTGACAGCGGAATGTTGTTCGTCATCGCCGTTTAACAGTCTGCAGAAGTGGTTCTTTCATATCCTCAGCATCGACTGTGTCTCAACTACGATATTCCCTTGTTCATCTCGACAGGACTCTGTTCGAGCCTTGTATCCTTGGCTTTGACGTTTTACTCTTTGGTAAAACTTGCGAACATCGTTCCTGGAGTGGCACCTCCCTATATCCTCGATCGCGCGCTTTTCTTGCTCTTTTTTCTTCTTTCTGAAAAGCCGATGTTCTTCCCTTCTTCTTTGCCTATAGAGCTTAATGGCAGCTCTCGTCTTTACCTGCAGCTTAGCCTTGTAGGCCTCGTTCTTGGCTGCGAGCATCTGCGAGCATCATCAAACCAGGGGTTTCTTGCTGGTGGCCGAGAGAAACCTAGCACCTTCCGCAGTTCCTGGGGTATTTTTCGTCTTTCCATATAGCCTATATTAGTGGTAGCAGTATACAGGTCGTTGAGTCTTGATCGGCTTTCAGGAACTCGACTGGTATGCCGTCAAGTCCTGCTGCGTTGTTGACTTTTAAGAGATTGATCGCAGTTTTGGTTTCTGCAGTTGTTGGGGGTCCGGTGTCAATTCCCCTGTAAGATCGCCACATTTCTAGCTGTTGAGAGCTCATCGTTGGACTGGGCTCATCTGATTCATCATTTAGCAGGGCACAAAAATTTTGCCTCCATCTTTGCAGTTGATCTTCGATTGTTACCAATAGCGTTCCGTCCACATCCAAAACAGGATGGTTGCTGTTGCTTTAACGGCCAACAATATCCTTAGCGATTTTATCTCTCTCATATATCCTCTTCTTGCAGCACTTTCCGCATTTTTGCAAGTTCGTCCATTCTTTTTCTCCTGTCGAGCCTTAACTCGTGGGGCCACTTTAGTTGAATGTTGGTGTCGGCGTTTGCCTTAATTTTCAACGATCTACGATACTCTACCTCTCTAGTCTCTAGCTCTCGACATTTTGGGCGCAGTTTTGGAGCCGGCCTATAAAACGCGTTTTTCCTCACATCGCTTCTATAGATGGTTCGCCTAATTCAATTGAACTCGATGCTTTGCCGTTAAGTGTGGTGATGAAAATCCGACATGTGCCTGGGTCTTTTAGAGCATTGGATCTCAGAGCTGCATTTTCATTTCGCCGCTTGACAGCTACTGTGCATTTTTGGATATTTGCTAATATCAAGTGGTGATCGCTCCCTGCGTCCGTGGTTCTCTCGTTTCTGACATCACAGAGATTTCCTAAATTGTTGTTGCACAATGACGTGGTCGATTTGGCCCATACTGGACCTCAAACATAGCTTCTCACTTTATTTGTGTATGCGAAGTTATATTTTTGTTATAAAGAACAGAACCTCCTATTTAACGCTGGCAGCGAATGTCAAGTTTGCGAAGCTTTTGTAAGCATAACAATGTTATAATATTCTTGGTTGCTTGTCAGACTTTCGCAAGAGATAGGACATTTAAAAAACGGAGGTCATGTTATTTTTGGGATTTGAATCAGGAACCTTGCGCTTAATAGACAATGCACTAACCATTAGGCCACATGGATTTAGTGGCAGATGGATCAAGCTTACGTCTGGGTCCGGCACAACTTTTTTAAAGGGCTCAAAACCCAATCTGTGGTCAAATGAAATTCTTGCCAGATAACCTTAACAGGTGGACATATATAGGTTCGTATTTTTTGATGCAGACAGCTCTAACTTTCTTAAGTAATGTTACAATCTGGAATGATCCCTCAACCAACATGAATATCATATTAGCTAGGCTCTTAGCTAACTGCCTCCAGTGTGCACTTATAGTCGATTGCGGTCGATTTCTATACTTGGGCGCACGACTTCAGGCGACGTCTTCCTATTTTGCGTGTTACGCCTGTTTGTGAATCGAAAACTTTGCAACCGGAGTAAAGATGCCTATTCGCTCTACATATTCTAGCCAGCTTTGAATAGGTCTATGTCGTTGTACAGCTCGTATTGTTCGCGGTTGAATTTTCGTCTCCATAGCTCGTCAAGGCAAACGGGACCGAAGAATTTTCATCTCGAATAGACCTTCTTGGACCGAAGACACAGCGTTTGTTAAGAGGAATTCTTTGTTTAATTTCTGACCAGATATTGTTTTCAGAGTGAATAGTAGAGCCGAGGTTGGCAAGTACCTCAAAGTTATATCTGCCAATGGTGATATTCTGTCCAAATTCGTGGATGTTGTGTGTCCGTTCGTGTTGACAGCATATACTGAGTCTTACCCTCATTTGCTGCTAATACCATTGTTGCCGCGTTCTGCTCTATATCAACAGTCGTGGCTTTGAAATTCCGTTGAGTCCTACCAATGGTGTCAATATCATCGGCGTATGCTAGTAACGGGTGATTTTTAAGAGGTTTAAAACTTTTTTTTTAAAAAAAAACACAAAAAATTCGAAAAAATGAATAAAATATTTATTTGAATCGATAGTTTGAACCTTGCAATTTAATGTTTAAAGATAATTTCATGCAAATGTTGACCGCGGCTGCGTCTCAGGTAGCCCATCCGCTGAGTCCAATTTTGGCATACTTTTTCACACATATCGGCCGGTATCTCACGAATGAATGCATGGATGTTGGCTTCCAGTGCGTCAATCGAAGCGGGCTTGTCCCTATAGACATTAGCCTTGACATACCCCCACAAAAAATAATCTAATGGTGTCAAATCGCACGATCTAGGCGGCCAATTGACCGGCCCGAAACGTGAAATTAACTGTTCACCAAACTCGCCTCGCAATTGCGCCATTGTTTCGCGTGCTGTGTGGCATGTGGCACCGTCTTGTTGAGACCACATATCATGCAAGTCAAAAACTTCCATTTCGGGCAAAAAAAAGTTTGTTATCATCGCTCGGTAGCGTTCACCATTGACAGTAACGCTGCGATTCGCATCATCTTTGAAGAAATATGGCCCAATAATGCCGCCGGCCCATAAACCGCACCAAACAGTGGCTTTTTCGGGATGCATTGGTAGCTGTTGCAATGCTTCTGGCTGATCTTCACTCCAAATGCGGCAATTTTGCTTATTTACGTACCCATTCAACCAAAAATGAGCCTCATCGCTGAACACAATTTTTCGATAAAAAAGCGGATCCTCGGCCAGCTTTCCAAGAGCCCATTCACCAAAAATTCGGCGTTGTGGTAGGTCGGCTGGCTTTAGTTCTTGCACCAGCTGTATCTTAAAAGGCTTTACGCCCAAATCCTTCCGCAAAATTTTCCACGTAGTGCTGTAACAAAGGCCTAACTGCTGGGAACGGCGCCGAATCGACATTTCGCGGTCTTCTGTCACACTAGCTGATACGGCCGCAATATTTTCTTCACTACGCACAGTACGTAAACGTGTTGGTGGTTTAATGTCCAACAAAGTAAATTTGGTGCGAAATTTGGTCACAATCTTCCGAATAGACTGCTCAGAAGGTCGAGAATGCCGATCATAAAATGGAAGCAGCGCGCGATGAACATTTCGAACCGAGCACGAATTTTGATAGTAAAATTCAATAATTTGCAAGCGTTGTTCATTTGTAAGACGATCCACGGTTAAATTGCAAACCAAACTGAAGCTGTTTGACAGTGACACAAGGTACTAAACACACGTCAGCTGTCAAAACCAGTGTTGCCAAAACCAAACCAGCTAAAAAATCACCCGTTAGTTGCACCGGTTTTCGGAAGATTGTGCTGCTAGTGTTGGCACTGGAGTTTTGCACAATCATCTCAAGAATCACATTAAAGAAGTCACATGACAGCGCATCGACATGTCTAAACCCTTTTTTGGTATCGAATGTGTCTATGAGCAGCGAAAATTCTCCATCGTCATCCTACACAAATGGACGAGTCTGGGCGGTTAGTCAATATATAAATGCCATTGTATGCGGCTTTGAAATCGATGATCAGTGGTAGACCTTCCTGGCCTAAAACCACACTGATAAGTGCCGATCAGGTTGTTGGTAAACGTTTTCAGGCGTTCAAATATGACGGTAGATAGCATCTTGTAGGCGATGTTAAGGAGACTTATGCCACTGTATTTGGCGCAGTTCAGAGGGTTTCCTTTTTTGTGGATCGGGCTAATGATGCTGAGGTTCCGTTCTTCAGGCATATTTTCATCCGACCAGATTTGGCTTATGATTTGTTGGATGTTTCTTACCAAGTCATCTCCGCCGCATTTGTAAAGCTCTACGGGAAGGCCGTCATTTCCGGCTCCCTTGTTAAGCTTGAGTTTGAATATTACTATCCTCACTTCACTTAGGTCGGATGGTTGGTAGTTTTCGCTGTCGCCGCCAATACTGTTGATTCGTTCTGCCTGACAGCGGAATGTTGTTTCGTCATCGCCGTTTAAGAGTCTGCAGAAGTGGTTCTTCCATATCCTCAGCATCGTCTGTGTTTCAACTACGATATTTCCTTGTTCACCTTGACAGCATTCTGTTAGAGCCTTGTATCCTTTGACGTTTTACACTTTGGTAAAACTTGCGAATATCGTTCCTGGAGGGGCATATCCTCGATTGCGCGCTATTCCTGCTCTTCTTTTTGAAAAGGCGGTGTTCTTTCCTTCTTCTCTGCTTATAGAGCTCAATGGCAGCTCTCGTATTCACCTGCTGCTTAGCCTTGTAGGCCTCGTTCTTAGCTGCGAGTCTCTGTCGGCATTCCACATCAAACCAAGGGTTTCTTGCTGCACATTAGTTGCTGCTGATCTAATGGGTTTTTGGCATCGTTGCCATTGTTCTTTGACATTCGATGCTGGTGGTATGGTGTTAATCGAGAAGTTAAGGGATACGCGTTGCACGAAGGCCTTGGCGGTCTCTTGCGATTGCAGCCTTTCGACTATAAATTTGTTGAAGGTTTGTTGTGACGTGGTAAGTATCCGTATTCTTACCGTTTCTGTAACATTGTCCGAGTCGTTGTTAGCCCCTCGGATTGTTCGGATATGCAAAATACTGTCTCATTATGTGTATATTGTCTCCATTGATCATGTGATTAATTTGTTTGACCGTTCGTTAATCTGGAGACCGCCATGTGCACTTATGAATATAAATGTGAGGAAACCGTTTTCCTACTATGGTGGCATAGCGTTCCGTAGCGAAGTCAATTAGCCTAAGTGCGTTGCCAGACGTGTTATCGTGTACGCTGTGCTTTCCGACAATATTGCTTTAAATGCCTTCTTTTCCCACCTTTGGATAAAAATCTCCCAGCACGATCTTAACATCGTACTTTGGTAGTCGCTCATATAGGTTTTGCCAAGGAGCTCGTAGAAGCAATCTTTAGCTATATCATCTGTTTCCTCCGTGGGGGCGTGAGCGCATTTAAGGCTTATGTTGGCGAATTTGGCCTTGATGCGAATTGTTATACGATCGCCAATGTCTTGGAAAAAGTAAGACTTCTTGCCTAAGTCTGGCACTTATAAAGAATCCGCATCCGAATAGTCTCACTATAACACGGTCCATAGTAGATGTCACAGTTTTTCTTCCTCTTTTTCCCCGGCCCATCGTATTTCCTGGATGGCAGTAATGTTGTTCGCCTGCACATCTGCTGTTTAATTTTCTCACATTTCAGGTACAGATATTCGTCAATTTTCTGTAATAAACTTTAATATGACAATCCTGGTCTGTCTGCTCAAAACATTAACCATCGAACATTATGTTCCAATATTAAGGATCAAAAATCGAAGACGAACAGACAGACGGTCATACGGATGGACACACAGACATGGCTAAATCGACTCTGCAAGTGATTCCGAGTCGATCCATTTACTTTACTCAATTATTTCTCTATGTTACGAACTATTTATCAAAACTAATATACCCCTATGCGATAGGGTACAAAAATGCACCCCCTTCCTAACTACATATGACAAGTGAACAATTTGCAATTTTCTCAGCACAAGGTTTCCACAATATAACCCCCATTTTCTGAATAAAATACTAAATTCCAGTACGTAGATATTCCTTATTTCTGAATGATGCCGAATACTTAAGAATCCCCGCTGAGAAATCCAAAATTCCGTTGAATCGACTCGAACGAATTTCCCTTCCATGTAAACATGAAACGCACGAATTTATTCAAATTTAATCAGAACTAATATCCCCAAGACCTTTGGCGTAAACAACAAATCCAATTTACCATCAACTTCAATTGCGAAATCCCCAACTGCTCTCGCAAGGCCAACTGCTGGTATGGCATCCCATGAATCGATATAAAGTACCACAGCGTACGAGTACTACCGCTCTCCATCGCATTCCTCATACTATTGGACTGGCCGCCCGTTCCATTCGGGAGTGTTCTCAAATTCTCGAGAGCTTATTAAAAAGCAGCCCTTTCCAATGTGGACTGCTACCCAAGACCACTTCTACATCAATACGCCGCGTAGGGCGGTCATTCTCTCTAGCCGGGTGCAGCTCTTGTTATAGTCGTTTGGCTATATTAACCGCACTCCTTGCGAGATAAGTTCTCCTATGCAATTACGTGGAATGCCCACAAAATGTCTGGCTCCAAAGGAATACGCGGAATACCGAATCTGACTCGAGAATAGCCTTCGCCGTCGTCCCGGCGAAAGGATACTGCATCGAGAATTATTGCCAGCGTGGAAAGCAATTAGTTTCTACTGCATGTCCTGTTCAGCGCTATATAACGACCGCAACTATGCCAGGCTATTATTACTTCCTAGAGTTAGAGTCGTCGTCGTAGTCGTCCTGCACACTAGCTCGTTGGCTCTCTATATCTCGTACATTGTACTTCAATGAGCACAAAGGATTACTGCTTGTTGCAGTTTTTATGCTGTATCGTCAGTTTTACTTTTTTATTACCAAGTCGTCTAAGTAGTGGTGGTTTAAAATGACAGGACATTTGAAAAAAAAAAAACCCTTTTTTTGTCAGGAGACATTTTGGTAATTACATCATTCTTTTGCAAGGTAGGCATACCTAGAGAGGGGGAAAGAGAGAGAGACAGCTGAACCTTATTATACTTCAGCCAGACTAAGTCACTGGGTATGATATCGAAACGACGTGATTACCATTTCCGTTGAAGGGATTTATTCATTACCGTTGGAGGCATTAAGTTGATGCTCACCAATGGAGAACGAAAGGATGTACTTTCATTTTGATCTGATGTTGATTGATACGCCCCAAATAAGGGCGGCGGAGAACCCCTTTGTATTGCAAAACACAAAGGACGTTAACTTTGAGATGAAAAGCCCGAAAGTTTGACGAGAAAATAGTAGGCAAGGATATATACGCCCGTAGACAGAAGATGAACGTAATGGATGTTTTAATTGAGCCATCAATCAAGTCTACGGACTTGGGATTTTGTTTGAAATGCGAACACGCGCCTGGTTTAGCTGGGGAAGCTTGATTGTGTTTAAGGATTTTTTTTTTATTAAAAATTATTTCTATATGAACAAAAGCCTATTAGAGGGGATTTCACTTTACGCCTGAATAATTGTCCTGGCTAAATGAAAGCTCTGTCCTGAGTGAGCACGATTTATTACTGTCATTAGGGATTTTTGCAAAATTTTATTCAAAATTTGTAACAAGGATCAATGATGATGTTTTATTATCCCTTGATGTGGGGTTGGAGGGATTTTTTTTTGATGAACATCCTTTCCACTCAAAATGTCCACTTTTACAAGGACTCAACACGTTAATCTGAGTTAAATGCTGTAGACAAACACATATCGTGCAACCCATCATGTGTATCGCTGAAAAGAGGATAAACACGCAAGGACAAGGATGGTGTTGTTCGTATTACTATACGGACACTATGTTGTGATTATTATGCAAATGTGTGGTAAGTAATTAATTCGAAATGACACCATTACAAGGATTAGGCGTAGAGTGGTAAGTTTATCAATGTCATGGGCAAAAGGGATTGTCCTTTCACATGTTCGCTTTTGTGGAGGAAGGACATTGACCGAGACTATTTGCGAGTTGACCTTCACGTGGGGATGATTTAAAGGTGAGACTACCCTTGTAGAGTTAGAATGATTTGGTCTGCGAGTTGAAGCCATAAAACAGCAGTTGCTTGGAAATGTAAGCCAAGGGCTGGAATACTTGGCGCGTGTCGAGTTTATTAAGTTTAAACCTTTTTTGAAGTTTGTGGAGGGTATGATAGCTTGCTAGTATTTGGGCAAGAAACCTTTGGATAAGAGATCAATATTCTCAAGATCAAGATAGAATACTTTGTGGCTCTGAAAAATTATGTATCGCGGGGTATAGCTATTGCAAACAGTTACTGGATTTCACAAAAAAAAAATTCACTTGCTGCAGCTCGGTGAGGAATTTTCCTGAAATGTCAGTATTACGTGATATTGACATGCACGATTCATATCTGGTTCCGACGTAGAAGCGTCAGCCGATGTACACAATGGTGAGGTATCATGTCTAAAACGGTGAAGGTATACTTGCGATAGCCACAGTGACCAGACAGGAACTGAGTGATATGATAGTTGCAGTCGCCATGCTCTACTTATCCAGTCTTGGATTATCGATATCAGTTTGTGCGTCCATTGGCCTTTCGTTGTATTGGCCCAACGAGCTTGTAAGCTAGCCGCTGACTCTACCTTCTCTTCCTGATTGTCATTGGCATCGTATATTTTGAACATCTCGTCTGCCAGGATGTCGATAGGAACCATGCCTGCTATGACAAAGCGTACTCGTCTCGAAAGTCTGTAGAGCGTAGAGTCTGTATGTTGACGACAGTCTGCTTTTGGTCTTCGTCCTCTGCATTTGCCAAGATTGGGGCGATTGCTTTCGCGCAACGCGTATCCCTTAACCTCTAGATTCACACCATACCAATGGCAACGATGCCAACCTGCCATTAGATCAGCCACAACTGATGTGCTAGGTTTTTCGCGCCCACCAGCAAGGAACCCTTGGTTTAATAAGGAATGCTGACGGATGCTCGCAACCAAGAACGAATCCTGCAAGGCTAAGCTGCAGGTGAAGACAAGAGCTGTCGCAGAGTTCTATGACAGAGAAGAAGAGAAGATCACTGGCTTTTCAGAAAGAAGAAAAAGAATAAGAAAATCACGCGATGACTTGGTAAGTAACATCCACCAACTCATGAGCCAAATCTTGTTAGATGAAAGTACGCCTGAAGAATGGAACCTCAGCATCTCTCACCCTCTGAACTCCGCCAACCACAGAGACATAAGTCACCTCAACATCGCTTCCAAGGACCCTTTTGCCATAATATGTGAACACCTGAAACAGTTTACCAACAACCTGATACGCCCTTATCAGTGTGGCTTTAGGCCTGGAAAGTCCACAACGGATCAAATCTTCACACTTAGGAGGGTCCTGGAAAAAACCGAAGAAGTCCAAAGAAGTCAAAGCCCCTTACGACAGCATTTATAGAGACGAACTAAACAGAGCCATGTCTAGTTTTGGTAGGATGACAATGGAGAATTATCGCTGCTCCATCGGGGTCTGCTCTGCTGCTGTTTGTTTTTCTAGGCATCGATGCATCACGTTCCGTGATCATGGCACCTATATGAGAGTCCGCGAGAATCTGAGCTGTTCCAATATGATTTGGATCTTCGTTCAACTTCTCTTCGAATGTGTTCTTATCGAGCTGGACTTTGGGTTTGCTTTCCAGTATTATCATCTGGTGGATGTTGTGTGAATATTCCTCACTGACCCTCCACTGTATGTTTTCGTGATTGAGTTGCTCGCAAGTTTGATGTTGATAATGGAGACTAGTCCAGCCTTCCGTTATGTATACGAACTGCCCTCGTTAGAGGAGCCAATCCGTGGCCCATGCATTGAAGTCGCCTCTAATGATCACTGGGGCTCTCTTGAGCGCATCCGAAGTTAGGATATCCAGAATTACCTGGTATTCGATCAGACTGGGTCTTGCTATATCGACATGTTATAGGCATATGGATCCCATTAATTTTCTTGCTGATTTTCGTCATGATAGCAACCCTCGCTCTTTTAAGTTTAGCAAGTCAAATCATGTTGGATGAGACCAGTATCCAATGGTTACCACTTGTAAGTTAAACAAGCACAATTGATGTGTAGTCGAATTTACATCGACTGGGCATAGCCAAGTTAGAGCTGATCAGAGTTGCCCTCGTTCTACAACATCCAACCATCACATATTGATGTCCTGATTGCAATACATTGTACAGGGTGCAGCCTGCGGCCACATAACATCCTTTTTTTCAAATGCTCACCATTCAAGGTATGGGAGTAGTTGCAGTGTGGTGGTGTGGCTGTGGTCTCATTCGACAGAAATGCAATATTTAATTTCTGAGTGTTCGATGATGGCTGGCCAATCTCTTCCTAAATACCCCTAAAGTAAACTTAATCCATCCATAGTTTAACATAAAATTATGAAGTAAAATAAGTCTTCCAATAGGGACTTCCGAACTTTGACAATTGAAAGCGCCCATACTGTAGAAGCTACATCTCTCAAATTGTCATTTATTCAGTCTGTTGTGCCAAATTGCAACGTATGGACACAGCGTTCAACAATACGTGTAACTGATAAAATTGTTTTGTCAAAATGGGTGTTCTGTTCGGGCAACGTTCCGAGCACTTTGCCTATTTTACGATCGCCCTAATCGTCCTACCGAGAGGACTAATCGAAGTGGGGTGGCTAAATTTGAGTCCACTGGTTCAGCAAATAATAAAACAATACCCGCACGTCGACGAAACGCAAGATCTGTCGAAAATATCGCCGCTGTGTACAGAATCCGAGAAAGTCGATTTCACATTGCTCATAAGAACTCGAACATTTACAGAACACAACTTGGTGAATGTTGCGTCGTGACTTGACTTAAACTCATTCCTTGTTGTTCAGCCAATAAATTTGGCTGAAGATCAGGCTTTTGTTGGCTATCCATAGCCCTTGCAACGTTATTCCGGATAGCTTAGGTTAGGTTAGATGGGTTGTTGACGCTCGGGTGAGTTGTCAAGCTCGCATAGGCCTACGTGGGCCCATAGCGATACCCTTCGAAGAAAGTACCCTGAAATAGAGAAAGAGGATACCTGTTTAAGTTCGCTAGTGATACTAATGCGGTGCTGGTCTGTGTTGCTCCTTCAGCCTCAAAGAGGTAGTTGCTCCGTCCTGATCTGCTACAAAAGCGGACTATCTGCGCTATTGGGATAGTCGTTAGGTCACTTAGGTCATCGAAGTAAAGGCTGCCTAGTATTTTTAGATGGCTTCCACTGATCGCAGGGCAGTGACATAGTAGGTGTGAGACCTCTTCTTCGACGTCTGGGTCGCTGCATTTGCTGCAAAGTTGGTTCGCACCAGTCAGTTTTATCTTATTGGAGTGCTTACACAACAGGTTGTGACCTTTAATCACTCTCACCGAATGGATGCTCATTTTGTGACCTTCGGAGATGGGCCCCAATTTTTTGCCGCAGATTCTGTTGCAGCTATAGAGGGCAATATTTGCTTTCTTTAGTCTTTCTTCAACGTTTAGATTCCAGTTCAGTTTACTATCAAGTACCACCCCCAGATTTTTCGCGCTTGCTGACAATTAGAGAGTCGAATCTTCCAAAGACGGTGCCGGAAATGCTGGGATCGATCTCCTGTTAGTAAAGAGAACCAGTTCTGTTTTGTTTGGGTTTACACACAGCCCGCAAGACTATTTCGGATAATAGTATACTGAGGAAATTCAGCTGATCCTCGTCGTATAGGACTTTGTTGCGATACTGTTTTATATAGATGCTAGAATTCTGACTGGAACAGAGATATGCTCTCAAACAGCCGTATCATTTCCAAGAAGGATGGTGCTACATTGAATCACACGAGATAACAAAGGCGATATTTCACCAAAAAAGGGCAATCCTTCAATCAAGTTGAATGCTTTGAAATAGCCGTTTTAGCTTCCTACCCAGCAATAAAGACCTGGCCATAGAACTACGCATTGGTCGTTTAGGGTGCCTAAGACATATCGAGCGAATGGACCCCAATAACTCTGCTCGCAGAGTCTCCAATTTCAAGCAAAACATTGGATGCAGAAGAGAAAGACCTCGCCTTTAGTGACGCGCACAAGAAGAAACCGCCCTCAACCAACTTGAAGTATGCAGATGGAGGTAGTTAACTAAGGATCGTGCTTATCAGAGAGGCATATTGGTTGAGGACCAGCTTCATTTCTGACTGTAGCATCACTTAAATAAGCCTGCTACTATCTGACCAGGCCAGTTAATATAGAAACTGATCATGACGTAGAAGCCCTAACCAACGAGTTTCGGTTTTTTTGAAAATTAATCTTTAACTTCCACAGTATCCTTTAATTTGATCAAAATCAAGCTGCAAGAGTATTTTGATGATCCCGACTGTCGGACCTAATCTGAATACCAACAGATCGTCTACGAAAGTTATTGTACGTCTGAGAAAATCTACAAGATCACTTCCATAAATGCTAAACAATATCGGGAAGTTCACCGCCCTCTGCTGTAAACAGTTTTCAATTTCAAAGGGTTTACTCGAAGATGTGATCTTAGACAGCGAATGTCTTTCTCACAAATATTTCATAAATTATACAAAGGATAGGTCTATGGTTGCGAGGTCAGGTTTAACCAGATGGTGTTAGGGATAGTGGCGTGCCTTGCTCGCGAAACGAACTGATTTTTCAGAACAATGTTGTATTCCTCAATCCAGTTGGAAGCAACCCTCTGTTGACTTTTTTTTCGAAAACTTTGCTCACAGGGCTCCATTCAACTGAACCGAATGGAGCCCTGTTGATTATTTTTTTTCGAAAAGCTTGGATTACATTCGGTTGAATGTTTATTAACCGAATATCTCCGAGCATTCTTCTGTCCTTGATCTATTTAGTGATAGGTTGTACGATCGTGTTCTGTAATACTCCGGGTAGTGTGCATTATCTAGGCCGTTGAAGATATCGACACCTTCTATTAGCAGATGTCTTAGCACGATGCCTTGGAACCATCCTCTCCCGCCGACTTTTATATTTTTCAAAGGCGCATATATTTTTGCACGAAGATCATCAACCTGTAGGGGGCTATAAAATTCGAGTTGTTTTCTTAATTGATTACGTTAATACCGTGATTTTGAGATAGTCAAGCTGGAAGTTCAGTGAGCAGTTAAAGTGATTCTAATGGTGTTTTCCTTAATATCGCTGATAGGGCGAATAAGATTGTTCACCATATAAAAGGTTTAAATAAAGTGAACAACGCTCCGGATTCGCCACCTCCTTTGGATCTTACTTATCGGGCTCCCGACCCGTGAATAAAAGTCTCTGCCTGAGACACTACCTTCCATCCTTTAAGATCCCTGGCTCGCTGCTTCCAGTTGTCTAGACCAAGCGCTCTGGCATCCGTTATGGCTTGGTCTTTAAAACGGAGGTTCGGTCTTCCTTGCCTTCTCGAACCTGAAGGCTAAGATTCGAAGATCCTCTTAGGTGGAGCATTATTGTCCATTCGCTCGATGTGACCGAGCCAATGTAGTCGACGTGTTTTGGCTTTTTGGACAACATCCACATCTTGGTACATTCGCCCTCCTCGTGCACAGGACCAAAAATCCGCCGAAGTATTTTTCTTTCGAAGGAGCCCAATATCAGCTCTCCCTTCTTGCTTAACGTCCAGCACTCGGCACCATAAAGCAGAACTGGCAGGATAAGGGTTTTTTAGAGCACACATTTCGTCCTTCGAGTTAGGAGTTTTGAACCCAGTTGTTTCGGCAAACCGAAGTAGCAACGGTTTCCTAGGGTAATTCGTGGAGTTTATGTTAACTCCCAGGTAGGTAAACTCCTAAACTACCTCGAAATTGCTGCTATCAATAGTGACGTTTTGTCGTAGGCGTTGGACAGATGCTTGTTTGTTTGTTGATAGCATGTACTTAGTCTTGTACTCATTTACTTCAAGGCCAATGGATTTCGCCTGTTTTTCAATCGCCGTAAAAGCTTTTATCACGGCACGCTGGGAGCGACCGATGATGTTAATATCGTCCGCAAAGCCCAGCAGCTGGAAAGACCTGTTGAAGATAGTGCCTTCCGTGTTGACACCTGCCCTGCGCACTATCAGCGAGATCGAGATTGAAGAAGTCACATAATAACGCGTCTCCTTTCCGAAATCCGGTGCATGTTTGGAACAGTTCGGAGGAGCTACTTTCCAAACTGCACCTTGCAGAGCGTGCTTTCCAGCTACACAGCTGAGGCAGTTTTGCAGGAATTCCGAATTCGGCCATCGCCATATAGAGCTCCTGACGATGTATGCTATCATACGGTACTTTGAAGTCGATGAATAGGTGGTGAGTTTCGACTCGAAATTCGTTGGTCTTCTCCAGGATTTGCCTCAGTGTGAACAGTTGGTCTATAGTCGATCTGCCGGGCTGGAAGCCACACTGGTACGTTCCGATTTGTATGTTGCAGAACGGTTTTAGACGTTCACACAGTACGTTGGATAGGATCTTGTATGCGACGTTATGCAGGGATATGCCTCGATAGTTCTTGCAAGACATAGGATCGCTTTTTTTGTAGATGGGCATATGGAACATGCTCCCTACCAAAACATCACCAGCGTATATAAAAATCTCCGCTGGTAAGCCATCAGAGCCTGTGGCCTTGTTGTTCTTAAGCTTTTTTATAGCTAGGCCACCTTCTTGGAAATGCTGCTTAAATACATCTACTATTCATTGCGCTTCGATGACTAGGTTTCCTTCGCTGTCTCGAAGAGCCTGCGGTCCGGTTTTGTAGCCAGCAGCCAGTTGCTTGGCTTTTTTATAAAACCTCCGGATGTTGTTATGATCGCGCGACTCTTCGATCTCCTTGAGCTGGGAGGCAGCGTAGGGTATCTTCTTTCTACGCAGGGTCTTCTTTTCCTCCCTTCTCCTGGCTCGATACTCTACTCTCGCTGCCCTTGTTTTGCGCTGCAGCGCTTTCTTGTGTGCATCTTCTGTCACCTTTTTCTTGTACACGCATTCATCATCATACCACGGGCTCTTTCTCGGAGATGGCTGGTACCCTACAGTGGTTTCGGCTACCTCCTTGATGATGTCGCGATACTGGAACCACTGATTGTGGTAGGTGAGTGCACAGAGGAGAGTTTCATACTCAGGCGCTCACTGTAGGCTCTGGCTACTCCAGGTGTGCTAATGTGTACAACGTCGAATTTCTTCTTCTGGGCAGTTTCCAGCTTCTTCTCGTTGGACAGTCGAGCTCTGAATTCAGCCGCGACAAGAAAATGGTCAGAGTCGACGTTTGCTCTTACTTACTTACTTACTTAAGTGGCGCTACAGTCCGGAATGAACCTGGGCCTCAACCAACATGCCTCTCCAATTAGCCCGGTCCTTAGCTAACTGCCTCCAGTTGCGCACTCCAAGTTGGTTGAGGTCGGTTTCCACTTGTGCGCGCCACTTAAGGCGAGGTCTTCCTCTACTGCGTCCGACGTCTGGCTGGGAATCGAAGACTCTGCGAGCCGGAGTATTGGTGTCCATTCGTTCTACATGTCCTAGCCATCTTAAACGTCCAATGCGGAGTTTTTTGACCAGGGGCATGTCGCTGTACAGCTCGTATAGTTCTTGGTTGAATCTTCGTCTCCATAGCCCGTCAACGCAAACGGGACCGAAGATTTTTCGAAGAATTTTCCTCTCGAATCTACCAAGGATTTCTTCATCCGCTTTTGATACGGTCCATGCTTCAGCGCCGTAGAGCAGGACTGGGATGATCAGGGTCTTATATAGGGTTTCCTTAGTAGTTCGAGTGAGGGCTTTACTACTAAATTGCCTTCTTAGCCCGAAGAAACAGCGGTTGGCAAGAGTAATTCTTCGTTTAATTTCTGACGAGATGTTGTTGTCAGAGCTAATAGCGGAGCCGAGGTAGACAAAGTCCCGTACTACCTCAAAGTTATATCTGTCAATGGTGACGTTCTGTCCAATTCGTCGATGTTGTGAGTCCTTTCGTGATGACAGCATATACTTAGTCTTACCCTCATTTACTGCTAAACCCATTTTCGCCGCTTCCTTCTCTATACTAGCAAACGTGGCTATGACATCACGTTGAGTCCTACCAATGATGTCAATATCGTCAGCGTATGCTAGTAGTTGCACCGACTTTTGGAAAATTGTGCCTCTGGTGTTGGCTTTGGAGTTTTGCACAATTCTCTCAAGAATCAGATTAAAGAAGTCACATGACAGCGCATCGCCTTGCCTAAATCCTTTTTTGGTATCGAATGTGTCGGTGAGGTCGTTTCCGACCCTGATGGAGCAGCGAGAATTCTCTATCGTCATCCTACACAAACGGACGAGTTTGGGCGGTATACCAAAACTAGACATGGCTCTATACAGTTCGTCTCTATAAATGCTGTCATATGCGGCTTTGAAATCGATGAATAGGTGGTGGGTATCGATTTGGACTTCTTGAGTTTTTTCCAGGATCTGCCGAAGCGTGAAAATTTGATCGGTTGTGGACTTTCCTGGCCTAAAACCACACTGATAAGGGCCAATCAGGTTGTTGGTAAACGGTTTCAGGCGTTCACATATTACGGCAGATAGGATCTTGTAGGCGATGTTGAGGAGACTTATGCCTCTGTAGTTGGCGCAGTTCAGAGGGTCTCCTTTTTTGTGGATCGGGCAAACGATGCTGAGGTTCCATTCTTCAGGCATATTTTCATCCGACCAGATTTGGCTTATGAGTTGGTGGCTGTTACTTACCAAGTCATCTCCGCCGGCCTTATAGAGCTCAGCGGGAAGGCCGTCATTTCCGGCAGCCTTATTAAGCTTGAGTTTAGATATTGCTATCCTCACTTCACTCAAGTCGGGTGGTTGGCAGTTTTCGCTGTCGTTGCCAATATTGAATGGTTCGTTCTGCCTGACAGCGGAATGTTGTTCGTCATCGCCGTTTAACAGTCTGCAGAAGTGGTTCATCCATATCCTCAGCATCGACTGTGTCTCAACTACAATATTTCCTTGTTCATCTCGACAGGATTCTGTTCGAGCCTTGTATCCTTGGCTTTGACGTTTTACACTTTGGTAAAACTTGCGAACATCGTTCCTGGAGTGGCACCTCTCTATATCCTCGATCGCGCGCTTTTCTTGCTCTTTTTTCTTCTTGCTGAAAAGCCGATGTTCTTCCCTTCTTCTTTGCCTATAGAGCTCAATGGCAGCTCTCGTCTTCACCTGCAGCTTAGCCTTGTAGGCCTCGTTCTTGGCTGCGAGCATCTGTCGGCATTCCTCATCAAACCAGGGGTTTCTTGCTGGTGGGCGCGAGAAACCTAGCACATCAGTTGCGGCTGATCTAATGGCCTGTTGGCATCGTTGCCATTGCTCTTCGACATTCGATGCTGGTGGTATGGTGTTAATCGAGAGGTTAAGGGATACGCGTTGTGCGAAGGTCTTGGCGGTCTCTTGCGATTGCAGTCTTCCGACATTAAGTTTTTTCACAGTATTTCTGGATTGTTGTGGCGTGGTGGATGTCCGCATACTTAGCTATATCATCTTTTTGTCTGAGCGTGAGCGCATATAAGGCTTATGTTGGCGAATTTGGCCTTGATGCGGATTGTTACTATGCGTTCGCTAATGTCTTGGAAACATAAGACTTCTTGCCTAAGTCTGGCACTTATAACAAATCCGAATCCGAATAGTCGCTGTTTCTGCTCACTATAACACGGTCCGTAGTATATGTCACAGTTTTTCATCCTCTTTTTGCCCGGCCCATCCCATCGTATTTCCTGGATGGCAGTAATGTCTGCTTTGTAGCAGTTTAGGGCTTCCGCTAGTTGTTCGCCTGCACCTCTCCTGTTTAATGTTCTCACATTCCAGGTGCAGATACGAACGTCGTTGTCCTTTTTTCGTTTAGCAGGGTCGTCAACAATAAAATCCGTCCTTTCCGAGGCTATTGGTTGCTTCGTAACCATGTTTTTTTTTTCTGTGGGTGGGTAGTTAACCCAAAGCACAACCCCCAACCTGGAGGGCCAGTTCCAATTTATTAGATACCCCTAGGACACGGGGCCATCAGTATCCACTACGGGATTGAGCGCTGCCGTTGGCCTTTCGGTTCATCCGCCACCATCTCTGTTCAAGGGGCCTGACTAACCCTTGAAATTCCTAGACAACCTGTTGTCCGAATATGTCAGAGCAGCTCATCTAGGTTCGCCTGGGACAGCAGGCCGGGTATTCATCCGTGCCATTCTCACCAGGGTGTTTATAGTGTTGCTGTTTTTCGTCGTGTTATCAACACTCGCACTTATCGTTTAGCAAGTCAAATCCGGTTGGATGAGACCAGTACCCGATGGTTACCACTTGGAGGTAAAGATAAGCACATTTGATGTGTAGTCAGAGTTGCAACACTGGGCATTGCCAAGTTAACGCCAATCAGAGTCTACCCTCGTTCTACAACACCCAACCAACGTTTGCTCTTGCATCGTGATAAAAACCGTCGTTCGAGTCGAGACCTTCTGGACAGACGTAGGAATCTGTCTGTTTTCTGACATCTGTGGATTTCGGGCAAATGGTTTGTCTCTGTGATCATTCTCCTGACGGGAACATATTCAGACTATAGGTCCTGCTCTAGTGCAAACTTACAGATTTTCTGCAATTCTCTGAAATGAACTGTAGGTGGTTTTTGAATAGTGACTTCAAAATCCTGATATATCCGAATCGTATCTTCCGTTAGATAAACTGTCTGTGCAGCCATTTTCACCTCGTAGCAGTGTTATTCTTGTGGAATTCATCATTTTTTGGAGCGTGCAGTAGATCTACGCTCTAACCACTAGGCCACTGCACCCACATCATAATCGAGCACATGGCAGTTAAATCCTTAACACATATCCAAAGTCCGATATCAATGTCCATAGGCCTAGAGCATTTTAACACTAGAAACACCATTTAGTTTATAGCCTCCCAACTACTCGACAACTATTGACGTAATCGTCTCTAGTCGCATCCTACACTAGACGAATCCGTGTCTATTGCTTCCGGTATATTGAATTAGGTGAACTACCTCCACACTTGATTCTGCAAAGGAAAAAACGAAAAAAAAACTTCAAATCCATTGCAAACGAGTTGCCCATGCATATGCATATTGAGCCAAACTTAAACCCGCTCTGCGACATTAGACGTAATTGGCAGAGTGGGCATGGGCTTGGGCTTGGGCACTCTCCATCCGCGTGTAGGAATAGGAACCGCCGTATTGAGTTTGAGTATCTGTCTGTACGACGACCACACTCTCCGCATTACAATTTCATACTCAGGTATGAAACATCGACTCCTCCAAGCCGCAGAGCCGCGCCAGACCAAGTCCAAAGCAGTCTATCCCGCCAACCCTCATCCAGCAGCAAATCTATGATTTCATGAATGAGCCGATGTATGAGTCACCGCATCGCGTCGATGTTACCGCACCGCCACCGCAAATTACTCGCACTCACTACGCCAACATGTGCACGCGCTCGTTCGACTTGGGGGCCCTAATCTAATTGAACGATCCCGAGCCCGCAATAAACCAAAACAAACCGCGCTCACAGACACACACACTAGTCGCGCAGCCGACAAACGTCAAACGCCAACAAAACGAACAAAACCCGCGCGAACAACGAACAAACTCCGCACATACTTCGTGTGATTTACTCGACAGTGCACACGCCGTTCGAGCTCCTCGGGAGCGGGGCACTGGAGTGCGGATGGAGTATACTCTGGCGACACTGGCTCCCAGTTTCATGAATGAATGCTGAACACCGCGCTGCACCCGTGATTCGTTGTAGCCGTCTTCGCGCATTGGATACTTAATGACAGCGTCTGCGGCAGACGGCTTCATAGTTATTAATTATGTTTCCTTCGTGCACCCGTGTGCGCATAAAGAGCGGTAACCACGCTCCGAATCCGAATCCGGACCTATGCGACATATAGCACAGCACACCACACGTGATGAGTGACGGGGTACGGCGCGAGGTGACAGCGTGCGCGAATGCATCTGTTGTAGGCAGTGGAAGACTCCGGTGGACTGTTTCTGTTGCTTTGTGTGCGTTGTGGGTTCCATTTTAGCCGGTTTCCGGACGGAATCATCGGCTGACTGATATGTCAGGTAAAACGGAAGAAGGCGTACGCGCTGGAGACAATCGGATGGGATTTTAATGAGTTTGCTGTGGCCGTGGTGCTGGCCAGGGGGGGGGGGGGGGAAGAAATATGTTTTGCTGGGCTTTTTCCAGCTCGGATATTGGATGGTGGGCACGTACCGTGAGGGTTTTGCTGTGGCAGGCCACATCTATTTTTAGCTTTCGTCATGCGGTGACTAATGACATTGCGCGTACATATGCATTCAGCTTCTGCATTACGACTGCCGATCGGATACAGGAAATTACACACGGTTTAGATGGATTGTTGACACCATAGATGGGGTTCCGGCAAAGTGTGGCGTGCATTGGTTGTGGCTTATTAGGCATACAAGTGAAATTGGTGTTCTCCCAAAAGGGCCAAGGGTTTCGGGTCATTTTCGAAATTATTATCAATTGGTCACGTAAAATGACCGTTAGCCGGAAGGAGACGCGAGCCACTGAATTTAGTTACAATGTATCTGTAATAATTCTCTATGTTGGTTTTGAAGACCACCCGTATTGTGTGAAGCCTTATTGACAAGCAACGGCATAGTGTTTCCATGGAATTTTTTTCTCTGACATTTTCAAGGCCAATACGCAACAGACTATCCGTCCTTGATATGAGCTCTCTTCTGAGATAATATTTTTCCAGATAATAAATTGAACTGTTTTATTATTCATGTGCTCCGGCAATTTGCGGATGAAAACCGCTCCAGGCGGTCCAATCAAATTCGCATTTCACATTTCACAACGTAAAACGCAATCAATCCTTAAATTGACATAAAATGCACAGCAAGGGGTTAAGTGTATACAATACAGGGAAAGTTATGGAGCTACAAGGGATTGATGAAGATTATCCCGGAGAGGTGGTTTGGTAGAGGACAATCTAGAGTAAAGTCAAGGTTTGAGTTTTAGATTGTAACTTGGGACAAGTTTGGTGGCAACTCGCATAAAAAAGATTGATACACTTCTGAAGGACATACAAAGGTACAGAGAACAACACCAAAAGCGGCGTCGAAAATCATCTTCAACCATATTTTGGTCGTTATCATCGTCCAACTGAATGCATTATTCATAAAACCATCACCAATTCTGAACAAATTTTAAGCTATTGGACATTCATCCAAAAACCAGAGTGCATTGAGCCAGTAATAGATAATGAGATATTGCTGCAGTAAGAGAGAGTATTTCTGATCAACCAATTCGTAGCCGTTCTCAAGGTTTAGGCATCTCTTATGGAACGTTGTGGCATATTTTGAAGCGTGATCTTGGCTTTAAAGCGTATAAAATCTAACTCGTTCAAGAATTGAAGCCGACAGACTTTGGATTACGTTTTTATTTCGGTTCCAGCTGTTCCAAGGACCACACTTGGAACAGCCTCAAATGGTTCCATTTTTTCTTTGTTTTTAGTGATGGAGATTATTTTTGGTTTAACGGATGAGCAGCCAGAGCCAATTTAACAGCTACCAATGCAACCCCAAAAGTGCACTGTTTGGTTCGTTTTATGGGCAGACGGCATCATCGGAACATCGGAAGGATCGCGTGTTACTGTCAATGAAGATCGCTTGAGTCACGATGTTCGATTATGCAGATCTCCGAAACCGCTGAACCGATTTCGATGAAATTTTGTTAATCTGTATTGTATGGTCCAACTGAAGAGATTGGATAGTTTTTACGTTGTAAGTTACCGTCAACGTTTCTTATTGCCAACTAAAAGATAAAAAAAAGGGTTGCGATTCATAAGGTACTAGTAGATGGCGGTCCAACTCAGACATCTAGCCGTAGAGAAGCTCAGCCGAATAAGCTAGTAGACCTACAAATGTAAAGTTTGGACGATGATTTCAACAGGGAAAGAGCAGAGCACTGTATCATGTCTTGCAAACACATGACTTTCAAACACATGACTTTCAAACACCGAATCTAATCCATGTATGAACAGTTCGGAATGGGATAATTGTTGTTTAGAATTAATATAAAACTTGACTGAATACATTCATTATTTCTAATGTCATTGTGAACTAAATTTCATTGTAACTTTTATAATTGTCAACCGAAGTTTGATGGTACACGAATAAATGTTTTCTCCTTCTTCTGGATATTAAGCTCGAGCTGACTGGTTTGTCTTTCATTTATCTCCTCGGTTTCGACTTCGCTTTTCATCAATAATCGAATTTTTGAATTGATTTTTACAAATTTCATTTTATATATTGCGGGGAAATTACATTGAATAATGGGTACTGTCCTAGGAGTATCTATAAATTTGGAGCTGGCCCTATAGGTTAAGGGTTGTGAGTAACTATCCACTCACGAAAACAAATTTTTGTTACGAACAAGAAGCGGTTCAGCTGAACTAGCGAACTAGCGGATTACTGCCATCCAATAAATACGATGGCATGTCCCGGGCGAAAAGAGGGTGAAAAACTGTGACGTCTACTACGGACCGTGTTATAATGACCAGAAACAGCGACTATTCGGATGAAGATTTATTATATGGGCCAGATTTAGGCAAAAAATTTTATGTTTCCATGGTATTAGCGAACGGTTTGAAACAATCCACATCAATTCCAAATTCACCAACATAGGACTTTTTTGCGCTCACGTTCCGACCGACATACAGAGGAAAACGATGATATAGTGAAAGTCTGTTTCTACGAGCTCCTTTACAAAACATATGAGCGAATCGGTAGTCGATCAGTACGATGTTAAAATCGTAAAAATCTTGCGCAAAGTATGAAGAGTAGACATCTTTGGCAGTATTGTCAGAAAATACAGTCTACAAGACAACACGTCTGGCAGTTGACTTCACTGCCAATCCAAATGCCAGTACACGTTTACCTCACCTCTATATTCAAAAGTGGGCATAACGATCTCCAGATCAAATTGATCACATAGACAAAAGGCACTCGCATCCAGTTTTTTTGATGTCGGAACACTCCAAGGGGTTAATATCGACGCGGACTACAACCTTGTTACAGCCAATGTAATAATGCGGATATCCACAACTCCACAACAAATGAGAAATACTGTGAAAAAATTGATTGCCGAAAGACTGCAATCGCAAGAAACTGCCAAGGCCTTCGCAGAAAGGGTATCACTTAACCTCTCAATTAACACTATACCACCAGCATTTAATGTCGAAGAGCAATAACAACCCTGTCAACAAGCCATCAGATCAGCCGCAACTGATGTGCTAGGTTTCTCGCGCCCCTTAGCAAGAAACCCTTGGTTTGATGAGGAATGCTGACAGATGGTCGAAGCCAAGCTGCATATTAAAGCTGCATATTAAAATAAGAGCTGCCATTGCTCTGTAGGCAAAGAAGGAGAAAATAATAGGAATGATGTTCGCAATACATACAGGGATACATGGCTGTAACATAATCCTGTCGAGATGAACAAGAAAATATCGTAATACAGTTGATGTGAGAACATGGAAGAACTGCCAAAACTGACGGCCTTCCCGCCGAGCTTTACAGATCCAGTTGAGATGACTTGGTAAGCAACATTGACCAACCGCATCGTTTGCCCGATCCAAAAAAAGGAGATCCGCCAGAGGCATTAGTCTCCTTTACATCGCCTACAAGATCCTATCTGCCGTAATATGTAAACGCCTGAAACCGTTTACCAACAACCTGATCGGCCCTTATCAGTGTGGTTTTAGGCCAGGAAAGTCCACAACTGATCAAATCTTCACACTTCTGGAGATCCTAGAAAAAACCCAAGAAGTCCAAATCGATACCCACCAACTATTCAGTGATTTCAAAGCCGCATATGACGAACTATACAGAGCCATTCCATGTTTTGGTGTACCATCCAAACTCGTCCGTCTGTGCAGGATGACGATAGAGAATTCGGTCGGAAACGACCTCACCGACACATTCGATTCCATTTAGGCAAGACGATATACTGTCATATGACTTCTTTATCTAAATCTTGGGAAGATTGTGCAAAACTCCCGAGCTAACACCAGAGGCACAATCTTCCAAAAATCGGGGCTACTACTAGCATACGCCGACAATATTGACATCATTGGTCGGACTCAACGTGATGTCATAGCCCCGATTGCAAGCATAGAAATGAAGCGGCAAAAATGGTCTTAGCAGTAAATGAGGTCAAGGACACACAACATCAACAAATTGTGCAGAACGTCACGATTGACAGGATATAGCTTAGCGGTAGTACCCGACTTAATCTACCACGACTCTGCTTTATCTCTGACAACAACATCTCGTCATAAATTAAACCAAGAATTACTCTTGCTAACCGCTGTTTCTTCGGACTAAGAAGGCAATTCAGTAGTAAAGCCTCACTCGAACTACTACAGAGATCCTATACCAGACCCTGATCATTTCAGCCTTGCTCTACGGCTCTGAAGCATGGACCATATCATAAGCGGATGAAGAAGTCTCTAGTCGTTTTGAGGGGAAATTTCTTCGAAAAATGTTTGGTCCCGTTTGCGTTGATGGTCTACAGCTGTACAGCGACATATCACTAGTCAAGAAAACTTCTGGTTCATTTTGATCTGTAGCGCTACTCAAGTAAGTAATTTTTAATTATTAAGGGAAGGTCCTTGCATAAGTTCGGTGATGCGACTGGCAAACCAAATATCGTCTAACAAGAACATGTAGACATGGCTTCTCTAATGTAGGCTCAACGGCTCCCGATAATTACATTAATTAAAATATTTGACAAGCCAAATCTATGTTTCATCTCCAAAGTCCGCCTTAGAAGTTGTTGAAACTTTCCAGAAGTAATCCATATGGAAAATTATGGTGTAACTAAGCACCCACGTCCATTTTTAACTTTCTCTTACGAAGAGAAAGATATTGTTTTCGTGAAAATTTTCGACCTCGAGATTTTGATTGATTCTAACATTACGATGATAGCGGAGCCTAAAAAAGTGTTTTTTTTGGAATTCCGTCAGTCGGTCCGTCGGTCCGTGATGGTCTCCCCAGCCTAAACGGCTAGACCGATTTTCTTCAAACTTCGTATCCAAGCTTATTTTAGTCATAATTCTAGGCCATTTTTTTGTTTGCTTTTAGCCATGTTAACAAAAGGTACCTGCCATATAAAAATTACACATAACCTCAATTTTCTCGAAAACGGCTCTAACGATTTTGATTAAACTTTTTATATACTATAACCATATTAGTTCCAACAAAACTGCATACCCAGTTTTTTCGAGAAAATCCATATAACGGATTTTGTCATTTAGGCCATATAAGGAAAATTGATAATTTCTCGCAAACTATTATGTCAAATTGAATGAAATTTAATATATATACTACTATTACAGCTTGAAGCAATTCCACATAATTAGTTTTAGCCCAACTATCACTAAACGGAATTTTCAGTTTTGGCCAATAACAAAAAATCATTATTATTCCCATAGACACCGATTCCTTCAAATTTCGGAGTAAACGTTCGTATAATTAGATTTCGACATTATTTATATCATTTTAAGCATTAATAATCAAAATGCGTACTATTTGATCTAACGACTCGCTGTGAAAGAGAAAGTTGCGTACGACCCAGTCGTGCACCCACCACTCGTTTTTTGTACTGATGACTAAAAAATCGGAGCTATGACAGTAAACTATTTACGTACATAGATCAATGTATTTTTAAAATCGAGCCGCATGCACTAATGACAGATTATGAGCGTGGACTTCGAAAGTTCGAAGTGCATTGAAAAAAAAAACGTTTCCAAATGCTGAACATTTAGCATGTTGGTTTCATTATTGTCAGGCAATTAAAAGAAAATGTAACAGCATACCTAATTTTTTTTCCAAATAAAAAAAATGATCTGTCCTTAAAACTTTTTAATAACTTCATAGCTCTGCCATTGTTGCAATTTAATTAAATACGTTTATGATAATTTAAAATCTGAAATTGATTCATATAAATTATTTTTTTTTATAGAATTCTTGACATATTATGAAAACCAATGGTTAAAACGGGGAAGATTGCTTAAACTATAATAACGTTTCGATCTTATAATTGATCCATTACAGGAAAAAACATATAAGAGGCTACAATCCGCATATGCCTTGGAGTAGGGCGTACGAATGGTTTTTGTAGGAAAACGACCCCAAAAAATGGGCGTAGGTGAAAATGATCTATGGACAAAATGTTTATTACCATTGCGGAAGTATTTGCATCAACTTTTTTTTCGAAAGTGTTAAAATTTGGACAAAAAGCGTTTTCTACTAAAAAACGACCCCAAAAAGTGGGCGTGGCAAAAAATAAATTCCTTACGGTTTGGCTTAAAATTACGTTTTTCTAAAAGGGGGCGTGCCAGTGGGCGGATTTCAAAAATTGTTTACACTTGTTCTGCTTCGTCGGCCAGAGAGTCTATATACCAAATTTTAACACTCTAGCTCAAAATTTAAGGCCCAAAAATCGGTGACACACAGACGGACAGACACATAGCGATTCTGAATCAATCCATATACTTAGTGGTATATGTATCGAAATTATTTCTCTATGTTACAAACTTAATGTCAAAACTAATATACCCCTATGGGTATATGTTTATACCCTAAACAGAAAATATATCTGTATATGCGAAAGACATAAGGACAACATCTGCTGTGGAAGCATACAATGATGTCCTTGGTCGATTAATTCAAAGAAAGGGAAACTTTTTTAAATTTTTCAAAAATCTCGCGGGATGGTAGAAACTGGTGGTGCAACAGGATCTATTAAGAAAAAAAAATAAAAGGATAGGAATTCTAAAATAGAAGAAGCGATCAATCTTTTAGCTACCAGCAAAATAACGCCAATAATGTTTCTGAACAGAATGGTGTATGAAAAAAACTGTATATGTACAGATTTGGAATCATATAATGATGTTTTTGAAGCTATGAATATTGTTTCTTATTTGCAATCGCAACACATAATCTTATATACACTGCTGGTCATCAGGTTAGCACACCTCCTCGCGTAAGGGCTTTCGCCTCGATTCCAGCCAAACTAAAAGAGCTAACATTTTTAAATTTTGTTTGTGTATGCCGGATTCAGTTCTCAGATAAATAAAATAAAAAAATATTGTTTCTCTTTTTTCTAATACTTTTTTATATTTTTTGTTTTCGAAAAATAACACAAAAAATAACAATTCAACTTTGGTCATCAGGTTAGCACATAACCCTTTTCTTCATTTTTGTTAAGCTTTTAAGCCCTGAACTTAATTCTAAACTTATAAACTAATTATTTTAAACATTTTTAAATAAATTTAATAAAGTGTCGATCCTCCCTTGTTGAGAATGACCTCATAGATTCGATTGGGAAGCGATTCGTACAATTTTCCAATATAATCTAGGGAAATGGCTGACCAAGCGCTCTTATGACTTCAATTAGTTCCGCTTTGTTGGAATATTGTTTCCCAGACTCGTAAACTTTACGAACCAGCCATCCCCATACGTTTTCTATTATATTAATGTCGGGTGAGTAAAGTGGCCACTGCAATAAACTGACAGTTTGGTCCGGAATCCATGACTTAACCACCCGGGCAGTATGGATCGGAGCATTGTCATGTTCAAAATGCCATGGCAAATTACCAAACAAATTGTTAAAATGCGGAAGAGCAGATTAAAGAGCTTTAACGCCAACATTTGCCCTGATCTTTGTGGCCGAGTCATGAGAGTTCGATGTTTATCTTAAAATAGCTCTCTGATCAGCATTGGAAATCACTTTATTATTACCACCTTTATTATTTTTACCATATCCCGACTTATTGCGCAGGAATGCGTACACAACTTTACGACTTCTTCCGATTTTTCCTCGATATTTCACTTATTGACAGCCCTAACTCCGTGTAAGCTTCAATTGTTTATTTTTATTCTACAGATAACGATTTTCCTTTACCCATATTAAAGGTTATAGTTATAGACTACTTGAGCAAAAAAAAAAATTGGTTTTAATACGCGTTCAACTGTTGAATATACACAGAAATTAATTTGCATGTGCTAACCTGATGACGCAAAAATAGAGCACACTTTCCTTGAAAGTAAAAAACACTAGCAAAAACCATATAACGGGATCTTTTCGACGTATGATTTTTTTGGGTGCTAGAGTGTATACTAAGTAGCTAAAAAAGTAGCTGCATTTCAACAACAACTAACGGGTGAGGTTTAGAACTTTTTTTTTAAAAAAAAAACACAAAAAATTCGAAAAAATGAATGAAATATTTATTTGAATCGATAGTTTGAACTTTGCAATTTAATGTTTAAAGATAATTTCATGCAAATGTTGACCGCGGCTGCGTCTCAGGTAGCCCATCCGCTGAGTCCAATTTCGGCATACTCTTTCACACATATCGGCCGGTATCTCACGAATGAATGCATGGATGTTGGCTTCCAGTGCGTCAATCGAAGCGGGCTTGTCCCTATAGACATTAGCCTTGACATACCCCCACAAAAAATAATATAATGGTGTCAAATCGCACGATCTAGGCGGCCAATTGACCGGCCCGAAACGTGAAATTAACTGTTCACCAAACTCGCCTCGCAATTGCGCCATTGTTTCGCGTGCTGTGTGGCATGTGGCACCGTCTTGTTGAAACCACATATCATGCAAGTCAAGAACTTCCATTTCGGGCAAAAAAAAGTTTGTTATCATCGCTCGGTAGCGTTCACCATTGACAGTAACGCTGCGATTCGCATCATCTTTGAAGAAATATGGCTTAATAATGCCGCCGGCCCATAAACCGCACCAAACAGTGGCTTTTTCGGGATGCATTGGTAGCTGTTGCAATGCTTCTGGCTGATCTTCACTCCAAATGCGGCAATTTTGCTTATTTACGTACCCATTCAACCAAAAATGAGCCTCATCGCTGAACACAATTTTTCGATAAAAAAGCGGATCCTCGGCCAGCTTTCCAAGAGCCCATTCACCAAAAATTCGGCGTTGTGGTAGGTCGGCTGGCTTTAGTTCTTGCACCAGCTGTATCTTAAAAGGCTTTACGCCCAAATCCTTCCGCAAAATTTTCCACGTAGTGCTGTAACAAAGGCCTAACTGCTGGGAACGGCGCCGAATCGACATTTCGCGGTCTTCTGTCACACTAGCTGATACGGCCGCAATATTTTCTTCACTACGCACAGTACGTAAACGTGTTGGTGGTTTAATGTCCAACAAAGTAAATTTGGTGCGAAATTTGGTCACAATCTTCCGAATAGACTGCTCAGAAGGTCGAGAATGCCGATCATAAAATGGAAGCAGCGCGCGATGAACATTTCGAACCGAGCACGTATTTTGATAGTAAAATTCAATAATTTGCAAGCGTTGTTCATTTGTAAGACGATCCATGGTTAAATTGCAAACCAAACTGAAGCTGTTTGACAGTGACACAAGGTACTAAACACACGTCAGCTGTCAAAACCAGTGTTGCCAAAACCAAACCAGCTGAAAGATTACCCGTTACAAGAGCAATTATAATTATTAAGCTTATAGGGTGTGCTAACCTGATGACGCGCAGTGTATGTTTTGTATACCAATATATTTATAGAAAATTGCTTTATTCCAGATAACAATGATGTTGACAATAATAATTACTCGGACGAAGAAGATTTGGACAACCTTCTGGAAGATATCCCTGAAGCGAATGCAATATTATGTGTCATATGTCAGTCCTTGCAACCAAATATTGTAATGCTGCCGTGCAGACATATGGAGGTTTGCTGTGAGTGCAACATAAAGCTTCACGCGCAAGCAGTTGCAGAAAGACAGGAAAATTATGAATGTCCATGCTGTCGGAAAATCGTTGCAGACACTCTTCAAGTTTATGTTTAGTAGCCCCTTCCGGATCTACGGATTTATTTCTTAACTTTTCGTACACGAAAAATTTCTTTAAAATAATTATTTTTGTCTGGCTTTTTTTCCAAAATAAGTTTGGAAATTTCCATTTAACTTTCTGGCGTTTTTTCCACATCTGTCCGGCGTAATTTGCGAACTTTCTAGCATATTTACCAAACCCTTTTCCGGCGTTTTTTTTTTCCAAATTTAGATTACAAAACTTTTCTGGCGTTTTATCCAAAAAAAATTCCGGCGTAATTTCCGGGCGCCGGCTCAACCACTAGTTTTGCAGTATTAGTCTCGTAGTTATAGGCGTTTGCAATCTGACGGTATTTTGCACAAGCACACTATTAGTGTAACGAGAGAAAATGCGTTTTCACGTAAAAAATCTTAGAAATGCAATTCGAAACGCAATTAAGCGAAATGTAACGTGGAAAAGATGCTGAGCCTTCACCGTTTAAATCCATCCCGCTTAATTGGGTTCGGTTTTGCTTGAAATTTTAGGAATGCTTGGAAGTTGAGTTGGCGCAATTAACCAAATACTGCTCAAATTAATGCATTGTGCTAAATGTAAGTTTTGACAATGAAAATCAGTTCTTGGATCATCATGCGAGCATTATTTAAATTCGAAATATCTAATATTGGAAAAAAAATACTACGTCACCAAACGAACACGGAAAGCATTGCCTTACAGTTGAAAACCCTACATAATGGTTTTGCGGTAACGGGACAGAGAAACAGACTTAATTAATTCACTCAACAAATCCATTCCCAACCCCATGTATATCAATCCAATCCTTCCTCGCCCTCAAAATTTGCCACCACTTTTGAAACATTTTCCTCTCACAAAAGTTGACAAGTGAAGTTTCCATCAAATTACATGGGTAATCTCCTAAATTGTATATGATTGTCAATAGTCGCAATTTACCGTTTATTATTCGTGTATTACAACAGCTGTAGTATTAGCAGCAGCAAACGCAGTAGTCATAGAACTGGTGATGGTAGTAGTGGAGGTGGTGGTGTGTATTAATCGTAAAATGGATGGATACCGGCATACTACAGCCAGAGTACGAGTTGTTGACTCTCAAGGCACACAGAGGGGCCATATATGACAAAACATTAAATTGTTATGTGGAGCAATTATTTGTGCATACTTGGAGTACCCTGGTCTGGTATTGTCGGAAATGTCGAAGAAGGGCGGGCGCCATTTGATTTGGTCTCCGAGTGTGCATGTGTTTGAGTGCACATTAAATGTCCTATTATAACGGAACGAGGGGGTATCTCGAACACGTTATGCTCTTTTGTATTGTCCGGCTGTTTAAGTGTGGAAAGCGCATGCATTTATCCAGAATTAGGTCAAATTTAAACGAGTACGCTCCATTTGTAGATATATTGGGGGGGGGACTAGTTATATAGATCATGGAATGGGGAAGATTAAGGGCATAAGGGCATACGTGTACTTGAAATTCTCGTGCACGGATATCCATGACCACAATTTCGACTTGTGTTGGCCGGTGATTTTGTCGAATTAATTAAGACGTTTTATTTAACTTAATTAATAGAAAATTATTTCAGAGGGAAATGCTATTGCAGGTCTAGAGTGTCTAATGAGAGTGGACTGTGTGTCATTTCTTCTTTTTGTTTCCTTATTGGACAACACTTCAGCTCCGAAATGTAAGTCTGAAGTTATCAGGGATCTGGATTTCTTTATAAATTCGGTTAAATAATAACTTTTTGGAGGAACATCAAAACGAGTTATAAACCTATACAGGCCGTCCCTATAAACATTGAATCGCATCCCTCTATATCATCGATAGCATATGCCTTCTCCATCTTTCCGAAAACAGATGTTCGTCTTGCTCAACAACAACTTTGTAAGCAATCATCAGTTTCGCGGAAAAGGTAATTATAACCTGCAAAAATTCTGTCATTTCCAAGGTCATTGGTACACTGAACTTTTTTTTTGTTTACTTGAGTCCGAGATAAACTCAAAAAAACTGATCTTGAACGATTAGACCCTTTATTGTTAAGGTTGGGTGAAAAGGGGCAGAAAAGTCCATCACTTATTGACCTCGGAAGCGTTGAAGTTGCCTAAATAAGGTGTTTACCAAGTAGTTTGGACTAACTGTGGACACCTCCATTGTTTTCTTAGTACTGTCCGTATATGGTTAAGAGTGCCTTCAGTTAATTGCCAATAAGTTTGGTTTCCGTGTTTTTGTTGTAGCAAGAGTGTTTATATCTGGCCGTCTGCCTAAACATCTCGGCTGCTACAACGTTGGGGGATGAAGACGATGTTTACGTAACTTTGTTTGGGCCGTCTACCCGTCTGAACTGTCTGTGGTTCCGACGTGAGCCTCCCCGCTCTCTTTTTGGATCTGGAATTTAAAATCTTCTTGAGTGGACCTCTGTCGCACTCGCTGTACCTGTTTTTTAGGATGTAAAGTGCGTGAATCAATGACTTATGGGACCATTGCTACCTACCATGACCACCAGATTCTGTTTTTTTTGGAGTATATACATGGACCGTTATGGTTTTCCAGGGCCTGGGTTTCAGATGTTTCTTCATTATGATATTTGGAACCAGTGCTCCAGTATTTTCAGAGAAATAAGGCTCCCTGATCAAAGCAGTATGCTCCAGGTTAATGTGTTGGCAATCATTACGGCGATGCAATGGTGTTGCCATAAGAGTGGTACATATCTGCCCTTGAAAAAATCTGAGCAAGTCCGCTGCTGTCGAGAAAATTTCATATCTCATGGCATGGTCACATAGATAAAGGGGGCAAAGAGAACTGGTTAGAGATAGGCCATCATCAGATCATGATCAGGCACTTCAACAAATTTCGGGCTATTAGTCACAGAGCCACAGATACAGATCCACCAGATGAAATACAGAGGAAGCTAAAGAAAGCAGAATCATCCGAAGAATTCAAAATAGCAGCGTTAAGGAACTCTTTGAAGAAGCAGACATAAGTCCGTGTGGTCTAGCTATAAAACAGTCTTGGCAAACTTAAAAGTCACTAAGGATACAGCCAGAAATGACTGTAATACCCGATTAAAGCGTGCCAAATTCCACGATCCGCTGGTCCAGATGGTATACCTGTCCTTATTCTGAAGAGGTGTTCTTGATCGCTAGCAAAACCACTGCGTAAGCTTTGCTGTCCATCCAACTCATCAGGACTCTTTCGGAATACACTAGTCGGCATAAGTATTTTGACGAAACCTTTTTGTGACTATTGAGACTAACTTTGTTTGGTATCGTTAAAACAACGGTGCAAAAATGATGCGCGAAACAAAGAATCTATTTTTAGCTCTATGCATGCCAAGTTTTGTATTGTTTACCTTTTGCATTCTCTTTCTGCTGATAAGAACGCATGCAGACAAAGAATTTTTACGTGGCATAAGAATTTGACGGAAACTTTGTGTAAATATTTTAACAGTTTTGAGCACGTGATAACCAAAAAACTTGTGCAGTTAACTTTAATTTACATTAAACGTTGATAACAAAATAAAAATTTATTAAAATTTATTAAAAACCATGGGTAAAACGGCTGAGTTGAGTTTGGTTGTCAGATCATCAATGGTAGCGAAGTTTAACGCTGGAACGGCAGTAAAAGACATAGCAAGTGAGTTTAATGTGTCGCGTCAAACTGTGCACTATCAAATCAATAAGTTTAAAAAGCATAATGACATCACAAACCTAATGAGATCAGGTGCTAAGCGCAAAACAACGCCCACTGAAGACCGAACCCTTCTACGGGAATTTAAAAGAAATATATTCCTGAAGCCTCAAACTGCTGCAAATCAATGGAATTTGACGGCAACGAATCCAATCAGTGAGCGCACTGTCCGACGACGTTTAATGGAAGGAGATTTTAAAACATTTAAAGCTAAGGACGTGCCGTACATATCAAAGGTAAACAAGCTTAAAAGACTGTCTTTCGCAAAGGATCATCTGCACAAGCCAAAGGAGTACTGGAGAAGCGTTCTATTGACAGATGAAAGCTCCTTTGAGTATAACTCATCAAAAAACAAATTTTATGTTAGATTGCCAAAGGTAGAAAGGCAAAAAAGACGCCCCGTTTGTCAAAAAGTGAGCCATGGTGGAGGCTCTGTCATGTTCTGGGGATGTGTTGCGTATAATGGCCTGGGTGAATTGGTTCCTATCACCGGCTCGATGAACCAAGGTCAATATTTAAGAACCCTAAATGATAATGCCTTTCCTTCCGGTGGTAGGCTTATTGGTGAATCATTTATCCTGCAACAGGACAATGCCCCATGCCACAAAGCCCGGATGATAACTAAATTTTTGAAGGATGTTGGTGTTGCCACTTTGGACTGGCCACCTCAAAGTCCAGATTTAAATATAATAGAAAACGTCTGGTCTCTTTTGAAACGCAAAAGAACAGTTTGTTTAAATAAAACCAGAGAGGAGACGATATCTGAGGTCACTTCCCTTTGGGAAGAGATATCTCCAGAGATTCTTCAAAATTTAGTAGATTCAGTACCGAGACGCCTTCAAAAAGTTATTGAAGCCAAAGGAGGTTATATATTTTACTAAATTCTTCTTTATTTATTTACTTTTGTTAAGTTTAAAATGTTTTTTCTTAGAGTTATATACTTGTCAAAATACTTATGCCAACACACGAAATTACAAATTAATTTATATCTTTTTTGACTTCTATGAAAAAATATTTGTTTGCCTATTTTTAAGTTTGTATTAGTTATATATAAAAATGAAAAAATAAACATGAATTCTTGTCAAGCCATTTAGAAGTTAAACTCGAAAATGCACGATTTTTATTTCGTCAAAATACTTATGCCGACTAGTGTAGATATAGGGGGCAAGGAGAACTGGTAAGAGATAGGCCATCATCAGATCATAGATCATGATCAGGCACTTCAACAAATCTCGGGCTATTTGTCACAGAGCCACAGATCCTGATCCACCAGATGAAATACAGAGGTAGCTAAAGAAAGAATCACCCGCAGAATTCAAAATAGCAGCGTTAAGGAACTCTGTGAAGAAGCAGACATAAGTCCGTGTGGTCTAGCTATAAAACATTCCTAGCAAACTTAAAAGTCACTAAGGATACAGCAAGAAATGACTGTAATGCCCGTTTAAAGCGTGCCAAATTCCACTATGATCTAAAGTAGAGGGAACAAAATTCCAAAATGTCCCAAAGGTATTAAAACTTTTGGTCATTTGTCAAATACATAAAAAATGAGATTCCAGTTGTCAGCCAAACAAAATCTGCTCGCTGCGCTTTTAACATTCTAGGTTGCCAGATTGTGTCGACCTCTTCATGTACTTGAGAACGTGGATCATTCGTTTTGACAAATTCATTTTCGTATTCGTACAGTTGTAGTACTTTTATTTTATATCGACATACAGAAATCCGCTGGTCCAGATGGTATACCTGTCATTATTCTGAAAAGGTGTTCCTGCTCGCTAGCTAAACCAGTGCGTAAGCTTTTCTATCCATCCTACTCATCAGGACTCTTTCGGAGTAGATGGAAAACTGCATTTGTCCAGCGTGTACCAATAAAATGCGAATCTTCTTCTCCCTCCATCTACAGACCAATTGCAGTTACGTCCCTTCTTTCCAAGGTCATGGAAACGCTTATAAATGGTCACCTTATGAAATCTCTAAACACTAAGACTTCTCAATGACCGGCAGTATGGCATTCGCAGCAACAGATCCACAGGTGATTTGATGACATACCTCGTCAAAATGTGGAACCAATCAATCCACCATGGTGGAGAAAGCAAGATTGTTGCCCTTGATATTTCCAACGCATATGACAGGGTTTGGCATTAAGCCCTATTGGCGATAATGCGTGTATCTGGAATCGATGAAAAACTTCTTCTCTGGATTAGAAATTATCTTTCGAAACGTTTAATTCAAGTTGTTTGTACGGTTCCAAGTGTGCTACTACCAAATAAATGCTGGTGTCCCCCAAGGTTCAGTTTTGTCACCGGTTCTCTTTCCTATTTTTAAAATGATATCCTGTCTGCAACATCTCATCCAATTCATTCTTCCGCTGACAACAGTACTCTCAGCTTCTCATATTCTTTTCTTGTTTCCACAAAAAGAGTTTTCAGGTTGACGTCCCTCATCTTCACACTTGGACTCTAAATTACAAAAGATGTTAAGCTCTTTGAATTCCTACCTTGACAGCATTATCAAATGGTGTAAATTCAACAGAATAGAATTCAATGCTTCACAAACACAATTCAGTGCTCTGTCGTTAAAGCAAACCAAAATCCAAGAATATAACTTAGGACGTGGTTACGGCCAACACTAGTAAGCGAGTACGCTAGTCCACGCTAGTAAAAAAACCGTTGACGTTTGTTCACGCTAGTTCAAGATAGTAAACTTCATAATGAAATAATTTTTGATATACCGGGTTTTTCAATAAGAGCGCTACAAAAGTTTTTTTTAAATAAAACAAAAACGGTTTTGGATATCAATGAAATTCTTTATTCCTGTGAAAGTGCGTTCGACGCCATTATGTATGGAACTCGATTTCTTTTGCATGGCCAACACGGGCACGCTTCCAATAAATTGATTGTGACATTCGATGTGTGGCTTGCGGCGCCGTCCTGTTGGAACCACATGTCCTCCAAGTTCATATCATCCATTTGGGGCCAAAACTATTCGGTTATCATTGAATGGTAGCGATTCCCATTCACAGTAACGTGCCGGTCTTGATCATCACGGAAGAAGTACGGTCCAATGACGACGCCGGCCCATAAACCACACCAAGCCGTAATTTTTTCGGGATGCAATGATGATTCATGGAGTACGTGAGGATTGCTGCCTGACCGGTACCGCATATTTTGTTTATTGACGAAGCCATTCAGCCAGAAATGAGCCTCATCGCTGAAGATGATTTTTCGATGAAAATCCGAATCATTTTCAAGTTGTTGCTCAGCCCAATTCACGAACATACGACGCTTCTGGTGGTCAAGCGGCTTCAGTTCTTGCGTCAATTTAACCTTGTAATGATGTAGGCTACGATCTTTTCACAAAATTTGCCACAACGACAACGCTTGAGAACAACGTGTGAGAGACACATTTGGGCTTTCTTCAACTGAAGCCTCAGCGGCAGCAATATTCTCGACACTACCGGCACTTCTTTGTCTGGTACGGAAACATTTTGTACTGTGCCTGTGGATTCAAATTTTTCCACTAGACGCTCAATTGTTGATCTGCTAGGACGATTATGACGACCATAAATTGGACGTAGCGCTCTTAACGTTGAGGCCACTGACTCCGAATTTCGGTAGTAAATTTTAATAATTTCGACTCGTTGTTGGCTCGTATATCTTTCCATCATGAAATGGCAAACCTTACTGAAGAGAAATGTTGAAAAACCCTTTCCAAAATCACAAGAGTGGACAAGCGTGGACTAGCTTGGACTAGCACGTACTAGCTCGAATGCAAAAAGCGTAATCTGCAACCACGTGATTGAATATCCATGCATTAGATTTACTAACGCACTAGCGCGAAGTAGTGCCAACGCTTACTAGCCGAAAAGCTTTCCCTGCTCGGTATGTTTGTTGGAACGACCATAAACAACAAACAACAAACAACAACGATGTAAGAAATAGTTCCCCTTCTGACCTGGCCACGATATATTAAGCGTTTATACGCCCTAAATCTGAGTTCAGCGCTCACATCTGATCGGGTGCACCAAAAACAACATTGCGGCTCCTAGATGGGATTCAAACGCGTGCGAAAAAAACTTATAGGAGAAAAGGGGCATCCTGGCGTACCTTCTGTGGCAACATAAAAAAAACCTCAGAGGCTTCTAGACTCCGCAAAATCCTCTCCACCAATCCACCTATATCTAGATACCTACTCAAACCAGATGGTCCTTGGATAACCTCCAGCAAGGAAACCATTGACTTACTTCTGGACACCCACTTTCCTGGTAGCTCCTCCAACCCCATGGATACCGAACCAGAGCTGTTCGGTACATCCATTCAACATACCAACATTATCATCACCAACTTCTTTAGGCCATTAAGAGCCTCAAACCATTTAAATCCCCTGGACCAGATGGTATCATACCTGCGGAACTACAATACAAACTTGAAATCCTGCTTTCATGGTAACTAACCGTCATGACCAGCTGTCTACAGTTAGTACATATCCCAAAGACATGGACAGAAGTAGAGGTTGTATTCATCGCCAAAGCAGGAAAGAGTTCTCATATAAATCCGAAGGATCTCCGTCCGATCATTCTATAACATATTTTCTGCTTAAAACCTTGGAAAGATTAATTGATCTACACCTCTGTACTAGTATTGAACCGACTACACTCTCCAGATCCCAATATACATACTGCAAGGATAAATCGGTTGAAACAGCGCTTCAATCACTGGTACGCTTCATTGAAAACTCACTAAGAGTAAAGGAGTATATCGTGGTTGCCTGTCTTGATATAGAAGGATCTTTTAGCAACGTCAAAGCAGAAGCAATCACTAATCCACTTTCGGATTTAAATGCTGATTACTCGTTGGGAGTGTAAATAAATCAGCTACTCATAGGCAGAATTATAAACACAAATCTAAGCATCTCATCCGCACGCAGATCTGTTAGCTGTGGCATCCCACAAGGGGGCGTCCTGTCTCCTCCTCCTTAATCTAGAAAGAGAGGGATGCAAAAAGATTGCCCACGTAGATGGCGTGGCAGTAGCTATATCACGGATATACCTAAATTCCCTTTGAGATCAATTATAGAATGGTCGCTCCGTACTCTCGGAATGGACCGCCATATGTAGACCCGGTGCGAATCCTCAAAAAACCGAATTGGTCCTTTTCAGCAGGAAATACAAAGTCCCTCATATTGACCCTCCCAAGTTTGTAGAATCAGCCACTTACCTAGGTCTGGTTTTCGATAAAAAAAAAACTGAACTGGAAAGCCAACATCCAAGAACGCCGTAAGAAAGCCACCGTAGCCTTATACTTACTAACTTACTTACTTAAGTGGCGCTACAGTCCGGAATGAACCTGGGCCTCAAGCAACATGCCTCTCCAATTAGCCCGGTCCTTAGCTAACTGCCTCCAGTTGCGCACTCCAAGTTGGTTGAGGTCGGTTTTCACTTGTGCGCGCCACTTAAGGCGAGGTCTTCCTCTACTGCGTCCGACGTCTGGTGGGAATCGAAGACTCTGCGAGCCGGAGTATTGGTGTCCATTCGTTCTACATGTCCTAGCCATCTTAAACGTCCAATGCGGAGTTTTTTGACCAGGGGCATGTCGCTGTACAGCTCGTATAGTTCTTGGTTGAATCTTCGTCTCCATAGCCCGTCAACGCAAACGGGACCGAAGATTTTTCGAAGAATTTTCCTCTCGAATCTACCAAGGATTTCTTCATCCGTTTTTGATACGGTCCTAGCCTTATACTCTTTTAAAAATTTCAATCGGAATGAAATGGGGCATGCAACCACATATCTCTATCATGCTCTACGTGTCTATCATTAGACCCATACTCATGTATGGTGTCCTAGTCTGGTGGACAGCTTTTGAAACAGTCTCCAACCGCAACCTTCTAGGTAAAGTTCAAAGATCAGCCTGCATATGAATTTGCGGAGCTCTTAGAATAACCCCCTCCTCAGCCTCCTACATCTAGTGCCCCTAGATATCTACGACAAACAGACCGCAGCTTGTGCAGCTCTAAGACTGAGAGCCTCATCACAATGGACACCTAATTAGGGTGAACACAGAATGATTGCGAATCACTTTAACATTACAGAAAACACCGACTACACCAAAACCCAACTCAGTTTTGGGCATAACATTAGGACAACCATTCCCAGTTGCCTTGAATGGGAGTTGGATTCGATCGAAACCAATAACTCGATTCGCATTTCTTCATGGATGGGTCTAAAACAGAATCTGGAGTGGGTGCTATCTCCGAGATGCTTCACCTACGCATATCCTTTCGCCTTCCCGATCATTTGGCACAGCGTGCCAAATATCCAAGCAACTCTGGCCTATCTTTAACTAGAAGCGCTCCATCTGCTTAATAATGCTGAACAGCTCATTCATCACAATATTCGGTATCCTCACAGGACACATCCAAAAATACCAGGCCTTTTCAGCAATGACTTCTGTAAAAGCTGCCTGGACGAGGAAGAGGAGGAGAGTATTACTCACCTTCTTTGCTCTTGTCCGGCTGTCTCAGTAGAAATAAAGCTTCTCTGGGAGACTACTTCTTCTATAATCTATGTGATCTGGCTAATATCAGTGCCAGGAACCTCCTACGTTGCATAGTTAGCTCTGAATGGTTCAATTAGGCTCACGAATATAGGGTAGAACATTTTTAGTCTAAGTGTGCAAGCGCATCGCGAGCAGCCACTTTATCCTAACCTAACCTTCATCTTTCAATCGCAATGCCCAATTTTTGCAGGTTTCTGAGAACATCAAGATGGCTGATAGACTCAACGAGGAAGAAGGTGAGCCCAATTCCACCTGTTAACCGTAAGCAGCAATTTTGAATGTAGTCGACACCCTACAGAAAGTTGTACCTTTTCCGATAGCTGCCGACTTTCCTTGTATGATGCTGGCTGTGAGGAGCTTAGGACAAACAAGTATCAGTTACTGACGCATAACTGATACTTGTTCGTCAATGATCCTGACTAGCAAATATCCTAATTAACTCCATAAACTCCTCGTTTAACAATCTACAGCTGACAATCAACCCTCATCTTTCATCACATTCAACTCAACTTAACCTAATTCTATTAAGAAGTCATTAAGGCTATGATAACCTCTATCATAACTCACTGCACTCCCAAACCTCGAAGCCCTACCTCAACAATGATCATGTGCCCGCTTAGTCATACAAATTGGCCGACATCCTCGTTGTTACATCATCAATCCCCAGCGCCGGTCGATTAATGCGCTCTGTACTGCCCACTTTTAGTGTATGGAATACCCTTCACAAGACCCCTGCCTCCAACGGACAGAGAAGCCAGCAAATCACCAAAACAACTACCTCATCCCCATCAACTTCTCAGCCAGATCGTCGAGCATGTACTCGTATTCAAAAGACGTCTCGCTAATTTGTAAATTAGTCGCGCACACGCGTCCATCGTGCCATCGCCGTCCTCTGTCATCATAAACGAGTAGCGCTGTACCCAGGGAACTGACTCGTATCCAACCTGGTAACGATCGCTTTGTGAGTTGGTTTAGTGGATGCGCATACACACAAAGCTATGTGTCCGCAATTGGCACATCCGGCGATTGGCATAGAGCTCGATCGTGCCCGGAGCCACCGCCGGCCGCTGTGCGGGAGGAACAAAATTATTCACATACCGTCAGCCCACCCCGCTCCATCGAGACTTGACATGCGACGGGATTTGTGATTTGTGTTTCGCGCAGTTGTAGGTAGCGCGTATTTTAGTCATCGATTGACCGAATGAGCTGTAATGATGGCTCTGGATGGGGTAATCATGGTCTCCTTCCTCTTGCTTTGATAAGCATAGAGTCTCTCAGATCCGGACGAACGTCAGCGCAGGCCTAATCAAAGTGTTTACGATCTGTTGTGACATTGGCGCATAGTACTTGAGACGGCGCCAGAATTTTGTGACTTTTCTTATTTTGATGGTCCCCAATGAATGTGACTGACATTGAGGGGACTTGTGTGGCTTACTAGCCGAGAGGCATTCAGTTGCTCTGCCTCTCGGCGTTATGGCAGTTTTATTGATGGCGCACAGTGTGACATGGAGTTATGCAGGATTTTCGATATTAATGAGGCATCGCAGGTTATCGTCTTTGATTTATTATCCTGAAGGGAAATTTGTCTTCTTCGGCGGAGTGGTGTGGTGATTTAGGAATGAGGGGAGTAGTTCTGTATTTAAAGAGGTCGTAGGGAGCTGAGTTGTGGTTTGGGCTGGATGTGGCTGATGGAATGTAGACATTTAGATTATTTGTCAAATTTGTGGATGTTTTTGAAGGTTTTAATTGATTTAGTAGTAAATAAGGCAATGCAATGTGATAATCGTGTCTATTTTTAAGCGTAACAATTCGACTGTAGTGTTGGCGCAGCATGAATTCCGTCGCCGATTCCCCGGTCGTTCGACACCGACTGTGCAAACACTGCGCCGTTTGGCTGCGCACCTAAAGAGTATGGGACCACACGAGACGTTGCCAAGTGTGACCGTCCCGGAGCGCCCGTTATGCCGAGAATATCGCCGCTGTTGCCGAGGATGTCGAGCTGTTGCCGGAAACATCGACCAGACGCCGTGCCTCGCAATTTGCCATCAGCCGGTCGTCCATAAGCCGAATTATGGTCAAAGACTTGCGAATGTTCCCATACAAAGTGCGCCAAACGCGTGTAACCTACGCCCAAGCCATGCTCGAGGACGAAGTGGACCAAAATTCGACCAAAATCGTAATGAGCGATGAGGCTCATTTCCACCTCAGCGGGTACGTGAACAAGCAAAACTATCGCTTCTGGGGTACCGAAAATCCACGACTAATGCACGAGGAGCCATTACACCCGCTCAAAGTTACTGCATGGTGCGCTTTTCACGCTGGAGGAGTCATCGGGCCATTTTTTTTTCGATAACGCTGCTGGTCAAATGACAACAGTGCGGACGGTGCGCGCTATAGGGCCATGTTAACCGAGTTTTTTCTACCACATTTGGATGAATTATGACTGGATGACATGTGCTTCCAACAGGACGGAGCAACGGCACACACTGCGCGAGTCACAACCGATATTAAATAGATCCAAACAACATCGGATGACTTCGTTTGGCCCACCTTGTAGAAAAACGTCATTTGATAGACAACCAAAACATGGAAAGTAAGATATTTTCATGTCCTTCCCAAGTGAAAATTGTATCTAAAAAAAAACGACATTAATGGCTGATATAGGGACTCAGATTGCAGACAATTCCTAGGTGAAAACTCAAGGTTTCATAGGAGTTTTCACCTAGCTGGAGTCAACGGTGGAGGATTTATAGGATGTACAATAGAACAGGATGAACAATGGAACTGACATTCCAGGTTGGGGGTTGTTTTTTGGGTTAACTACCCACCAATGGTAAGAGTATTGTAACTAAGCAACCAAGACCCTCGGAAGGGACTGATTTTATTGCTAACGACCATGATAAACAAAAAACGGAAATAGTCGTTCGTATCTGCAACTGGGATGTGAACAACTATCGGATGCCCTACTTACTTACTTACTTAAGTGACGCTACAGTCCGGGATGAACCTGGGCCTCAACCAACATGCCTCTCCAATTAGCCCGGTCCTTAGCTAACTGCCTACAGTTGCGCACTCCAAGTTGGTTGAGCTCGGTTTCTACTTGTGCGCGCCACTTAAGGCGAGATCTTCCTCTATTGCGTCCGACGTCTGGCTGGGAATCGAAGACTCTGTGAGCCGGAGTATTGGTGTCCATTCGTTCTACATGTCCTAGCCATCTTAAACGTCCAATGCGGAGTTTTTTGATGACTGTGGTATGTCGCTGTACAGCTCGTATAGTTCTTGGTTGAATCTTCGTCTCCATAGCCCGTCAACGCAAACGGGACCGAAGATTCTTCGAAGAATTTTCCTCTCGAATCTACCAAGGATTTCTTCATCCGCTTTTGATACGGTCCATGCTTCAGCGCCGTAGAGCAGGACTGGGATGATCAGGGTCTTATATAGGATCTCCGTAGTAGTTCGAGTGAGAGCTTGACTACTAAATTGCCTTCTTAGCCCGAAGAAACAGGGATTGCCAAGAGTAATTCTTCGTTTGATTTCTGACGAGATGTTGTGTCAGAGTTAATAGCGGAGCCGAGGTAGACAAAGTCCCGTACTACCTCAAAGTTATATCTGTCAATGGTGACGTTCTGTCCAATTCGTTGATGTTGTGTGTGCTTTCGTGTCTTACCCTCATTTACTGCTAAACCCATTTTTGCCGCTTCCTTCTCTATACTAGCAAACGTGGCTATGACATCACGTTGAGTCCTACCAATGATGTCAATATCGTCGGCGTATGCTAGTAGTTGCACCGATTTTTGGAAAATTGTGCCTCTGGTGTTGGCTCGGGAGTTTTGCACAATCCTCTCAAGAATCAAATTGAAAAAGTCACATGACAGCGCATCGCCTTGCCTAAATCCTTTTTTGGTATCGAATGTGTCGGTGAGGTCGTTTCCGATTCTGATGAGCGAGAATGCTCCATCGTCGTCCTACACAAACGGACGAGTTTGGGCGGTATACCAACACTGGAAATGGCTCTGTATGGTTCGTCTCTATAAATGCTGTCATATGCGGCTTTGAAATCGATGAATAGGTGGTGGGTATCGATTTGGACTTCTTGGGTTTTTCCAGGATCTGCCGAAGTGTGAAAATTTGATCGATTGTGGACTTTCCTGGCCTAAAACCACACTGATAAGGGCCGATGAAGTTTTTGGTAAACGGTTTCAGGCGTTCACTTATTACGGCAGATAGGATCTTGTAGGCGATGTTGAGCAGACTCATGCCTCTGTAGTTGGCGCAGTTCAGAGGGTCTCCTTTTTTGTGGATCAGGCAAACGATGCTGAGGTTCCATTCTTAGGCATGCTTTCAACCACCCAGATTTGGCTTATGAGTTGGTGGATGTTGCTTACTAAGTCATCTCCGCCGGCCTTATAAAGCTCAGCGGGAAGGCCGTCATTTCCGGCAGCCTTATTAAGCTTGAGTTTAGATATTGCTATCCTCACTTCACTCAGGTCGGGTGGTTGGCAGTTTTCGCTGTCGTTGCCAATATTGAATGGTTCGTTCTGCCTGACAGCGGAATGTTGTTTCGTCATCGCCGTTTAACAGTTTGCAGAAGTGGTTCTTCCATATCCTCAGCATCGACTGTGTCTCAACTACGATATTTCCTTGTCCATCTCGACAGGATTCTGTTCGAGCCTTGTATCCTTGGCTTTGACGTTTTACAGTTTGGTAAAACTTGCGAACATCGCTCCTGGAGTGGCACCTCTCAATATCCTCGATCGCGTGCTTTTCTTGCTATTTTTCCTTCTTTCTGAAAAGCCGATGTTCTTCCCTTCTTCTGTGTCTATTGAGGTCAATGGCAGCTCTCGTCTACACCTGCAGCTCAGCCTTGTGGGCCTCGTTCTTGGCTGCGAGCATCTGTCGGCATTCCTCATCAAACCAGGGGTTTCTTGCTGGTGGCCGTGAGAAATCTAGCACATAATGGAGGCTGATCTGATTGCTTTTTGGCATCGTTGACATTGTTCGTCGACATTCGATGCTGGCGATATGGTGTGAATCGAAAGATTTAGGAATACGCGTTGCGAGAAGGTCTTGGCGGTCTCTTGCGATTGCAGTCTTTCGACATTATATTTTTTCACAGTATTTCTGCTTTGTTTTGGCGTGGTGGATATCCGCATTCTTACCTTGGCTGCAACAAGGTGGTGGTTCGAGTCGATGTTAGCCCCGCTAACATCCTTGTCTGTGATCAATTTGATTGAGTGTTGGTTGATCTGGAGACCGCCATGTTCCCTTATGAATATCTAGGTGAGGAAACCATGTGCTGACTATAGTGGCATTTTTGCCATAGCGAAGTCAATTAACCTCCTTTGACAGACATTTGTAGGCTGTGTTTTCCGACAATACTCTTAAAGATGTCTTCTCTTCATACCTTTGCGTTAAAATCTCTCAGCACGATTTTAACCTCGAACTTCGGTACTCGCTTAAAGGTTTTGTCAAGGAGCTCGTAGAACCAAATCCTCCGCTAAATCATGTTTTTCCTGCATCTGGGCTTGAGCGCAGTATGTTGGCGAATTCGACCTTGATGCGAATTGTTACAATGCGTTCGCTAATGTCTTGGAAACATAAGACTTCTTGCCTAAGTCCGGCATTTATAAAAATCTGCATCCGAATAGTCAATGTTTGTGCTCACTATAACACGGTCCATAGTAGATGTCACAATTTTTCATCCTCTTTTTGCTCGGCCTATCGTATTTCCTGGACGGCAGTTATGGCAGCTTAGGGCTTCCGCTAGTTGTTCGCCTGCACCTCCCCTGTTTAATGTTCTGACATTTCAGGTGGAGATACGAACGTCGTTGTCCTTTTTTCGGAAGGCACTATATTCAATAAATTGGTCCAGATACTGAGATACGGAGCCGATATCAACATCGTTGGTCTCTTCCGGCATGCCCTTGGAGAATTATTTACGACAATTGAGAAAGAGGCAAGAGGCGTTGGTCTTATAGTTTACGAGGGTAACACAAGCTCCTCTGATTTTTCACAATCCTCTCAAGAATAATGGTAAAGAAGTCGCATGACAATGCATCACCTTGCCTAAATCCTTCGCCATTGCCAACTATTTGGTGGTAACTAAGGAATTTGAAGAGTTGATCATGCAAAGAGCAAGTTTGTAGATCCCTCCCTAACCCGTTTTTAGTCAGCTGAATGCAAAGTCTTTCTCGAATCTGAAATCACTTGAAAAATGATTTTCCAAACCGTTTAAATCGCCTCTTTTGTGCTTCGAAATTAAAATGCAAAATGCTTCCGAATGACTGCATCGATGCAAAATCCCCCGATTACCCACCTATAACCTCCAAAAAATCCGCAATTTATTTGACCCCCTCCCAATTTGCCAAACAAAAAAAAACCCAGGAACACCAATTTAATGACCACGTTCGAAAAATTATTGCAATGCACATTCATTTAACGACCTCAAATCAACCGCAAAACTATACGCCATTCAATTTCCATCCTTAATTAGGCTTGCGGCATATCCACATCAGCCCGCACACAAAACTAATGCAGGCTTCGCATAATTCGAATTATTTAATTAGTTGATTAGGTGAACAGAATTTCGCAATAATAATCAAATTTAATTTTGCGGGCGCACACAAGTCGCAAGCACTGCGGACAGCCATAAACCACTCGGTGGCCGATGCACCAATTTATTCTGGGAAGGAGGTAGGTGCTCCCCTCCTATGGTCACATAAATCATCGGGCAGACGACGACGACGACTGACTCGACTGTGTGCCGCAAGTTCAGACGTCTCGACGCGTCGACCTTCCAACAACACACACTCGCGCCACATCTCGAAACCATATTTTACACGACCGCTACGTATCCTGAGTATCCGCGGAATCCAAGGGAAAAAGTATCCAAAAATTGATTGCAAATTAGGCGCGGTCCGGACTAAGACAATTCAGTCGGTCGGGAGTCCCGCTCTCGTTCCCGATCACAAATGAGTTCATTAACAAGGCGATTTGTTTCAAATGATTCCCTGGATTCGCCTGGGTCGACTGTCTGTCGGGAGTGCTGCTTTGATTTTTGCATAAATTTTTAATATATCTCTCGCGAGCACATACCGTTCCGAGAATAGGCACCCCAACATCTCAAGCTCAACCTTAACTCTGGTTCCAGTTTCAGTTCCCAGCGCCTGAGAATGAGATGCACGTCGCTCGGTGTGTGGATGAAACCAACTCCCAGTGCATAAATCTGCGTTATGCAGCTCGTTGCCCCCTAAACAGGCCACACTCCTGTCCCGATGGAGGATCAATTAAAAATAATATATATGCATAAATTGCAGAGGAAGAAGATCCTTTTTGCGGACGCGAGTTCTTAAATTAGAAACTTTCAGTGATGCATACCTGGTGTGGTGGTTGCTTATGCAGATCACAGGATCCAGTTGGAATTTTAATTATTTCTCAGCCAGCCAGGCAGCTGTGTTCATTTGTATGATAGGAATCCCATATTGCGATCATTTCGAGAGCTCTGGCCGAGCCCTTAGGCTTGTCATATATGGCTGTTTTGCGAAATTGCATTGCTGCGTATGGGGCATCTGTACGCGCGCCCTTGATTAAGGGGGCGTTTCTGAATTTGTAATAGATTTTCGTTTTCCATTTCGTTACGAGGGAGAGAGATGGGTTCCAGTTCCAGGGTCAGTGCGTTACTTGATAAATTGTTTCCCATATACTTGGGAGCGGAGCGAGCTGTAGAAGTAAATTAATTGCAATTCGTAGACCGCACCGACCGACCGGTGGGAACTTGTATTGGGATAGACGGTCGCGTTTAGACTGGATTTTCCTGTAAGATATGTTTTTGTGAGTCATATACTAAGGATGTAGACTTGACTTAGTGCGTTCTGTTAAGTGAATCCACGTATTAATAATGATAAAGAAGCTAGGTTCCGTGCATTTAAATCCTTTTGCTTTCATTTGACTCAAAACCGCGCAAGATTGATGTTGAAAGGAATTAAGCAACTCATTTTGACGTGAGACAAATGTCTCCTCTGAAGGTTTTGTCCTGGAGAAATAACAAATAACGAATGTAGACTCTGAATGGCGTTAACTTGGCAATGCCCAGTGTTGTAACTCTGACTACACATCAAATGTGCTTATCTTTACCTCCAAGTGGTAACCATCGGGTACTGGTCTCATCCAACCGGATTTGACTTGCTAAACGATAAGCGCGAGTGTTGATAACACGGCGAAAAACAGCAACACTATAAACTCCCTGGTGAGAATGGCACGGATGAATACCCGGCCTGCTGTCCCAGGCGAACCTAGATGAGCTGCTCTGACATATTTGGACAACAGGTTGTCTAGGAATTTCAAGGGCTAGTCAGGCCCCTTGAACAGAGATGGTGGCGGACGAACCGAAAGGCCAACGGCAGCGCTCAATCCCGTAGTCGATACTGCTGGCCCCGTGTCCTAGGGGTATCTAATAAATTGGAACTGGCCCTCTAGGTTGGGGGTTGTGCTTTGGGTTAACTACCCAACCACAGAAAAAATATGGTTACGAAGCAACCAATAGCCTCGGCAAGGACTGATTTTATTCTTGACGACCCTGCTAAACGAAAAAAGGACAACGACGTTCGTATCTGCACCTGGAATGTGAGAACATTAAACAGGAGAGGTGCAGGCGAACAACTAGCGGAAGCCATAAACTGCTACAAAGCAGACATTACTGCCATCCAGGAAATACGATGGGATGGGCCGGGCAAAAAGAGGATGAAAAACTGTGACATCTACTACGGACCGTGTTATAGTGAGCAGAAACAGCGACTATTCGGATGCGGATTTGTTATAAGTGCCAGACTTAGGCAAGAAGTCTTATGTTTCCAAGACATTAGCGAACGCATAGTAGCAATCCGCATCAAGGCCAAATTCGCCAACATAAGCCTTATATGCGCTCACGCTCCGACGGAAGAAAAAGATGATATAGCTAAGGACTGCTTATACGAGCTCTTCGACAAAACCTATGAGCGACTACCGAAGTACGATGTTAAAATCGTGCTGGGAGATTTTAACGCAAAGGTAGGAAGAGAAGACATCTTTAGCAGTACTGTCGGAAAATTTAGCCTACACGACAACACGTCCGGTAACGGACTTAGGCTAATTGATTTCGCTACGGAACGAAATGCCACTATAGCCAGCACACAGAGATGCTCGCAGCCAAGAACGAGGCCTACAAGGCTAAGCTGCAGGTGAAGACGAGAGCTGCCATTGAGCTCTATAGGCAAAGAAGAAGGGAAGAACATCGGCTTTGCAGCAAGAAGAAAAAAGAGCAAGAAAAGCGCGCAATCGAGGATATAGAGAGGTGCCACTCCAGGAACGATGTTCGCAAGTTTTACCAAAGTGTAAAACGCCAAAGCCAAGGATACAAGGCTCGAACAGAATCCTGTCGAGGTGAACAAGGAAATATTGTAGTTGAGACACAGTCGATGCTGAGGATATGGAGGAACCACTTCTGCAGACTGTTAAACGGCGATGACGAATAACATTCCGCTGTCAGGCAGAACGAACCATTTAATATTGGCAACGACAGCGAAAACTGCCAACCACCCGACCTGAGTGAAGTGATGATAGCAATATCTAAACTCAAGCTTAATAAGGCCGCCGGAAATGACGGCGTTTTCGCTGAGCTTTATAAGGCAGGCGGAGATGACTTGGTAAGTAACATCCACCAACTCATAAGCCAAATCTGGTCGGATGAAAATATGCCTGAAGAATGGAACCTGAGCATCGATCCACAAAAAAGGAGACCCTCTGAACTACGCCAACTACAGAGGCATAAGTCTCCTCAACATCGCCTACAAGATCCTATCTGCCGTAATATGTGAACGCCTGAAGCCGTTTACCAACAACCTGATTGGCCCTTATCAGTGTGGTTTTAGGCCAGGAAAATCCACAACCGATCAAATTTTCACACTTCGGCAGATCCTGGAAAAAACTCAAGAAGTCCCAATCGATACCCACCACCTATTCATCGATTTCAAAGCCGCATATGACAGCATTTATAGAGACGAACTGTACAGAGCCATGTCTAGTTTTGGTATACCGCTCAAACTCGTCCGTTTGTGTAGGATGACGATGGAGAATTCTCGCTGCTCCATCAGGGTCGGAAACGACCTCACCGACACATTCGATACCAAAAAAGGATTTAGGCAAGGCGATGCGCTGTCATGTGACTTCTTTAATCTGATTCTTGAGAGAATTGTGCAAAACTGAAAAGCCAACACCAGAGCCCCAATTTTCCAAAAGTCGGTGCAACTATTAGCATACGCCGACGATATTGACATCATTGGTAGGACTCAACGTGATGTCATAGCCACGTTTGCTAGTATAGAGAAGGAAGCGGCAAAAATGGGTTTAGCAGCAAATGAGGGTAAGACTAAGTGTATGCTTTCAACACGAAAGCACACACAACATCAACGAATTGGACAGAACGTCACCATTAACAGATATAACTTTGAGGTAGTACGGGACTTTGTCTACCTCGGCTCCGCTATTAGCTCTGACAACATCTCGTCAGAAATCAAACGAAGAACTACTCTTGCCAATCGCTGTTTCTTCGAGCTAAGAAGGCAATTTAGTAGTAAAGCCCTCACTCGAACTACTAAGGGGAACCTATATAAGACCCTGATCATCCCAGTCCTGCTCTACGGCGCTGAAGCATGGACCGTATCAAAAGCGGATGAAGAAATCCTTGGTAGATTCGAGAGGGAAATTCTTCGAAAAATCTTCGGTCCCGTTTGCGTTGACGGGCTATGGAGACGAAGATTCAACCAAGAACTATACGAGCTGTACAGCGACATGCCCTTGGTCAAAAACTCCGCATTGGACGTTTAATATAGCTAGGACATGTAGAAAGAATGGACACCAATACTCCGGCTCGCAGAGTCTTCGATTCCCAGCCAGACGTCGGACGCAGTAGAGGAAGACCTCGCCTTAAGTGGCGCGCACAAGTGGAAACCGACCTCAACCAACTTGGAGTGCGCAACTGGAGGCAGTTAGCTAAGGACCGGGCTAATTGGAGAGGCATGTTGGTTGAGGCACAGGTTCATCCCGGACTGTAGCGCCACTTAAGAAGAGAGAAGAATTGCCTCCGTATTAACTCCTTTCCTGCGGATCTGTTCCAGCACGAGATTGATGAAATCGCATCATAGTGCACCTCCTTTTCGGAATCCGGCAAAAGTTTGCAAAAGTTCAGATGACTGTTTTTTAAATGGAACATCACGTGTCCTCTTGTTTTATTCGACATATTTGTATCAGTTTTGATGAATTTCGCCATCGCCTTATAAAGCTCTAGGGGATGGATGCTATCATACGCGGCCTTGAAGTAGGTGAAAAGAGGAGGTATCTTGATATGAAATTCGTGGTCTTTTCCAACATTTCCTTGGTATGCAAATATGGTCTATGTTTTATCTGCCAGTGTGTGTGATGCAGAAAGTCTCAAGGCGTTCAAAAAGTACGTTTAGCAGGTACCTCAGTAGTTGGTGCAAGACATGGGATCGCCTTTTTTGTAGATGAGGCATGTGGAGCCGATATTCCAGTCATCGGGCATGCTCTCATACATCCAGACTTTGCTGATGGTTTGGTGCATCCACACTTCTATGGCAATACCTCCTTATTTGAAGAGCTCTGCTGGTAGTCCATCAGAACCAACTGCCTTGTTGTTTTTCAGTTTTCTGATGTCTGCTTCAAGACTGGGGGGGAGCGTTACTTTTTCTTTTTCGTTGGCTGGAGGTGGGCCGGTTTCTTGCCCTATCACTCTCTAGAAATTATGCCCATTAAGCAGCTGCTGGAAATGCTTCCTGAATATGTCTACAATAACCTGCGCGTCATTGACTAAGTTGGCATTGGAGCCTGAGTTCATTCCGCAGTTGCCAGTTGCCGCACTTGTTTTGCTTTTTTGAAGAATGTTCTTCTTGCCGCAAGACTCTTCGATTTCCCTGAGTTGGAAGGCTGCCTATTTCCTTTTTTTCCCACGCAGGATTTTCTTTACTTCTCTTCTACTGGTTCGGTACTCTTCACGTGCAGGCCGTGTTTTGCGTTGAAGGGCCTTGACATGTGCCTCTTCTGTTACCGTTTTTTGATATTTACAAATATTATCATACGACGGACATTTTTTCTGGGTAGTCTATGGTGGTTTCTTTGATGATATTGCGATACTGTATCCACTGACATAGGTGGAGGACGAGGTCACAGCAGGGAGTCTCTCACTTAGTCTTTGTTTATAGACTCTGGGAACCTCCGGCCCAAAGATTCCAAATTGAAGTCTCTTTTTAGCTTCTTCTTGTTGGACAGTCGTGCTCTGAACTTGGCTGTGTCGACAAAATTTTCAGAGTCGACGTTTGCCCCTATAAATGTGTGTACAATCCTGGACGTATGCGTTTCCTCGCATCTTAGAGCAAATGTTCGATTTGGTTGGAGGTTCGACCATCTGGAGATCGCCAGATTTCTTTGTGGATTCGAAGTCGTTGGAACCTAGTGCTGTTGATGCAGTAGGTATTACATGCTACCGCGAAGTCTATTATCTGTTGTCGGTTCTGTTAGTTCCTAACTAACCTTCCGATGCTTTCTTTACCTTTCCTTTCCTACCCTCGTAAGATTTTCACATCGTATTCCGAACATGCTCCGTAGGCTCCATCCAGGAGGTCGTAAAATTGCTCCTTGAAAGGGTCTTCATTCTCATCGATACATGTGCACGTATTATAAGCCTGATGTTGCAAAAAGTTACTCTGGTGCTGACCACAGCCATGCGATCGATAACCGGCTTAAAGCCGATTATTCTTAAATTGAGCCTCAACGGACCTGAATTCTTATATGTGCAGCCTTGGGTGGCAGCTGTTATTAATGTCACATGTTCATTTGTGTATTCCTGATCTTGTCCAACGTATTTCCTGGATTGCGGTAATCTCTGCTGTACTGTGCGAGGACAGATTCAAGTTTTTGAGTAGCACCAGGAGTATTCAGCGTGCATAAGTTTCAGGTGCATACTGATGGGCGTTCCGGAGCTTATTAAAAAATGAGGAGATCTGTTGTCCTAGGCTGTTGTCTCTCTCATAACTAGCTCCTTTTTTACGTGGTTAGTAAGTTATCCTGTTCGCACAACCCTAACGTGGAGTACCAGTTCCAATATATAAGATACCCTTAGGACACAGGGCCATCAGTATGCGCCATCATCTCTGTTAAAGGGGCTGTCTTACCTTTGAGATTCCTAGATGGACTGTGGTTCGAATATTTGTCGAAGCAGCTCATTTAGGTTATTCATTTTGTCCATCCTAACTGGAACTGTACACGCCACCGTAGACTCCATGTTGGTTGTTCTTCCGCTGCCGCCTGGAATGAAATATATCAATTAGTCGTGTGTACACGTCTTTCCCTGCTCTGATCTGATGCCGCCAAGATAGGGATTGAGACCATATCGACGGTCAAGGTACTAGGCACTCAGCGGTCGCAACGGGAAGGCTGAGGGTCGGAGTTAAGAGCCAGGTTAAAACTCAAGGTTTCTTATAATCGCAATGCCTACCATTTGAACTTCATAATTTTAACTATGCCTTTGAAGTTAGATTTTGAGCAATTGAACTTGAGTAACTTCATGAACTCATAAAATGAAAAATGTGCACACAATTTTAAGGGCTTCATAGCGACTATAGTCCGAATGGACAAGGATAATTTGGCTTTTAGATTCTTCGAAGAGAGACGTGATACTGTGAAGAATGTACTCTCCGACAATACTGCCCAAGATGATACAGTGCAATTAATCCCGCAGAATTAAGTCCCATGGTGCTAAATTCTCAAAAAAAGAAAAAAAAAACCCGCTGGGATTATATGCCTTTTGCTAGTGGAGCTTATTTCCTTGGCAATTATCCAAACTCGTACGCAACCTGAATCCAACACTGAATCCAACAGTGAGCCCAAGCAGGAGGCGTGCCCCCCACTGATTTTTAAGCTGTGCATACGCCCAAACATGAATAGAATTCCAATTGCAAATGGCAATAACAGCCGTGGGTGTTTATGCTTTATGGTGCGCTTATTTCCAGTTCGAAAAGAATAATCCCCAAGTGAGCTATTTCCTTTTTTCGGGCATTTGGCTCGATAGGGCTTAATTCCGCGGGGGTTATTGCACTGCACCGCCCAAGATGTCAGTAAAAATGACAAAAAATGATTTAAACATCGTCCTTCGTTGGTCGCTCATTAGTACTTCAACAGGAACTCGTAGAAACAGTCTGTATGTTTGTTTTTGTCGAAGCATCGAAGCGTGAGCATTTAAAAAATGTCTGTTGCCAAATTTGACCATGATTCGGACTGTTACCATGTGTTCGCTGATCAGTCGGTTCATTAGCTCTCGCTAACGACAAATCTCCATACGAATAGTTCCTGTTCACTATAACATGGCCCATCGTTAATATCACGGCTTTTCCCGGCCAATCCTATCGTATTTCTTTGAAAGCAGTAATGTCTGCCTTATACCAGCTTAGGGATTCCACTCAATTTCACATTTCTGCATGACCAATTATTTTTTATTTGTTTGGTTGACTTATCAAAGTGCACAAATACTGTGAGGAACTCGAAGAGCTACCGGCGGTGGCGCGTCTCCAGAGGGCACTCTCGAAAGATAAAACTAACTGCATGGGATTTCTAGTCAAATCTGACGGTAAAATCACTTGTGACCGGGAAGAAACGTTGACCACACTTCTTCAGGTACACTTTCCCGGCTCCACTATCACAGATAAGTTTCATGAACACATGATAGATGACTCACCCCCTATAAACCTGGAGAGGATTAATAGTTTATCCGGCAAACTTTTCACTCCGGATAAGGTCAAATGGGCGATCAACTCATTTAAACCATACAATACACCAGGGACAGACGGAATCTTTCCTGCTCTTATACAAAAGGGTTTGGACTTTTTCTTACCCACTATGGTCGCCTTATTTAGGTTGAGTTTCAATTGGGGCTACATACCACAAACCTGGAGGGAGGTAAACGTGGTATTTATCCCCAAACCAGGCAAACCAATTATAGAACTACCTAAATCATACCGTCCAATAAGCTTAACATCGTTTTTCCTGAAAACAATGGAAAGAATACTAGACGTACACATTAGAGAGTGCTTAAATGAAAGCACTCCTCTGCACCCCTGTCAATTCGCCTACCAAAAAGGTAAATCCACGGAAGGAGCACTTCTAAATTTTACATCACAAATAAATAGTGCATACGAAAACAAAGAAGTAGCATTATGTGCCTTCCATGACATAGAGGGTGCTTTTGACAACACTGGATATGACTCCTTATCAAATTCTTTGACTCATAGAAGAATAGATCACCCCACCATCAAATGGATCAAAGCGATGCTTGAAAGTCAGAAAATAACTGCTTCATCAGCACAGACCTCAGTATCAGTAACAGCCGTTAAAGGCTGCCCTCAGGGAGGAGTACTCTCGCCCCTTCTATGGTCTCTGGTTATCGATAACCTACTTCAAGACCTAAGTAATGCAGGTTTCAATATAATTGGATACGTCGATGACCTAGTCATCATAATAAGGGGCAAAGAACCAAACGAGGTTACAACACGTTTGCAAAACGCCCTTAAGATAGTCATAGACTGGTGTAGTAAAGAAAGTCTTTCTATAAACCCCAGCAAGGCTATCATCGTCCCTCTTACAAAAAGGGGGAAATTAAATATTACCCAAATCAATGGTACATACATTGAGTATTCCAACGAAGTAAAATGTCTTGGAGTGATCCTCGATACAAAAACTAAGCTGGAACTCCCACATAAACCACAAAATTCAAAAAGCAACCAAAGCTTTCTGGGCTTGCCGAAACATGTTTGATAAAACCTGGGGAATCTCTCCAAAGACCACACACTGGATCTACACGATCATGGTCAGGCCCATTATAACATGCACTTCAATAGTATGGTGGACAAAAGTCACCCAAAAAACAACCATAAACGTACAACGGCTTGCCTGTCTGGGCACTACCGGAGCCATGTGTACCTGTCCCACTGCGGCTATAGAAGCCTATATAGGACTACCGCCCCTCCACATCAAGTGGAAGAGTTAAACTTAAGCAATCGCCCAGAACTATATGAACTTCCAGAACTTGACATGGTCTGTGCGGTTACAGATCGCTTACCAAAGACACTATGTTTCGACAAAAGATTCTCAACGGAGATCACAACCAGAGAAGCATGGGTTAGAAATAACCCACCAATCTGCCTAAACGGCCTAAAGTGGTATACGGATGGTTCTAAAATGGACTCAGGGGTAGGAGCTGGCATACATGGACCAAATAAAAACATCTCAATACCTATGGAAAAAACCCTAGTGTATTCCAAGCTGAGCTCCATGCCATAAAAGAATGCGCAAACCTAATACACAACTCAGGTATTAAAGGCGCAAACATCCATATATTCACGGACAGTCAAGCAGCTATAAAAGCCCTTAGCTCACACATCATTGACTCCAAATCAGTACTACACTGCTTCAACTCCCTCCAAACACTCAGTTCCAGGAACAAAACCAAACTATGGTGGGTCCCCGGATATAAGGGAGTTGAAGGTAACGAAAAAGCTGATGAACTAGCCAGAAAAGGTTCCGAAACCCCCTTCATTGGACCTGAACCCTTCTGTGCAATCCCCAAATCAGCCATAAATCTAGTCATAAAAAACTGGGAACAAAACAGATGTGTTTCATACTGGGGAAACATCCCAGGCCTAAGACAGGCCAAAAGAGCTATTCAGCCCTTCAAACCAGATGCCAACAAGATACTAAAAAAAAATGTGCACGGCTTGGCGCTGTTTCTTGTACAAAAAGATCCAATGAAGGTCGGTATGTTTCCATTTCCGCTATGGGGTGGTCCCTTTATCTCCCGCAGCATCGGTGCATGCCATTCAGTGTATTTCACTGATTTTTGGAGTTCCTTCCCAACAAGCTAAGCTACCACATGTCAGTATTAATAAACATTTAAAATAATTGTCATGATTGTCCCATATATCTTACAGGATACTACCTATCCTAACATCAAATAACTACAATGAAGCACCTGCCATTCTTCAATTCCCACATATCTATATTTTTGCATATTCTTGTCCTCATACCTTATGCCAAAGCACAAACTACTATTCTCCGCCCAATTAGCGCCACCTAAGGTGCAAAGATGATCACAATTCGAAAACCCTTTTTTGAAAACCTCCCGCCACGAACTCTCTCCTCTAACAGCATAATCAAAGTCAAAAGCGAGATGCAGACTCCTCAGTGCATCACCTCGCATTCCGAATCTGCATTGCAAAGTGTTCTCTGACCCCATGCCATGTTCATTCCATGGAATAATGAGAATGGAAACCGTAATTTCATTTTCATTAGTCTACGAGTCCGGAAGTTGAGAAGTCTTGTCCTTCCAACCTTCCGTTTTGAAAGTTTTCCTGAATAATGAGACTTTTGGCGACGCATAACGATGCTAAGCGGTCACTGATTTCGAAGACTTTTTCTTTCTTGTCGCCGTCGTCGTCCAATGACTTTTCCAAACAAAAAAAATTATTCAAAACGAGAAAACAGTCGAAACATGCAAAAACTTTATTCACAGGTGACCAATTTCCACCATGCCAGGCTATACCAGACGGGGGTGCAAAATCAAAACTTTAAGAACTCACAGCCCACCCACCCGCTATGAGCGAGGGCTCTGACTCCGGAACTATTGGCCAGATTAAAACAATGCTTAATGCAACTTGGAATCATTGTTAGTGGTTGCACTTAGTTTGGGCAACTCAAATTGTTGCTGATTAGTTTGCTATTCGAGATATCTTTGTTAATTTTAACCGGAAGCCAGATAGTTGGGAAAAGTTTCGTCTGCGTCTGCATTGCAAATGAGTTTTCATTTTCAGCATTTGCTTGGCATTTGCTTGGCATTTCTCAAATAATTTTAATTTAGGCAATGAATCCATTAGCTCTGCTTCAAAGTAGCAGCCTTTTATTTTCCTTGCGATAATTTACAACTTCCTCTCGAACAGTTGTCCAAGGAGGGGATGTGATGTTACGTGCGAATGCAATTTCCTGCAAAAATACACTCACAGTCATTCGCTTTATCAAGTCATCAAGGCAGGCCCGACCATGGGAAGTTGTCGTTGTGTTGTCCCGTGCGCAACACATACCTCATTATACGAATGACGTTAGCCTTAGCAACACTGTATGCAAGTTAGACGCCCGAACTTTGATGTCCATACAACCGGCCAGTCGGCAATGCGAATAGGCAACGGCTACGTGAGCTGACTCAAGTAAAGCGGACCTTCCGTTTCAATTGCGGTGCAATTTTCCAATTGACAACGATTAAGAAGATAATTTTCAGCTGAAAGATGACGAGGACGGATTTAGTGGTCGTGGAAAATCACGCGAATTGAGAGAGATTAGTGGTTGGTGGGGGCCTAACTAGGACGTGAGTTTTAACATGGACTTTGCAGCTCTAAGTCAAATAAATTGGGTAAACAAGTCTAAAAGGGGCTGGTTGGCATTGAAGACCTTTTGAAAATGTACACGGGGATAATGGAGAGTGGGTAGTTAAAGGAGCCTTAAGGTTGGTCAATGGAAAAGGGTATAGTAAGTCAGCTTCAGTCACAAGATCCAAATTGTGATTTCCGTGGTCTCTTAAACAAAAAAGCATAACAGCAGCTTTGAGATAATTTTAAATACCTAAAACCAGCCAACAGCCATATTTTGCCATTATGGAGGAGCAGACAATAAAGCTTGAGGACAATGCAGTTTGGAAGACAATGACCTTACTTAATTATGCAGGTTTACAATCGGGCTTCTTTGATGCTTCGAGCCACAAGCAATGACGAATCTGCTTTCCAGGTGCAGTTTCTCATGTCGAGACGAGACCTGCCATTAAGTTTTATAGAAAAAAAGAAGGGAAGACCACCAAAGAAGGAAAAGAGCAAGAAAAGCTAGCGATCGAAGAAATAGAGAGGTGGAAGGCATGTTCATAAGTTTATCCAAGGTGGAAAACGTCAAAGCCATGGAAACAAGGCGCAAAAAGAATCCTGTCGAGATAAACTAACAAAAATGTACGACGTCTTGCTGAGAATCGTAGACTCTGCGAGCCGGAGTATTGGTGTCCATTCGTTCCACATGTTCTAGCCTTCTTAAACGTCCAATGTGGATTTTTTTGGCTTGGGGTATGCCGCTATACAGCTCGTATAGTTCTTGATTAAATCTTTGTCTCCATTGCCCGTCCACGCAAACGGGACCGAAGAATATTTGTCTTAAAGTGACCAAGGATTTCTTTATCCACTTTTGATATGGTACATGCGTCAGACCGAGCATCCCTTTCAAAGACTAAGCCATCGCGAACGTTAGAGCGCTTGGTCTGGACAAAGTGGCCGTGATCGTAGAGGACGGAAGGCTACAGTGTCTCAAGCAGAGACTCTTCACGGGTCGGGAGCCCGATAAGTAAGCAAGTACAAGCTTCAGCGCCGTATAACATTACTGAGAAGATCAGGGTAATGCAAAGTATCGCCTGAGTAGTTCGAGTGAGGGCTTTACTACTGAATTGCCTTCTTAACCCGAAAAAACAGCGATCGGCAAGAGTAATTCTTCGTTTGATTTCTGACGAGATGTTGTTGTCAGAGTTAATAGCGGAGCCGAGGTAGACAAAGTCCCGTACTACCTCAAAGTTATATCTGTCAATGGTGACGTTCTGTCCAATTCGTCGATTTTGTGTGTCATTTCGAGTTGACAGCATATATTTTGCCGCTCCCTTCTCTATACTAGCAAACGTGGCTATGACATCATGTTAAGTCCCACTAATGAGGCCAATATCGTCGGAGTACCTATGCCAGTAGTTGCACCGATTTATGGAAAAACAAATTCCTCTGGCTTGGGAGTTTTGCACAATCCTCTCAAAACACAGATTTAAGAAGTCACATGACAGCACTTCGCCTTGCCTAACCCCTTCTTTGGTATAAAATGTGTCGGTGAAGACATTTCCGACCCTGATGGAGCAGCGAGAATTCTCCAGCGGCATCCTACACAAACAAACGAGTTTGGGCGGTATACCAAAACTAGACATGGCTCTGTATAGTTCGTCTCTATAAATGTTGTCGTATGCCGCTTTGAAATCGATGAATAGGTGGTGGGTATCGATATGGATTTCTTGGGTTTTTTCCAGGATCTGCCGAAGTGTGAAAATTTGATCGATTGTGGACTTTCCTGGCCTAAAACCACACTGATAAGGGCCGATCAGGTTGTTGGCAAACGGTTTCAGGCGTTCACATATTACGGCAGAAAGGATCTTGTAGGCGATGTTGAGTAGACTTATGCCTCTGTAGTTGGCGCAGTACAGAGGCTCTCCTTTTTTGTGGATCGGGCAAACGATGCTGAGTTGAGAGTTTAAGGGATACGCGTTGCGCGAAGGTCTTGGCGGTCTCTGGCGATTGCAGTCTTTCGACATTAAATTTTTTCACAGTATTTCTGTTTTTTTGTGGCGTAGTGGATATCCGCATCCTTACCTTGGCTACAACAAGGTAGTGGTCAGAGTCGATGTTAGCCCCTCGGAATGTTCGGACATCCAAAATACTGGATGCGTGCCTCTTGTCTATCGCAATGTGATCAATTTGGTTGACTATTCGTTGATTCGGAGACCGCCATATCCCCTTATGAATATCGAGGTGAGGAAACCGTGTGCTGGCTATAGTGGCATTTCGTTCCATAGCGAAGTCAATTATCCCGAGTCCGTTACCAGACGTGCTGTCGTGTAGGCTGTGTTTTCCGACAATACTGCTAAAGATGTCTTCTCGTACTTTGGTATTCGTTCATAGGTTTTGTCAACTAGCTCGTAGAAGCAATTATGTTATATGTTTTTCCTCCATTGGGGCGTGAGCGGATATAAGGCTTATGTTGGCGAATTTGGATTTGATGTTACAATGCGTTCGCTAATGTCTTGGAAACATTAGACTTCTTGCCTAAGTCTGGCACTTATAAAAAAGTGCCTCTTCATCCTCTTTTTGCCCAGCCCATCCAGTCGTATTTCCTGGATGTCAGTAATGTCTGCTATATAGCAACATAGGGCTTCCGCTAGTTGTTCGCCTGCAGCTCTTCTGTTTAATGTTCTCACATTCCAGTTGCTGATACGAACGTCGTTGTCCTTTATTCGTTAAGCAGGGTCGTCAAAAATAAAATTAGTCCTTTCCGAGGCTATTGGTTGCTTCGTTCCAATGGCTATTTTTCATGGATGGGTAGTTAACCCAACGCACAACCTCCAACCTCGAGGGCTATTTCCAGTTTATTAGATACCCCCAGGACACGGAGCCATTAGTATCCACTACTGGATTAGGTGCTGGCGTTGGCCATTCGGTTCATCCGCCACCATCTCTGTTCAAGGGCCCTGACTTACCCTTGAGAGATCTAGATAACCTGTTGTCCGAATAGGTTCGCCTGGGATAGCTGGCCGGATATTCATTCTGTGCCATTCTGATCTGGCTGTTTATAGTATTGCTGATTTTTGTCTTGTTATCAACACTCGCACTTATCGTTTAGCAAGTCAAATCCGGTCTATGAGACCAGGACCCGATTTTTACACTTTGAGGTTACAACTACTGGGCATTGGCAAGTTAAAGCCAATCGGAGCCTACCCTCGCTCTACAACGAATTCATCGATCCGGTAACGTTCTCAGCAACTCAGTCTCTGCCTGTCCACTACTTGGAATATTTTGAGGAAAGATCTTGGCCTGCATACATATAAGATCTAACTGGTGCAAGAATTAAAGCCAGCGGACCATCAATTGTGTCGTGTGTTCGGTGATTGGGCTGAGAATCAACTGGAAGTTGAACTAGATTCGGATCGTCAAATCACATTCAGCGATGAGGCTCATTTCTGACTTGACGGGTATGTAAACCAGCAGAATTATCATTTTTGGAATGCCTATAATCCTCATGATACTCTTGAGACTCCATTACATCCCGAAAAATCACTGTTTGGTGCGGTTAACATGCAGACAGCGTCATCGGCCGATTTGACTTTAAATCAGAAACCGGAGCCAAAATTAACGGGATTCCTGATTTTTTTTTCCTCATGTCATTGGAAATCATTTTGAAGAAAAATGATTCCAACAAGACGGCACAATATGCCATACTGCGCGTGCACCATGACTTTGTTAAGCCGAACATTTGGTGACCAAAGTATCTCAAGAAATGTACCTGTGAATTGGCCACCTCGTTCGCGTGATTTGACACCTTTGGACAACTTTTTGTGGGGGTACGTAAAATCTGTGATCTATGCTCATAAACCAACAGCCATTGATCACAATCCAACATTCGACGACTTATTGACGAAATAAAACCGGGAATCCTCGAAAAAGTGATGCAAAATTGGATTGACAGGATGGCCATTATTAGGTGAAGTCGCGTAGGCCATCTTCCAGAAATTGTTTTTGAAATTTGGGACTGAATAAAGCCCTTGGTTGTTCCATTGAATCTCTTAAAAAAACAACCTATACTTAGGGGATTAAGCCTTTCGACATTATCTATTTGTTTCTTCTAAAATAAAAGAGAAGACACTTTTTCGATCACAAGCATATTAGGACGCCCTTTTATATCTCGATTTTCAGTTAGTCCCAGATAAATTGTGGTACCCTCATTCTCATAACGGAGCCTAGACCTACACTTCCAGCCATTTAAGGACATTCTAACAAATTTTCATGTATGCAGTTTAAATTCAATCAGGGACTAACTTTTTTTTAACGTTGACTTCCGAGGTTAGCGCCATCGTCACGGTCGCCACCACCATCACCACTGCCATGTTACGAGGTAAAAACTTTCCCCAGTTGACGAAGAAACCTCTCTCAAACACATTCTCCAGTCAAAGTAGAATCCTTCAGAAAGTTTCCCATCAGAAACTCATCTTGAGGACTGCGAACAAAAGTTGGCCAAAGTAGTTTGGCCACTTAAGTATGATACTCCCACATAGCCCTTAAATTGGTTAAACGTGTGAAGAACAGTGTTCTCCATCTATGAATGTTTTCGTAAGTACCTACCTCAATCTACACCTCGTTCACATATGGTATGTCCTTGCTTTTTGTAACGTTGACTAGGCAATAAAATCGCCCCTTGGAACTGATTAAAGACCAGCTTCACTCATCTGTAACCATCCCCTGCCTTGAGACAATTGCCAAGTGCAGTGCGGTAATTGCAAGTTACAACCCCACCCCCCATTTGGAATGAGGGAAATTGGAACTCTCACGGTCCATTGTTTCCATTTGCCTGGTCGTTTGACAATGTCGCCATCTCTGCAGCAGCACTGGAGCTTGGCATACAAAGTGAAGAAGGATCTATTAAATGGAACAATGTGTCCTCGGGCTGTGCACTGTAACGTAGGACGCAGCACTTGACGAAAGTCTTGAAATGTAACAAACTGTGTGCGAGCCCACCTGAGTGATGGGGCGGCCGTCTGTTGTCCTTTACTGAGAGAGCTTGAGTAGAATGCGCAACTCTTTTCTAGGGATATTAAGTCCTCGGGCTATTTGGAAATTACAACTATCCGGACAATGATTTGCATTATATGTACCTTGGGTAGGGTATGTGCAGCGTCAGGGGTCGTCGCTCACCTGCTGAATGGAACTATTGTTTTGTGTGAAGTCTTTTAGGAGGGATGGAGGACATCTCCGAAATGAGGCAGCCGAGTGGTAGCTGGAGTGAAAAATGGGTCAATTTGGAATCGCTTAGCTTACGAGATGTTATGCGAGTGACTGCGGGAAACAATGTGTGTCGTTAGGAATGACCTATGGAGGAGGTTTTTTTCGCTCACTTGGTATGGCACAAAGGGAAGCACTTGAAGATGATTGGAGCGAAGGGAAGAATTAATATTTTATAGGGCAAGTGAGGTGTGTACAAGTAGAGGAGTCAGTGGGAGGAAGGTGTGGCGATTTGTGGTGGTTTTAAGGTGAAGTAAGATGTGTTGAAAAAACCTCTTATGAAGCATTTTCTAAACCAACAACTTTATATTCTTCTCAAAAATGGTGACTGTCTCCAAAAAGCCAATGGAGATCTTATGCTTCAAAAGAGCTGGATATTAACTCCACCTGTTCAATGGACATCAATTGGCTCCAATCTCTTCCATATATTAATCCCATCAAAACAGCAAGGCGGTAAGAAGATAAGTGTCAGATTTGCGGTTAGGTTTTGCGACATAGTTATGGGTCATCCAGTTGCAGAAAAAAATTAGTAGAGGAGCTAGTGCGTACCCCTCAGCGTGCAACAACGAACCCAGCAGACATCAATGGAAAAAGCACTGTCCGAAGTCAAGGCCAAGCTAACGAGACACCAATATTGTAGGACTCAACGATTGTGAAACGTAAAGCTATCTTTAATCACTAAGCGATTTTTGTTTGCTTCTTTCTGCTCCAATTAAGGCTCCTTTTGGCTCTTCCGCACCACACTGGTATCAGGTACTTTTGTTTGCCTATTTTTAGTTGTCTTTGACCCCCAAATGTTGACTGTCCACAACTGCTACGGACGGATCATGCATCTATTCGCTGGCCTTTGAACTTCAAACAGTCAGAAGGTCAGATGGCACGGTGGATAGAACGCCTCTAGCAATACGACATAGACATCCAAGGCATACATCATGGGAATGAAGACGGCCACTTCTGAAGACCTTGAGCCAGCTGTACAAACTGCAAAAAGGCGGAAGATAAGGAAGAATCGAGAACGCTTCTAATTCGCCTAGCGTTCACAACGTCCTTACTTCAAGGAGAACAGGAGTCCTACGTTACCCTAAGCATTGCAAGAAGCTGGCTGACAAACGCAGTTCGACCAACTCGAGAGGACATCATGTCCAAAAATGCTGAAGTTAAAGCATATTGAACTCTCTTTGAAACAGCTGCAGCTTAAAGCCCCTTACCAGGACGTGGGAAGAAAGCCATAAAGTCACAAAGAACTTACCCGTTGTCCCGAAATCTTCAGTGCGAGAAATTCTTAAAGAATTGCATGACAGTCCCAGCGGTGTCCACCTAGAAATTAAGAAAACTCTGTCCAAAGTAAAAAGCAGATACTTCTGGGTAGGCCGCACAACTTAAATCAAGAATGGTGTTTGTGTTTCCAAGAGGACCAGTGGGCCGAACTCGTTGGAATCTGAATCCAAGTCACCCATTAGTCCCCTTCGAAAGAATGGCTGTCGTTGTCCTGGGACCATTGCCTCGTTCGAAGGCAGGCAACCGATATGTAATCGTGGTTATGGATAACTTTACTAAATGGCCGAATGCGTAGCAGTGCCTAACCAGACTAGCGAAATAGTTGTCCAAGCATTAATTGACAACATCTTTTGTCTGGTCGGACCAAGGTAAAATTTTCAAGGCCGAGATTTTTCAAAAAGCGATTTTTTTCCGTGGGCTGGTGGAAATCATCATAGACACGATGAGCACGTCCCCAAAGTAGTGTGAGATTGTTACTCACTAAAACCACCACTCATTTTGTATTTCTATTGCAACTAAGTATTCGATTTATCTAGCAATTTTCTTATCACGAGTAATGAAATGTTTGGCCCTCAATGGGTTAACGGCAGCGCTCATATCCCAAAATGGGCTACTGAGATCGGTATTTTTCCGGCCCGCTGTCCCAGGGTCAAAACAAGGGCCTGGCCCTCCAGGTTGGGGGTTGTGCTATGGGTTAACTAACCATCCACAACAAAAAAAGATTATGTTACGAAGCAACCAATAGCCTCGGAAAGGACTGATATTATTGTTGACGACCATGCTAAACGAAAAAAGGACAACGACGTTCGTATCTGCACCTGGAATGTGAGAACATTAAACAGGAGAGGTGCAGGCGAACAACTAGCGGAAGCCCTAAACTGCTACAAAGCAGACATAACTGCCATCCAGGAGATACGATGGGATGGCCCGGGCAAATAGAGGATGAATAACTGTGACATCTACTATGGACCGTGTTATAGTGAGCAGAAACAGCGACTATTTGGATGCGGATTTGTTATTAGTGCCAGACTTAGGCAAGAAGTCTTATGTTTCCAAGACATAGCGAACGCATTGTAACAATCCGCATCAAGGCCAAATTCGCCAACATAAGCCTTATATGCGCTCATGCTCCGATGGAGGAAAATGATGATATAACCAAGGATTGCTTCTACGAGCTTCCTGACAAAACCTATGAGCGACTACCAAAGTACGATGTTAAAATCGTGCTCGGAGATTTTAACGCAAAGGTAGGAAGAAAAGACATCTTTAGCAGTACTGTCGGAAAATATAGCCTACACGACAACCCGTCTGGTAACGGATTTAGGCTAATTGACTTCGCTACGGAACGAAATGCCACTATAGCCAGCACACGGATTCCTCACCTCGATATCCATAAGGGGACATGGCGGTCTCCAGATCAACGAACGGTCAACCAAATTGATCACATTACGATAGACAAGAGGCACGCATCCAGTATTTTGGATGTCCGAACAATCCGAGCGGCTAACATCGACTCCTTGTTGCAGCCAAGGTAAGAATGCGGATATCCACCACGCCACAACAAACCAGAAATACTGTGAAATGTCGAAAGACTGCAATCGCCAGAGACCGCCAAGACCTTCGCGCAACGCGTATCCCTTAACCTCTTGACTCACAACACACAACCAGCATCTAATGTCGAAGAACAATGGCAACGATGCCAACAAGCCATTAGATCAGCCGCAACTGATGTGCCAGGTTTCTCGCGGCCACCAGCAAGAAACCCCTGGTTTGATGAGGAATGCCGACAGATGATCGCAGCCAAGAACGAGGCCTACAAGGCTGAGCTGCAGGTGAAGACGAGAGCTGCCATTGAGCTCTATAGGCAAGTAAGAAGGGAAGAACATCGGCTTTTCAGAAAGACACAGTTGAGACACAGTCGATGCTGAGGATATGGAAGAACCACTTCTGTTGACTGTTAAACGGCGCGGCGGTGACGAACAACATTCTGCTGTCAGGCAGAACGAACCATTTAATATTGGCAACGACAGCGAAAACTGCCAACCACCCGACCTAAGTGCAGTGAGGGTACCAATACCTAAACTCAAGCTTAATAAGGCCGCCGGAAATGACGGCCTTCCCGCTGAGCTTTATAAAGCTGGCGTAGATGACTTGGTAAATAACATCCACCAACTCATAAGCCAAATCTGGTCGGTTGAAAGCATGCCTGAAGAATGGAACCTCAGCATCGTTTGCCCGATCCACAAAAAAGGAGACCCTCTGAGCTGCGCCAACTACAGAGGCATAAGTCTACTCAGCATCGCCTACAAGATCCTATCTGCCGTAATATGTGAACGCCTGAAACCGTTTACCAACAACCTGATCGGCCCTTATCAGTGTGGTTTTAGGCCAAGAAAGTCAAAAATAGATCAAATTTTCACAATTCGGCAGATCCTGGAAAAAACCCAAGAAGTCCAAATCGATACCCTCCAACTATTTATCGATTTCAAAGCCGCATACGACAGCATTTATAGAGACGAACTATACAGAGCCATGCCTAGTTTTGGTATACCGCCCAAACTCGTCCGTTTGTGTAGGATGACGATTGAGAATTCTCGCTGCACCATCAGGGTCGGAAACGACCTAACCAACACATTCGATACCAAAAAAAGATTTAGGCAAGGCGATGCGCTGTCATGTGACTTTTTCAATTTGATTCTTGAGAGGATTGCGCAAAGCTCCCGAGCCAACACCAGAGGCACAATTTTCCAAAAATCGGTGCAACTACTAGCATACGCCGACGATATTGACATCATTGATAGGACTCAACGTGATGTCATAGCCACGTTTGCTAGTATAGAGTTGGAAGCTGCAAAAATGGGTTTAGCAGTAAATGAGGGTAAGACTAAGTATATGCCGTCAACACGAAAGGACACACAACATCGACGAATTGGACAGAACTTCACCATTGACAGATATAACTTTGAGGTAGTACGGGACTTTGTCTACCTCGGCTCCGCTATTAACTCTGACAACAACATCTCGTTAGAAATCAAAACGAAGAATTACTCTTGTCAATCGCTGTTTCTTCGGGCTAAGAAGGCAATTTAGAAGTAAAGCCCTCACTCGAACTACTAAGGAGATCCCATATAAGACCCTGATCATCCCAGTCCTGCTCTACGGTGCTGAAGCACGGATCGTATCAAAAGCGGATGAAGAAATCCTTGGTCGATTCGAGAGAAAAATTCTTCGAAAAATCTTCGGTCCCGTTTACGTTGACGGGCTATGGAGACGAAGATTCAACCACGAACTATACGAGCTGTACAGCGACATGTCCCTCGTAAAAAAACTCCGCATTTGACGTTTATGATGGCTTGGACATGTAGAACGAATGGACACCAATAATCCGGCTGGCAGAGTCTTCGATTCCCAGCAGACGTCGGACGTAGTAGAAGAAGATCTCGCCTTAAGTGGCGCGCACAAGTAGAAACCGACCTCAACCAACTTGGAGTGCGCAACTGGAGGCAGTTAGCTAAGGTCCGGGCTAATTGGAGAGGCATGTTGGTTGAGGCCCAGGTTCATCCCGGACTGTAGCGCCACTCAATGGAATGGAATGAAATGAAATGTTTGGCAGGTAACTTTCCTTTGAGAGTTCCCGCTTTGCGCAATTTATGGAGCGGTTTGTTATAATAGGGCCAAATGCAAGGGCTTAGTTCTTGGAAGACGCGGCAATATATTTGTTTCGTCAAGAATTTGGAGGACTGCTGTATTAACGTGTCCTAATAAACGTTTTTTGTGTTTTCGTGCAAAATTTTTTATTTCATCTTCAACCGCGGGAATACCCAGATCTCTGCGTATATGTTCGTTCCTTACGTACCACGATGCATTGACGAATTATCTTAACATTTTGTTTTCAAAAGTTTGTAGAATGTTCAGATTCGTTTTACTGGTACAACCCCATAGTTGTATACCATATGTCCAAACCGGTTTTAGCACTTGCTTGTATAATAGCAGCTTGTTATCAAGGTTAAGCTTCGAATATGTTCCGAGCAACCAGTACAGTTCTCTGTATTTATTCTTAAGTTCTTCGCATTTCTTTTTTAGATGCGACTTCCATTTTAATTTTGCATCGAGTGTCATACCGAGATATTTGGCTTCATTTGCAAACGGGACTCGAACCGTATTCAGAAATACAGGCAATTGTTTGGCCATTTATACGAAAAATCGACATGAATCGATTTGCTCTCGTAAAGGGCAATCCGCCAGGATTTAGTCCATTCATTAACCTCGCTAAGAGCGTCTTGTAATTTCATATTTGTTTCCTCTATTGTTGTCCCAACTGCTAGTATAACAGTATCGTCAGCAAACATTGCAACTATTGTATCGTTTATGGCATATCACATGTAAATAGGAGGTACAAGAGTGGTCCAAGGACGCTTCATTGGGGTACTCCTGCCATTATTTCTTTGAACTCTGAATATTCGCTTCCAAGTTTCACACGGATACGACAGTTTGCACAAGATACGACACGAGGATTTTATATAATTTTTCAGGCAGAACTTGTCTTAATTTGTACTGAAGGCCTCTATGCCAAACCTTGTCAAAAGCTTGCGACAGTTCAAGAAATACGGCTAAGTAAATTTTCTTTTCTTCGAAAGCCTTCTACTTGGTCCACAGTCGAATGTTTACTTCTAAACCCAAATGTATGGTCAGGTAAAGGCGTTTCTGACCAATAATGTGATGTAAGCGACCGAGTAATATCCGTTCAAAAACTTTTGAAATTATTGGAAGAAGTGAAATAGGCCTGTAAGATTTTATTTCATTCGGTGATTTTCCTGGTTTTAGGACCATAATCACTTCCGCGACTTTCCACTGTCTTGGTATGATTCCTAATCTGATTGCAGCATTTAAAATAAAAGGAAGCTTAGTTAATGCTTCCCGAGGCAACATTTTAAGAAGTTCTTCTATTTTCAGGTAATAACCCGGAGCTTTTGTAAGCTTTAGTTTCTGTATTTTCCGTTTAAGCTCGGCAATACTTGTATATCTAACTAGACATATTATTATCGGTTGTAGTCTCGAATATATTAATCTTTTCATTTTGCGCTGGACCATCAAATGGCTTAAACGTTTCCTCAAGATGTGCGGTACAAATGTCAGCTTTTTCCTTATCGCTTTTTGCCTAAACGTCTTGAGTTACCCTAATTGGCGGCTCAGCAATTCTTGGTCGTTTTATGACTCTAATTGCTTTCCAGAGCGAATAATTCAATTCCTTTCCAGTGGTTAGGCTTTGCAGATAAGATTGTACTGCATGGTTTGTAAAATTTTTTAATCGAAGCAAAATACTCAACCGATTGAGATGTGTTTTATCTTGCGGGGCACGAGTTTGGTGCCATCTTTTACGAGCTTTTCTTTTTTGTCATACTAAATCTTGTACTTCTCGGGGGTACTTAGTTTTACTATAGCTCACTATTTTGTTCTGTTGAGGAGTATATGAGCCTGGGTCGCAATTAACAAGCCTCTTCAATTAATCCGGTTATTCACTGCCTCCAATTGGGCACTTTAAGTTATTCGACGCTGGTTTCTACTTGTACGCGTCACTTTAGGCGAGGCTTTTCTTTACAACGTCCGACATCTGGCTAGGAATCGAAGACTCTGCCGGAGCCGGAGTATTGTTGTCCATTCGCTCTACATGTCATAGCGATCTTAAAAATCCAATGCAGAGTATTTTTTACTAGGGAATGTCACTATGCAGCTTGTATAGCTTGTGGTTAAATCTACGTCTGCACAGTCCGTCAACGCAAAAGGGACCTGAGATTTTTTGAAAACTTCTTCTTTCACAACGACCAAGGATTTCTACATCCGTTTTCAATATGGTGCTTCAGCGTCGTATAGCAGGACTCTGATGACAAGGCTCTAGTAGTTTGAGTGAGGGCTTTACTTCTAAACTGCTTTCTGAGCATGATGGTAATGGTGACATTCAGAATATTGAAAGATTTGTTCTGCCTGAGGGTGTGAAGTGGTTCATCCATATCCTCAGCAGCGATTGTGTATCAACTACGATATTTCCTTTTTCATCTCTACTGGATTCTTTTCGAGCCTTATGTACCTGGTTTTGAAGTTGTTTACTTTGGTAAAACGTGCGAACATCATTCCTGGAGTGGCACCTCTCTATATCCTCGACAGCGCACTATTTTTGCTCTTTTTCCTTTTTTTATGAAAAGTCGATGGTCTTCCCTTCGTCTTTGCCTATAAAGCTCAATGGTATAGCTCTAGTCTTCACCAGCAGCTTAGCCTTGTAGGACTCCTTTTTCGCTGAGAGCATCTGTCAACATTCTTCATCAAACCAGAGATTTCTTGCCGGTTGGCTCGAGAAGCTTAGCACATCACTTGCGAATGATCTAATGGCTTGTTGACATCGGTGCTATTGTTCTTCAACATAAGAAGGACTATTCCTCTTGTAATTGCAGTCTTTCGACATTAACCTATCTTTTCGGTATTTCTTATTTGTTGTGGCATGAATATGCGCATTATTACTTTTGGCTGCAACAAGGTAGTGGTTCGAGTCTATGCTAGCCCCTCGGATGTGTGCTTCTTGTCTATTGCAACTTGGTAAATTTGATTGTCCTTTCTTCGATCTGGAGACCGCCAAATGAATATTATGGTTTGGCTATAGGGGCATTTCATTCCGCAGCGAAGTCAATTAGCCTAAATCCGTTGCTAGACTAGTTGCCGTGTAGGCTGTGTTCTCCGACAATATTGCCAAAAATGTCTTCTCTTCCTACCTTTGTGTTAAAGTCTTCGAGCACGATTTAACATCGTACTTCGGTACTAAGTTTTGTCAAGGAGCTCTTAGACGCAGTCATTCTCTATATCAACATTACTCCGTCGGGGCATGAGCGCATATAAGGCTTATGTTGACGAATTTGGCCTAGATGCGTATTGTTACAATGCATTCGGTGATGTCTTGGAGACATCAGACTTCTTGCCAAACTCTGGGACCTTTAACAAAACCACATCCACATGGGCCCATCCCGTAGTATTTCCTGTATGGGAGTAATGTCTGAAACCCGGATGACCAGTTCCAGTTTATTGGATACCCCTAGGACATCGACAGATAATGTTTTCCATTAACTCGAAAGAGTCCTGATGAATAAAACAGATGGAAATGATTACTCAGTGGTTTTGCCATCTGAAAAAGCCGATTTGTGTATGGCACGATCGTTAAATACTCTTGGAACTCTACGACTACGAAAGTGGATTGATTCTATAGAACTTCCAAAGTTCTCAAGTAAGGGAGGATACTGAACAATAATCTGGCAATTGGAATTGGCTGCAAAATGAGCAGCAACCACATTGGTCTTATCCTTCTTCTTTCGCTTCCCCGCTGCAGATCTTGTATTTTATTTGCAATTATTTGCAACATTCCATCCTTCATGTGAGGCTAGCCTTAATGATATGAATTTCCGTGGTGTTGCGGGAGTGCCTATTTAGGAATCCAACATCAGAGGAGTAAAAATGGATTAATTTGAGGTATTCCTCCATAGCCCGTCGGCAAAGCAGTTCCATTATATGCTGCCCAGAATGCGTCTTTGTTGGGCCGCACCTTTGGGTCACAATTTGGAAAAGCAAATTTTAAATGCATGTCGGTATATCTACAAGATTACTCTACAGCCATATCACAAGCCATCTAGAATCCCCCATGCCCTATAAAATGTCACCTATTTATTTTTAAAATTTCATTTAACCTCAATCAGTTCAAAGTTAAACCAATTATCTCTCACTGCCTCACATAGCCCCTATTTTTTTACAGCATCAGTTTTATAGCTTGTTTAAGCAGAATGTGAGTACATAATTCCCGACCTGCATTTTTCCAAAAATATAAAAAAAATGTTTTAATATATTTCCATTTTCAGTTACCGTACTATCTGACATTTCAATCACTTTCTCACACTTCAGCTGTTCATTTATTTTTTTTTTATTTTTTTTTTCCTAGATAATAACAGAAAATGTTTTATTGATTCGGATACTGTTACACAATGTAAACACACATCCTTGTCTATATTGTTTTAATGGCGGTACGAGTATATACCGTAATCTGGATTCCACTTACAGTGGCACGATGCTCTCCTATGGAATATGAATTCGCCCAAGATAACCATCGACGTTGACCCAGCAACATTCACGAGTACAACAAGTATATTGCGAGTTAAGCTCGCCTTCGTGTTTCTGGTTTAGGGGCGATATTATGTATAAGGTCTCAATGTGATGACCCATGTCCGATCGATATAAAATAAAAAAAAAAATTAACAACACCAACAACAAATACACACAAGAGAGACGTGTCCTTTTGCGGTGGCATGTTGATTTAATTGTCTTTCATAGAAATTAGTTGCAGGTACCTTCTCTTGAATGACCTGCTACTACGGGTATCTTTATCCTTTGAGTGATTTGATATCGGTTATTCCAATCGGGTAATAAACATTTGCAGCAATGAAATTATTTTCCCATGGAATATGTGGCATTGTATGTATTGTGCAATTTAAGGATAATGATGGCTTATGGACTTGCCATGTTGTCCATTTAGTGCAAGTGTGTTTTTTAATGGAATTTTTAATAGAGAGGACTCTTCTCAAATAGGGATGAATGAGATAAGGCATGGAGTGCCAAATCGAGTCGAATTTATTCATCCTTCAGCTCCTGTATAGTTGTTGACTTACCGTAAAAATACGTCCAAACTTGTCAAATCACATGGTCTACACAGTTAAGTGGACAAATTGTGCGACAATCACACTTTATATGCAAGGAAGCCATACGTTTCGTTAGTTGTGTGGTAAATGATACCATCCTGTAGGAACCAAATATCATTTACATTCATAGCCTCCAAGATCCTATCTGCCGTAAAATACGAACGTCTGAAATCGTTCACAGACAACCTGATCGGCCTTTATCTACGAATTTGATGTACTAAGGCTCTTTGTCTACAGGCTACAGGATTGTAATGCGGGAGGTTTGAGCTCAGACGGCCAGGCCAGTCATGCATTCAAAGACGAAAAGATGAAGAGCATTGCGGGCATCCTTTTTCCAACACAGCACTTCAGGGTACCACTTTGGTCACAGAATAGGAAATATCACCCTTCAGTGAAATTCTAGCAATGAAAACTCTAAAAAAAAAAACAGGAGAGTCTCTGGGTTCGACTTGATACCGTCAGAATTGCTAAAAGTTATCATATTCTCAGAAGCTAGACAATGCCTAGTCCTGATCAGTAAAGCCAAAGGAGACCCAGAAACTGCATCAACGTACAGTTCGCTGCAGCGAGATGAGGAGACCTGTCAGAAAGATGGTAAGGCTTAATTAGAGGTGGCTATATGATCGGAGCGATTGAAGAATTAGTAAAGGCTATGCAAATCGCTCCACGTAGAAGCAACTACTCAAGGCAGATCGTATTGTTGGCAGCTCTGGACGTCAGAAACGCCTCTAACTAAGCGAGGTGGGAGAACATACTGAACGCACTCTAGAACACATTCAACAAGGACCGGGGGCCATTCGATGAGACTACAGAATGCCACCGGAGAATGCAAGTTACTTGCGGTGCAAAGCAAGGAACCTGACCTTTGTGACATCTCTAGAATAGAGATTCCACAATAAAATTCTCTGGTGGGGTATGCAGATGACAACGAGTGATAACGGCAAAAGATACCTAAAGTGCGCAAAGGAAGATAAATCAGCTATGGACAGGACCTAATAAGAAACAAGACGTAGTGAACTATATGGGTGTGATCATCAACACCAAACTTTAATTCTGGCACCAGTTACGGAATGTGATGGAACGAGCGTCACTGGGTAGGCTAATGGCGGCCCAACGCCCAGCAAGCTGAGGCTCCTCATGTCAATGACACACGCAATCCTCCTCTACGCATGTGAGATTTAGGTAGACGCGCTTCGACAGGAAAAGTACAGTAATCCGATGGCAGCTGTACAGACACATGGACTCTGTCGAATCCAGCCATCCTTGGTGTCGCAGGAGTGACCACAATAGACCTTCTAGCGGCAGATGGAATTACGCCACCGACAAAAAGATGGAGTGGAACCGGCAACGGAAGAGGCTTAAAAGCTCACAAAACCGTAATGACAAGAGCGCTGGAACTCGGAAGCAGAGGACGATGGACAGCTAGGAAGATCAGGAACGTGGCTGAAACGAATGGTCAGAAACATTGTGTGGTTAGCTACTACGTCACCCAGTTACCCACACCCAGTTACGGAGTCCTGAGGAATATCAGCATTAATTTCATGAGTAGCAGACTTGAAACCGTCCAAAATAACTTGAATTGAACGTTTCGAGAGATAGTTTCTAATCCATAGAAGAAGAGTTTCATCGATCCCAAAAGCACGCATTTTCGACAAAAGGGCTAGATGCCAAACCCTGTCAAATGCCTTTGAAATATCAAGTGCAACGATCTTGTTTTCGCCACCGAGGTGTATAGATTGGTTCTACTTTTCAGTGAGATATGTCATCAAATCACCAGTGGACCTGTTGCAACGAAAACCGTATTATCGGTCATTTAAGAGTTTTCGTGATTCAAGATATTTCATAAGCGTTGCCATGACGTGGGGAGTGGGAGAGAGAAGAAGATTCGCCTTTTTTAGGGACGGGCTGGATAAATGCTGTTTTCCATCTACTCGGGAAGAGTCCTGATGAATAGGAGAGATAGAAAAGCTCACGCAGTGGTTTTACCAGCGTGGAAGAACACCTCTTTAGAATTATGGGGGAGATACCATCTGGACCAGACGATTTGTGAATGTTAAGATCTAATAATACTCTTTTGACTGAACAAGAACAGAAGTGAATTGGCCCTATAGAATGTTCTACGTTCTCCAGTACAGGAGGAGACTGGGCACAATCTGGTAACGTGGAACTGGCTTTAAAATGGGCAGCAAGCAGATTGGCTTTGTCTTAAGAGGTGGCTGGAATGTCATTGTAAATGAGCATGGGAGTCTAGGGATAATTTCGCCAAGGTTCTTTGAACATCTACCGTTAAAACATCTCTGTAATAAAGGGACACATCTATAACAAGTTTTCAGTGTGCTAAAGGGAAGAATCGTCTATAAGGCGGATTGTAAGTTTTTGGAAAGAGTTCAGTAAGTTCAGTGTATGTTTCGTGGCAGAAACCCAAATATGCGAACAGTTTTCAAGACCTGGTTGATAAGATGAAGCTGGGCTGGTGTAAAATATCTCTTAGCTCTGAAGAGGTCACGTAGTTTTGATTTGGCAACAGCGGTTACATGTTGTTGCCATGGTACATCTGACCCAATTGTTGTGCCTAGCAAATGGACGCATTCTTCAGATTGCAAGACCATGGCAACGTTTATTCTTATTGTTGGTCCTAATAAGATCCTTTAAAGCTTGATATTCCGGAGCTGTGCTCTTATCTCTCGAGTCCTTTAAAATTTAGCTTTCTCTGTGTAACATCTTAGAGTCTCAAAACTTGCAAAAGATTAAGACTGGCTGCTGTTTAGCGGCCGAAGTTACTGGAAATGGAGCTGTCGCTATCATTTAGGAGTTCGTCTCCCATAGGTCTAACCACAGCTTCATCCTCAGATGCCGGAATCCACTAGTCCAATAATACCGAGGAAGATGTACTCACCTTCTGTTCACCTACCGAATAGCTATTTTTTATTCGACTTTCTCTTCACATTCATGCCCACTAAAAAAACAATTTTTGGCGCAACAGGCTCGTTAGTACCCAGGGCCTAGATTTCTCACAACCATTCATGTGTGCGTGTGTACTTCTTGCAAGATTGCGGGACCTCCTGCTTTATGCCGACTCCATACGGCTAAGTTGAGATAAGCTATTCTTGACAATTGATAATACTCGGATGATTTGTCAGATCATCACGAGGGGAGGGCCAGTGAAAAATCATTTAGGTGTTGCTACGGCTGGGAATCGAACCCAGACCTTCTGCGCGGCAGTTCATCGCACTAACCATCGCGCCACTGAGCCCTCCTGTTCATTGCCACTAGTAGAACTAAAACGACTTTCAATCCATGCAGAGTTCCGCGTTACGTAGACAAGAGTTGATCAAAACAGGGCTCGCCATTTGTTGAGGGCCCAAGCAATACAAGTCCTATGACCTGCGGAAATAAAACACGGTGAACTTGGCTACAAATGGATGGAGATGGGAGTGGAAGGATTTCGTTTTACTTAGCTTCATCAATGTGAAGATCAGAACGAATACTGAGCCGGACCCCCACATCAAGGCAACAAATATAACGTGACATGATGCTTAATTTTAGTTTAGATATCAACAACCCCTCCATTTCTTAGAAGGCTTCTATAACTCAACCCAATTATAGCTCCCGAAACTGCAAATTGCCCCGACTACCTACCCTTATATCTTCTGCTTAGCATAATCGAATCAACATTTCAACAAATTCCAGCACAAAGGTCAATCATCATCATCATCATTCCCATTAAAATTGTTGCACCTCCAAATTACATTCTCACCGACTCATCGTCGTGTGTTCTTCATCCGCCCGTCTAGCCATCGTGCGCCGGTACCGTAATAAATTGTTAGCGCACCCCAATCGGTGGGTGGTAAATTAAATTAATTAATCAAGACAACAACACCATAAGTGCATCACCGCCGTCATCCACCAAAGATGTTCAAATTGATTTGCAACAAATGCACGTAATAACACCAACAACAACAACAACAATAGGAATCCAATAAATACACCGAAGAGGAATAAAAACATCAACATCACACCGAACGCTTATTCCCACGATTATTCACGCCCTTTTTGTGTTAACAGATTACGTAGCTCACAGGCTAATAGCCGCAGTGCGCCTCACTGCATCCCTTCAAATCCAATTCCGATTCCAATCCCCCGGACTCAATCCGCATCTTCTCGAACAAAGATATGAATTATTGCATTTCGTTGCTGATGGTCTGGATCGGAATCCATGATCCATTGTTGAAGTATCTTGGGCCCTTTGACTCGATTGTATACTCTCACCCAGCATGAGCTGAGTGTGCACCTACTGTGAGATGCGATTGATGGTCTTAATATAACGATTCGGATCGATTGCCTTCAATAAGGAAAGGAATGCCAATGCAAGTCAAAAAATGCTTTTGGGAAATTAATTTCCCTCCAAACAAAGGTGTTTTATAAAGTTGATTGCCTTTGGTGGAGATGGCTTGACTTTTTCAATCTTTAGTGGTGACCTGTAAATTTTAATTTAAATAAACTCATTAAATGGAGTGCAAGTATACAAACGACGGGAGTTTTCAAGGTGTACCTAGACCTACACATTTAGGATAGAATCGTGCCTCATTATAGGACTTACTTACTTACTTAAGTGGCGCTACAGTCCGGAATGAACCTGGGCCTCAACCAACATGCCTCTCCAATTAGCCCGGTCCTTAGCTAACTGCCTCCAGTTGCGCACTCCAAGTTGGTTGAGGTCGGTTTCCACTTGTGCGCGCCACTTAAGGCGAGGTCTTCCTCTACTGCGTCCGACGTCTGGCTGGGAATCGAAGACTCTGCGAGCCGGAGTATTGGTGTCCATTCGTTCTACATGTCCTAGCCATCTTAAACGTCCAATGCGGAGTTTTTTGACCAGGGGCATGTCGCTGTACAGCTCGTATAGTTCTTGGTTGAATCTTCGTCTCCATAGCCCGTCAACGCAAACGGGACCGAAGATTTTTCGAAGGATTTTCCTCTCTAATCTACCAAGGATTTCTTCATCCGCTTTTGATACGGTCCATGCTTCAGCGCCGTAGAGCAGGACTGGGATGATCAGGGTCTTATATAGGGTCTCCTTAGTAGTTCGAGTGAGGGCTTTACTACTAAATTGCCTTCTTAGTCCGAAGAAACAGCGGTTGGCAAGAGTAATTCTTCGTTTAATTTCTGACGAGATGTTGTTGTCAGAGCTAATAGCGGAGCCGAGGTAGACAAAGTCCCGTACTACCTCAAAGTTATATCTGTCAATGGTGACGTTCTGTCCAATTCGTCGATGTTGTGAGTCCTTCGTGATGACAGCATATACTTAGTCTTACCCTCATTTACTGCTAAACCCATTTTCGCCGCTTCCTTCTCTATACTAGCAAACGTGGCTATGACATCACGTTGAGTCCTACCAATGATGTCAATATCGTCAGCGTATGCTAGTAGTTGCACCGACTTTTGGAAAATTGTGCCTCTGGTGTTGGCTTTGGAGTTTTGCACAATTCTCTCAAGAATCAGATTAAAGAAGTCACATGACAGCGCATCGCCTTGCCTAAATCCTTTTTTGGTATCGAATGTGTCGGTGAGGTCGTTTCCGACCCTGATGGAGCAGCGAGAATTCTCCATCGTCATCCTACACAAACGAACGAGTTTGGGCGGTATACCAAAATTAGACATGGCTCTGTATAGTTCGTCTCTATAACTGCTGCCGTATGCGGCTTTGAAATCGATAAATAGGTGGTGGGTATCGATTTGGACTTCTTGGGTTTTTTCCAGGATCTGCCGAAGTGTGAAAATTTGATCGGTTGATAAGGGCCAATCAGGTTGTTGGTAAACGGTTTCAGGCGTTCACATATTACGGCAGATAGGATCTTGTAGGCGATGTTGAGGAGACTTATGCCTCTGTAGTTGGCGCAGTTCAGAGGGTCTCCTTTTTTGTGGATCGGGCAAACGATGCTGAGGTTCCATTCTTCAGGCATATTTTCATCCGACCAGATTTGGCTTATGAGTTGGTGGATGTTACTTACCAAGTCATCTCCGCCGGCCTTATAGAGCTCAGCGGGAAGGCCGTCATTTCCGGCAGCCTTATTAAGCTTGAGTTTAGATATTGCTATCCTCACTTCACTCAGGTCGGGTGGTTGGCAGTTTTCGCTGTCGTTGCCAATATTAATTGGTTCGTTCTGCCTGACAGCGGAATGTTGTTCGTCAACGCCGTTTAACAGTCAACAGAAGTGGTTCTTCCATATCCTCAGCATCGACTGTGTCTCAACTGTGTCTTTCTGAAAAGCCGATGTTCTTCCCTTCTTCTTTGCCTATAGAGCTCAATATCAGCTCTCGTCTTCACCTGCACCTTAGCCTTTTAGGCCTCGTTCTTGGCTGCAAGCATCTGTCGGCATTCCTCATCAAACCAGGGGTTTCTTGCTAGTGGCCACGAGAAACCTAGCACATCAGTTGCGGCTGATCTAATGGCTTGTTGGCATCGCTGCGATTGTTCTTCGACATTAGATGCTGGTGGTATGTTGTGAGTCGAGAGGTTAAGGGATACGCGTTGCGCGAAGGTCTTGGCGGTCTCTGGCGATTGCAGTCTTTCGACATTAAATTTTTTCACAGTATTTCTGTTTTTTTGTGGCGTGGTGGATATCCGCATTCTTACCTTGGCTGCTACAAGGTAGTGGTCCGAGTCGATGTCAGCTCCTCGGAATGTTCGGACATCCAAAATACTGGATGCGTGCCTCTTATCTATCGCAATGTGATCAATTTGGTTGACCGTTCGTTGATCTGGAGACCGCCATGTCCCCTTATGGATATCGAGGTGAAGAAACCGTGTGCTGGCTATAGTGGCGTTTCGTTCCGTAGCGAAATCAATTAGCCTAAGTCCGTTACCAGACGTGTTGTCGTGTAGGCTATATTTTCCGAGAATACTGCTAAAGATGTCTTCTCTTCCTACCTTTGCGTTAAAATCTCCCAGCACGATTTTAACATCGTACTTCGGTAGTCGCTCATAGGTTTTGTCGAGGAGCTCGTAGAAGCAGTCCTTAGCTATATCATCTTTTTCTTCCGTCGGAGCGTGAGCGCATATAAGGCTTATGTTGGCGAATTTGGCTTTGATGCGGATTGTTACTATGCGTTCGCTAATGTCTTGGAAACATAAGACTTCTTGCCTAAGTCTGGCACTTATAACAAATCCGCATCCGAATAGTCGCTGTTTCTGCTCACTATAACACGGTCCGTAGTATATGTCACAGTTTTTCATCCTCTTTTTGCCCGGCCCATCCCATCGTATTTCCTGGATGGCAGTAATGTCTGCTTTGTTGCAGTTTAGGGCTTCCGCTAGTTGTTCGCCTGCACCTCTCCTGTTTAATGTTCTCACATTCCAGGTGCATTCCAGGGCCATCAGTATCCACTACGGGATTGTTTCGGAAAGTTAGAACTTAAAAAAATAAGTCCCTTAGATGACTTATAGTCCGGGGAGAATCTGGACCTCAATACTAAGCTGCCTTTAGTTGCGCACTTTCAATTTGATTGAGGTCGGCTTATACTAATTTGTAAGCAAAACTAAAGCGGGTCTTTCATTACTGCGCCTAACATCTGACTTGGAATCGAAAAATCTTTGGGCTAGAGCAGCGTTTCCCAAAGTGTGCTCCGCGGAGCACTTGGTACTCCGCGAAGGATATCCTGGTGCTCCGCGGCAAAATAAAAAAAACGAAATAGCAAAATTCCATTACACTAGTGACTATTTCATTTTGTGCTTCTGAACTTTTCATTTTAATCGCAGCAATCGAATTTGAAATGCTCATTTAAATGAAATCAATACATACAAACAAACTAAAAAATAATTCGTGTAAATTATTAAAGAGACGTACCAGAGACGACCATATACGCTGACGCTAACTGAAATTTGTACTGGGACGACGTTTCTCTGGTTTTAAACGCGCCCAATAGACGGTTTTTGTTGGGTCGGTATCTATTAACGAACGTAAACGAATCGTAGTGCGGTGTATTTAAACTATATTTTGCTTTTAGTGCGTGAATTTTACTTTTTATTTGTTTTTTTGTACATTGATGTGACTCTGTGGATCTATCGACGTGAAAAGATCAAAAGATCGTGAGAGATCAAAAATAATAGGTACTATGGATCGCTGGCTAAAGTCTGGGTCGTTAAATATAACCGCTGAAAGCTCCTTAACAGCACCCCCAGTAGTTACTTAAGAGTCAGCAACTGGCAGGTACATAATACAAAACCATATTTGTTTATTTCATAATGGGAAGATTCCTATCGCTAGAACCGCATTTGTATTATATGCGTTTTGTTGGATTTATAATATTTTTTTTCTGTTGTTATCCACAATTCAGATTTGTGAATTTGCTCGTTTTCCATTTATTGTTCTATTCTAGAGCCAAGGAAAATGACGCAATAGATACATCGGCGTCAGAACTTTCTGAAGAATTTGAGGCAGACAATGTGGCTAGTACTAGTTCTATGGTGATCAGTACTGCAGAAAAAAAAACAGTAAAAAGGAAGTACCACGATTCATATTTAAATCTTGGATTTGCTGAGACAAGTAACAACAAACCCCAATGCGTAATTTGCGGCAAAGTGTTGCCGAATAGTGCGATGTTTCCAGCAAAAATTAAACGTCATTTTGAGGGGATTAATCCAGATTGCAAAAGCAAACCGACTGATTTTTTTTTAAAAGGAAGTATGGTGAACTTACAAAATCTCAAACAATTATTACTAACCACTCAAAGACAGTGAACGAAAATGCGTTGATGGCGTCCTACTTAGTGAGTAACCGAGTTGCGCAAACTGGCGAAGCCCATACAATCGCTGAAAACTTAATCAAGCCATGCGTTAAGGACATTGTTGAGTGTATGTTGGGTGAAAAGGCCAAAAAATTAGTTGACACCGTTCCTTTGTCAAATAACACAATATCACGAAGAATCGGTGAATGTCAAAACTACTTTACTTTCGCGAATAAAAGTCACAAAATTTTCGCTGCAAATGGATGAATCAACAGATGTTGCAGGCTTGGCTATTTTAATAGTATTTGTGCGCTACCAATACCAACAGTCCTTTCAAGAAGATCTGCTTTTCTGCAAGCCGTTGGAAACTACAACAACTGGTGCTGAAATTTTTAAATTAATAGACAATTTCTTTATTGTCAATGATATTCCATGGGTTAACTATGGATGTGTGCACAGACGGTGCCAAGGCCATGACTGGAAAAACGTCCGGTGCCGTCTCAAGAATAAAACAAAATGCCAAGGAATGCAGCAGTAGTCACTGCGTTCTACACTGCCATGCCCTTGCAATGAAAAAAATGCCACTCTCCTTAAAAGAGGTCTTAGACGAAAGCGTGAAAATAATTAACTTTATCTCGACCTAAGAATTCAAGGCTATTCAAAATATTGTGCGATGAAATGGGTAGTCTAAACACTGACGCGGCTTTTCGAAATGGTGGCTGAAGTCAGAACCTTCCTTATGAACGACAACTTTGATTTGGGCGACAGATTGTGTAATTAGCGTTGGCTCTTGAAATTATCGTATCTAGCCGATATTTTTAAAAAATTAAATGATTTGAGTGTATCACTTCAAGGAAAGACAATAACTGTTTTCGATGCCAGTGATAAGGTCGAAGCATTTAAAAAGAAAATCAAGTTTTGGGCGAAATCTTTAAAAAATCGAAACCTAGCTTCCCAATAGTCAGCGAGTGTAAAGAGGAAATAGATTTGGGTATTCCTGACGACATTTTAAATGAGTTTCATTTACGTCTGCTAAGTTTGCGCGAAAACTTCCAAAGCTACTTTCCGGAAGACGTCTATCTCAGGATTAATATGTACGCTTGTTGTGACGCTTTCCGTATTTCGTATTTGAATTCTTTGTTGTTACGAGGTCAATCTGCAAATTCTGATGCAAGTCACTATTTCTAACACACCTAAGAATGCCATCTTTTTTTTCCATCGGCGAATGCCAATAAGGTCTATTTTTGGCAAATTTAAGCTTGACGCGGACTGATAAAATGCGTTCACTTATGTCTCAAAGAGTAAGACTCTTTTCCTAAGTCTGTCTTCTTATGTCTCGAAGAGTAAGACTTATTCCCTAAGTCTGCCTTACAAAGAAAATCTGCATTCGAATAGTCTGTACGATCATACGAAATCTATGACCGGCAAGTTATGAAGTTTAACTTCTTCCTGCGATAATGCGGATTTATCGCTAGGAAGACTTCACTCCAGCTTGCTTTGAAAAAGTCTAGTGGACTTGCGAGAAAACGATACGTAACCCAAGTGGCTATACGTATTGAGCGACGACGAAAGAATTGCGAGTAAACGAAGAAAAGAAAGACGAGTTTCGCAAACGTTACAAGCGTGAATAGAAAGAGTTTTTTATTCGCTAGCTCTTATATAGACTACATTCATTGTACAAAAACAAAAATTGCGTTCGCCTTAATGCGAATTAAAATATATGGCGAACCTTGGCACTTAGGCGCCTAATTTAAACTTAGCGAAATTTCAACCATTACCGACAGTGGTTAACAAAATTCATAATACATTTTTTATCCCTTTTTCTTTACAATTTTTAAACATGATAGTAATAAGATTTCAGTAGCAATAATATGCAATTAATAATGTGACCCAACATAGTCATTGACTGTAAAATACACATTTTTCTGACACAACAGGCTCGTTAGTACCCAGGGCCTAGCATTCTCACAATTATACATATGTGCGTTTGTATTTCTTACACAATGGCAGTACCTCGTATTTTATGCCGACTCCAAACGCCTAGGTTGTTATAAGCTTTTCTTGACAATTTATACTAAACATCGTGCCACTGAGCCCGTCGCTGATTCTGCTCACTACAATATGGACTGTGGTCACATTTTTTAGCCCTCATTTCCCCAGCCTATCCCATCGTATTTTCCGGATGGCAGTAATGTCTGCTTTAAAGCAGTTTATGGCTTGCCTTTGTTTTTCGGCTGCACCCCTTTTTTAAGAGTTCTCATTCTCCAGGTGCAGATTTGAACCTCGCAGAAAGAAAGGCAGACCTTTCCTAGCCTCTTCTCTTGTCTATCTCTCTCCGACAAAAGAAAACTTCATCTGGGAAACTTCTTCTCTGATAAGTGAGCTGGCTAATATCAATGTCAGAAACCTCCTACGCAATACCATCGGATCTGTCGACTTTTCCTATATTCGTTCGCCTTATTGAATCATTCAGTGTCAGCTCTGAATGATTCAATGAGGCGAACGAATATAGGGAAAGTCGACGTGGTACCACAACGGACCTATATGGTCTAAGTATGCACGTGCATCTCATGCAACCACTGCAACCTAACCTAACCTCCTAGCCTCTTAGAAGCTTTTTAACAATATTTTCTACGTTTTTGTATTTAACCGCAAGACACATCTTTGTTCAAGGCGCATAGCTAACCCTTGAAATTACTTAATGGGTATTTTTTACCAATATTTCAGACCAGCTATAGCAGGTTTTTAACTTTTTCCAGCCTAACTGGGACTTTAAAATCTTCAATTACGACTTGGGAACTCTCCCGACGTCGTGTGGGGAGGTTTCGCAGACCCTAAACCTACTTAATTTGCGACCGCAAGAGTTATTTTATTTGCCATCTAATGTGTTAAATAAAAATTATTGTAATGGCTGAGTTGGATTTCCGAAAAAATGCCATAGTCCTGTGTCTAGTTCACGATCGATACTCAGACATTCAGGCCCTTGCACCCTTAATAGTTTCGTAATCTTTATAGACTTTTCAAAAGCTACCCACGTTTCTATTGCTTGGTATAGAATTTTCGATTTTATGAAACAGGTATAGAGCCAGGTCGTGATGCAAGGAAGCATTCCCCTTATTGTACATAGGATAAGTACAGATTCGTATAGGCTGACTCCCAGTCTTACTGCACATTTAAAAAATGGTTGTACAGGGTGGCGCACCAATTGTGCTACAATAAGAAATTCAAATAACTTTTTTTTTAATCGATGTATTTCATTTATTTTTTTTATTGGTTAGAAAATTAAATTTTATTGTAAATAGTTTGTTGTTTTTAAAGATTATAGATCGCAAATGACCTCCACGCTCTCCCACGCATATGCGGCACCTGATCAAAAAATTATTCATTGCGGCCTGAAGAGTTGAAGTTGGGATCGCCTCAATTATTGTCGTTATGGACTGCTTTAATTCAGTTAAATTCCTGGGCTTCGTTTTATACACCTCTTGCTTGACATAACCCCATAAAAAGAAGTCTGGTGCAGTCAGGTCAGGTGACCTTGGGACCAGCGAAGAGTGGAGTTCCTAGAAATTAATTTGTTTGCGAATTTTTTGTTTAGCTCCGCCATAACTGGACTGGCTATATGTGCAGTTGCTCCATCTTGCTGAAACCAAACGCTGTTGAATGGTATACGTCTTCGGCGCAGTTCTGGGTAAAAAAAACTCCTTCAACATCTTTAAATAACGGTCCCCATTGACAGTAACGGTTACACCGTTTTCTTCAAAGAAGTACGGCCCGACAATACACCTTGATGAAACTGCGCACCACACAGTGACTCGTTCTGGGCGCAGTTCCGTCTCATGGAGCATTTCTGGATTAGACTCTTTCCATATACGGCAATTTTGCTTGTTTACATTGCCGTTAAGATCAAAATGGGCCTCATCAGACATGAACAAACAATTGATCAATGTGTTGTCTTCTTCGGCCATTGATATCATTTTTTGGCAAAATTCCAGGCGAACAGGCAAATCCTGAGGGTTTAACTTGCTAGTAATTTGGACTTTGTACGGAAACAAGTTTAAATCGTCATGAAGTATCCGTTGTAATGACCGTCTACTAACTCCAATTTGCCCCGATAAGTTTCGGGTCGAAACGCTCGGATTGGCCTGTATTGCAGATGCTACTGCTGCGATTGTATCCTGAACCCGAACATTGGCATCTCGATGGTACGGCCTTCGTGCGATGCTTCCAGATTCGGCAAACATGTTTACAAACCTCATAATGGTCCATCTACTCGGGGGATTACCGCCAAACTCCCGCCTAAATTCCCTTTGGACGGAAATGACGGACTGCAAAGCATGTTACCGTTGCACTATCCAAATTCTTTTCTCCGTATCCCAAGCATCCATTTTTATAAATCTAAATAGTAACCTACAAAATAAGCCGATTACTCACACACCCGCCACCCTGTAGCGAATTTTTGAGGTGTTTTCAAGGGTATTTATGTGGTTTCTCGAAAATACAAAAAGTTTTTACCTTGCACTTAGATCCACTATCCTTATAACTTCAGCCTTTTTCAATGGTGCACCACCTGGGCTGGATTTTACAGAGGCGATGCTGTAATACCAAAACTATTTTCTCACAAATATGTAGCAAACATTAAATTCTTGTAAATTTAAAAGCCAGTAAAGCCGCGTTCTACAAAATATCAAATCATATACCATCAGCCAACCATTTGTTAAACTCTCGGGGCCATTAAATTGTCGAATTTATTTTCCACACACGTATCCTTTGCTATGTTGATAAACTGTCCTTCTTATTATGCTCGGCTGCTAAAACTTAATTCAGAATATTAATGTTACCATCTCACGACAACATTTAAGCAGATGTTTCCCCCATACTTTCCTCATAAAGTTCACCGAGTAATTCACTTTTACAAAAATAAAAACAAATTATTCCCGTCCTCATGTAGAAGTTTATGCACATCTTTAAGACTGTTAAACCCATAAACCACCAACGTACTCGTACCATCTCAAGTCCTCTGCATTAACTCAGCAAAGGAATTATTCATCATCGCATGCTCGTACACCCATAACTACAACTAAACCTAGTTAGGTGGCGGCTTAGAAATTCAAAATTATGATAATGAAATCTCTACTCTCGCATGCAAAGATTATCCTGAACACACACACACACATCCTCCTTGACTTGTTGGCTTGGCTCCTTCGTAGTCTCCTCATCCTTGCGCTGTGCTTGAATGTAAAGCAGACCCCAGATCTGCGAAACAATGGTGAAAACACATATTTTTCTAGTGTTCCTCCACCACGCACGCAAAAACACATCCTTTTGCAAATCTGAAAACAAATGGAAATGGCATAACATTTCCAAGATGGTTGGCGGGGGCGAAGCCCCCCGATGTTTGTAATTTTCTTACAAAAATATACAATCGTGCAGAGACGGATGCTGATCGGATAGGGATGTGAATGTGAATGTGAAGCCGGTTATACTCGTATGGCTGGGAGGGATAGGTTTATGATAAACCATCCGAAATCCAAACACAGGATAAATTCAAAAACACTGCAAGTAATATGTTGGAGGAGGATACTTTTACCATAAGGATATCAGTGTTACACAGTGCAACGAGAGAGTAGCGATTGAGTAGACTGTAATGTGAACGAGGAGTTGCGAGATGAGTTCATGATTGTCTTTTGAAGTGAGATTGAGATGGTATTTCGTTCTAGAATGTTTTTTTTTTGTATCTTCGAGGGAAAAACGAGCATCATAATAAAAGTTTCGATTTAAGGTAGATTTAAGGTAGAGGAGGTACAGCGGCTTGCCTGCCTGGGCATTACCGGAGCTATGCGTACCTGTCCCACAGCGGCTAGAGAAGCCTTAATAGGACTAACACCCCTCCACATTTATATAAAAAAGTGGCAATTCGCAGCTCAGCAAGTTTGACACAAGCGGAAATGTTAAACATTAGTGAACACCTTAAACTAATTGAACTTCTATCCGAACTTCCAGAACTTGACATGATCTGTGCGGTTACATACCGCTTACCAAAGACACTATGCTTCGACAAAAGATTCTCAACGGAGATCACAACATGAGAAGCATGGTGTAGCAACAACCCACCAAACTGCCTAAACGGCCTAAAGTGGTATACGGATGGTTATAAAATGGACTCAGGGGTAGGAGCTGGTATCCATGGACCAAATCGGAAAGTTTCAATACCTATGGGAAAAAATCCCAGTGTATTTCAAACAGAGCTCCATGCCATAAAAGAATGCGCAAACCTAATACACAACTCAGGTATTAAAGGCGCAAACATCCATATATTCACGGACAGTCAAGCAGCTATAAAAGCCCTTATCTCACACATCATTGACTCCAAATCAGTACTACACTGCTTCAACTCCCTCCAAACACTCAGTTCCAGGAACAAAACCAGACTATGGTGGGTCCCCGGACATAAGGGAATTGAAGGTAACGAAAAAGCTGATGAACTAGCCAGAAAAGGTTCGGAAACCCCCTTCATTGGACCTGAACCCTTCCGTGCAATCCCCAAATCAGCCATTAATCTGGTCATAAAAAACTGGGAACAAAACAAATGTTTTTCATACTGGGGAAACATCCCAGGCCTAAGAATTATAAAATCAAAAAGAGACTCACCTCGTTCATTGATCTCTGAGCTGCCCCACAGGGTATGCCTCGCATTGGCATCGCAGCCCAGAATCAAGTGGGTCTTCTTATTGGATAAAGTGGCTGTGAGAAACTCTACCTCCTTCGGCGGAGTATTCCGGTTATGTGCCATATAGGCCGAAGCAGCATACAGACACTCCTGTTTTCCAGTTTCAATCCGTATAACAGCTAGGTCGTTGATGTGAAAAGAAAGCTTTGATGTGCTTTTTAACTAAAATACAGGATCTAGGCTTACCGTTATGTTTGTCGATGTTGTAGTCCTTGTCATTGAGCCCTTTGATAGTGGAACCTCCCACCCAGGGTTCTTGAATTAGGCTGATGTCGATGCCTTCCTCTCTCAGAAAGACTAAGAGGTTTTCTCTAGCGCACCTAGAGTGCTGCAGGTTAATCTGCAGAACTCTGAGCATCTCGCGTGTATGTGGCATCTAGTCGCAGGACTTCCAACAACTTGTTGTCGTCATCGACTTCGTCCGGGTCTTCACCTGGACGCTCTGACCTGAATATTTTGAGTTTGGCATGTCTGATGCCAAACCTCAATCTGTTGTCGGCCTTCTCTAGGGCTTCTAGAGACTCCTCGTTGATGAGTAGGAGGAAGGGCTTAGTGTGTGGGGTTGGTGTCTCTACCTTGAGGACGGACCAGTCAGTCATGGGAATTCCGGCGCTATGCAGCTGTAGGACCTGGATCAGTTTGACCCTATCTAAGTGCATGTTGGGTAGCCAAATGCGGGCTCGCGGTCGCCAAGGAATGTCATCGGCTGGAACGAGCTTCAAACTAAAACCCGTCCAGTTGTTTCGAATCTTGGCAACACAGTTTTCGAGGAAATCCCTCGAAAATTTGTCCGCACATTTAACCACCCTAATACCCCTTACCACTTCTTCGGGATCGAAGCATGGCAGAGGGCCACCCGGATTGTCCAGCAGAAAGTCCATAACCATCTCAGAAAGCTTGGCCTCAATCTCACCCCAAGCGTCCGCCACCTTGCTGCAATTAGTCGGCTGCTCGTCGATAATTGCAACTTGCAGGTCGTCTCTTACGACCCGGGTATTTGAGCGCGGCTTTAAAATCGATAAATAGGTGGTGGGTATCGATTTGGACTTCTTCGATTTATTCCAGGATCTGCCGAAGTGTGAAATTTTGATCGGTTGTGAAATTTCCTGGCCTAAAACCACACTGATAAGGGCCAATCAGGTTGTTGGAAAACGGTTTCAGGCATTCACATGTTACGGCCGATAGGATCTTGTAGGCGATGTTGAAGAGACTTATGCCTCTGTAGTTGACTCCGTTTAGAGGATCTTATTCTTTGTGAATCGGGCAAACAATGCTGAGGTTCCATTCTTAAGACATACTTTCATCCGACCTGATTTGGCTTATGAGTTGGTGGAAGTTACTCACCAAGTCATCTCCACCAGCTTTATTAAGCTCGGCGGGATGGCCGTCATTTCTGGCAGCTTTGTTAAGCTTGGGTTTAGATATTACACCTTGTCCCGGTCTTTTCACCTTTTTTCCGATCTTTTAACCTTAGCTTTTTTAAGCCTTCTTTCGTAAGCTCTATACGTGCTATGCTTCGGATTAACTTGTGCGAAATTTTACCGAAACATCTTAACTTATGGTACATGTACCCACATCTTCGGAAGCTTAAAAACAACCTTACAGAAGTTTCGGTATCACAATTTCGGTTATGCTTGTGAATTTTCCTGCATAATGTCTTCTACCCAAACAATCGACTGCCAAAATGCTTATCCTCCGTGCACAAGTACTAATAAGGCCTATAGAAATAATTGCTTGTGGAAATTTGTGCCTTATAGAAGAATAATTGTTAGTTGGGCCGTTCCTGCTTTGATCGATAATTTCAACAGCATTCTTAATTGTGGAAATGCGTTTCATTTTTAAAAGTAGCACCGAAATTGTCGAACTAAATTATGGACCACATAGAAATTATATTGACCCCTTCTGCACCCTGTGCAATCTCACCCAAAAGGAAGACACTTCTTGGTGGTATGTCGAACATAAGATCTGAATTGGGAAAGACTCTAATATCTCTTTGTGACTTATATGTCCCCTGAATCTTGCGTTCCAATATGGTAAAAATTGTGACCGCTATTCAAATAGAAACTGGAGAATTAAAGACCGACTGATGTGATGACCTCTTACGACCAAAGGAGTAGGTTAATCAAACAGGAAATTTGAAAATTTGAGCTTCAACGTTAAGGAATCTCTTTCAATGAAAATTAAGATGCGATCTCAATCAGTTCCAAAAAAAAAACTTCATACGAACCGTTAAAAATGGTGGAGCAATAAAAAGCTGCAACTATTGCTCGATTTAGGATAAAAGCGATATAACAGCTAGAGGTACAGCGTTTGAAAAGTGGAATCAGAAAAATGGTTAAAAAAAGTTTTTTTTTTTTAAATCTGTAACTGTAACTAACATCTTAAACGAAAAGTCCTCTCCACAATAAGTGTCTTTTAAGGAGTTACCGAAAACTCTTAGAAAACATTACTGCTAGAAACCTCTCGATACACAGCTAAACCTTTAAGGCAGTCCTAATTTAATCCCCTTTTCCAAATTAGCACAATTAGCATAAGAAAACAATCACTAAATAGGGATCTATGATGCGCCAGATAAGCAGCTCAATGCGATCAACTCATAAGAGCATATAGAACCGTCTCCACAGCGCATAGGACTGCAATTTCAGTTAATTCACTTAAACCGATCTTTCAGCAATCTTCTTTGTTCCGCTTTTCCAAATTGCTCTACATCCCGATAATGAATGCAAATTTAGTTCATCAGCTTATGTGTAAAACTCCTCCTAAGCTGATCTTGCTCGGCACCATGTTTTCTTTTTATTTTAATCGATGTCCTATGTCACGCATATATCCCTACGCACGATGGGAAGAACAAGAAAAAATCTTAAAAATACAAAATCCGCTCAAGACAAATTATGAAAATAATTTGCTCCTTCCACTCAAATAATTTCCCATGATTCTTTTATTCTTTCTTCTTTTATTTAGTTATTTACGAAATTCCTTTATCCATTGGGATAATCCTTGTGCGTGACCAAATTGTGTGTCCTGTGTGTGTGCAGACCCGAATCATCACATATACGGAACTGGCGGTAAAACTGCTCTAATTGTTCGGCGGGATCATTGAAGATGTGCAACAACAATGGCAGCCAGCAATTTTATGCCAATTATTTTGATCCGATTTCACCACAAAAAAAATGAAAACCAAAACAACTAAGGACTCCGGCAGTGGCATGGCGGCGGCGTCAATGGTCCTTTTGTAGTTGGGTTCATTGGTATATTGTCAAACATGTGTACAAGCCACAAGTTTAATTGTTTTCTTTGATTTCATTTAGTTTGGGTATTCGGATTTATTTGTATCTTCTTAGGGGAATGGTGCCTAAGCTCAAAGGACATTAGAAAGGAATGGTTGCACAGTTTAGTGTATCTTTGTTCGATAGGAATATTATTAACGACTTCAATGTGTAGGGAGTAAATACATAATGTGATGATTAAAGTCGGATAAATATTCAACCGAGAAGTTTTACGTATCTTATTCATCTCACTATGCGTCAATTTGTTGTTTATTTTCTAGACCGATGCCAATGTACTGCAGTTCGCTAAAAATGACGTTATAAAACTAAAAATTGAAATTAATTCTTAAATATATATAACTAGCTGATGTGGCAAATTGTTGTGCCTTCGAGTTTTAAAACGTATTTTTGAATGATCATTTGTACGCTTAAAAATCGAATAAAACCCTCAAATTTGCATCAAATATTCAAAATTTGTATTGTATTCGATAAATAGGCCTTTGCCATTTATGTTTCAAAGACAACTTCATGTAAATGTTGTCTGTGGCTCCATTTCAAATGGTCCATTCGCAAGGTCGAATTTTGCATCACTTTTTCGAGCATTTCGGACTGTATTCCACGAACTACGCGTGTTATGTAATCCTGAAGGCTTCAATCGTACTCGGCTTTTCCACATAGACTAATGACTTTACATAACCCCACAAGAAATGATCAAGAGGCGGACGGATGATGCCACCAGCCCATAAACCACACCAAACTGTCGTTTTTTTTTCTGGATGCATCGGAAATTCTTGTATGGGATGTGCTTGTTCAACACTCCAGACGCGACATTTTGGTTTTTATACCCTATCCCATAAGGGTATATTAGTTTTGACATTAAGTTTGTAACATACCTCAAAGTATATGGATAGATTCAGAATCGCTAGCTGAGTCGATCTAGCCATGTCTGTCTGTCCGTCCGTCCGTCCGTCTTCGTGTCACCGATGTTTGGCCTTAAATTGGAAAAGAGTTGGTGGCGCAGGAGCCCTCAATGGGTCAACGGCAGCGCTCATATCCCAAAATGGGCTACTGACATCGGTATTTTTTCCGGCCCGCTGTCCTAGGGTCAAAACAAGGGCCTAGCCATCCAGGCTGGGGGTTGTGCTTTGGGTTAACTACCCATCCACGGAAAAAAACTATTGTTACGAAGCAACCAATAGCCTCGGAAAGGACTGATTTTATTGTTGACGACCATGCTAAACGAAAAAAGGACAACGACGTTCGTATCTGCACCTGGAATGTGAGAACATTAAACAGGAGAGGTGCAGGCGAGCAACTAGAGGAAGCCCTAAACTGCTACAAAGCAGACATTACTGCCATCCAGGAAATACGATGGGATGGGCCGGGCAAAAAGAGGATGAAAAACTGTGACATCTACTATGGACCGTGTTATAGTGAGCAGAAACAGCGACTATTCGGATGCTGATTTGTTATAAGTGCCAGACTTAGGCAAGAAGTCTTAAGTTTCCAAGACATAAGCGAACGCATTGTGACAATCCGCATCAAGGCCAAACTCGCCCACATAAGCCTTATATGCGCTCATGCTCCGACGGAGGAAAAAGATGATACAACTAAGGATTGCTTCTACGTGCTCCTCGACAAAACCTATGAGCGACTACCAAAGTACGATGCAAAGGTAGGAAGAGAAGACATCTTTAGCAGTACTGTCGGAAAATATAGCCTACACGACAACACGTCTGGTAACGGACTTAGGCTAATTGACTTCGCAACGGTACGAAATGCCACTATAGCCAGCACACGGTTTCCTCCCCTCGATATCCACAAGGGGTCATGGCGGTCTCCAGATCAACGAACAGTCAACCAAATTGATCACATTGCGATAGACAAGAGGCACGCATCCAGTATTTTGGATGTCCGAACATTCCGAGGGGCCAACATCGACTCGGACCACTACCTTGTTGTAGCCAAAGTAAGGATGCGGATATGCCATGCCACAAAAAAACAGAAATACTGTGAAAAAATTTAATGTCGAAAGACTGCAATCGCCAGAGACCGCCAAGATCTTCGCGCAACGCGTATCCCTTAGCCTCTCGACTCACAACATACCACCAGCGTCTAATGTCGAAGAACAATGGCAACGATGCCAACAAGCCATTAGATCAGCCGCAACTGATGTGCTAGGTTTCTCGCGGCCACCAGCAAGAAACCCCTGGTTTTGATGAGGAATGCCGACATATGCTCGCAGCCAAGAACGAGGCCTACAAGGATAAGCTGCAGGTGAAGACGAGAGCTGCCATTGAGCTCTATAGGCAAAGAAGAAGGGAAGAACATCGGCTTTTCAGAAAGAAAAAAAAAAAGAGCAAAAAAACCGCGCGATCGAGGATATAGGGAGGTGCCAGGTGAACGATCTTCGCAAGTTTTACCAAAAAGTAAAACGGCAAAGCCAAGGATACAAGGCTCGAACAGAATCCTGTCGAGATGAACAAGGAAATGTCGTAGTTGAGACACAGTCGATGCTGAGGATATGGAAGAACCACTTCTGCAGACTGTTAAACGGCGATGACGAACAACATTCCGCTGTCAGGCAAAACGAACAATTTAATATTGGCAACGACAGCGAAAACTGCCAACCACCCGACCTAAGTGAAGTGAGGATAACAATATCTAAACTCAAGCTTAATTAGGCTGCTAGAATTGACGCCCTTTTCGCTGAGCTTTATAAAGCTGGCGAAGATGAATTGGTAAGCAACATCCACCAACCTATTTATCGATTTCAAAGCCGCATACGACAGCATTTATAGAGACGAACTATACAGAGCCATGTCTAGTTTTGGTATACCGCCCAAACTCGTCCGTTTGTGTAGGATGACGATGGAGAATTCTCGCTGCACCATCAGGGTCGGAAACGACCACACCGACACATTCGATACCAAAAAAGGATTTAGGCAAGGCGATGCGCTGTCATGTGACTTTTTCAATTTGATTCTTGAGAGGATTGTGCAAAACTCCAAAGCCAACACCAGAGGCACAATTTTCCAAAAGTCGGTGCAACTACTAGCATACGCTGACGATATTGACATCATTGGTAGGACTCAACGTGATGTCATAGCCAAGTATGCTAGTATGGAGAAGGAAGCTGCAAAAATGGGTTTAGCAGTAAATGAGGGTAAGACTAAGTATATGCTGTCATCACGAAAGGACTCACAACATCGACGAATTGGACAGAAGGTCACCATTGACAGATATAACTTTGAGGTAGTACGGGACTTTGTCTACCTCGGCTCCGCTATTAACTCTGACAACAACATCTCGTCAGAAATCAAACGAAGAATTACTCTTGCCAACCGCTGTTTCTTCGGGCTAAGAAGGCAATTTAGTAGTAAAGCCCTCACTCGAACTACTAAGGAGATCCTATAAAGACCCAGTCCTGCTCTACTTCGCTGAAGCATGGACCGTATCTAAGGCGGATGAAGAAATCCTTGGTCGATTCGAAAGAAAAATCTTCGCTCCCGTTTGCGTTGACGGGATATGGAGACGAAGATTCAACCACCAACTATACGAGCTGTACAGCGACATACCCCTAGTCAAAAAACTCCGCATTGGACATTTAAGATGCTTAGGATATGTAGAACGAATGGACACCAATACTCCGGCTCGCAGTGTCTTCGATTCTCAGCCAGACGTCGGACGCAGTAGAGGAAGACCTCACCTTAAGTGACGCGCACAAGTAGAAACCGACCTCAACCAACTTGGAGTGCGCAACTGGAGGCAGGACCGGGCTAATTCGAGAGGCATGTTGGTTGAGGCCCAGGTTCATCCCGGACTGTAGCGCCACTTAAGTAAGTACTAGCATACGCCGATCATATTGACCTCATTGGTCGTACTCAACGTGATGTCAGAGTCACGTTTGCTAGGATGAGAAGCAAGTGGCAAAAATGGGTTTAGCGATAAATGGGGATAAGACTTGGCCAGAATGTCACCATGGACAGGTATAAATTTGAGGTAGTACGGGACCTTGTCTACCTCGGCTCCGCTTTAACTCTGACAGACGAAGAATTACCCTTGCTAACCTCTGTTTCTTCGGGCTAGGAATGCAAGACATTCCAGTTTCTGTTTGCCTCACCAAACGATTGTCTATGGTGTCTTCCCAGACAAAATGAATCTGAACAAAAGGTGTTTGTCCGATATTCAAAAGGGTAGATTCGACAATATGGCAGTAGATGAAGCGCTTATCGTGTTCTGCTCCATAACTCTTGTTAAAAGTGAACCCAAAAGAGTCTTCATACGAAGTTATCAATTCACTATGCAAATCCTTTGTCCATTGTCATACAAGTCCTAAAGAAATATCGGTGCTACACACTTTGCAAGCCACCCTATACCGTACCTCGCCATTAATATTGGTCAAGAAAACTCAACCAACCTTATATTTACATTCCTCAAAGTGATTCTCGATGTAGTAGATCCCAATAGACAACTTCCATCTCTGTTGTCCTTTTTTTCCTTGTTGTTTCCTTTATTGTTCGTATCTTAAGTAGAAAAGGAAGAAATGGGAAATAATTAATTGTTTCTCTTTTTTTCTGTTGCATCCTTTTTACTTGGCTGGATTTTGTTCTTTGAGTGTCAGAAAGGAAAACGACAGAAGTAGGAACCTAAATTAAAATCGTTAATCCTTTGCGAGGATTCGAAAGATGAAAAAAATAATAATAAACGAGGAAAGAACAAAGTACTCATTCTGTGGGAACTATGATGGGAGGATGTTGTTTCCGTTTCTCAATCACGATTCAGGAATCCGCTTGAGATATCCCGAATAAATGATTTTTGATTATGTAGTTGAAAAGGATTCTCTTCCTTGTTTGTGAATGAAAAAAAAAGGTATACGACGAGCAAAACAATCGAAATCGACAAATGAAACTCTTGGGAGATGACAATCTGTCGAGAAGGACATAAATTCATTTATTTGCTGGTGAAATAATTTAAATGTACCGTTTTGACATTTTGAAGATAATGGTCTTGATCTTTAAGGTTCACAGATTCTTCGATTTCCAGATAGACGTAAGACGCAATTGGCGAAAACTTGGAATTAATTGGAACGGACAACTAAAAACAAATCTTAACAAATCTGTGTGCAGTTGGGGGTTGGATCGCACTTATTGGAGAGAGGCACGTTGGTTGAGGCACAGGTTCATCGGGGACTGTGACGTCACAGAATTCAGGGAAAATAGGAATTTTGCACCATTTAATATTACTGTGTCGCCAAAGTCAAAAAAAATGACAACAATGTGACAGCTGACAGTTTGGGGTCAGTAAAAATGGAACGCTATACGATTGAACAACGCATTTTGGTCACGTTCCGGGTTTTAGTTTTACGCAGTTTACTTTGCTGATGCACTATTCTCATTGAGCATTTTTAGTCACGTGACATGGTCGAATGACCAATGAGAACAATGCATCGGCAAAGTTAACTTGGGCAATCTAAAACCCGGAGCATGGCCATTGATGTGCAATATTTTAAAAATAATAAAGATTTGTGAGCTATACAGTCCTCAATTTTGGTATAAAATATGGCCTTCAAAGGGATTTTAAACGATCAACTATGAAGGGAATAATTGAAAAATTCAGAGAGACTGGATCATCCTGTGACAAGTCGTTGAACAAAAGACATCGAAGCAGTTCGCGAGAGTATTGCTGACAGTTCAGGAACATTAATTCGGTCAGGTAGTTAAGAATCGGGCATTTCGAGAAGCGAATTATCATGAAAGGCTTGAAACTTTGTGCTTACAAAGTTAAATTGACTCAAGAACTGAAGACAACTGACCATGCAGCGCGAGGAGAGTTCGTTGTATGGATTTTGGAACAACAACAAGTGGATGCTGATTTTTCGAACAAAATCATCTTCAGTGATGAAGCTCATTTTCATCATCATGGCTTCGTTAATCTTCATAAATTTCGCATATGTTCAGAAATAAATGCATTTACAACGCGTTACTTTTTAGTGGGTTTTTTGAGCTGGTGCCATTATCGGACCACTTTTCGTCGAAAATGCGGCTGCTCAGGCAGTAACAATTAATGGTATTTATTACCATGACATGATAACCCAGTTTTTAATTTCTTAATGATAAGATATGTATGCGACCAACATGTGGTTTCAACTAGACGGTGCCACATGCTATAAAGCCAGAGAAACAATTCAATTACTGGATATGAGTAATTTCTTATGTAATCGGCCATTTTTGCGATCAGAATTGGCCAGCCAGATCTTGCGTTTTAACGCCATTGGACTTTTTTCTTTACGGGTTTTTTGAAGTCAGAGGTCTATGTAAACAACCCCACGACCACCAAAACGCCTTGAAAGACTAAATTGTGCAGTGCTTTAATGAAATTAAGCCACATTTATACGAAACGGTCATAAAAAGTTTCAATAAATGAGTACGTACTTGCCAGCAAAGCCGTGGAGTTTTTTCGATCAATTTAGCACAGCGCAGACATTACCGACATTCAGGAAATACGTTAGACAAGATCAGGAATAGAATAACGAAAAACATGCGACATTAATTACATCTGCCACCCAAGGCTATACATATTAGGATGCGGATTCCCTATTGTGGATCCTGGGATAGCAACAAAACTAATACAGCTGTGTCACCTAATCTGAACTAAATCTAAAGCTGTGCCGTATTACGACAGGGAAAAGCGCTAGTGTGATTTCTTCAATCTCGTACTGGAACAGGTAGTGCACAGGTCAGGAGCAGATACAGATATTTTCAACAAATCCTTCAAGCTACTTCATGATACATCAGACATTATTGGTCGCTTCGTTGTAGATGCATCAAACTCGTTGATCTTGTAGTTAACGAGGGCAAAACAACTTATTAACAAATAAAGTATTGTCGACTCATAACCTAGGACAAAATTTCACTGTTGAAAGCAACAATTTTTAGGTAGTAAAAATCAACCAAACGAATGATACCTTACTGGTTCTATGACGAAGATTGACCATAGGAATGCTATGACGATTAAGCGAAACAAATGGGATCAAAACTCGTAACCCAAAAGTCCAGTAGTCTATCTGGCCCTAATCCTACCAGTCCTACCAGTCCTACTTTAAGGCGCCTAGTACTGGACAATAAGCGGGAAATCGGAGAAAATATTAGGCAGTTCCGAAAGAAATTTGTTTCGTTGAAATTTTGGTCCTGTATGCAAATAAGGCAAATAGAGGAGAAGATACCGCGAACTCTATGAGCTGTTGCAAGATGAGGATGTAGTACAGTACAGAAGGTAATAACACGTAGACTATATTGGCCCGGCCACATTTTCAGCCAAAAAAATCTTCGAATCCCAGCCTTCAGGTTCGATCGCTGATGCCAGAATGCTTGAAATGAATAAATGGCAGCAACCTGTCCAGGATTCTAGACGATGGAAGGCTATCTTGTCTCAGGCAGAGGCCCTCAACGGGTCAAGAGACCGTTAAGTAAGTAAGTAAAAGGCCAGAGTGCAAAAACTCATTCGAAAAAAAAACCAATGTACCTCTTCTCAAAACCCTTAAATTAAAAGAAACGGATAGCTGATGACCTTTGCTGAGGTGGTAGCGATGACGAAAAGTATTAACTTATATGCAACTGCCCAGGTCAGGTTCAGTGAAGAAATCAAACTTTAGGAAACTACGTCTCCATGACCTTTCAGACGTAGCTTGTTGAAGAGGACCTTTTCGAAGATATACATGAAACACAAGCGTTATTTCGCTGTGAACCGAATTATGGTTAAAATTTACTGAATTGACCGCTCAAAAACTCAAGTCAATCGGTTGATAAATTTCAAAGTTATTCAATGTTTACATACTTACTTACTAAGTGGCACTACAGTCCGGGATGAACCAGGGCCTCAATCAACATGCCTCTCCAATTAGCCCGGTCCTTAGCTAACTGCCTGCAGTTGCGCACTCCAAGTTGGTTGAGGTCGGTTTCTACTTCTGCGCACCACTTTATGCGAGGTCGTCCTCTACTGCGTCCGACGTCTGGCTGGGAATCGAGGACTCTGCGAGCCGGAGTATTGGTGTCCATTCTTTCTACATGTCCTAGCCATTTTAAACGTCCAATGCGGAGTTATTTGACTAGAGGTATGTCGCTGTACAGTTCTCGTCTTCGTTTGATGACGAGATGTTGTTGTCAGAGTTAATAGCGGAGCCGAGGTAGACAAAGTCCCATACTACCGCAAAGTTATATCTGTCAATGGTGACGTTCTGTCCAATTCGTCGATGTGTGTGTGTGTGTCCTTTCGTGTTGACAGCATATACTTAGCCTTCCCCTCATTTACTGCTAAACCAATTTTTGCCACTTCCTTCTCTATACTAGCAAACGTGGCTATGACATCACGTTGAGTCCTACCAATGATGTCAATATCGTCGGCGTATGCTAGTAGTTGCATGGATTTTTGGAAAATTGTGCCTCTGGTGTTGGTCCGGGAGTTTTGCACAATCCTCTCAAGAATCAAATTGGAGAAGCCACATGACAGCGCATCGCCTTGCCTAAATCCTTTTTTGGTATCGAATGTGTCGGTGAGGTCGTTCCCGACCTTGATGGTGCAGCGAGAATTCTCCATCGTCATCCTACACAAACGGACGAGTTTGGGCGGTATACCAAAACTAGACATGGCTCTGTATAGTTCGTCTCTATAAATGCTGTCGTATGCGGCTTTGAAATCGATAAGTAGGTGTTGGGTATCGATTTGGACTTCTTGGGTTTTTCCAGGATCTGCCGAAGTGTGAAAATTTGATCGATTGTGGACTTTCCTGGCCTAAAACCACACTGATAAGGGCCGATCAGGTTGTTAGTAAACGGTTTCAGGCGTTCATACATCGTATAGGATGTTGTAGATGTTGAGGAGACTTATGCCTCTGTAGTTGGCGCATTTCAGAGGGTCTAGTCTTTTGTGGGACTATGTTAACGTTCCATTCTTTCATCTGACCAAATTTTGCTAATGAGTTGTTGATTGTTGATTTTCGCTGTCGTTGCCAATATTGAATGGTTAGTTCTGCTTGACAGTGGAAGATTGTTCTTCATCACCATTTAACGGTCTGCGAAAGTAGTTCTTCCATATGCTCAGCAATTATGTTATTTCCTTGTTCATCTCGGCAGGATTCTGTTCACGCCTTGTATCCATGGCTTTGATGTTTTAAACTTTCATAAAACTTGCAATCATATTTTCTGGAATAACAACTCTTTAGAGCTCAACGGCTGTTCTGATTTGTAGAGGTTAAGGGATACGCCGACGCGTTGCGTGTCTTTGGAGGTCTCTTGCGATCGCAATCTTTCGACATTAAATTTTTTCACAGTATTTCTGGTTTGTTGTGGCATGGAGGATATCCACATTCTTACTTTGTCTGCATCAAGGTAGTGGTCCGAGTCGATGTTAGCCCCTCGGAATGTTCGGACATCCAATACACTGGATCGGGTGCATTAGGTATTCCTATCGCCACATGCAAAATCTTATTAGCGCAACATGCTAACAGCAAATCAAACCTCAGATGGAGTCTTGGCACGACCGACGTGTCAAACAACCAAACAAATTTAGCCAAACTAGATTTGAGAAGATCGAAGGGAATGACTTCGCTTGATAGACCGTATATTTTCTCTACTGTAGGTGTCATCACGGGACACTGCTTAATAGGCAGGCACGCAGAAAAGCTAGGCCTCCTATCAAACGACTTCTGTAAGAGCTGCATGGACGAAGAGGAAGAAGAAACAATACTTGATCTCCTTTGTAACTGCCCAACCATATCAAACAAAAGGAAGCTGCATCTTGGAGCTTACTATTTTCAATTCCTCAGTGATTTGGCAAAAACGGAAGTGAAAAGCCCCCTCCCCTTCATCAAAAGCTCAGGATGATTTTCCCGCGGATAGTAATTAGAATGGACAAGATCCACGTGGTACCACAATGGACCAAAATGGTCTTTGTGTGCTGGCGAACGCCGGCAGCCACTCTAACGTAACCTAACCTAATATACTGGATGCGTCCCTCTTGTATATCGCAATGTGATCAATTTGGTTGACCGTTCGTTGATTTAGAGACCGCCGTGTGCTGGCTATAGTAGCATTTTGTTCCGTAGCTAAGTCAATTAGCCTAAGTCTATTGTAAGACGTGTTGTAGCCTGCGTTTCCGACAATTCTGCTAAAGATGTCTTCTTGTCCTACCTTTGCGTTAAAATCTCCAGCACGATTTTAACATCGTACTTCGGTAGTCGCTCATAAGTTTTGTCAAGGACCTCGTGGAAGCAGTCTTTCGTTATATCAACATTTCTCCTCAGTCGGGGCGTTAGCACATATTATATTGAAAATGAGATGGTCAACAGGGCACATGTAGAGCGAGGCCAACAACAGACCAGAAGCGTTGCAGATGATAAGGGAAGGCGCAGTTCAATGGATAGATTTAAGAACAGGGATAGGTATGAGCAAAAAAATTATCAATGTTTTTACTGTAGAGATTGGGGTCATTTGGCCAAAAACTGTTTCATTAAACGTGAAGAATTATCCAAGAAATATTCTAACAAAAATAAAATACGTGGTAAGAATGATTATGAGAAAATAAACAAAAGAAATATTAAACGTATTGAAGCTAATGAAGAAATTGAGAGCGATGACTCAGATAATTTTAATTTTATAAATAATATAGGTTCAAATATACATAATGTGCATGATAAGGAAGTGAAAGAAAATGAATATGAAACCACTTATTTCAATAGTTTGCATTTTTTGAAATTAGGTAATAATCCCCTTCATATTGATATATCTTGTGATGATAAACTGTTCCGATTTGAAGTGGATACTGGTGCATGTAATACAGTAATTCATACAAGCATGTATGCGAAATTTTTCGCGCATAAGCCGTTGCAAAAATCGAATCAAAATTTACATGTGGTATCAGGTGGTCCAGTAGATGTTGTTGGATATATTTTAGTGAAGGTAAGACATCCTAAACTGGGGGGTGAGCATACTTTGGAAATGGTTGTATTAGATGGTTATAAGTCATTTACTCCGCTTTTGGGTCGTTCTTGGCTAGATAAACTGTTTGTAGGTTGGAGAGAAAGCTTTAAGGTCGGTAGTTTATCAAATTCGAGCATGGTCAAAGACGACATATTACTTAAGGATATTACTGAACAGTTTAAGTTGGTTTTTTCGAAAGAGTGGGATCCTATACTGAAATTTAAGGCAAGAATTTTATTAGAAGAAAATGCGGCTCCGATTTTTTGCAAACCATATTCTGTGCCGTTTGGTTTACGGGAAGCTGTAGAGCAAGAATTAGATCGTTTAGTGTCAGACAAAATTTTGTACCCTGTGAGATATAGTGCTTGGACTTCCCCTATAGTTGTGGTGGAAAAACCGAAAGGCGGAATTAGGTTATGCGTTGATTGTAAGGTGTCAGTTAATAAATTCGTTAAGACAGACCACTACCCACTTCCCCGTCTCGATGACATATTTGCAAATCTATCGGGCTCATCATGTTTTTGTGTTTTAGATTTGAAAGGAGCCTATCAACAATTAGAAGTGGTTGACGAGTGTCAAGAATTATTGACAATCAACACACATAAAGGGTTATTTCGGTTTAGACGACTTATTTTCGGCATTAAATGCGCCCCAGCAATTTTCCAAGCTACGATGGATGAAATACTCAAAGGGATAAAAAGGGTTCAGTGTTATTTGGATGATATTTTGATTGGGGGGCAGGATGAAACAGATTGTAAAAAGAATTTGGAGAAGGTGCTACGGCGGCTGAATAAATTTAATGTTAAAGTAAACTTAGCTAAATGTCAATTTCTTAAAGAAAATATTGAGTATTTGGGACACATCATTTCGAAAAGAGGGATTATGCCTAATAATACTAACTTTGCGGCAATTCAAAATGCGCCAGTCCCTCAGAATATAGATCAGCTTAAATCATTTCTAGGATTAATCAACTATTATTCTCGATTTATTCCTAACCTGTCCAGCGAACTTAGTCATTTGTATGCTTTAACAAAGAAAAATGTGAAGTTCGAATGGTCAGAAGGGTGTAGTGATGCTTTCAAAAGAAGTAAAACTCTTTTGTTAAATAACAATCTTTTAGTGCATTATGATCCACAAAAGGAAATAGTGCTTCACTGTGACGCCAGTCCTTATGGGGTAGGAGGTATTTTATCTCATGTCATTGACGGTGTTGAACGTCCTGTCTTATTTGCATCAAGCACTTTAAGCGCAGCAGAGCGAAATTATTCCCAGCTGCACAGGGAAGGGCTGGCTATAGTTTTCACTGTGAAGAAATTTCATCGATATATATATGGTAAGAACTTTACTATATACAATGATCATCAACCACTTAAAGAACTTTTCAGTTCAACTAAAGCTTCTCCCCCAGTAGCCGCAGGTCGATTATGTAGATGGGCTATATTCTTGAGCAGGTACCAATACACATTAAAGTATAGAAAAGGCTCCCAAATGGCCAATGCAGACGGGCTATCGAGATTGCCATTGCCTGATCCAACAAATTTGGAGAAATTCGCAATAAATTTATTAAAATCTTTTATAGTTAATAATATTGACGTTGGTCTCATTCAAAAAGAGACTATAAAAGACAAAATATTACAACAAGTTCAGGACGTGAATACTAAAGGTTGGAAGGGAATTACACTTCTGCATTTGAAACCCTATTTTGTAAGACGAAATGATTTAAATTTTGAAAATAATTGCCTTTTTTATAAAAACCGAATTGTTATTCCGCAAATATTAGTTCCCAAAGTCTTAGAAGTGCTTCACGATACACATATAGGAATCGTCCGCATGAAAATTTTAGCGAGAAATTACGTTTGGTGGGACGGTATTGAAAAGGATATAGAGGATTATGTGCAAGGGTGTGAAATATGTGCCAAACTGAATAATAAACCTTCTTCGACAAGGCAAAAATCGTGGCCAAAATCTTCGTATTTTTTTGAAAGAATTCACTTAGATTTTTTCTATTTTAAAAATATAAACTTTCTGATTTTAGTGGATAGTTTTTCAAGATGGGTAGACGTGAAAGTGATGAAAAGTACCAATACCGAAAACCTCATTATTACTTTAAGGGCCATTTTTGCATACTTTGGGTTACCCAAAACAATTGTTTCGGATAATGGCCCACCGTATAACGCAGAAGCTTTTTTAAGTTTTTGTCATAGAAATAGTATAAAGTGTTTGAAAAGTCCTGCTTATCACCCTCAGTCAAATGGTCTTGCGGAACGGGGGGTTCAAACAGTTAAAGCGGGATTGAAAAAAATGTTAGCGGGACCAATTTTGGATAAGACTTTACCTATTCAAACTTTATTGGATCGTTTCTTGCTAAAGTATCGTACAACACCATCTACTGTTACTCGGATCTGCCCGAATGACCATATTTTTCAATATAAAACAAAAACTCTAATTGATAATATAAATCCAAAATCTAAAGCTAAAACAGATTATGATAACAGTAAACCTTATAAAAACGATTCAGAATCTATACTAAAGATTAGCACATATAAGGCATATGTTGGCGAATTTGAACTTAATGCGGATTGTTTCAATGCGTTCGCTATTGTCTTGAAAACATAAGACATCTTGACTTAGTCTGGCACTTATAACAAATTCACATCCGAATAGTCCCTATGTTTGCTCACTAAAACGCGGTTCTTAGTAGATGTCACAGTTTTTCATTCGCTCTTTTCCCGGCCCAAACCATCGTATTTCCTGGATGGCAGTAATATCTCCTTTGTAGTAGCTGAGGGCTTCCGCTAGTTTTTTCGCCTGCAGTTTTCCTGTTTAATGTTTTCACAATCCAGGTGCAGATACAAACTTAGTTGTCCGTTTTTAATTTAGCATTAGCGTCAACAATAAAATTAAACCATTCCATTGCTCTTGGTTTCTTCGTAACATTTTTTCTGTGAGTTGGTAGTTAGCCCAGAGTACAACCCCCAACCTGGAGGGCCAGCTTCAATTTATTAGATACCTTTCGAACGCGGAGACATCAGTATCCACTACGGGCCTTTCAGTTTTTCCCCAATAATCTCTTTTCAAGGGGCATGACTAACCCTTGAGATGACCTCTCAAGATGACCTGTTGTCCAAATTTGTCGGAGCAGGTCAAATAGATTGTTTAACCAACTGGGACTGTGAACGACACCATTGCCTCGATCTTGAGGGTTCTTGCGTTACCGCCTAAGGAGGTTTTTTTATTGGGTACCTTGCTAATTTTGGTACCCGAATGGTATTTTATTTCCCACCAAACCGCATGTCTGCAGATATTTACTCTATCCACCACCCGAGGCGCATCTGATGGGATACTAGCAACTCCACACGTGGCCATATAGCAAAGCAAAAAGCATAGGCCCCACCATCGCAAACATTTCGATTAGCTTTACTATCCATATCCATATTTTTTTCCTACATATGCATAAAGATGACGATATGGGTTCTTTAAAGCGGTTTAGCTGGTGGGCTGACTCTGCCTGAGATTAGTCAGCGCCGCTTATACTTCTCGATCTAAGACACATTGTTGTGCGCGAACGTTTGATTCTTAACCAGTAGTTCGCCGCTCTTCCTATTCGTGCCGAACCTTAAGCCTGAAACTATTTCACCTCGGATTATCCTTAAATTTCAAATCTTTGCATACTCTTCGCGTCCAAGTAATTATTGTGATATCGCACATAGATCGTTCACTGCTCCATCTCTTGTCAAAGTCTGACAAACATCCAAGAGTAACAAGCTTCACAAATTCGCCGACCGGATGGCAAAACTAATAACTTCGCACACCCAAATGAAGGCAGAAGCTAGGTTTGAGGACTCTATAGGCCGTTTATGGCATTAACTACATTTTTGAGATCCCTTTCAAAAGGCACGTCCAATAAATACAAAAAATCCTTGCCCCAAAGAAAGTATCCCTGCAATTATGTGTACCTCTGCCAAACTCAGTCACGGTGTTCCTTCCCTACCACAATCATATCTTTAATATCCCTGCCAGAATGGAAAATTTCTCCATTAGAACCATAGCGCGCTCCTTACCATTCCCATCAGTTTCGGTGGTCCGAACAAAAAAAAAATTCCAAAACAGGTTCCAAAAACCGTGTCAACCGTAGCTAATGTCATGTTTACTCTCCCGATAAGGATGTAACCTCCTTATTGTGTTCAACTGCAGCACACTCGATTAATGAAAATGTCAATCAGTGATGGCCACTGTTCTGTGGAATGTGACCCATATCGATGTCCTTTTTCTGGACACACTCGTAACATTCGGTACAATCGTTACTTTTGTTGTTTTGCTTCTCTTCGTCTTATCGCACATACGCTACTTTCAAATTTCAAATTCCACTCAAACTCGTACCTACCCCAGCACAAGGACAATGGTCATCACTCTCCTTCCAGGGATGCATTGATTTTATTTTCCTAGGCGATATCTAGTTTTTTTTTTGTGTTCCATCTATTGACGGTTGCCTCCTGCTGGCTCTGGTGAATGACACTATCATCATCAGAGAGAGAGAGAACCTCATGGACATTTGCGCAAACAATGACATTGCCATTGGGTGGATATGCATTGATCCTGTTTACCCTTCGAGTTTGATTAGTTTGTTTTCCTCGTGATAAACCGTGTCGAAGTGTTTTGAGATAAACGTCCTTTGGGATGACACCGACCCAACTGGATATGGGTGGTATTTTAATTGATCCGACCAATTTCAATTTCGCTGATAACAGGACGAGAAGGATGAGTATTTTTATATTTTTCTTCGATTGTGAAGTGTGTGTTCCCGATAAGAGTGGAATTTTTGTGTTCTACCACTTAGCGTGTGTGCACTCGGCACCTCTTTTCCACGTTTGAAATGTTCCTTTGTGAACACCAAGGTAGACCTTCGTTCTGAATTCAAGAAGAAGGGGGATAAGGGGACCCCCGAATAGCTCGACGAAGATGTTGGATAAAACAAATAGCGCCAGATAATTTGGTGGCCAATTAAGGTCCAATTTTGGGCGGTTGGCAGTGATATCATGTCATCAGGTGAGAGCGCCGACGATTATCCAAATGCCGACAAAAGGACTCGCCTATAAGAATGAGGATAGAGGAAAAAAAAACACATCACCTTTCGAGTCATTTAGAACTCCCTAACGATATAATTAGGCTGCCTACGAGAGTAATCATTGCTTGTGGTCGACTTCGTCGGTTTGTTGTTAAGGGTGTGTGATCGTGACGTTTAAGTCGTTCCACATATAGCAGATACTACTGGTGGGTGGTCATATCATCGAAACCAATAAATATCTTCAGAGCGACGCATGTGTGTACACTTCTTTGTGCGCCGCTAAAGGAAGGCCGGTGCTAGAGGCGTTGGCAACAAGTTTGTTTTATTTCCTTTGTACCTGGGTGCGATCTGTGTCCGAATCAAGGATCACCTTCGTGTGTGAATCTCGCAGAGTGCGGGTGTCTTCGCGCAACAACGAGATTATAGCTCCGAAGGCGATACCTTCTCCATCGCCTGTGGAGCGAAAAACTTCCTTTGGCGCGCAGTGTGTCATTAGGAGGACGCAGGGTTTCTGCCTTGCCGACGGATTATTCCTCTAATTAGATGGTTATTATGGATAGTGAATGATTAAAAAATTATTCCCTTCCCCTTGTAGAGGTGTGTGGCTTTCTTTCTTCCGTTCCGACAGGCTTACACTTTGCTTAAGGAAGGTCGAGTGATTTATCTAACGTCCGCAGGGGAGAGGAGATTGGGTGGTATTTGTGATTAATTAATAGGAAATAGGTTAGGTGCTGGCTTACAGACAAGTTCACAGATGTTGGAGATGTTGCTTTAGCCTCTTGCTGGTAAGGCCTTTCAATTAGTGGAAGCAAAATATAGAAATCAGATGAAGAGGCGCCAACAGATTGATTTATTGCCCCAACGATTGCCAAATTGCAGTGCTAGAAAAGGATGCGTAATGAGTATATTATGTGTAGTCCTTCCTGATTGCTATACAAATAATTGCATTTAATGTATGTAGTTGTATAGTTGTTAGTTGGTTTGTATGTTACATGCTTAGCAGATTTTTTCAGGCTGATGGAAAGGATAAAGGTTGCAGATGTGAAGGTCTTTGGTCTTCAAGTACGTTATTCACATGCTGACACAAACTGCAGGTTAGTGTAAAATATGTTACCCCATAGCCGCAAAAATGACCAACAATGCTGAACTGATTTAATTGCTACATAGGCTGAGTGACTTTCATGGCCTATTCCTTTCAGAGAAGAGTGGTAAAGGAGCGAATTAAATGATTAATACACATCTATCAGCAAGGATACTTCATAAATGGACGCAACCGTTGGTGCAGGACTATCTTACGAAACATTATAACCCATTTCAACCACAGGTTACCTTTTCGAGAAAGAAGAGGCTGTTTGGCTGCCTTTTTTGCTGTAGCCAAACAGCCTCAGTGTTAGATAAGCTACATCTTGATAACACGGATGTCAATAAAAGTCATCCCGCTGTTAAAGCACTGTCACTAAGGGAAAAGCAGTACTCTACTGGATTTCCTAGGCTTGGACACAGAGCATATAGGTGCAGGTACAGTGTATTAAAACTCCTGATGAACTGGGACTGAAATTATCGATCACCAGCGTTGAACAAGCAGACCAAACTTACGGACCCACATTATATGACCTCAAATCACGATTGGAATGGAAAATAATAGATATTGCAACCGTTGAAACTTTCAAGAACATTTGACCGTGTTAAGGCACATATTCCACTCCAAAGGCGGCAGTGGAAGAATTCCCAAGATGGAGCCATTGGTCACGTCCACAGTCAAAGTTAGGATGGACAAAGTGAGCAACCTATTTGGACTCTTTCGACACATTTGGACAACAGGCTCATCGAGAAATTTCAAGGAGCCCATCTTATCATATATGGTAGGGGATGAGCTGAAAGGCAAACAGCACCGCTAAATCCCGTAGTTGGTACTAATGACCCCTAGTCATAGGGTTATCGAATAAATTGGAATTGGCCTTCCAGGTTGGGGGTTGTACCGTCAGGGTTACTTTCTTAACACGTAGAAATAGCTAGTTATGGCAGCCTCTGACAACGGATTACCTTAGATAACAATCACACCCGGAATGTCCACGTCCAATGGCTTATGAGTATGTAATTGGAACGTACGCACGCTGGTGCTACTCAAAAAATTTAATCTATCCTTGTGCGATACAAGACAGACCTTACCGTGATTCAGAAAATACGTTGGACAGGATCAGGAATACAATAACGAAACATGCGGCATTTATTACAGCTTCCACATAAGGTTTCACATATTAGGATGCGGGTTCGTTGAGGAAAGCCGACTTAGGTCAAGAGCAATAGACTTTACGCTAGTGATCGCATGGCTGTGATCCGCATGAAAGCAAAGTTTTGAAACTTCAACCTTTTATTTGCAAACACCCTTAGCGAGGAGACTGAAGACCTATCAAGGAGGAATTATACTGCCTCCTGGACGTTACCTACAGCCTGTCCGGAATTAATCATACTGGGGGTATTCAATGTGAAAATTGACAAGCGAAACATTAAGGGCTTGTTATTTGGAAAGCACAGTCTCCAAGTAACGACAACAAATAATGGCTTCCGACTAACTTCACGGCACTAAGCAACCTGCCGATCTCCAGATAGTAAAACCGCTAACCGCGTAGGCAGCATTTTCAAAAGTTGCTGAATAGGCACAATGTCGAGAGAGGAAACGGGTCAGAAACCGGCCCATCTCCAGCCATCGATGTGGTAACGCTTCCTCCAAGCTAAACAAAAACTGGGGATCAACAAGGCAGCCGGTTCGGATGAATTGGATGCACCAAACCAATAACAAAATTCGGATGTATAGCCTGATGAATATCAGCTCCATATGTCCCATCATCAAAAAAGGCGATCACATGTTTTGCACCAACTGTTTGAACGCCTGAAGGCTTTCTGCAGCACACTTATCGGCACGTACCAGTATGGCTTCCGGCCTGTCAGATCAACCATTGACCAAATTTTCACAGTAAAGCTAATCCTGGAAAATATCAAGGAATTTCAAGTCGAAGCACATCATCTGATCATCGACTTCAAGGCCGAGTATGATATCATCAATCGCCTAGAGCTTTATAAAGCTATTGAGGAATTCGGGATACCATCAAAGCTGATACAGATCTGTAGCCTAGTACTAGAGGTCACGCGATGCAACATTTCGTTTAGAAACAGGTCGTCTGAACTTGTTCCCAAGTTATACCATATTGATACAAGCAGAAGCGCTAGAATGTGTTTTCTTCAATCACGAGCTGGAAGAGATTGTATCTAGGACAGGCGTCATAGGCTAAGGCACAATCTTCAACAGATCCGTGCAGCTCCTGGGGTATGCAGACGATATCGAAATCATTGGTATTTCTTATCGTGCCGTTGTAGAAGCATTTACGACAGTTGCGGATGAGTCGAAACGCCTTAGTCTTGTAGTTAACGATGGCAGGATAAAGTATACTGTCGAGCAAAAGATTGGACAACATGTCACTGATGATAGCAACAATGTTGAGGTAGTTAAAAAGTTCACCTATTTTGGATTCAACCCCACAATTGACACCTTACTGACCCAAGGAAACCGATGCTAATTCGGTTTAGCAAAACAAATGGAATCAAAACGCTTAACCTTCATGGTCTCCAATTGGCCAGTCCCCCGTGATTATCGCCGTAATTCTTGCGATATCTGTGCGGGTTCTATTTAGTAGGTGGTTTGTTCATATCATCCTCGATATGACGTAATTTGTTAACCTTCTTCATTTGGGGTCGGCCTTCTTGAGGAAGTATGTGTGGATTTGTCCCTTAACCGCACCAAGCGGGACACGGACCCTTGCCGCAAGTGATTCGTGAAGAGCTGAGCCTTGCCTGGCCAGCTCGTCTGCACGCTCGTTTCCTTCAATGTCACTACGCCCTAGAACGCAGCCACACAGGGTAGTGTGACCTGAAGCGTTCCCCAAGGTGGGCAAGTTCGTTCCGGCATTCCTGTACCAGTTTGGAGGATATGGTAGCCGAGTTGATGGCCTTTATGGCCGCTTGGCTATCTATGAGATTACCAATATTTTGATTATTCGTAGTGTCACGTCCCAGTAGCGTGCAAGCCTCTCGGATAGCCAGTAGTTCCGCCTGGAAAACGCTGGCAAAATCCGGTAGGCGGTATGAAACTGATATATTCGGTGATTCCGAGTGAACACCACAGTTCATCTTAGATCCGTCGGTGTAGATGACTGTGTCGAAATCTCTTGCTACTTCGTTTCTCTTCCACGAAGCTTTGGTAGTTCAAGCCTTTCTTGAAGCTTATTATAGGTGTTATGTAGTTTGTTGGAAACGTGACCACGCCGGCCGTTTGGTAGCGATTCCAGGATATTACCGTGGCCATAGGGACTTGCACTCCAGCATCCTGACTCCTTGAGTAGTCTTACTGCGCTGCATGAAGCAGTATCTTTAATGTGTAGTTGCAATAGGACAGTAAGGGCATCCGTTGGAACCGACCTCAGTGCGCCCGTGGTGCCTATACTGGCTGTTCTTTGCACCTTTTTTAGTTTTGTGAGGTTGTAGCCTTTACTCAATGTGGGCCACCATAGTAGTGAGCCGTATGTGAGAATTCGACGTACCACTGATGTGTACATCCACAAGGTCATCTTTGGCTGAAGTCCCCACTTCTTTCCAAAGATTTTGCTGCAAGCACAGAAGGCAACATACGCCTTCCTTTCTCTATGTCCGATGTTGTGCTTCCAGTTAAGTTTTGTGTCAAGCATGATACCCAAATACCTAGCACTGGAAGCTAGTATGAGTGGTTGTCCATTAAGACTGGGGAGAGTGAAGTCGGGTATTTTTGTTTTTATGGTGAATAGCAGCAATTCCCATGATTTCACTTATCACGGAGGAGAATTTTCCTGACTCTAGTATCAACACGTCATCCGCATTTGACCCGTTCCTCGTCTAATTTAAGAAAAATTTTATTCATACACATTAGCCAGAGTAGAGGAGAGATGACGCCGTCCTGTGGCGTTCCTTTCTGGGAAAATTTGGTTGAATGACTGTTACCAAGTGTTGCCTCGATAATTCTTGTTCCAAGCATAGGGAATATCCATTGGCTGATAGCTCTATCAGAGATTCAAGAATAGCTCCAGTGAGGACGTTGTTGAAAGCTCCCTCTATATCTAAGAAGGAGGCTAGAGTGTATTCTTTACAGTGTATGAATTTTTTTATTGTCCACACTACCTCGTGGAGAGCCTTTTCCGTGGATCTGCCCTTGAGGTAGGCGTGCTGTGATCTGTATAGCAAAGATTACTCCCAGAAAACTTCGCATGTGGATGTCCAGAACACGTTGTTGAAAGCTCCCTCTATATCTAAGAAGGAGGCTAGAGTGTATTCTTTACAGTGTATGAATTTTTTTATTGTCCACACTACCTCGTGGAGAGCCTTTTCCGTGGATCTGCCCTTGAGGTAGGCGTGCTGTGATCTGTATAGCAAAGATTTCTCCCAGAAAACTTCGCATGTGGATGTCCAGAACAAACATGTTCCAGGATTTTTAATACAAAGGAGGTTAGATCGATTGGTATGAAGTCCTACGCGGTCTCCTGGCCGCATTTGCAACACCACTCGAGCGCGTCTCCACGAGTAAGATACGTGGTTTAGTATTAAGCAGCTTCTAAAAATTGACGCCAGCCATGGGACTGTTAGGTCTCGCGTTCTCCGTAGCATTACTGGCAATATGCCGTCAGGTCTCTTAGACTTAAACGGAGAGAAGCTGTTAATATCCCAGGAAATCTTTTCCTCGGAAGTTAATGAATTTATATTGCTGTTTGGAGCAGTTTGTACTTGCCGAGATCTCCCGGGTTCCGTACTAGTATCACTGCATTCGGGAAAGTGTATGTTTAACAAGTGTTCCAGGGTCGCCGTAGAGGATTCTGTCCACCCTCCATCTGACCTTCTCAGAAAGGAAGAGTTGGAGTGTTCCTTAAACAGAATTTTTAGCCTAGCGAAGTCCTTGATGGTTTCAATAGAAAGGCAATAATCCATCCAGGCCTCCTTTTTGGATGTTTTTAAGGCTTTCTTATACAGACTTAAACAGTCCTTGCAAGGCTGCCACAAGTTTTATTTGTGGCAGATATTGAAGATCGATCTGGTCATCTGTCTGAGGTTGGAGAGATCTTCAACCCACCAGGGGGGAATTGTTTTTTTTTTGGGTCGCTTAACTGTGCACGAGACTTTGCATGCAATGTTCATCGCATTCTCAAAAGTGGCAGGGCTTTTGTTTCTCTTGTGGTTTTGAGGTTTGTCCGTAGGACTTGGCCGAAATTGGTCCAATTAACTCTTTTTAGCTGTACCAAGATCTGGACATAGTACAAAAGGTAAAAACACACATCGAGGTAATGGACAATAATGCTCCAGCCAAAAGAATTTTCGAATCCAGCCTTCAGGTTCGAGTCAACAAAGATGATTTTCCGCAAAATGGACGCTCGTTTCAAATCGTTCAATATGTGTTTCACCTCCAAACCCTTAACAGACCTCATTCTCGATACTCCAATGCCTTTGTACCAACTTTGTACCAACAGGATTTGAGAAGAACACATCGTGCCCGGCTTTGAACAAGGTGACATAGTCTTCTGATAATTTTGATGGATTTTGTGTTGACAATATTTCGAGAAACTCCCCCAAAATAAATTATTTAAGGATTTCTATAACCACTCATGCTTAGAGAACCTCAGTTCATGATGAATTTCAGTACGAATCACATCGTAGGAATAAAGAAATCGGTGTGACTTTAAAGCCCAAACTCTACTGAAACGTGTGATTTCGAGGGACAAATCACCATCACATGTCAAAGCTTGACCTATCTAATTGCTTCTGATGTTTAATGAGATTATTCTGTTTTTCCTACTTACAGATGCGTGTACAAAAACATCGTGTAGCTAATTTTTGAACTCGGGATATGAATTGTACCTCATTCCACCTGCCCGTACATAGCCTACAACACGTTTAATTTAAGTTCCGGTAAAAGACAATATTGTTCTGCTTCTGAACTCTTGCTTATAACCCATAACAACAAAGTCTCATTAAAAAATAAACTTCCAAATCACCTGCCGCCTTCGTGTCATCATACCACAGCCCCCACTCAATTCTATTAACATCAATTGGCTCGTGCTTGCTCAATGAATACCATCCACCTGCTCAATTAAATTCTCATAAGCCAAACAACACAACAAATGAAACAAAGGGACGCAATTTAATTTCATCGTTGTCGGTCATCATCAACACCACCACCACCATCGTCATCATCATCATCATCATCATCATCGTCATTCCATGCAATCAAAAGGACGCCATCAAACAATCGTTGAATCTAGCTGAGCGTTCTCAACCGGAAAATTAAGCCTCGGGAAATGCATCTGCCCCACAGAATAACAACTCGCAAGCTCAACTCAACAATAGGCTGGCAGGTGGATAAAATGCCAACCACCCCACGAACATCCACTTCACTTCGAATTTGAATTTCCTCGTCGTCGCACAAAAGGATCTACCATCGGCTATCGACTATGTAGACCATCGGTCACCGTGACCACAGGTGGAAAGTTCTCCTCTTCATTCGTTTCGCTGATGGAACCAGCCATCTGCGATGTTGACGGCCACTCAATCATGACGCGTGTATCTGACATCGTCTCGCTGCCGCGATTCCCGATTTCATCGATCACACAATTAGACCGCAGCACTAATTTTCCACCAATTAGTTGCATGCAATTAAAAAACCGAACAAGGACGAGGCATTCAATCAATTTCCATTAAGACGATTGACCAACAGTTCGAATGAAAACGAGCGCCAGATTTGCCTTGGCAACCATCTGTCCTAATCCGCTTTTCATTACCCAACGACGGAGAATCGAAATTTGACTCGCAGCTCCATACAACGATGATGTGTGGTGTGGTGGTTTCATATGGCACGCTCTACAGGCAGCAGATTAGCCAGCTCGTCCCTATCATCTATGGAAATCGACAGATCTCATCTATCAGGCGAATGTGTCAAATTATGACACCAAGGATACCACATTGTGTATATGGTGGGATGTCCTGATTGGCCTTATTGCGAAATTGGACCCAATCCTAATCAATCGGCCGAGGTGCAGATGTTTTTTTTTTTCTAGGACAGAGGTAACCTCCACCCATCTTGATCGAGTTCTTAAGGAAAGGGAATCTTATTGAAAATGTGTATCTAGATACATTTTTCATTCGAAACAGGGGCAGAACTTAAATGTTTGCCACTGCCCAGTGGTCATGGGCAAGGGTCATTGCAACAAACAATATATTCTCGTAATCCTTTATCGGATTAACCCGCAAAAGGACGACCTAGCAAATATTAGTAAATCTTTCAGCAAAACAATAAGGATAATAATCCTTAAACGGTAATAATCCAGTGTTTAGGAGTCCATTAATATAGCAAACAATACAACGCACATACACACACATATTCCCATGCTGATCCTTAACCTTTCCTCTAGGTAACTCTTTTCAAAGTGTCAAACACAGGGATACACATAAAATCGCCTGCCCGAGACCGAGAAAAAAAGGGATACAGCAAAGGATTTTCGGATATTCATTTCTTTTTTGTTCTACAGCTTGCCGCAATGTTCAATAAGTTTCCGTGTGATATCCTTTTTGCAAGGATTTGGGTCTGTTTCTCCTCCCAGTAGCATTTAATTCTTTTTTTTTCGTTCGTCTATTTTTGACAAATAAAGGATAAGATCTACACCGGCAAAGAACACTTGGACATTTCAAAGAATGTGTGGATTGTACAAAGGAGATTTGCATTGGTATTTACCAATATATCCTTTCAATTTCAGTTTTTTTTTTCTTCTCGTTATGGGTGCGGTCCGTTGACCATAGTTGCAAGAGTGAAAATACTCGGAAATGTTCGCAACATTTTGCAAAAGGATATAAAGGGCAATGGTTCGCCAAAATGTGAGAACTTTTGGTTCCTTTTTTGTTTGTGTCGATTTGAAATCGAAAGGATTTTCCCTATTCAGTCGTCGTATTGCAAATCCCTTTGCATGGGTGATGTGGTCAGTTTTCCATCTAATTTGAGATTTGTTTTCTAGTCCAATGGTTCGCAGAATCCCTATAAATGAGCTTAGAAATTACATCCTTCTGTTTTTTTTGATGATGGTATTGAATGGTACTTTAGAGGAGTTGACGAACAAGTTATATTGGTAGGGAAGGGTATTGGAGGATGTGTCGCCTTTGGTGAAGGAAGAGAACACGAATTTAGTATCTATTTGGATGTAATATAACTTTTTTAAGCAAGCTTCAAGGTCGAGCTATAGATACACAAAAGACAGCTCAAATCGACCGTTTCAAGGTTCAAAAGCCTTTCAATCACTTTCCATTACCGTTGTTTACACACGCCACAACATTGAAAGACGCTCAAGACCGATCCCCGCTGTACAGGTGATTGTGATGTGACCATGTGGCCGACCATCTCCCTACGGGGTCAATAGAAGTAAACAAAAGTGAAAAAGAAAGAACCACCAGCTGCGCCAGCCAAACGTCTGAGACAATGAAGGTGAGAAGTGGTAAAACAAAAACGAACCTCACAAGCGAATATATTGTCGTCATCAAGGTGTGCCGCCTCGCGACCACAGTCACTGCACGCTTACCTATCCGCGCAGATCCAGAGGCCAAACATTACTCAGACATGAGTAATCAACAGTCCGCAAACACCCAAGCTATAGTCTAGGCTATAGAATTACAGGCCACAGAGGTTGTTCCATGGAGCGGGTGGTTGTGCACCACGACATTTACATAACATTCGCGATTCGAGTTGCGCGCATAAGGCACGCAAACGCACTCTTGAGGTGGGCCAGCGGGAATAGCTGAACACACACATACACCGGCTGTCGTGGGAACCAGGTCCGTGGGCCATTTTGCGCATTCTGTCATGTCTCTGGCAGTTTCGGTTTCAATGGCACCAATATGTTGCGGGTGTTTTTTTTTTTTTGAGTTTTTATGGGCTTTCGTGTTATTTTTTTTTTTTTTTTGGTCGAGAAATTTCAATCACACTCAATAAAATATTCAGAACAAACGGCTGTCTGTGGCTCTAATGGGGGTTCAGTGGAAAAATGTGAAATGGGAGTTCAGATGCCGCTTTTGATTCACCGGGAAGGAATGTATTGGATTAGAAGTATAGCTGAGAAGTTATCATTTATTTTGAATGGGAAAGAGAGTAGGAGATAGAATTGTGCCTTGAAGGTCCCCATCAAGTAGTTGCCGCAATGTTATGTTAAAATAATGCACTTCACCGACCACATAAACGAATTTTTTGAAAATAGAGCTTGAGCCATGACCATGAATAATGGCCTTTAAAATATATTCAAACACTTGGATCTATCCTCGTGCTGTACAGGGCTGACATTACCGTGCTATAGGAAATACGTTGGACATGATCAGGAATACGAAAAACATGCTGCCACAAGGCTGCACATACATATTAGGATACGGATTCGTTGTGGGGAGCCGACTTTTGGTCAAGAGTAATCGACTTAAACTCGGCTAGTGATTCGCTGTGATCCGCATTAAATCGACGATCAGCAACATCAGACTTATAGGTGCACATACCCCTAGAGATGAGACTAAATACCCATTCGTCGTGGGACAAAAGTCATTGACTTCAAGCCGATAAGTGATCGCCTTTCTGTGATCTACGTTCCAAAAGCTACGTTCCAAAACATAAGCCTAATATGTGCGCACGCCCCTACCGACGAGGCTGAAGATCCCATCAAGAGGGAGACCTCCTGGTTGGAGCCTACGGAGCCTATCCGGAATACAACTTTACATCAGTTGTACTCGGGGATTTCAATGCTAAAATCGGAAATGAAATCATCTTTGGCGGTTTAGTTGGTAAGCACAGAATCCACGACCACTAAACGACAACAGACAACGGCTACCGACTAACAGATTTTGCAGCAGCTCGTAATGCGGTAGTAAGTAGCATTAGGTTCCCAAGGCTAAGGATCCATGCAGCAACCTGGCGCTCTCCAGATGGTCTAACCGCCAACCAAATCGACCATATGCGAATCGATGCGAGGTACGCATCCAACATCCTCGACGTGCACACATTTCGAGGGGCAAATGTCGACTCTGACCATTTTCTTGTCGTGACTCGACTACCCAACGAGAAGAAGCTGCAAACTGCCCAGAAGAAGAAATTCGACGTTGGACGCCATAGCACACCTGGAGTATTCAGAGCCTACAGTGAGCGCCTGAGTATGATACTCTCCAAAATTCAGAGCTCGACTGTTCAACGAGAAGAAGCTTGAAACTGCCCAGAAGAAGAAATTCGACGTTGTACACATAAGCACACCTGCAGTATCCAGAGCCTACAGTGATCGCCTGAGTATGAAACTCTTCTCTGTGCACTCACCTACTCCAGACGCCAATAATCAGTGGTGACAGTATCGCGACATCATCAAGGACGTTTCCGAAACGACTGCAGGGTGACAGCCACCCCCGAGAAAGAGCCCGTGGTATGATAATGAATGCCTGTACAGGAAAGAGGTGACAGAAGATGCACACAAAAAAGCGCTGCAGCGCAAATTAAGGGCAACGAGAGCAGAGTATAGAGCCAGAAGAAGGGAGGAAAAGAAAACCCTGTGTAGAAAAAAGAAGACTTACGCAGCGTTCTAGCTCGAAGAGATCGAAGAGTAACCCGTTCGTAACAACGTCCGGGGGTCTTATAAAAAAAAGCCAAGCAACTGGCTGCTGGCTACAAAACCGGAACACAGGCTCTTCGAGACAGCAAGGAAACCTAGTCACCGAAGCGCAGGGAATAGTAGATGTGTTTAAGAGGCATTTCCAGAAACTGCTTAATAGGCATCATATAGAGAGAGTCATAGGGAAAATAGGGAACATACGCCCTGTCAATGAAGAACTAGTTCCACCACCAAAAATAGAAGAAGTTGGCCTAGCTATAAAAAAGCTAAAGAACAACAAGGCAGCCGGCTCTAATGGCTTACCAGCGGAGCTTTTCAATTACGGTGGTGATGTTTTGGTAGGGAGCATGCACCGAATCATCAACCAAGTATGGGTGGAAGAAAACATGCCCGATGAGTGGACTATCAGCTCCATATGCCCCATCTACAAAAAAAGGCGATCCTATGTCTTGCAAGAACTATCGAGGCATATCCCTCCTTCATGTCGCATACAAGATCCTATCCAACGTACTGTGTGAACGTCTGAAACCATTCTGCAACACACTAATCGGCACGTACCAGTGTGGCTTCCAGCCCGTCAGATCGACTCTAAACCGAATTTTCGCACTGATTTGTCTCAGTGTGAAAATTTGGTCTAGAAAAGACCAACGAATTTCAAGTCGAAACTCACCACCTATTCATCGACTTCAAAGCCGCTTATGATAGCATACACCGTCAGTAGCTCTATATGGCGATGGCCGAATTCGGAATCCCGGCAAAACTGATTCAGCTGTGTCGAGTGACGCTGGAAAACACGCCCTGCAATGTGCAATTTGGAAGTAGCTCCTCCGAACTATTCCAAACATGCACCGGATTTCGGCAAGCAGACGCGCTATCATGTGACTTCTGCAATCTCGTACGGGAGCAGATAGTGCGCAGGGCATGTGTCAACACGGAAGGCACTATTTTCAACAGGTCCGTCCAGCTGCTGGGCTATGCGGGCAATATTGACATCATCGGTAGCTCCCAGCGTACCGTGATAAAAGCGTTCCCGGCAGTTGAAGAATAGGCGAAATCCGTTGGCCTTGAAGTAAATGAGGACAAGACTAAGTACATGCTATCAACTAACAAACAAGCATTTGTCCACCTCCTAGGACAAAACGTCACTATTGATAGCAATAATTTCGAGGTAGTTAAGCAGTTCACCTACCGCGGAGTTAACATAAACTCCACGAATGAGACCCTAGTGGAGATCCGGCGAAGAATTAACCCTGGAAACCGTTGCTACTTCGGTTTGGCGACACAACTGGATTCAAAACTCCTAACTCGAAGGACGAAATGTGTGCTCTACCAAACCCTTGTCTTGCCAGTTCTGCTTTATGGTGCCGAGTGCTGGACGATAAGCAAGAAGAGAGAGCTGATACTGGGCTCCTTCGAAAGAAAAATACTTCGGAGGATTTTTGGTCCTGTGCACGAGGTGGGCGAATGGAGGAGAAGATACAACCGCGAACTCTATGAGCTGTACGAGATGCCAAAACACGTCGACTACATTGGCTCGGCCACATCGAGCCAGTGAACAATAATGTTCCAGCTAAGAGTATCTTTGAATCCCAGCGCCCAGGTTCGAGAAGGCAAGGATGACTGAAACTCCGTTTCAAAGACCAAGCCGATGCCAGAGCGCTTGGTCTAGACAACTGGAAGCAGCGAACCCGGGATCGTAGAGGAATGAAGGCTGCATTGTCTCAGGCAGAGACTTTTCACTGGTCGGGAGCCAGATAAGTAAGTAAGTACATGCTTTATCGCCGTAGAGCAGGACTGAGATGATCAGAGTCTTGCAAAGGATCGCCTTAATAGTTCGGGTGAGAGCTTTAATTCTTCGTTTAATATCTGACGAGATGTTGTTGTCAGATTTCATAGCGGAACCGATGTAGACAAAGTCCTGTACTACCCCGAAGTTGTATCTGTCAATGGTGAAGTTCTGTAAATTCGTCGATATTGTGTGTCCTTTCGAGTTGATAGCATATACTGGGTCTTACCCTCATTTTTCCCGCTGCCTTCTCTATACAAGCTAACGTGGCTATATGACATCACGTTAAGACCCACCAATGATGTCAATATCGTCGGCGTATAAAGGTGTTGCAACGACTTATGGAAGATTGTGCCTCTGGAGTTTTGCACAATCTTAAGAATAACGTTAAAGAAGGCACATGACAGTGCGTCGCCTTGTCTAAAGACTTTTTGGTATTGAATGTCGGTGAGTTCTACAGATTTTAATTTGACAGTTAAAAGCTGATTTGTGGTGAGTTTATTTTGCCATTTTGCGATGCATAGATAACCGCTAGAATATTGTGCACATATTGTGCAAAATTATTTTGAAAACCACGGTTTGGTTTCCCAAATTTATCGTGAGCTACTTCCATTTTAGGGTCGATATATTCGTCGTCCATCTAAGCAAGTTATTCGAACACGATGAATTTTTTTGGCAAAACAAGTGGATAACCCACATCCCGAAGGACGAAAAACTGGGCAAAAAAAACGTATTGCCCTTGTGGAGCGTACTGTTTAGGAGAATCCAAATGAGTCGATTAGCCCTCCTGCACAGCAGTTTTACCTATGCCCATCCACTTTGTGAAAGAGTGGAGAAACCCCAGAAGCCTTTGTCGGAACGCCATCATAACCATTTACATTCACTGTTTGGTGGGCTTTATGCGCTGGTGGAATCATCGGCCTAATGTTACCGCTTGAATGTTACCGTCAATGGAGAGCGCTATGTAAACATGATTTTTGGGTGCAGTGTAATAACCCGGAATTAAACCCATGGGGCTAAATTCCCCAAAAAAATAGGAAACAGACCCCTCAGGGCTTACTTCCTTTTCGAAATGGAAATAGGATTCGCGGCTGTTAATGCCTTTTGGTTGTGGGGCTTATTTTTTACATTCATCCAAGCTCGCACGCAACACAATTCCAACAGTGAGCCCAAGCAGGGGGGTTGCACTCATATCTTAACTTTTCATACAGCCAAACTCGTACTCGGATGTATGCAAAGTATGAACAATTGAACACCCCTGCTTGGGCCAACTGTTGGATTTGAGATGGGTGCGAAATTGAATGTATGCAAGGTTTTAAGCAACCTTGGATTTGGATCGGGTGTATGTTAAATTTATTTGTAATAATTTTTTCCCCAACATTTGTGGACTTATAATTAGCTTTCTAAGAGAGTTTTGAATAGAATGCCAATCTCAAAAGGAAATATCAATTGACAATAAGCCCCGGGGGGCTATTTCCATTTTTTCGGGAATTCAGCCCCGCAGAGTTTAATTCTGCGGGGGATATTGCACTTTTTTTTTATTTCTTGCGTTGACGTGACAGGGCTTTGGTTTTAATTTCGCGTGATGGACCTTTGAACTGGCCTCCACAATCCTGATATCTCACACTTTTAGATTACTTTCTTTGGGGGTATGTGAAGCCACTAGTGTATGACGATGAACCAGACGCGTTTGACGATTTTGAAGTCAACATTCGCTGTGTTATTGCTGACCTACGGTCCTAGTTGTTCGAGGAAGTTGTCGAAATTTTTTTTTTTTGTCGCTGGTAGGAAAAATCATTGAAAGACATTGCAGAGGTTTTATCGCGAGGGAACCTTCTGCAATAGTGAGGGACTTTAACCCGATCTAAAAAACCTCCCGAAGACTGACTTTTGTATGTCTTCAAGGAATCGCACCTAGTCGTTAGACTAATCAGAAATTTATTTTCATATGCTGCCGAAAATTTGACTTCACGGTTGCCCATTTATTCGAGATAGCCGTGGCACACATATGCCCGAATTTTTTTCAAAGTATAATGCCTTAAAATGATCTATTAAATAAAGCTAGATATTCATAGACATTAATATTTGCTTCGACGGTTTTATATCATATTGAGTCAATATACCTCTACAGAAACACTCTTAACTTCGATCGCATGCTTCCTTCTGCTTCTTGCGAAGCTGGTGGTCTTTTTCTTCATTCTTTGCTTAGCTTAATACCAGCATTTACAACAGCCCTCGTCTTCACTGTTTCTAGGCCTCATTTTTAGAGGCGGGCATCTTTCTGCATTATTTCTCAAACTAGGAGTTTCTTGCTGGAGGGCTGAATAAACCTAGCACACTATGGGCTGTTAACAATATCGCCATAGATCTTCGACGTCAGACGCTGTTAGTATGGTTATGGTTAATGGAAGCATTTAGGGGTACGCACTTAAATGCCTTGAAATTCCTTATCATTCCCTTATGATCGCTACCTTTCGACAAAAAGTGCATTTATAACTTGTCTGCCTCAAGGATGTGGTCCGAGACTAAGGGTTTTCCTTTATGTATTATAACCTAAGATGCTATTTTTCCAAGCTAAATTATTTCTGTTTACAACCGAAGTGGGACTTTAAATTTTTCAATCTTGAACCTTAACCTGCTTTTATCTGCTTGGAACTTTGAAAACTTTCACTTAAACTTCGAAATAAATTGCGTTGATACTAACACTAGCAGCGCATTATAAACTCGAACTTTGGCCAATTTGTAGACCAGGACACAGGTGAACTCATGTACTGCAAGGGCTATCAAACTTTACGACTACTTCTCTTTATACGTATGACGTGACTTTTTTCTTCTTTTAACATTTTCTGGTCCTTATGCGAGATTGCCAAAAGTCGAAAATAGTTTAAGGACACGAATGCATTTATTTAACTTACCAGTAGTTGACTCAACTATCCAGGCATTTTCTGGTGGACTGTAGACAGCTAATTACTGGTTGGTTGAATAACTGGGTTGATGGCAAGTCGTCCTAAGTTTCACAATTTAGTTTGTGTTTGTGTTTGAAAATCGAACTTCAAGTCTCGTTTACAACAACCTCACAGATTGCATTGAATTAAATCCTTATTTTGAAAATATTCACCCGATTCGTTGGCCTGACCTGGAAGAGGAATATTTTTTCAAGTTATGATGTCAATTTCAACTCCAGAACGAAACCAATTTTATGTCAACATTCGATTGGTCTCCGAGCATTCTAAAGTAAACAAACAAAATTCCATATCGACTTTTCGACTCAATTGTTTGTTCTCCAACCTGTACGAGTGTGCAATCTAAACCAGGACCAAGAGAATCATACGACCTAAGAATGCAACCAAAATAACAGAGCGATCCATCTGCACTCACTGAAGAGGTCACACACATCGAAACCACACGGCCAAGCCGCACATATGATCGATTGTCTCCGAGCCTTTGTACAGTGTCTCTCTATGGAAGCACTTTCATCTAATCAAATCCTTGTGACATGAAGGGTCCAAGTTGCCTTTTGAACTATACCGAGTGCTGCATCTTAGTGAAACGATTTGCTCCTAAGAATTGAGATATTTTCTTAGTTTTTTTTCTTAACTCGCCCTCCTGCCCTGCTTTTGTGTCTCAATAAATCAAGGTGTGTCTGGTGCGTGTGTATAAGGACAAAAGGAAGAATCAATTTCTGTTTCTCTATTTCTTTGGTCAGATGTTGGCCTCACACAGTAGGTTGTCTCGGAGACAAATTGTTTGTGACAAATCTTTGGGTAAACAACTCTCTTGCAGAGTCGAGGGAATTGGTTTGGAATTGATGTCTTTCTATGGATGTGCTGGTCCTTTGTTATTGAAACCACATTAGGGAATGAATAATTGAGGGAAATATGAAAAAAGGGCGGGAGAGGGGCTTATGAATGACCGGTTAATTAGGGTAATTCTGAATTTAATGCTGGAGAGGCTCCAAGGTCAAATACGGTATGAGAACACATGTCGTGATGAAAATTACAGCTTTCCTGGTCAGCCAGAGGACATCATTTAAGGGGGCTATAGGGTGGAGTTAAATGAAGGTAATGTGAGTACTTTATCCTGAAAAGTATATGGACTAACAGGAAAAAGCAATTTGGAGCTTCGTTGAAACTTTATTGTCCAGATTTTCCGTTCGTTCAAACCTAACCCAGATATGAGCAGAATAAACGTTTTATAGTTCTTAGAAAACGCTAGCTTTGATGAAAGACCATGATCATGGCAACGTCTATAATTTTGCAGACTAATAGTGTAGGATATCCGACATTCACATAATGACGTAACATTCATTGAAGTAAATCTCAATACCGGGAGAAATTATTAAGACTTCAACTTTAATAGGGAGGCAAATTCAAAGCTAGGTCAAGGCTGATTACTAGTTTTTACAAAGCAATTAGACTTGTCAACACTTGCCTTCCAATCGCTTGGCTCCATGATGGTGCCTGGGTATTTTATTAAAATAATTTAAAGCTACTTCGAGAACCGGTGTCTTCTCTCCGAAAATGAGGATGGAGGTGAAGCAGTACCACATATCTGGCAAAGTTTCACAGGGAACGGTTGTAGGTCCCATCTTATGGAACACTATGTATGATAAGGTTCTAAGGATCGGAATACCAAAGGAGGCAAATGTCAAAACGTAAAAAGGTTGACGACAGCAGTCGGGTTTCAACTCGCCGAATACAAAACAGAATCAGCACTAATAAGCATTCGCAAAAAAAGGAAACAATCGCCATTAAGGTAGGCGCCAATAACAAAACCTCAAAAACAGCCATTAAATATCTAGGTGCGCTGATCGATACGAGGCTTACAAAGCAGGAACACCTTGAAAGTACGTGCGACTAAGCAGTTCTTGTATGCAGTTTATAATCAAGGACACCATAAACAGCTTGATCAGAAATATTGGCAAGGAATAGCTATATTCAGTCTGCTGACGGGATATTTCAAAGCAAAGCAAGGAAAAGAGAACCTCACTAGGAGTATTTTCAGAAAACACAGCCTACACGACACCACATCTGGCAACGGCTAGTAGACTTCGCTGCGTAACGAAATGCCACTATAGACAGAACACAATTTTCTCACCTCGATATTCATAAGGAACATGGCGGTCTCCAGATCAATGAACGATCAATCAAATTGATCACATTGCGATAGACAAGAGGCACGCATTCAGTATTTCCGAGGGGCTAACATCGACTCGGACCACTAACTTACTGGCGAAGGTAAGAATGCAGATATCCACCACACCAAAACAAACCAGAAACACTGTGAAAAAATTGAAGAATCGAAGAACCATGGCAATGATGCCAACAAGCCATTAGATCAGCCGAAACTGATGTGCTAGGTTTCTCGCGCCCATCAGCAAGAAACCGCTGGTTTGATGAGGAATGCCGACAGATGCTCGCAGCCAAGAACAAGGCCTGAAAGGCTAAGCTGCAGCTGAAGACGAGAGCTAAAATTGAGCTCTATAGGCAAAAAACAAGGGAAGAACACCGGCTTTTCAGAAAGAAGAAAATCGAGCAAGGATTTGGAGAGGTGCCAATCCAGGAACGATGTTCGCAAGTTTTACCAAAGTGTAAAACGTCAAAGATAAAGATAGGCTCGAACACAATCCTGTCGAGATGAACAATCATAGATCCTAGTTGAGATACAGTCGATGCTGAGAACAATCTTCCGCTGTCAGGCAGAACGAAGCATTCAATATTGACGACAGTGAACACTTCGAACCTTCGACCTAAGTGAAAGTGGATAGCAATATCTAAACTAAAGCTAAACAAGATTGCCAGAAGGACGTCCTTCCAGGGCTGATGATTTATTAAGCAATATTCACCAACCCACAAGCAAAAATGTTATCGAATGAAAGTATGCTTGATGAACCTCAGCATCGCTTGCCCAATCAACGAAAAAGGCGGCCCTTTGAACTGCAACATCTACAGATTCATAAATCTCCTCAAACTCGCCTACAGGATGCTATCTGCCGTAATAAGTGAACGCCTGGAACCGTTTCCAAAAAACCGGATCGACCCTCATCACTGTGGTTTTAGGCCACGAAAGTCCACAACCGATAAAATTTTCACATTTCGTCAGATATTGGAAAAAAAACCCAAGAAGTCCAAATCGATACCCACCACCTATTTATCGATTTCAAAGCCTCATACAACAGCATTTATAGAGACGAACTGTACAAAACATTGTCTAGTTTTGGTACACCGCCCAAACTCGTCCGTGTGTGTAGGATGACGATGGATAACTCTCGCTGCTCCATCAGTGTCGGAAACGACATCATAGAAACTTTCGATACCAAATAAGGATTTAGGCAAGTCGACGCCCTGTCCTGTGACTTCTTCAAGATCATTCTTGAGAAGATTGTGCCCAATTCCCGAGCCCATACAAGCCCACACAAAAGGACACACAACATCGACGAATTGGACAGAACGTCCACATTCACAGATATATTTGTGAGGTAGTTCGCGACTTTGACTACCTCGGCTCCGTTATTAACTCTGACAACAACATCTTGTCAGAAATTAAACGAAGAATGGCCAACTGCTGTTTGTTCGGGCTAATTCAGTAGTAAAACCCTCACTCGAACTACTAAGGAGATCCAATATAAGATCCTGATCATCCCAGACCTGACCGTGACAAAAGTGGATGAAGGATCCCAATCCTTGGTCGATTTGAGAGAAAAATTCTTCGAAAAATCGTAGGTCCTGTTTGCATTGACGGGCTATGGGGGCGAAGTTTCAACCACGAACTATACGAGCTGTACAGCGACGTAGATCTGGGGGGTCATTCCGTAACTTTGAAAACGATTTTCACTCAGACGGTAGTCGAGACCTCATGAGCAATCGCTCAATAATCGTCTGTGATTTGACGATAATTGTTTTAAGTGAAGCAAATTAAGTGATATCGCCTACAGAAAAAACGACTATTGATCTTACGTGATGCAGGATGTTCCGTAGATCTGTTATCGTCAAACGATAATCACTTTACGGAATGAGGGTCCTGGTCAAAAAAATCTCCGCATTGGACGTTTAAGATGGCTAAGACATGAAGAGCAAATAATCTGGTTCGCTGAGTTTTCGGGGTTCCCAGACAGACGTCAGACGGTGTGGAGGAAGACCTCGCCTTATGTGGCGCACACAAGTAGAAACCGACCTCAATGAACTTTAAGTGCGCAACTGGAGGCAGCTAGGACCATGCTAAATGAAGAGGCATGTTGGTTGTGGTCCAGATTGTAATGGAAACGTAATCATCAGTTGTTATGAAGTGAGCAAAGAAGGGTGTGACCATCCTGAACATGGATGGTGGCTTCCAAGAAGCCATTGAGTTGGTTTTTTGTTGCCTGAACGATCTTTGTTTTGCTGCTACTAATTGTTCGCATTGCTTATTGAATCTTATTTTGTTGGAAGCTGTTTTTTTCGTTTGTTGCTAGTTAGTGAGTAATATATACATTCTCTAAAGAATGACATCTGATAATGCTCTTGCAAAGATATCTTTTTACGAAGCAACCAATAGCCTCGGAAAGGACTGATATTATTGTTGACGACCATGCTAAACGAAAAAAGGACAATAACGTTCGTATCTACCCCTGGAATGTGAGAACATTAAACAGGAGAGGTGCAGGCGAACAACTAGCGGAAGTCCGAACTGCAACAAATCTTGGCGATCTGAGAATAACGGTTTTACCGTATTCAATGACGAAAACCCTTCAAATGGCATAGTCGCCAATAGCCTGATGCTGTTCGTGCAAAAAGATGAACTCCTGGACATCTTTGTATCACTGAAGAATAAAAAGTCGGCGGGAGAGGACGGGGTCCCAAACGTCGTATTGAGACACCTGCCGGTGGAGGCAGTCGATATTTTCACCACGCTGTTTAACAATGCACTGAATAATGCACATTATCCGGTGCACTGGAAAACGGCGGTGGTACATCCTATCCCCAAAAAGGACAAGGACAGAACAAACCCTGCAAATCTTCGGTCAATAAGCCTTCTGCCGAATGTAAGCAAGGTATTCGAGAAGATAGTCAATAGAGCTCTGCTTAAGTGGGTTGAGGAAAACAAAATTATTCCGGAAAATCAGTTTGGTTTTCGAGCGAGGCATGACACAATTCATGCCGCGTCGAAACTAGTCTCCGACATCCAATGGAATAAATCCAAAGGACAATGCACAGGGGCCTGTCTGGTTGACTTTGAGAAGGCCTTCGACACCGTATGGTTAGAAGGGCTTTTCTACAAGCTAACCAGACTGGGTATGCGTAAACCCATGCTATATATGATTTATGAAATGCTTATGGGAAAGAAGTTCGTTGTCAAATGTGGCAACGTAACTTCGAGTAAAGTCTTTGAAATTAAAAACGGTTTACAACAGGGGGCGGTGAACTCCCCGATATTGTTTAACATTTATACAAGTGATCTTGTAGGTTCCCTTAGTCACGCTATAGCGTATGCAGATGATCTAGTGGCGTACAGATCAGGTCCGAAAATCGGAGTCATCAACATACTCTTGCAACGTGACTTCGATCACATTAAGGGATATTGCGACGATTGGAAATTGAAGATCAATTTCCAAAAAACCGAAACAATTCTGTTCAGGACCCCAGTGCAGAGGGCATCTTACGATACCAGAAAAAACTGGAAAAAATTGTGCATTATTGGACAGCATGGACAGCCGCTGGCGCTGAGAACTGAAGTCAAATACCTTGGCATCTGGCTTGACAAGTTTCTGTATTTTAATAAAAATGTGGATGCTTGTCTGGCTAGGGCTAGGGGGGCTTATGCTCTGACAAGAAGATTGTTTCAAAGCAGTCAACTTGATTCAAGGGTGAAAGTCATCTGCTACATGGCCCTCATAAGGCCGATCATCGCCTACGGTTGTCCTGTGTGGTTCAATATTTCACCATCCTACATGGAAAGGATACGGCTGTTTGAGAGGCGTTGTCTCCGATCCTGCTTAGGATTGTACCGAACGCTGGACTCTGAGTACATAAAATATTATCGCAACGAGGTTCTTTACAATGGGGCCCAGCTGAACAGAATCGACAATTTCCTTATTAAGGTGATTCGAAGGCACGCTGCAAGGGCGATGGCTAGCGACAACAGCCTGATCTTCGGGGCTTATTACCCCAATGAAACGTACATGGAGAGTACGCTCGTGTCTGGCTTCGTTCCACCAGAGGCGTTTATTTATATCGATTCGTTAGGGTTGGTACAGGACAGGAACGGTATCCCGGTTTTATACCACCGCTACCGTGACGCGCGTGACAAGCGGCTAATCCGCGACGGGTATGTCGACAATGCTCCGGAGCTCCTCCGCTTTAGCACTTCGGTATCGGATCGCGATAGGACCGATGCTGAAAGGCAGAGTTCGGAATTTTGGTGGCTGCATGAGGGAGGTGGTTCTGCACTTCCTCAGGTCTTTGCGGACTTTTAGTCCATTCCATAATGATTTAGCAAAATAAAAATTTTGAAAAAAGGTCTGGGGCGGGGCATGTACACCATATTGGGGTACAATATGGCTGGTTGCATGCTGCCTGTGGACCAAAACTCGATTAGGATGGCGACCACTCGGGGCATCTGCAACGAGTGCTCGCCATCCCGATTATAATTAAGTTAGTTGTAAGTAGTTTTAAGTAGTCTTAAGTAGTATTAAGTAGTCTTAAGTTAGTTTTAATCTAGATTAAGCGTTTTATAAAAAATTAAAAAGTTGTATACCAAAGTTTTTTTTAAATTTTCTTTGAAAATAAAAAAATATATATTTCAATAAAAAAAAAAAGATAAATTTAAGCCGAAAGGTAAAATTAAAAAAAGAACTATTAAATATTAACTTAGAGCGCCCGCTTAGGGCCGATAGGCTAATTTAAGAAAAAATTGTTAATTATAAGTTAGATTTAGTCATTTTTGTCTAGTTTTAAGATAGTATTTTAAGTAAATAAAAATGAATTTAAAAGTAAAAGTAACTGCAACAAATCATACATTACTACCATCCAGGAAATACGATGGGATGGGCAAAAAGAGGATGAAAAACTGTGACGACCGTGTTATAGTGAGCAGAAACAGCGACTATTTGGATGCGGATTTGTTATAAGTGCCAGACTTAGGCAAGAAGTCTAATGTTTCCAAGACATTAGCGAACGCATTGTAACAATCCGCATCAAGGCCAAATTCGCCAACATAAGCCTTATATGCGCTCATGCTCCGACGGAGCATGAGCTCCTCGACAAAACATATGAGCGACTACCCAAGTAAGATGGGAAAATCGTGCTGGGAGATTTTAACGCAAATGTAGGAAGAGAAGACAACTTTAGCAGTATTGTCGGAAAACACACCCTGCACGACAACACGTCTACACGACTCGGACCACTACCTTGTGAATATGTAATATCCACCACGCCACAACAAACCAGAAATACTGTGAAAAAATTTAATGTCGAAAGACTGCAATCGCCAGAGACCGCCAAGACATTCGCGCAACGCGTATCCCTTAACCTCTCGACTCACCACACACCACACACCACCAGCATCTAATGTCGAAGAACAATGGCAACGATGCCAACAAGCCATTAGATCAACGGCAACTGATGTACTAGGTTTCTCGCGGCCACCAGCAAGAAACCCCTGGTTTGATGAGGAATGCCGACAGATGCTCGCAGCCAAGAAAGAGGCCTACAAGGCTAAGCTGCAGGTGAAGACGAGAGCTGCCATTGAGATCTATAAGCAAAGAAGAGGGGAAGAACATCGGCTTTTCAGAAAGACACAGTTGATACACAGTCGATGCTGAGGATATGGAAGAACCACTTCTGCAGACTGATAAACGGCGGTGACGAACAACATTCTGCTGTCAGGCAGAACGAACCATTTAATATTGGCAACGACAGCGAAAACTGCCAACCACCCGACCTAAGTGAAGTGAGGATAGCAATATCTAAACTCAAGCGTAATAAGGTCACCGGAAATGACGGCCTTCCCGCTGAGCTTTATAAAGCTGGCGGAGATGACTTGGTAAGTAACATCCACCAACTCATAAGACAAATCTGGTTGGTTGAAAGCATGCCTGAAGAATGGAACCTCAGCATCGTTTGCCCGATTCACAAAAAAGGAGACCCTCTGAGCTGCACCAACTACAGAGGCATAAGTCTGCTCAACATCGCCTACAAGATCCTATCTGCCGTATTATGTGAACGCCTGAAACCGTTTAATAACAACCTGCTGATCCCTTATCAGTGTGGTTTTAGGCCAGGAAAGTCCACAATCGATCAAATTTTCACATTTCGCCAGATCCTGGAAAAACCCCAAGAAGTCAAAATCGATACCCACCACCTAATTATCGATTTCAAAGCCGCATACGACAGCATTTATAGAGACGAACTATACAGAGCCATGCCTAGTTTTGGTATACCGCCCAAACTCGTCCGTTTGGGTAGGATGACGATGGAGAATTCTCGCTGCACCATCATGGTCGGAAATGACCTCACCGACACATTCGATACCAAAAAAGGATTTAGGCAAGGCGATGCGCTGTCATGTGAATTCTTCAATTTGATTCTTGAGAGGATTGTGCAAAACTCCCGAGCCAACACCAGAGGCACAATTTTCCAAAAATCGGTGCAACTACTAGCATACGCCGACGATCATTGGTAGGACTCAACGTGATGTCATAGTCACGTTTGCTAGTATAGAGAAGGAAGCGGCAAAAATGGGTTTAACAGTAAATGAGCGTAAGACTAAGTATATGCTCTCAACACGAAAGGACACACAACATCGACAGATATAACTTTGAGGTAGTACGGGACTTTGTCTACCTCGGCTCCAATATTAACTCTGACAACGACATCTCGTCAGAAATCAAATGAAGAATTACTCTTGCCAATCGCTGTTTCTTCGGGCTAAGAAGGCAATTTATTAGTAAAGCCCTCACTCGAACTACTAAGGAGAGCCTATATAAGACCCTGATCATCCCAGACCTGACCGTGTCAAAAGTGAATGAAGAATCCAAATCCTTGGTCGGTTTGAGAGAAAAATTCTAACCATCCTGAACATGGTTGTTGGCTTCAAAAAGCCATTGAGTTGGTTTTTTGTTGCCTGAACGATCTTTGTTTTGCTGCTGCTAATTGTTCGCATTGCTTATTGAATCTTATTTTGTTGGAAGCTGCTTTTTTTGTGTGTTGCTAGTTATTAGTGAATAATATTTACATACTCTAAAGACTGACCTCTGATACTGTTCTGGCAAAGATCACTTTTTAAAAATAAGCCATGCAAGTATCGTGGGGGCGGTGGTATAGTCGCATGCTCAGGGTTCCTGTATTGAATCCCGAAAGTGACAACTACTAATTTTTTTGCCCGATATTTCATTTCAAAAGTCTCATAGATTATCCCAGTTGGTCGCCTTAAATTTCCATAAGACTCCGTGGATGCTTGTGTTGCATTTCTGATGTAAACGTGTTGCCAGAGTTTCCGAATAACGTAAAGATTCCGAGTTGTCTGGAATGTAGGAACCTTTGTGAATTTAATAATTTCACAAATCCAAGTCATCCACTTTACCAAATTAATCAGATGAATCACGTCATCATCATCCTACTCCTCCAGCTTTCTCTTTTGAAGAAGCAATTTCACCAATCTACTTAATCAAGCATTTTCGAACCGAATTAGTCATAAAATATTCGACTCAATGCCGTCATTCTCCACGCTGTCTGTGACTTCAATTCTAAAGACGCTCAAGACCATATCAAAGCCCAAGTAGATCATATTATGTGCACGATGGCATTCACCCCAATAATATCTAATCTGCTGATAATTTACGCCACCCCAGCAATTGCGCATCTTCTCGTCCTCTCGAGGAATGTTTGTTATCTTGCCCTCGTTAAATAAATCATTCGCTCATTCATTCACGATCATTCAGGTTTAATCATGCATCGAAATTGTAGTCATACAGGCCCTCTTACATACGCGCTCTTCCGGCAAATGAGGGCCTGCGCCGTCGCACAATAATTAATTCGTTTGCCTACCCCACTTTAATCCCGGAGTCTTAATGTTGTCAAGGCGAGAATGGAAAATAAAAAACAGAACCACCAGCAAAAATAAAATCCAACAACAGCTGGCCTACTGACACTTGCTGTCAGAGCCCCCAACACGTGGTTAAGCTGAAATTGTAAATCAAATCCAAGCCATGATACTACTCATGAACGTTACGAATTCCACAGCTGAGCGGGGTGACTCAGCACCCACGCACACTGAAGTGCGGTCGTAGGACGGACTTTGATTTCGTCTGTACCCGGATTGCGGATTAGAGAGTCTCAGCGTGGCGGAGTTTCCCACGTTCGATCCGGTAATTGTTTTGCAATTGAGCTCTGAGGCTGAGCTCGAGCTGTGATGGGGTCGGTCGCGGTGTGGCGTCGTGTCGTGTCGCGTCTGTCTGCAGAGGGAAGTGTTGTTTGCCTAACAGGTTTCAATTACCGGTTCTAATGTCATACTCAAGTCATACAAGCTGAGTTCGACGGAATCAATGGAAATGCCAGCAGATCATGAAGAGATTTGCATGATCGGAGGTGGTTTTCGCTCTTCTAGAAGAGAAAATATGGAGATCTGGAAGAAAAAGAGAACACTCTGAGGTAAGTAAATATCATGATTTAGTTTCTCTTAACCTCATGCTGCTCTTGCAAGCTGCTATTCATGATTTGAATGCCAGTTACATACCACCCACTGCTTGAATGGTTTGCATGATCAGTGATCGTTTCTATCGGAAACATCGACAGACGTCCATAATTGGTGGGTTAATGTGAGTCGAAACCACGATTCGATTTAATCGTTTCAGCAAAGTATAGAAATGATAGGACTGGTCTTGGCATGATAATTGCGGAGGAGGCACCTATTTTAGTGGTATTCTAATTTTTTTACTCTCCCAACTCTTGCGAAAGTCTGACAAGCATAGACATGTGCCACGCATAGTTTCTCCAATTTGCCATTCAGAGTCGGCGGTAGAGTTTAGGTCCTATTCGCTATCCCAGAAAATGGCACTTCTTGCAACTCAAATGAATGGACAAGCTTGGTTTTTTAGCCCTTTTACCGCCTCAAAGTTAATGCCTAATGTTAAGATTTAAAGGACGTCGAAGTTACCAAAAGCAAAGACCTCAAAGACCTCGATAAGATCTACCTAATTGTTTTGAAAAGACCTACATTACGTTGATATGTGTGAAGCGAGTATATCCTCATACCTCAAAATAACATCCAGTTCAGTAAACAGCTTCCTTACATCAATAGGCGAATTGCCTTCTCCTGCTGTTCACTTACTTACTTAACCTGGTCCTCAACCAACATGACCACGTTGATTCCTAGCGTATGCTAGTCATTCATTCATCATTCCTTAAGTGGCGCTATAGTCCGGGATGAACCTGGGCCTCAACTGCTATGCCTCTCAAATTAGCTCGATCCTTAGCTAACTGCCTCCATTTGCGCACTCCAAGTTGGCTGAGGTCGGTTTCTACTTGTGCGCACCACTTAAGGCGAAGTCTACCTCTACTGCGTTCGACATATGGCTGGAAATCGAAGACTCTGCGAGCCGGAGTATGAGTGTCCGATCGTTCTACATGTCCTAGCCATCTTAAACGTCCAATGTGGAGTTTTTTGACCAGGGGTATGTCGCTGTACAGCTCGTTTAGTTCGTAGTTGATCCTTCGCCTCCATAGCCCGTCAGTGCAGACGGGACCGAAGATTTTTCGAAGAATTGTTCTCTCAAATCGACCAAGGATTTCTTCATCCGCTTTTGATACGGTCCATGCTTTAGCGCCGTAGAGCAGGACTGGGGTGATCAGGGTCTAGGATCTCCTTAGTAGTTCGAGTGAGGGCTTTACTACCAAATTGCCTTCTTCGCCCGAAGAAACTGCGATTGGCAAGGGTAATTCTTCGTTTAATCTCTGGCTAGATGTTGTCAGAGTTAATAGGGGTGCCTAGGTATAGGTAGACAAAGTCCTATACTCCCTCAAAGTTTTATCTGTCAATGGTGACGTTCTGTCCAATTCGTCGATGTTGTGTGGCCTTTCATGTTGACAGCATATACTCGGTCTTATTATCTATTTTTGCGCTTCCTTCTCTTTACTAGCAAACGTGGCTTTGACATCACGTTGAGTTAGTTGTTGCACCGATTTATTGAAGATTGTACCTCTAGTGTTGGATCGGGGGTTTTACACAATCTTCTCAAGAATCAAATTAAAGAAGTCACATGGCAGTACATCGCCTTGCATAAATCCTTTCTTGGTATAGAATGTGTCGGTGAGGTCTTTTCCGACGGTGATCAGCTATGGACTTTTCTGGCCTAAAACCACACTGAAAAGGGCAGACCAGTTTGTTGTTAAACTGCAGAGGTTCACGTATTACAGTAGATTAGATGTTGTGGGGATGTTGGGGAGTTTTATGCCTCTGTCTCCTTGTGGATCCGACAAACGATGCTTAGGTTCCATTCTTCAGGCATACCTTCGTCAGACCAAATTTTGCTTATTAGTTTGTGACAATCCGATTTTGTTTAGATAATCGAAAAACCGATTGGCTAAAATATAGGGAAACTTTGAAACTATCCCCTGCTCAACCTTTCCTCATAGAAGCACTCAGGAGCTTGATAAATTTATTGGTAAGCCAAAATCTGCTTTCAAAAAATCATTGTCATCCTCTTGCTCATTCAGGAAACGAAAACCGCCATGGTGTAGAAAACTTTTCAGTAAAGCTTAAAGCTTGAAAGAATCCTCAGACTAGATCTCCTACAAAGAGATCCTACAAAGGTCAACATACAAAAAGGAACTGAGGAAGTCAAAACGCAAATCCTGGAGATTCTTCAATGCTAAAATAAAAGAGAATTCCGAGGCGTCTAGACTCCGAAAAATCCTATACACTAGTCCAACTGTTCCAAACTATCTCAAAAAATCAGAATGGCACTTGGACGGCTTCAACCAAAGAATCCTTAGAGCTACTAATGGGCATCCATTTCCGAGGTAGCTCACAGGAAGCTTTTCAAGACGACATCAATTGAACTAATCTATTGACTGGTAACCTTCACGATCCTATCACAAAGGATAAAATACTTTGGGCAATACACGACTCCAAACAATTTAAATCCGCGGGACCTGGCGGCATTGTACCAGCCGAGCTAAAGCGAACTTTGGACCTCATCCTAACATGGTTGGTAGCCATTTTTAGGGGTTGCATCGAGCTGATTTACATAACTAAAGGTTTGGAGAGAAGTGAAAGTAGTATTCATACCCAAATCTGGTAAAAGTTCTCACGTCAATCCGAAAGACCTGAGACCGATCAACTTATCAACATTCTCTCTGAAAACCTTGGAAATATTGATCCGCAGTAGTATTGATGTAAATCAGCTATCTGCATCCCAACATTCGTACTGCATGGGCAATTCTATAGAAACAGCCTTACACACTTTAGTACGTATTATCGATAGGTTGTTGTGCTGGAAGGAGTATACTATGGTTGCATTCTATCTAGGAAAGGTGCTTTTAACAACGTTAATTCGGGAGCGATCAGTAAGGCGCTAACATGTCTGAAATGTCTCAGGGAAGTACTTGAGTATACTCAAGGAAATTTTCAAAAAGGCACTACCCAAACTTTCCAAATGGGCAGTCAGTTTTGGTCTGGGTGTCAACCCCATCAAGACCTAACAGGTCCAGTTCACTAGAAAATCTAAAATTCCTCACATAAACCCCCCGCCACTAAACGGAATCGGACTTGACTTCACAGACAAACCAAAATACCTGGGACTTATTTTCGACAGGAACCTTAACTGAAATATGAAGAGGAAAGAGTAAAGAAAGCGGCAGTCGCATAGGCATGAAACGGGGAATGAAACCATTGGCTCTATATCTCGGTTATAAGACCGATGCTTCTTAATGGAGTGGTAGTATGGTATGGACAGCGCTAGGGATAGCTTTACACAGCAAAAAACTAGCCAGTGTGCAAAAAACTGCGTGTCTGTGCATCGGTGGTGCACTCCGTACAACACCCTCAGCAGCACTAGACATTATTTTCCACCTGCTACCCCTAGCTATTTTTGGCAAGCAAATGGCTCTAAGTCAGCCATCCGCCTTTAAGCCTACCAACGTTGGTCAAATTATACGAACTGACATGCTAACAGCAAATCAAGTCTGAGATGGGGTCTTAGCATAACGTGTCAAATAACCAAACAAATTTGGCCAAAGCTGGATTTAAGAAGATACAAGGGATTCATGTCGCTCGCTAAAACATATAACGGGTGATCCAAGTAGTATTTTTTGTTTAGTATTGTTTGGCATTTCATAATGCAAAGACTTACGCGTGAACAACGTTTACAAAATGTTCAACTTTATTATGAAAATTCACGTTCTGTGAGGAATGTGTTTCGTGCACTTCGCTCAACTTATGGTCAACATAATCGGCCTACTGAGCGTACTATTCGCAACACCATCACCCATTTTGAGACCCAGCATTCATTATTGGATAATATTCGACCGAATAGACCACGTCCAGCACGCTGTGAAGAAAATATAGCGGCCGTAGCTGAGAGTGTACACGAAGACCGTAGAGAGTCGATTCGGCGCCGTTCGCAGCAACTCGGACTGACGTATGGAACGACTTGGCGCATTTTACGTCAAGATTTTAAATTGAAAGCGTACAAAATACAGCTTGTGCAACAACTGAAGCCGCTCGACCTTCCCAAGCGACATCGCTTCGCTCTATGGGCTCTTGAAAAGTTCCAAGAAGATCCGACGTTTTCGAGGCAAATTTTGTTTAGCGATGAGGCCCATTTCTGGCTCAATGGGTATGTAAACAAACAAAATTGCCGCATTTGGGACGAAGAGCAATCTGAAGAGATTGAAGAACTGCCGCTTCATCCAGAAAAAACAACGGTTTGGTGTGGTTTGTGGGCCGGTGGAATCATCGGTCCATATTTCTTTAAAAATTATGCCGGTGCGAACGTAACCGTCAATGGCGACCGTTATCGTGCCATGATAACCGACTATTTGATTCCTGAAATTGAAGCTCGTGATCTCGGCGACATTTGGTTTCAGCAAGACGGCGCCACTTCCCACACATCGCATCAATCAATGGACTTATTGAGAGAACATTTCGGTGAGCACATAATTTCACGTTTTGGGCCGGTCGATTGGCCACCAAGATCGTGTGATATCACACCGTTAGACTTTTTCCTGTGGGGATATGTAAAGTCAAAAGCTTATGCCGACAAACCCGCTTCGATTCAGGCCTTGGAGCAAAACATCACGCGTGTCATTCGCCAGTTACCAGTCGAAATGCTCGAACGAGTGATCGAAAATTGGACTCAACGGATGGACCATCTGCGACGTAGCAACGGCCAACATTTGATAGACATAATCTTCAAAAAATAAATGCCAAAGAATGTTCTTTCAAATGATAATAAACATTCTCCATTAAATTTGAATTTTCTGTGTTTTTTTCTTTAAAAAAGTAGGGAACCTCGAAATGGATCACCCTTTACATCTGAATGTTGCTGCAAGCACAATATCTTAATGCCCTTTTCTTTTTCCGTGTTTTGCCACTACTGATCTTATTCCCGAATATTTAATAATAAACACCTTCGCACAAAGTATGTATTTATCAGCCCTACTGTTTTCTTTTCGCAGCCAACTTTTGCATTCAGGGATTTATAGCCAGTGGTCTTGATCGCTGCATAGGTAATTGGTTCCGATTTTTTTAGCATATGTGGTCTCATATTCGTAGTCTGAACTTGCATAGTCATCATTTGACATCTCTAAAAGAAATCATTTAGTAGTTTCAAGAGTGCGTGACCTTATGTATAAAATTAATTTGGGACTGAGAAGGACAAATGACCCAAACATCCCGTGTTGGCAAGCCAGTTTATAACTGCCCACCCATATCCAACAAAATAAAGCTTCATCTTGAAGCTTAGTACTTTCAAAATCTTAGCAATTTGGCAAAAATGGACGTGAAAAGTCTCCCCCGTTTTATTAACAGCTCAGAATGGTTTTCTTATAACAAGGAGAATGTGCTGGCGTACTCGCTGGCAGCCAACATAACCTAACCTAGTGAATGTTGCTTATCACATCATCCCGTCATATCCTGCAGCTTTTTTAAAAAAGCGTATATATTCAATATTGCCAACCTTCCTTCACTTGGGTCGGGTAGTTGGTAGTTTTCGCTGTCATCGCCAATAAGTTACAAATACAAATTTTTGGCGCAACAGGCTCGTTAGTACCCAGGGCAGAGCTTTCTCACAACCATTCATGTGTGCGTGTGTACTTTTTGCACGATAGCGGGACCTCCTGTTTTATGCCGACTCCGAACGGCTGTGTTGAGATAAGCTTTTCTTTAAAATTGACACTACTCGGGTGATTTGTCAGATCATCACGAGAGGAGGTCCAGTGAAAAATCATTTAGGTGTTGCTACGGCTGGGAATCAAACCCAGACCTTTTGCGAGGCAGTTCATCGCACTAACCATCGCGCCACTGAGCCCCCCGCCAATAAGTTGTTCTTCCATATTCCCAGCACCGACCGTGTCTCAACTACGATTTCTCCTTGTTCATATCGACAGGATTCTGTTGGCGCCTTGCATCTTACACTTTGGTAAAACTTACAAACATCTTTCCTGTAGTGGCACCTCTCTATGTCGTCTATATTGCGCTTTTCTAGTTTTTTCCTTCTTTCTGAAAAGGCGGGGCTATTCCCTCCTTCTTTGCCTATAGAGCTTAATGACAGCTATCGTTTTCACCCTTAGCTTTTTAGGCCTCGTTCTTTGCTGCGAGCATCTGTCGGCATTCTTCAACAAACCAAGGGTTTCTTTTCAGTGGGCATGAGAAACCTAGCATATCAGTGGCAAGAAAGCTTGGCGTTCTTGCCATTATTCCTCGGTATTTGGTGCTGGTGGTATGGTTTTAGTCGAGGGGTTAAAGGATACGCGTCTTTGCCGGTCTCTTGGGATTGCAATCTTTCAACATACTATAACATGGTACGTGGTGGATGCCACAGTTTTTCATACTGTTTTTGCCCGGCACATCCGATTTTATATCCTTTTATTGAAAGACATTCTGCCTAATTCAACATCAACAAGTGCGGTATACCTTAATGAGAGCTTAACTTCTAAAAATCGTTCTCTCCTACAACAAGCGGTGCAGTTAAAGAAAAAACATAAACTGTTCTCTGTGTTTACGATTTCTGGCTCTCTTTATGTTAAGCGAAACGCAACCGAAAGAGGAATTAAAATTTGACCGTCGAAAATTTGTATGCTGCTGCTGCTACGACTACAAATGCATGATCATCGCCTGAGTATCAACATCATAATTATTTTATTGTTGTTTAATTTTTATATACTTTCATATCTGCTTTAATATTAATTTATATTTATTTTATAATTTTCTTTTACTTCCATTTTATTCTATTTCTCTTTTAGTGATGACTTTATTTAATTGTTTAATTTTCTTTTGTTTGTACGTGGGCAAAACATCTATGATCGTTTATTGTTTTTATTGTTTTTACTATGCTAATTCACTGTCTGATAATCTGTTGCTGTGCTTGATCTTGTTCCTCTCTTTTTTGTTATGCTATGAACACAGCTTATAATAATGGGGATACGAATGGTAGGAATGAAAACATGCGTTCGATGTTAAATGTTTTATGTAAACAAAGCCATGGTCTTCATATGTGTCATATTAACGCACAAAGTATGGTTAATAAAATTGATGAATTTAGGTTTGTATTTGAAAACAGCAAATTGGATGCTATTTGCGTATCTGAAACATGGCTTAATACAAACCATAGCAATGACTTTTTTAATGTTTGTGGTTACAACTTGTTTAGAGCTGATCGTCTTAATAGGGTTGGTGGGGGCGTTGCAATTTATTTAAGGAAATCATTGAAAGCGAAGGTCGTTAAATGTTCTCTTTCTACTGATAATTATGAATATATTTTTCTGGATGTTTTAAATGGTAATAATAAATTTATTATTGGCTCAATTTACATCCCTCCGAATGTCTCTCACTGCAGAATCGTTGGGGATGTGTTGGAGGACATTTGCGTATTAGCCCCCAAAGTAATTCTTTGTGGTGATATAAATATAAATTTACTTAATAATGTGTCATGTTCGAATTTGATTGATACTGTTTCTTCTTTTAATATGTCTCTTGCAAATATGTCTTATGCGACCCACTACATGCCTAATAAAACCCCTTCGTTGATAGATGTCGTCCTTCTTAGTGATAAAAATATACTTAAGCATTATTCCCAACTGTCTTTTCCTGTTTTTTACCACCATGATCTTTAATTTATAGCCCTAGATATACCAACATAATTTGCCAATACTTCACAAATTATACAATTCTATGATTTCAAGAGAATTAACTACTTGTATCTTCTAAATGAATGTTTTTCTCTAGAATGGGACCCTATTTTGTTTACCCCTGATGTTAATGATCAAGTAGAGATTTTCAATAAATTTACGACACATCTGTTTGATAAATATGTACCAAAGAAAACATTTGTTGCAAAACATGGTTCTTGTCCTTGGATTTCTAATGCAATAAAAAGCTCTATGCGTGCAAGAGATCACGTGTATCGTCGATGGAGGAGATTTCAAATCCCTGAAATCTTTATTGAATTCAAAAGGTTAAGAAACAAAGTAAATTCAATGATTAAAAGGGCTAAGTTACTATATTACACTAACAAATTTAATTCTAACCGTTCTTCATCTTTTATGTGGAATCAGATTAAAAAAATAGGGGTGTGCAATAAAAACAATATAAAGACTGATAATGATATTGACGTTGAGGAGCTAAACAGAACGTTCACTAGAGTGTCGCTTGTACCTATTGTGTCTCGTCCTTTGTCCACAAATATTTTTATAAACACATCTGACGACGTATTTTTGTTTGATATTATTGATTCGTTTAATGTTGGAAAGCCAATTTTGTCTATAAAGTCTGAAAGCATGGGCATGGACTGCATTCACCCTAAGTTCATAAAAATAATCCTACCGTATGTCCTTAAGTATGTAACGTTCATTTTCAATTCCATCATAATGTCTTCGTCCTACCCACAACAGTGGAAACACTCAAAAATTATTCCGATCCCCAAAAATAAAACGAATATCGTCCAATCGCCATCCTTCCTTTTCTATCTAAAGCGTTCGAATCAATTATATGTGATCAAATCAAAGTATATGTTTATTCAAAAAATTTGTTAACGCCTATGCAGTCAGGCTTCCGTTCCGGACACAGCTGCGTTACTGCCATGATAAAAGTGACCGATGATATTCGGGAGGCTATCGACCGAGATGAAGTAACTTTAGTTACTTTAGTTGACTTTTCAAAAGCTTTCGATTCTGTTTGTCCTGATATTCTTTATAGTAAACTTGTGTCTCACTTCAATTTTTCTCACCTTTCTGCAAATTTAATTATGTCATACTTAACGAAAAGAGCCCAATCTGTCTTTCACAATCAGTCCTCATCATCTGCGTTACCTGTTAACTGTGGTGTGCCTCAAGGCTCAATAATTGGTCCTTTGTTATTCTCTTTGTTTATTAATGATCTTCCACTTGTTTTACGTAACTGTCATTCTCATATTTATGCTGACGATGTGCAAATCTACATTCATTTCCCCATTGGTTTGATGGATGATGCAGTGGAAAGAATGAATGATGACCTCAAATCACTGACCAACTGGTCTGTTAATAATGGACTTTTATTGAATCCTTCAAAAACTAAATCGATAATAACATATAAACACTTGTTAATGTCCCACATGCCTCCTGTTTTATTAAATGGTGTCGAAGTCGAAATGGTTTCCAAAATTAAAAACCTTGGCATTATCGTTAATAGAAACCTTACTTGGAGCGACCACATCAACTCAGTGGTATCTAAAATTTATGGTGCTTTACGCGGTCTGTCAATATGCAGAGATAGCTTGTCAACCAATGTAAAACTCAAATTGGTAAAGGCTATTGTCATACCTATAATAATGATTGGTTGTGAATTGTTCGGTTGCGCTGATGCTAAATCATTGCGTAAATTGAATGTTGCCTTTAATTCAATAGCAAGATTCGTATACAATCTGCGTAGATACGATCATGTCTCCAACTACTCTCGACAACTACTAGGATGCAGTCTTGACCAATTTTTAAATTTTAGAGCTTGCGCACTCAAAAACAAAGTATTTCTTATTGTACAGAAAATTCATATTTCAATAAATACAAATACAAATACAAATACAAATAGTGTCTGCTTTGTAGCAGCTGAGAACCTCCGCTAGTTGTTCGTCTTTACCACTCCTGTTAACTGTCCTTACATTCCAGGTGCAGATATGAACTGGGATCCTGCTGATTGATCCCCATATTCAACCATCTAACAGGCCAGTAAAAGTATATCTAGGGATTTCACTAGTGTGTCACTGAACCATTGCATTACAAAGTCTGCAAGATTGTGCGTACTTGAGGTTAGTTATTGCTTCGTAACTTGTATTTTTGTTTTTGGTAAGGCTTGAACATTGTTGGCACTGCATAGACGAAAATTGCTAGATGTAGATAAGCCGGCTCTGAACTACATCTAGCTAGATATTAAGGTGTTTAATAGTTATCAAGGACGGCCGTATTTATTTTAAATATATAAAATCCGAGATAAAAAATACTCTCCAAAGCTCAAGTAAGAGCAATGTCAAGCCCTTCATTCCTACAAACGAGTATAAACAACTAAAACTGAACTCGCATGCTGCACTCTCCGTTTACTCCACACGACGCGTCTGTGAACAGAATGCGTTTTGTCATCACATAGCCAACCTACGCTTTAGACTTCCCAGCTCTAAAGTCCACAAAGGCGCTTATACATTATGGAGTGTAGGTAACCACAAAACTCATACACTCTGCTACAATGGCGATGCAATGAATAAAAAAACGAAAAGTTAACCATTTTCAACGATATACAGCGACGGGACATTGGCATCGGCATCAGTATCTGTATCTGTGGGATTCCATCTTCTCAAGCACAACATTTCCAACTTGGCCCGTCCACACACAACCCGACCGCGACATAATAAGAATAAAAAGATACATGAAAATAAAAAGATACAAAAAAAACATGAACTTCACAAAAACCCACAACGAATTTAGGTGTGAACACGGAATTTCAGTTCCCCCCGGATTGTGGGTCGCGCGCAGACGCCAACAACAGGAGAAACTTTTCTTGTTCTCATTGTGCGACCGTGAAACCGTGCGTCTGGCCGGTGAGAGCGAGAACCCTTTTTGCTGCTAAATACCTACCTCTGGCTTTGTTCTTGGCGCACCGATATTCCCAAGGTGCGATGGGGGGTAAGTCACCCCCTGCCATTGGGTCCGCCGACGACGGGCTGATGTTGTGATCGCCGATATGATATAACCACTTGTGAGTGGTGGCCCTGTGGGTGACCAGTGCGCGCACGCTTACTGTGATGGCTTTTAATCTTGGTACCGCGATCTTGCCAATGACGATACTGTTGATGATGATGATGCTCCTTGGTTCTTCAATTATTCTTCATCTTGTTGTGGTCGCGGAATATGTATTCCCGACGCATGGTTTGGCTTTTTTTTTCTTTTCTCTCGTCGATTTGAGATGTAGGGAGTTGTGGGCTTCATTCTCGGTTCACATGCTCCTTGGCACGATGGTGGTGTGGTGGTGGCCGATGATGAAGATGACGATGTGCCTACTTGGATCGTTTTGGGGAATTCGAGAGCGTGGGCGCTAAAGCGTCTCGACAGTTTGTGTGTGGTTTGGGAATTCATTCGTTCTGTTGGTTCATTGCTTCGTCGTCGTAGTCGTCGTGGTCGTCTTCGATGCTCCAAAGTCACATGAGATGAGAAAATTCTTGGGATCTTGTTCTTGGGATTTGCTTTTATTTGTTGTTGTCGTTTTGAGTTTTGTTTTCGTTCTTTTAGCCGGTCTTCATTTGTGTTTTTCATTTTACGTTCTCCAATCGCTGAATGTGTCGTCTTAGACGCATATGCGTTGGGGCAACACCGGCTCTGTGGCTGCCTTCCTTTTGGAAATTACATTTTTGTGTTTTTTATTTTTTTAGGTAATAATTTATGTGCCCATGAGAAGGAGATTTTAATGTAGCCGCTGACAGTCGAATTGTGTGAAAAAATCCTTAAATGCATACCTTCGTCTAAAATAAATTGAAGGACAGAACAAGACAAGTTAATGAGCCATATGATTGTTGGAACAACTAAATAAATCAATTTCGGGACAGAAATAGAGCTGGCGTGATTAATGTAGGTTGAAGCTGGTGGAGCTCCAGAAGCAGAAGTCTTATGAATCCGTCTATGTTTTTTGCTGTCAGGTCAGTTGGGCTCAGAACTTAGCAATTGGCGCCCAACATGGGACCTCTTTTTCAAATATTATTTTGAAAAATATTTAGGTGACATAAGATTTGTTAATCGTGCCTATCGGGAACTCTCTTACTTACTTACTTAAGTGGCGCTACAGTCCGGAATGAACCTGGGCCTCAACCAACATGCCTCTCCAATTAGCCCGGTCCTTAGCTAACTGCCTCCAGTTGCGCACTCCAAGTTGGTTGAGGTCGGTTTCCACTTGTGCGCGCCACTTAAGGCGAGGTCTTCCTCTACTGCGTCCGACGTCTGGCTGGGAATCGAAGACTCTGCGAGCCGGAGTATTGGTGTCCATTCGTTCTACATGTCCTAGCCATCTTAAACGTCCAATGCGGAGTTTTTTGACCAGGGGCATGTCGCTGTACAGCTCGTATAGTTCTTGGTTGAATCTTCGTCTCCATAGCCCGTCAACGCAAACGGGACCGAAGATTTTTCGAAGAATTTTCCTCTCGAATCTACCAAGGATTTCTTCATCCGCTTTTGATACGGTCCATGCTTCAGCGCCGTAGAGCAGGACTGGGATGATCAGGGTCTTATATAGGATCTCCTTAGTAGTTCGAGTGAGGGCTTTACTACTAAATTGCCTTCTTAGCCCGAAGAAACAGCGGTTGGCAAGAGTAATTCTTCGTTTAATTTCTGACGAGATGTTGTTGTCAGAGTTAATAGCGGAGCCGAGGTAGACAAAGTCCCGTACTACCTCAAAGTTATATCTGTCAATGGTGACGTTCTGTCCAATTCGTCGATGTTGTGTGTCCTTTCGTGTTGACAGCATATACTTAGTCTTACCCTCATTTACTGCTAAACCCATTTTCGCCGCTTCCTTCTCTATACTAGCAAACGTGGCTATGACATCACGTTGAGTCCTACCAATGATGTCAATATCGTCAGCGTATGCTAGTAGTTGCACCGACTTTTGGAAAATTGTGCCTCTGGTGTTGGCTTTGGAGTTTTTCACAATTCTCTCAAGAATCAGATTAAAGAAGTCACATGACAGCGCATCGCCTTGCCTAAATCCTTTTTTGGTATCGAATGTGTCGGTGAGGTCGTTTCCGACCCTGATGGAGCAGCGAGAATTCTCCATCGTCATCCTACACAAACGGACGAGTTTGGGCGGTATACCAAAACTAGACATGGCTCTGTACAGTTCGTCTCTATAAATGCTGTCATATGCGGCTTTGAAATCGATGAATAGGTGGTGGGTATCGATTTGGACTTCTTGAGTTTTTTCCAGGATCTGCCGAAGTGTGAAAATTTGATCGGCTGTGGACTTTCCTGGCCTAAAACCACACTGATAAGGGCCAATCAGGTTGTTGGTAAACGGTTTCAGGCGTTCACATATTACGGCAGATAGGATCTTGTAGGCGATGTTGAGGAGACTTATGCCTCTGTAGTTGGCGCAGTTCAGAGGGTCTCCTTTTTTGTGGATCGGGAAAACGATGCTGAGGTTCCATTCTTCAGGCATATTTTCATCCGACCAGATTTGGCTTATGAGTTGGTGGATGTTACTTACCAAGTCATCTCCGCCGGCCTTATAGAGCTCAGCGGGAAGGCCGTCATTTCCGGCAGCCTTATTAAGCTTGAGTTTAGATATTGCTATCCTCACTTCACTCAGGTCGGGTGGTTGGCAGTTTTCGCTGTCGTTGCCAATATTGAATGGTTCGTTCTGCCTGACAGCGGAATGTTGTTCGTCATCGCCGTTTAACAGTCTGCAGAAGTGGTTCTTCCATATCCTCAGCATCGACTGTGTCTCAACTACAATATTTCCTTGTTCATCTCGACAGGATTCTGTTCGAGCCTTGTATCCTTGGCTTTGACGTTTTACACTTTGGTAAAACTTGCGAACATCGTTCCTGGAGTGGCACCTCTCTATATCCTCGATCGCGCGCTTTTCTTGCTCCTTTTTCTTCTTTCTGAAAAGCCGATGTTCTTCCCTTCTTCTTTGCCTATAGAGCTCAATGGCAGCTCTCGTCTTCACCTGCAGCTTAGCCTTGTAGGCCTCGTTCTTGGCTGCGAGCATCTGTCGGCATTCCTCATCAAACCAGGGGTTTCTTGCTGGTGGGCTCGAGAAACCTAGCACATCAGTTGCGGCTGATCTAATGGCCTGTTGGCATCGTTGCCATTGCTCTTCGACATTCGATGCTGGTGGTATGGTGTTAATCGAGAGGTTAAGGGATACGCGTTGTGCGAAGGTCTTGGCGGTCTCTTGCGATTGCAGTCTTCCGACATTAAATTTTTTCACAGTATTTCTGGATTGTTGTGGCGTGGTGGATATCCGCATTCTTACCTTGGCTGCTACAAGGTAGTGATCCGAGTCGATGTTAGCTCCTCGGAATGTTCGGACATCCAAAATACTGGATGCGTGCCTCTTATCTATCGCAATGTGATCAATTTGGTTGACCGTTCGTTGATCTGGAGACCGCCATGTCCCCTTATGGATATCGAGGTGAGGAAACCGTGTGCTGGCTATAGTGGCATTTCGTTCCGTAGCGAAGTCAATTATCCTAAGTCCGTTAACAGCCGTGTTGTCGTGTAGGCTATATTTTCCGACAGTACTGCTAAAGATGTCTTCTCTTCCTACCTTTGCGTTAAAATCTCCCAGCACGATTTTAACATCGTACTTCGGTAGTCGCTCATAGGTTTTGTCGAGGAGCTCGTAGAAGCAATCCTTAGCTATATCATCTTTTTCTTCCGTCGGAGCGTGAGCGCATATAAGGCTTATGTTGGCGAATTTGGCCTTGATGCGGATTGTTACTATGCGTTCGCTAATGTCTTGGAAACATAAGACTTCTTGCCTAAGTCTGGCACTTATAACAAATCCGCATCCGAATAGTCGCTGTTTCTGCTCACTATAACACGGTCCGTAGTATATGTCACAGTTTTTCATCCTCTTTTTGCCCGGCCCATCCCATCGTATTTCCTGGATGGCAGTAATGTCTGCTTTGTAGCAGTTTAGGGCTTCCGCTAGTTGTTCGCCTGCACCTCTCCTGTTTAATGTTCTCACATTCCAGGTGCAGATACGAACGTCGTTGTCCTTTTTTCGGGAACTCTCAGTTGCAGGAATATTACCGGGAGTTTTGCACTATCCTCTCAAGAAATATGTTGAAGAAGTCGCATGATAATGAAAGTCATATCGAAAATTTCGTTGAGGTCATTCTCTATCGGCCTTGTTTACAGGTGGACGAGATTGGACGGTATACTGAAACTAGACATGATTCTGTATAGTTTGTGTCTACAAATACAGTCGTATATGGCTTTAAGACCAATGTGAGGGTGTGGCTATCGTTTTGGATTTCTCTGGTTTTTTATTTTGCAGGATCTGCCGAAGTGTGAAGATTTGATAAGTTGTAGACTTTTCTGGCATAGAAGCAAAATGATGTGGTCCGATCAGGTTTTTCTCAGGCGTTCACATAATACGACAGATAGGACCTTGTAGGTGTTTTGAGGAGACTTATGCATCTGTAGTCGACGCAGTTCACACGGTCTCCATCATTTTCAAATGATGCTGAGGTTTGATTCTTCAGACATACTATCAACTGACAACATTTTAATGATGTGTTGGTGTATTTTGTCCCTATGGAGTTTAGTTGTACTCCCATTAAGAGCGTCAGCATGCGACGGATAGGGGCCCATGTATATATGCAAACCATATGACCTGCATGTTCGCAGGGCTGGTGGAAATATAAAATACAACCCACGGACCAAAAATATCCAAAGAACTGCATTAAGGTGCTGGTAAAACGATCAGGGCCGTACCAAATACTCAGTCGTTAGCAGAGTATTCTGATGGTCCAGTTATCAATATCTACAGAAAAAAAACAGAAAATTAAAAATGCGAATACGGTCCCCTAAAAAAACACCTTTTAGCACCTTAGGCATTACGGTAGCCAAGGCAACAATGACTTTTTGAAAACCTGAGCCAAGCAAACAATTACGGAAATGTTGGCACTCCGAAGGATGCTAAATGCACATCCGTGTCATTGGAACTAGCTAAGACAAATGATCTAAAGCCCAGTCCTCACCCAAACCATGGAATAAGCTTCGTTGGGCTCCTTCTTCAATCGTTACAAATCTTAAAGGATCAACCGGGTGATCAGCTTCTAGCTCTCACCGCGTTGCTGCCCCACCATCTCCCAGAATGGTGCACCCACCACTCCATCCAACCCACAGCCTAGTCCTGTATAACTACTGGTCTTCTCTCCAGGTAGTACCTCGGAAGACATATAATGTAAAGACTTTAGGAAAATCTGGTCCAAACGTATTGGATTTGTATGCACAGGGAGGTCATACCTCTTTGGCTGAATGCGATTACGTGCAATCAGAATATACATTGGTTTTGGAACATGGCCCGATTTATAGTCAAGAGATGCGAGGGTTATACGTATAACCTTTCCCTTCGAGATTGCATTTAATTAAATTAGTACCTGCGAACCCTTGAGGCTTCGAGCTCGCATCAGATAGTCCCCCGAAAATCTTTTCCAGTGCTCGACCGACCGTCCTCCATCTCCATCCACCCTGCTAGAGCTGCAAACAGGGATAAACGGGCACCTACTAAGGTAATTACCATATCCACCGCAGTTTGATCAGATAAACAAGCTTTTCTCTGATCTGGGCCAAGGAACATATTTAACGTTTCGACAGCTCATCCGATGCCACTATTTACAAAAGGCAAAGTCCTCCTAAGACATCCCGAGGAGAGCCAAAAAGAAAAAAAAACGGCCAATCCTATGCACTTCAGAACCCCTGACAGAACGTTCAGTATTATCATGAAAGAACGTTTGGAATTCGCGGTAGTTGTTGATCAAAGCATCGAAACGAAAAAATGGAGGAAGAGGTAAAACTTATCTCCAGCATTCTTCAAATCTTTTGCAATCAATGGCGCTCTGCGCCCACTTGCCGCGGAATAACCCTCTATCAGGGGCAGACTAGAGGCCCAAAGATCTTTTTACTAACGCAGTGTCCATGTCGAAGGAAGTTTGCCCATGAGCACAGCTGTAGGTCTGGAATTCGTCGTAATTTATCGTAGTTTTCCGGATGAAAGCATCAGAACGGAAAAACGGAGAGAGGTAGAGGTAAAACTTATCAAATCCTTCGCAATCACCCAATTTATAATTCGTGTACACCGGCACATAGGACTCTATCAGGGGCGCATAAAAATGACTGCCTGTGCAGACCAAAAGTCCAAAGGCGTTTAAAAGTCCGCAGTGTCCAGGGCGAAGGAAGTTTGCCCAGGAGCACAACTTGAGGTAATGGAAATGGATGAATGGGTATGACCCCCCTCGTAGTGGTTCAGGCACTATAACCTATCCTAACCGAACCTTCTTTCTGAAAAGTGTTCTTCTCTTCTTCTTTGCTATAAAACTTGAGGCCGGTTCTTGTTTTCGCCAACTTTGCATTGTAAGCCTCGTGATTAGCAGCTAGTCTTCTTCTTAAATGGTGCTACTGTCCGGGATGAACCTGGGCCTCAACCAACATGCCTCTCCAATTAGCCCGGTCCTTAGCTAACTGCCTCCAGTTGCGCACTCCAAGTTGGTTGAAGTCGGTTTCTACTTGTGTGCGCCACTTAAGGCGAGGTCTTCCTCTACTGCGTCCGACGTCTGGCTGGGAATCGAAGACTCTGCGAGCCGGAGTATTGGTGTCCAATACGGAGTTTTTTGACCAGGGGCATGTCGCTGTACAGCTCGTATAGTTCTTGGTTGAATCTTCGTCTCCATAGCCCGTCAACGCAAACGGGACCGAAGATTTTTCGAAGAATTTTCCTCTCGGATCTACCAAGGATTTCTTCATCCGCTTTTGATACGGTCCATGCTTCAGCGAAGTAGAGCAGGACTGGGTCTTATATAGGATCTCCTTAGTAGTTCGAGTGAGGGCTTTACTACTAAATTGCCTTCTTAGCCCGAAAAAATAGCGATTGGTAAGAGTAATTCTTCGTTTGATTTCTGACGAGATATTTTTGTCAGAGTTAATAGCGGAGCCGAGGTAGACAAAGTCCCGTACTACCTCAAAGTTATACCTGTAAATGGTGACGTTCTGTCCAACTCGTCTATGTCTTACCCTCATTTACTGCTAAACCAATTTTTGCTGCTTCCTTCTCTATACTAGCAAACGTGGCTATGACATCACGTTGAGTCCTACCAATGATGTCAATATCGTCGGCGTATGCTAGTAGTTGCACCGATTTTTGGAAAATTGTGCCTCTGGTGTTGGCTCGGGAGTTTTGCACAATCCTCTCAAGAATCAAAATGAAAAAGTCACATGACAGCGCATCGCCTTGCCTAAATCCTTTTTTGGTATCGAATGTGTCGGTGAGGTCGTTTCCGACCCTGATGGTGCAGCGAGAATTCTCCATCGTCATCCTACCGAAACGGACGAGTTTGGACGGTATACCAAAACTAGACATGGCTCTGTATAGTTCGTCTCTATAAATGCTGTCGTATGCGGCTTTGAAATCGATAAATAGGTGGTGGGTATCGATTTGGACTTCTTGAGTTTTTTCCAGGATCTGCCGAAGTGTGAAAATTTGATCGGTTGTGGACTTTCCTGGCCTAAAACCACACTGATAAGGGCCAATCAGGTTGTTGGTAAACGGTTTCAGGCGTTCACATATTACGGCAGATAGGATCTTGTAGGCGATGTTGAGCAGGCTTATGCCTCTGTAGTTGGCGCAGTTCAGAGGGTCTCCTTTTTTGTGGATCGGGCAAACGATGCTGAGGTTCCATTCTTCAGGCATGCTCTCAACCGACCAGATCTGGCTTATGAGTTGGTGGATGTTGCTTACCAAGACAGCTCCGCCAGCTTTATAAAGCTCAGCGGGAAGGCCGTCATTTCCAGCGGCCTTATTAAGCTTGAGTTTAGATATAGCTATCCTCACTTCACTTAGGTCGGGTGGTTAGCAGTTTTCGTTGTCGTTGCCAATATTAAATGGTTCGTTCTGCCTGACAGCGGAATGTTGTTCGTTATCGCCGTTTAACAGTCTGCAGAAGTGGTTCTTCCATATCCTCAGCATCTACTGTGTCTCAACTACGATATTTCCTTGTTCATCTCGACATGATTCTGTTCGAGCCTTGTATCTTTGGCTTTGACGTTTTACACTTTGGTAAAACTTGCGAACATCGTTCACTAGTATCAGTCGGAATTCTTAATCAAACCAGCGTTATCTTGGTCGTAGGCGGGAGATACCTAGCACTTCAAAACGCACCCGATCGAATGGCTTGACATTGTCTTCATTGGTCTTCGACATTATTGGGTGCTGGTGATGTAAATCGCGAGATTAAGGGATACCGGTTTTGCAAAGGTCTGCGCAGTCTCTAATCTCTAAAAAATGCAGACTTTCAAACTTTTGACAACTTATGTTTGCTCAGTATTTCGCATTTGTTGTGGCGTTGAATATCCGCATTCTTACCTTGTCATCAACATGGTAGGGGTCCTAGTCGATATTAGTCTCTCGGACACGGAGAGTGGAGACCGTCATGTCCCCTTATGGATATCGTGGTGAGGAAATCGAGCACTATAATAGCGATATAAAATCCTGGCGTTTCGTATTTCCTGGATGGCAGTAATGTCTCCTCTTTTTTCGTTTTTTAAAGTCATTTCCATTATTTGTGATTGTGAAAGATATTCTACCATTTTGAGTCTACTAAAACACATACACACATCAATATTACGTGTTCATATTTAACAGGCTTTAAGTTCTAAACTTTTCAATTTCATCCCTATTCCCATTAAAACCTAAAGCCATGTAAAACGAAGGCGGATTATAAGGAGCTTATAACATGAAAATTGATTTAGCACTTACAATATCTAACTTTATTTACAGAACCCCTACAGAGATGTTGATTGCAGTTCAGCTGAAAATTTACAAATCTCGGAATATCCATATCCAGATGAAATAAATTTCGAAATCTTATTTTAAAAGTTAGACCTTGCAGTCATTCTCGAGAAATCCAAATTTGGAAAACTCATCTACAGATACATTAAAATTTTAGAACAAATATCGTTGGCTTTACATCCAAGAATTTGTCTTCAATAATTGTTTGTAGCCTACAGGCTTAATGGAACCTCAAAACGTGCAAATTTCTATAATTCAATTTCGATTAATAAAAATTGATTCACATGAATGTACAGCACACATGTAGATCTGTTATGATTGATGTTATCAATACACCTCCTTCATCGAATACTGATGAAAATATCAATGTATCTCGATGAATTTTCGCATTCTTCACAAGGTCAGATACAAATAAAAAAAATATATAGAGCAACGTGTTAATTGCATCATGCGGTGTGCTTCAAAGAAACTTTCTTCAGGTGGTACGTGTGTGTTACAGATTTAAATAAATTAATCTATCGCAAGGGGGAGAAAGAACAGATATGGATAGCAAATTAATGAATCAAACGAGCTATGGAAATCAAGTTATTCCAAGTAATTAGCTTTTGAACTCAAAAGTGAAAGATTGAAACGGAAAGTTTTCATTGTGAAGTGTGGTTGGTTTTTTTTTAATGGGGATTAGGTTTTTCCAAAAGGAGAAGAAGAAGAACTTTGTTTTTGAATAAAAAGGATAAGGAAACGTTTTTGATTTAAACTTTGTACTTAAAGGATCTGAAGCCGTAAGCGTTCCAATTTGACATCTGGAAGTTTTAATTAATTAGGTTATGTAAGGTTGGCGATCATAAGGGAGGAAGATGTACTTTTTGTCACTAAGAAGAGACACACAACAGACAGAACATTACAATTGAGAGCTGCAACTTTGAGGTAGCAAGGATTTTGTCTACATCGGTTGTTAAAATGAAATCTCCTACTGAAAAACAAATGAAAGGAAACCGCTGTTTCTTCTTGAAGTCAAGTTTTGATGAAAACCTTACTCGAAATACTTAAAAATTTCTATAAAGGATCCTTTTGATCCCATTGCCTCTCAGGGGCACTGAAACATTCAACGCAAAATCTTCGGTCACATATAGCTGATGGGCTATATGGAGACCACAAAATTTACGAGCTATACAGTGAGGTAGACCTGGTCAAAAAATCTATGTTTGAAGTATCATATGGATAGGGCAGGTAGTGCGAATGGACATCAAACAGAGTCTTTAATTCCCAGCCAGACAGTAGACGTAGTAGAGCAAGATCGTACTTGAAGTGTGCCATTGGAGGCAGTCAGCTAATGACGGGGATACTTGGAGAGGCATGTCGATTGAGCGTTTGGTTTATCCCGGACGGTAGGGTCACGTTACTAATCCCAGTTGGTTTTACGAAATTACTTGGAGGCACAATGAACAAATTCTCTTCTTATGTGTGGCCTACCCTAAATGATCAGAATAATACAAGGCAATCTCCACAGAAGTCCAACAGCTGATAATACAAATTCCAAAATAAAAAGAGAGCTAGAAGCCGGCATGACTATATGGTCATGAGTGAATAATAATAAAACCAAGAAAGACCGAATTAGATTGCGGACCCCTAAGAAACCGCTGTTATATGGATGAAAGAGAAAAGTAAAACCCCAAAACAAAAGCCAAGCTGGACTTAATCACCACCTACCTCAGTTCAAACGATAGGACCGAAGAGTTCCGAAAAAAATGATCTTCCAACTTTTGCCGGAACTGGACGATCCTATCCTTTATCTTTCTTGAGCCTTTAGAGGTCTTTAAGAGTGACTTTGTAGACGAAATCCTGGTGGACGAAGACTTAATAGCCAGTGCCCTGGAATGGGGAATGCCAACTGCGGGCACACGAGAAACACGCCCACTTTCAGGACTCCTGTATGGGAATGTACCATACCGGATGTAACCTTCGACAAGGAATCCATATCCGCAAGAACTTAAAACTATAGAGCCATCGAGGAATGAACGAGCAGAGACCATCAATGTATCGCTTTTGATCTAGAAGGTTACCAACGAGACACTAATTGGATCCAAACATCGGACCCCGAGGTGGACGGTAATAGGTTCAACGAAGTGCTTTTCACTTCTGTGATTGGAGGTGGAGGTATATACGGAAACAAAATCTGAAGCCAAGATGCAACTCTTAGAGCTCGTATATGTGACGCCCTGATGCCACGTAAGGGTGTGGTTACGGCCAACGCTGGTAAGTTAGTATACTAGATCACGCTGGTCCGCGCTAGTAAAAAAACCGTGTACGATATTGTTGACGCTAGTTTATGCTAGTAAACTTGAAAATCAATTGAGTTTTGATCATGGACTAGCGCGAACTAGAGCGAAAGCAAAAAGCGTGATCTGCGACCACGTTTTGACTATCCATGCGATGGTCGTATCCGCGGCCTAATACGGGTATCGAAACAAGAACCCAGTGTATTGGTGGACGTAAGATATAGAGAAGCTTTGCAGGAGATGCTTACATTTAAGATGCAAGGCCAATAGGGGAATGAGAAGACGCACTTAGTCTATGAAGAAGCCCTAGCTGGGTTCAGAACCAAAATATCCGACCTCAAAAGACCATCAATTAGAGCAAAAAGCTAGTTTGGGATCTCCGTCGAAACATCAATAGCGACCCCCGTTGACTAGGTTTCAAGATTGTAATGTGGAAGCTTGGAGAAGGGGAAGCAATACTGCCTTCAAAGACGAATCGATGAAAGGCATTGCACAAGCTTTCAGAACCTCAAAAGACCATCAATTAGAGCAAAAAGCTAGTTTGGGATCTCCGTATCGAAAAATCAATCGCGACCCCCGTTGACTAGGCTTCAGGATTGTAATGCTGAAGCTTAGAGAAGGAGAAGCAATACTGCCTTCAAAGACGAATCGATGAAAGGCATTGCACAAGCTTTCAGAACACACCCCGTCAGGCCCTAGTTCAACAAAAGGAAATACTCCCTTCAGTAAAGAAAAGTTTAAACACAAATTGTGAAAACTTTGTTATAAAAAGGGACCTGGACTCTAAGGTTTAACGTCAAAAATTGTAAAGATTATCGCCCACATAGGCCCCTAACTATTGCTGAATATGTATCACAGCTGACTGGAAGAAGGAGTCTTTCTCGGGAACTGGAGGACACTTCGTCTTATACTGATCAGTAAAGGCAAGGGAGACATAGATTTTGCATGGACTCGAAGGTTTAACGTCAAAAATGCTTAAGATTATCGCCCACATAGGCCCCTAACTATTGCTGAATATGTATGACTGGAAGAAGGAGTCTTTCCCGGGAACTGGAGGACACTTCGTCTTATACTGATCAGTAAAGGCAAGGGAGACATAAATTTTGCATCTGCGATTTTTGAAGAAGTTTCTCAGAAGCTGGAAGACACAGCTAATCAGTTAATACAAAGGGGACCCAGATTCTGCATTAGCGTACGGACCTTTGTATATGAGGGATACTGCAGGGAAAGTCTTGGAAAAGATTCTGAGACCGCGACTCATCGTTGCAGTTGCAGTACAGAGAGGAGCAGACCTGTCAAAAAGATAGTAAGGCTTCCTCTATTATCGCAGCGATTGAAAAATTAGTAAATGCTATCAATTTCGCTCGACGGGAAAGCAACTACTCAAGGCAGACCGTGTTATGGGCAACTCTGGTCGTTAAAAACGCCTTTGACTTAGCCGACGGCTGACATACTGAACGAAATGAAAAACACATTGAACATCCCGGTCTTTCTCATGTGGATGGTGAAAGACTACCTCGATGACCGGAGAGCTGACTACAAAGGGCTAAAGAAGAATTTAAGTCACCTACGGAACAGCGCAAGATTCGACTTATGGGTCTGACCTTTGACACATCTTGTATGATGGCATTCTTTGCACGCGGAAGCCGCAAGATAACCTCTTGGTGGAGTATGCAAGTATGCCCCTTTGAAACAGCGCAGGTTAGATTTTGGGGTCCTACGATGGCAATTTTATCATGGAGATGACGCAAGTTACCCTTCTTATGTTGTATACAGATGATATCGCTGCGGTGAGAATGGCAAAGGCTACCAAGAGTGCACAAGGAAAGCTAAACCAGGTTATGCGACGAGTAAGCTACTGGGTGGTTGAACACGGTCTCAGACTGGCTAACACAAGGTGGTCCTCCTGGAGAAGATAAGGAAAAGGAGCTGAGGCTTCTGATATCGATGACGTATGTTATCCTCATCTACAGACGAGAGATTTGGGCAGATGCACTTTGACACGAAAACTAAAGGAAGCCGATGGTAGTGGCAGAGCGGTGTAGGAAACCGCTTTCCTTGTTGTTGCAGGAGTAACAAGCTGATGAGGAACATAGGCAGCCCAACGGACAGTAAGCGGAGGCTCTTGATATCAATGACGTATGCCATCCTCATCTACGGATGGGAGATTAAGGCAGACGTTGCTGGAGTAACAAGCTGATGAGGAACATAGGCAGCCCAACGGACAGTAAGCGGAGGCTCTTGATATCAATGACGTATGCCATCCTCATCTACGGATGGGAGATTAAGGCAGACGTACTTAGACACGAAAACTAAAGGAAGCCTATTGCAGTAGCAGAACGGTGCAGGAACCAGCCTTCTTTGTTGTCGCAGCAGTGACAAGCGGTTTGGTTAACTATTACGTCATCCAGTTACTCAAAAGACACTATGGCAGTGGCAGAATGGTGCAGGAACCAGCCTTCCTTGTTGTCGCAGGAGTGACAAGCGGTTTGGTTAACTATTACGTCACCCAGTTACTGCCAGTAAGGGGACTCCCAACAAGACAAAGTGCACCACAGCTTACTCGCCTGCATCAGATGGTAAATCAAAAGAGGATAACTAGAAACAAGGATGCCGAAGCCGAAAAGATGCTGGCCAATGAGTAGAGGTGGAACCAAATATGTACCTACGCCGAAGATAATCTCAGAAGAAAGAAAAGAGATGAAGGCAATCCCATGAGACAGTGTGAGCCCGAAAGGGAATATGTTTGCAGCTCACTGAAGTAATGCGAACAGCGAATCTTGAAGTGTGTGTCAGAAACCGAAGGTTCAGGAGGAGTTTTTAGTTGGTGTATACCTTACACAAAGAGGATTCGGGGATGGTCAACCTCATAAAGCATTTCTCCACCCCTATCAAGAAAAAAAACCCAAAATGTTCTCTGCTGGAAGGTAAAACTCCGTTTCCTATCAACGTCTTCAATTCTAATTCCGAAGGTCACAAAAAGACGTAATACCCAACCACCTAATTACCCCCTGACCAAACACAACAAATTGAGGTCGGCAATCCCAGCGCAGTGATAACAACAAATGGCGAAATACAAATACACACGCAATCAACCCAAAAAGACTGAATTATTTCCCAAAAGCCAGCTACCAGCCTAATAAAGATAACAATCTTCGAAACCCATAAATCATGCCCCATTCGCAAACATCCGAAACGGATTCGCTTCCCTTTAACTTCTTGCGAAATATTTCGGATTTAGTCCAGTCCCATGCATCCGAAAAACTTCTTAATTACTTACAACTCCGCATGTCCTCACTTAATTCAGAGCTACCCGAGTGGCCGATTCATTAACACAGCAGTTAATCACCACTTAATCTGATGCCCCATTAAGGAGTAAACAATTAAACTTTCCCAGGGAAAATCATATTTCTTCGCTTTCATCTGGTTCTCCATCTCCTCCTCCTACTCCATGGCCGCCTACAGTCCACACACTCGATGACATGATGATTCCCACCACACAGCCCTTGTGACTAAGCCCAACACTAAGCTGCTCACTCGCAAATTAAATAAATCGCAAGACTCGCATCTTCATACCATAAGCCCACTAGATCCGAGTGGCGGCGTAAGACGAGCGTCTACAGCCAGCTGTGTCATGTTCCCAGGGAATAGCTGAGTGAGTGTGCCCCACTGCTCATTGTTATTCCGCATATCTTACTAGGTCGACGGCATCAAAATTGATTAAAATTTCATTGCGATTTATAACTCAATTAAAATAGTGTAGTCCGCCATGATTAAGAAGGCGCGACGATTGCGACCAAGACTATGAGTACCTACCACTGAACCGACCGACCAACCGACCGACCGACTGACGCAACGTCTGAAGAGCGACGCGCACGCCATCACCATCTGTATACTCTCAGCAAGACTACGACCAAGCGCAATAGTTTCCCACCAGCAGCACTACAATACAATGCCAGCCTGGGACGTGGCTCCAAATTCAATCTGCACAAATTGTGTATTCCAGTGCGAGCTCATGGCGGGAACCATGAAGTCATCCTTCCGCACCGCCCCCAGGGGGGAACCGACTCGAAAATATGCAATTGTTACAGGAAACATCACCACACACACACACACAAATAGCAGTCGCAGCAGTGGGACAACGACTAAGAGCCGTCCAAAGGACGAGCACACCAAAAAAAAAAAACTCCTTGTATACAGTTGGAAAGTTTTTGCAAAACTAGGAGCTGAAGCATCCCAGATTGAAAGTAACCACTGTGTTGCTCCAGTGGGATTTCGCAACAGCAAAGATGTTGACTGCTGGCAACAGCACAAGATGCGATGGAAGAAATGGGGTAAGCCACAGACAATAGCTGGGTAAGGATAACATCGGTTCCTGGTTGCCATGGCACAAGTTTAGTTTCATTTCGCGGAATTATTAATTCTCGTTTGCCAGGAGCTCTGAATTGCACTCGCTGGGAGGGTGGTAGCTCCAGCTCATGCTCCAGCTCCGGCTGCTATTCCCAGTACTAATTAAACTATCATGGAAAATTAATTCCACGACCCGAATTTCGAAATTAGGAACTCTTCCGCTGTGGTGGGCTTCGTTTTAGACTTGGATTACAGGAATTGTGTGCGCTCCGGTGTAAGGATAACGAAATTAACTCGAGATATTGTTTTTAAGCGGCTGATGGTGGTTTATATTCGAAATGCATGCTCGCGATGGGAATTGGAATTATTTTGATTTAGGAAATTTTATACTAAGGACTCGAAGGGATATTGTGCTCTCATCAGGCGGGGTTAGTTTGTTAATTTATTCATTTGCACACCTCATGGAAAAAATTATTACAAAAGGTCCTAGGCACGTTGAAAGTTGGAATACTAGTTTGGGGGGTTATACAGCATACCGTTATAATCGCGGTGGACGATTAGAGGTATCCAGAGCTTTGTGTGACTATGGTACTAGGATACAGTTTCGTAAGATACGTTTTAGGCTACTTTTGGCAACATGCAATTCAACTATATCGTCCTTTCTGTTGTAAAGTCTACTAACACCACTGCTGGGCTCATCCATACCATAGCTACTTTAATGGTTAAGTTTGTAAAGAAGACTAACGGATTGTGGGATCCTCCACGTGTGTTATATCTAACAGAAGCTAAAAGATGAGGAGCGTCGATAAGTTCGGACTGAAGTTGGTGTAAGAAAACAAGATAAAGCCATCCATCAAACCTTGCAGCAATTTTATTCGACTCCTATATGGATGCACAAACCAATGGGAGTCCTGTTAAAGCTGGTTGGGTGTTGTAGAACGAGGGAAGACTCTGATTGGATTTAACTTGGCAATGCCCAGTGGTTGTAACTCTGACTACACATCAAATGTGCTTATTTTAACCTCAAAATTGTAACCAGCGGGCACTGGTCTCATCCAACCGGATTTGACTTGCCCAACGATAAGTGCGAGTGTTGATAACAGGACGTAAAACAGCAACACTATAATGACCCTGGTCAGAATGGAGCTAATGAATACCCGATCTGCCGTCCCAGGCGAACCTAGTTCAGCTGATTCGACTTATTCGGACAACAGGTTTTCTAGGAATCTCAACGGTAAGCCAGGCCCCTTGAACAGAGATGGTGGCGGATGAGCCGAAAGGCCAAGTAGTAGATACTGATGGCCCGTGTCCTAAAGGTATCGGGAATGGACCTCCAGGTTGGGGGTTGTGTTTTGGGTTAACTACAAAACCATACAAAAAACCTATTGCTACGAAGCAACCAATAGCCTCGAGAAGGACTGATTTTACTGTTGACGACCCTGCTAAACGGAAAAAGGACATCGACGTTCGTATCTGTGCCTGGAATGTGAGAAAATTTAATAGGAGAGGTGCAGGCGAACAACTAGCGGAAGCCCTAAATTGCTACAAAGCAGACATTACTGTCATCCAGGAAATACGATGGGAAGGGCCGGGCAAAAAGAGGATGAAAAACTGTGACATGTACTTTGGACTGTGTTATAGTGAGCAGCAATAGCGACTATTCGGATGTGGATTTGCCAGACTTAGGCAAGAAATCTTATGTTGCCAAGAAATTAGCGAAAGCATTGTAACGATTCGCATCAAGGCCAAATTCGCCAACATAAGCCTTATATGCATGCACTCACGCTCCGACGGAGGAAAAAGATGATATAACCAAGGATTGCTTCTACGATCTCCTTGACAAAACCTATGAGCGACTACCAAAGTACGATGTTAAAATCGTGCTGGGAGATTTTAACGCAAAGGTAGGAAGAGAAGACATCTTTAGAAGTACTGTCGGAAAACAAAGCCTACACGACAACACGTCTGGTAACGGACTTAGGCTAATTGACTTCGATACGTAGCGAAATGCCACTATAGCCATCACATGGTATCCTCACCTCGATAACCATAAGGGGACATGGCGGTCTCCAGATTAACGAACAGTAAACCAAATTGATCACATTGCGATAGACAAGAGGAAGTATTTTGGAAGCTTGAACATTCCGAGGGGTTAACATCGACTCGTATAGCCAAGGTAAGAATGCGGATATCCACCACGCCACAACAAACCAGAAATACTGTGAAAACAATTTAAAGTCGAAACACTGCAATTGCAAGAGACTACCAAGGCCTTCGCGCAACGGGTATTCCTTAACCTCTCGAATGACACCATACCACAAGCTTCGAACAATGGCAACGATGCCAACAAGCCATTAGATCCGCCGCAACTGATGTTCTAGGTTTCTCGTGGCCACCAGCAAGAAACCCCTGGTTTTTATGAGGAAATCTGAAAGAAGATCGCACCCAAGAACGAGCTGCCATTGAGCTCTATAGGCAGAGAAGAAGGGAAGAACACCGGCTTTTCAGAAAGAAGAAACGGCGATGACGAACAACATTCCGCTGTCAGGCAGAACGTACCTTTCACTACTGACTACCCGACCTAAGTGAAGTGAGGATAGCAATATCTAAACTCAAGCTTAATAAGGCCGCCGGAAATGACGGCCTTCCCGCTGAGCTTTATAAAGCCTGCGGAGATGACTTGGTAGGTTACATCCACCAATTGATAATCCAAATCTGGTCGGATGAAATGCCTGAAGAATGGAACCTCAGCATCGTTTGCCCGATCTACAAAAAAGGAGACCCCCTGAAATGCGCCAACTACAGAGGCAGAAGTCTCCTCAACATCACCTACAAGATCCTATATGCTGTAATCTGTGAACGCCTGAAACCGTTTACCAACAACCTGATCGGCCCTTTTCAGTGTGGTTTTAGGCCAGAAAAGTCCACAGCCAATCAAATTTTCACACTTCGGCAGATCCTGGAAAAAAACCCAAGAAGTCCAAATCGATACCCTACACCTATTTATCAAATCTGCATAGGACAGCATTTATAGAGACGAACTATACAGAGCCATGTCTAGTATTTGTATACCGCCCAAGCTCGTCCGTTTGTGTTGGATGAGGATGGAGAATTCTAGCTGCTCGATCAGAGTCGGAAACGACCTCACCGAAACATTTGATACCAAAGAAGAAGTTAGTTAAGGCGATTCGCTGTCATGTGACTTCTTTAATCTGTGTATTGAGAGGATTGTACAAAACTCCCAAGCCAACACCAGAGGCATACTCCGACGATATTGGCATCATTGGTAGGACTTCTGTTGTCAACTCGAAAGGACACACAATATTGACGAATTGGAAAGATTTTCACCACTGACAGATATAACTTTGAGGTTGTACAGGACTTTGTCTACATCGGCTCCGCTATCAACTTTGACAACAACATATCGTCAAAAATTAAACGAAGAATTACTCCTGTCAATCGCTGTTTTTGTCGGGTTAAGAAGGCAAATAAGTAGTAGAGCCCTCACTCGAACTACTAAGGCGATACTTTGCATGACCCTGATCGCCTCAGTCCTGTTCTACGGCGCTGAAGCATGTACTTACTTACTGTACGGGCTCCCGACCCGTAAAGCGTCTCTGCTGTAGCCACTGTAGCCTTCCGTCCTCTACGATCCCGGGCACGTTGCATTCGCGATGGCTTGAAAAGGGGGCTCGGTCTAAAGCATATACCATATCAAAAGTGGATAACAAAACCCTTGGTCGTTTTAAAACAAAAATTCTTCGGTCCCGTTTGCGTGGACGGGCTATGGAGACAAAGATTTAATCAAGAACTATGCGAGCTGTGTAGCGACATACCCCTAATAAAAAAAATCAACATTGGGCGTTTAAGATGGCTAGCACATGTAGAATGAATGAACACCAATACTCCGGCTCGTCTTCGATTCCCAACCAGATGTCGGACGCTGTAGATGAAGATCTCGCCTTAAGTGGCGCGCACAAGTAGAAACCGACCTCAACCAACATCCGACCCGTTGAGGATCTCTATCTCATCCATTTCGATTCTGGCCACGTTGCTGCCAAACATTCATTCCAAGCGCTATGGCATTCGCGATAGCTTGATCCCTAAACCGGAGGGTTTGTCTTCCTTATCAGCTCGAACCTGAAGGCTGCGATTCGAAAATTCTTTTGGGTGGAGCATAAGTGTTCATTCTTTCGATGTATACGAGCAAGTACGCATGATAGTGCATCTCCTTGTCGGAATCCGGTACACGTTTTATAATGTTCAGATGCGCTGTTTCCAAATCCGAACGTTGCATCGTGTGTCCTCTAATATTAGGCTGCTGTATAAGTTTTGAATTTCTGGGAGGATGCGTGTTCTCTAAACTTCGGAACTCTTCCCGTGTAGCGCGTTTTTTGCGTTATAGTGCCTTGATATGGGTCTCTTCTGTCATCTCTGGGGTGGCTGGAAACCTATCGTGGTTTCGGCTACTTCTTTGATGACATAGTTATTATGTATCCCTGGGTGTTGACATTGGTGGATGATAAGAGCACAGCGGGAGTCTCTTTCTCAGTTTTTTGTTTGTAGACTCTGGCGGTCTACGACTCACTAAGGCGACCAATGTTAAGTCACTTTTTTTCACCATTCGTAGTTTCTCCTTGTTGGACAATAGGGGCCGTGAAGGTGGTCATAAACTTTCTCCTTGATATGGTTGGGGCGTGTACATATATAAGGCTGGTGTTTTCAAACTTTGTTCTAATGCGGATCACAGCCAGGCGATCTAAAACCAACCTAATTCGATTACTCTCCAGTTAAGTCGGTTCCCGTAACGAATCCGCATTCTTATATGTGCAGCTTCGGGTGGCAGCTTTAATAAATCTTGCATGGTTTTCGTTTCTCTAACATCTTGTCCAACGTATTTCCTGAAACGCTGTAATGGCTGACCTTTACTGCAAATTTTTGATAGCACCTGGGGTGTAAAGCATGCGTACGTTTCAGGTGCATACTTGTAAGTCGTTGTACATGGTGTGGTATCGTCCATGTCACCTTATGGATGTCAAAATAAGGAAACTGTGTGTTGGGCATAATGGTATTTGCTTCCACAGAGAAGTCAGTTACACTAAGGTCATTGCCAGGTGTTGTGTAGGCTGCGTTTTTAGTGTTAATGATGTTCTCTCATACCTTTGAGTTTAAATATCCCAGAACGGTTTCAACCTCGTACTTCGGTAGTCAGGCTTAGGACCTCATAGAAACAATCCATAGCAATGTCATTTTTACAATTTGATCGCTGATTTATTTGAAGCTCCAGACTTGTTACCTAAGTTCGTCACTTAAGACAAGTACGCATCCAAATTCACTACAGGGTTGAGCGCCGGCCTTGAACTTTCGGCACATGCACCACCATCTCTATTCAAAGGGCCTGACTAACGCTTGTAATTTCTATATGATTCCTATATGACCTGTTCACGGAGTATGACAATACAGCTCATGTAGGATTTTCACATCCAGCTAAGTAGCACTATAAACGCCACCGCTTATTTCTATCTTAGGAATTCATCCGCTGCCTTCTGGGGAGGTTTTCAATTCGGGGATATTACTGCTATTCAATTTTAATCCACGAGTAGTATTTTATTTCACACCTACTCTGCATATTTACAGAGCATTTCTCTATCCATCACCTGATGACGGATCCGACGGGTGACTAGCAAGACCCCAAGTAATTCTTACTGCAAATACTTTAGCTATAGCTATAGATATATCCAAAAGTAGCAATCAAAAACAATTATTAACTACTGTAAGCAGTTTGTATTGTTCGCACTGTTTATTGAATCATAGACTAATAGGCTCTGCAATTTTATTGGAATAGAGCAACTTACAATTTATTTTAATGGCGGTAACTAAAGGGTCTGCCAAATAACTTCTGAATATTTTCTCAGATTTTTTTTTTTATTTGAAAGTACAATCCTTCCAGTTAATAATGGAAAATAATTTCATTCAAATGGCTGCCTCGGCTGGTCATGCAGTAGCCTACACGATCGGTCCAATTTTTAAGCACATTATCGATTGTGTGCAGCTGTATTTCACCAATGGCTTCACGAATATTGTCCTTTAAAACGTCAATTGTCTCTGGCTTGTCGGCGTAACACTTATCTTTTACGGCACCCAACAAATAATAGTCCAACGGTGTCAAATCGCAGCTCCGAGGTGGCCAAACGACATCAGCTCTGCGGCTGATAATGCGATCTTCAAAAACAGGGCGCAAAATATCGAGTGTAGCTTCGGCTGTGTGGCACGTAGCGCCGTCCTGTTGAAACCAAATATTGCCAATATCCTCCTCTTCAATTTTTGTGAACAAAAATTCGTTCAACATGGCCCGATAACGATCGCCATTGGACCAATTATGCCTCTGGACCAAAATCCGCCCCAAACAGTGACTCGTTTTGGGTGTATCGGCTTTTCAATGTATGCGTGCGGGTTTTCTGTGCCCCAAATGCGACAATTTTGCTTGTTTACATACCCGCCAGGATCAAAATGAGCTTCATCTGAAAAGATGATTTTTTTTGGCAAAATAGGCATCTTCTCTAAGTCGATCGCAGGCCCACTTAGCGAAGTTGGCTTCAACTCCTGAACCAATTGGACTTTGTATGGCGTCGTACCAAGGTCTTTATGCAAAATTCGTCTCAATGATGTCTCCGAAATGTTCAATTATTGAGAACGACGGTGAATTGATGTTGATGGCGCTTCACTCACACTTTTTGCCACAGCAGCAATATTCTCGGGTGTACGCACTGTTTTTGGCTTTTCACGCTTTGGTTTATCGATGAGGATGCCAGTTTCTTTCACTTTTTTCACAAGATAACGAACATACGGAGCTGACGGTGCTTCTCTTCTTCCAAAATCCGTACCCAATTTTTGCACACATTCTTCAACATTATAATGATTTTCAAAGTAATGTCGCAATATTTCTAGCGTTGTTTAAGCGTATACACAACCATCGTTCAGCGGAAGGATAAAACTAATTATCTGTCAAATTAGACATGAGCTTAGTGTTACCATTCACGAAATAAGCACTAGTGAAAAAAAAAACGTTAGATGGCGGACCCATAAGATGCTGAGCTGGAAGACGTACGACCAAGTGCCTCTTATTGAGTTTTGGAAATTACAAGCTTATGTCATCTCAATTGTACATTCACATGTCATACCCAGAGTCTTTCAGAGGGTAGTATGCGTAAACATGACGCTTGGACTTCAGGATCGTGATATAAGATTAAACGGGAAATTAGCAACCTTAAAAGGATAAATTATTGGAAGCTTCAAAGTGATTCACTCGCTGCTTAAGCAAGGATTCGAGACATTTAGCTACCTTGAAAGTTGCAGTTCACATGTAAAGGTGACGACCGACCACCAAAAGCCAATGGTTTCATAACTGGTACGGTGGGCATTCAACTGAAAAAAAAAAATGTTTGGAATTAACGTTCCTGACATGGCCACAAACATAGCTTTTCCATTCTTTCCAGTGTGCAAAGTTTTGTTTTTGCCACAAGGAATTGGAACTCCAGTTGACAGCCGACTCTGGTGGGCAAATTGGAGAAGAATATCATAACAGTTTACTACCCTTGGATGATTGTGAGACTTTTACAAGAGGTGGGCCAAAATAATTACCTTAGGTGTTGTCACGTTCAGGATTTGTACCAGCGCTTAGTAGTCCAATGTACCAACCTCTACGCTACTGCATTAAACTACATCAGGTAAACGCTCGATTTGCAAACTGACTGTCAGGAAGAAACTACATATAAACCTCGAGGTTTTACTGCTTTAGCTGCAGCAAAAACATCGATGATGTTGACGATTACGTCAAAATCATACATTTCTGACTCACACCTTACTAAGTACTACATACAGTTAAGCCACCCTGGATCAACTATCCATATCTTTCATATATATAGATCATCATAAGTGTTTCACCTAACAGTACCTCACTTACCATCTTTTCCAAACTAAACCGTCTGTTCTGAGCATGACTAACAATCGTTCATCTCCACCTCTTAACTGCATCTATCAAGGATATAATGAGATCCAAACAAAGTTGCCCCGTTAATCAAACAGATGTCGAACATCTTCCAGTTATACACAAGCAATTCTGCTCGAGCACATTTGCAAGGATAACGTCTCAAAATCTATCGAAACGGAAACTGTATAGCGGATAAGGAGGATCCACTTGAAACCTCATCACAACTCAAGATTCACGATACAACGGGCATATGTTTCGTGTAGATAGACCGTGGCAAAACAACAAGAACTCCTTAACGGGCCTGAGTAATGGGATGAATTAATCTATACCCGCCCCGTTTGGCACGTTGCACTGTTTCTCTCCTTCAAGCGGATAAAAAATGATCTTGGCACCGTTCGCTCACTTAATAGTTCGATCGGCCAAATGACGCAATCCCGACTCCTGAATCCCTTATCATTGTTTGCATCTCAAGTCTGCGCACAGCACCTCCACCACAGGTAGCAAATTTGTTCCATAGATACAATGGAAATCCTTCGAATTAATTCCATCATATCCACTTAATTGAGTCGGTGCGACGTGTGGCCAGCACGAGCCACCATATGGGCCATTGAAACCGAAACTGAATCTCAAAATGCAAAAAGGACGAACAATCCTGCATCATCATTCTGACGAGCACCATTCAACGTAACCGCAGCTAGACAATAGAACGGAATATAACAAAAAAAAAAAACACCACTCCATGAATGCAACAGAAGGGCTCCGCACCTTTGCCTTTTTCACTTTTTAGGGAAATCCTTGCACTTCATGTTCGGCACGCTGCTGAGATGCGAGGATAAAAGTGAAATTAGAAATTCATTCTGACCAACTGGTGCCGCTCGCAATGGCATCCAGCAAAATCTTTTTTAAACTCCAGCCGTGCCATCTTGAGCAGCATCAATAAACATTCAAAATTATTTTGAGTCCTGACAGGCGAGGTATGTTTTGATGTCCCGCTTCATATTGACGTGTGTTTTCCCCCAATCTAGATAGACAGCTGTCTAAACAGAAGACCTCAACCTCATGCTACACTTGTCCTGCAAAGTTCCTGTCGTAAAAATCACAAATTTATTGCATTCCTCTGTCGTGTTAGTGCCGGCACAGGATGTGCACCTTACGCGCGCGGACCAATCTAATCCCTTCGGATTGTCGTTCCCAAATCAAAGTGACATTTAATTACTCCAAGGAAACGCAATTATGCAAATGTCACTAGGATGCGAAATTACCCCAACATCTGTCAGTTTAATGTTACATTGACTCAATGAGCTCCCGATCCTGACGCCTTAAATTAGCAATTTTGTCATTCGTATCCTACCTCTGCCTAGAGGCCACCCCTTCCCCGTACGATGTGGAATCCTTTCAGCACCGAAGCGGAAAAAAATATTTGAAAAGGATTTCAGTTGCACATGCTGTGCTACCTCTGCCCGCCCGCGAAAGAGATTTCCTTTCGTCCTTCCACCAGTTGTCGTCCTTTTTTATAATTTTAATTAAATTGAGTATTTGAACACTTTGTTGACATGCGAAATGTGCAGCTGAGTAGAGTAGTAGTGCCGCGCGGCAATGTGAACAGTCAGCTGAGTACTATGCAAGCGTGTCCTTGTTTGCGGTGGGTGGGTTTAGGTGTGTGTCGTGGCGCACTTGTGATACTTAGTGACAAGAGCACAAAGTGCTCACTCGCATCTCATTGTCGATGTGGAGATAAAAGAGTTTTGAGATGAGAGGATGTCGCCAACGACGACGACGACGAGTCTTCTAATGGAAAAGCACGATAGTGGCGGATAGGTTGGTGAAAGACTCGCACATCGTCACATGTGCGAGGATCTAGGGGGAAAATGGCAAAAGGATGTAGGATGCAGTAACCGTTTCCATGATAATACAATGTGCTGCCATCATCGCCGTGGTACTCGATTGGAAATATAGAGAGTGTTTTGTAACGGTTTGCTGGCTCTGATGGCGTATTGAAACGTTTTATTGAATGCAAATGCAAATGCCCTTGGGGCTGTTTCCTATTCCTTTTGCGCTCCTTGGGATTAGCTAATCAACCCAGTGGATGGTGCACCTTTGTTATGGCTGATCCCTTGGGGTTTGCTGCAGCTTATCAAGAGTGACTTCTCTGGGCATAGAAAGGGAAGAGATTTGTCTTTGTGTTGGGGGTTTGCAGTTGCAAAATGCTCTTTAAAGTATATGATGGCTTGAAGATTTGCTAATAGAGTTTGGAGGGGTTAACACGGTGCTGGGTGCGAAGGTAAGACGCAACTATACCCAATCTATTGTAAGTGAGGTTAAGGTTCTATAGCATCAAGTCTCTAGATAGAGTTGATCCATATCCTATCTCATTGAAGTCAATAAGTTAACCGAAGTTGCAAGGCCTAAAGCTTAAGCTAGTTACCAATGATTTGTGAAGAAGCTACATAACTGAGAAGATGGGTTATAAACGTCGAGCATGTGGAAGTAGTAAAAGTACCTCAACCCAGGCATTTTTTTTGCTTTCTCAGGATTCTGGGCTTAATGGGTATAATGTCGAAAGCCTTCTTATTTTTCTTTCATATCTTGGGTTGAATTCATGTAGGTAGGATAAACGAAAAAGTATGGCCCCGAAACAGTGCCATCTACAGAGGCAACTGATGCCCAACATGCTCCTTTCTGTCGGACATTCTGACATTGCTTTGAAGAGGTTACTAAGTTATCAAGACACACCAAGGCACGTACATGGACACACCACGCTATCAAAACTAATGGTTTCGTTGATTGTAAGTAGGGCTACATTACCCTTAAGGGTAGGTGTCCCATGCAAAAATAGGTTGGAGTTTTGCGCTAAATTGTGTAGCGCTCACAATTTTCCGAATATTTAAATGAAATAAACGGTGATCGATTGGAAATATGTTAAGCAAAGTACTTGTTTAGCATTTAAAAAACATTAAAATATCTTTGAGCCTCAAAACCGCCTGACATGTAGAAAAACCATACAAATAAGTTAGATGCTAATTGCGTTCCATTTTTATCTCTTTATATACATATTTTTTATTTTTTTTATATTTTTTTTCTACAGACAATATATTTGCGCAGATAACACCGGTTGTTTTTTGTTGTGAATTTTAGTATTTATCCCGAAAAAAATGCACAAAACTATGAAAAATAAGGTAAATTTACAAAGTTTAACTAGATATAACTTCTAAAGTATAAAAGGTAACGAAGTCAAATTAGCTTTTTTACAAAGCTAATAGATATGTGCAGATACCGTTTTTTTTTTTTTTTTTTGTATTTTGTACAGTAATTTTTTGGTGACAAAATGGAAAAAAGGTGGTTTTTTTTTAAACGTTTTGGGTTTTTTGGCTGGGAAATCGATAGTTATATTTCCTAATTTTTGGAAATAATTTTTTAACCAAGCGACAATATATAGGGCACAACGTACCGGTCTTAAAAACATGTTTTTTTTCTTCTAACATATTTAAATATGCAATTCAATATGACATTATTTGCAATGCCGCTGTGAAAAAAGGACAACCAAAATGATTCCGACGTATTTTTTTTATTTTTTTTTGGTATTTGTATTATTTAATTCAAAATACAAAATAGTTTTTTTCCACACGGTTTTTCAAATTTTGATGTTAGAAAAGTGGTCTATTTTACGTTTTTTACATAAAAAAAGATCGAATTCACGCACACAAAGAAGTTTGTTTCAAAATAATGTCACTAGGTGGTGAGTTGGTGACATTCTCTTTTCATTATTCTCTTCTGTAAATACAGGCACTAGGCAGGCGAGATTGTTATTATGTATGTATCTTTTGTTTACCTTTTCGGGTAGACTTGATGAAAGTTCGTGTGGACTTCACGTGGACATGGTATAATACAGATCGTTACATTATTTAAATGTTTGCTATCGCTGCTGATGAATTGTTTTGTATGCGTATGTTTGCACGTGACAGAAAGGGTTGAGTGGGAAGTAAGTCAAAGTGTACTTGTGTGTGGGATAAAATGACCGTTAAATTCCCGTTCGCAGGAGGAGACAATTTATAATTGTTTGTTTCAGTTTGAGATTTTGTACCCTCAGTTGAAATCAAAATTCATCTGTGACACAACTTAAAAAAAAAACTAATTACATATATAAATAAAATGCCTTCAAATAAGGGGAAATCGTTTCATTATGGCAAAAAAAAACAGCCAAACCCATCAAAAAAAAAAAACAAAAGGTAAGCAGGTTGTTTTTAACAAGTTTCAACGTCTATCGATATATTCGCAAACCGTTATATGGGAAGTATAGGGATGCAAACAATGCATCGATGTTATTTGGGGCGATGTTTTACATCGATGTTTTTTGGTTTTTTGTCACTCAGAATTTTGAAATTTCCACGATTTCACCCGCTAAATTGTTTTTAACTTCCGATATACCTAGGAACTTTAGGGCAAGTTGTTATATTATTTTGTTAATTTAATTGTTTATGTTATTTTTTATATTGTATATACATATGTGTATTATATGTATATATATATTATGTCTGAACAACATTTTTACAGAATATCAATATCTATATTTCATACATATAAAGTTTTTTGACACGCCCACTTTTTGGGGGCCGTTTGTTTACCCTACCCCATAGCATATGAAGGAGAAAACGTTGTTTTTTGTCGACCAACAAAAGATTCTGATAAACTGTTTGAACTATGTCATTTTCTATATTATATTTATTAAATTTATTTGATTTTTTATTTACTAATTTAATTTTCCGAAACTTTACAATTTACATATTGATTGAAGGTATGTTGTAAAAAATCGTGTTTCGGAAGATCTTTCTTCAACGTCAACAACATTGACGAACGTTGAAATTGAAAGTGATCACGTAAAACATCAGGGTCAGGAATTTGAAATTCCTATGGAGGTGGACATTACAGTGAAGGACAACTGTAGTTTTGTTCCGGAGGGCAGGCGTATTATTGATTTAAATACATTTCTCAATAGTTTAAAAAACATTTCGCTGCACGGAAAAACGTTTGGGTGCACATTAAATAATGTAGTACTTATTAAAGAAATTCACCAAGGTTATTATATAAAAAAAAACATAATGTAAACACAAGTTCTTCAAATTTTATTATTTTATTTTAGGACTTAGGTCAAAATTAATATTCAAGTGCAATATGTGTAACATGAATTTCAATGTGCCTACATGCGGTCAAAATGAAGATAGTGAAGAAATTAACAAAGAACTTGTAGTGGGAACAATGCTAGTTGGAAACGGATATACCCAATGTAAAAGAGTTCTAGAATCCATAAACGTTCCATTCATGAGCTCGAAAGCATACAGACAATTTGAAAACATGACGAAAGAAGTTTGGGTCGAGTCTGTTCAGAGTCAAATGAGACTAGCCATTGAAGAAGAGAAGGAAATTGCCCGAGAAAATGGGAATATCGATTCAAACGGCAACCATCTTATCACTGTAGTCACTGATGGTGCCTGGTCACATAGATCGTATGGTTGCAATTATAAGGCGTTATCGGGAATTGCAACAATTATTGGTCACAACACCAAAAAAGTTCTGTATTATGGTGTGAAGAATAAGTACTGCCATATTTGCAAAATTAATGAAAATAAAGCAGGAAATGACATACCCGAGCATTCATGCAATAAGAGCCACATCGGCCCATCAACTAAAATGGAGTCTGACATTTTGGTAGATGGTTTTAAGTTTTGCTATTCAAACTACGGAGTTGTTTTTGATAAATTTATTGCTGATGGCGACAGTAACGTTTATAAAAAACTTTTAGAAGCCAAGCCTTTTCCCAACTATACCTACCATCCAAAAAATTGAGTGTGTGAACCATTTATTCAGAAACCTTCGCAAAAAACTTATAAACTTATCAAAAAATACAAAGCATAATATAAAATGCCGACAAATTCTTTCATCCTCAATAGACAATTTTATAAAAGGAATTAAGTCCGCAACTCAATACCGGAAAAACAGTGCCTGCCAGGAGGATGAAAAGCTAAATTTATTGAAAGCTGATATTTTAAATGTCCCTTACCATGTTTTTGGAAGTCATTCAAAATGTGCTCAGTATTTTTGTGCCGGTGTGAACATTGAAGAAAAGAATTACATAGAAAAACTCGAAACCGATGGACTTCTAGAACACATCAAATTGTACATATCGAGAATGATTCAAAATGCCCAAAGTTTGCTTTGCGGGTATAATTCAAATGTTTGCGAGCAGTTTAACAGTGTTGTTTGCCAATACGTAGGTGGAAAAAGAATCAATTTCTCTTTAGGCCAGTCTTACAGCAACAGGTGTGCGTTAGCCGTTGTACAATTTAATTCGAAAAGAGCGTTTACCGAATTTACTAAGACCAGCAATCACAGCGTGAGCACACCAAGTAAACAACTTTTAGTTCGAACGGAAACCAAAAAACTCAATGAACTAAGAAAGAGAAAACTATTTCGCAATAATAATAAACCTGCTCCAAGAAAAAGAAAACGAAAAGCTCCAGCCGACAAAAATTATGGTAATGTTGATGACATTGCAGAAACGTGCGACTTACAACCCGAAGACATTGAAAAGAAGAAAAAAGAAATTGAAGAGCGCTTAGAAAAGAACTTCAATTCTAGATGCGAAATAGAAGAAAAAACAAGAGACCAGGCAAGCTGCGGAAATTGGCATGAAATAAGAAAGGAAATGGTGACAGCTTCAAATTTCGGAAAAATCTGCAAAGTCAGAACCGTTGCCAGTTACCATAATATTGTGAAAGCTTCTCTTTATGGAACATTTACTTCTTCTAGTGTCGTATGGGGCAAAGAGAATGAGAAAAAGGCTATAGAAAAACTTCAAGAAGAAGCACATATAGAAGTTCAAAAATGCGGCTTTGTAATCGATAGTGAGGTACATTTTCTAGGCGCAACGCCAGATGGTATTGTTGGAGAAACCGCAATATGTGAAGTGAAATGTCCCTCGTCTTCAAAAAATATGAATATAGACGAAGCTGTAAGTCTGAAAAAAATTACTTACCTACAAAAACAAGTGGATATATGGCAACTTAAAAAAACCCACGACTACTATTATCAAGTTCAGGGCCAACTACATATTACTGGCCGACAAACGTGCTATTTTGGTGTATGGACTTCCTGTGATTTTGTATGGTTTACAATTGAAAAAGACGAAGAATTTTGGGACACAAAAATAAAGGAAAAATTAATTTTGTATTACCAAAATCATCTGCTTTTGGAGCTGTGTGACCCCAGAATTCCAAGAAAAATGCGCGTATGGAACACATAAATCAACACATAAACATAATATAATGGTACATAATGTGGCTATTTTTACTGTATCTTTAACTGACATATTTATTATTTTTAATGAATTAATAGCAAACAACGACCACGACGAATGACTGAAGTTTCTTGGAACAACATTGGGAATATTTCAGGTTTTTTAGTACAAAAGGTAAAAACATTTTCTGTTCAAGTTTTTTGTTTTATTAATAATCAATAATATTTGTTTCCTTTTTTTCATCTTCGTTTACTACTTACCTTGACGTGGTGAAGATGCTCAGTATGTTTTTTTAAATCCAAAGAACAGAAGCGAAAAAGTAGTAGTAGGTAAACATAGGAGAAAAATGTTAAGACTGTGTTTCGTTTGTTTATATGTATGTATAAAGTTTTAGATGCCAAGTATTCAAACTTTACTTTAAAATTGGACTCAAATAGTATTTGTTTGGTGAATTTGACACCTTGAACCTACAAAAATTAATTATAGCGGTTAAATTAACTTTCGTAAACTTCTTTTTTTTATATAAGGTGCTTAGGTACCTTCATAACGAGCATTGATAGAAGATGGGGTGACAATTACCTAGATAAATATCTATCATTTTTTGTTATTTGATTTGAAAAATTTCATCCTACTATTGTTGCGACGAGAATCAGTAACACTATTGTCTACCGTCCTATTATTTGAATAATCGAATTTTCATCCAAACAAGTGTTTTCCTACATCTCATAAATTAAGAAAAAAGTTAACCTAGGTAAGGTTTACACATTTTTTTATAAGATATACAATGAAAACCTCAAAAACTGCTTTTACACCTCGCTGCGCGGCAGCCAGCAACAATTTTATCATTTTATTATTTTTTCACAATACATATTCACATTCACACCAAATCTGAAAGAAAATTACAAAACAAAATATGTACACCAAACCAACCCTCAACTTGATTTTTTTCCTTCTCTTTCCATATTTGTTTTCAAGTTATTTGCTTGGTGTCTGTATATTGCATATGTAGGTAGGTAGGTATATGTAATATTAGTCTGCGCTTGCTACTTTTTGTCTTTTCCTTCAGTTTTCGTTTGCGTTGAAGCAAAGAGCACATGAGTAAAATTAAAGAGAGCTTACCAACACATTCAAATGCATTTACATGAAATTTGAGTTGGTCGGTCTGGGACACCTACCCTTAATCGTCCGTTGACCTTATCAAAAGCGAATGAAGGGATTCTTGGTCGTTTTGAGCGAACAAATTCTTCGAAAAATCATCGGTCCAGGCTGTGGTGACGAAGATTCATCCACGAACTATAAAAGCTGTACAGCGGCATAAACCTGATCCGCATTAGACGTTTAAGATGGGTAGGACATGCAGAAGGAATGGGCACCAATACTCCCGCCGGCAGAGTCTTCGATTCCCAACCAGACATCAAGGAGTAGAGAGAGGGCGTGCACAAGTAGAAATCGATCTCAACCAACTTAAAGTCCGCAACTGGAGGCAGTCAGCAAAGGACCGGGGTAGTTAGAGAGGCATGTTGGTTGATGCCCAGGTTCATTTCGGACTGTAGCTCCACTTAAGTACGTAAGAACAAAAGGCAAGGGGGGGGGGGCACTAGGACGAAACGACTCCTGTAGGTTTATTTTCCTTGGGAAGACGGACCAACCTTTGCAGTTTCCAGTGATCTGGGAATGTCCCTTTCTTTAGACAGCTCTGCATTACTTTCATGAGAATGTCAGGTCTGAAGTAAACTGTCGTTTTCAGTTCTCTGTTAAGGATTCTATCTAGAACCGGTGTATTCTGGTCTCCAATATTTGATATTTGATATTTGATATTTATTGATATAAAAATTTGCTGTGCAATAAGAATTTGCAAGCCGACGTTAGTTCCGCTTGAGTAAATGGTGGGATGCCTTTATTGGAAGTTTCAATAATAACTGGGAAGTATGTCTGTGATCGTTGCTTGAATAGTGTCGCTACAATGTTCCCTAGAATGGCTGGCCACGTAGTTTTAGACATTTGTCATGACAATCCACCTATATGCGGTTCACCAGGGATTTATCACTTCTTCACCCAACAGCTTCTCAAAGCTGCAATTAAACTTTTTATGGCCATTTTCAAAGATTTACTGGCGTTCTTGAAGGTTTCAAGCTTTTAGGGTATTGCACTTTTCGCCTTGTATTCAGACAATTTCTTTGAAGGCTTTGATGTCATCGTTCCACGAAATAACATTTTTGTTACGAAGCATTCCAGAGACTTGAAAATGACTGATCTTATTGTTGACGATCGTGCAAAACGAAAAAAAGGACAACGACGTTTGTATATGCACCTGGAATGTGAGAACTTTAAACTGTAGAGGTGCAGCCGAACAACTAGAGGAAGTCCTAAGCTACTACAAAGCAGACATTACTGCCATCCAGGAAATACGATTGGGTGGGATCAGTAGCGCGATGGTTAGTGCGATAAACTGCCACGCAGGTGGTCTGGGTTCAATTACCAGCCGTATTAATAGAGCAATCATGACAAAAAGTGACTCGTATGAGAGTTCGAAGTGAGGGAGCCACTCGTTTGGAACTCTCTACGAAAAGAAACGGGAATCCAAGGCAAATGGGAGCTGCCAGAATCGCTTACTTTCATAACAGGCACATGCCAACTAGGAAATGCGATCCTTTCAGATCCCGAAAAATGAAACTCAAATACGAAATCCCTTCTCCAAAGAAGAAGCCAATTGTTAGGTCAGCCTCTCCCAGGCCTATTGTCATTTGACTCACAGACTACTCAGTGGACCTCAATGCCACCATTAGTCTGTGAGACCAGGACATTAGCTCATGGATAGGCTGACTTGACAAAAGGTTGTTATTCTACGGTCATTACTCGCCACAACTATTCAAAGCATATTGATAGCTTGGATATCCTTAACGCTGAAAGGTTTGCACATGAATCCTGGATTAGCACAAGGTGGGCCAAAAGAAGTCATCCGATGTTGTTTGGCTCTTCAGAATATCGGTTGTGGCTCACGCAGTGTGTGCCGTTGCTCCGTCCTGCTGGAAACACAGTTCTAATTCGTCCAATTGCGTCAGGAAAAAACTCGGTTAACATGGCCCTACAGCGCGCACCATCCACTTTTGCCGTTTGACCAGCGGCGTTGTCGAAAAAATGGCCCAATGACTCCTCCAGCGTGAACAACACACCATGCAGTAACTTTGAGCGGGTGTAATGGCCCCTCGTGCATTACTCATGAACTTTCGGTGCCCCAGAAGCGATAGTTTTGCTTGTTCACGTAACCGCTGAGCTTGAAATTAGCCTCATCGCTCCTTATGATTTGATCGAAAAATCGTCCACTTCGTCCTCAAGATTGAGGATGGCTTGGGCGTAGGTTACAAGCGTTTGGCGGTCGACAGGCAGCAGCTGATGCATGGACTGGACTTTGTACGGGAACAATCGCAAGTATTTGACCAAAATTCGCCTTAGGGACGACCGGCTGATGGCTTATTGCGAGGCACGGTGTCTGGTAGATGTTTCCGGTGATAGCTCGACATCCTCGGCAACACCGGTGATAATATCGGCACAACGAGCGCTCCGGGGCCGGCCACTCTTGGCAACGTCTCGTGTGGTCCCATACCCTTCAAGTTTGGTGGCCAAACGGCGTAGTCGGTGTCGGACGGCCGGGGAATCGGCGACGAAATTCGCGCTGCGCCAACACGTCAGTCGAATTGTTACGCAAAGAAATAGAGACGATTATTCCGCGTTCTTGGGGAGTGTATCGCTCCATGGCTTGTTCACTTGTGTTCTACATCTGTCCAGTCCACAAATGTAAAAACAGTTTTGACTTGCAATAGAGTTTTTTCTTTTGGCCCACCTTGTATAACGCCATACCAGTATACCTACATAAATCAGAGGTTGAAGATCCTCTAAAGAATATAGGCTACTTAGGCGCTACAAAAATCATGAAAAGGCATAAAAACAATGTGCCCTCCATCTACGGTCACACCTATGTGACCATCAACCGCTACAGGCAAGGATGCGGGCAAACATGGACCAGTTGCAGTTACGACCTAGAGAGAAGGACAATATAGCAAAGTTTATCCAGTTGTTAGTAGAAATACTAAACCAAAGGTTGACTCCGATCCAGCTTGACACAATGAAGAATAGATTTCGAGGCTAGATCCAGATCTTGGCAATACAGAATTTTTTTTCAAATCATTTGAGGATACTCTGTTGCCCGTTCTATGAGTTATGCCAGACTCCTTGTTAGAACATGTATACATGGCTAAAAAACCTGCCTATTCTGTCCTGTAAAAGCCTACGGTACTGCCTGTCAAGGCATTCCTTCATATGGCTGGTGTTGACATCATGTCTATTCCTCTTATTGACCTGGTCTCGTTTGGTTTTTTCGCCTCAGATCTTCCATTATATTTGCAATGATGCTGTTGTCAGTTTCCCATGCTTCATTTGTCGACAGCATATACGATATGAGACTTCGTGGGGTTACTGTCCTGCCTATTTCGCGTTCTAGTGCGTTTGTCGCAGCTTCATACTTTCGGCATTCCAGGTAGCTCGTGTACGGCATTTTGGACTTTACCATGAATGGGTCATCAGCAAGCCTAAACCTGTGTAGGTATTCCCGGAAGCTTCCGTGTCGCGTAAGGAATTGTGATAAATAGAAATGTACTTCACGGTGCTTTCTCTTTTTCCACTCTTCGATGTTCGCCAATAGTTTGTGCGTCCATCTTCCGGTTGGTGTTGTGTTCCATTGTCTTTGCCATTCCATTTCAGCGTTATTGCATATTGACGCTGAGATTTCTACCTCCAGCCCTATAGGCATTCTCCCCGCTATAACACTTATTGCATCCCCAGATTCAGTTCTGAATGCACTGCATACTCTGAGTGATGCTCTTCTGTGTACAGAGTTTATCCTTCTCATGTATGACTCAGTACATGTGACCGAGACCCATATAAGGGCTGCATACATGAGGATTGATTTGCATACGGTTGCAAGCAGATTTGTTATTTGCTACCATGGTCCTCCAATGTTCGGCATGAGCCTTGATATTCCGGCGACTACTCGGCTGGTTTTCTCACTCGTGCCCCTTAGGTGTGCTCTGATGTTAAGGCCGTGATCTAGGAGCATCCTAGTTATTTTATGAAAGGCTTCGACATGATTGTGTGCTCTCTCACGTTTAGTCTTAAGCGCTCAACTTATGTACGGCTGGTAATGAGAATGGCCTATATTTCATGGTCCGCCAGTTTCAACCCTAATGAGCTAAGCCTTAGCTTTACATCTTTGATAGTGTTGTTGCAGTGTTGCGTCCCTTCCTCTATGGATTTGGCCACCACTACCACTGCGATGTCGTCAGCATATCCGATAATGCTCACTCCTCTTGGTTTCCTTATATTCAATACTCCATCGTACATAATGTTTCATAGAACTGGTCCCAGAACTGACTCCTGTGCAACTCCTTTGATTTCGTATGCTTTTGGTCCTTCATCTGTATCGATGTATACTGTATAGGGAAGTCTCATGTTATTTAGCGCTGTACTTATGTTGATATAGCTTGCCGTGTTGAGGACATTTTTAACGTCGAATATCACCACTGCACAGTACTTCCACCTCGTTTCAGATATGGCTTCGCGAGCTATGTCGAACAGTTTTTATCGAATTTTCTTCTCTCTTTCTGAAGCCGTGTTGTTGGTTTGAGAGTCCAGAATGGAAACTATCCATTGTCAAATGGCGTCATTTTTGAAGGATACTGGGAATTTTACAAAACTTAATCCAACAAAACAACTTTCAATTCGTTTGCGTATAGGACGAGGAATCAAGAAGCAGACATATGTCAATGTTTGGTGGGTATAAGATTCATAAAATAAAATCCCGTTTGTAGGGTGAACTTCAAATAAATGCATCACCTCATGTCACTCATACGATTCAACCATCATCGCCTGCAAAGTCTGATAAACCTTTGACATCGAGTTCACTCGCCTACCTACCTGCCACTAAAAGTCCCCCATCCGAAAATATGCAGCTTTAGACTAATTTACGATTGTCATTGTCCCAACTATACAAAGTGAAGTACATTTCATTAAAAGTGTGCCCAATCCCACTTCCTTTCTGCAATCCATTTGGTTTACTTAACTCCAATCTCCCCCATCTGTTATGTGCTTCCCGCTTTCGAGGCAATAAAATTCGTCTGACTCTCGTGCGCTGTCAAAGGCAAACGGGGACGCCTTTGGAATTCATTCGGATAACAGGAACACACAGCTCCAACCTGAAATTAATTCCAACAAATCAGACACAATCGTAACAATGTACACCATCTCTCAGGGGCAGAGTTGGTGTGCTTTGCTTCCTGCCCGCATTAACAGAGCCAATGTCCGCCTCTTCGATGGGGGGGTGGAAAAAATCGCGTGATTCCCTGTTTTTATGCACCGGCAATAATAATTAAGGAATTGTTATGTAAGGCCCCCCTCCTTCAGTTTTTTTCTACCTGCTCACCTTTAGCCACGTCACGTCACACCACCACCCAACCGTACATTCAAATACCTTCCGACTCCACCGGAATGTACACATTTTTATCAGCAATCCGCCGAAAAGTGTGTGAGGAAGGGTGGTTGGGAGCCACCCCCATTTACACACTCATTTGCAAAAATAGAAAATTAAATTTTATCGCCCGGTGAGGGAACGTGAGCTCCACGCGACCACCACCCCAGCGTTTGCCGGGGTTGTACAAGCGAACATGTGTCTCGAGCAACTATTTGGGGGGTTGTTCAATCCAAACAGGGGTGGGTAGGTGTAACGACTGAGTGTTGTGCAATTACATCGCCATGACTACACTACACAGTTAGAGCGGGGGTGATGGCGATTTTTATTCCACTCGTGTTCGCTGTGCAATTTGAGAGTACTACTCCACTAACTCGCACAAGACAGGATACACCGGGTTCACTGGGTCATTCAGTTTTAGTAGTGCGGCGTGGTGTAGTCGTTCCTCTAATGTCTGCCATTACTGCTGTCTTTCAATCCGTTTTGGTTTAGAAGAAGGAAGTTGTACTGAGAATTCCTTTTTCGATTTAATAATCCTTTCACAAGTTTGCCAACACTAGCCAATCCCTGGAAGCGGAGGAGAGTGGACCTATTACTGAGGCATTGTTACCTTTGATACGTTTTCTAGTCTTCTGCACTCTGATGAGGGGATCTTTAGTTTGTCTTCTAGGTCGATGGAGTGGCGCTATCCGCCGTAGCGCCATATTGTTGGTTCATTTAATGTTTATCCACCCTTTTTCTGTATTATTCCTCTAAAGCCTTTTATCCTGAAGAGCAGGTAATCCTATCCCGGCATTGTTCGCCTATCGACTTTTAGCCAATGCTGTAGGGTGGTGAGGTTTATTATTTTGCGCGTTTCGCATCACAGAAAGTCACAGTAGCGAATGGGGTTGTTAGTGTCTGGTGCCGTTTATAGCTTATCAGGTCCAATTTGCGTAACGATAAGGACACTCTAAGCCGTATCATAGAAATTGAATCAACATAACGAAATGGAGAAAAGGTGGCGCGTGTTATCGTTTCTTTTTGAAGAGGGTTTTCCTTAAAAGGGACGCATCCTAACATAAAATGTAGGATAGAGGTTGGGAGTGGATTTGGGTGGCATTATGTAGCTTCCTTAATAAGATACATTTTTAGTCGAAGCCTAGCTATGGGTAACTTATCAAAACATTTATGTGAACTTACTGCTGCAAGCAAATGGAATCAATTTGAAGACTCTTGTAGCTCAGGAAAGTGTACTCTAAAGAATCTGGCAAGGTATGTGTCGTTAAAATTAGGCATTTGAACATGCTTAGGTAAAAGGAACTTGAAAGACGTTCAAAGAAGCTTTCACTATGTTCTGCCCTGTTTCCATTAAAAACCTCTACTACTCCGGTGGATTCGATGAAACCTGGGGATTCCATCCCTAACATTCGTCGATAGCTGTGTGTTTCATTGGTTCAGTGAATCCCAGTAATGTTCCATCCCTAACATTCTTCTATAGCAGTGAATCCCAGTAATATTAGATCTTCCGACATATCACAAGAGGATGTATCCATGTTAATTATAATTACGCAGCGAAGAATGCTCTGGGTACACTTCAGTATAATAGCGGATAATTGGAATGTACCAAGAAAGGCAAAAGGCTTAATGCAAGCAAAATGGAGTCCAAATTATCTAAGTTTTAGGACAGAATGATACTTAAGGAAACGAAAAAGCAGACGAGCTTTTTAGATGAAGATCGACCGTCTACACTTCCTTATCCGATATAAGGGTATATGGTATTTTAGTTTGGCGACATGAACCACTGAAGACCTCCAGCCTCAAAGGTATGACGAAGATGTCTAAAATGGAATCTATCAGTACAAAAGCGGCATTGTGAGGAACCCTAAAAACAGGACTGCAAATCATACTCAATCTTCTTTCTACAAAACAATTTGTGAAAAATCTACCGGAAAGGTCTTTAGAGGTATAGAACTTCTAATAGGGATAACTGACAAACTAGCTTTCATACTAATGAAGTCTGTGTTGATTTTTTCCTGTATAATTTGACAAATCACCATGGAAAGCTTAGACCAGAACAACGTTTACAAAACTTAAAAACTTGTTTCCAAAATTTGAGTCCTGTTCGCCAAACTTATAGAGCACTTCGTTAAGTTTGCGGTGTGTATAATCGTCCATCTGAGCAGCTAATACACACTACGATGGATCCATTTATGACCACATTTACTCTTTTTGATATATTTTATCCAAATCGATAATCGTACCATGCTTACAGAAGAAGGCATCGACGCTGCGGACGTGAGTGTGACAGACTAGCCGAATTTATCGATTCGATGAGCGCCGTTCTCCAAAACTCGTTCACTCTCTGCCCGTACACTACTTTGAAAAATTTGAGGAAAAATCTTGGCCTACGTCCATATCAGGTCCAACTGGTGCAAGATTTAAAAAACAATTGCACCGGAAGTTGAACCACATTTCGATCGTCAAATGATCTTCAGCGATGAGGCCCGTTTCTGGTTTGACGGATATGCAAAAAAGCAGAAATGTCATTTTTGGAGTGTGCATAATCCTCATGAGACTCTTGAGACTACATTACTTACTTACTTAAGTGGCGCTACAGTCCGGAATGAACCTGGGCCTCAACCAACATGCCTCTCCAATTAACATGGTCCTTAGCTAACTGCCTCCAGTTGCGCACTCCAAGTTGGTTGAGGTCGGTTTCCACTTGTGCGCGCCACTTAAGGCGAGGTCTTCCTCTACTGCGTCCGACGTCTGGCTGGAAATCGAAGACTCTGCGAGCCGGAGTATTGGTGTCCATTTGTTCTACACGTCCTAGCCATCTTAAACGTCCAATGCGGAGTTTTTTGACCAGGGGCATGTCGCTGTACAGCTCGTATAGATCTTGGTTGAATCTTCGTCTCCATAGCCCGTCAACGCAAACGGGACCGAAGATTTTTCGAAGAATTTTCCTCTCGAATCGACCAAGGATTTCTTCATCCGCTTTTGATACGGGCCATGCTTCAGCGCCGTAGACCAGGGCTGGGATGATCAGGGTCTTATATAGGATCTCCTTAGTAGTTCGAGTGAGGGCTTTACTACTAAATTGCCTTCTTAGCCCGAAGAAACAGCGGTTGGCAAGAGTAATTCTTCGTTTGATTTCTGACGAGATGTTGTTGAATCGTACCAATGATGTCAATACCGTCAGCTTACGCTAGTAGTTGCACCGATTTTCGGAAAATTGTGCCTCTGGTATTGGCTTTGGAGTTTTGCACAATCCTCTCAAGAATCAGATTAAAGAAGTCACATGACAGCGCATCGCCTTGCCTAAATCCTTTTTTGGTATCGAATGTGTCGGTGAGGTCGTTTCCGACCCTGATGGAGCAGCGAGAATTCTCTATTGTCATCCTACACAAACGGACGAGTTTGGGCGGTATACCAAAACTAGACATGGCTCTGTACAGTTCGTCTCTATTAATGCTGTCATATGCGGCTTTGAAATCGATGAATAGGTGGTGGGTATCGATTCTGACTTCTTGAGTTTTTTCCAGGATCTGCCGAAGTGTGAAAATTTGATCGGTTGTGGACTTTCCTGACCTAAAACCACACTGATAAGTGCCAATCAGGTTGTTGGTAAACGGTTTCAGGCGTTCACATATTACGGCAGATAGAATCTTGTAGGCGATGTTGAGGAGACTTATGCCTCTGTAGTTGGCGCAGTTCAGAGGGTCTCCTTTTTTGTGGATCGGGCAAACGATGCTGAGGTTCCATTCTTCAGGCATATTTTCATCCGACCAGAATTGGCTTATGAGTTGGTGGATGTTGCTTACCAAGTCATCTCCGCCGTCATTTCCGGCAGCCTTATTAAGCTTGAGTTTAGATATTGCTATCCTCACTTCACTCAGGTCGGGTGGTTGGCAGTTTTCGCTGTCGTTGCCAATATTGAATGGTTCGTTCTGCCTGACAGCGGAATGTTGTTCGTCATCGCCGTTTAACATTCTGCAGAAGTGGTTCTTCCATATCCCCAGCATCGGCTGTGTCTACGATATCTCCTTGTTCATCTCGACAGGATTCTGTTCGAACCTTGTAGCATTGGCTTTGACGTTTTACACTTTGGTAAAACTTGCGAACATCGTTCCTGGAGTGGCACCTCTTTATATCCTCGATCGCGCGCTTTTCTTGCTCTTTTTTCTTCTTTCTGAAAAGCCGATGTTCTTCCCTTCTTCTTTGCCTATAGAGCTCAATGGCAGCTCTCGTCTTCACCTGCAGCTTAGCCTTGTAGGCCTCGTTCTTGGCTGCGAGCATCTGTCGGCATTCCTCATCAAACCAGGAGTTTCTTGCTGGTGGGCACGAGAAACCTAGCACATCAGTTGCGGCTGATCTAATGGCCTGTTGGCATCGTTGCCATTGTTCTTCGACATTCGATGCTGGTGGTATGGTGTTAATCTAGAGATTAAGGGATACGCGTTGTGCGAAGGACTTGAGACTACATTACATCGCGAAAAAATCACTGTTTGGTGCGGTTTCCATGCAGTCGGTTTCAACGGGCTATTTGACTTTAAATCTGAAACCGGTGCCAACATTACCGTGAATAGCGAACGCTACGAGATTTTTTGTTCTCATGTCATTGGAGAAATGGTTTCAAGATGACGACATAAAACGCCATACTGAGCGTGCAACCACGACTTAGCCAAATCTCAAGAATCTCAATCTCATGAAATGGACCTGTGAATTGGCCACATCGTTAGTGTGATTTGACACCTTTGGAAAACTTTTTGTGGGGTTACATCTAATCTCTGGTCTATGCTGATAAACCAGCAAAGATTGATCACTAAAAATCTAACATTCGTCGCACTAGTGACGAATTAACCCCAGGTAAGCTCGAAAATTGATGCAAAATTGGACCTAGAGAATGGGGTTCATAAGACGCAGTCGCGGACTCAATGAAATTTGTGAGCCATTAAAATCAACATTTTAGCCATTCCACTGAATTTGTTGTGTTTTACTTTTAAAAAAAGTTCTATGCCTCTAAAAAAAGTTCTAGGGATTGTCAGCACTCGGCTAAGGATTCAAATTGACATCGGCCTGCTTGGGACCTTAGCAAAAAAAAACCTTTGGTTAATTCAGATCTTTTATACCTAGTTAGTTAGTTAGTTAGATTGGCTGTTCGTACAAGACGAAACACAATTAGACACAACATTTAACCGCACGAGTTTTTTGCATTAAAACGGCGCACCTCAGGTTTTGATGCCAAAAACTCGTGCGGTTAAATGTTGTGTCTTGTTGTAAGTTGGCGTGTACTAAATCCAACCAGTGGCATTAAGGAAGGCGATCAGTTATTTGATGTGTTTATCAGAGAGGTCGCGGATATTGTCAAAGAAAGGTTTGCCTAGGGTTCGTTGTCTTGCTCTTGACAGAGCCGGGCATTTGCACAGAAAGTGAGTTAAAGTTTCCTTCTCCCCCACCTCCATGCAACTGCGACAGTTGGTGTTGTGGGGTATACCCATTCTAACAGCATGGTCACCGATGGGCCAGTATCCAGTGGTAATTTTGATGACGTCGATACCAAAATAATCGCCTTAATAACGGTTTGACTGTCGACAAAAATAGCGATATTTTGCTTGGGAGTACTATCGTGTCTAATCGCGTGACAAGCCTCCCTAATACCCACAATTACGCCTGGAATACGCTGGAGGAACCAGGGAGGCGAAACGACTTTTTTATTTCTAGTGTGTCCGAGTAGACACCTGCGCCCACTCCGCAGTCCATTTTGGAGCCGTCGGTGTATATAAGTGTGTCAAAATCTTTTTCAACCACTGCGTTTTTCCAATCCTCTCTAGTTGGAAAGCCAGCGGTGAAGTGTTTGTGGAAGGTCAGTTTGGGTATCATGTAGTCGGTATGATGGTCAGCTAGACCTGCTGGCATTGAATCTAGGATATTGCTGTGCCCATAGGGCTTATTGAACCAGCAGCCAGATTCTCTGAGCCTGACTGCACTGCACATTGCAATGTCTTTGATATGGACATCTAGAGGGATAAGGTGGAGAAGAACCGTTAAGGCATCAGTGGGACAAGATCTCATGGCCCCAGTTGTGCCGATACAAGAAGTTCTTTGTACCCTCTTTAGTTTGTCAATGATATACCCTTTACTCACAGAAGGCCACCAGACTAGTGCCCCATAGGTGAGTATCGGCCGAACAACAGCAGTGTCCATCCAAAGTGTCATCTTTGTAGGCCCCATCTTTTGCCAAATGTTTTTCTACAGGCATAGAAAGCTATACATGCTTTCTTGACCCTTTGTTCTATGTTGGTTTTCCAATTAAGCTTAGCATCTAGGATAGTCCCTAGGTATTTGGCATTGGATGAGAGTGAGAGCGCTTGTCCATTAAGTCGGGGGAGATTAAAGGCTGGTATTTTGGTCTTCGTGGTGAAGAGCAACATTTCCGTTTTGCTCGGATTAACACCCAGGCCACAGTTTGTAGCCCACGTGCTCACAGAACCCAGAGCGTACTCCATGATTTCGCTAATCACTGGGAAAAACTTTCCTGACACTAGGATCACCACGTCGTCCGCGTAAGCCACTGCCTTAATCCTATCCCGATCAAGTCGGGCTAACAGTTTGTTCATAACAATAAGCCACAGCAGAGGACATATCACACCACCCTGTGGTGTACCTCTATCAGCATATCGCGTTAATCTGCTGTTGCCTAGTGTTGATTGAATGATTCTAGACCTTAGCATAGATATAATCCATTGGCTAAAATGCTCCTCTACACCAGTTACGGTTAGGGCTTCTAGTATACTGTCAGTTTGTACATTATTGAAAGCCCCTTCTATATCAAGGAAGGTGGCTAGGGTGTAATCTTTGTAGTAGAGGGACTTTTCGATGGTCCCAATCACCTCATGCAGAGCGGTTTCAGTCGATCTGCCTTTGAGATATGCGTGTTGTGATGTGGATAGCGGTGATTCATTAAGAATGCTTCGCTCATGGATGTCAAGGATCCGCTCCAGGGTCTTTAGTATAAAGGAAGCAAGGCTGATGGGCCTAAAATCTTTTGCAGATTCATGTCCACGTCTGCCCGCCTTTGGTATAAAAACTACCCTGACACGTCTCCATGAGTGTGGAATAAAGTTTAATAAAATACAACTTCTATAAATTGGCAACAACCACGTTTGTGTGCCTCTTGATGCTATTACTTTGAGATGGGTGTCTCCCAGATTCGCATTTATATTTCTGTGGTTGAGCATACTTCCAATAATATGTATTAGAGGTTGGTACACGTTGTTCTTCACGAGGTTTCTTTCGACTGCGTTTGTGTTCACATTATTGAAGGCTCCTTCAATGTCGAGAAATGCAGCGAGTGTATATTCCTTCTCGCGAAGAGGTTTTTCTATTGTACGATATCATGTAGGGCAGTTTCGACTCACTTACCTTTCGTGAAATACTATACCCCTAATACTAATACCCCCAGTAGTATAACTACCTAAGCACAACCACTACCTTTAGTCTCTCAACAATTATCATTACGTACACCCATTCCACCTTTCATACGTTTATTGTTATTGTGAACGTGCAATGGACACAACTGTCCTTGAAATCTTTATTGTTCTTCGTTTTCTTTCATTGGACTTCTGCTCACGAAAATAAAGCAATTGAAGTCCTTTTTTATAGGCAAATTAAAGAAAAAACTATCACCACGCTCTTTCCCAGGCCGATATCAGCTGACAATTTAATTATGAAATTGCGTGATAACGGGACATAACAAGGACGAACAATTTGGTATAGGCGAGCGCTATAAAATGCAATCATTAGGTTTTAATGGTAATGGGGGTGAATTAGTGAAATATCGTCAGGTGAACAATTCGTGGATACGCAATTGTTTTGTAGTGGGGGTACACGCTTTATGATTGGACCGACTGCCTTTTTGGTGGGTTGTTTGTAGAGGATAAATAAATAGAATTGGTGAATGAATAAATAAATTTCCGGGGTGAGTGACACAAATGCAGTTGCCTATGGAGAAAGCATATTGAATGGATGTCGTTGGGACAAACAAGACTTCAGGTTATTTCAGAGAGGGCAATTTATCATTGAATATGTGTAAATGCAGTTGTTTCAGGGGTAAAGCAGATAAAAGGCTAAAATGTTATATCATCATGCTCTAAGACACCGATCGCTATGCTCGTCGGGGGTCACCCTTACTTAACTTACTTAAGTGGCGCTACAGTCCGGGATGAATCTGGGCTATTACCAACATGGCTCTCCACTTACCGGGGTCCTTAGTTAACTGCCTCCAGTTGCGCAATTCAGCATGCGTTTTTTGATGTCGGTTTCTAATTGTGCAGGCCATCCTTTACTACAACTCTCTCTACTACGTCCGACGTCTGGCTGGGGATCGAAGAGTCTGCGCGCCAGATTATTGGTATTCATTCGCTACACATATCCTAGCCATCTTGAAAGCCCACTTCGGAAGAATTTTATGTCGCTGTACAGCTGTTAGTTAGTGAATCTTCGTTTCCATAGCAAACGGGACCGAAGATTTTTCGATGACTTTATCGCTCAAAACGAGCATGGATTTCTTCATCCGCTCTTGATACAATAAATACTAAGAGCAGGACTACCGTGATCAGAGTCTTGTATAGGATCTCCTTATTAGTTCAAATAAGGGCGTTATATAAAAATTGGCTTCAAAGCTGGAAGAAACAGCGGTTGGAAACAGTAATTTTTCGTTTTATAGCTGAAACATTAACTTGCAGAGGTCCCGTACTGCCCCAAAGTTATAACTGTCAATGATGAAGTTCTGTCAAATTCGTCGATGTTTCGTGTTGACAGCATATACTTAGTCTTACCCTCATTTACTGCTAAACCCATTTTTGCCGCTTCCTTCTCTATACTAGCAAGGGTGGCTATGACATCACGTTGAGTCCTACCAATGATGTCAATATCGTCGGCGTATGCTAGTAGTTGCACCGATTTTTGGAAAATTGTGCGGTGTTGGCTCGGGAGTTTAGCACAATCCTCTCAAGAATCAGATTGAAAAAGTCACATGACAGCGCATCGCCTTGCCTAAATCCTTTTTTGGTATCGAATGTGTCGGTGAGGTCGTTTCCGACTCTGATGGTGCACCGAGAATTCTCCATCGTCATCCTACACAAACGGACGAGTTTGGGCGGTATACCAAAACTAGACATGGCTCTGTATAGTTCGTCTCTATAAATGCTTTCTTATGCGGCTTTGAAATCGATAAATAGGTGGTGGGTATCGATTGGACTTCTTGGGTTTTTTCCAGGATCTGGCGAAGTGCGAAAATTTGATCGATTGTGGACTTTTCTGGCCTAAAACCACGCTGATAAGGGCCGATCATTTTGTTGGTAAACGGTTTCAGTTATTCACATATTACGGCGGATAGGATCTTGTAGGCGATGTTGAGCAGACTTATGCCTTTGTAGTTGGCGCAGTTCAGAGAGTCTCCTTTTTTGTGGATCGGGCAAACGATGCTGAGGTTCGATTCTTCAGGCATGCTTTCAACCGACCAGATTTGGCTTATGAGTTGGTGGATGTTACTTACCAAGTCATCTCCGCCAGCTTTGTTAAACTCAGCGGGAAGGCCGTCATTTCCGGCGGCCTTATTAAGCTTGAGTTTAGATATTGCTATCCTCACTGCACTTAGGTCGGGTTGTTGGCAGTTTTCGCTGTCGTTGCCAATATTAAATGGTTCGTTCTGCCTGGAATGTTGTTTGTCATCGCCGTTTAACAGTCTGTAGAAGTGGATCTTCCATATCCTCAGCATCGACTGTGTCTCAACTACGATTTTTCCATGTTCATCTCGACAGGATTCTGTTCGAGCCTTGTAGCCTTGGCTTTGACGTTTTACACTTTGGTAAAACTTGCGAACATCGTTCCTGGAGTGGCACCTCTCTATATCCTCGATCGCGCGCTTTTCTTGCTCTTTTTTCTTCTTGCTGAAAAGCCGATGTTCTTCCCTTCTTCTTTGCCTATAGAGCTCAATGGCAGCTCTCGTCTTCACCTGCAGCTTATCCTTGTAGGCCTCGTTCTTGGCTGCGAGCATCTGTCGGCATTCCTCATCAAACCAGGGGTTTCTTGCTGGTGGCCGCGAGAAACCTAGCACATCAGTTGCGGCTGATCTAATGGCTTCTTCTCATCGTGCCATTGTTCTTCGACATTAGATGCTGGTGGTGCGTGAATCGAGAGGTTAAGGGATACGCGTTTCTCGAAGGTCTTGGCGGTCTCTGGCGATTGCAGTCTTACGTCATTAAATTTTTTCACAGTATTTCTGGTTCTTTGTGGCGTGGCGGATATCCGCATCCTTACCTTGGCTACAACAAGGTAGTGGTCCGAGTCGATGTTAGCCCCTCGTCTATCGTAATGTGATCAATTTGGTTGACTGTTCGTTGATCTGGAGACCGCCATGTCCCCTTATGGATATCGAGGTGAGGAAACCGTGTGCTGGCTATAGTGGCATTTCGTTCCGTAGCGAAATCAATTAGCCTAAGTCCGTTACCAGACGTGTTGTCGTGTAGGCTATATTTTCCGACAGTACTGCTACCTTTGCGTTAAAATCTCCCAGCACGATTTTAACAGAAAGTCGCTCATGGGTTATGTCATGGCGCTCGTAGAAGCAATCCTTAGTTGTATCATCGTTTTCCTCCGTCGGAGCATGAGCGTATATAAGGCTTATGTTGGCGAATTTGGCCTTGATGCAGATTGTTACAATGCGTTCGCTAATGTCTTGAAAACATAAGGCTTCTTGCCTAAGTCTGGCACTAACTAAACTAAACTAAACTAAAACTAAACGTATTTCCTGGATGGCAGTAATGTCTGCTTTGTAGCAGCTTAGGGCTTCCGCTAGTTGTTCGCCTGCACCTATCCTGTTTAATGTTCTTACATTCCAGGTGCAGATACGAACGTCGTTGTACTTTTTTCGTTTAGCATGGTCATCAACAAAAATATCAGTCCTTTCCGAGGCTATTGGTTGCTTCGTAACATAGTCTTTTTTCCGTTAATGGGTAGTTAACCCAAAGCACAACCCCCAACCTGGAGTGCCAGGCCCTTGTACTGACCCTAGGACAGCGGACCAGAAAAATACCGATGTCAGTAGCCCATTTTGGGATATGAGCGCTGCCGTTGACCCATTGAGGGCTCCTCCGCCACCAACTCTTTTCCAATACCCTGGCTCAGTATTGGAAATCCCTATATACCTGGTGTTCAAATATGTCGAAGCAGCTCATATAGGGATTTCACTACCAGCTCAATCAAACTGGAGCTGTAGGCGCCACCGTTGACTCCATCTAGGGAATTCCTCCGCTGCCGCCTGAGAGTGAGTGCCTTAGTGAGAGGATACTCCTCCCCCTCTCTCGTTTGCTCCCACCAACGACCTTCCACAGTTGTTTAATACCTCATCTCCAGACGAGGTACTAGGCACCCAACAGTCACCAGCGTGGAGTTGAGAGTAGGAGTTGATAGTGAGAGGCTAGAGTGAGAACGCTTGTGTCCTCATATAATCGCATCACTATCCTTAAGCACCGGCCAAAATAATGGAAGAATTATTATTATTTCTTGGTCCTACTATCAACTCTGACAATAACATAAAAAATCAAAAAAATGTCTTGGTACTTCTTCGGTCTAAGAAGTGAACTACTAAGGGTTTAATAGAAGACTTTCAGCATCTCAATTCTCGTCTAGGGAGCTGAAACTATGACTATATTAAAAGCCGATGAAGAATTTATTGGTCGTTTTTATCAATCTTTTCCCGAAATGGTCAAAAAGTGATAAAAACGCACCAAAAAGGTCACACTTTACTTTGGCCAATAGAGGCGGCCCCTTGATATATTTTGTACTCAAGAATTAGTCCAAGAAAATTGTAAAAGACCACATTAAGTAAAAATACCTCATATGTGGAAAATTAGGGGAAAGCCGAGTTGCTTGTTGGAAACGATTTCTCAAGTCATTTATTTTATAGTAGGCAAACCTTCATATTCGACTCCTTGCGTTGTGTTTCCAAGTTTTACAATGACTTGCATCAGCTCAAAAACCACTCCGCATTGTACAATTAAAATGGCTATGACATGTGCCGCGAATGATCAGCAATACCTCTGCCTTCCAGAGCGATGACTGACCTAATAGGGCGTAAAATTAGAAAGTAAATAAGAAAAAAACTATCACACCCTATAAAGCATTCCTAGTGATTTCTTGACCCTAAAAAACTCCAACGGTTGTGAAAATAGAATCACCCCTTTCGCTTCGGCAAATCCTTAGGTAAGCCCAACACGCAAGTAATTAAATCAAAACTAACACTCATTTGCATAGTATTAGCCAATACAACCTCCAAAATGAAAATGTTCTCTAGCCACGCTCCAGTGATTCCCCCTAAAATCCCTCCATCAAGAAATGGCTTAGTATCGCGCTCCAAATACCCATTAATAACATCATCACAAAGGCGGTACGACACGCCACAACCGCCAACTAAAGCCCAACAAAATGTTCCCCCAAAAGTAGCCGCACAATGGTCAGACGTCAGACCTCAGACCTCCCCACCGCAACTGAACAATTAACTCCTTTCAAGCATTTTAAATCCTTCCCCACAACACAAAAACGGGCACACAAGCATTCCTGCCGTGTCTCGGCACAGACCCAACCTTAACCCGATAAAGGCTCATTAATTTATCATTTCACCTCTTTTGGTGTGAGATAAAAAGCAACCGAAACACGCCGAGTAGCATTAGAGGTAGGGTACGGAACGTTCAGCCTCTGGGTGGGCACCCCACGGCAGAGATTCTATTTCTATCCCTCTCTGTCGCCCAGCCAGACCACCACCAACCACCTGATTGTCGATTAATTTATTCACCTGAATGGGAATGTGTCTGCTTATTTATGCCCGCTCGTTAACCCCTCCAGCAGAGATGTCATCTCATTAACGCGCGTTCCACATTCCCACAGCGACCAACAAAACTGTCCTCGTCGCGCTGCAACAACAAAACGCAAGAAGAAGATGTTTGGTCATCATCGGCACAGAGGACCCAGAAGAAGGATGCATAACGAAGAAAAATCACCCGAAATTCTCCAAATGACACTTTTCTACTAAAACACACGCACACATGGACATGTGCGACACGATGAAGACATTATTCTGGACCACATAACGCAGTGCGCAGCGGAATCCCGCGTCCTCGAGTATGCGGCACCTCTAAGCTGCGCGCTGAGATCGATGAAGGTCGCCCAAATAACTTGTTTAGCTTGTCCCTGTCGATTTAATTGCCCGGGTCCAGGGACGATAAACTGTTTATCGCATCGCCTCTAACATGCGGACCGAAATTTATCTGCAATAACTCATTGGCTTAATAGCGGACTCCGACCGTTTCGCACCACACTGATCGTCCGGCATTCAGAATCCACATTCAAACGAGACGAATGTAAATCGACGAATATCTATCTGTTGGATACAAAATGGAGGGGGGGGCGACAAAATCCGACATTAAGCCGCAAAGACGCCGACGCACGCTGCAATGCGGAGGTCCGCAGTGGGAAATGTATCTTTCGGGTGACTTTTTGGCCACAAAAGACATGCGTCGTGTGTAGGCTCTACAGCGAGATAGACACTTGACTAAGTATGTTGGCGGGCGGGGTGTAGCGCCGATCACAGTCGCCCATAAATTCCGACTAATAAGCACTTTTGTACGAGTCTAGTTACAAATATGGACGCGTTGTTTGTTAACATTCATGACATGTCATCTGTGGATAGGTCTTTAAGTTAAAGTTTGATGGGCATAAGCGGGATTCATTGCGTGTATCTTGGATCAACATATACAACGTCTCAATCGTAAGCGCAGCGCCTACATGTGGTTAGCTGGGATTCTCTGTTTTTGGTTATGGGCCATTACTCTTGCGACTATCTGTCTATCGGCTTAGTGTTGCCCAAATAAGGGTCCGAGGTGGCAAAGTATGTGAATCAAAATTTATTATTTTTGGTCAGTGAACCAGAAACATGTGCGAGTTTGAATTGGGTGTGAGAGGCTCTCCATGAATGGCTGGAATTCTGGTGGGTTGATGTGAATGGAGGAGAACGCGTGATCCACCTACGTGGTGGTTCTATGGGAACTTTGACAATGTGTGGCATGCTGAGATGCTTTTAGAAGTGATGTGCTCTTTGAATGAGGTTAAGATTCGGTGTTTGGAGATGGAAAACGCGTGAGAATAGTGAACTCCTACCATCTCCAAATGTAGTTGGATGATGGAATGTTACTATTTCTGCACAGGCCCAAGCTTAAGAAGGGATTACATTGTAGTGATTATGTTCAATGCCCACATAGATATCCAAATTAGATGTTCTCAATGTGAATGTTACCTTCGTCATCGGGTTATAAATAAATTGGTCTTTGCAACAGTGAGTTACCAAAATAGCCTTGGCTTTTGCCAAAAGAGTTAGCTGATACGCAGTTCTGTTGAATACGTATGTTGTTGAAAACGTATGGTTTACTGTTTTATATTTTGACACCGGATCTCAGTAGACCACCATGAATAATGGATTCGAAAGCTGAAATGTTTATCTATGTTTGCAGCCCAAGAACTGCTGATCTAGCTACTCTACAGGTATATAATAAAATTTGTAAGTCAAGCAACTTAAAGTTATCAAGGATCTTTCAGATCAAAAAAAATATCAAAAGGAACGCTGAAGATATTAAAGTCGAAATTTGCAGATCACGTGATCAATTAACAACTGCCAACGTCAATTATCCGCCAAGATCGTGCGATTTGACGAGCTTGGACTTTCTTTTCCTTTTGGGTATTATTAACATTTGGGTTCACTACTCACGGAGCAACTATAAGAGCCTCGATAAGGACTGATTTCATTACTTACGACCATGCTAAACAAAATAGGGACATTAAACAGGAGAGGTGCAGCCGAACAACTGCAATCAAGGACTTCGCGCAGCGCGTTTCCCTTTACCCCTCGATTAACTCCATTCCATTAGCATCGAATGTCGAAGAACAATGGTGACGATGTCAAACAGCCATTAAATCAGCCGCTAGGTTCTCCGAGCCCACCAGCAAGAAACCCCTAGTTTGATGGAGAAATGCCTACAGATGGCCAAAGCCAAGAATGAGGCCTACAAGGCTAAGCTGCAGGTGAAGACGAGCGGATTTTCAGAAAAAAGAAAAAAGGATGCAGTCGAGATGAACGAGGAAATATCGTAGTTGAAACACAGTCGATGCTGAGGATATGGAGAACCACTTCTGCAGACTGTTAGACGGCGATGACGAACAATATTCCGCTGTCAGGTAAAGCAAAGCAATAAATATAAGCGACGACAGCGAAAACTATCAACCCCTCGCCTTAGTGAAGTGAGGTGAAGTGAGGATTGCAATGTCTAAAATCAAGCCAAACAAGGCTGCAGCAAATAACAGCTTTAGAGCCGAGTTTATAAAGCCGGTGGAGATCATTTGGTTAGTAATATTCATCAACTCATACTCCAAATTTTGTAGGATGAAAGTATGCCTGAAGATTGGAACCGCAAGATCGTTTTCCCGATCCACAACTGATCAAAACTTCACACTTCGGCAGATCCTGAAAAAAAAAACCAAGAAGTATACATCAATACTCACCACCTATTGATAAATTCCAAAACCGCATGCTACAGCATTTATAGAGACAAGCTATACAGACCCATGTCCAGATTTGGTATACCTCCCAAACTCGTCCATCTGTGCAGTATTCTCGCTGCTTCATCAGGGTCGGAAATGATCTTATCGAAGCCATCGATACCAAAAAAGGATTTAGATAATGCGATGTCATTGGACTTTTTTTAAATGATTCTTGAAAGGATTGTGTAAAACTTCCGAGCCAGCACCAGAGGCACAATCTTTCATAAATCGGTGCAGAAAATGATCAAAAAACTCCGTATTGGACTTTTGATATCGCTACCTAGCTATATATTTTTCCGTTATAAATTTAAAGTTTTCAATTTCTAAAACCAATTACTGCTATTGACCTTCTTTTTTCTTGTGCGCAGAAGTTCAGTCTGTTTAATAACTCTTGGAGTTAAATCCACAGGATTTATAGAAGATGAGATAGCATATCAGTTTTAAGGCTTCTATAATGTTTCCGGGGAAGTAAGTTAATGTGACATTTGAAAAGACGTTTTTGTAAATCTTCCGCCGAAGTAATATAGAAGTGTGACCTGTTTAGAGCTTTAGACTGAAGGCTTATATCAGCTGTGACTACTTCGGTTTTTATGCGATGACTTACCACACAGAAGGTCTGGGTACGATTCTAAGACGTGGCAACACCAACATATTTGTATACCCTATTCTATTAGTTTTGCTACATAGATTGTAACATAGAGAAATAATTTAGCTAGATATACTTCAAAATATATGGATCGACTCAGAATCGCTGAGTCGATTGAGCCATGTCTATCTGTCCGTCCGTCCTTCCGTCTGTCTGTATGTCACCGATTTTTAGGCCTTAAATTTTTAGCTAGGATGATCAAATTTGGTAATTAGGATCCATGTCCGAGGCTACAGAACAAGTGTACTAATTTTCAAAATCCGCCCACTGCCACGCTCACTTTTTAGAAAAATGTTCATTTTGGTTAAACGGTTAAGAATTTTGAAAAACTTTCTGGGAAAAAAAATGACTACGACCATTTGTGCGCCCCTTTTTTTATATATCTAAAATCGATGAAATCCTTGACCGATTTGGCTAATTTGTTAAGATCCACATGAAATGAGAAGTTGCAATTGAATGTGCAAATCAATGAAAATCCAATGTGCAATATTTCCAAGAACAGTGCAGGATTTACGAAACAATCCTGATGGTGATGATTCTGTTGGCAGGTGATTTTCGGCAAACATTGCCATTAATTCTACGGTCAACGCCAGTCGATGAACTTAATGCATATGTTTGAAGTCGTCCATTTTATGGAAACACCTCAAAAAACTCAAGCTGAATACGAACATGCATGTCGATCTGCAGAAGGACCAATTTGAAGTTTTTTTAAAACAATTGCTGGACATTAGCAACGGCAAAATCCCCGTCGCTTTCTGTCAGCTTACCGAATTAAAATCCGAAAGGGGCTTCCAAACATTGTACAAATTTAAAAATTATTTCCATTATTTCCCACGATGATATCGTCAACTATCCAACCGAGTTGTCAATTTCATTGCATTTTTCATCTTCATGAAACTCACTAAAACACTTTTCGTAGGTTTCAGCGGAAGACTCCATTGTTTTCTCTAAAAGAGACAACTAAAAAATAAGCCATATGTGTAGTAGAGGCTCTTTAGGCAAAATTTGAGACGTCCTTCTCGAGCTGAGACAGTACTCGACTAAGCCTTGTTAGTTTCATTTTATTTGCTTACTCAAATCGTGTAAATTTACAAAGAAAGTAAAATAAATGCACTTACTTGTGATGCTGAATTTTTATATTTCTATCCAGAAAGTTCACTGCTTGCCTTTGCAGTCCGTTTCATTTTTGAATTTCAAAAATGAGCACAAATTCAACAATGGCACAACGCATTATTTATTTTATAATTTAATTTTAACCTTTTGTAAAATCGACAATTGAGTTGTTCATTAAACTATCTCCCTCGCAAGTGTGATGTCTCTTTTTTGAGGAAAACAATTTAACAATGAGATATTTTATATGGTGGGAGATATGTGCGTTGTCTCTTTCATTAGAAAGTGAAAATCACTTTGTTTTCATACGGATGATGTCAGTTTGGCATTTGACAGTTTGACACTGACTTTGTCCCGAACAACTCTATTGAAATTAATATTGAAACAAACACACAAAGAAAACAACACAAAATTAATCCGGCTCGAAGGACCGGGTGTTGAAAAAAGAAAACATCGCAAACTCTTTTGTTATTTTTAAAAAAAAGGGTTAAACGAATAATAATAGCTATTAATTCGTAATAATGTTTAATGAAATTGTTTCATTGTTTCAATTTATAAACAAAATTATTATATGCATCGGAAGCCAAATGTAAACCATTTGTTATTGAATTGCAAGTGCACCGCACAGTGGTCAACAGAAGAATTAACATAAATAATTAAGTAGAGAAACAAAATATGGATAAATAAAGTATGTACAGAATTTCGTTTTCGTTGTTTTTGAGTTTTTGTAAGGCTTCCATAAAGAAATCTTATAGAAGTACTATAGGGTGGCGAAATAGTGTCGATAGTACTTTATCTGTGCTAAATTGTTTGTTGGGTAGGACATGTAGAGCGAATGGACACCAATACTCCGGCTCGCAAAGTCTTCGATTTCCAGCCAGACGTCGGACGCATTAAAGGAAGGCCTCGCCTTAAGTGGCGCGCACATATAGAAACCGACATCAATGAACTTGCAGTGCGCAACTGGAGGCAGTTAGCTAAGGATTGGGCTACATGGAGAGTCATGCTGGTTGAGGTCTAGGTTCATCCCGGAGAAGGATTTATGGCAATTACATTGGCCAAATGCTTGTAATGGCTTCGGTGGAATACCTTTATCTGATGGTCCAAATTTGCAATAACTCTGAGACATAATTGTGGCTCAATATCCTTATTGTGCCGAATTACCTCATCCTTTACCTCTTGAATTTTTCTTGGCTTGTTGACGTACACTTTTTCTTTTAGATATCCCCAAAGAAAAAAGTCCAACGGTGTCAAATCACATGGTCGTGCCGGCCAATTAATATAATAACATCGCCACGACGCACGTGAGATAACACGGCCATTGAATTTCTCGCGCAAAAGAGCCATTGTTTCGTCGGCTGTGTGGCAAATGGCACCATCCTGTTGAAAGTATATTTCGTTCAGGTCCATATCCTCAATTTCTGGCCACGAGAAGTCCGTTATAATCTCGCGATAGCGAACACCATTCAAAGTAACTGCTTGGCCGACCTGATTTTTGAAGAAGTAAGGCCAGATGACACCGCCAGCCCATAAATCGCACTTCTTGTGGATGCATCGGTTTTTCAACAATCACTAGACGATTCACATTTCCAAAATGCGGCAATTATGCTTGTCCACTGAGGTGAAAGTGTTTCTCGTAGCTGAAAATGATTTTCTTTGTTAAGTCACCCATTCAATTCTGTCTGTTCAACCAACCATTCGAATATTGACGACGCTTGAAATGGTCAGTAGGCTTGAGATCTTGACTCAATTGAACCTAGTAAGCGTGTAAATTCAAATCTTTATTCAAAATTCGCATCAGTGATGTTCGCGAGAAGTTCAATTGTTGGGCACAATGACGAGTCGAGGTTGACGGCTCTTCTTTTTTTTCGCAGAACGAGCATGCACATGTGTTTTCAGATTTCCTACAGACCAGGTTTGCTAAAATTTGCTCACAATTCTCCCGATTGTGGACACATTTGGTTGATTATGCTGACCAAAAAAAATCACGAAGTACACGAAATACATTTTGATTTGAACGCCCATTTTCGTAAGAGGCTTCAACAATCTTAATGCGCTGCTCAATTGTGTACCTCTCAATGGTTGAATTTATGAAACACTGAAACAAAGAAATGTCAAATCAAGTTAAATTAAGTTAAAAAACTTGACGTTAAGGTGTGTCTCACAATTAACATCGTGTATTATGGTTGGGCCACCCTTTGCAACATACTACCATAAATAACACTTTTCACAATAATATTGTTGTAAACAATTATTGACATAAATAATTAAGTAAAGAAACAAAATATGGATACATAAAGTAAAACAGATTTTTATTATTTTCGTTGTTTTTGAGTTTCTTTAAGGCTTCCATATGGAAATCTTATAGAAGTCCTGTAGGGTGGGGAAATAGTGTCGATAGTGCTTTATGGGAGCGAAATTGTTAGTTGGGTAGGACATGCAGAGCAAATGGACACCAATACTCCGGCTCGCAGAGTCTGTTGATTGAGGACCAGGTTCATTTCAGGCTATAGCGCCACTTGACTTTTTGATCAATTTTATTTGGCCCACCTAACTGATTTTTTTAAAGTTTATCCCAACAACGAACAATCAATATTCTCTGCCGAATGCTATTCCCGGATGTTTTCATGATCTATTGGAGGAGTTAATAACGGGTCCGCCATCTAACGTTTTTTTTTCAACTAGTGCTTATTTCGTGAATGGTAACACTTAGCTCATGTCTGATTTGACAGATAATTAGTTTTATCCTTCCGCTTAACGAATATGGTTGTGTATACGCTTGAACAACGCTGGGAAATATTGAGACATTACTTTGAAAAGCATGGTAATGTTGCACAATGTGTGCGAAAATAGCGTACGGATTTTGGAAGAAGAGAAGCACCGTCAGCTCCGTATGTTCGTTATCTTGTGAAAAAAAGTGAAAGAAACTGGCATCCTCATCAATAAACCCAAAGCGTGAAAAGCCAAAAACAGTGCGTACACCCGAGAATATTGCTGCTGTGGCAGAAAGTGTGCTTGAAGCGCCATCAACATCAATTCACCGTCGTTCTCAACAATTGAACATTCCGGAGACATCATTGAGACAAATTTTGCATAAAGACCTTGGTATGACGCCATACAAAGTCCAATTCGTTAAGGAGTTGAAGCCAATTGACCATCCAATCCGTTTTCGTTTTGCTAAGTGGGCCTGCGATCGACATAGAGAAGATGCCGATTTTGCCAAAAAAATCATCTTTTCAGATGAAGCTAATTTTGATCCTGGCGGGTATGTAAACAAGCAAAATTGTCGCATTTGGGGCACATAAAACCCACACGCATACATTGAAAAGCCGATACACCCAAAACGAGTCACTGTTTGGTGCGGATTTTGGTCCAGAGGCATAATTGGGCCATTTTTCTTCGAAAATGAGCAAGGAGTGGCCGTTACAGTCAATGGCGATCGTTATCGGGCCATGTTGAACGAATTTTTGTTCACAAAAATTGAAGAGGAGGATATTGGCAACATTTGGTTTCAACAGGACGGCGCTACGTACCACACAGCCGAAGCTACACTCGATGTTTTGCGCCCTGTTTTTGAAGATCGCATTATCAGCCGCAGAGCTAATGTCGTTTGGCCACCTCGGAGCTGCGATTTGACACCGTTGGACTATTATTTGTGGGGTGCCGTAAAAGATAAGTGTTACGCCGACAAGCCAGAGACAATTGACGCTTTAAAGGACAATACTCGTGAAGCCATTGGTGAAATACAGCTGCACACAATCGATAATGTGCTTAAAAAATGGACCGATCGTGTATGCTACTGCATGGCCAGCCGAGGCAGCCATTTGAATGAAATTATCTGCCATTATTAACCGGAAGGATTGTACTTTCAAATAAAAAAAGGAATTTGAGAAAATATTCAGTAGTTTTATTTTATAGCATTTTCAAAAAAAAAAGTTATTTGGCGGACACTCTTCATCGGAAGCCAAATGTAAACCATGTGTTGTTGAATTGCAAGTGCACCGCACAGTGTTCAACAGAAGAATTGACATAAATAATTAAGTAAAGAAACAAAATATGGATAAATAAAATATGTACAGAATTTCGTTTTCGTTGTTTTTGAGTTTCTGTAAGGCTTCCATAAAGAAATCTTAAAGAAGTACTATAGGGTGGCGAAATAGTGTCGATATAACTTTATGGGAGCGAAATTGTTTGTTGGGTAGGACATGTAGAGCGAATGGACACCGTTACTCCGGCTCGCAGAGTCTGTTGGTTGAGGACCAGGTTCATTTCAGGCTATAGATCCACTTGACTTTCGGTCAATTTTATTTATCCCACCTTACTGATTTTTTTTAAGTTCTTCCCAACAACGAAAAATCATTATTCTCTGTCGAATGCTATTCCCGGATGTTTTCAGAATCTGTTGGAAGAGTTAATACATTAATTTGCAGGTTTTCAAATATTTTGCCTCTTAATTTGGCCAAGTTTGAAAATCGTAAAATATTTACATGCCTCGCAGTGAGAAAGTTACTTACGACCCAGTTGTGCACACACCACTCCTTTCAAGTGTTAGCAATAGGCACGCTCTTGAAATCCTTAGAATTGTCAGGACATATTCGATATTCCGATGGAAATCATTTAACCGCCCTTATCGTGAACCTATTTCCACAAAAATAAGTGTAGCAACCAAGCACCTACTTAGGATTATGGGTTAACATGGTCTTTGCATTCCGAAATTAGTATTCAATTCGCAGAAGGCTTACTCTCCCTCGTCATGCATGCGTTACACCACATATCACGTCTGCAGCTTGTTATTGCGGGTAATTTTTTGCTTATCAATCGATAGACATGCCCCATTTGGTGATGTACTATGCAGATGAATTTCTCCTTACAAAGCACTCGAGCACAAAAATTCATCAAGCTGTACATTTTCATCAAATTAAGTCATAAAAATGTAAGGGACACCAAAAGCAGCTTCAATCTACTACACAGCACAAGTGCGATACACAGAATTTAAAAGCCTACGTACCGAGGCAATTTGCACACGCTTCCGGTACCCCAAACACCCACCACGTTAAGCACGCCTTCCCCTGCATACAAATTTTGTTTACGATGGTTTTTTATGGGCTTTTAAGTTTTTATTGTTCATCGGGCGGGCGTTTGATCAAAAAGTAATCAAAATCAAAAAAAAAGACAAAAACACCAATTACAAGCACTAACGCTACACCCAGGCTGGCGAACTATAAAAGGACGACCATTACTTGGCCATTTATGTCACGGCCAAGGTCAAAATTCGATTAACCATTCAAATCGTAAATTTCAGCCCAAACAAGTCCATCGATTAACGGACGGAATGGAACACCTAAAGCGGACCCCGAAACTGACTGCAAAGAGCACCGCAGTACCTAATCCGCTTCCGATTAAAACCGATACACGTTTGCGACTGCGCGGCGGCGTCAATCATTTTGATTGGACAATCAGAGCCCAAGTTATGGACGTGAGAACTTATTCCGTGATACCTCGACGTCATCGAATTAAGAATAATTCTGTCGGGCGCATTAATTGGATTTCTGTCAGTTGCCCAGTAGTTAAGTAGGTAAGTATCCGCGTTGTCCCGTTCGGGACAAATTCAACGTAATCTCTGGTTGGAATGATCTCATCTCTCGACTTTCTACACTCGTCGGGGCTATAGGTGTTTACAAAACACTTGATTCGTGTGGCACAGCATTCGTAATCCAGCGATGCAGTGCGGCAGTGCGGCAGCGTTGCAGGGTAGGCGTAGCTGAATGGATTCGTTAGAATTCGGAGGGGAACCGGTGAAGGCTGCATGACTTAATTATCGAATGCTGGATGGACGCATGTCTTTGATGATTAAGCCTCTGATTAGGAGTGTTTGCCCGGGTACATTGTTGTAGATGAACGGTGGTAAGAACTGTGGGAAATGTTGAGACTTGGAGGTGCACTCCGAGATGGGAACGTGAAGTGTTTGTCATATAATTTCGCTTAATAGGACGCATTTAGATGTGTAATGTGGTTGAGGAGGTAATTCAACTTTTTGATGAGGAATGTAGAGTGGGTGTTTATCGGTAGTGGTATGGGAGTTGGGTTTCATTTTTGTTCAACTGGGAATATGATTGTGTTGTTTTAATTCTAGGCTGTGTCTGGACTTTTTCGCATTTTCAGATGTTTGAGATACTTCTGGTTAGCATTCGCAAGATACCAGGTTGTAGGTACCTATGTTTGTCTTACTGGAATCTAATTGCAGTTATTAGCCCTAGTGGCATTCCTGGTTGTTTGAAGGGGCGTAGAAGGAAAAGCAATTAGAAACCCTCTTGCAGAACTTAGGGTTAAAGAGAACAAAACCAAATGGGTGTACGCAGCGGCAACTATGAGGAGCATACATTCAACAATGTGTAGTATCAGGATAAGGAGATCTAGGGGCCAATTATTTAATACGATTATGGTTGCAATTACCTCGTTATCGTTCGAATTCGAGGTTCGTAGGAAGAACATCATAATTTTACGTGTGGCGGTTTTTTAACTGTTGAGAGTTGTCCCCAGTAAAAAGGTGCACTTGAAGCATAAAACCCTCATTCTGATAACACCAGGCGGTAGCATGGTTACTCACTTTTAGATACTCCTGGAACCAATATGATTTCTTGACAAATCTGTTTACTGACGATGTGCACATCATTTAGATTGCGATAGAAGAACTTACCATGATAATCTGTTCTGATTAGAGAGAGTGAGCTCGACCCATGCGAGGTAAGTCCTTATATTTCTTCCTTTTTCTCATCACTGTAGCTTTTGCAGAATTCGTTTCACGCAATATCCAGCCGAAGAGAAGGCCCCGCTAGGATACATTTTAATTAAGGACTTTGTAGGGATCAAGTGCTGGCCAAATGAGCTGTCATATATTGTAGAGGACGAGTTATTACCTCTTGTGGTTTGGTGTGGGAAGAGCTAATTTGTTCAACACCTTCGTAGCTCATTGGAATCACAAGCTATCGTGGAACCTTCATTACTGTAACATTGTCCTGCTGACAATTAGAGTTTGAAATTTTTGGCAATCCTTGAGTTTCCTATTTTACTTATTTACTTAAGAGGCACATCAGTCCGGAATGAATCTGGTCCTCAACCAATATGCCTCTCGCATTAGCCAGGCCCTTAGTTAGACTTTTAGAGTTACGCACTTTGAGTTGGTAGACGTCAGATTCAACAGATTCACTTAAGGCGTGTTGACAGTATAAACTCTCCATCTGGCTGGGAATCGAAGACTGCGAGCCGGAGTTTTGATGTATATTCGCTCTATGTGCCCTTGCCAATGAGGAGTTTTTTTTTTTTTATACTATGGGTATGTTGTTGTACCGCTTGAATAGATTTTGGTTGAATCTGAATTGCCTTCTTATTCTGAAGAAACAGTAGTTGCCAAGAGTAATTCTTCGTTTGATTTCTGACGAGATGTTGTTGTCAGAGTTAATAGCGGAGCCAAGGTAGACAAAGTCCAGTACTACCTCATAGTTATATCTGTCAATAGCGACGTTCTGTCCAATTGGCCGATGTTGTGTGTCCTTCGTGCTGACAGCATGTACTTAGTGTTATCCTCATTTACTGCTAAACCAATTTTTGCCGCTTCCTTCTATATACTAGCAAACGTGGCTATGATATCCCCTTGAATCCTACTGTGAACTTATGCTAATGGTAACACCTCAAGTGCGATCTTTTCTTTTTCATGTCGACAGGATTCTGTTCGTATCTTTTACACTTTGGTAAAACTTGCGGGCATCATTCCTGGACTAGCACCTCTATATACTCCTTGATTCTTCTGTAAAGATGGAAAGAGATTCTATATACTTCTAGTCGTTTCAAGGTTGAAGTCCATTTCGGTAAGTAGAAGCTCGGTTTTCTGTGTTAAATTTCATTGTAATTTTAGAGTTTTGGCACGACCCAAATTATTGCCTTTTTTTAGATTATCTCTCTAGGTACATTTGATCACTATATGCTGACAAAGATGTCAATCTGTATGAGATGTAGTACCTATATTGTATATCGGGATTTTAGTCTTTCCCGCTGCCTAGCACTAGTTCAAGATATTTGGATATTTTCGAGAATTGCAGTTGAATGCCATTGAGATTAGGTGGGATGTTCGGAATTCTATTTTTTTTGGGGGGAAATGACCATTTTGTTTAAGCTAGTTTCATATCCAGGCCATAGTATCCTCTCACTAAGGGCACTCACTCTCAGGCGGCAGTGGAGGAATTCCCTAGATGGAGTCAACGGTGGCGCCTACACCTCCAGTTTGATCGAACAGGTAATGTAATCCCTATATGAGCTGCTTCGACATAATTGAACACCAGGTCTATAGAGAATTCCAATACTGAGCCAGGGTGTTGGAAAAGAGTTGGTGGCGGAGGAGCCCTCAATGGGTCAACGGCAGCGCTCATATCCCAAAATGAGCTACTGACATCGGTATTTTTCCGGCCCGCTGTCCTGGGGTCAAAACAAGGGCCTGGCCCTCCAGGTTGGGGGTTGTGTTTTGGGTTAACTACGCATCCACGGAAAATACTATTGTTACGAAGCAACCAATAGCCTCGGAAAGGACTGATATTATTGTTGACGACCATGTTAAACGAAAAAAGGACAACGACGTTCCTGGAATGTGAGAACATTAAACAGGAGAGGTGCAGGCGAACAACTAGCGGAAGCCCTAAACTGCTACAAAGCAGACATTATGGGCCGGGCAAAAAGAGGATGAAAAACTGTGACATCTACCATGGACCGTGTTATAGTGAGCAGAAACAGCGACTATTTGGATGCGGATTTGTTATAGGTGCCAGACTTAGGCAAGAAGTCTTATGTTTCCAAGAAATTAGCGAACGCATTGTAACAATCCGCATCAAGGCCAAATTCGCCAACATAAGCTTAAATACGCGCTCATGCTCCGACTGAGGAAAAAGATGATATATAACTAAGGATAGCTTCTACGAGCTCCTCCGCAAAACCTATGAGCGACTTTCTGTTAAAATCGTGCTGGGAGATTTTAACGCAAAGGTAGCAGTACTGTCGGAAAATATAGCCTACACGACAACACGTCTGGTAACGGACTTAGGCTAATTGACTTCGCTACGGAACGAAATGCCACTTTAGCCAGCACACGGTTTCCTCACCACGATATTCTTAAGGGGACACGGCGGTCTCCAGATCAACGAACAGTCAACCAAATTGATCACATTGCGATAGACAAGAGGCACGCATCCAATATTTTGGATGTCCGAACATTCCGAGGGGCTAACATTGTCAAATGTTTCTATGTTGTATATATTCGATCTACCATTTATACTAGTATATAAATCGTATGATAGCAATAACTGTTATTTTTTTGAAAAGCAAACTGTAATCTCCATAAGAGAAGTAAGCTCAAGTCAGTTGCAGCCAGACCTCCACCAAGTAAGCATCATTAATAATAAAAATATCAAGTAAGAAAAGAGACATCATTGTTTTTCATTATACATTTTGGTCCTAATCGCGCCAGATATTAATAGGTATATACAGTCCAGTGTACAATTAAAAGAAAAGCGTTAAATTCCGGGTAATTCTAAGCATTTGAATTAAATTAAATCGGTGATCGGGAAAGCTAATCGGTAAATTAGTTAACAGACAAAAGTTGTTATATGGATTATGCTCAGCAACGGGAAATTTGTATGAGTATCGGGTGACAATAATAAGTGCTATTCCAAACGTGCGTCGCGTCGTTGAGTACATAGAGATAAGTGTTATAACTGTGCTGCTAAGTTGAACAAAAAAAAATAGAGACAGATTTTGGTAAATGCAAAATTAAATTGCTTTAATAATTGCTGTGATTGGAAAATAGCGGACTACACAGTACACACGTGTATTCGGTTACGGATTTTGATGGTTGACGAGATTGTGCTTCTCTTGTTGCTGTTGCACACGGCTGATGGACAAATCCTTCATTGAACTAACATAATAAGTATTCTGGAACCCAGGTAAATTCATTCTATAAATATATAAATATATATACATAGTTGTATTTACGATGTCGATCGAAGAATTAAAACGAAAAAGAGCTACAATTAAAGGGCAATTAACACGTGGTTGTAATTTTATTAATGATGCTCCTGGGGATGACCCATGTTTAAAAGAGTTGATTGAGGAGAGGTTAGAAAAGCTGTCAGATTATTTTAAAAAGTTCAATGATGTTCAGTTTTGGATAGAAGGATTAATTACGGACGAGGATGAACTCAAAGCTGAAAGTGATGGTCAAAGGGATGATATAGAGGGAAAATATTATCAAGCGAGGGCTAAGGGGAAATCTTTGTTAAAAGCATTAACCGTTCAAAAAGGGTCAGAAAATAACAATGAAGTAATTGTTCAAGAAAGTTCGATAGACAAGATCAATTCAGCACTCGGGGTTCTAATGGATCATCAAGCTGCACTCGGTGAGCTTGTTTCACGGTCACAACAACCTGCTTCTCAAATTGGTGCAGCGCAGTCAGCGGTGTTCCAATCACCTGATGTTGCACAAGAGGTTGCGCAGCGAATAGATGATGGTGAACATATTTCCATTCAAGCTCCTGTGCAGACATCTGTAGCTTCCGCGATATCTTACCCCCATTCGGAAATTAAGCTTACGCCGATTAAACTACAAACATTTGATGGTAAATTCAAAAATTGGCCTAGTTTTCATGATATGTATGTGTCACTCATTCATAATAATCCCAAATTGAGTAATACACAGAAATTTTATTATTTGAAGAGCTCTTTATCTCATGATGCTGCAGCGGTTATAAATAGTTTTGATATCACAGAAGCCAATTACATACCAGCATACGAACAGTTAGTGGCAACATATAGTAAGGAAAACTTTATTGTTGAGGAACACCTTAAAACTATAATGGATCAACCAGGATTGAATCATGTATCAGAGGAAGGACTTAGGGCTTTGAAGTCATCAGTTAGTGACTCTGTAGGGGCTTTGAAAGCAATGAAAATCCCAACGGATTATTGGGACTGCTGGCTGGTATTTGTGGTGTCGTCAAAATTAGATAAATTTTCTCAACAACTATGGAGGCGAGAAAGTGCTCAAAAGAAGAGTCCAACATTCAAAGAGCTTCTTGAATTCATTGACAGGAGAATCTATGAAGTCTGTACGATTGGATCACGAAGTATTCAGAAACCTTCATTGCATAGATTTAATCCGCCCAATAGAGCTAGGTGTGCAGCGGTTTCTTCGTCTTCTGCTTGCATGTTTTGTCAGGAAAATCATCTGGTGGAAAAGTGCCCAGGATTTGGTAAATTAAGCATAAAGGAGAAACGGGATTTCGTTAGAGACAATAGATTATGTTTCAACTGTTTAAAAAAGGGACATTTAAGCAAAATCTGTCGGTCGTATTGCTGCCAAATATGTAATAGGAAACATCACACATCGCTCCATGAGGCTTCGGGAAGTGTGGATCCAGGGTGTTCTACATATCCAACTGGAAAAGAATCTAAAGGTCAAGGGTCATCGTCATGTAATGGGGAAGGTATTAATGCTTTGTCAACAACACAAAACTCGATGTCGTTTGCATCCATTTTACCAACTGCATTAGTTTTTGTTATGGATTCTTCAGGCGGGTGGCAATTGTGCCGTGTACTATTGGACTCGGGGTCTCAAGTTTCTCTTATCACTGAAGCATGTGCTCAAAGACTGAAACTTTCTCGAACAAACGCACGTATTGCAATTAACGGAGTGGGTACTGATGTTTCGAACTTTACTAAGGGAAGAGTGAATTTGCAAATAAAATCTCGCATACAAAATGAACAACTTTTAGTACCAGCTTATGTTTTAAAGAGAATAGTTTCAAATTTGACTTCGGTTGCAATTGGAGATGATTGTAGGCGTATGATTCAAGGGCTCACTTTAGCCGATCCTTCATTTGAAGCACCGGCAAAGATCGACATATTGTTAGGGTGCGATGTTTTCTTCCGCATCATGGGCATGCAAAAAAGGGAATCAGATAGTAAATCATCATTAGCACTAGAAACTATTTTTGGCTGGATTATTTCGGGTAACCCACAAACTAATCATGGAGGGATTGGAAACATTACATTGACAACTTGTTTGGATATTGACAGAACGCTTAGACAGTTTTGGGAAGTTGAAAATATAAGTGATAGGAATATGTATACTGAGGAAGAACAGAGGTGCGAGGATCATTTTGTAGCAACTCACACTCGTCTATCTAATGGTCGTTATATGGTAAGACTGCCATTTAAACAATTAACCGAAAGGTTAGGGAATTCAAAAAATATGGCAGCTCGCAGATTTGGTATGTTGGAAAGGCGATTTCAAACCGACAGTGTATTGAAAAGAGAGTATTCAAAATTTATCGAGGAATATCTATCGTTGGGCCATATGGTGGAAGCAAGTTGGAGAGATAGGGAAATGAAAGAAGAAGAGTCTTTTTACATGCCACATCACGCGGTATTTAAATTAGATAGCTCAACTACTAAGCTCAGAGTAGTATTTGATGCCTCTGCTGCAAGCACATCGGGACAGTCTCTCAATAGTATTCTTCTAAATGGACCTAAAATACAATCTGATCTTGTCGAGATTCTGGGTCGGTTTCGAATGCATCGGATTGCCTATACTGCAGACATTGCTAAAATGTATCGACAGGTGTTGATGCATCCTGAAGATGTACATTTCCAAAGGATACTGTGGAAACAATCTGGAAGCGGGTTGGCCAAGGAATACAATCTTCAAACGGTAACATATGGGACGACATCTGCTCCGTTTTTAGCCATAAGGACTTTAAAGCAACTAGCTTTAGATGAACAGGCTCAACATCATGTAGGAGCAGAAAATCTATTGAACAATTTTTATGTGGACGATTTTATGGGAGGATGCGATACGATTGAAGAAGCGTTGGGTGTCAAAACTGATTTATGCGAGTTACTAGCTAAGGGAGGATTTGATCTCAGAAAGTGGGCGTCTAACTCTGCTGAGTTCTTGAAGCACATTCCATAGCATTGCTTAGAAATGTCAGCTTTAAGTCTTTCTGAAGATATGGCAGTAAAAACTCTTGGTCTCTATTGGAATCCATCGAAGGATATTTTCTTCTTCAGAGTATCAATAGGCGAGTGCAGAATAGGTAGTAAAAGGGTTGTTCTATCTGAAATTTCAAGGGTTTTCGATCCATTTGGATGGGTCAGTCCGTCAATAATCTTGGCAAAGATTTTAATCCAAGATTTTTGGATTGCTGGGGTATCCTGGGATGATCACCTTCCACCTACACTGATGACAAAATGGTTGACTATAAGACAGAACTTAAGATGCTTGGAAAACATTTCCATTCCTCGATGGATAAGAACTGAAAGGGCAGGACATCGGAAGCAATTACACGGTTTCTCAGACGCGTCGGAGCGAGCATACGCGGCATGTGTTTATATGTCCGTACATACTAAAGACAAATGTTTTGTATCTCTGCTTGCATCGAAAACCAAGGTTGCACCGGTTAATCGCATCAGCATACCAAAATTGGAGCTATGTGGTGCCCATCTGTTAGCAAGATTGATTGGATCTGTCAAAAAAGGTATGGGTTTAGATGATGCTGATTGTTATGCATGGACAGATTCGCAAGTAGTTTTGGCGTGGCTCTCTCAACATCCGTGTAAATGGAAAACATTTGTGGGGAATCGGACATCGGAGATCTTGGAAACTGTTCCTAAGAGTCAATGGCGGCATGTACCTTCAAAGCTGAACCCTGCGGATTGTGCATCAAGGGGACTTCAACCAAACATATTACCCACATTCGACTTGTGGTGGAAGGGACCTGCATTTTTAAGGGATATCGACGCAATCGAAAACAAATTTATTCTAAAAAATCCTGAAACTGATCTGGAGAAAAGGCAGTCTACGTTTTCGCTAGCAACTTTAGAAACAAATAATCTTGGGAATCCGATTCTTCGTCGCTTTTCTTCACTAACAAGGCTCAAACGGATAACGGCATGGTGTCGAAGATTCATTTATAATTCGAAAATAAAGCAAGATGATGAGGAAAAGAGATTATATGGACCACTTTCAACAAAGGAGCTGGAAGCAGAGTTATGTTTTTGGATCAGGGAAACTCAAAATTCAGAATTTTCATCGGAATTAAATAGGTTAAAAAATTCAAAAGCAATACGAAGGGATAGTAATTTAAAATCGTTGGATCCTTTCGTTGGTAATGATGGTTTGTTAAGGGTGGGTGGAAGAATCCAAAAGGGAAAGTTTGATTTTCAACAAAAGCATCCGCCAATTCTGCCTAAAGATTCTTATTTGACAGCTTTAATTGTTGGGTATTATCATATAAAGTATTTACACGCGGGCCCACATCTTATGCTTGGAGTTATAAGGCAAAATTATTGGATACTACATCTAAAAGGAGTTGTTAAGAAGTTCGTTCGGAGGTGTGTTAAGTGTCAACGATACAATGCTCGGCCTTTGGAGCAACAAATGGGTAACTTACCACAGGTACGCCTAGAAATGTCAAAACCATTTACTAATACAGGAGTGGATTATGCGGGGCCTTTGAGTATTAAAACGTCGAAAGGTCGCGGGGCGAAACATGAAAAATGTTATGTGGCTCTTTTTATTTTGCTTATCAACGCGAGCAATTCACTTAGAACTCGTCTCGGATTTAACTTCAGATGGTGCGATTGCTGCTTTAAAAAGGTTTTTATCACGGAGAGGTGCTGTCAAACGAATTTTGATTGACAATGGGTCAAATTTTATTGGGGCATCTCGTGAATTAAGGGGCCTTTATAAATTATTTGAATCAGCAGACCCCGTTCATAAATATCTAGCTGAAGAGGAAATTTCTTGGGAATTTATTCCTCCACATGCGCCTCATTTCGGAGGGATTTGGGAAGCCGGCGTCAAGTCGACCAAATTTCACCTGCGTCGAGTTATGGGACAAACATCTCTAACTTTTGAAGAGCTTAGCACTCTACTTTGCCAAATAGAGATGTGCTTAAATTCTCGTCCTTTGACTGCCGTTATAGACGGCAAAGATAGTTTAGAACCATTAACTCCAAATTTTCTTCTTACAGGTGGTCCAACAATGACATTACCTGAACAGAATTTGTGTGATACAAGAATAAATACTCTTTCTCGTTGGCAATACACACAGCGTCTCCAGCAAGAATTTTGGCGAAGGTGGCAACGTGAATATCTTTACCAACTACAACAGAGAACAAAGTGGACCCTGAAGAGACGCAATATGGAGTTAAACGATCTAGTTTTAGTTGTGGACAACAACCTTCCAGCAAGCAAGTGGCTAATGGGTCGAGTTGTGAAGCTGTTTCCTGGTGAAGATGACCTTGTTCGAGTTGTCGAAATACGTACAAAATCCGGCATTATGAGACGTGACATATCTAAATTGGCATTACTTCTTCCTAACGAAGACTAAATTTACTTTTTTTTTTTTTTGTATTTTGATTAATATGTTTATTATACCCCTTCGGGTTAGGGGTCAGAATATACCCGAGGTAAGGCATGCCTGTCGTAGAAGGCGACTAAAATCCACTCCCCGTATACCGAGTGTAAAGCGTATACAAACAACAAAAATGCAATGAGTACAACGAAAAGATTTACTACCCCAGGTGGCAATTCAGTTTCACTGGAAAATCCACCCTCTACGGAGGTCGGCTCTACGGATTCTGGGGAGAGCCAATTATTGCAAATGTGTAACCCTTTCGGGAAAAGTTCAAGGGTAACGAGGTCACCTACATCAGGATCTCAAAAAAATATATGTGTCTCAAGGAGCTCGACAACACCAGAAGTGTCAGCCCACGAAAAACGAGACTCAGTGAAAAATAAGAGCCTAAAGGAAGAAAACGACGTTCTTCGAACAAGGCTTAACAATGTCGAACTGCTCTGCGAAGAGCTTCGTAAAGAAATTCTCCATCTAAAGGAAGAAAATATGACTCTGAAGAGTTCATTTAAAATACCAAAAACAAGTTCAAACGGCCCCGTGAATTCGGAATACCACACGGATGAAGAAGAACTCAGTCGCGAAACTGACTGGATCTTAAAGAAAAGACCAGTTAAAAAGAGGAAAGCTGTATCCTCTCCTGAAATAATAAACCGCGACAAAGAGATTATTAACAAAGCGAAACAGCTAAAACAACGTCCCCCACCGCCAATTAATGTGATCGGTATTGACGACTTTAACAAGTTGCATACCTTGCTAAAATCGTTGCCATTATCGGGCTACCAAGTAACTTCGCTAAGAAAAAATACATGGAAAGTCTGCGTAAAAGACCCTGAAAGTTACCGTCTATTATCTCGCAAGCTTAATATCGATAAAATAGAATGGTATTCTTTTGAAAATAAATCTGAAAGGCCTTTACGCGTTGTAGCTAGAGGGTTACATGCGTCGTGCTTAAAGGATGACATTGTAAATGATCTGAAAAACAGGCAATATAAAGTCATAGATGCCGTTAACATTGTCAAACGAGACCAAAAGCAAAAAGATGGCGAAGGAAATGTAATAAAACGCGGCCTTCCTTTATTTATACTCACTTTCGATAAAACAGAAAGTTTGAACAAAATTTATGAAATAAAAACAATACTTAATATTGTTGTAAAAATAGAGCCTATGCGTAAGGATTCCAAACTAGTTCCCCAGTGCAAGCGCTGCCAAGGATACAATCATACGCAAAGCTATTGTCAAAAAGAACCGCGGTGTGTAAAATGTGCCGGCAATCACCTGACGGTAGATTGTATGTCAGATAAGAAAGCTCTTGCTATCTGCATTAACTGTAAAGGCAATCATCCGGCAAATTATCGCGGCTGCGAAGTAGCTAAAGAGTTGCAAAAAAGACGGACGAAATTTAATAGTATTAATTCACAGAAATTAAATTTAAACAAGCAACAGCCTAAAATTCCGATTAAAAATATGTCGAAGAAAAAGCAGGCCATAATCGAAGAACCTAAATGTCCACAAACTACGCGGCCATCAGATATCCGTTCGGATCTTGTACATCCAAAACCAAATGTACAAACGTATGCTCAAGCTACAGTATCCAATAACGCCCAAAAAAATATCTCACCTGACCCAGTTTCAAATGTATTTTCGATTATTCTTTCAAAACTTGAGGAACAAAGCAAAACGAATAAACTTATTTTTGACAGGCTCGTTAAGCTCGAAAATAGTATTCGCAATAGAAGTACCCCACCTTTAACATGAATAGATTGCTTAAAATTCTTACGTGGAATGCCAATGGCCTTTGGCAAAAACTTGGAGAACTTGAATTATTTATGCAGGAAAAAGATATAGACATCTGTTTAATATCCGAAACTCACGCAAAGAGTAATTCGAACTTAAAAATAAAAGGTTACCTCGACTATCATGCTCTACATCCATCGAATAAGGCTAGAGGTGGAGCCTCACTATATATAAAAGAGTGTATCGAACATTCGATTGATCTTAAACTAGAAATCGAAACAATGCAAGTTAGCTCTATACAAGTCAAAAGCAGACAATCCTTTCTGAAGATATCGTCTATTTACTGCCCACCACGATGCAAGGTTGAGAAAATTGACTTTGAAAACTTGCTTAATTCCCTTGGACAACGTTTTGTCATCGGAGGGGACTTTAATGCAAAACATACATTCTGGGGATCTAGATGCATATCACAGAAAGGTAGGATGCTTTATGATATAGGTAGAAAGTACAATACCGAATTTCATTCTACGGGAAAACCAACTTACTGGCCAACTGATGCTAGAAAAATACCGGATTTGATCGATTTTTTCATTGTAAAAGGTCTGCCGTCCAATCGAATCAAAGTTGAAGAATGCTTTGATCTTTCCTCTGATCATTCTCCAGTCATTTTAACAATGAGCGAGTCACTGATTATAAATGAAAAACCACCCAGATTAACAAACGCGAAAACCAACTGGGAAGGTTTCAAAAACGATATTGAAAATAATATCCGACTGGGTGTATCGCTTAGAACCCCATTGGAACTCGAAGTCGCTGTTGACTCATTTATCAATACCATCCAAAAAGCAGCATGGAATAATACTCCTCAACAGAACAAAATAGTGAGCTATAGTAAAATTAAGTACCCCCGTGAAATACATGATTTAGTAAGACAAAAAAGAAAAGCTCGTAAAAGATGGCACCAAACTCGTGCCCCGCAAGATAAAACACATCTCAATCGGTTGAGTAATTTGCTATCAAATTCGATTAAATACTTTAAAAACCATTCAGTAGAAACTTATCTGCAAAGCCTAACCGCTGGAAAGGAATCGAATTATTCGCTCTGGAAAGCAATTAGAGTCATAAAACGGCCAAAAATCGCTGTGCCGCCCATTAGGGTAACTCAAGACGTTTGGGCAAAGAGCGATAAGGAAAAAGCTGACGTTTTTGCCTCACATCTTGAGGAAACATTTAAGCCATTTGATGGTCCGGCGCAAAATGAAAACATTAATATATTCGAGAGTACAACCGATAATAACATAGTAAGATATGCAAGTATTGCCGAGCTTAAACGGGAAATACAGAAACTAAAGCCTAAAAAAGCTCCGGGTTATGACCTGATTACAGGAGAACTTCTTAAAATGTTGCCTCGGAAAGCATTAACTAAGCTTCTTTTTATTATAAATGCAGCAATCAGATTAGAATACATACCAAGACAGTGGAAAGTCGCGGAAGTGATTATGGTTCTAAAACCAGGAAAATCACCGAATGAAATAAAATCTTACAGGCCTATTTCACTTCTTCCAATCATTTCAAAAGTTTTTGAACGGATATTACTCGGTCGCTTACACCCCATAATTGAACAGAAACGTCTTTTACCTGACCATCAATTTGGGTTTAGAAGTAAACATTCAACGGTGGACCAAGTACATCGAATTACAGATGTAATTGAGAAAGCTTTCGAAGAAAAGAAAATTTGTTCAGCCGTATTTCTTGACGTGTCGCAAGCTTTTGACAAGGTGTGGCACAAAGGCCTTACTTATAAACTAAGTCAAGTTTTGCCAGAACAATTATATAAAATCCTCGTGTCGTATCTTGAGCATAGACTCTTCCGTGTGAAACTTGGAAGCGAATATTCCGAGTTCAAAGAAATAATGGCAGGTATACCGCAAGGAAGCGTCCTTGGACCAATCCTGTACCTCATATTCACTCGTGATATCCCACAAACAAACGATACAATAGTTGCAACGTTTGCTGACGATACTGCTATACTAGCAGTTGCCACAACAATAGAGGAAACAAATATTAAATTACAAAACGCTCTTAACGAGGTTAATGAATGGACTAAATCCTGGCGGATTGCACTTAATGAGAGCAAATCGATCCATGTAGATTTTTCGTATAAACGGACAAACAATTTGCCTGTATTTCTAAATACGGTTCGAGTCCCGTTTGCAAATGAAGCGAAATATCTCGGTATGACACTCGATGCAAAATTAAAATGGAAGTCGCATGTAAAAAAGAAATGCGAAGAACTTAAGAATAAATACAGAGAACTGTACTGGTTGCTCGGAAAATATTCGAAGCTTAACCTTGATAACAAGCTGCTATTATACAAGCAAGTGCTAAAACCGGTTTGGACATATGGTATACAACTATGGGGTTGTACCAGTGAAACGAATCTAAACATTTTACAAACTTTTGAAAACAAAATGTTAAGATCATTCGTCAATGCGCCGTGGTACATAAGGAACGAAGATCTACGCAGAGATCTGGGTATTCCCGCGGTTAAAGATGAAACAAAAAATTTTGCACGAAAACATAAAAAACGTTTATTAGGACACGTTAACACAACAGTCCTCCAAATTCTGGACGAAACAAATATATTGCGGCGTCTTCAAAGAACTAAACCCTTAGATTTGGCCCGATAATAACAAACCGCGCTATAATTGCGGAAAAGCAGGAACTCTCAAAGGAAAGTTACCTGCCAAACATATTATATAATCGTGATAAAAAAATTGCTGGATAAGTCGAATACTTAGTTGCAATAGAAATACCAAATGGGTGGTGGTTTTAGTGAGTCAAAATCTCACACTACTTTGGGCACGTGCTCATCGTGTCTATGAAGATTTCCACCAGCCCACGGAAAAAAAAAAAAAAAAAAAAAAAAAAATGTTTATATAAAATAAAAATTACAATATTTCAATGTATTTAAAAATAGTTTTTTAAGGTGGGCGGAGTGTCAAATGTTTCTATGTTGTATATATTCGATCTACCATTTATACTAGTATATAAATCGTATGATAGCAATAACTGTTATTTTTTTGAAAAGCAAACTGTAATCTCCATAAGAGAAGTAAGCTCAAGTCAGTTGCAGCCAGACCTTGGTGGAGGTAAGCATCATTAATAATAAAAATATCAAGTAAGAAAAGAGACATCATTGTTTTTCATTATACAAACATCGTCTCGGACCACTACCTTGTTGTAGCCAATGAAAGGATGCAGATATCCACCACGCCACAAAAAAACAGAAATACTGAGAAAAAATTAAATATCAAAAGACTTCAATCGCCAGAGACCGCCAAGACCTTCGCGCAACGCGTATCCCTTAACCTCTAGACTCACAACACACTACCAGCATCTAATGTCGAAGAACAATGGCAACGATGCCAACAAGCCATTAGATCAGCCGCAACTAATGTTGTGCTACGTTCCTCGCGGCCACCAGCATGAAACCCCTGTTTTGATGAGGAATGCCGACAGATACTCGCAGCCAAGAACGAGGCCTACAAGGCTTAGCTGCAGGTGAAGACGAGAGCTGCCATTGAGCTCTATAGGCAAACAAGAAGGGAAGAACATCGGCTTTTCAGAAAGAAGAAAAAAGAGCAAGAGGTGCCACTCCAGGAACGATGTCGGCGGAGTTGACTTGGTAAGTAACATCAACAAACTCATAAGCCAAATCTGGTCGGATGAAAACATGCCTGAAGAATGGAACTTCAGCATCGTTTGCCCGATCCACAAAAAAGGAGAACCTCTGAACTGTGCCAACTATAGAGGCATAAGTCTACTCAACATCGCCTACAAGACCCTATCTGCCCCAATATGTGAACGCCTGAAACCGTTTACCAACAACCTGCTGAGCCCTTATCAGTGTAGTTTTAAGCCAGGAACGTCCACAATCGATCAAATTTTCACACTTCGGCAGATCCTGGAAAAAACCCAAGAAGTCCAAATCGATACCCACCACCTATTTATCGATTTCAAAGCCGCATACGACAGCATTTATAGAGACGAACTATACAGAGCCATGTCTAGTTTTGGTATACCGCCCAAACTCGGCCGTTTGTGTAGGATGACGATGGAGAATTCTCGCTGCAACATCATGGTCGGAAACGACCTCACCGACACATTCGATACCAAAAAAGGATTTAGGCAAGGCGATGCGCTGTCATCTGACTTCTTCAATTTGATTCTTGAGAGGATTGTGGAAAACTCCCGAGCCAACACCAGAGGCACAATTTTCCAAAAATTGGTGCAACTACTAGCATACGCCGACGATATTGACATCATTGTTAGGACTCAACGTGATATCATAGCCACGTTTGCTAGTATAGAGAAGGAAGCGGCAAAAATGGGTTTAGCAGTAAATGAGGGTAAGACTAAGTATATGCTGTCAACACGAAAGGACACACAACATCGACGAATTGGACAGAACGTCACCATTGACAGATATAACTCCGCTCTTAACTCTGACTACAACATCACGTCAAAAATCATACAAAGACTCTTGCCAACCGCTGTTTCTTCGCGCTTAGAAGGCAATTTAGTAGTAAAGCCCTCACTCGATCTACTAATGAGATCCTATATAAGACTCTTGGTCGATTCGAGAGAAAAATTCTTCGAAAAATCTTCGGTCCTGTTTGCATTGACGGGCTATGGAGACGAAGATTCAACCACGAACTATACGAGCTGTACAGCGACATACCCCTTGTCAAAAAACTCCGCATTGGACGTTTAAGGTGGCTAGGATATGTAGAAGGAATGGACACCAATACTCCGGCTCGCAGAGTTTTCGATTCCCAGCCAGACGTCGGACGCAGTAGAGGAAGACCTTGCCTTAAGTGGCGCGCACAAGTAGAAACCGACCTCAACCAACTTGGAGTGCGCAACTGGAGGCAGTTTGCTGCGGATATTGGGCTGGAGGAAGTATCGGACCATTCTTCTTCGAACTGTTGCTGGTCAGGCAGTAACAATGAATGGTGTTTGTAATCGTGACATGATAACCCAGTCTTTAGTGCCTAAATTCGGTATGGATGTGACCAAAATGTGGTTTCAACAAGACGGTGCTACATGCCATACAACCAGAGAAACAATTCAATTACACTGTATGAGTTATTTTCTAATCGTGCCATCGGGCGTTTTTGCGATCAGAATTGGCCATACAGATCATACGATTTAACGCCATTGGACTTTTTTCTTTGGGATTTTTGAAGTCAAAGGTCTATGCAAAAGACCCCACGACCACAAACGCCTTTAAGGAGGAAATTGGACGGTGTATTATTGAAATTCAGCCTTTCTTTCTTATTAAAACTCGGAATTTGCTATCAAATTTACATTTTGTGTGAATTATCGGACAACCTATATAAGAGACTTTTGATGCTTTAAATCAAAACCTTTTACCATCGACCTAACCTTATAACCAATACTTACCGTTAGACCGTAATCAAAAAAAATTAATTTTTGAATTCAACTGACTTTTACTCTTGGACCATAAAGCATTCGGTTTTGAAATAATACCGTAATCGGCTAAGTAACAAATTCGTAGTCCATTAACAAATTGATGATACTAGGATTTTCAGATGTTCTAACAGTACTAATTCGTATTTTAGATACCCCCAACTTTTTAGATTATTGAAATTAAAAACAAAAGTTAGTATGACCCTCCGCCATTAGAATACATTCGCAGTTGCGCATCCCATTTTATATCCCCCAAGTCCCTAATACTTGAGCTACATACCATTGTTGCCAAAAATTAATCGTCACACTCCCACACAATAATTGTACTTTGGACTATCATTTAATTATTTCGCCTAAACTCTTTCATATTCAAAGCCAAACAGTCGAATGAATATTGAAGTGCGTTAAATAGATACCCGGCCGATGGCCTGTATCCGCATCTGTAATCTGTTACAATCTACATCAACAGATGCAGATATACGCTGAAAATGCGATTTCAAATTATTTGATTTGGTCGCTGAAACATTTGGTTGCATCTAATTGCACACACATTTGTGAATTATATTCTGCGGGCTGTGTTCACAAATCACTGATGATGATTGTTAAATGTTAGTTTGCAAATAACTGTGTAGCTATTAAATCTAATGGTGGCATTTTTAATTAAATGATTTTGTGATTTGTGATTCGATGTGAATGTGGAGTGAATTTTTAGACAAACCGTGTTGTGCGGGGGGCATTTTAAGTGGCAATTTAGTTTGGTATTTGTGAAGAATGATGCGAGTTTTAAGCATTTCACAATGAAATATACAATGTAATGACTAAATGCGGTTTTTATAAATCTATATAATATACACATACATCACAGTTGGTAATAACATACATCACAGTTGCTATTTCAGAACTAATATTAAATAACAGGATTTAGTAATTTGCGTTGATTTTGGGTAGTCAGATTGTAGTCTTAATAAAAAACGAGGCTGAACACCATAAAGAAGCTCAATTCCAGCCATGTTCAAGGGATATCCATAGGAATAAAAACGAGCAATGGGCAACTATCTGTTGCATCGGTAAACTGTTCTCCTAGCTATAGAATTTCATCCCAAGCAAACCGAATTTTCAAAATTATCGTAAAACCGACTACTTGTGCGCACCACTTAAGGCGAGGTTTACCTCTACTGCGTTCGACGTCTGGCTGAAAATCGAAGACTCTGCGAGGTGGAGTATTAGTGTCCATCCTTCTACATGTCCTAGCCATCTTAAACGTCCAATGCGGAGTTTTTTGACCAGGGGTATGTCGCTGTACAGCTCGTCTAGTTATTGGTTGAATCTTCGCCTCCATAGCCCGTCAATGCAAAAATTTTTCTCTCAAATCGACCACGGTCCTAGCTTTAGCGTCATAGAGCAGGACTTGGGTGATCAGGGTCTTACAGAGGATAGCCATAGTAGTTCAAGCGAGGACTTTACTACCAAATTCCCTTCTTCGCCCGAAGAAACTGCGATTGGCAAGAGTAATTCTTCGTTTAATCTCTGGCGAGATGTTGTCAGAGTTAATAGGGGTGCCTAGGTGGACAAAGTCCAATACAACTTCAAAGTTATATCTGTCAATGGTAACGTTCTGTCCAATTCGTCGATGTTGTGTGGCCTTTCATGTTGACAGCATATACTCGGTCTTATTATCTACTTTTGCGCTTCCTTCTCTATACTAGCAAACGTGGCTATGACATCACGTTGAGTTAGTAGTTGCACCGATTTATTGAAGATTGTACCTCTAGTGTTGGATCGGAGGTTTTACACAATCTTCTCAAGAATCAAATTAAAGAAGTCACATGGCAGTACATCGCCTTGCCGAAATCATTTCTTGGTATAGAATGTATCGCTGAGGTCGTTTCCGACGGTGAACAGCTATCGACTTCTCTGGCATAAAACCACACTGAAAAGGGCAGACCAGTTTGTTGTTAAACTGCAGAGGTTCACGCATTACAGTAGATTAGAAGTTGTGGGGATGTTGGGGAGTTTTATGCCTCTGTCTCCTTGTGTATTCGACAAACGATGCTTAGGTTCCATTCTTCAGGCATACCTTCATCGACTAAATTTTGCTTATTAGTTTGTGACAATCCGATTTTGTTTAAATAATCGAAAAACCGATTGCCTAAAATATAGGGAAACTATGAAACTATCCTCTGCTCAACCTTTCCCTCCTAGAAACACTCCGGAGCTTGATAAATTTATTGATATGCCAAAATCTGCTTTCAAAGAATCACTGTCATCCTCTTGCTCATTCAGGAAACGAAAACCGCCATGGTGTAGAAAACTTTTCATTAAAGCAAAAAGCTTGAAAGAATCCTCAGACTAGATCTCCTACATAGAGATCCTATGAACATACAAAAAGGAACTGAGAAAGTCCAAACGCAAATCCTGGGGATTCTTCAATGCTAAATTAGAAGAGAATTCCGAGGCGTCTAGACTCCGAAAAATCCTTTGCACTAGTCCAACTGTTCCAAGATATCTCAAAAGTCAGTTGGCACTTGGGAGACTTCAACCAAAGAATCCTAAGAGCTACTAATAGGTACCCATTTCCGAGGTAGCTCACAGGAAGCTTTTCAAGACGACATCAATTGAACCAATCTATTGACCGGTAACCTTCACGATCATATCACAAAAGATAAAATACTTTGGCCAATACACAGCTTGAAACCCTTTAAATCCGCGGGACCTGATGGCATTGTACCAGCCGAGCTACAGCGCACTTTGGATCTCATCCTACCATAGTTGGCAGCCATTTTTAGGGGCTGCATCGAGCTGATTTACATTCCCAAGGTTTAGAGGGGAGTGAAACTAGTATTCATACCCAAATATTTTAAAAGTTCTCACGTCAATCCGAAAAACCTAAGACCTATAAGCTTATCATCATTCTTCCTGAAAACCCTGGAAAGACTGGTTGATATTCATCTTCGCAGTAGCATTGATGTAAATCAGCTATCTGCATCCCAACATGCGTACTGTAAGCGAAAATCTGTAGAAGCAGCCCTGCACACATTAGTGCGTATTATTGAAAAGTCGTAATGCTGCAAGGAGTATACTATGGTTGCATTTCTGGACATCGAAGGCGCTTCTAACAACGTTAATTCGGGAGCGATCATTAAGGCGCTAACATGTGTGAAAGTCGATCACTCACTTGGAATGCTGATTAATTTGCTATTAAATAGCCGGATTATCAACATAAAACTGGGTGGTGCTTCTACCAGAAGACATGTCAGTAGAGGGACCCCCAAGGTGGGGTCCTGTCCCCTCTTCTCTGGAACCTAGTGATAAACGAGCTTTTACTGGAAGCAGAGGGATGCCACTTGATTGCCTACGCGGATGACGTCGCTATCGCTGTCTCAGGGAAACACCTGAATATATTCAAGGAGCTTCTCTAAAATGCACTACATAAACTTTCCAAATGGGCGGTCAGATGTGGACTGGGTGTCAACCCACATAAGACTGAATTGGTCATTTTCACTACGAAATATAAAATTCCTCACATTGACCCCCCGTCACTAAACGGAATCGAACTAGTCTTCTCAGAAAAAGCAAAATATCTGCGACTTATTATGGACAGCTTAACTGGAAGCTAAACATAAGAGAAAGAGTAAAGAAAGCGACGGTAGCACTTTATTCCTGCAAGAAAGCCATAGGAAATGAGGAATGAGGAATGAGGAATGAAACCTCGTATCACGCATTGGCTCTATATTTCGGTTATAAGACCGATACTTCTTTATGGAGTAGTAGTATGGTGGACAGCACTAGAAATAGCTTTAAACAGCAAAAAACTAGCCAAAGTGCAGAGAACTGCATGTCTGTGCATTGGTGGAGCACTCCGTACGATACGCTCAGCGGCATTATACATTCTTTTTCACCTACATCCCCTAGATATTTTCGGCAAACAAATGGCAGCTAACTTAAAGCCATCCAACAGTGGTCAAATGCTAAATATGGCCACTCACAAATTCTAAACGAATATACAAATGTTCCTGAAAACACCGATTACACCCTCACCAGATTAAACCTTGATAAGAGTTTCCGGGTCACAATCCCAGAAAAAACGTGATGGGGGAGCGACGAACTTGTGCTAAACGACTCGATCCACTTTTATACCGATGCGATGGTTCCAAAACACATGACGGAGTGGGTGCTGGTGTCTTCTCCGATGGGCTAAATCTCAGCCTATCTTTCCGTCTTTCTGATAATTGCAGCGTGTTCCAGGCGGAACTCATGGCGATCAAAGAAGCCTTATCCTGGTTGAAAGAGAATGTTATATCTGCCAAGGATATTAGCATTTTCTCGGACAGTCAAGCGGCAATCAAATCCCTGGAATCAGTCTCAACAAATTCAAAGACAACCCTATATTGCCGATCATCTCTGCAGGAGATGCCAAAGCATTTTAACATTCGCCTATTCTGGTTGCCTGGGCATAGTCACATCCCAGGGAACTGTAAGGCTGATGAACTCGCCAGAAATGGAACCAAATTACCAGTTGTACCCGACACGGGTATCGCTACATGCAAAAGCTTATTAGCGCAATATGCTAACAGCAATTCAAACCTCAGATGGAGTCTTGGCACGACGTGTCAAACAACCAAACAAATTTGGCCAAAGCTAGATGTGAGAAGATCAAAGTGACTGATTTCGCTCGATAGACCGCATATTTGCGTTATCGCATAGGTGTCATCACGGGACATCAAAAGACTTCTGTAGGAGCTACAAGGGCGAGGACGAGGAGGAAACAATACTTCACTTCCTTATTAACTGCCCGGCCCTATCAAACAAAAGGAATACATCTTGGAGCTTACTATTTTCAAAATCTCAGTGATTTGGCAAAAACGGAAGTGAAAAGCCTCCTCCGCTTCATCAAAATCTCAAAATGGTTTTCCCACGGATAGTAAGCAGATTGGACAAGATCCATGTTTTATCACAACGGACCAAAGTGGTCTAAGTGTGCTGGCGAACGCCGGCAACCACTCTAACCTAACCAACCTAACCTAGCTATAGAATTCAAGAAAATGACTTTAAAAGCCTTTTTTAACTCCAAAAATAAGTTTTCGGGATCTAGACCTACGAATACTAGAGGAAGAGAATTATTTGAAACAATTAAGGAAAGTGACAGCAAATATAATTCGGCGGGTAATCCTAACTACTGGCCAACAGATAGGCAAAAAACGCCAGATCTTGTCGAAACAAAAAATATCTCCTCAAATAATATAAATGTGGAAGAAGGGCCAGAACTACAGTCAGACCATTCTTCAATAATTCTCACACTCGGCGTTAAAAAAAATTAATGAAGGAACTCAGTCCAAAACTAGGTAATAAGCTAACTGACTGGATCTACCTCAGAGAAAAGTTGGTGGAAAATACCCAAATGATAGATTTTCAAGCAGTAGAGCAAATAGAGGAAGCAGTGCAACTTTTTACACTCAATATATACAAAAAGCTGAATGGATTGCAACTCCAATAACAAAAAACAAAGTAAAGCAGAACTCATACCTTTCTGCAATTCGCATAATTATTGCAGAACATAGAAAGGGCGCCAAATGACCAAACCAAACTAAACAGCCTAAATATTAAACTCAGAACATCAATTATTGAAGTTAAAAATGAGTCACTAAAAAACACCTTACAAGCCTAACAAATGATGCTAGTACTGACAACTCGCTCTGGAAGGCAAGAAAGAAAATGAACAGGCCAACAGCTCACATTCCACCAGTGAAAACCAGAGAAGGAAACTGGACAAAAAGCGATCAAGAAAAAGCAAATACTTTTGCTGAGTATCTTCAAGGTGTCTTCCAACCGCATGAAGATAAAGATTATCAAGGAATGGAAAGAAAGAAAAGATTTCCTGGGCTATTAACAGCTTCTCACCGTTTAAGTCTACGGGAATTGATGGCATACTGCCAGTTTTGCTACAGAGAACGTGAAACCTAGCAGTGCCTGGCGAAAATTTTTAGAATCTGCTTAATATTAAACCTTACCTTACTCATAGGTAGGCAAATGCGGCCACGAGACTGTGAAGGACTTTAGATAAATCGGTCTAACCTCCTTTGTACTTAAAACCATGAAGCGTGTTCTAGAGATCCACATGCGAAGTTCTCTAGAAGAATCTTCGCTATCCAAATCACAGAAGGCCTACCTCAAGGGCAGATCCACTGAAACAGCTCTCCACGAGGTAGTGCGGACAATCGAAAAATCCTTACTCTAAAGGAATACACTCTAGCCTCCTTCTTATATATAGAGTGAGCTTTCAACAACGTCCTAACTGGAGCTATTCTTGAATCTCTGATCGAGCTAGGTATATAGAGGAATCTATAAGCCACTGGATAGTCTCTTTGCTCAGAACAAGAATTATCCAGGCAACACTTGGTAACAGTCATTCAACCAAATTTTCCCATAAAGGGACGCCACAGGGCGGCATCATCTCTCCTCTACACTGGCTAATGGTTATGAATACAATTTTAGTAAAATCAGACGATGAACGGGTCAAAGTTGTCGCGTATGCGGATGATGTGGTGATACTAAATAAAAAATACAAATTTTTGGCGCAACAGGCTCGTTAGTACCCAGGGCCTAGCTTTCTCACAACCATTCATGTTTGCATGTGTACTTCTTGCACGATGGCGGGACCTCCTATTTTATGCCGACTCCGAACGGCTAAGTTGAGATAAGCTAATCTTGACAATTGATATTCCTCGGGTAATTTGTCAGATCATCACGAGAGGAGGGCCAGTGAAAAATCATTTAGGTGTTGCTACGGCTGGGAATCGAACCCAGACCTTCTGCGCGGCAGTTTATCGCACTAACCTTCGCGCCACTGAGCCCTCCAATGTAGTGATGTGGAGATACTTGTGTCAGGAAAATTCCCCTCCGTGATAAGTGAAATCGTGGGGGCTGTTCTAGACAAGGGTAGGCTGCAAGTTGTGGCCACGGTGTAAGCCCGAGCAAAACGGAATTGGTGCTATTCACCACCAAAACCAAAATACCCGACTTCACCCTACCCCATCTTAATGGCCGACCACTCACACTGTCTTCCAGCGCTAGGTATTTGCAAAGAGAATATAATACATAGAGTACGCATCACAGCTAAAAATATTGTAGCCGTCACTGACGCGGGCGGTAAGTGCGAAGGGGAATTTCCGTATTTCGTTGTGTGGTGTCTGTGTTCGTGTTTGATACACGAACACACGAACACATATATACATGCTATTGCAATGTAACATCTCGCGGTTGAAGCAAAGAATGAGAAGAGGAAAGAATAAAAAAAAAAATTCTGACGAAAAAATGTAAGCATGTGCAATGTGCTCAAACCATTTTCATTTTTCAGTTCATTCTTATTTTGAATGTCAATTGTCAAAACGGAAAGTGAGCAGTATGAGCACCAAAGCAGCAAATAATCGGCCGTCCGGTAATCAATTTTGCTATGTTTGCAAAAAATCTAGACGAAGTCACGCATCTTTGCAATTGTTTAAATTTCCTAATTGGGCAAATTTGGAGGGAGAAGTGTAAAGTAACGCTGGAAAATTATAATAAAAAATTATTTATATGCCAGGATCATTTTTACAGTACGTATATTGGATGTAAATCAAATTTGAAGCTATTCCAACAATTACTTCGCAAGATGATTCAATATAGATATGGAATATGGATTATGATTTCCCATCTGATAACCTCGCTTCTTATAGTGCACATTGCGATAAGGTCGTGTGCAGTAAGTGCGAAAAAATATTAAACTTGTAAATTTTTACAAACGAAAAATGAGCAAGTTGCAAAAGAAAAATAACCTTTGGAAAAACGTTTGAAAAATAATAAAGGCAAAAAACTGAAAAAGGGATCTGGTGGGAAAACTTTAGGAGCAGCGATAGATTCCTTGCCAAATATCAGAAAAGAATCTAAGACATTTTGAAAACTCCTCATTTCTAACAGACCAATAATTTATACCGATCTGCTTTGCAACTCAACAGTCAATCCTACACTTTTATTGGCGAATTTTTTAAAATACATAGAAAACGTAAAGTTTGTAGATCATAAAAAGCAAAACCATGTATTCTTTTTGAATGGTATAAAACAAACACTTTTAACGGTTCTTCTGTTTGCTGATGAAATTTTACCATATAAATCTGAGAAGTTCTTTCTTTTGACAAAGCGATTTAACCAAGATAAGATGGAAAAGTTTTAAGGCACAAAGGCGGAAATAACACTAATCCATCTGTCGCTGAGCTTAATAGCACGCTTGCAAAAATAATGACGTGGAAGATAGTTCAGTCAAGTAACAATAGCAATTGTGAAGAAGAAGATACAGATTCCACAATACAAATAACCCCAATCGATTCAACGAATGACCTCTCATGTATTTCACTAGATAAAGATAATGAGACAGGATCGGAATTTTGTGATTTGAGTGTAATTGAATGCTCTGATTACTTTCTGGATTATTTCAAAAATTCTTTCAATATAAACTTGGAGTTAGTCTCGATTAGATATTTTGTGGGTTTTATGTTGCTTTCAAAATAATCCCAAAATTAAATTGTGAAAAATGTGACAAAGAGCTTAGAAAGGAGGATGAAGTCATCACCGCTCCAAGTGAGCTTTTTATTTTCCACAAAAATTACCGAACGTCTTCTGACTTCGGAAGCTTAATTGCCCCTTTAAATTCCCTAATTTAAGTTTGCAAAACCCATATTCTAGTTTTTCACAGTTTTTTTAATAACTTCTTTAAAAACTGAAAATTAAGGAGAATATAACACAATTATGCCAAACTGCTACACCCGATTGGCTCGTTGGGGAATGTGGAGTTCACAAGGACAGTATATTGGACTTCTTAATATTAGTTTTATTGCATAAGCATTGTAAATGGGCGGTAGACAAGAACAATAACAACAAACGAAAATTAAAAACAATTACTGGCCAATAAAAAAAATTAAAAAAAAATTCAATGCCAAAAAAACATATAAAAATACTACAATCCGCTGTGCGAATGTTGATTACCCTATCCCATTCCATCCTCATATTCAACATCCTTAAAAAGTGGTCGTTGCTTTTATACAATATATGTAATGGTTCGAAAAAAAACTGTACTTGTCTCCTGCATATGCTATGGGGTAGGGCATACATATGGTTTTTAGAAAATAACGCCCCCAAAAAGTGGGCGTTGGTAAAAATGCCCTGTAGACGAAATGTTCACATTAACATTTTTGAAACGAAGGTAGCTTTTTTACGGATGGTTGGTGAGTCACTTATAAAACTTATTCAAAAAGTGAACCGAAAAAAAGTGAAATCGTAACCGTCACAGTACCGTTAACTTCCCCCTCCATGGCGCACTTATAAGGTGGGGAGTGAACCGAGAAAAAGTGAAATCGTGACCGTCATACCAATACATAAAAGCTCCGCATCATTCGTTTTTTTTTTTTAATTAAATTAAAATTTCTGTCCGTCTGTATGGCACCGATTGTTAGGCCTTAAATTTTGAGCTAGGAGATTTATAATTTGGTATATAGGATAATTTTGCGTTACTTTAGAACAAGTGTAAACATTTTTAAAATCCGCCTACTATTATTGACCTTACCTAATGCAAGACTTTACGGAATGAGGCCTCAGGTAAACCAGAAATAATTTTTTTTTTAAGCTGCCAGTTTGTCTCTCACAGTAAAAACTGATATGGATTTTTCCTGCAAAGCAGTTTCATTAAACTTTTAAAAAATGTCTGCATGATAAGCTTATTTTGATATCAATTGCTTATCATGCAATACATCAAAAGGTTGCCATCTTATTTCCGTGTGCAAAAGAAGTGATTCGAGATTTTACTATTTTTTTACGAAATTTACTATCTTCTCAGCTTCATCGAAAACTTTTTTTTCAAATCAGTTGGCATCCTTCTTTTAAGTGCATAACGATTCAAAATGCAATGACTGCTGCTTCTTCCTGGTGCAATTTTTTAATTTTTAACATGACCCCTTTAACCTTTCTTACCATTGCTGCGGCTCCTCCTCAAAAATTCATTTATTCATTTGTTTGCGAAAAAATGTTTGTAATTGCAAACTTACAAAAATTATTTTTGTGTTTTACTATTCTTAATTCAAGAAAGTCGCAGAACCCTGAAAACTGTAACGATAAATTTGGGCAACGAAATCGTAATAATAGCAATAATCAAACATTGTATTCTGTCTGCAGAAAAAATTAAAATAAGAACCACAACAACTAATAATCAAATGCGACATAAAGAACACGGCGCAAAAATAAACCACAACAACACAACAAAAAAGATTTCGTTACAAAATATAAAAATAAATTTGGGTAGCCCAACATAGGAGTTGAACTCGCACCGAAAACATGAGAGTCGGACGCTCTGTACTCTACGCCACCAAACTGATTGATTTGGGTTGACAAAATACTTATAAACGTAAGATGGACCAGTGTGAACACTGGGGTATCAATATCAGTACCCCAAATAGTAAATTTTCGTTGTATGAGATGCGCACTCTATGTATTATATTCTCTTTGGTATTTGGGTATCATGCTTGACCCAAAACTTGGAAACACAACATCGAACATAGAGTATGGAATGCGTTTGTTACCTTCTATGCTTGCAGGAACAGTCGCTCTCCAACTCTCGTAGTGGTTAGTTGACTAGTCTGTGCGGAAGTATTTTTTCCAAGTTAAGTGACAAGTGCGAAATAAGTGAACAAAATATTATTGTTTACGTGGAACAGTGGAGGTAGCAGCCGACACAGCTGTGGGAATCTTGGGTTCGAGTCCCAATCCGAACGTGTTTTTTTTTTCTTTTTTTTAATTGAAATAAATTAATTACAATACAAAGAGAGTGTTTATCTATCGATTCACCGGCGATGGAAGCCGGCACGGCGAAGAAAACCCCCCCGCAAGCTGGGGGAAATTCTCCGACCAACAAGCGGCAGAAGCTGACGGTGCCTATGTCGCCGCCAACAACAAAGCCGTCAACAACAACATCGACAATAACAAAGCTGGTACACGAAACTGTACCAGCGATAAAGAAAGCTGCTATGTTGTCAACAACATCAGCAAGAGCAGCAGCAGCAGCAGCAGTAAAAACAATAACAACAACAGCCGATAGTGGTGAGATGGGGCGGAGGAGACTAAATCCGACGCCAAATCTCATCACGAAGAGATATGCGGTTGCGGAAAATACACCGCAACCGAAAAAAGCGGAAGGAGAGGAGGAGTTCGAGCCGATTACCCTCGACGAATCCGTGATGGAAGAAGGGGAACCCCGCTACGTCGGCGAGGGTAACCCGTATAAAGAATTAGCCGAGGTCGAGGAAATGCCGGCACCGGACGATGAGGAGGCAAAGTTAAGCCGCCTCATAAAAGAGCTTATGGTAAAGCTAGAGGGTATTCGAGAGGCGAAAAAAATAAAAGCCCTCGAAGAGAAGAATCGACGTCAGCAGCAGCAGATACAACAACAGCTGAAAGCGCAACAGTCGATGCAACAAAAAATTAATCTGCAGCCAATGCAGCAACTTCCTGCTAATGCCCAAAAGCAGCAGCAACAACAACAGCAACAGCGTCAAAAGCAGCAGCAACAAAAGCAGCCGCAACAACAGCAGCAGCATCAACAAAAGCAGCAGCAACAATCGCAGCAGCAGCAACAACAACAGCCGCAACATCAGCAGCAGCCACAACAACAGCCGCAACAACAGCAGCAGCCACAACAATTCAAAAAGAGGGAAGAGGTACCCCCAATAAATGTAAGTGACCTAACTCCTAGTGATAGTATAAGTATATGTAGGATAGTTTGTAAGGAATTTTCTGTAAAACATATATCATCAGAAAGACACAAAATTTTGTGTCATAATATGGAGGGATATAGAAAGGTCCGCAAAGCACTAGAGGAGGCTAAGGCAGAGTACTTCACGTACACGCCGAAAAACGAAAAGCTTAAGACGGTCATCCTGAAGGGAATCGATCCCGGGGTTGATGCGGAGGAGCTCCTAAACGAGCTCAAGAGTTACGAGATCGACGACCTCAAGTTCGTCGGTATAAAGCCGTTTTCCGCGGTGAATGGTAGGGGTGGTAACCGAAGGTTACCATTTTTCCTTATTCAACTAACCCCCAACAGCAAACTTGATAGTCTACGCAGAATTAATCGCGTATACTACCATGCTGTAAAATGGGACAAATTAAAAAGGTCAGATCGCATAATGCAATGTATGCGCTGCCAGAGGTTCGGGCACGCCGCTTCTAACTGCAACATGCAGATTAGATGCGTTAAGTGCGATAAGAACCACATAATAAATGAATGCCCTCTAGGTAGCGAAAGGGTTGAAGACGTGAGTAAGCTCACATGTGTTCTTTGCGGGAATGCGGGGCACCCTGCTAACTATAAGGGATGTCCTGTATTCCAACAGAAAAAGAAGAGTATGCTAGCTCGCAAACAGGCTGTCGTAGAGGAAGGGCGACAGAAAAGTCGCTCTTATACAAATCGGGTAACGCCCAACGTGTCCTTTGCCCAAATGGCAGCTGGATCGGGTAAGACCCAGACATTAAATATGCCTAAGGTTGCTGGAAAAGCACCTGAAGCTGATTTGGACATGAAGAGGATCTTGCTGTCATTGGAGAGCAAGATCGATCGGTTCCAAACACAATTGAACGAGCAAGCAGCCAGAATAGATTATATCTATTCGATGTTTGCCAAGTCTAGCGCGCCATGAACATGATGGCTACGCTCGACGAGGTAAACTTTAAGATCCTAGCTTTGAATGTTAATTCGCTAGTCAGGGTCGAGAGAAGAACCGTCCTTTCCAATCTGTTGAAAACCCAACTCCCGGATGTTCTTTTGGTCAGCGAAACTAAGCTAAACCAGAAACACAAATTGGGATACAGCAACTACCATGTAGTGAGAAGAGACCGACCCCACTCCTCCCAAGGGGGTGGGGTCGCTGTCTTATTACGCAAAGGCTTACGCCATAAAGTCATATATAGCGGGGAAGTAAGTAGGTTCCGGGTGCTGGAAGCATGCATCGTATGCATTCCTCTCCACAGTGGGAGGAGAATGTATGTGGTGTCGCTTTATGCGCCTGAAGCAACTCAACAAACTCAATTCATAGCAGAGCTCGAGACACTTTTTCGTTGCCTACAGCTTCATTTGGCTGAAAATTATTACTTTTTGGCCGGAGATCTTAACGCTAAGCACGCGGCTTGGGGAAATGCAATCTCGAACACTAGAGGTCGACTTCTTCAAAATTGGAGGGATCAAAGTATGATTGAGTACAAACTTAGTTTGTACGCGACGGATATCCCGTCTTACCCGAGAGGAAATTCTTTTCTGGACTTAGCCCTTATGGACAATAGACTAGAACTGACGAACAACGAACACGCGCGGAACTGTGTGCGAGCATTCGATTACGATAGTGACCACCTCGGAATCGATGCCGTATTCAGGATCCCAAACGAGCAAACTCAACTGGAGGAGTTCGACCAGGTGCGTTCTTTCGACTATCGAAAGACGAACTGGCCGCGCTTCGCCAGAGTTGTAAAGCGAGAATTACGTTTGAGCGAAATCAACCCTCCGACAAACCGAAACCTTACGAATGATGAAATCGACCAAAATTTATTAAAAATTAATGAGGTCATTAAAAGGTCAATGGATCGAGTTATCCCCAAGGTAACTAGTTCTGACGACCAGACGGAGAAGTATCGAACGCCAACAATCGATGCACTCTATAAACACAAAAGCAGACTGGTCTCGAGGCTTAAACGGCTGCGAAGGCAATTTACTGACAGACAAGACCCGGAGGTTCGGACATTGAAGTCGTTGATCAAAAACCTTAAACAGCTAATCACAGAGAATTACAGACAATCTGTAAGTTGGTACTGGGGCAAGAAAATTCGGGCTATAAAAACCAGTAGCCCGAATATGTTCCCGCAAATAAATAAAATTTTCAGGAGAAAGGATCATAACGACATTCCATGTGTCCGAATTTCCCAAACGACAGAGAACAGACAGACACTGACGGCAGTTGGTATAAGTCCGGAAAGTGTTGATTCGAACGACGGTTTTTTCACGATCGAAGATCCACAGGAGAAGGCGAACTCGATAGGCGCTGTCTTCGAGACCGTGTATACGGTGAACAATCCTGTTCGCCCAAATCGCGATATCGAGGAGAGAGCCTTTCTGAATCACTTTTATCTACGCACCGAACTTCAAGCTTGGCGATCTGAGAATAACGGTTTTACCGTATTTAATGACGAAAACCCTTCAAATGGCATAGTCGCCAATAGCCTGATGCTGTTCGTGCAAAAAGATGAACTCCTGGACATCTTTGTATCACTGAAGAATAAAAAGTCGGCGGGAGAGGACGGGGTCCCAAACGTCGTGTTGAGACACCTGCCAGTAGAGGCAGTCGATATTTTCACCACGCTGTTTAACAATGCACTGAATAATGCACATTATCCGGTGCACTGGAAAACGGCGGTGGTACATCCTATCCCCAAAAAGGACAAGGACAGAACAAACCCTGCAAATCTTCGGTCAATAAGCCTTCTGCCAAATGTAAGCAAGGTATTCGAAAAGATAGTCAATAGAGCTCTGCTTAAGTGGGTCGAGGAAAACAAAATTATCCCGGAAAATCAGTTTGGTTTTCGAGCGAGGCATGACACTATTCATGCCGCGTCGAAACTAGTCTCCGACATCCAATGGAATAAATCCAAAGGACAATGCACAGGGGCCTGTCTGGTTGACTTTGAGAAGGCCTTCGACACCGTATGGTTAGAAGGACTTTTCTACAAGCTAACCAGACTTAGCATGCGTAAACCCATGCTATATATGATTTATGAAATGCTTATGGGAAAGAAGTTCGTTGTCAAATGTGGCAACGTAACTTCGAGTAAAGTCTTTGAAATTAAAAACGGTTTACAACAGGGGGCGGTGAACTCCCCGATATTGTTTAACATTTATACAAGTGATCTTGTAGGTTCCCTTAGTCACGCTATAGCGTATGCAGATGATCTAGTGGCGTACAGATCAGGTCCGAAAATCGGAGTCATCAACATACTCTTGCAACGTGACTTCGATCACATTAAGGGATATTGCGACGATTGGAAATTGAAGATCAATTTCCAAAAAACCGAAACAATTCTGTTCAGGACCCCAGTGCAGAGGGCATCTTACGATACCAGAAAAAACTGGAAAAAATTGTGCATCATTGGACAGCATGGACGGCCGTTGGCGCTGAGAACTGAAGTCAAATACCTTGGCATCTGGCTTGACAAGTTTCTGTATTTCAATAAAAATGTGGATGCTTGTCTGGCTAGGGCTAGGGGGGCTTATGCTCTGACAAGAAGATTGTTTCAAAGCAGTCAACTTGATTCAAGGGTGAAAGTCATTTGCTACATGGCCCTCATAAGGCCGATCATCGCCTACGGTTGTCCTGTGTGGTTCAATATTTCACCATCCTACATGGAAAGGATACGGCTGTTTGAGAGGCGTTGTCTCCGATCCTGCTTAGGATTGTACCGAACGCCGGACTCTGAGTACATAAAATATTATCGCAACGAGGTTCTTTACAATGGGGCCCAGCTGAACAGAATCGACAATTTCCTTATTAAGGTGATACGAAGGCACGCTGCAAGGGCGATGGCTAGCGACAACAGCCTGATCTTCGGGGCTTATTACCCCAATGAAACGTACATGGAGAGTACGCTCGTGTCTGGCTTTATTCCACCAGAGGCGTTTATTTATATCGATTCGTTAGGGTTGGTACAGGACAGGAACGGTATCCCGGTTTTATACCACCGCTACCGTGACGCGCGTAACAAGCGGCTAATCCGCGACGGGTACGTCGACAATGCTCCGGAGCTCCTCCGCTTTAGCACTTCGGTATCGGATCGCGATAGGACCGATGCTGAAAGGCAGAGTACGGAATTTTGGTGGCTGCATGAGGAAGGCGATTCTGCACTTCCTCAGGACTTTGCGGACTTTTAGTCCACTCCTTAATGTTTAAGACAAATAAAAATTTAGAAACGAGGCCTGGGGCGGGGCATGTACACCATATTGGGGTACAATATGGTTTAATGCATGCAGCCTGGGGGCCAAAAGTCTCGATTGGGATGGCGACCCTCGGGGCATCTGCAACGAGTGCTCGCCATCCCGATTATAATAAAGTTAGGTGTAAGTAGTTTTAAGTAGCCTTAAGTAGTATTAAGTAGTCTTAAGTTAGTTTTTAATTTAGATTAAGCGTTTTATAAAATTAAAAAATGTCGATATCAAAGTTTTTTAAATTTTCTTTGAAAATAAAAATATATTTCAATAAAAAAAAAAAAAGATAAATTTAAGCCGAAAGGCAAAATTAAAAACAAAACTATTAGATATTAGCTTAGAGCGCCCGCTTAGGGCCGATAGGCTAATTTAAGAAAAAATTGTTAATTATAAGTTAGATTTAGTCATTTTTGTCTAGTTTTAAGATAATATTTTAAGTAAATAAAAATGAATTTAAGAGTATGCTTGCAGGAAAGCCTTTGGAAAAAAGTGGGGACTTAAACCAAAGATGGCCTTGTGGATTCACACAGCAGTGGTACCTCCAATTCTCACGTACGGCTTACTAGTATGGTGGCACGCATAGTAAAGGCTATAACCTCAGAAAACTTAAAAGACTGCAAAGAACAGCCAGTATAGGCACCACTCGCTCACTTAGGTCGGCGTCAACAGATGCTCTTACTGTGCTATTGCATCTCTTGCCTCTCGACCTACACATTAAAGATACCGCTTTAAGCAGCTCAGTGCTAAGACTCACGGACTCAGGATGCTGTCACGGCTTCCACGTAGGCTTTTCTACCAGAGCTCGGTGGAAGAAAAACGAAGTAGTCAGAGATTTTGACACGGTCGTCTACACCGACGGATCTAATATGTGATGTGGGGTCCTGAGTCTACTCGGAATCCCGAAAATATCAATTTTATACCGCCTACCGGATTTTGCCAGCGTATTCCAGGCGGAAGTACTGGCTATCCGAGAAGCTTGCACGCTACTGTGGCGTGACACCACGGAAAAGCAAAATATTGTTATTCTCATAGATAGCCAAGCGGCCATAAAAGCCATCAACTCGGCTACCATATTCTCTAAACTGGTACAGGAATGCCGGAACGAACTTGCCCACCTTGGCGAACGCTTCAGGTCACACTACTCTGGGTTCCAGGGCACAGTGACATTGAAGGAAACTAGCGTGCAGACGAGCTGTCCAGGCAAGCCTCAGCTCTACACGGCTTACTCGCGGCAAGGGTCCATATCCCGATAGGTGCGGTTAAGGCCGACTCCAAATAGAAAATAGTTCACAAGTTGCGTCATATCGAGGAAAATATGGCCTTCCTACGACAAGAACAGAACAGACAATCTACTAAATAGAACCCGCCCAGATAACCCTCAATGCCGCTGTTGCGGGAACACAAATGAGAGAGAAACCCTTAAACATTTCATTTGCAAATATTCGGCACTAACAAGAGCCAGATTGCGTGCGTTAGACCAACCTTTCTTCGACAACCTTAGACACATCTTGGGTAAAAGGATAGGCTGGATCTAGAGACCGCCTGTATCACATCCACAACAATCATCATAATAAATGTCACACGAGTCGTGGTAACAAAAAGGCACACAAGTGCTACTTGGGTTCATGCCGAACCGCAACTTCCACCTACCTACCTTCCTTAGGAGACTTTCTTACTTCACCTAAGGAGGAAGGCAAAGCAAATATTTTGTTAAAATGTGTGCCTCTTCTTCTAAGCACTGTTTTTCCTCTTAAGTAGACTTTGTCAGCCTTAAATTATTTTAAGACAATCGAAGCCCCGATTATCCTGTTAAATTACAACTCTTCAGCTAAATCTATTTCTCCGCGAATACATATTTTTACTATTTTTTAGTTAAAAGCCTTCCCAGTCTAATACCCCTTCGAACATTCACCAGTAAAATCGCCCCTTAAACGTCCTTAATTTATATTGTCCAAGTTGTCATGCCTGACTCACGAAAAAGCTGATAGTAATGTTTCACTAATACACCCTACCAATATATCCCAGTAGATTTATCCTTCCAACTTTATACAGGGTAGCTATCCACCTCGTACTCTCTACTCGTAGAGAAATTATTTTTAAACCCATGAATCGAAGGCCTCACTCACGTAATCCTTGGGAAAAATGAAAACATGAGCACATCCCATAAGCTCATCTCCCATTTGATCCTTGACAATTTAAGAGTCCTCAAAACAATAAATACCACTTCAAAGCGAAGGCATAATCCACCTCCTGGATATGGGGGGACACACAACCTACACACTCGTGTACACAGCGAGCGCCAGATGGTTGAAACTCTTTCACTTTCCTCCTTGTACCTATGTGCCCCAAACCTCCTCCACTGCCACCCCAGCTCTTCCGTTCCGTGTTCAGTCTCCAATTCCATCTCCTTGGCAACTATCTGTGCGGAAATAATCGTAACTCGATGGATATCCTGCAGCTCCTCGCCTCGTGCAACTACAATAGCGCAATAAAAATGGAAACTTTCAAATCAAAGAAACTCCCTTCTTCGTCGTTTTGTTGAAGCGTCTTCTTAGCCCTTTGCCACAATCGGTTACCACCCAATGTGGGGGGGCGGCTTATTTCTGATATCGTTCAAGGATTGCAAGTTGAAATTGAAATCATAAAATGTGATGTACCAATGCGGAGTAAATAAAATCTCACTGATCCTTCCAAACGCCTCGGTGTGTTTGCAGAGCTATTGACTTGCAACTGCGTATTGTATCCCTATGGTCATATACAAACAAATGGAGTTCAGGATTCATCGTCCTGTAAATTAATTGTGAAAATTTTTTATTACAGGCAGCACTCGAATACGAAATATGGCTTCTCGTAAATTTAAGGGTTCATAATAAAGCTGCCATTTGGTGTGATTATCGAGCCTGCCGAGGGACGTTTTCTGACGTTTTGCATGCGTGTTTATATTGAATGGTTGGCTGTAATTAATGCGTAAAATGGACAAATCAATTTCATTCCCACAAATATCGAAGGGGTGTGGTTGATTGGACCCAGCGGGCGGCTTGCGACAACATTTTATCGAATTTATGGCGGTCGGTGGTCGGCATGTGGATAGGACCTATTGTGGATAGAGGGGTATTTTTTGAAGTTAAATGGTCCATTGTCAGTGAGGGGAATGCAATGAGGTAAGGATGGATATCAAATATGGATAGGAGTAGCGATGGATAGGGGGGAGTTAGGATTATCATTTAGAAAATAATTTACTAGAAGATTTGCACAAAATGGAATGGCAATAGAAAGGGGTCAGTGGAGAACCTCTAACAGATAAACTTAGTTACGAAGAAGCTAGGGCTACATTCATAAAAAAGACGTCCCAATTTATTTGGGTGCAAGGATACAATGATTTTATTAAAATAGATGGTAACGATTCGTTACTTAATGCCACCACAAAAGGGTAGGTTCCCAATCGGGCAAAACTTGTTGTAGATGAGCACCATTTATATGTGATGCCATAAGGCTAAGAACTTTATGCGCCTGAAGAACTTTTCTTCTAGAAGGAGCTTCGATGGTCAACCAGTCAAAGTTAGGTGGTGTGTTTTTGTTTGTAACCAATCAGCAGAACAAAGTCCTCACCATGGTAAGAATTTGTGGAGCGGTGGTGACATGAGTTGCAGTTAATTGGTTACTTGGCCGATACTTAGATGGCGCTAAAATCACGAATGAACCTGGGCCTCAACTAACATGACTCTCCAATCAGCCCGGTATTTAGCTGACTGCCTCCAGTAGAAGCCGAACTTAACCCACTTGGAGTGCGAAACTGGAGGCAGTTAGCTAAAGGTGAGGGGTTCCTCTACTGCGTCCGAAATTTGGCTGGAAATCGAAGACTCTGCTAGCCGGAGTATTGGTGTCTATTTGCCCTACATCTCCTAATCATCTTAAACGTGCAATGCGGAGTTTTTACTAGGGGTATGTCGCTGTTCAGCTCGTATAGTACTTGGTTGAATCTTGGTTGAAGGGCTATGGAGAGCCATTCAACGCAAGACCGAAGATTTTTTGAAGAAATTTTCTCTCAAAACAGCCAAGGATATCTTCATCCATTTTTGATACGGTCAGTGCTTCAACGCCGTAGAGCAGGACTGGGATGATCAGGGTCTTATATAGGCTCCCCTTAGTAATTCGAGTGAGCGCTTTACTACTGCTTTACTGACTTCTTAGCCCGAATAAACAGCGGTTGGTATGAGTAATTCTTCATTTTATTTCTGAAGAGATGTTGTTTTCAGAGATAATTGCAGAGCCGAAGTAGACAAAGTCCGTGCTAGCTCGAAGCTATATCTGTGAATGGTGAAAATCTGTCCAATTCGTCGATGTTGTGGTTCCTTTCTTGTTGACAGCATATACTTAGTCTTACCCCCATTTACAGCTAAACCCATTTTTGCCACTTCCTTCTTTATACTAGCATACGTGGCTATGACATAACGTTCTACCAATGACGTCAACATCTGCGGCGTATGCTAGTAGTTGCCGCAATTTTTGGAAGATTGTGCATCTGGTGTTGGATCGCGATTTTTGCATAATCCTCTCAGGAATCAGATTAAAAAGTCATGTGACAGTGCATCGCCTAAATCCTTTTTTGGGATCGAATATATCGGTGAGGTTGTTTCCGACACTGATGGGGCAGCGAGGATTCTCCATCGACATCCTACACAGACGGACGAGTTTGGGCGGTATACCAAAACTGTTGGTGGGTGTCGATTTGGACTTCTTGAGTTTTTTCCAGGATCTGCCGAAGTGTGAACATTTGATCGGTTGTGGACTTACCTGGCCTAAAACCGCACTGATAAGGGCCAATCAGGTTGTTGGTAAACGGTTTCAGGCATTCACATATTACGGCAGATAGGATCTTGTAGGCGATGTTGAGTAGACTTATGCCTCTGTAGTTGGCGCAGTTCAGAGGGTCTCCTTTTTTGTGGATCGGGCAAACGATGCTGAGGTTCCATTCTTCAGGCATATTTTCATCCGGCCAGATTTGGCTTTTGAGTTGGTGGATGTTACTTACCAAGTCATCTCCGCCGGCCTTATAAAGCTCAGCGGGAAGGCCGTCATTTCCGGTGGCCTTATTAAGCTTGAGTTTAGATATTGCTATCCTCACTTCACTCAGGTCGGGTGGTTGGCAGTTTTCGCTGTCGTTGCCAATATTGAATGGTTCGTTCTGCCTGAAAGCGGAATGTTATTCGTCATCGCCGTTTAACAGTCTGCAGAATTGGTTCTTCCATATCCTCAGCATCGACTGTGTCTCAACTACAATATTTCCTTGTTCATCTCGACAGGATTCTGTTCGAGCCTTGTATCCTTGGCTTTCACGTTTTACACTTTGGTAAAAATTGCGAACATCGTTCCTGGAGTGGCACCTCTCTATATCCTCGATCGCGCGCTTTTCTTGATCTTTTTTCTTCTTTCTGAAAAGCCGGTGTTCTTCCTTTCTTCTTTGCCTATAGAGCTCAATGGCAGCTCTCGTCTTCTTCTGCAGCTTAGCCTTGTAGGCCTCGTTCTTGGCTGCGAGCATCTGTCGGCATTCCTCATCAAACCAGGGGTTTCTTGCTGGTGGGCGCGAGAAACCTAGCACATCAGTTGCGGTTGATCTAATGGCCTGTTGGCATCGTTGCCATTGCTCTTCGACATTCGATGCTGGAGGTATGGTGTTAATCGAGAGGTTAAGGGATACGCGTTGTGCGAAGGTCTTGGCGGTCTCTTGCGATTGCAGTCTTCCGACATAAAATTTTTTCACATTATTTCTGGATTGTTGTGGCGTGGTGGATATCCGCATTCTTACCTTGGCTGCTGCAAGGTAGTGATCCGAGTCGATGTTAGCTCCTCGGAATGTTCGGACATCCAAAATACTGGATGCGTGCCTCTTATCTATCGCAATGTGATCAATTTGGTTGACTGTTCGTTGATCTGGAGACCGCCATGTCCCCTTATGGATATCGAGGTGAGGAAACCGTGTGCTGGCTATAGTGGCATTTCGTTCCGTAGCGAAATCAATTAGCCTATGTCCGTTACCAGACGTGTTGTCGTGTAGGCTATGTTTTCCGACAGTACTGCTAAAGATTTCTTCTCTTCCTACCATTGCCTTAAAATCTCGCAGCACGATTTTAACATCTTACTCTGGTAGTCGCTCATAGGTTTTGTCGAGGAGCTCGTAGAAGCAATCCTTAGTTATATCATCTTTTTCCTCCGTCGGGGCATGAGCGCATATAAGGCTTATATTGGCGAATTTGGCTTTGATGCGGATTATTACAATGCGTTCGCTAATATCTTGGAAACATAAGACTTCTTGTCTAAGTCTGGCACTTAAACAAATACGCATCCAAATAGTCGCTGTTTCTGCTCACTATAACACGGTCCACTGCAGATGTCACAGTTTTTCATCCTCTATTTGCCCGGCCAATCCCATCGTATTTCCTGGATGGCAGTAATGTCTGCTTTGTAGCAGTTTAGGGCTTCCGCTAGTTGTTCGCCTGTTCCTCTCCTGTTTAATGTTCTAACATTCCAGGTGCAGATACGAACGTCGTTGTCCTTTTTTCGTTTAGCAGGGTCGTCAACAATAAAATCAGTCCTTTCCGAGGCTATTGGTTGCTTCGTAACAATATTTTTTTCTGTGGGTGGGTATTTAACCCAAAGCACAACCCCCAACCTGGAGGGCCAGTTCCAATTTATTAGATACCCCTTGGACACGGGGCCATCAGTATCCACTACGGGATTGAGCGCTGCCGTTGGCCTTTCGGTTCATCCGCCACCATCTCTGTTCAAGGGGCCTGACTAACCCTTGAAATTCCTAGACAACCTGTTGTCCGAATATGTCAGAGCAGCTCATCTAGGTTCGCCTGGGACGGCAGATCGGGTATTCATTCCGACCAGGGTGATTATAGTGTTGCTGTTTTACGTCTTGTTATCAACACTCGCACTTATCCTTTAGCAAGGCAAATCCGGTTGGATGAGACCAGTACTCGATGGTTACCACTTGTAGGTAAAAAATGAGCATATTTGATGTGTAGTCAGAGTTACAACACTGGGCATTGCCAAGTTAATGCCAATCAGAGTCTTCGTTCTACACCATCTTTAACAAGTTGCATACCTTGCTAAAATCGTTGCCATTATCGGGCTACCAAGTAACTTCGCTAAGAAAAAATACATGAAAAGTCTGCGTTAAAGACCCTGAAAGTTACCGTCTATTATCTCGCAAGCTTAATACCGATAAAATAGAATGGTATTCCTTTGAAAATAAATCTGAAAGGCCTTTACGCGTTGTAGCTAGAGGGTTACATGCGTCGTGCTTAAAGGAAGACATTGTAAACGATCTGAAAAAACAGGCAATATAAAGTCATAGATGCCGTTAACATTGTCAAGCGAGACCAAAAGCAAAAATATGGCGAAGGAAATGTAATAAAACGCGGTCTTCCTTTATTTATACTCACCTTCGATAACACAGAAAGTTTGAACAAAATTTATGAAATAAAAACAATACTTAATATTGTTGTAAAAATAGAGTCTATGCGTAAGGATTCCAAACTAGTTCCCCAGTGCAAGCGCTGCCAAGGATACAATCATACGCAAAGCTATTGTCAAAAAGAACCGCGGTGTGTAAAATGTGCCGGAAATCATCTGACGGTAGATTGTATGTCAGATAAGAAAACTCCTGCTATCTGCATTAACTGTAAAGGCAATCATCCGGCAAATTATCGCGGCTGCGAAGTAGCTTAGGAGTTGCAAAAAAGACGGACGAAATTTAATAGTATTAATTCACAGAAATTAAATTTAAACAAGCAAAAGCCTTAAATTCCGATTAAAAATATGTCGAAGACAAAGCAGGCCATAATCGAAAAATCTAAATTTTCACAAACTACGCGGCCATCAGATATTCGTTCGGATCTTGTACATCCAAAACCAAATGTGCAAACGTATGCTCAAGCTACAGTATCCAATAACGCCCAAAAAAATATCTCATCTGACCCAGTTTCAAATGTATTTTCGATTATTCTTTCAAAACTTGAGGAACAAAGCAAAACGAATTAACTTATTTTTGACAGGCTCGTTAAGCTCGAAAATAGTATTCGCAATAGAAGTACCCCACCTTTAACATGAATAGATCGCAACCATCTCTGTTCAAGTGCCTGACTTACCCTTAAGATTCCTAAATGAGGTCATTCTGACTGGGATTAATATAGGGTTGCTTTTTTCGTCTTGTTATCAACACTGGCACTTATAAGTTTGGCAAGTCAAATCTGGTTAAATGAGACAATTATTTGATGGTAAGTACTTGTCAGAGCCTGCCCTCGTTCAACAACATCCAATCACCCTAGAATTTCCAAGCCAAGAATTGTATGTGATAATACAGGGATACAATTCTTGAAATGGAGTCAAACAGCGCAGAGACTCATTAAAAGTCGAGCTGCTGTCCATATTTTTAATTTTATAATTAAAACAGTAGTATACTACGGACATGGAATTTCAGCGATATAAAGTTGAATTCCGGATTGAAACATTGGCCGTATTGATGTTGATGTTGAATTTGATTGCTACATCCCTACGTATGTAACTGGCAAGACTGTGGTGAAAGGAGAATGACACTAAGTGGACATAACTTAGGTAGACTTAGTTCTGAAAAATCAGAATTTACGTCCACTTGCATTTCACAAAGTGCCAAAACAGCTGGTTCATATTTTGATATATTGACGAATTCCGAAAAGAGATTTTTTCTAAACCAGTCATTATGATTTTCTATTTGTCAAACACAATTATATCCTTTTTCTGAATGGTCTACGATTTCAGAAATATAACAAAAGTATCACCCGCAGTATATAGCAAAACAATTTTTTTTTAAGTTATCTTCGATAGTCCAAATCCAGGAAACGTAGAAAACCCTCCACAAAAATAGATCCTGCCATTACAATTTAAAAAAAATGCAACGCCTATACCAGTGCCATCTCTTGCTTCTACAACTGAAACTAATTCCAATCCAATTTGTTGAACCCTAAACCAAATGTGGAGTACGGTGCACTGCACGCACACCATACAATTTAAGTACTTGTACCTACATACAGCTCCAACTTGCAACAACTGGCAAGTGTGTAAACTTCCTTCCATTACGTAATCTCATTCACTTTATCGCATGACGTAACTTCTGCGAGCAGCTTTACACCGCACTACACAGTCTACAAGCCCCCTTTGCGCCTCTCACCTTCGCGCAACTTAACTTAATCCATACCCTACCCAGCCGTCCATTGTTGCGACAAGCGAAAGAGCTACAACTGGAATAGAACTCTTCAGCAGAGCAACCAGGTGGTAAGGACCTCTTCAACGTCATGACGAGAAAGATTCCCCCTTTGCAATTACAACCAACTTAGCTCGGAGTTCACTGCGAATCACTGATGCACGAGGTCATTAAGGGCTCACCAACACCTGCGTGTGTGTGTGTGTCTGTTTGTGAATTGGATGGAGAGTCCATTGCAGACGCGATACGAATGTCGTCACACTTTATGAATCGTAGCACACGCTCAAGCCGCCTAGCGCTATAATTAGCTGATAATCAAAGAGTACTATCACCATCACCATCGCTATATAGTGCGTCCTCATCACCATCATTATCATCATCACTAGCGCAGCAGCATCATCACATCACAGTCAGAAGTCAGCCCCAACCAACAGCGGCTTGGTAGTCAGCTTACATCAACAACATTATGACCGTTAATTAGGAAGTTTTGCATTCACTTCCGTGTATGCGAACGGAGCGACGCGACGCGTCACTGCTCCAGATGCAATTTTCCAGTCGAGCGTCTTGCAATGGTGCTGCAATTAAGCACTCTTGTGCGAACCGTAATGTGGATCCCGAACGAGTACAGAGCTTAGAGTGCGGTCTTAAAGCGGCATTTAGAACAACAGAGAACGGAACCCATAGAAAGAGGATAATGCGCTAACAGCAGGACTTCAGATGTGCATTTATGGCACACAACGACCAGGTAGCGATGGTTTAATTAGCGTAGGCACGAGCTACGCTCGCCGCCGACGGCGTTTACATTCGGCCACTGTAGGGGCTGTATAGGTGTACATGTGGTTGTGAGTATGTGATTTCTTGGTGCAAACGAGTTTCACCATTTTTCATACTGCCAATGGCTTTCATTCATCCCCTATGTGGCTGGCTGGCGGCGGCAGGTCAGTGCGTGTGATGAGTGATCTGTCACTGTGTGTAACCACACGCAAAGGATCCTAATGGATCTATTAATTTCACAAAATGGGTTCTTGGTCGTAAGTCACACTGCCGCAGGCTCTGTAAACGGATTACGTTGATTAATGATGAAATCCTAGTACACTTTGCCTATACACCAAAGGCGGCAGGAGGCGTTCCAATTTGTCGATGTGTGTGTGTGCGCTCAAAGCTATTTGTTTTCCTGGCTGTACGGTGATGTGGACTCGTAAGTGCGAGTGTACTTAAGGTAGAGGCTTTTAGACGTGACCATTATAGATTGGAGTTCATTAATAAGGAAATGGAACCACCGCATGGAATATGTTGGCCACAATAAGGAGTCGATGTCGTTCGTATGAAATGAAATTTATACATTGGAACGCATATGGAGGGGGTTAGGGAGAGCTTTGAGATTTATGGCACAAGTGAGGGGTGTGGAAACCTATTAAAGTTTCATTTGTGGTGCAAGCTATTCGAGTTTATTGAGTTGTCGAAATTAAATAATGGAACTTTGACAAAAAGTTGACTTTGAGAAGGTATAAGCAAGGCTTTGAGTTTTAAAATCCTTCGAAAGGAGCAAATTATGTGATATCTTCACTTCGTACTCCTTTTTGGATCGTTTAAGATTTTTGAAAAGATCAATAAGCTATCAGCTATCATCTATCGTTTTATTATTAAACGCTCCTTCAAACTATAGACGTGAAGATCCTTTTTATAATAATATGTGAACGTCGGAAACCGTTTACTATCAACCTGGCCTGTCCTTATCAGTGTTGTTTTTGGCCAGGAAATCCTGGAAATTATGGAAAAAAAGTCAAAAAGTCCAAATCGATATCCTGCAACTATTCATCGACTTCAAAGTTGCATTCAACAGACTTTATAGAGACGAACTATACAGACTCATGTCTAGTTTTGGTATACCGCCCAAACTTGTCCGTCTTTGTTCGGTGGCGATGGAATGGAGCATTCTCAATGCTTTATCAGGGTCGGCAATGTCCTCAACAAAACCATCGATACAATGAAAGGATATAGACAAGCAGAAGCACTGTCATGTAACTTCTTTAAGATCATTCTCGAGAAGATTGTTCAAAACCCTCAAGCCAGCACCAGGGGTACAATATTCCATAAATCTTTACAAGTACAGGCATCCGCCGAAGATATTGACATCGTTAGTCGGACTCAACGAGATGTCACAGTCACGTTTGCTACTATAAAGAAGGAAACGGCTAAGGTGGACTTGGTGCAAACAAAGGCAACACTAATTTTATGCTGTCAACACGAAAAAATACACAACATCGTCGAATTGGACAGAATATCACCATCGACGGATACAACTTTGAGGTAGTAAGAGCTTTATCAACTCCGGCTCCGATATTATTTTTGACAACGACATTTCGTCATCAATAGAATTCCGTCCTGTTTATTTTGACAGGCTATGGGTACTAAGATTCAGTCAAGAACTTTACAAGTTGTACGGCTACATAGGCTTGGTCAACAAATTCTGCATTGGTGTTTAGAATGGTTAGGATAGTCAAACGTCACAAGCAGTAGAGGACCACCGCGCTTTCAAGGTGTCCCATGAAAAAAGGACAACGACGTTCGTATCTGCACCTGGAATGTGAGAATTTTAAACAGGAGCGGTGCAGGCGAACAACTAGCGGAAGCCCTAAACTGCTACAAAGCAGACATTACTCCCATCCAGGAAATACGATGGGATGGGCCGGGCAAAAAGAGGATGAAAAACTGTGACATATACTACGGACCGTGTTATAGTGAGCAGAAACAGCGACTATTCGGATGCGGATTTGTTATAAGTGCCAGACTTCGGCAAGAAGTCTTATGTTTCCAAGACATTAGCGAACGCATAGTAACGATCCGCATCAAGGCTCCTCGACAAAACCTATGAGCGACTACCGAAGTACGATGTTAAAATCGTGCTGGGAGATTTTAACGCAAAGGTAGGAAGAGAAGACATCTTGAGCAGTACTGTCGGAAAATATAGCCTACACGACAACACGTCTGGAAACGGACTTAGTCTAATTGACTTCGCTACGGAACGAAATGCCACTATAGCCAGCACACAGTTTCCTCACCTCGATATCCATAAGGGGACATGGCGGTCTCCAGATCAACGAACAGTCAACCAAATTGATCACATTGCGATAGACAAGAGGCACGCATCCAGTATTTTCGATGTCCGAACATTCCGAGGGGCTAACATCGACTCGGACCACTACCTTGTTGTAGCCAAGGTAAGGATGCGGATATTCACCATGCCACAAAAAAAACAACAGAAATACTGTGAAAAAAAATTAATGTCGAAAGACTGCAATCGCCAGAGACCACCAAGACCTTCACGCAACGCGTATCCCTTAACCTCTCGACTCACAACACACCACCAGCATCTAATGTCGAAGATCAATGGCAACGATGCCAACAAGCCATTAGATCAGCCGCAACTGATGTATGATGGAGAATTCTCGCTGCACCATCGGGGTCGGAAATGACCTCACCGATACATTCGATACCAAAAAAGGATTTAGGCAAGGCGATGCGCTGTCATGTGACTTTTTCAATTTGATTCTTGAGAGGATTGTGCAAAACTCCGGAGCCAACACCAGATGGCACAATTTTCCAAAAATCGGTGCAACCACTAGCACTACGATATTGACATCATTGGTAGGACTCAACGTGATGTTATAGCCACCTTTGCTAGTATAGAGAAGGAAGCGGCAAAAATGGGTTTAGCAGTAAATGAGGGTAAGACTAAATATATGCTGTCAACACGAAAGGACACATAACATCGGCGAATTGGACAGAACGTCACCATTGATAGATATAACTTTGAGGTAGTACGGGACTTTTTCTACCTCGGCTCCGCTATGAACTCTGACAACAACATCTCGTCAGAAATCAAACGAAGAATTACTCTTGCCAACCGCTGTTTTTTCGTCCAAAGAAGACTATTTGGTAGTAAAGCTTTCACTCGAACTACTAAGGAGATCTTATATAAGACCCAGTCCTGCTCTACGGCGCTGGAGCATGGACCGTATCAAAAGCGGATGAAGAAATCCTTGGTCGATTCGAAAGAAAAATTCTTCGAAAAATCTTCCGTCCCGTTTGCGTTGACGGGATATAGAGACGAAGATTCAACTACCAACTATACGAGCTGTACAGCGACATACCCCTGGTCAAAAAACTCCACATTGGACGTTTAAGATGGCTAGGACATGTAGAACGAATGGACACCAATACTCCGGCTCGCAGAGTCTTCGATTCCCAGCCAGACGTCGGACGCAGTAGAGGAAGACCTCGCCTTAAGTGGCGCGCACAAGTAGAAACCGACCTCAACCAACTTGGAGTGCGCAACTGGAGGCAGTTAGCTAAGGATCGGGCTAATTGGAGAGGCATGTTGGTTGAGGCCCAGGTTCATCCCGGACTGTAGTAAGTAAGTAAGTAGTATTTATCAAGCCCAAGGTAGTTGCAAGTGCGATATCAAACAAATCCTTTAAGGTTTCCAAAAAACGATTTTTCTTGTTTTGTGTCTCAGTGTTTTTATTTTAAATAACAATTTTCAATATTTCGCAGCTCTTAATGGTGCTCAAGAAAAAATTCATACAAAAAATAAGGACCATCTACATGGTTCATGGTTCACATGGTTCATCATTACGTCTCTCGGAGTTTGGGAGTCATAGTGATAGACGATGAACCTGGGTGATGAATTGATTATATTTTTTTTGTGTATTTACGTTACGCAAAATCATTATAAATAGACTTCACGTTTTTTTTACGGCACACCAATTACGGCTTTATTCAGAATTGATTTTTTATGGAGTATCATAGACCAATTATAAGGTGAAGCCTGCATGTAATACATAATAAGGCTTCACTTTCGTGAGAAATATTTTCGTGATTTTATTCAATTAATTTCAGATTAAGTGGATATTCAGACGGAATAATGTAAATCTTTTCAAGCTCAACATGAGCTACCCTTGTACATTTAATTTGATCATAAAACGATCAAATATCTCAACCCCCAAAGCTGTCGAATGCGTCATTCCTATGAAATCATTCTGCACCTCTTATTGAAACCCAACTGTCCTAATTAATTAAAGACTTATACAATACATTTTCGTACACGAAATAATTGGTCTCAATTATCCGCTGTCAATGGGCTACATGCAGAATGGTATTGGATTTCACTCATTGTTCCGTTTTATTCTGAAAGTACCCTTAGATCGCTTAAGGGTTGGGGATGTGGATGCATAATACGTACATGCGATTATTTTTAAGTCGTCCGAAGAATTTAGTGGAGTGGCAAAATTTATGGGGTGAAAATTGCAGAAAATCCCAGAAAATACAAATACAACATGACGTTGACCGATAATTTCCAATTCGTTATTCGATATCTTTGCATAGCACAATGGTGCGCATAAATTCTCGTACATTTTTCGTAATTAATCCGATTCTGATAGAGTTCTGCACGAATGCAGAAAATGCTGGCAATGCACCATGCCGACATTACCATTACCCTTACCATCAATATGAGCACCCGCACCAGCACCGTTTTGAGCGTAAAATTGAATGGAGCAGCACCACTTTGGAAGAAGGTGGTCCTGGGCAAAAAGTCAATAAATGTAAATGCGGTTATTTGTTAGACTCGAACATATAATCCGAAGGAATTGTAATAGAGTAGAGTACTAGAGTGCGGAAGTAAGATTAGAATAACTGGTTGGTTGGGTCAGGGCGGATGTGCAGGGAGTTTATTAGCTTTGGTGTAGTGGTGAACTGCTGTTGGGTATTTTTAAAATCGATTTAGAAGCACCATGTTTTTGAAAAGTTCTGATGAGTCCTTTTTGAAGGCTGCAGAGAATGTTTTACTCCTTGGTGAAAGAAGAGGTCCTTTTAAGTGGCACAATACAGTCTTGTATTGTTAATATTTAAATAATCTTTGAGATATTTCTAGAACCAGACATCGATCAAATGCGGATTCAATTTTCGAGATATTAAGGCTAGGTATAGAGAGTAAAGAAAAAACGAAAAATAGCAACACTATAACCACCCTGGTCAGAACGGCACGGAATGAATACCCGGCCTGATGAACCGCGTCTTGGAAAACAATGCCCTGCTCCATCATTTCTACCTCCGAAATGGCATAACGCAATGGCGATCTGGGAACCGTGGTTTCACTCGGTTTGGTAACGAAAACTTGGCAAACACCATAGTCGCCGAGCGAAGTGGGTCTACTTACTTACTTAAGTGGCGCTACAGTCCGGGATGAACCTGGGCCCCAACCAACATGCCTCTCCAATTAGCCCAGTCCTTAGCTAACTGCCTCCAGTTGCGCAATCCAATTCTTCCTCTACTGCGTCCGACGTCTAACTGGGAATCGAAGACTCTGCGAGCCGGAGTATTGGTGTCCATTCGTTCTACATGTCCTAGCCATCCTAAACGTCCAATGCGGAGTTTTTTTGACTAGGGGTATGTCGCTTGTACAGCTCGTATAGTTCGTAGTTGAAACTTCGTCTCCATAGCCCGTCAACGTAAACGGGAGCGAAGATTTTTCGAAGAATTTTTCTCTCGAATCGACCAAGGATTTCTTCATTCCCTTTTGATACGGTCCATGCATCAGCGCCGTAGAACAGGACTGGGATGATCAGGGTCTTATATAGGATCACCTTTATAGTTCGAGTGAGGGCTTTACTACTAAATTGCCTTCGTAGCCCGAAGAAACAGCGATTGCCAAGAGTAATTCTTCGTTGGATTTCGACGAGATGTTGTTGTCAGAGTTAATAGCGGAGCCGAGGTAGACAAAGTCCCGTACTACATCAAAGTTATATCTTTAATGGGGACGTTCTGTCCAATTCGTCGTTGCTATTAGTCTTAGTCTTACTTAGTTTTACCCTCATTTACTGCTAAACCCATTTTTTCAGCTTCCTTATCTATACTAGCAAACGTGGCTATGACATCACGTTCAGTCCTACCAATGATGTCAATATCTTCGGCGTATGCTAGTAGTTGCACCGATTTTTGGAAAATTGTACCTCTGGTGTTGGCTCGGTATTTTTGCACAATTCTTTCAAGAATGCGATTGAAGAAGTCACATGACAGCGCATCGCCTTGCTTAAATCCTTTTTGGTATCGAATGTGTCGGTGAGGTCGTTTCCGACCCTGATGGTGCAGCGAAAATTCTCCATCGTCATCCTACACAAACGGACGAGTTTTGGCGGTATACCAAAACTAGACATGGCTCTGTATAGTTCGTCTCTATAAATGCTATCTTATGCGGCTTTGAAATCGATAAATAGGTTGTGTGTGTCAATTTGGACTTCTTCGGTTTTCTCCAGGATCTTCCGAAGTGTGAAAATTTTATCGATCGTGGAACTTCCGGCCTAAAACCACTCTAATAAGGGCCGATCAGGTTGTTGGTTAACGGTTTCAGGCATTCACATATTACGGCAGAAAGGATCTTGTAGGCGATGTTGAGCAGACTTATGCCTCTGTACTTGGCGCAGTTCAGAGGGTCACCTTTTTTGTGGATCGGGCAAACGATGCTGAGGTTCCATTCTTCAGGCATGTTTTCATCCGACCAGATTTGGCTTATGAGTTGGTGGATGTTACTTCGCCATCTCCGCCAGCTTTATAAAGCTCAGCGGGAAGGCCGTCATTTCCGGCCTTGTTAAGCTTGAGTTTAGATGTTGCTATCTTCACTTCACTTAGGTCGGGTGGTTGGCAGTTTTCGCTGTCGTTGCCAATATTAAATGGTTCGTTCAGCCTGACAGCGGAATGGTGTTCGTCATCGCCGTTTAACGGTCTGCAGAAGTGTTTCTTACATATCCTCAGCATCGACTGTGTCTCAACTACGGTATTTCCTTGTTCATCTGGACAGGATTCTGTTCGAGCCTTGTATCATTGGCTTTGACGTTTTACACTTTGGTAAAACTTGCGAACATCGTTCCTGGAGTGCACATCTCTATCCTCGATCGCGCGCTTTTCTTGCTCTTTTTTCTTCTTTCTGAAAAGCCGATGTTCTTCCCGTCTTCTTTGCCTATAGAGCTCAATGGCAGCTCTCGTCTTCACCTGAAGCTTAGTCTTGTTAGCCTAAGCCTTTCGACATTAAATTTTGTCACAGTATTTCTGGTTTGTTGTGGCGTGGTGGATATCCGCATCCGTACCTTGGCTACAACAAGGTGGTGGTCTGAGTCGATGTTAGCCCCTCGGAATATTCGGACTTCCAAGATACTGGATGCGTGCCTCTTGTCTATCGCAATATAATCAATTTGGTTAACTGTTCGTTGATCTGGAGACCGCCATGTCCCCTTATGGATATTGCGGTGAGGAAACCGTGTGCTGGCTATAGTGGCATTAAGTCCGTTGCAGGACGTGTTGTCGTGTAGGCTATATTTTCCGACAGTACTGCTAATGATGTCTCCTCTTCCTACCTTTGCGATAAAATCTCCCAGCACGATTTTAACATCGTACTTTGGTAGCCGCTCAAAGGTCTTGTCGAGGAGCTCGTAGAAGCAATCCTTAGATATATCATCTTTTTCCTCCGTCGGAGCATGAGCGCACATAAGGCTTATGTTGGCGAATTTGGCCTTGATACGGATTGTTACAATGCGTTCGCTGCTGGATCTGTAGGCGCCACCGTTGACTCCATTTAGGGAATTCCTCCGCTGCCGCCTGAGAGTGAGTGCCTTATTGAGAGGACTCCTCCCCCCTCTCTTGTTTGCTGCCACCAACGACCTTCCGCAGGGGTTTAATACCCCATCTCCAGTCGAGGTCTAGGCAACCACCAGCGTGGAGGTGAGAGTAGGAGTTGATAGAAGGAGGCTAGAGTGAGAACGCTTGTGTCCTCATGTAATCGCATCACTATCCTTAAGCACCGGCTTAATCCGTGGACAAAATCTCACTTTTGATAGCAACAACTTTATGCTAAAGAGTTCATCTACCATGAATTCAACATCAATTCCATGACTGGCGCCTTAGCGGATATACGACAAAGATCAACCCTAGTAAACGGATGCTACTTCTGTTTAGTGATTCAATTGGGATCAAATCTTTAACTCGAAATGTTTGCCAAATGTTTGCTCTACCAGACACTAATCTTGCCAGTCCTATTCACCTTGCAATGTTCCCCTGAAGATACGAATGGGGAACTAGCTTACATTCGGAATTCTTTATGTGCCTTCATGAATTTTGGTTCCTACTCTTGTAGCACCGGGCCAAATTCGGAAACGTTTGAAGAACTATTTCATTTTTATCTGCTTCTTATCACTCCTTTAAGGGCCGACCAGAATGCCTATCTGTACCTGGTATCTGTAGCTGAGTGAAAAGTTAAAAACAAGGCAACCAGTTAGCGCTTACACAATGTGTATCTTCGTGAATCTGTAGCTTGAAGTTGAATAGAGGGCGGCAACTTCATGCAGCAACAGATATGCATTCTGGGAAGGCCTTAAGACGTGAAAACTATTCCATTCTCATGGATGTCATAGGACACAATAATCCACTAAGGCAGTGGAGCTAGTTGCTCCAAACAATTCAATTCATGGCCCTTATAAAAATCTACGATTGAAATGAAGTGCAAACATTAGTGACGTCTTCCGTTCCTCCAGGGAATCCCCTCGAGAAGTATCTGTGTATGAAAACAAAAAAAACATTGAAGTCTTAATTTGCACATATATTGCACATCCAAAGATCCCCCTTTAGTCCGGCGACTGCCTATCGTAACGGACATAATTACCATTCCGACTTTTCACTTATTAACTTCCTCCTCAAGTGCACGTACACCAAGTACGGAACCGTTTCGCTTCATAAGATTTATTCATTCTTTTTGGCAAGAGTTCATACAGACGTGCTAACCATTGCCGGCATACAAATGGCCCAGGTCCCTCAGAAACCCGAGCAGTATTCTTATCGCTGCGCCTTCGTTTGTTCGACCCTCCTCCTCTGTGTGGGGCCGTATCTATTTCAGGTGCGGTCAGCGTTCCATTCATTTGATAAAGAATTCAGAAATGAATTTATTTGGAATCCTCCATTGCCCATAGCGTCCATTGTGGGACCACCATACCACCCATCTTCGTACGTCCTCCCAACAGGAAATGGAAAATTTCCTCCTGGGGAATGGAGACGATGCACAAAGATTTTGAATTCTCAATTCCTGGCCTTCCTTGCACCGCATCACAGTCAGAAGCATAAATTAATTAAATTTTAATGAAACACACGACAGGACCACCGTACATATAGAAACACATACAGCAACACTGCAAGCTTAAATGATTTTAGATTGGACGGTGGGGAGTCTTACAAGGACGACGATAACAATGATGACGACTATGACGACTGTCGGTCGGTGCTGGTTGAATATGCGAGATTAAATGGATTCTCTTGTGATCAGATAAACATTATGTCCATGTCCGGGCAAGGGGAAATAGAACGAGTAAAGGTACTTTACACTTTCAGAAAGTAGTTAGCTGCGTGTCTATCAAGACCGCTCGTTAAGAGCTCTCCAAACTGAGTAAATAACTCGTTAATATGGAAATCGAAAGTTGAGGCAAAAAAAGGATACCCTCCAACCGGACAGAGATACTACACTTTATTGCACCTGAAGCGTATCCTTTGAGAGAGCTCTCCTCTTATGTGGATTATTTTTAATATACTTCTGGCTTAACCGTTATTTTAATTAAACTAAAAGTTAAGGTAAATAACTGTAAGCATGCGGTGATTTTAAATGAGTACGTTGTGGTTTACGTATCTGTTACGTATACTTGCGTCTGACTGGAAATGTGGTGTGAGATAAGCACGCTTTTGACTGAAAGGATCCCATTGAATATACGTCTGACTTTATCATTTAATTTTGATTATGTAAGTCAGACAGTGGTTGAGTTCCTGAAGGTTGCAGTGTTTTAAGGCGCTTTGCCTTTAGGGGTGAAGGATATAGCCTCCGTGGTTTTGTGTTTCGAAAAGCTTACAAATGTTGCTCAAACGTAAAAAGGATTCTGATTCTGATGATAATCAAGCATTTATAAACAGTTGCATTAAATTGTATACGCTTGCTAATTCACTTTACATTCATCATCCATCCACTAAGTACTTGCCTGCCCCCTTCCATGTTTTCTTTCTCATCCAACCGGATTTGACATGCTTAACGATAAGTGCGAGTGTTGATAACAAGACGTAAATCAGAAACACTACCCGGTCTGCCGTCCCAGGCGAACTTAGATGAGCTGATTCAATATATTCGGACAGCAGGTTATCTAGGAATCCCAAAGGTAAGTCAGGTCCCTTGAACAGAGATGTGGCGGATGAACCGAAAGGCCAAGGGCAGCGATCAATCCCGTAGTGGATACTGATGGTCCCGTGTCCTAGGGGTATCTAATAAATTGGATCTGGCCCTCCAGGTTGGGGGTTGTGCTTTTGGTTAACTAACATCCCATGGAAAAAAAACAGTGTTCCGAAGCAACCAATAGCCTCAGAAAGGACAAAAAAAGGACAACGACATTCGTCTCTGCATCTGGAATGTGAGAACAATAAACAGGAGAGGTGCAGGCGAATAAGTAGCGGACGCACTAAACTGCTAAAGCAGAAATTACTGCCATCCATGAAATACGATGGGATGTGCAGGGCAAAAAGAGGATGAAAAACTGTGACATCTACTTTGGACCGTGTTATAGTGAGCAGAAACAGCGACTATTTGGATGCGGATGTGTTATAGGTGCCAGACTTAGGCAAGAAGTCTTATGTTTTCAAGACATTAGCGAACGCATTGTAACAATCCGCATCAAGGCCAAATTCGCCAACATTAGCCTTATATGCGCTCATGCTCCGACGGAGGAAAAAGATGTTATAGCTAAGGATTACTTTTACGAGCTCCTCGACAAAACCTATGAGCGACTACCAAAGTACGATGTTAAAATCTTGCTGGGAGATTTTAACGCAAAGGTAGGAAGAGAAGACATCTTTAGCAGTACTGTCGGAAAATATAGCCTACACGACAACACGTCTGTAACGGACTTAGGCTAATTGACTTCGCTACGGAACGAAATGAAACTATAGCCAGCACACGATTTCCTCACCTCGATATCCATAAGGGGACATGGCGGTCTCCAGATCAACGAACAGCCAACCAAATTGACCACATTGCGATAGACAAGAGTATTTTGGATGTCCGAATATTCCGAGGGGCCAACATCGACTCGGACCACTACCTTGTTGTAGCCAAGGTAAGGATGCGGATATCCACCACGCCACAAAAAAAAAACAGAAATACTGTGAAAAAATTTTATGTCGAAAGACTGCAATCGCCAGAGACCGCCAAGACCTTCGCGCAACGCGTATCCCTTAACCTCTCGACTCACAACACACCACCAGCATCAAATGTCGAAGAACAATGGCAACGATGCCAACAAGCCATTAGATCAGCCGCAACTGATGTGCTAGGTTTCTCGCGCCCACCAGCAAGAAACCCCTTGTTTGATAATGAATGCCGACAGATGCTCGCAGCCAAGAACGAGGCCTACAAGGCTAAGCTGCAGATGAAGACGAAGGCTGCCATTGAGCTCTATATGGAGAGAAGAAGGGAAGAACATCGGCTTTCAGAAAGAACAAAAAAGAGCAATAAAAACGCGCAATTGAGGATATAGGGAGGTGCCACTCCAGGAACGATGTTCGCAAGTTTTGCCAAAGTGTAAAACGTCATTGCCAAGGATACAAGGCTCAAACAGAATCCTGTCGAGATGAACAATAACATATCGTAGTTGAGACACCGTCGATGCTGTGGATATGGAAGAACCACTTCTGCAGACTTTTAAATGGCGATGACGAACAACATTCCGCTGTCAGGCAGAACGAACCATTTAATATTGGCAACGGTAACGAAAACTGACAACCACCCGACCTAAGTGAAGTGAGGATAGCAACATCTAAACTCAAGCTTAACAAGGCCGGAAATGACGGCCTTCCCGCTGAGCTTTATAAAGCTGGCGGAGATAACTTGGTAGGTGACATCCACCAACTCATAATGGTCGGATGAAAGTATGCCTGAAGAATGGAACCACAGCATAGTTTTCCCGCCGATAGTAGAATGGCGATGGAGAATTCTCGCTGCTCCATCAGGCTCGGAAACGACCTCACCGGCACATTCGATACCAAAAAAGGATTTAGGCAAGGCGATGCGCTGTCATGTGACTTCTTCAATCGCATTCTTGAAAAAATTGTGCAAAACTCCCGAGCCAACACCAGAGGCACAATTTTCCAAAAATCGGTGCAACTACTAGCATACGCCGACGATATTGACATCATTGGTAGGACTCAACGTGATGCCGTAGCCACGTTTTCTAGAGAAGGAAGCGGCAAAAAAGTGTTTATCAGTAAATGAGGGTAAGAGTAGGTATATGCTGTCAACACGAAAGGACACACAACATCGACGAATTGTACAGCAAGTCACCATTGACAGATAAAACTTTGAGTTAGTACGGGACTTTGTCTTCCACGGCTCCGCTATTAACTCTGACAACAACATCTCGTCAGAAATCAAACGAAGAACTACTCTTGCCAATCACTGTTTTTTCGAGCTAAGAAGGCAATTTAGTATTAAAGCCCTCACTCGAACTACTAAGGAGATCCTATATAAGAGCCTGATCATCCCAGTCCTGCTCTATGGCGCTGAAGCATGGACCGTATCAAAAGCGGATGAAGAAATCCTTGGTAAATTCGAGAGAAATTCTTCGGAAAATCTTCGGTCCCGTTTGCGTTGACGGGCTATGGAGACGAAGATTCAACCACGAACTACACGAGCTGTACAGCGACAGACCCCTAGTCAAAAAAACTCCGCATTGGACGTTTAAGATGGCTAGGACATGTAGAACGAATGGACACCAATACTCCGGCTCGCAGAGTCTTCGATTCCCAGCCTGACGTCGGACGCAGTAGAGGAAGTCCTCGCCTTAAGTGGCGCGCACAAGTAGAAACCGACCGCAACCAACTTGGAGTGCGCAACTGGAGGCAGTTGGCTAAGGACTGGGCTAGGCCCAGGTTCATCCCGGACAGTAGCGCCACTTAAGTAAGTAAAGAAGTAAGGTTTTCTTGGTAAACTTACATAAGACAGTCACTTGTAGGACTAATATCAACTAATATCGGCACTAACAACGGGATATCAAAAAATGTTCTATGTTTGGGTCAGTGCTGGTACGCTAGATGCTCCTTTGTTCGTTGGTGGGTATATGCCTTGATGCTTGGTCTTACACAACAAAAACTTCAAACCAAACTTCTCGTCTAGATGTTATGACGAGTTTGAGAATTTGTTTCAAAACACTCTTTACCATGGTTATCAATCTCGCTTAGCTAAGCCCTTTATTCACCCCTTCTCAACTCATTTGTTTTGCCGCAGTTTTAACCCTGTGCTTATCCTACCATCCTCATCCTTTATCAATATCAATAAAAACACATTTTAATATTTAGATTTATTTATTTGTAAAGTCGAGGGGCTCAGTGGCGCGATGGTTAGTGCGATGAACTGCCGCGCAACACCTAAATGATTTTTCACTGGCCCTCCTCTCGTGATGATCTGACAAATCATCCGAGTAGTATCAATTGTCAAGAATAGCTTATCTCAACTTAGCCGTTCGGAGTCGGCATAAAACCGGAGGTCCCGCCATCGTGCAAGAAGTACACACGCACACATGAATGGTTGTGAGAAATCTAGGCCCCTGGGTACTAACGAGCCTGTTGCGCCAAAAATTTGTATTTGTTTTTTTTTATTTGTAAAGTCATAACATTTTAAGATACAATTTCATTGTTATTGGTACACAATAAGTAGTCAAAGTCACTCTCAAATATTTGCCAGGTCTTCCTGTTTGAGAAGACAACATTCGCGCTGAATTCGGAAATTATCCAAAAAAATGGACAAGTAGAGGATTTCCAAAAATAAGAACTAAAATAAAAAAAAAGTCTTGAAGTCTTAAAAGTTTCTGTGAATTACCTTTGTTATTCAACAGTAACCCACCCACCTTCATGTACCCCATCTTATACCCTCACTAAACCTTATTGGATCTTTCAAAAAATGGTTCAAGATGTAGTACACGGGTTCTATTATTCTCAAATCTTGTATTACCCTGTGTATTATCAACAGGATGCTAGTCCCAGCTCAGTCAAGTACCTGATGTCCCCAACTACCTATTACCGTGTACTACAAGAAAACGCCGCAGACATAATAACCAAGCACTTCAACAGTACTCCCTTGGTACGAGTACCTGTTACCATTTTATATTAAAAGACATTTTATATGCGCACTGAAAAAGTAATTTGCAAAGTTTTTCTTAATATTTTCCATCTTTTAGAGTGAATTGCCTTCCCCGGGAAGTATGATGTCTAAGGACAATTTCCACACCACCCAAATTACACACTTTACCGAATGTTGCTGGTATACCAAGAAAAAGGAACTTTATCCCTACAGTTGGGTAGAAACGACCATAAAAATTGTCCTTACAACAAAGTTGTGTTCAGAGAAGTAAATGACATGCTCGTAACTGATTGGTGTACGAATTTTTAAATTCTCAACATGGGGATATAGGTAAGTTGACTACGTGTTATGCTTATGGCAGATAGCGCAACACACCAAGAGCAAAAAAAAAATATACCAAGACTGGTATTGGGATTGCAGAACGGTATAATCATAGCGCCCAACTCGAATCCATCGAAATTGGCCGCATTAATATAGAACACTTTACCCGCGATGACGAACAATCTTGTCAATCAGAACGAACGATTCATGTTGGTGACGACAGCGAAAACTACCAACCGCCTGAACTAAGTAAAGTGAGGTTAGCAATATTTACTCGAATTTCGTGCTGAGATTTATAAAAATTTGAAGATGATTTGGTAAGTTCACCAACTCCAACTTAGCGTAATTTGGACTGATGGAAGTATACCCACAGAACAGAACCTCAGCATCGTTTGCCCGATCCAAAGGAGACCCTCTGAAGTGCCCCAACTTCAGAGGCATAAGTCTGCTCAACATCGCCTACAAGATCCTTTCTGCCGTAATATGTGAACGCCTGAAACCGTTTACCAACAGCCTGATCGGCCCTTATCAGTGAGGTTTTAGGCCAGAAAAGTCCACAACCGATCAAATTTTCACACTTCGGCAGATCCTGGAAAAAACTCAAGAAGTCCGAATCGATACCCACCACCTATTTATCGATTTCAAAGCCGCATACGACAGCATTTATAGAGACGAACTTACAGAGCCATGTCTAGTTTTGGTATAGCGCCCAAACTCGTCCGTTTGTGTAGGATGACGATGGAGAATTCTCGCTGCACCATCAGGGTCGGAAATGACCTTACCGACACATTCGATACCAAGAAAGGATTTAGGCAAGGCGATGCACTGTCGTGTGACTTCTTTAATTTGATTCTTCAGAAGATTGTGCCAAACTCCCGACCCAACACCAGAGGCACAGTCTTCCATAAATCTGTGCAACTAAATATTAACATACTCCGATGATATCGACATCATTGGTCGGACTCAATGTGATGTTTGACTCGAAATGACATACAACATTGACAAATTGGACTAAACGTCACCATTGACAGATATAACTTTCAGGTGGTAAGGGATTTGTCTACCTCGGCTCCGCTATTTACGCTGACAACAACATCTCGTCAGAAATTAAACGAAGAATAACTCTTGCTAGCCTTAACAAGACCCTTATCATCCCAGTCCTGGTCAACGGCTCCGAAACATAGGCCGAATCAAAAGTGAATAATGAATTCAATGGTAGTTTTGAGAGAAAAATCTTCGGTCCCGTTTGGGTTGACGGGCTATGGAGACGAAGACTCAACCAAGAGCTATGCATACCCCTAGTTAAAGAAGTCCGCATTGGATGTTTGAGATGGCTAGGACATAAATAGTTAATGGACACCAATACTCCGGCTTGCAGAGGCATCGATTCCCATCCAGATATCGCACGGAGTAGAGGAAACCGTCGCCCTAAGTGGCACGCACGCGTAAAAACCGACCTTAATCAACTTGAAGCTCGCAACTTAAGGAAGTTAGCTAAATACCAAGCAAATTTGAGAGGCATGTTGGCTGAGGGCCAGGTTTGTTCCAGATTTCAGGGCCACTTATGTAGGTAAGAAAGTATTAACAGCTGATAGACATGACTTAAACCTAGGTTGTCAAGATATTCACCCCTATCGAGGTATCCGTTCAAAGAATTTCCGAAACGAAAGTCAGTTCCGATCGGAACTCAGTTTACAATCGAAGTATCCGTTGCGTAACAAAATAAACGAAGCATACAATCGCGTACCTATGTTTGACATATCTGTCATATGTTCAATTTAATAAATGTGAAATGTCAGTGAAAAAAAATATTTCTCAAAAATAAATATGGATAGTGTGGGTTTATTTTTTCAAATTGAAAGCCTAAATATAAGGATAAGGCAAAAAAAAGAGAGAAGATCCCTTAGAGATACCTCGAATATAAATATACTTTCAGATGCATCGTAAGTAGCTCCCATTTATACAACAGAAGCTGAAAAGAAATACAAATTAAACTAAACTTTCTTACTTATTTAATATAGATTTAAAAAAAAAACGTCCGTCTCAACAAAACTGCTTTTAAATATGTGTTCAATGAAATAAAACATAAATTTCCAAACAACAGTCGTTCGGATAGTGTTTCTTCGGAGCAAAAGTTTGCCATATGCTTGAGGTTCCTCGCTGAAGGCAATTACCAACATGGGGTTGGAAAAGACTTCCACATTCCAGTTGGACAGTCTACGTTTTCTGATATTCTTAAGGAAGTTTCGGCAATTTTAGAGGAAGTCTTTTGTCCAAAATGGATTAACCTTCGAATGACAAATGAAGAAGTTCAACTATCAAAAAATAACTTCTTCGAGAGCACAGGCTTTCCCGGAGTGATTGGATGCGTCGATGGGACCCACGTGAGGATTATTGGTCCTAAAGAAAACAAGCATCTTTTTCTTAATCGGAAAGGGTACTACAATCTGAATGTTATGATTGTGAGTATAAGTACAAATAAATGAGGTACAAAAACACAATGCATTATTTTTCGTAATGTAGATTTGTGACTAAAAAATGCGTATAAGAGGTGTAAATGCAAATTATCAAGGAGCTAATCACGATTCACATATATGTATGGAATATGAGTTCACATCGTCGCTACTTTGAAGATGAATATCAGAACGGAGAAAGAAATAGTTGGCTACTTGGTTGGTATATTACAATCTACCTATTTTGTTATTCTCTCTCTTGTTCTTTTTACTACAGGTGACGCAGGATATGCATTAGAACCATGACTCCGTTCAGAATGCCCCTAGCAAGCAGTGCCAAAAGCCGCTACAATAAATCACATTGTAAGGCTCGCAACATAGTGGAAAGAACCATAGGTGTGCTAAAGAGCCGATTTCGTTGCATATTAGGCGCTCGACAACTTCATTATGATCCCATTAAATGTGCACAAATTTTCAACGTATGTTGTGCTTTGCACAATATATGTATTTATTACAATACAATAGAAGCACCGAATGAGACCATGCAGAATATTGAAGACTCCGATATCATTTCAGATGAGACCATAGAAATTCCTAGATCCTTACATCATAGTAGCGCAGTTGCTATCAGAAATAATATATTAATAAACTTTTAATTGATTTTGGTTTTATTTAATTCAAAAAAAGAGAAAACATAATTCAAAATTATGCCTACTTGGCAGGTACAAAGAATAACTTAAAAAATGACTAGCCTCCATGGCTCATAAAATTAAATGTTGGATTTATGTGTTACATTATTTATGATCCAGCATTTGTTTAAACTTCTTATTTTCAATGCCACATATATCCTCTAAGGATCGACTTATCCTTTTTTTAATTGTTTGGCAACGTCTTGTAACGTTTGGTTCGTTGAAGTTAGCGTGAAAGTTATTTGGTTATAGTAATCTTCTTGGAATTGAACTTGTTTGTTCAAAAGCTGGATAGAAGACAACGGCTTTCTTTTTGTTGGTCGGCCTGCACTTTCATCGGAAATGTATCCACTATTTAAAAGATCAATGTTGGAATCTTGATTTTTGGCTTGTGATTTATTTTCATTATTCCATTGCACTGTGCCACCTAATTCCTCATTTTCCGTGCCAAAGGTTTGTCCACCTACTCCATCAATAGTGTCCTTCAAATTGATAATAGCAATTACCATGGGTGAATTCCTAAATGCAGTACTGACTTCATTGTGCATCAGCAACCATTCCTTAATGCAAACACAGTCATCGTTACATTGCGTCACGTTCCGAAATGCATTGTGAACGGATTTTATTGCGCAAGCAAACGCAAACAGCGCATCGTGAATTATCACGATGCAAATGTCATTTTTAAATTTTAATTTTGTTTGTTGTCGTTTTCGTATGTGCAAAAGATGAGTGATTCCCCGACGCCGTAAGTATTTTTGTTAAATATTGATTGCAATGTTCTTATTTTTGTAATTCTTTAGACAAAAGTGGTGTAATAACCAAATTAAGTTGCTGATAACATCAAGACTTAAATTCGAATCAGAATTTTGTGCGCTAAAGAAAAAAAAGAAGACGATTTGGAGAAAAGTTTACGTTGAAATTAAGAAAGTGGACCCGGAATTTCCATTTTCTCTAGAAGAAACAATTCGAAAATTTTTAAATATAATGGTTACATATCGACGCATAAAAGCAAGGAAAAAATCGTCGGGGGAATCCTCGACAATTTGGGAGTTTTTTGACGAACTTGATGCACAGTATGGCACGAAACATTCGGTTTCAGTCCCATCGAGTAATGTTGACTTCTCTTTTGAGGCCGAGGATGATGGTGAAGAAACTGGAAATCAGCAAAACATTGATGGAGCTGAATCGAACAACGAGACGCCGAGAAAAAAACCCAAGAAAGATGAAATGGTAGACTTTTTGAAGCAACAGTCTGAAATGGATCGAGAATGCTTCAACAAGCTCATTGAAATTGAAAATGCGAGGCTCAAAGTCGAAGAACAAAAAGTTGAAGAGATGAAGGAACTAAAAAATCTATTGAGGCAGGTTCTTGATTAGATGAAAATATGTAAGATGTGTTCTTAACTGTGAAGTCGTTTTTTAAGTTTCCTTATTTTATGAATTAATCTATATGTTATTAATTGTTTAAATGAATTTGAAACGTTTTAGTTTTATATTGACCTTTAATAAAAAAACTTAAGTATTTATGCAGAAAAGAGTGTTGTCAATCGTTCTCTTTTGAGTTTAGCTTCATTGTTTGCGATAACATCATTTTCTTCGTGAGGTGCTGCATTATTAGAAAATGATTCTGTGAAGTTATCTTCAAAACTTGGTGATTCGTGGTTTATAATAAAGTTGTGCAAAATCACACAGGACATGATAATTTGTTTTGCCATCGAAATACTGTAAACAGGAATGAAGATTAAAATTCGAAATTTTTTTTTAAGAACACCGAATGCCTGCTCAATAAAGACTCGAGTGGAACTATGACAGTAATTAAAGCGTCTTTGATCTGCCGTCAAATGGCCATTATCCCTATAAGGCGCCATAAGATGAACTTCTAGTGGATACGCAGAATCGCCAAGCAGATGATATTCTAAAGGAATATTTACGTCACGTTGGACTATAGCTTTTCGCAGTGGACTATCACGCCATACAGCAGCATCATGGCACGATCCTGGGTAACCAACAAACGAATCGATGAAACATAAGTTACTGTCACAAACACCCTGTTAAATGGAAAGTAAGTACAATAAGAACAATTTAAAAAATGTGCTTATGTAAATCCATACTTGCATAATTATTGAGTGGGTACCTTTCCTGTTGATGTAGCTTGATGAGTCCTCAGTCGGGGCTGGGATTTTAAATTGCGTACCGTCAATGCATCCCAAGACAAAGGGAAATGGATTGTTTCGTTTTTCTTCAAATCCTGTTGCTATTTTCCTTTGAAATTCCAGTGTTTTTGGCCATTTAATTACTTTCTTTTTTAGTGTTAATATTGCACAAAGTGTTTTCTTAAAGATTCTGTAAAGCGAACCCATTCCTATTCCAAATCGATCGCAAACCTCCCGAAAGCTGCATTGGTTAGCCAATTTCCAAAGAGTAGCATATAAACAATATTCAAATGCATATTTAGGCCTTCCAGCTGCTAATGGCTTACGCGTTGGCATAAGAGTTCTCTTGAGCAACTTGAACAAAAGGTCAAATCAGTACCCACACATGTGTATGTTAAACCCGAAACTACCCAAAAATGTGCTTCTGTTCATCCGAAAATGGGAAAAAATACATCGTCAGGGTATGAGTTAATAACTTTCATAAAGTTCTTGCATTTGGGTACGTTCCTTTTATAGGCAATAATTGAGGATAGAGCCAAACATTTACGTTCTAATTGTTTTTGTTTCAATTGTATTACATATTTTGTAAATGTTCTTCTATTATTTTGGCAATAATTGTTTAAAATATTATTTATTATAAGAGTTGCAACTAATTTTCTTGACATTTTACAAATTATGACAGAACACACAGCTGATCATAGTATGTATCATAACGTCGTTCCAAAATATCAGCAGACTGAAAGCAACTACAAACGCAACAAAGTGAGAAAGCAACATATAATTTCAAAACAGATGCGATGCGCATTCACAATGCGCATTTTGTTTACATTTAGGAATGCACCCCATTTCTTCAACTGGGGTGAAGGTTTTTTGATTAAATGGTCCACCACCAGTAGATCCGGCTTCTTTTTTATTGTCCGCTAGTTTTTTTTTCACGTATGATTTGTAGTCGCTCCAAACCTGCAATGTAATTAAAAACTTATTAGTACAACCACAAGCATTCTATTTCTTAAAAGTTTTCTTACCTTTTTCCAGCCATTAACGTCACGAATTGGTGGTCCAAGTAAATTGACCTCATCCGTAATATTTTGCCAAAAGATTGCAACTTCTTCTGGAGGCCTTTTAGTTGAGTTGCGGGCTATATCAATCTTGGTTGATAACAATTCAACAAATTTTTCTTGTTGCGCTCTTGTCGTTTTTTTTCTAAATCAAAAATTTGTTGTAATACACAAAATAATTTTATTTTTTATTTACTTACAATTTTGGGGTGGTTTCCATTTTCGTAAAAAAATCCGCAACAATTTTTCATCGGAGAATTTCCGATGAAATTTAACGTGTAGCTGTCAAAAATTGTTGACTTAATGCATTAAGCTATCGCGCAATCATGTGCGATGGATTTCGTCGGAAGATCTGTTCGAAATGCAAATCCGAACGGATACCTCGTTACGAAATTCTCCGATATCGAACAAATCGGAGAAAATTTCGTTCCGAACGGATACCTCGATAGGGGTGATTGTGTGCAACATACAGCTTTATTTCATGGCATATCGAAGGGAAGTTTATTTGAAGGATCAACAAGGTTTTAAATTGACGCAAGACTTGCACAAATTGAGAAAACGGAGATTGAATTGCGATTATGTATACAAAAGTCATTGCAGGTCTTGCATTTCTTCGTATGGTTTTTCGTTAAAACTTTGCCCTTTTTGAGATTTGCTATATGCAAGGCCACAAACAATAATTTAAAGGGCCATCTACCCTGGGCAGTGTAGTCTTCGATCTTCAGCACGATTCAAGTCATGCAGCGCAAACTCTCTGCCATCAACGATCGTCACATCCTTAAACCCAAATTTTAGCCTTTTTTGGACTAAATAATGATTTCCTATATTATTTTATTGCACACGGTGGGTGAAAAAGTAAGACATGGAGTCTGTTTGAAAAACTTAGCCACATAGACTATGCTGACGATATATGTATGTCTCATGGCAAACAACACGGCTGGTTTAAATCAAATGTCATTCGCTGCAACTACATAGGGAAGTGGCTGGCTTAAGGACAAAAATAATGACAACGGGCCAAAGCACACAACAATTTATTCTAAGGCAGGGACCCATAGAGGAGGTCACGCTGTTTAACTATCTGGGCAGTTTCATAACACTCGATTGCGGAACAGACCTGGATGTTACATTGGATAAACAAAGCCGGTTGTGCATTTGGAATCCATTCTCCTGAGTGGAACTCCATCAAAATATCACTACGCACCAAGTTGAGACTCTTCCAAACGAACGTTAAATTTGTGCTGTTATATGCGCTTCAGAAACATGGAAATGCTCTGCAAACATTTCGAGCAGGCTGCAAGCCTTCGTTAATCGTTATCTGCGGTACATTCTAAAGATCCGGTGGCCGCAAAACCTATCGAACGATGAACTATGGAATAGGAGCGGATAGAAACCACTGGATGCCGACATCATGCAACGGAAGTCGAGTTGGATAGGCCATACTCTGGGGAAACCTAACGACAATATACCGAAACAATCCTTCAAATGGAATCCTCATGGTAATAGACGCGTTAGAAGACCGACAACAACTTGAAGTTCATCTGTCTTTAAGGAAGCTAGTTTCCAAGGTATTCAATCGTGGTCACAGCTTAGGCTAGTTGCGGCGAATCTGGACAGAAGAGTTAAAGCTCTGCTTTACAGCCTGACAACACATAAATTTATTGCATGACTGTAGCATAATCCACGTTGTATCCTTGGACCGAGCATAGTAGCATAACAGTATGCTGTGCATCTCTTTACGTCAGCCTTTGACAAGCTTCGATTGCTTAGCGATGGCAGAAATTAATTTTATTGCAGCCAGGCTTACAATGTATCATCGCAAGATACTGCCTTAAATATTGTCGTATTAAACAAGAACCTGCCAGCTGGCACTGATTTCCCCATTATACTTCGGTTAGCAAGCAACAGCTATGTGCGCACATATTTGAACGCCTTCGCCAGTATGGCATCCTATTTTTAAAATTTCCTCTCAACATCGCAATAACCCTTCATTAACACGTTTTCTAAAAATATTTTTAATTTGAATTCAAACGAAGGAAATGCAAAAAAAATCCCTATTTACGTCACCTCCTACATAGCCTTGAACGCCATTTCAATTGGAATGCAAAAATACCGCCAACGCGTTCATCCATAATCTGTCCATCTGCCGTCATCAGCACACCTCCGCATAGTCTTCCTGTCGAATCCTATTCTAATTGAAAGTGACATCCCTTTCAATTCCAATATTCAGCCGCCGCCTCTCGATGACAAATAGTCCATCAGTCTTCTTCCTCCACCACCACTTGCACTGTAGTTAAAGAAGCAAAAGCAATCCTTCGATACGAAGAGAAAAATTAGACGAGGATTAAGGACAACACAACATGAGACCTAACACCCGGCGGCACACGACAATTCCATCACGAAAGGCATCAAATTACTACCAGGGGTCGGTTGGTCACCGAGTGACAGGAACAACAAAAAAAATCCTGAAAAGGAACTCCTAATCGAAAGGAATTCCTCTGCACACCGCTTAGATATACTCAGACCTCAGTCTCAAGTGGCACACAAAACAAAAACCTTCCTCTTCCGAGTGACCCATCTACACACAGCTGACATGTCGAGCTCCATGCAAATGCTTGACTACCTAACCTCTAAATTTAGAATGTCACGATGGTGCGGTGCTCCGAAGACTACGACTACGACAACGACGACGATGACGATGACGATGAATATGAATGAATGCACACACACATCTGGTCAAAGCGGAGACGACCAACAACGACGATGAAGTCCATCGGTACGGGTTAAAGGATTTGAATTGTTTTTTTCTGTTCTCTATCGTCCTGCTGATCCTGATAACTCCCAGATGTGTGTTACCCAAGTAAATCTCAATTATAGCTCCGTCATGGCACTTGGTCGTCGTTGATTAAAAATTCAAACTTCCTCCACAGCCATGCCATCCCCATGTCATGGTGAGAAGGAACTCCCTGAAGAAGGAGTGATTTTGTGGTCGGGTTGACATGCCGCTCTAATTGTATGCGATTTTTCATGATGTTCTGCTGGACGACGATTGGATGTGGGCGTGAACTCGAGCGCTGGTCTGAGTGTGAATGTGGGTGAGAGGCTACCAACCAAAGGCCAAGTAGTCCGAAATTGGTTTAGTAATTTATCACGGATCGGAACTGGCTTAAAATTAATTAATTAACTGGGAATTTGTCGTCATCGTCCTTGTTGTTGTCGTCGTCGTCTTCCGATCGGAGGTGGGCGACTGTCGATTTATCATGTTGGCCATTGTGCACTCGTACAGTCTACGGCATCAGGTTAGGTGACAATGTCATTACCCTGTCACAATACCATCACCGGGACACAATTTCTATTAATATGTAAGGCGGTGGCTATTAGTATTTACCGAATGTCCTGGTCCTTAATTGAAATGTTTGCCTGACCCAGCGACATATGTGAATGTGTGTGGCAAATTGATTGGATCCGATGACAGGAAATCAATAGTTCGTGGCTGTAATTGACTTATTAGCTGGTTCTGGTTCTGGTTCCATTGAATATGAAATAAGCCCGGATCGAGGTCGGACGAGTGATTGGTTGGGTGTTCGGGGTGTGAAACAAGGACGATTCAAGTTGCTCCTGTCATGCTCATTTTGTTTTTTGCAGATTGCGGTCATAATGACATTTTGCTTTGGAATGGGCCATGAGGCAGGGGATAAATTCAAATAAACATCAACGGGAGCTCTGGAAAAAGTTGCACTGTGTCGTCGTTGTCGTCGCCCTTGTTTTGGAGGTTTTCATATTCATTTCCATTTGAGCTGTGCATCTGAGCACACAGCTATGGGAAATAAAATGCAATTTCGGAGCATGAAATATGGCACAGATTGCAAAAAATGAAGTCGTTGGCTTAATTGGAAAAGGATTTTCGGAACTAATCAACTGGAATTAGTTGTCACGCTCTGGCTGAGCATGCAGTTCTTTTGTCAATTCTTTGGATTTATATACCAAATGCAGACGACAGTCGGGTGGATTTTCTATTTAAAATTTTGAAGAAAACCGCTAATAAAAGTTTTGCGATATGAGTTATGGGGTTTCTCGTTTTTGGAGTGGAGGAAAATAAAATTTGGGGTGATGTATGACTAGCTTTTGCAATTTATCTGTGGATAAACCTGACATGGTGGGGTTTATCATGAAATTTGGAAAATATTTTTTGTAAGTCTAGCCACAGATTTTATTTGGAAGGATGATCTCGATGGTTAGTGGTTTTACACCCAATTCAGGGCACCGGATTTATTTCGAATGGGAATCAAGTGTTTGAAAATATGGACTTAGATTGTATTCTCAATCGTATGCGACTTAGCCCCTTCACCCCATGAGTTTTAATTTGAGAACCAGAAACAATTATATCAAACTTTGTGCAAATTCTGAAAGTATAATTGGAAAGAAAATGTTTGGTGTGTATTGGGATAACGTAGTCCTTTTCGTTATCCTGGGACATATAATCCCAATAATATTTTAGCGTGGGACGTATATGTCCCAATAATGACTTCAAAAACAAAAATTAATAAGACAAGGTTTTTTTGTAGAAAATAAATTGAAAAAAGATTTTATTTGTTTTTATGTCAAGTTATTTGTGAAAAGGGGCAAAGCATTTGTAGCATAAGGCATTGTTGCATCCAGAACATACGTACTTGGTCCGAGTTTCCTTTTTTTGGAAAGTGCAATGCACGCACCGACGACGAGAAGACTGTTGGTCATGGCCACCAATATTCAAACGCCCTGTGCGTGATTTCTTTGCTAGCCTTCCACCAAATTGACGAGTTGTGAGTTTTTTATATTTTATACCTTCAGCTATCAATGTTTCGGCCAGGGGTACAATAAATTGAATGAGTGGTGTCTTACGACGTTGTGATTGTGCGAATATTATCCACGAGTTTACTACGGCTAACATCAAAATTTTAAAAAATACTTGTTTCCACCCCTTTTGTGACTTTCGATTTATATCGTATATGGCTGCCTTCATCTGCCAAATCGACGCCTCCCATTATACGATTATAATCTGCAATAGCCAAAGGGCAATCCACTTCTAACTTTGAGCTATCTTTCTGCTTTCTTTGGACCTTTGTTATGGAAGGCATATGACAATTTGATGCAAGAAGGACCTTTTTTGAATCCATCCAATGCGCGGCCATTATTCCGTCGGTCTGCATTTGAGATTGACTTTGTGAACGTTTCAAGGCACCATGGAACGCAGGAGTTCCCTTCGAGTTCTTATGGATGTACCGATAGCCGGGTACGATAAAGTGTTGTGCAATGTTATTGATGTGAAAAATCTATCGAATGCCAGAACAACATTTTCTTCTCGAATAGATGATGTTAGACTGCGAACAATTCTTTCTCCAAGAGTGCCGATTGACGGAGATGTCTCTTTACCGGTATAAACATTTAAATTATATGTATATCCTGTTTCGGCATCACAACGCAACCCTAATTTAATGCCTCGTTTTATTGGTTTCAGAGGCATGTACTGCTTCAAACTCGAGCGACCTTTGAATTTTGCCATACATTCATCTATGGATTGGGCACTACTTTCACTTCGTCCTGCTGGGAATGTTTTTTTTATACATGACACAACTTCCGCTATATAGTAATCCTTTTGAGCATCATTTGGTTTATCGCAATCATTGAAATACATTTTCGACAACAATAGAGTAAAACGATCACGAGAAATGCTTTTTTTAATCATCCCATTGCCCAACGATGATTGTTTACTCCAGTAATCAGCCATCGATGGTAAATGGTTGTAATGCATTATCAAAGATACTCCAAGGACCACCACAAGAATTTCGAACTCATCGGTAAGGGCACGTTTCATTGATTTATCTCGATTCATTTTCTTTATTCTTTGATAAGTTCACTCTGCAATACGAATGCATAAACTTTTCGGGAAGATTTTTCTAAAAATATTAAACTCCGAAGCTCCGCGAGGAAGATCAAAAAGTACCTCATCCTCTTTCTTCAAAGACATTTTGAATTTAGGTTCAAAATTGACATTTTCTGTATAATTGGTTCAAGCACAGTACTTGTTACCTGTTTTTGCCCTCTATCCTACGCCAGATTTTCCATTACAGATCCCTCTTCACCAATAGCCTGCTCAACTATGTCATCATCCATTTCCGATTCAGCAGAGGATTCATTAATAATTCCAGAAACTCCTATTTCATCGGCTTCTTCTACGGAATCCTCATCATCATCCGATGGTTCATAGCTAGATTCTGAAGCGCTGAAATTGTCGCCGTCACTTTCATCATCCAACAAATAGCCTAATATCGCCTGTTCTCCCACTCTTTTTCCAGACATCTAAATAGAAAATGTAAATAAATAGGACAGATTTGCATACTGGGATTCTTTATCCCAGCTAAAATCATTATTGGGATTATAGGTCCCAGTGTAACAAAAAAATAAAAAAACTCACCTTTTCAGTTTCAATTTCTCGAAGATTTACACAAAAATAACTTCCTTACTACTACATACCTTGTAAAAAGCAACTATTCCCAAGAAAAACCGAGTGAATTGTCCTTATCGTGGCTAAATGTGATGCGCAACTGACGAAAATTAACGACACGCACATGCAAAACAAGTATACACGGAATATTTTTTCCGAAAAAGTAACGAGACACTTAACAAATCCATTGATAAGCCTTTAAACTTTTATTGGGACTTTTTAGAATAGCATTTTCACTTAAAATAAAATTTATACACACTTTTCAATTATGCTGGGACGTATTGTCCCAGTAGGGGCGAAAGGGTTAGACCCTTTTTTCAAACACCTTTTCACACCTAACTGACTTGTAATTGTTTGTTTAAACTAATTGGAAAACTACATAAAGATTTAATTATAACGAAGCCTGATGAAGCTGAAGCAATGATAAAACGTAGGTCAAAGACTTAAATAAACTCTTCTTCCATAGGTTTGTAAATAGGTGTGAGCGTCACCACTAGCTATGTCCTTATCTAAAGCGTAGACCCTTCGTATTTTATTCTATAGCCTTATCTGCCAACAAATGTGTAAAAGGTTTAATGGCTAGGACTACAACGTATAGCTGCGGTCAAAAGGTAGACAAAACAATCACCAATACAAGCACTTGTTCTTAGCCTCAGGAAAACGATTCCTGGAAGCCTGCAGCATGACCATTGATTGAATAACCAATCAAGTCTTGGTGGCAGCTCATAACAAAAAGGCAATTAAGAAACTGCCTCTTCACAGAGAAGCGGATGAAATCCCAAGATGAAGTCAATTTGGCATATTCGGATCACAGATAAGGCAAATAAAAGGTCCGACACTACTTGGGCAAACTTCCACAGGAAGCTCAGCTCTTCCGTAATCATCTCTATGACTGATGACCTAGATGACCCTTTTCCAAATATTTCGGAGCATCTCAAATACCTTGCTTACTTTGTCCATTATAACAGTGACTGTAGACGACACCGTTGACTCCATCTTGGGAACTCTTCCGCTACCGCCTGGGGTCGTTTTTTGATAGGGGACCTTACCCCTAGCCAGCTTTGGTCCACAAATGGTAAATTATTTCCCACTTACCACGCATATCTGCAGAGAATTCCGCCACCCGCCATCCGAGGACACGACCGATGGGAGAAGAGAAACTCCACAAATCATCTCCAAAACATTTTCATCTGTAGATTGCGCACGCTGTTCTTTAGGTAAAATAGCTTCTTGTCGTTTCTTTTGTTTTTCCTGTTGCTTTTTGAGCCGTTTGGGGTCGGCATAAAACAGGAGATCCCGCCATCGTGCAAGAAGTACAAACGCACACATAAATGACCTTGAATTTGGTTGGTGCACACGTAGTAGCACATGCCGCCACGAATCTGTCAGGCTTTCGTGTAATGCTTCCAGCCCTGTTCTAGAGGTGCACGCAGTTCCGTGATGTTGGATATTGGTGAATCTTCACCTTCGGGCTCGGAGAGACCATTTTGGGCGGCTACGCTTTCCGAATCAGTTAATGCATCCAGTCGAACATAGGCTTCGGTTAACGATTGACGAATTTTCTCAAAGTCTGCTCCCTGTAGCATGACCCGTTAAGTGGATAAGCATTAGCTTATTTCCAACCTCACGAATCTGACCCAACCAACAAACATGACGTTCAACCGGTTGAAGCATAATCGTGTGCGAAGTCCCATTGACTGTAACATTCCGGCCAGCATCGTTTTTAAAGAAGTACTGACCAATTATTTCACCAACCCATAAAGCACCCCAAACAGTCGGTTTTTGTGGATGTAACGGTGTCTGAACATACACTTGAGGATCATCATCACTCCAAATACGGTATTTTTGATTATTGACGCATCCATTCCACCAAAAGTGACCTTTATCGATAAACAAAATTCGCTTAGGAAAATTGGTATCAACGACAATCTTGTTTGGGCCCATTCACCAAATCTACGCCTTGCTAGGTGATCCTGTGGCTTCAATTCTTGCACGAGTTGGATTTCGTAAGCACGCAAACCAAGATCTTTTCGAAAATCTTCAATGTGGATGGACGCATATCCAGTTCCGGTGCACGATGGCAGATAGACTAATTCGGGTCTTCTTCTACGCTACGCTCTACAGCAGCAATGACTTCTTCTGTACGCACTGTACGACGTCTCTGTGGATGCGTATTATCATTTAGAGTTAACGTGGTGCGATAACGTTCCATAATTAATCTAATTAATTGCCCTGATGGACGATTATGTTGATCGTAAAATGGACGTAGTGCGCGATACGTATTTCGAATAGAACCTTGTTTTTCAAAATAAATTTGCACAATTTTGAAGCGATGTTCAGACGTCGGTCTATTCATGTTGAAATGCCAAACCAAACTAAAAATAAATCACTTGACAGCTGCCAGTTAAAATAGTGTTGCCAACTTAAAGTTCTATACCTATAAAAAACAGCCGTTATATCCCCAATTATTTTGAAGAGGTGTTCTTCTAACGGGTGATCCAAGTAGAGATACTTTGTTCAATAGCCTTTTTTGACAGATCACGTGTGAGTGGTGTCATGCTGTCATGTTATTTTTGTTTAGTATTGTTTGGCATTTCATAATGGAAAGACTTACGCGTGAACAACGTTTACAAATTGTTCAACTTTATTATGAAAATTCACGTTCTGTGAGGAATGTGTTTCGTGCACTTCGCTCAACATATGGTCAACATAATCGGCCTACTGAACGTACTATTCGCAACACCATCACCCATTTTGAGACCCAGCATTCATTATTGGATAATATTCGACCGAATAGACCACGTCCAGATGGCTATGAAGAAAATATAGCGGCCGTAGCTGAGAGTGTACACGAAGACCGTAGAGAGTCGATTCGGCGCCGTTCGCAGCAACTCGGACTGACGTATGGAACGACTTGGCGCATTTTACGTCAAGATCTTAAATTGAAAGCGTACAAAATACAGCTTGTGCAACAACTGAAGCCGCTCGACCTTCCCAAGCGACATCGCTTCGCTCTATGGGGTCTTGAAAAGTTCCAAGAAGATCCGACGTTTTCGAGGCAAATTTTGTTTAGCGATGAGGCCCATTTCTGGCTCAATGGGTATGTAAACAAACAAAATTGCCGCATTTGGGACGAAGAGCAACCTGAAGAGATTGAAGAACTGCCACTTCATCCAGAAAAAACAACGGTTTGGTGTGGTTTGTGGGCCGGTGGAATCATCGGTCCATAATTCTTTAAAAATTATGCCGGTGCGAACGTAACCGTCAATGGCGACCGTTATCGTGCCATGATAACCGACTATTTGATGCCTGAAATTGAAGCTCGTGATCTCGGCGACATTTGGTTTCAGCAAGACGGCGCCACTTCCCACACATCGCATCAATCAATGGACTTATTGAGAGAACATTTCGGTGAGCACATAATTTCACGTTTTGGGCCGGTCGATTGGCCACCAAGATCGTTTGATATCACACCGTTAGACTTTTTCCTGTGGGGATATGTAAAGTCAAAAGCTTATGCCGACAAACCCACGCGTGTCATTCGCCAGTTACCAGTCGCAATGCTCGAACGAGTGATCGAAAATTGGACTCAACGGATGGACCATTTGCGACGTAGCAACGGCCAACATTTGATAGACATAATCCTCAAAAAATAAATGCCAAAGAATGTTCTTCCAAATGATAATAAACATTCTCCATTAAATTTGAATTTTCTGTGTTTTTTTCTTTAAAAAAGTAGGGAACCTCGAAATGGATCACCTTAACTATAGAAAATTCACTGCGTAACCTTTTGTATGTACCTTACTCATCAGGATTCTTTCCGAGTAGATGGAAAACTGCATTTTTCCAAAAAATGTGAATCTTTTTCTCTCTCTAGTTACTGGCCAATTGCACTTAATTCCATTCTTTCCAAGGTCATGTAAACGCTGATAAGGCATTAGCTTATGAAATATCTTGAAACATAAAAACTTTTCAATGACCGGAAGTATAGTTGTCACAGCAACAGGTTTGCTAGTGATTTGATGACATCTCACTGAAAAGTGGAACCAATTAATCCTCCATGGTGGAGAGCGCAAGATTGTTGCACTTGCTATTTCAAAGGCATTTGACAGCGTTTGCCATCAAGTCCTTTTGTCGAAATTGTGTGCATTTGGAATCGATGAAAAACTTCTTCAGACTAAAGGATTGGATTACCTATGGATTAAAAATTATCTTTCGAAACGTTCAAATCAAGTTGTTTTGGATGGTTTCAAGTCTGCAACTCACCAAAAATAAATTCTGGTGTCTCCCAGGGTTCAATTTTATCTCCAAGGTTTTTTCTCATTTTTATAAACGATCTCCTGTCTGGAACTTGTAATCCAATTGATTCCTTCCCTGATGCCAGTAATCTCAGCTTCTCATGTTTTGTTTGCAGGTCCATGTCGCTTATTTCCAAACGTGGACTCTAAAGGACACAATTAGCCCTATCGAGGTATCCGCCGGAGCTGGAAATTCTCCGATTTTGTACGATTCGGAGGATTTTTCTTTCGATTTTCGGAAGAATACCTTCCGAAAATCTGTTCGGAATATTACTCCGACATTTTGTAAAGCATCCCGGCGAATTGCGTTGAAGGTGAATTGTTCGTGCAATTTTTGACAGCTAAGTGGCATTCTTTTTGCGATTTTCTCCGACACAAATTCTTCGCGGAATTTATTTACGAATTTTAGTGAAGTGAAGCTTCGCGTCTGTGTAGTATTTTTTTTCGATGATACATACCTCGAATGGTATTTGAACCTCACACGAAGTATGCCTTGCGGAAAATTCTCCGCTCCGACGGATACCTTGTTGGGGTCAGCCCTATTGAATTCCGACTTGAAAGGATTATTAAATGGATACCTTGATAGGGTCAGCCCTATTGAATTGCGACTTGAAAGGATTATTAAATGGGGTAAATTTAATTAACTCAGTAGAATTCAATGCATCCAAACACAAACTGGTCTAATGTCGTTAAACCGATACCAAAATTAACAGCGTTTATCCATGAAAAGCTTTCCATGATCGGTTTGTGTGTGATTAACAACATACGTTGTACCGTCCACATATTCCAAGTCGTTAAAAGTGCAATGAAATGACTAGGTTTCCTTAATCGACGTAAGAAAAATGACACCCCTTCTAATCCGGAGACAGTATATAAAGCGATTATATGCCCAAACTTGACTTCACTGCCCACGTCTGATTGCGTGAACCAAAAACAACAATGCATCTGCTATATGGGACTCAAACGCGTGACAAAAAAACGTATAGGAGACAAAGGAATAGCGAACTCTTTAGTTTATCTTGAACATCGTAAAAATATCTCCTGACTTAGCTTGTGTTATCGCTATTTTAACAAACAGTGGACAAGAGAATTAGCCAGTTGCATTCCTCTCATTCAACAATTTTAGCGCTTAGAAGATGAAGAGCCTAAGCGCCATTTTCAAAAATTTTAGTAATCAGCGTTTAAAGTTGTTTACCTTTGAATAAAAACAATAAAAATTATAAACAGTTATATTTAAGTAAAAAAACGAAAGTGTTTTATAATCTTAGCAGGTAATTTTTTTTTATTGGAAAAACAGGATTTCCGAAATTTTTGCAGTATGTGCAGGCATATTTCCAAAAAATGTTGCTTAGGCCCTTCATCTTCTAAGCGCTTCAAATGCTATAGTTCATCATTTCGTAACCTTTGTCAGGTCCCTAAAGTAAACCTTCACGTTGACTTAATAACGGGTGATTTTTTAAGAGTTAAGTTTTTCAGGTTGGCAGCACTGCTTAGTAATGGCGTCCAAACGTCATCTGTCAAAGTGAAAAGATTTCAGTCTACTCTGCCATTTAATCAGGGAAAGACTTATAAACAGCAACGATTGCAAATTATTGAAATTTATTATCAAAATTGGTGCTCTGTGAAAAATGTGCACCGTTTGTTATGACCATATTATGGTTATGACCATATTATCGTCGTGCTGTTATCGTCAAATTTCGCTCTAAATTTACTTTGTTGGACATTAAACCATCGACTAGCATGCGTACAGTGCGTTCTAAAGAGAATACTGCAGTCGAAGCGTCCATTGTTAATGAAGATCTTGAAATGTCAATTCGTCGCCGTTCTCAGCAATTGGACATGTGTTACTCAACCACATGGAAAATTTTAAGTGTCGATTTGGGTTTGAAAGCCTATGAAATTCAACTTGTGCAAGAATTGAAGCCGAATGACCTACCACAACGTCTAGTTTTTGGTGGCCTTAGAACAGCTCAACCACATGGAAAATTTTACGTCTCGATTTGGGTTTGAAAGCCTATGAAATTCAACTTGTGCAAGAATTGAAGCCGAATGACCTACCACAACGTCTAATTTCTGGTGAATGGGCCTTAGAACAGCTCCATGAAAATCCGCTGTTTTATCGAAAAATTGTGTTCAGCGATGAGGCTCATTTCTGGCTCAACGGTACGTAAATAAGCAAACCTGTAGCATCTGGAGCGCGATGGTAGCTCAGTGGCGCGATGGTTAGTGCGATGAACTGCCGCGCAGGAGGTCTGGGTTCGATTCCCAGCCGTAGCAACACCTAAATGAATTTTCACTGGCCCTCCTCTCGTGATGATCTGACAAATCATCCGAGTAGTATCAATTGTCAAGAATAGCTTATCTCAACTTAGCCGTTCGGAGTCGGCATAAAACAGTAGGTCCCGCCATCGTGCAAGAAGTACACACGCACACATGAATGGTTGTGAGAAAGCTAGGCCCTGGGTACTAACGAGCCTGTTGCGCCAAAAATTTGTAAATTTGTTTTTTTTGTAGCATCTGGAGTGATGAACAGCCACATGCCATACAAGAATTACCGATGGATACTGAAAAAAAGACAGTTTGGTGTGGTTTATGGAATTATGGCTTCATTCGTCCATTTTTCTTCAAAGACGACCTTGGAAGAAACGTTACCGTCTATGACAAACGATATCGAGCCATGATACGCGACTTTTTTTTGCCCCAGTTTGCTGAGTTGAACTTGCTTGGCACGTGCTTTCATCAAGACGGTGCCACATGCCACACAGCTCGTGAAACAGTGGAAATGTTGAAGGATGAATTGGTGAGCAGCTTATCTCTCGAAATGGCCCTGTGAGTTGGCCGCCAAGATCATGCGATTTAACGCCTCTTGATTATTTCTTGTGGGGTTATGTAAAGTCGTTTGTCTATGTGGACAAGTCGAACACGATTGAAGCCTTACAGGATAACATAAGACACGTAATTCGTGGAATACAGGCCTAAATGCTCGAAAAAGTGACGCAAAATTGGACCTTCCGAATGGACCATTTTAAAAGGAGCTGGGGACAACATTTACATGAAGTTGTCTTCAAAACGTAAATGGCAAAGGCCTATTTATCGATTACAAAAAAAAAGTTTGAATATTTGATGCAAATTTGAGTGTTTTATTCGATTTTTAAAAAAACAACTTTAAAAAAATCACGCCACCCGCATTTCGCAGTAATATCCCACAGAACCGCTGCAACCACGAGAGAGGCACCTCTCACTATTTTCAGAGTGTAGGTCTGAGGTGAGATCCAAATGTCGGCACAACGATATCGTTTAAATGTGTTTGTAGAGCTAGAAGCTGCAACACCACGATGTGATAACGTACAAATCCATTTCGCCCATTTGCGATCTCGCAATTGTGATAAATCATCATTTGGATGTTTCCTAGCCAAAAATTTGAGTCCCTAGTTTATAGTCGGCCATAATGCAAATAAATTTCCCCGATTAAACACTCGGCTACATCCGCGTGGGGACAATTTCCGCCACCAATTCCCAGAAATACTGATATACCGATACCTTATTCCAATCTAACGCCTACCGGTCTGTTCCAATCAGTGAATGCCACACAGACCAAAAGGACATGCCCCTATTGTCCAACTCTATGGTGTCGGCGGCGGTATACCAAACCTATTTTGATACTTGTATACCACCCGTCCCAGTGGACTCGTTTCATTGTAAATGAGCTATTCAATCCATTGGAGATCTATATAGGTTCCGCACTCCAGAGTGGGAGTTGGACAAGTGCGACTATAATGGCGGCTATGTGTGGTTATGTTATACCTCCCCGGTTGCAAATGAATTTAATTATTTAAACAAGTTAAACATAAAGGAAATACCACGGCAAATGGGTAAATTACCGTTGTAATTATCACAGGACATGAATTTTGCATAAACCACATGATGTGAGGATTGCAAAATCATTTATTTCGCGGTAAGTACGTGCGGAAATGCTTTAACTCGATAAAATGCTGTTGTCCTGACCATTACCGCTCGCATTCACCTGGTGGTTTGCTGTTATGTCGTGCATTTATGATGATGATGTGCTAGTAGCTAGCCGCCCCTCCTTTGTGTTGACAGCAGGGATGTCAAACCATTTTCAAGTTTCAATTAAAACGCCAGAAATGTAGATACAAAAAAATGAAACTGAGATCTGTCCAACCTGTCATTGTGGTGGTTGTAGGTTTGGTTTTGTTTGTCAATTGCAAATTTTTTTTTTTTTATTCACAAAGCAAATATTTGTCATATGGTTGCGTAATGACAATGCGAGTGGGAACAATAAATATTTGAAAGGATAGCAAAATAAATGCAACATACGTGGATAGGAGTGAATTGGTATAACAAAGGACTTCTGCATTACGACACCGGGCTAAGGGATGTGTGTTTGTTAAAGAATGTCCGAAAAATAAACTAAATAACAGGTCCGACACGACTCGGACAAATATCCTCAGGAATGTAGAGGAGCATGGAGTTTGAGTAAATAAACATTCGCTAAAAGTTTAAACAGCACATTTTTATAATTTTAATTGAAACACTAGTCCTCGTATTAATAAACGTATTAATAAACGCTGGATGAACCTGGTTAGCCATTGATTAGCTTATCCGCGTTTATAAATGCGGGGGTAGAAGTTTACAAATAAAAAACAAAATTTTGGCGCAACAGGCTCGTTAGTACCCAGGGCCTAGCTTTCTCACAACCATTCATGTGTGCGTGTGTACTTCTTGCACGATGGCGGGACCTCCTGTTTTATGCCGACTCCGAACGGCTAAGTTGAGATAAGCTATTCTTGACAATTGATACTACTCGGACGATTTGTCAGATCATCACGAGAGGAGGGCCAGTGAAAAATCATTTAGGTGTTGCAAACGGCTGGGAATCGAACCCAGACCATCTGCGCGGCAGTTCATCGCACTAACCATCGCACCACTGAGCCCTCAAGTAGGTTAGAAGTTTAGTTTTATAAAAATCCCAACGCTTAAGTTGCTTTGAGAAAATTTAGTTACTTTACGTGTCTTCCTCAACTGCGTCCGACGACTGGCTGGGAATCGAAGAGCCTGCGAGCTGGAGTATGGGTGTCCATTCGGTATACATGTCCTAGCTATCTTAAACATCCAATGCGGAGTTTTTTGACAAGTGGCATGTCGTTGTACAGCTCGTATAGTTCTTGGTTGAATCTTCATAACCCGCCAACGCAAACGGGCCCAAAGACTTTTCGAAGAATTTGTCTCTCAAAAACGACCAACTTTCGGTGCTTTAGCGCCGTAGAGCAGAACTGGACTACCCAGACTATTTTATAGGATCTCCTAAGTAGCTCGAATAAGAGTTTTACTACTAAATTGACTCCTTAGGCCGAAGAAACAGCGATTCTTCGTTTAATTTCTGACGAGATGTTGTTGTTAAAGTTAATAGCGGAGCCGAGGTAGACAAATTCCCGTATTACCTAAATGTTGCATCAGCCAATATTCTGTCCAATTCATCGATGTTGTGTGTCCTTTCGAGTTGACAGCATATACTGGGTCTTAACCTCATTTACTGCTAAACCCATTTTTGCCGTTTCCTTCTCTATACTAGCAAACGTGGCTATGACATCATGTTGAGTCCTACCGATGATGTCAATATCATCAGCGTATGCTAGTAGTTGGGTCGATTTTTGGAAGATTCTGTATCTGGTCTTGGCTCGGGAGTTTTGCAAAATCCTTTCAAGAATTAAATTAAAGAAGTCACATGACAGTGCATCGCCTTGCCTAAGTCCGTTTTTGGTATCGAATATGTCGGTAAGGTTGTTTCCGACATCGAGAATTCTCCATCGTCATCCTGTACAGATGGACGAGTTTGGTCAGTTTACCAAAACTAGACATGGCCCTGCATAGTTCGCCTCTATAAATGCTCTCGAATGAGGCTTCAAAATTGATGAATAGGGTGTGTGTATCGATTTGAATTTTTTGTGATTTTTTCAAGGATCTGCCGAAGTATGATCAGTTGGGAATTTTCCTGGCCTAAAACGACACTGATAATGGCCGATGAGGTTGTTGGTAAAGAGTTTCAGGCATTCACATATTACGGCAGATATAGTCTTGTAGGCGATGTAGAGGAGACTTACGCCAATGTATAAGGTGGGCCAAAAGATATCATCCTATTGGAAGCTGGTCTTATTTTTGCATCTGGCTGCCAATGTCAAATCTATTTTGACATGTGTGGACTAGACAGATGTAGAACAAGCCATGGAGCGATATACTCCCGAAGAACGCGGAATAATCGTGTCTATTTTTTGTGCGAAACAATTCGACTATTGTGTTGGAGCAGCGCGAATTCCGTCGTCGATTCCCCAGCCGTCCGACACCGACTGCTCAAACACTGCGTCGTTTGGCTACCAACCTTGAAGAGTATGGGACCACACGAGACGTTGCCAAGAGTGGACGGCCCCGGAGCGCCCGTTGTGCCGAGAATATCGCCGCTGTTGACGAGGATGTCGATTTGTCGCCGGAAACATCGATCAGACGTCGTGTCTCGCAATTAGCCATCAGCCGGTCGTCCCTAAGGCGAATTTTGGTGAAAGACTTGCGCATGTTACCGTATAAAGTCCAGTCCATGCATCAGGTATTGCCTGTCGACCGCCAAACGAGTGTAACCTACGCCCAAGCCATCCTCAATCTCGAAGACGAAGTGGACGATTTTTCGAGCAAAATTATAATGAGCGATGAGGCTCATTTTCACCTCAGCGGGTACGTGAACAAGCAAAACTATCGCTTCTGGGCACCGAAAATCCACGAGTAATGCACGAGGAGCCATTATACCCGCTCAAAGTTCCTGCATGGTGCTGTGTTCACGCTGGAGGAATCATCGGGTCATTTTTTTCGAGAACGCCGCTGGTCAAACGATAACAATGGACGGTGCGCGCTATAGGGCCATATTAACCGAGTTTTTTCTACCGCAATTGGACGAATTATGACTCGAGGACGTGTGGTTCCAACAGGACCGAGCAACGACATACAACCGATATTCTGAAAGGTTAAATACCATCGGATGACTTCATTTGGCCCATCTTGTAGGTGGCGCAGTTCAATGGATCTCATTTTTGTGGACCGGGCAAACGATGCTGAGGTTTCATTCTTCAGGCATAATTTCATCCGACCAACTTTCTAAAGTTGTTGAATGGTATTTACCAAATCATCTAACCCGGCTTTATAAAAGTTGACAGGACGGCCGTTTAGATATTGCCGACCTAATTTTATTTAGGATGGTTGGTTGGTAGTTTTCGTTGTCGTCGCCAATATTGAATGTTTCGTTCTGTCTGACAGCGGAAGATTGTTCGTCATCGCCGTCTATCAGTCTACAGAAGTGTTTCTTCCATATTCTCAGCATCGACATTGTCTCAACTGCTATATTTCCTTGTTCATCTCTACAGGATGCTGTTCTTGCCTTGTATCGCTAGCTTTAAATTTGTGCATTTGGGTAGAAATTGCGAACAGCTTTCCTGTAGTGCCACCTCCCTATATCCTCGATCCGGCGCTTTTCTTATTCTTTCTGAAAAGTCGGTGTTCTTTCTTCTTCTGTGCCTATAGCGCTCGATGACAGCTCTCTTCTCACTAGGAGTTTAACCTTGTAGGCCTCGTTCTTGGCTACAAGCATCTGTAGGCAATCTTCATCAAACCAAAGATTTCTTTCTGGTGGGCGCGAGAGTCCTAGCACATCATTTGCATCTGATGTAGTGGTTTCCTGACATAGTCGCCATTGTTCTTCGGCATAAGATGCTGGTGGTATGGTGTACTTTGAGTGAGTTCGATGATATGTAAATGGCAAAAATGTATTTATTTGTAAATGTTAACCTATTTCATAAGAACAACATAAATCCCTCCCTGAAAATAAAACCACCTCCATACCAAAGACACTAAGCTTGCAGAAGTTCGTACCACATCAACAGCACGCAATAAATCCTTTTAACTGCTTCCACTGAAAATAGCCACATTGCATCGCTCTCTTTCGCCCATGGCATATAAAAATTTAATTCAGTCCCGCTGTCCGCCCACATCAATCTGTCGAAGTTTATTTATTTTTGTTTTCAAAAACCCCCCGCCAAAAACAACAACAAAACACTGCTCATCCAGTTGTTCTTTGGGTGGGTAAATAAAATTTTAAATTTTTTCGTAAATAAAATACAAAACTCCATAAATCAATTTCTCCTTATAACGAACGAAAATGTTAAAAAACAAAAACAACATATTAAGCAAATAAGCAGGGCAACGGTAACCCTCCGAAACCGAATCTGGCGAGTCTGCATACATGAATGAACAGTCGGATTCGAATGTCGGATGTTGGATCTTTTGGGGCATTCTGGTGCACGATGTATCTACGTACGTACGCTCTTGTTTACAACTTTTATTCACACGCAAAACATGTGCACCATTAAAAAAAAAACACCCGCGTTGCATCTATGGCAACAACAACAAAAATTGGAAATTGGAAATCAAATTTTTTTAATCCACGCAGCGTGTGGGTTTGAAATCAAGAGGTGCGAAGTGGCATAAGTTGTTAATTATTGGATATCCGATGAATGGGGAGATGGGAGTTGTGTTGTTCGTTTAAATCAAGAATTGGAAATTGGGAAAAACAACGAATTCTTGATGATTCGTGAATAAAATATGAATTGGGATTGAAAACAAAAGAAAAACAATTGATTGAGCTGAGAGTGTATATCTGCGTTTATCGATTCCGCGGAAATGACCAAAGTTGATGTTGAACAGTTTTCGAGGGTATATGTGCTTGAGTTTGAAAAACAAAATGTTCGATGGTCATCGAGAGGATTTATGGTTTCCTCTGGATATAGTTGCAGTGCAAAAGAGATTATATAGGCGTTCAAGAGTTGTGATTACAGCTCAGTTCATTTCGGGGTACAGGGTGGCCCAACATTTAGGCAAGATTTGTGTTAACCGTCCGTGGTTCGGTAGTTTTGGTATTGACAACCAATAATACATACAATTTGACAGCTGACAGTGTAAGTTTACTAATGGTTTCTCTTTCTGGTTCTTCGAACTATAGGCCTATAAGTCTGCTAATATAGGGAAGATATTTAAGTCTGTCTTGTTCGTTTGTAATGAAAAAAAGAAATAACTCGGCTGTGCATGCTATAACGTAACTGATTTCAGATGTTAACCTGAATCTTAACGTGAAAGGAAGAACAGCTGCGGGCTTAGTATATATCAAGATTAATTTACAAGCTTATTCGAAATGAATTTCCTTCTCATCTTACAAAAATTTTATAGCATCCATGTTACAGAAGAAGACAATGAAGTTCTTAATGTCCATAATGGGTCCAAGGAAGGCAGAGTAACTGATCCACAGCTTTTCAATATCTACCTTTCAAAATATATTTAGAGAGCTCGATAATTCACTTCGACGTTCGTAAAGGCACCTGGAATGTGAGAACATTAAACGAACAACTAGAGGAAGCCCTAAACTACTACAGAGCAGACATTACTGCCATATAGGAAATAGGGTGGGATGAACCGTGATGAATGCATGAAAAACTGTGACTATTCGGATGCGGATTTGTTATAAGTACCAAACTTAGGCAAGAAGTCTTCATTCAGGACAATAGCGAACGAATTGTAACAATTCGCGTCAAGGCAAAACCCGCCAACATAGGCCTTATATGCGCTCACGCCCCGACGGAGGAAAAAGATTATATTGTGAATGACTGCTTCTACGAACTCCTTGACAAAACCTATGAGCGACTACCGAAGTACGCAAACGTAGGAAGAGAAGACATCTTCAGGAGTATTGTCAAAAACATAGACTACACGACAACACGTCTGGTAACAGACTTAGGCTGTATAACTTCCCCGCGGAAAGAAATGCTACTATAGCCAGCACAAGGTTTCCTCTCCACGATATCCATAAGGGACATGGCTGTCTCCAGATCAACGAACAGACAACCAAATTGATCACATTGCGATAGACAAGAGGCACGCATCCAGTGTCTTGGATGTCCGATCATTCCGAGGGGCTAACATCGACTTGGACCACTACCTTGTTGTAGCCAAGGTAAGGATGCGGATATCCACCACGCCACAACGATGCCAACAAGCCATTAGATCAGCTGCAACTGATGTGCTAGGTTTCTCGCGGCCACCAGCAAGAAACCCCTGATTTGATGAGGAATGCCGACAGATGCTCCCAGCCAAGAACGAGGCCTACAAGGCTAAGATGCAGGTGAAGAGGAGAGATGCCATTGAGCTCTATAGGAAGAGAAGAAAGGAAGAACACCGGCTTTTCAGAAAGAAGAAAAAGGAGCAAGAAAAGCACCCGATCGGGGATATAAAGAGGTGCCACTCCAGGAACGATGGTCGCAAGTTTTACCAAAGTGTAAAGTCAAAGTCAAGGATACAAGGCTCGAACAGAATCCTGTCGAGATGAACAAGGAATAATCGTAGTTGAGACACAGTCGATGCTGAGGATATGGAAGAACTACTTCTGCAGACTGTTAAACGGCGATGACGAACAACATTCCGCTGTCAGGCAGAACGAACCATTTAATATTGGCAATGGCAGCGAAGACTGCCAACCACCCGACCTAAGTGAAGTGAGGATAACAATATCTTAACTCTAAAGCCGGAAATGACGTCCTTCCCGCTGAGCTTTATAAAGCTGGCGAAGATGACTTGATAAGTAACATCCACCAACTAATAAGCCAAATTTGGTCGGATGAATGTATGCCTGAAGAATGGAACCTCAACATCGTTTGCCCGATCCACAAAAAAGGAGACCCTCTGAACTGCGCCAACTACACAGGCATAAGTCTGCTCAACATCGCCTACAAGATCCTATCTGCCGTAATACGTGAACGCTTCAAACCGTTTACCAACAACCTGATCGGCCCTTATCAATGTGGTTTTAGGCCAGGAAAGTCCACCACCGATCAAATTTTCACACTTCGGCAGATCCTGGAAAAAACGCAAGAAGTCCAAATCGATACCCACCACCTATTTATCGATTTCAAAGCGGCATACGACAGCATTTATAGAGACGAACTATACAGAGCCATGTCTGGTTTTGGTATACCGTCCAAACTCGTCCGTTTGTGTAGGATGACGATAGAGATATGTCGCTACTTCAGCAGGGTTGGAAACGACCCCACCGACACATTCGATACCGAAAAAGGATTTAGGCAAGACGCTGTCATATGACTTCTTTAACATCATTCGTACGAGGATTGTGCAAAACTCCCGAGCCAACACCAGAGGCACAATCTTCCAAAAATCGATGCATACGCCGATGATATTGACATCATTGGTCGTACTCAACGTGACATCACAGCCACATTTATTAGTATATATAGAAGGAAGAGGAAATGGATTTGAATGTGTCAAAATGATGGCAAGATGAAGTATATACTGTCAGCACAAAGGGACACATAACATCGACGACTTGTATAAAACGTCACCATTAGCAGATATGATATTGACATTGACAGCAATATCTCTTCAGAAATAAATCGAAGACTCTTGCCAACCGCTGTTTCTTCGGGCTTAGAGTGCAAGTTAGTAGGGAAACCCTCACTCGAGCTATTAAGGAGATCCTTAACAAGACCCTGATCATCCCAGTCCTGCTTTCGGTGCTGAAGCATGGACCGTAGCAAAAAGAGATGAAGAAATCCTGGGCACTCGATGCTGAAACAGTCACAGTGATGCCATAATTTTTCATCTGCTGGAGCGGATTATGCTAATGAACTTTGCCTTGACGCAAATTGTCATGATGCCTTCATTGATGTTGTCGAAACATAACATGTTTGCCTTAGTATGTCGCTTTTTATGAATCCCCACCCGAAAGGACGCCGATTCTGGTCACTGTATCTAGAACCCAAGTAAATGTCGCACCGTCGTTATCCCCGGCCAATTAAATAAGAAAAGTATTGTCTGCTTGGAGTTATGGGCTTCCGCCAGTTGTTTTTCGTCACGCATTTTCTTTTAAGGTACACTTTTGTAAGCTTATCGTAAAATCTGATGAAACAATAATGTTTATCCATGTTTTGTACCTCAAAAATCCATTCAATCCACATTTGTAACACAAAAAATAAACTCTTTAGTAATTAAATAGGAATACGGTCTCCTATTGCATAATATACATGCATCCTACGAACTGCACAATTATTCAGACATCCTCAATTCAATATTGGATACTGGAAAAAAAACTCGATCAGCATTCAGTATGCAAATGAGCGACAAAAAAATCCTGGGAAATGGAAATATGAATGCGGATTCAGTGGCACTGGAGTGTAAACTCATTAGCAGACAACCTATTAATCGATTTTTTTTTATTCATCATTTTACCTCTATTATTTAAACATGAACTGCAATCAATATGACATTCTATTGTCCTCGTAGTTTTTTTTTTTTTTCATTTTTGTAGGTTATAAGTTTGGAGGAATAAATTTCCAACCATGCGTCGTCCCCTGGACTAATTGTCATCCTTTTTTAAAATTAGATTCACTGGAAACACCTTGTGATTGGTATATGTATCTACATCTGCCCTTTTGGGTCGTGATTTACTTGGGGGTCTCTAGCAAATGAATTCAGCTTGAACGACATGCAACATCCTTTGTGCGTGGTCCCAAGTGGACCGTAATAAAATTTCAACTAACACGTCTAAGTAAGGTTAAGTAGGATCCTAAATGGTATCCTATCGGTTCGCAATCCATAATTTATAGTTCAACCGAATCGAATCCGAACGCGCACTCCTTGCTGCCGTTGTCGTCGCGCCGCCGGCCGGGTGCTGCGCGCATACAACACGTGCTGCCTGACACCGGTGACACATGACTTTGTTGACACACACAGCAAATTGAGAAAGTCCTCCCGGGCAAAGGACAACAACGACGGCCGTGCTCTTCGACTCAAGGATTAAGTTACATAAATAACCCAACGAAAAACAAGTCTGTTACGAAATTTATATTCCTTTTGGGTTCCTGAAAATTATCCTTCAAAAGCGGATATTTACCATACCGACGCACGGAGAGTAGCTGTGTTGGCTAATGACATATTAACATCCCACTTCCAAACGAGTGCACCAGGATGTTGAGTCAAGGTGCACACTCGTCGAGTAAGTGTTGAGTCGTTCGAGGATAATGCAATTAGTGGCACTGTGATGAAGGACTCATTGGCTCGGAAGAAGGATGAATATATTTCTTGATTCTCCTGTTTGGTGGCCGTATGTGGTTTGTTTTTTTTTTTTTGTCACATATTAAATGTGAATATCCTTTTTGAAGGTGATTGTGAGCTGTTATGGCACGATTTTGGCAATGGTTTCCTAAATTGATGCGAATGGAATTGGATATCAGCGGAACAGCAGGGGGAAATGAATCGTTTCACCTCCGGAAACGTTTACTTGGTTTGTCCTCGCAGAGGAATGTATCGAGTTTCAGAAGTATACTGTAAACAGGAATTGTAAGGGTATCCTTTAGAGTATCGATGTACCTTCATCAGTAAATTGTAGTTAAGTTCATGTTTTGACAATCGGATAGGTATTTGGGTTTTTGAAAAGTGTGAAGTATCCAAGTTAACATATTGATCCTTTGAAAGATTTAAGTATCCCATCATGTATCTAAAGGATAAACTAAGCATAATAAGCATGTTAGCGTTTCGTTGACGTCGTAGTTTTTCGTTGTTGAATCTTTACTTTCGACCACTTGGGTTGGGCCCCTACTGAGCGTGTGCTCGGGATGGAGGAAAAGGGGAAAATGATAGAGGAAGCCGCTGAAAGCTAAGTATCCTGTCGTTCGGTACTAAGGCGATATGCGGCGAATGGTGTTTTGGCAGGTGATCTGTGATCGCCCATCGTAAACTAACCAAAATCAGCTTCATGAAGGCCCGCGTCCATTTGGTATATGATTGCTAAATTTTTCTGTAAGAATAAGGCTATGTCACGGGGTACGCCGAGGGCATACCGGTAATCATGGCTTTAATATTCGGTAAAGCAATGTAGACATTTATAAAATACTAGGTAAGGGCTCATGAAGCTGGAAAAGTAGCTTAGTGCTACTCCTGATCACGGACTTCCGTTAGTAGTAGTGGTGAGTAGTGGTGAGTGAGTGGTGAGATGATCGTGCGAGCTTGACCAGAGACTATAGCCTGGTACCACAGGTATCAAGTACCCCTAAAACAAGTAGTTCTTGTACTGCATGGCTTAGCCTGATTGGGAGGTTGGTCCCATTGGGAGCATCATGGTGGTTGTGGTTACCCGACTTCGCAGGAACGTATGGCATTCTTAGGTATATGGAGTATTAAATTTTGGAATTGGAAGAGGTGTTAGATAGACTTCGGACCCTAGCAAGGATGAAGTTCGTCCCTTACACATGATTTTCAAAATTATAACTATGTTATGTGTCCTGCATTGGGGTGAAAACCAACACGTTTATATGGTCATGATTTTGTGGGTAGGCCCACCGTGAAATAAGAAATAATAATGGCTAGGTATTCACAATAAGTATAACTCACATTATCCACCTGATAGAATTAACTAGCTCACCTTTTATACGGACCTTGTATCTACAAAAATTATTTGTCGAATAATATCGTAAATGTCGTAAGAATGCTGGGATTTCCATAGTTATTTGCTCCTGGGAAGTAGAACTGGATTTATCAGTCGCTTTCATCAAACGTGACAGAAAAAGGAATGTTGGGGTAAAGGATTTGGGCTAATACTTCGAAAAACAAAAATATGTCATCACTAAAAATTAACGACTTATCCAGCAACTTTTATCAAAGTGTAAAGCTTGCTTGTCAGTCATAGCAGAGATATTGATGATACCACAGTGGTAACACCGTTTTAATACCAAAGTGGATGGAGTACTTTTTTAGCAGACAAAGGGCTCACATTCTGAATTACGGATGAAAAAGTTCAATGATTGCAATCGCCAGAGGACACTCAATTTATTGGAGAACACATGTTCCTTAATCTTTTTCATATGCAAATTACCGCCAGAATCAAGTCTATAGGATCAACGACGATACGTTCACCATGCGACTAGAGAATTCTAAAATTCCAGACTTGGGTAAGACCCTGCAACAAGAACAAGAACTTGAACAAGAGCTGCAATTATCAAGTTATGGAAAAGTAAGGTGTCATTAGTTTAAGATAACCTTTAAACCCAGGAATTCAAGCACGGACAAAACAATGCGTAAATGAAATATACAAAAGTCATAGTGTGGTTGCTTGCGTTTGTGGCTTGTTAACAAAGAGTATAGAACTACATAGAGTGCGCATCACATCGAACGAAAATTTACTATGTGGGGTACTGATATTGGTACCCAAGTGTTCACATTGGTACCCTAACATCAAACGCGAGAATAACCGATGCATACGAACGACGTAAATTCCCATTCGCACTTACCGCCCGCGTCTGAAACTGTAATTCAATGTAGTTCTATACTCTTTGCTTGTTAACAAAACCCGTGACTTCAAAATCCCCATAGAAAGAATTCTAGTGCAGTGAACTCAGGTGACCTTGTGGCCGCAATTTCTGACGAGCGGGAGTCGACACCATGTCTGTTATGGTTGATGCAGTATGCACCGTTGCTGAGCAACTGTTGAGACTACATTTCTTCCAGTCCTAAATCATCCAATTGGATATGATAAATACGTTAATTATGTCTTTATAGCCTTCCTCCAGTGACTGTCTGAGTTCCTCAGAGTAGACAGCAAACCATGTAGGGCCTAAAAACGCACTACCGGAGTTATAAATTTACCTCGACATCCATGTTGATTTTTGAAGCAAACTCGTAAACCTCGTTGTTGAGATTCAGGAGGTAACACGCAATTTACGGTCTATGTCACTACCGTATAGTTCCTGGTTAAATCTTCTGGTTAAACCAAGGAGATCTTCATCCACTCTTTCACCGCAGTAGAGAAGGGCTAGGATGTATAGATTATGCTTAGTATTTCAAGTGAGGGACTAACCACTGAATTCAATTTCTAGCCTGAAAAAAAAGCGGTTAGCAAGAGTAATTCTTCGAGCCGAGGTAGATAAATTCCCGTACTACATCAAAGTTATATCTGAGAGCATATACAAGGTGGGCCAAAAGAAGTCATCCGATGTTGTTTGGCTCTATTTAATATCGGTTGTGTGTGCCGTTGCTCCGTCCTGTTGGAACCACATGTCATCCAGTCATAATTCATCAAATTGTTGTAGAAAAAACTCGGTTAACATGGCCCTATAGCGTGCACCGTCCACTGTTGTAGTTTGACCAGCGGCGTTCTCGAAAAAAATGGCCCGATGACTTCTCCAGCGTGAACAGGGCACCATTCAGTAACTTTGAGCGGGTATAATGGGTCCTCGTGCATTACTCGTGGATTTTCGGTGTCCCGGAAGCGATAGTTATGCTTTTTCACGTACCCGCTGAGGTGGAAATGAGCCTCATCGCTCATTATGATTTTGGTCGAAAAATCGTCCACTTCGTCCTTGAGATTGAGGATGGCTTGGGCGTAGGTTACATGCGTTTGGCGGTCGACAGGCAGCAGCTGATGCAAGGACTGGACTTTATACGCTTAGGGACTACCGGCTGATGGCTAATTGCGAGGCACGGCTTCTGGTCGATGTTTCCGGCGACAGTTCGACATCCTCGGCCACAACGGCGATATTCTCGGCACAACGGGCGCTCCGGGGCCGGCCACTCTTGGCAACGTCTCGTGTGGTCCCATACTCTTCAAGGTTGGTGGCCAAACGGCGCAGTGTTTGCGCAGTCGGTGTCGGACGGCCGGGGAGCGTCGACGGAATTCGCGCTGCACCAACACTACAGACGAATTGTTACGCAAAAAAATAGAGACGATTATACCGCGTTCTTGGGGAGTATATCGCTCCATTGCTTGTTCACTTGTATTCTACATCTGTCTAGTCCATAAATGTCAAAACAGATTTGACATTGGCGGCCATTTGCAAAAATAATAGCATCTTTCAATAGGGTGATCTCTTTTGGCCCACCTTGTACTTGGTCTTACCCTACATTTACTACTTAGCCTATTTTTGACGTTGATAAGGGCCCATCGGGATGTTGGTAAACAGATTCAGGCGTTCACATATTACGGGTGTTCAGAGGGTCTCCGTTTTTATAGATCTGGCAAACAATGCTGAGGATCAATTATTCAAGCATACTTTCATCCGACAAAGTTTTGCTTATGAATTGGTGAATTTGTCTTATAAAATCATCTCACCGGCTTTTCAGGAAGGCCGTCATTTCCGGAAACCTTGTTAAGCTTACGTTAATATATTGCTATCCTGACTTCATTTAGGTCTGGTTGTTGGTAGTTTTTGCTGTCAAGTTGCATGGTTCGTTCTGCCTGACAGTGGGAGATTGTTCGTCATAGCCGTTAAACAATCGTCAGAAGTGGTTCTTCCATATCCTCAGCATCGACTGTGTCTCAACTAGGATATTTTTTTGATCTCGACCGGATTCGTGGCTTACATCCCTGGCTTTGACGTTTTACACTTTGGCAAAACTTTCGAACATCATTACTGGCACATGGATCGCGCTCTTTTCTTGCCCCTTTTTTCTTCTTTCTGAAAAGCCGGTGTCACCTCAAAATGAACGTGGCCTACAAAGCTGAGGCAGGCCACGTGCATTTTCATTTATTTTTCGTCAAACCAACGGTTTTCTACTGGTGTGCGTGCGAAACCTAGCACATCTAATGGCTTGTTGGGATCGTGGCCATTGTTCTTCGACATTCGATGCTGGTGATATGGTGTTAATCTAGAGGTTAAGGGATACGGGTTCTAAGATTGCCTTGGTGGTCTCTTGCCATCGCAGTCTTCAGACAATAAATTTTGACACTGCATTTCTGATTTGTTGCGGCGTGGTAGATATCCGTATTCTTGCCTGCCTGCAACAAGGTACTGGTCCGAGTCGATGTTAGCCCCTCGGAATAATGTAAAGTGTGCTTAACGTGAACATCTAGCCTTTACGGCTTTGATATTGTGCCCTAGAATTGTACAAGTACTCCCCTGGTGTAAATTGGTATTCATGTTAAGGCATGACCACCCCCTTTGTTGAAAAGCGAGACCTATCTAACGCCTCTTGTGCTCGAAGGGTCTTAGAATGTTAACAGACACCCTACAGTTCCAACCGTTCCCACGACTTTGGGATAACCAAAACCACCACATTACTCCCACAAGGGGGCCTACCTCTCTAATAGGCTGAGTTAAGCAGACTGGTGTCAGAAAGACACCAGAAAACCTGTCATGACTCAATGGCTCCTGTTACTCATGGTACCAGAATATAGCTTCCGGTGGAACTTTGCAACTGTGAAGCCACTTCTAGATGGCCCGACATCCAAAATAATGGATGTGTGCCACTTATCTCTCGCAATGTTATCATTTCGATTGACCGTTCTGTGATCTGGAGAGACCGCCATGTGCCCTTATGGATATCGTAGTGAGGAAACCTTGTGCTGGCTATAGATGCATTTGGTTCCAAAGCGATGTCAATAGCCTAAGTCCGTTGCCAGACGTTTTGTCGTATAGGCTATCCGACAGGATGGGTTCACTTTGAACCTTTTTGGTTAAGTCTCCCAGCACGATTTTAACATTGCACTTCGGCAGTCGTTCATAAGTTTTGTCAAGGAGCTCGTAGAAGCATTCATTCAAATATCATAGTTCTCCTCCGTCAGAGCGGCCTCACGCTCTTATATTGGCAAATTTGGCATTGATGTGGATTGTTACAATGCAATCACTGATGTCTTCAAAGTAGATGACTTCTTCCTATAGTCTGGCACTTATAACGAATCCAAAGCTCTTACTGCTCACTATAACACCGTTCGTAAAAGATATCTCAATTTCCATCCTCTTTTTGCCCGGCCAATACCATCGTATTTCCTGGGTGGCAGTAATGTCTGCGTTTTGTCAGCTTAGGGCTTCCACTCGTTTTTCGTTTACACCTCTTCTGTTTAATGTTCTCACTTTACAAGTGCAGACACGAAAGGTATTTCCGTGGCCTTTGGTTGCTTTATTACAAAGCTGATGATGATTCTGGTGCCAACACAATATTTCTGGATCTCAATGACATCGAATGCCAAAAAAAAAGAGGGCTCAGTGGCGCGGTGGTTAGTGCGATGAGCTGCCGCGCAGAAGGTCTGGGTTCGATTCCCAGCCGTAGCAACACCTAAATTATTTTTCACTGGCCCTCCTCTCGTGATGATCTGACAAATCATCCGAGTAGTATCAATTGTCAAGAATAGCTTATCTCAACTTAGCCGTTCGGAGTCGGCATAAAACAGGAGGTCCCGCCATCGTGCAAGAAGTACACACGCACACATGAATGGTTGTGAGAAAGCTAGGCCCAGGGTACTAACGAGCCTGTTGCGCCAAAAATTTGTGCATCGAATGCCAAGCCTTGGTATTCTCCCATAATCGTCTCCCAACAGTTGCCGGATTCCTTTGAATCTGTGGCGAGCCAGTACCTACTGTACGGTCCTGATGTCGGTGTTATCTGTGACAGAGAACTAAATCATTGCTTTCATATTGATTAAATCATCTGCAGAAATATCTCCGCAATTGGGTTTGTCAAACGTTGGTTTAAAAAATTCTCTAACCCTATGTTGAAAAATCCCTCTTAATCACATTTGTTAGACCTATCCCTGAATATGGTCGCCTTATCGCAATTTTTCCATTTTCCTACGAATTTAGTGTGTCAAACGAAGATTCGGCCGTTTTGCTATACGAGGTCCCCCCTGGGTGGACTGTTTTAATTTACTCCCCTATGAGGATCGTTTGAAACTAATAAATATTCAATCACTTCAAAGGCGTGCATTTCCGACATCGTACTCGCAAATCAGTTAGGAATTATCGGTTTCTCAGCTCTGTTACAAATGATATCCTTAACGTCGACTATCGAAATCCAAGATCTGTTCCCCTCTTCCGTTCACTTCTTCCGATTAACTTCCACCGAATCAACTGTACGGCTATAACGAGCCAATGCAAATGGCTAATGAGCGTAAGTCTTGATTTTCAAGCATCAAACTTACTTTGTGAAACTCCCTGAGTCCCGTTCCTCCTTGACCCATTTCTAATCTTTAGTTCGCAGTTGAATAACAAATCAACAACAAAAATAATGACAGTATGTAAATTCAGTCCTAAGTCCAGCTTGTACTAAGCTTAAATAAATAAAAGTCCTGAAAAAAGAACATCACACTGCCGACCATCCAGACGTTCTTTTTTTTTTTTTTTGATGATTCCTTAGACCACCCAAACAATCTGCAGCCTGATATACCATCTCAATATCAGCATCCGACAAAAAAGGACCTCCAGCATTCTTTGATCCCTATTAGCACCAACTTGCACTTTAAATATCGCTATCTGACCAGTTGCTTGCAGTCATTTTTTTCATCTCGCCTTAGATAACACACCAGCAACCCAAAAAAAAAAAACTCACCTCTCCATCATATTGCGCCATGAGTGTGCAACGATCATATTTCACATTCATCTGGATCACGCACGTTTACACGGATTATTAGCTTGCTGTCGACTTCGTCCCTGCGAAGCTAATCGTTACCTATCACCTGTGGCCATCGCATAAGTATCGAAGATGAAGACCATCCGAAGATCGGTTACGGGGGGGAGAACAGAAAAAAAATCACCTCCACTACCAATCCCCGCATCCCTTACCCAACAAACCGTAGACGGACAATGACTTAACATCTGAGCAGGGCATGGTAATTTGATCGTTTGATCGCGTGGCCAGCATCGATATTTCACCTTCTGCTTCTGGACAGAGTAGTCCGAAGCAGGTGTGATGTGTGTGTGGTAGTCTGGGGCTTCTTCGTTTTTCACCGCGCGACCATCTGATGCTCGCATACACTCTACCTGGGCTTCACTTGAGCCTCGTATTATAATATGATTGAGTGGAATTGAAATAGACAAATTAATCGTAGGTACCCCTAAATGGCCACTGGGTCCGTCCTGGCACACGGCGAGGATACACTGTTCCTTTCATTCGAAGATAGAAAAAAAAAGATACTTTCCAATTTGCGATTTTTTTTTCCTTATTGTTGGCGTTAGTGTTTATATCCATTTTTTGCATCCTGAATGAGATGTATATCTGTAGAGACGGCACATACGGTATACGGAAGGATGCAACATCTTTGCTTCCCATTTTGTTTTTGTTGTCTACACTGATGTACGTTTCGAACACCTGGTGTCACTATGGAGGATGCTTTTGTTGTAATTGCGTTTTTTTTTTGTTATCCTCTTCATCGTCTGTTTGCATACGTGTATCCTTGTCAATTCGTTTGATCCTTGTTGATTTTTCTGCCAATATTTGTTTGAATGCGATAAGACTGGTTGTAGCGAGTATCTTGTTCTATTCAAGTCTTGTGTGTACACGCACTACTTCCTATTTCGGTACCTATATTGATTTTCGTTGCTTTTGATGTGAATGTTCGAAAGTAGAACAGTTCGATGGTTGAAAAGAACCGCAGAATGTAAATTTTTTAGGGAACCCACCTACGACAGAGAACTGATAACCTGTGCAAATATTTGTGGAAAATGAAGAAGAAAAGGATCCACACACAGGCATGCAAATGAAAGGATACCGACAATTATGGGTCAATTAATTGGTTTCGGCGGTAGGTTTATGGTCTAGTTATCACACCTGTGGGAAAATACAATGGGTATAGGGAGAGAGCGCTTGGTCAAGGACTTGCATTATTTTCAAGAAGCAAATGTTTGCATTGGTTGACCGCCAACGTCACAATGCGGTGTGGTTTGGGTGGATTTGTAAATATAAAAGGTTCTGAAGAATTTAGACAGAATGTAGGTTAAGCAGGGTTAGAACGGATTTTTGTTGAAACCCGGAAATTTGTTTTAAAAAATGCAACAAAGGATGAAAGTTTGTGAATAACAGAAACAGGAACTTCAATAAGGGAACGAACAATTAGTAGATTTGGATAAAAGACAACGATACCAATTCGAAACATATAAGGAGAATGATGACCGGCTTTATGCCTTGAAAATGCTGATAAAATCGTCTGAAAAATGTTGCTTTGTATCAAATTGAGAATGACGCCGTTGAAAAGGAATAGCTAAGTAAGAAGAAGCAGTCGAAATTGCCTATTCTCTACGCCATCTGTGAGTTTCTTTAGGAAAGCTAAAGGTACTGAATTTAATTTTTATTAATTGACGGCCCTATTTTAATCACCGCAATCAAGTTGTGCAGCTCGTGATGAGAACTTAGAAGAGACTGGAACTTCTAAGGAATCTGCGTTATAAAACATGACAGACGAAGGGGCTAGCACTTCTAAGGCATGAGTGTCACTATAAGACAGACGAACTCGGTAGTCACTGGACAGCAATTTATTAACAGGATGAAAGCGACGATACATCTCTTCCATTCTTCATCCACCAGTGATGTGATGAAAGAATTATGTCCGTGAACTCTGTAGTGTAGTTCCGAGTAATGATTACATATACCGTCCAGTGACCATCGCTATTAGGCTGGTCAAATGGCACGCAATGTGATTATATGAAACCTTGAGTTGTAACCTAGCTGATGCCTACCAACTCCGACTCTTAGCCTTTCCGTGGCGTATGCTGAGTGCCTATAGTATCTTCACCGTAGATAAGGTCTCGATCCCATGGGTAAAGTCTTGGAGTCAGCAGATGAGAGCGGGTGGAAGACGTGTACTTATTCTATCTCAAGAACGCAGTGGAAGAACTCCCAAGATGGATTCAACGGTAGCGCATACAGTCCCAGTTATAATGGACATAGTCGGACAACATGTCATCTAACAGCCTTAAGGGTAAGTCAGGCCTTTTAACGAGAGATGGTAGCAAATGCGCCAAAAGGCTAACGACAGAGATAAATCCCGAAGTGGATACGGATGGCCCTGTTGCGAAGCAATCAAGAGTCTCGGAAATTTCTGTTTTTATTTTTGACGACCATGCTTGGAATTTCACGGGTAAGTCAGGACCCTTGAACAGCGATGGTGGCAGATGTACCGAAAGTCAAATGGCAGCGCTCAATCGCGTACTGATGGCGTTGTGTCCTAGGAGTATCGAATAAATTGGAACTGGCCCTACAAGTTGGGAGTTGTGTCTTGGGTTAAGTACTCGTGGTAAAAAAATCCATTGATACGAAGCAACCCCGGAAAGGAGTGATCTTATTGTTGACGAACATGCAAAACAAAAAAGGACAACGACGTTCATATCTGCACCTGAAATGTGAAAACTTTAAACAGGAGTGGTGCAGACGAAAAACTAGCGAAAGCCCTAAGCTGCTACTCGGTAGCTGTTACAGCCATCCAGGAAATTCAATGGGATGGACCGGACAAATAGAGAATGAAAAACTGTGACATCTACTACGGACCGTGTTATAGTAAGCAGAAACAGCGACTTATCGAAAGTGGATCTGTTATAAGTGCCAGATCTAGGCAAGAAGTCTAATGTTTCCAAACTATTAGCAAACACATTGTAACAATCCGCATCAAGGCCAAGTTCGCCAACATAAGCCTTATATACGCTCACGGCCGAAGGAGGTAAAGGGTGATATAGACAGCAACTACGAGCTCATTGACAAAACCTATGAGCAACTACCGAAGTACGATGTCAAAATCGTGCTTTGAGATTTTAGCGCAGAGCTAGGAAGAGAAGACATCTTTAGCAGTATTTTCGGAAAATACAGCCTACAGGAAAACACGTCTGGCAACTTAATAAGGCTAATTGACTTTGCTACGGAACGAAATGCCACTATAGCCAGCATACGGTTTTCTCACCTCGATATCTATAAGGGGACACGGCGAGCGGTCTCCAGATCAACAAAAGGTCAAGCAAATTGACCTCTTGTCTTGTGATAGACAATAGGCATGCATCCAGTATTTTAAAAGTCCGAACATTCCGAGGGGCTAACATCGACTCGGACCCAACTTTGTTGCAGCCAAGGATATCCACTAGGCTCCACAACAAACCAGAAATTCTGAAAAAAAAATTAATTCGAAAGACTGCAATCGCAAAAGGCCTCCAAGGCCTTCGCGCAACGATTATCCCTTAACCTTTCGCTTCAATCCACACCACCAGCATCGACTTTCGAAGAACAATGGCAATGATGCCAACAACAACCGCAACTGATATGATAGGTTTCTCGCTCCCACCAGCAAGAAACCCCTGCTTCAATGAGGAATGCCTACAGATGCTCGCAGCCAAGAACGAGGCCAATAAGGCTAAGCTGCAGGATGAGACGAGAGCTGCCATTGCACTCAATAGGCAAAGAAGAAGGTAAGAACACCGGCTTTTCAGAACGAAGAAAAAGAGCAAGGAAAGCGTGCGATCGAGGATATAGAGAAAGTGCCACTCAAGGAACCATGTTCGCAAGTTTTACCAAAGTGTAAAACTTCATCTACGATGAAAGGTTCACCCGAGCTTGGAAAGGCCAATATTGGTGCATTTATCAACGAGGCTTTTAGATCACGGAAAGCGGAGTCTGCCTCGGTAGTCCAAGAGCCTAAAAAGCTCTTAACATCTCATGGCATTTACTAGGACTGAGTTTCAAGCCGGATACTCGTAGCCGTTCGAACAGCATTTCCAGGTTTGACAAGTGCTCCTTGAAACTATTGGTGTACACTATAACATCGTCGAGATATACCAACGCGGTCTTCCAGGATAGTCCTTTCAACGTCACATCCATTAACCGCTCGAACGTAGCCGGAGCATTTGCTAATCCAAATGGCATTACACGAAATTGCCATAGTCCAGTGCCATCAGAAAATGCTGTTTTTTCTTTATCCGCTGCATCCATTTCGACCTGCCAGTAACCGCTTTGTAAATCCATCGTAGAGAACCATTGGGAATTCGCTAAGGCTGCGAAAAGTTCGTCGATCTTCGTTGGAGGGTAGGAGTCTTTTTTGGTAATTTCGTTTAGTCGCCTGTAGTCCACGCAAAATCTTGTTGACCCATCCTTCTTCTTGACAAGAACCACTGGAGCCGCCCATGGGCTGCTGGATGGTTCGATAACGCCACGTTTCTCCATGTCTTGAATTAACTGTTCTGCTTCAGATCTCTTGGCTAATGGGACACGTCGTGCGGGCACTTTCACCGGGCGATTATTGCCAGTGTTGATTTGATGTCGTGTTAATTGCGTTCGCCCAAAGTCCTCAGGTCCGTTTGAAAACACCATAAAATATTTTGCTACCACCTTCATGAACTGGTCGCGTTGTTGCTCCGTTAACTCAGGGACATCAAATTTGGGGAGCTCTGCTGGTATGGTAGATACAACAGGAGTACAGATGTCCGCTACTTCAGCGCGTCCTATAATTACTCCCTTCGGTAAAGTTTGTTGGTTATCCGTGGTGGTAACTAACCGTACGCACACTTTACTTCTACTAAACATCTTGCTAGAAAAACTCCTTCTGGTAACCTTGAGTTTTCGGCTGACTCAATGAGCGCATATCGATGTTCTAATAGAGGGGCTGAAATCGGGATTACCTTTTCTGTCCTTGGTGGTAGGCGAGTGTCATCGGGAACTCTTATAGGTACGCTGGATGACGTATCTGGCAACTGCAAATTCACCATATTTCCTTGAATTGACAGTGTTAAGTCTTCTAAATCTATCTGGCAGCGTTGGCTCACGAGAAAATCTAGTCCCAGAATAATAGGCGATTCAAATTCAATAATTATAAATTCATGATTATATTTTTTATTGTTCAAAATGAATTCGATGTGACCTTTACCCTTAGCAGACAAAATTCCACCTGCCACGCCTGAAATTGTTAGATTTACTGGACAGTTTTTGAAGTCAGATGGTAGCAATTTAAACGGGAAAATTGACACTGCAGCTCCCAAATCGACAACGAAGTTTGTGGTTTTACCTTCGCACAATCCATTTATTGACAAACTAGAACTTCCGAGAAGTCCGGCTGCTATATTCTCTGGTGGTAACGGGGAACTGAAATGATCTTGGTTAAAATCGAGTTGTTCTGTGTGACGTTTTTGCTTCCGCTTTGTTAATCTGCTAGTTGATTGATTAAACGGCGTCGACTCTTGCTCCGTCGGGTCGACACATATTAGTTTTTTGATGCACGTGTTTCAAGTTCTGCTCGGTTTTCTGCGAAGAAAACTTTACGATCCGTCTTACGGCTGCTTCTCCATGAAAGTTCTTGTGCGATAGATAACGCATCCTCTAAGTTTGCGGGTCGATTAGCAACTACTAGTAACTGTACAGCTTCATCACGAATTCCAACGATGAACTGTGTGGTGAGAATTTTGTCGACGACTTCGTTCGGGTACGGGGAAATGCGGCGATTGCCAGCCGAACTTAGTGAGACTTTCTTACAAACCTTGAACTCGGTGACGAAGGTGTGAATAACTGTTTCATCAAGTCCAAATCGTTGTCGTAGCAAACTGACAAGCTGATCGTAATCAAGCTCTCGTCCGGAAGGCATAGCACTGAGCACACTGAGTGCCTGACCTCGGAGTTGCATGGCAAGTGCGTTGGCTTTTTGAGGTTTTGACCAACCCGCGCAATGTGAAGCGATATTAAATTGGTGTTCGTAGTCACCCCATGCGCCAGTTCCATCAAAAGGCTGTAGTACACAAGGGAAACTGTTTTTGTTGCTTCCTTCTTTTGTTTCGATCTCATCATTTCTCGTTGAATTGGCTGGAAACGCAGCGACTCTTGGTTCTGGAATTGGAGAGAGGTTAACTGAAGCTACTGCTGCTTAAGGAGAGTTCTGCGCGTGTTGTGCCGAGCATTGGCCTAGCATCATGTTTAAATTCGTTTTATCCGAATTTTCCAAATTGTCCAACCTCTCGCGAAAAGTCACATCTGTTTGTTGCTGTCTTTTTTTCCACTCTTCGAACTTGTTTTCCCAAAACGTAGTCGCGGTTACTTCAAAAGCGTCTATGCGGGAAAGCATTTCCCTTTTTAACGTGTCATCGACGGACTTTTTACCTGAATTGTTTGGAGGTTCCATTTTTTTTTTATCGAGTGAGGTGCGATTTTAATCAGCGCACAACCCCACACCTGACACCAGTGTAACGAAATTAAATAAAAAGAAATAAACAATTTGTTTCGGCGTTCCCGAGAGGATTATTTTATTTTGATCATGTAATGTATGACTTTTAGTTTTTTATTAATTCGTCGTATAAATGGAACCTCCACACCCAATCCTGATGAAATCTGTCGGAAAAAGAGAGCGAGTCCATCGTCTTTCACTCTGACAGCAGCAACACATCGATACTCGAATACAAAACATCAAAGTTTCTGGTGCCAGTACTGCTAGGTTCGTAGCAGTAATATCCACCATCTCATAACCAAAATCTGGTCGGATGAAAGTATCCCTGAAGAATGGAACCTCAGCATTGTTTGCCCGATGTACAAAAAATGAGTTATTTTCAAACTGCGCATAAGTCTCCTCAACATGCCCTAAAAGATCCCTACAAGATCCTATCTGCCGTAATATGTGAACACCTGAAATCGTTTACCAACAACCTTATTGGTCATTATCAGTGGTTTTATGCCAGGAATGTCCAAAACTGATCAAATTTACACATTCTGCAGATCCTGGAAAAAGCCAAAAAAGTCCAAATCGACACCCAACACATATTAATCGATTTCAAAGCCGCATAAGACAGGATTTATAGAGACGAACTATTCAGAGCCATGTCTAGTCTTAGTATACCGCCCAAACTCGTCCGTCTGTGGAGGATGACGATGGAGAATTCTCGCATCACCATCGGGGTCGGAAACGACCTCACCGACTCATTCGATACCAATAAAGGATTTAGGCAAGGTGATGCGATGTGACTTCTTTAATCTTTTTCTTGAGAGGATTGTACAAAACTCCCGAGCCAACTTCTAGCATTCGCCATACGACAAAAATGGGTTTAGCAGCAAATGAGGGTAAGACCAAGTATATGCTGTCATCACAAAAGGATACACAACATCGACGACTTGGACAGAACGTCATCATTGACAGATATAGCTTTAATTTAGTACGGAGTTTGTCAACCTTGACCTGACAACAACATTCTGTAAGAAATTAAACGAAGAATTATTCTGTTTCTTCGGGCTAAAGAGTCAATTTAGTAGGAGATCGTATACAAGACCCTGATCCCAGTCTTGCTCTATGGCTCTGAACGATTAAATGTATGAAGAGCAGATGAGGAAATCCTTGGTAGTTTTGAGAGAAAAATCCTTTGAAAAATCTTCGGTGCCGTTTGCTTTGGCGGTCTAAGAAGGCGAAGATTCAGCCAAGAACTATACGAGCTATACAGCGACATACTTCTTGTAAACAAACTCCGCCTTGTACTTTATGATGGCTAGGCCATGGAGAACGTGTAGACACCAATACTCCGGCTTGCAGAGTCTTCGATTCCCAGTCAAACGTCGAACGCAATAGATGAAGACCTCGCCTTGAAGTGGTCAACTGGAGGCAGTAAGCTATGGGCTAATTGGAGATGTATGTTCGTTTGAGCCCCATGTTTAGTCTGGACTGCAGCACCATTTAAGTCGAGTCAAGTCAAGAATTCATCGGTTTTACTATCTCAAGTCGGCGATAGTGGCAGAACCAGATTTTGGTGAATTTCTTAATCAAGAAATTTCTGAATTCATTTCCTGTTGAATGGGGTCATTGAAGTGTCTCCACCTTAATTGAACTCTTGTCTCTCGTAAACGAACATAGAAAGCTGAGCGGAGGAGCATATACTACACGATGTAGGTGTAGCTCAAATGGTATAAACACGTCAACTACCCAATAAGTAATTTTCCAGCGAACAGGATCTTCGAATTCGTTACAACAAAGGAGTTCGAACCCAGGTTAAGAGATCCAGAGATTGATCATATCAGAGCACTTTATCTAAATGAATCACCATGTTCATGACGATGGAAGACTTCCCTTTCTAGTACATAGATGAGAATGGGCTGTGTGCACCGTGAAAAATATGACATCCGAACTTTAATGAGGTAATCACGAAAAATGGTCAACAGTTAGGAAAGCGGAAATACATTTTCATTACCCCTACGAGATACTGAAAAACTCAAATTCCTCGAACAATAGACAAAACATCACCTAAAAGGGATAACCAGACTAAGCCTTCACATCAAAGTATCTCATTTCCTCAAGTGCTAACCAAAGCCCTCACCCCTTTAAACCAATTCATCAACTAAACACCTTCACACTAACCTTTCTGATAATGGTGAGTCACCATTTATTTTCATACGTATTTATGTCAACCGCAATCTAAATTATGTTGTCCTAGCACATATACCAACCATCAGTGTGCCTTCATCAAAACGCACACATTACCATAGCTCCTCCCCATTCCAAGCTATAACCCGGACATACGCTCAACCAGCTCGAGAAACTCACATTACTTCTTCCCCAATGAAGAGACCCAAATGAGCATAAACATGAACTATGCTGCGGTACACATTGTGTACATTATACGGACAACACTTGCAAATTGGCATGGTTCCGGTTTCAGTCCCAGTTCCAGAAATATTCAACCCCCATCTCACATTCATCCTGTTCCCCCAAACAGCATGTGAGGTGCCTGCCTAATGTCGGTCCTTCTTGGACCCTATTGTCTGGTTCAGAAAATCACTCGTTTCTCGACTGATTAATTGGAACATTAGTAGGTTCCGTTCGACTGAACATCAGACAAATGTTGTCCTATGTCGTATTCGCATCCTTTCTGCAGATTCTGGCCAACTATCCAACAAATGGCGGATGGGTCAACAACATCATGCCATTGTAACATCATACCAGTACATCATTTCATTAAATCCTTTTAGGCTAATTGTCATGTCTTAGGCTGGGACATTGCCTCATCGACTTGGCAATGGCGACAACTATTCCAATGTTGTATGTGGATTTTGCTTCCATTAACTCTAAATGGAGCGTGTTCGACGGTGATTATAGTAGTTCCACGGACAAAGTCTCCACACGCAGTCTGGTTAGGAGGGGTCCACAGAACAACCGAGAAAGGACGAAATTTGCAAACACATCGGAGAATTTAAGAAAATAAATTTGCAGACGTGTCGTTTGTGATTTTGCACAACGGAAAGGACTCTCCTATTTTTTGCGAGGAGAGTCATCCTTTTTTTCGCTGTCTCTGATGGTTGATGTTTCGCCTTTTTTTTTGTATCCGGGGTGGAGAGAATGTGTCTGCTGTGTAAGGTGCAGCCCAATGAAACACTCCCAATGTGTCCTTGTATGAGGATGTGTAGAGCAATTTTCGGTGGGGTGTACTTTGTCGTTATTTTTGCATACCTCTGCAGAATTCAAGGAAGGACTTAGCAGCAAGTAGGTGGATGGGCAGTGCCATGCAATTATTTCCTGTGTTGCCAGCTTAATGCTAGGATTTATGAATACACTTCTGAGGTTTTCACCATACTCTATGATATTGCAATTGAGAGAATATATTCGAAACAGGAGTTATGACAAAGGATACGCTCTTGTCTGTTGGAATATATTTGATTACACAAAAGCCGGAGAGATGTATGTCAGGGATTAAGTTTGCCAGCACATTTGCCTGTCTCTGATATAAGGAATGAAGATGAACTAACAAAGGTAAGTCGAATTTCACTTAAGTCCTTCAGAGTTTACCGATGCAATTTTGCTGATTGCATTTAGTGCAAGTAACCACTTGGTGCGAGAGCCATTTAGGATAGATTTGCAATCCCATGAAGGGAGTTTGGTCAAAATAGTTCCCATAGAGATTTCAATTTATCGGGCCTTTTGGAAAATAGAGATTTGAAATGCTCATTTTAAGTTGAGTATCCCATCCGGCATTTTTAAATCAATCACAATGCTGCAAGGTTTTAAAGGATCATTTCATACTGGTTAATTGTATTTTAAGACCGAGGATACAGTTATAGTGATTTATTTCTGAACAAACAATCTAACAAACATGGAAGAGTATATAGCTACAAAGCTTCTCAAGCTTGCCGTTCCAAACCCGCCTTAGGATAAACCAGCATATCCGATTTGTCGTTGTAGAAATAGAGAATTCGTGGTCGGAAAAAAGACCGTGTGCTTGTTATTTTCTGTCGCACGAGTATTGAGTAGCAATAAGTAAAACATACAGTTAATGACAATACACACACACATATACGACCAAAAAATCGCACAAAGGCTAACGGACATCCATATGGATGAGCACGCACTTGCGACTGTTTTTTGACAAAAATGTCTATAAAATGGTGCTCGTTGCGTTTTTTTAATCGCTGCGATTATTAAGCGGTATATGTGTGCATTTATGTATAAAGGAATCGGCTGTCAATACTCAGTAGCAAAAAGTAGACATGATACCTTTGACGAAAAAATCTTCGCAAGACATTGTTATTGATGTTATCTCGAGATAACCATCTTCAATAGTGACGGACTTTAACCCGATAAAACAAAACCTCCCGAAGCTGACTTTCGTATGTCTTCAAGGAATCGCAGCTGGTTGTTAGACAAATCAGCTGTCGCTACAGCCCGGAATAAACCAACATGCATCACAAAGTAGCCCGGCCTAACTGCCTCCAGTTACGCACGTCATGTTGGTTGGGTCGGTTTTTACTTCTGGGCGCCACTTAAGGCGATGTCTTCCTTTACTGCATCTGACGTTTGGCTGGTAATCGAAGCCTCTGCGAGCCGAAGTATTGGACTCCATGAGCTGGGGGTAAGATGCTGTACAGATCGTATTGCTCGTGGTTGCATCTTCATCTCCATAGCCCGTCATACTTGGCCTTACTCTCATTTACAGCTAAACCAATTTTTGCCGTTTCCTTTTCTATACTCGTAAACGTGGCCAGAATATCACATTGAGTCCGACCAATGATGTCAATATCGCCGGCGTATGGTAGTAGTTGCACCGGTTTTTGAAAGATTGTACCTATGGTGTTAGCTCCGGAGTTTTGCACAATCATGGCATGACCCGACAGTGCATCGGCTTGCTTAAATCTTATTTTTGTAACGAACCTATGAGATCGTTTCCAACCCTTCCGATGGCAAATCCTGCATAGTCGAAAGAGAGTTTGGGCGTTATACCAGACATGGCTCTGTATAGCTCGTCTCTATAAATGCTGTCGTATGTGGTGGTGAGTATCAATTTCGACTTCTTGTCGACTTCTTCCGAAGTGTGAAGATTTGATCACTTGTGGACTTTCCCGGCCTAAAACCGCACTGATATCGGCCGATCAGGTTATTTTACGGCAGATAAGGTCTTGTAGTTGGCGCATTTCAGAGGATCACCTTTTTTTTTTATCTGGCAAACGATGGTGAAGTTTCATTCTTCAGGCCAAAATGTGAAAATTTGATCGATTGTGGACTTTCCTGGCCTAAAACCACACTGATAAGGGCCAATCCAACAACCTGTAAACGGTTTCAGGCGGTCATATATTGCGGCAGATAGGATCTTGTAGGCGATGTTGAGCAGACTTATGCCTCTGTAGTTGGCGCAATTCAGAGGGTCTCCTTTTTTGTGGATCGGGCAAACGATGCTGAGGTTCCATTCTTCAGCCATGCTTTCATCCGACCAGATTTGGCTTATGAGTTGGTGGATGTTGCTTACCAAGTCATCTCCGCCAACTTTATAAAGCTCAGCGGGAAGGCCGTCATTTCCGGCGGCCTTATTAAGCTTGAGTTTGGATATCCTCACTTCACTTCGGTCGGGTGGTTGGCAGTTTTCGCTGTCGTTGCCAATATTGAATGGATCGTTCTGCCTGACAGCATAATGTTGTTCGTCATCGCCGTTTAACAGTCTGCAGAAGTGGTTCTTCCATATCCTCTGCATGGACTGTGTCTCAACTACGACATTTCCTTGTTCATCTTGACAGGATTCCGTTTGATGCTTGCTTCCTTGGCATTGACGTTTTACACTTTGGTAAAACTTGCGAACATCGTTCCTGGAGTGGCACCTCTCTATATCCTCGATCGCGCGCTTTTCTTTCTTGTTCTTCCACATTAGATGCTGGTGGTATGTTGTGAGTCGAGAGGTTAAGGGATACGCGTTGCGCGAAGGTCTTGGCGGTCTCTGGCGATTGCAGTGTTTCGACAATAAATTTTTTCACCGTATTTCTGTTTTTTGTGTCGTGGTGGATATCCGCATCCTTACTTTGGCTACAACAAGGTAGTGGTCCGAGTCGATGTTGGCCCCTCGGAATGTTCGGACATCCAAAATACTGGCTGCGTGCCTCTTGTCTATCGCAATGTGATCAATTTGGTTGACTGTTCGTTGATCTGGAGACCGCCATGTCCCATTGTGGATATCGAGGGGAGGAAACCGTGTGCTGGCTATAGTGGCATTTCGTTCCGCAGCGAAGTCAATTAGCCTAAGTCTGTTACCAGACGTGTTGTCGTGTAGGCTATGTTTTCCGACAGTACTGCTTAAGATGTCTTCTCTTCCTACCTTTGCGTTAAAATCTCACAGCACGATTTTTTTTTCCAGGTGCAGATACGAACGTCGTTGTCCTTTTGTCGTTTAGCATGGTCGTCAACAATAATATCAGTCCTTTCCGAGGCTATTGGTTGCTTCGTAACAATATTTTTTTGCCGTGGATGGGTAGTTAACCCAAAGCACAACCCCCAACCTGGATTGCTAGGCCCTTGTTTTGACCCTAGGACAGCGGGCCGGAAAACCCGATTGGACTTAAACCCGATTAAAATAAAACCTCCCGAAGGCTGACTTTTGTATGTTTTTAAGGAACATGGTTATAAGATTTATCAGCTGGCGCTACAGCGCACTTCATATTGGCTGAGGTTGGTTTCTACTTAAGGCGGTTTCTGCATCTACTGCATCCGACCTCTGGATCGGAATCGAAGATTCTGCGAGCCGAAATATTGGACTCGATTAGCTCTACATGTGCTAGACAACTTAAACGTCCAATGCGGAATATTTTATACTAGGTTTACGATGCTGTACCTTTACGTCGCACAGTGGTGCGATACCATCATTTTCTCGAAAAAATATTTTTTAATTGCGGATTCCTTGCAAGATATTAATCGTTCCACTTTTTATGGTTTATATGGTATTAAGGAAGTCTACATACATACTACATTGTTCTTTTTCGTAATGAATCAGGAATACGAGAATATTTCTGAACAAATACACAACATTTTCAGACAAGGACTATGTACACATACAAATCTGCCTAAGAAAAGATTTAAGGTATACCTGTATAAGACTTTGTACGAAAATAAAATTTCTAGTCATAAGCGCAACTATTCAAAAATAAAAATAAAATTCAGGTCAAATGTTTATTTTAATAGTAAAAGCTTTTTGACATCTTCGTGAAAATCTAATTTGTTTCTCGTTTTGGGTTCTTTGCGAAACATTTGTATATACGGATCGGAAGTCACCAGAAGCAGGTGGCCGACATCTTCGTTCGTGGCGATTCGGTTACATTTGCTCGAATAGCTCTGTCGATACAATCGGTAGTCCTTATTTCAGGATTCCTGTGCCTCCTCCTTAACATCCCTACCGGTAGTATTGCAGCTGAAATAATGGTGGCTCCATGCCATAGGATCTTGTGTACTGTATTAGGCATGTTATACCAATTATACAAGCTTACGTATAAGGTCCAAGATTCTTGACAGTGCACCCCAAATTTAAGTGGATCTACAGCAGCACCACTGTTGATAGTGTCGAGGATAATTCCGAGGCGGCAAATCAGCTCTTCATTTACACCTGTTATAACGGGTCCGCCATCTAACGTGCTAGTGCTTATTTCACTTAGCTCATGTCTGCTTTGACAGATAATTAGTTTTATCCTTCCGCTGAACGAATATGGTTGTGCATACGCTTGAACAACGCTGGGAAATATTGCGACATTACTTTAAAAATCATGGTAATGTTGCACAATGTGTGCGAAAATTGCGTACGGATTTTTGAAGAAGAGAAGCACCGTCAGCTCCGTATGTTCGTTGTCTTGTGAAAAAAGTGAAAGAAACTGGCATCCTCATCGATAAACCAAAGCGTGAAAGCCAAAAACAGTGCGTACGCCCGAGAATATTGCTGCTGTGGCAGAAAGTGTGCGTGAAGCGCCATCAACATCAATTCACCGTCGTTCTCAACAATTGAACATTTCGGAGACATCATTGAGAAGAATTTTGCATAAAGACCTTGGTATGACGCCATACAAAGTCCAATTGGTTCAGGAGTTGAAGCCAACTGACCATCCAATGCGTTTTTGCTTCGCTAAGTGAGCCTGCGATCGACTTAGAGAAGATGCCGATTTTGCCAAAAAAATCATCTTTTCAGATGAAGCTCATTTTGATCTCGGCGGGTATGTAAACAAGCAAAATTGTCGCATTTGGGGCACAGAAAACCCGCACGCATACATTGAAAAGCCGATACACCCAAAAAGTCACTTTTTTGTGCGGATTTTGCTCCAGAGGCATAATTGGGCCATTTTTCTTCGAAAATGAGCAAGGAGTGGCCGTTACAGTCAATGGCGATCGTTATCGGGCCATGTTGAATGAATTTTTGTTCACAAAAATTGAAGAGGAGTATATTGGCAACATTTGGTTTCAATAGGACGGCGCTACGTGCCACACATCCGAAGCTACACTCGATGTTTTGCGCCCTGTTTTTGAAGATCGCATTATCAGCCGCAGAGCTGATGTCGTTTGGCCACCTCGGAGCTGCGATTTGACACTGTTTATTTGACACTATTATTTGTGGGGTGCCGTAAAAGATAAGTGTTACGCCTATAAGCCAGAGACAATCGACGCTTTTAAGGACAATATTCGTGAAATACAGCTGCACACAATCGATAATGTGCTTAAAAATTGAACCGATCGTGTAGGCTACTGCATGGCCAGCCCAGGCAGCCATTTGAATAAAATTATTTTCCATTATTAACCGGAAGGATTGTACTTTCAAATAAAAAAAGAAATTTGAGAAAATATTCAATATTTAATAATTTTTTTTTATAGCATTTTCAAAAAAAAAGTTATTTGGCGGACCCTTTACTTGCTGTAGTTTTTGGATCTTGAAAGAACCGACGCGATGTGTTTCCATCGTTTGTTGGGCCAATTCCTTGTTTGACCACGTCAACTTTCAAGCCCTTTATTGATTTGAATTTGTTTTGATTATCTTTCTTTGTGACCTCCATGAGCGGCTTGGTACCCTTGGTTACTTTCCCTTGCTTAGAGGGCAACCTGTGCGCAATTTTCAACACAAACCTTATAAATTATACGCGCATGAAGAGGGGACAAACCAAGTTAAAGTGCTTCGTCAGATTCGGGGAGGTTTCGTAAGACTTCATAATCATTCATTTGTGCAGGTTTTGCCTTGCATATGGGACAAACTGCCATGGATGATGTATTAGTTACTGCCTGGCAACCTTTCCGTAGATCATTGATAGAATCAATTCATGGTGAATCCTGAAAATTTTATCATGAAGACTACAATTGTTTCAGTTAAATGCGAAATCTCTTGCTTCACTCTTTCAACTTCCCCGGATGGTTACAGCCGTTTCCTTTATGAATTCGAATTTCAAAGCTTTGCATAATCTTGTTAACGCTGGCCTTGGATTTTTCCAGTAAGTTAGATCAGAGTTATTTTTGCGAGTAACTGCCAAAGGTACTATACATGTGAGGAACATACTTGCATCCGTTATACAGCTTGATCTAAAAATGTTTGCTTGTACTCTGTCTTGAAGAGCCATCGCATCCCCATTTAGAAACTAAGGTTAGCTCATGGCTGAAAGAATCTAATTGAATTTCAGTCTTAGTCATCAAAATCCTCTTCGTATAGTATGGTCAAGCAATTATTGTAAGGGCATTTTCATAAAACTTTCAGAGCCTTCAAAATTTTCAGGATAACACAGTACTTTAGCTTCTAAGACTTTTTTGTACGAATGAAAAATGTCAAACCCCTCTTCTTTTGTCGACTTCCTCAAAATTTCGTCCTGGTGCTTTGACAGAGAGGCATCCGCTACTAGTGCCAACGCTTTTTTAACGCTAAATCCTAAAGGCCTGTCGCCTCGAGGAGTTGAATTGACTTGGCAGCTGATTTAATTTTTATTAACCTCAGCACCAATAAAATGCTGCCAGACGGTCATATTTAGAATTAAATTTTTCAGAGGTTATATTTATGGGCAAATCTTTTGGTTATATCACACACCAAAAAATTGCAGCGGGCTCTTGGTCTAGATCGTTTCCAACCCTGCCGATGGAGAATCTTGCACAGACGAACGAGAGTTTGGGCATTATACCAGACATGGATCTGTATAGCTCGTCTCTATAAATTCTGTTGTATGCGGCTTTGAAATTGGTGAATAGGTGGTGGGTATCGATTGAAACTTCTTGGATTTTTCCAGGATCCGCCGAAGTGTGAAGATTTGATCCCCGGATTATAACCACACTGATATGGGTCGATCAGGTTGTTGGTAAACGGTTTCAAGCGCTCACATATTACTGCAGATATGATCTTGTAGGCGATGTTGAGGAGACTTATGCCTCTGCGCATTTCAGAGGGTCTCCTTTTTTGGATCTGGCAAACGATGCTGAGGTTCCAACCTTCATATGAGTTGGTGAGTGCTACTTACTTATCATCTCCGCTTTATACAGCTCGGCGGAACGTCCTTCATTTTCTGCAGCCTTATTGCTATCCTCACTTCCTTTGGTCGTTTAAGAGTTTCCTCGACGCCACGATTATCTTGCTAATTTTTCTTCTCTCCGAAAAGCTGGTGTTCTTCCTTCCGTTTTTGCCTTTAGAGCTCATTGGGAGCTCTCATCTTGATCTATAGCTTAGCCTTGTAGGCCTCGTTCTTCGCTGCTAGCATCTGTCGGCATTCTTCATCAAACCAAATGTTTCTTGCTTCGAGCGCGAGTATCCTAGCACGTCATTTGCGGCTGATCTTGTAGCATGTCGACATCTTCGCCATTGGCTATAGATACTCAGATTTACCTTGGCTGCAACAAGCTAGTTGTCCGAGACGAAGTTATCCCCTCGGAATGTGTCTTTTGACCAACATATCGCCTTTTGGATATCGAAGTGAGGAAACCGTGTGCTGGTTATAGTGGCACTTCGTTCCATAGCAAAGTCAATTAGCCTAAGTCCGTTGCCAGACGTGTTGTCGTGACGGCTATATTTTCCGACAATACTGCTAAAGATGTCTTCTCTTCCAACCTTTGCGTTAAAATCTTTCAGCACGATTTTAACATCGTACTTCGGTAGTCGCTCATAACTTTTATCAAGGAGCTCGTAGAAGCAATCTTCCTCGTTTTCCTGCATCGGGGCGTTAGCGCATATAAGACTTATATTGGCGAATTTAGCCTTGATGCGGATTATTACAATGCGTTGGCTAATGTCTTGGAAGCATAAGACTTCTTGCCTAGATCTGGCACTTATAACAAATCCACATCCGAATAGTCGCTGTTTCTGTTCACTAAAACCCGATCCGTAGTAGATTTAACAGGTTTTTATCCTCTTTTTGCCCTGCCCATCCCATTGTATGTTCTGGATGGCAGTAATTTCTAATTTGTAGCACTTTAGGGCTTCCGCTCGTTTTCGTTTAATATTTTCTTCAACAACAAAATCGGTCCTTTCCTAAGCTCTTAGTTGTTTGGAAATAATAGGTTTATTCCGTGGGTGAAAAGCTAACCCAAGCCGTCTGGAATGGAATTTGTGCATAAGTGTGAGCTCAATGTTAAACCACTCAGAGATCGTGGTCTGTATAGCCTTTTACAAAATTAGAATGTTTGTTACCGGTGGGGTGACAACCTAGAAAATAAAGAATTGTATGACCCACTGAAACGACTCTATCCTGAGTACGCTTTTTATTTATAAGAATGTTTGGTAAACGACTCTCCTGCCTACCTAAAAGAAAGCCAAAAACTCTGTCGCTAATCTGGATATACTCAGCTTTTTAAACAAGCTAGAGGGCTGCTTGGAAATATTATTCCTTTTGTCATACCTGAGCATAAGAGAGTTATCAAGAAATTAATAAATTAAAACTGGAATTCCCCAGGTTACTATTTGATTTCTTCTTGACTTGATTTGCTTCGACTCTTTTCTTTTCCAAGAGTTGTGATTCAGCAATAAAGTACTTGCCCTATGTTTGTAATAGTCCTGCTCCCATCTTTGCCTACCAATTGCATAAGCTATTCTGTAGCGGCAAAGATTTCCCAATTGATAGATCAATCACATGTCATATGTCCCTGAAGGCTTGTTAAAACGTATATAGCTTATCAGACTGAAAGTATTGAACCTTCTCTACATACAAACTACCACTAGTCCTCATCAAACTCCACCCGGTTGCTCTTCTTATTGCAACTGACTTGTTGAATTGTCTAGAAATCACAAGTCTTGCTTTGTATCATCATATTGCATCAAGTACTCCTACCAACATCATTATAAATGAAACCTCATAGCTCCATACGATGCATCCTGGACGCATCTCCTTCCGTTGACCATCATTCTCCTGGTTTCCTTAATCGAACGTCCATTTTCGATTCCCTGAGAGTTAATTACCAATGCAGATAAATATTGAACATCCTGATGATGAAATTCCCATTGAACTCTCCTTCTCAATCGAATGGTTTCGACTACGACGACTTCCTGAAATGTTGGACCATGCATGACGACCGATTCGCTCCTCGGAGAGTGCTTGATCCCTGAATTATTAAAATTTCATCATTGTTACTGAATAAGTAACAATGTATCCATCCAAATTGATTGTCATGCTGGAGTGCATCCTAGCAGAATACATGCATCGCCCCCACACACAGTCACAGAAGATCCACTCTAATGTCATTACCAGCCGAAAGCTGAAACGTACGCGGGTCTCTTGAACTTTTTGGGAAACTTTTCGAATCCCAATTTCCATCAAACAAAACTTGATTGCATCGGTAACATCGCCATCGCAGACGAGTGTTGTTCCGTAGTTCAGTTCCGCATGGTCGGTCGGTGCTGGCCTTGAGGTGATACGGCATTCCTCATGCACTCGTTTGCCATTGCAAGTCAATCGTAACTCATGACATCCCAGCCGGTATCTTGTACATGGAAAAACAATTACAACATCATTTTGCATTCCGAAGCGCAATCACATTGGCGAAATCCAGCGTTTGCTGTACTGCCTCCAGAAGGGCAATGGTTCGGGTCGAGCAGTGTGTCCGCCTAGTGCTGGCGGACGGGATGAATCGATGTTTTCCATCTTTAATGGTCTCCTATTATTATTTTATTAACGACAAAGTACGGTGATAACATGACAGAATGCCTCGGACCCGGTGGTACCGTGAAGCTTGTATATGCAAACGAAGGAGAATCGCCAAGCGCACAGCCCACGCATTAAGTGCAATCTTCTAGGCCCGCCAGTCCATGGTCATGTTCCTCTCAAATACGATGAGTTGTTTAATTGATAGAGCGCAGCGTTGTCGATTGTTACAGTTCGAGGACATGTTCGTTTTTTTCTTTTTTTTTGAACGATTGCAAGAGTCGGGTATCGTCCATGCGGCATGCGATTTCATCATTGTCGGTGCAGCAGGAGGTATTCCTCTGAATGGATGTGTACCTGTTGTTGTCATCATGTTGCGTCAGGTTGAGATATTTTTTTTTTTCGTTGAAATCTTAGATATCCATGTGGCATGAGATGTGTTGGCAGTGATATGGCAAGGTCCTTGTGTGGTCATTTTAGGGAGTAACTTGTTTCGAGGGGGACCATCAAAAGGGTTTTTCATTTGGCGTAATGGAGGGTGTGATATTTTGCAAATCCAAGCAGAGTTATTCTGTATGGCAGCATCCGAGATTCGTGAGTAAACACGAGCTAACTCGAGAAACATGTCTTTCAGTTAATTTTAAGTGAGTTAAGTGTGAACCAAATATCCTTAGCTAATTGCCTGCAGTTTCCCACTTCAGATCACGACACCTTAGACGATGAATTGGTTCAGTCCGTCTTCATTTTGTTCGGAATCAATGATTCTGCGGGCCCATGTTAACTGTCAAATCAATTTTTACCAAGTCAATGTCATTGTTTACCTCGAGGTTACATTTTTTACCTTTAGCCCGTCAACGGAATTAGAATCAAAGCTTTTTTTTAGGACTTTTCACTGTAGATCTTTCGTTTTATGCTTCACTGTGGTAAAGCTAGATGACCAGGGTCTTGTTTATATATGATCTACACGTAGCATACAACATGAATCTCCAATTAGTCCTTAGTGTCCAGTTGACCACTTAAAGTCTGTCGGTTGCTATCTTAGCGAGCCACTTAAGGCGGGGTCTTCCTCTACACCGTCCATTATCTGGGTGGAAATCGAACACTATGCGAGCTGGAGTATTGATGTCCATTCGCTCTACATGCCCTACCCATCATAAATTCCAATGCGGAGTTTTGGGTATCGATTTGGACTTCTTGGGGATTTGCCAGGATCTTCCGAAGTGTGGAGATTTGATCAGTTGTGGACCTTCCTGGTCTATAACTACACTGTTGAGGGCTGATCAGAGAGTGTTCACATATTACGGCAGATCGGATCTAGTAGGCGATGTTATGGAGACTTATGCCTCTGTAACTGCGAAATGCAGTCACGCTGTATCAAGTGTGGAGAGAACCACAAAATAGGAGAGTGCAGGTTAGGAAATTATCGGCCTAAATGTGCACTATGTGGAGACTGCGGGCACCCTGCAAACTATAAGGGCTGTCCAAAGTTTCTGCAAATTAAAATCAATAAAAAAGCGAGGCAAACGGTAGTGGCGAATCTGCCGTTCGCTCTCCCTCAATATCCGTCAACCCCCAAATCTCCTGCGCCCAAATGACGTCGGGAAAGGAAAAAACGATACAGCATCCACCAAAGGAAGCCAGCAAGAAGCCCAGTGCCTCAGGCTCCAGCAGTGGATGCGGATTTGTTGACTGCGTTGCGGGCCATTCAAGGTTAGCTAACCGGTCTTCAAAACCAGTTACTGGAGCTGGCGTCAAGGTTAGACTATATCTACTACTTGTTTCCGAGCTTTACGCAAAATAGATCGTAATAGGTGCGCTATCAGAGTGACCCTTAAAGATCCTTGCTGTGAATGTAAATTCACTGATTAGGACCGAACGTAGAGCTAATCTATTCATGTTGCTAAAAGACCAAAGTCCAGACGTGCGTATGGCTAGCGAAACTAAGTTAAACCAGAAGCAAAAATTTACGAATAGTAATTACTATATCGTAAGAAGAGACCTGCCCAATTCCACTAATTGAGCCGATTAAGGCTGTTGGAAGCCTGTGTCATATGCATTTCCCTCCAACAAGGTAAGCTACTGTATGTGACAGAGTCCTACGCACCGGTAGCACCTCAGCCTACACTTTTTTAAAACAGAGGTCCGAAAACCTTTTGAATTTCTAAGACTGAAGTCAGTGGAGAACTTTTATCTCTGGCTGGAGATTTGAATCGCAAACACGAAGATTGGCGAGATCAAATTCAAAGCCCTCGGGGTAACCATCTACACTATGGTCCACTACAATGTTGAATATAGGATCGACATTCTCGCCACAGAAAAGCCATCGTCTCCTAGAAGTGGAGCTTTTCTGGATCTTTTACTGCGAGACACAGGACTGACAGTTAATTACTAAATAGGTCAACACCTGCGAAACTGCTTAGATACAGACGATCGAGTACGACAGTGACCACTGCGGACTCGCCTTCGAAATACAGCTTCCGAACGAGCTTGTGGTGTTTTAAGCTCCAATGAACAACTGACAATACAAACATACTTTTGACAGCAGTAATCGATCCAGGAAAGCTGTCTTCGACGACGATTTTTATGTAATTGAAGATCCTCAGGAGAAAGTGGAGACAGTGCGGCCGTCTTTCAGGAAGTGTATACGTTGAATGAAAGCATTCGCCCAAACCGCGTCCTGGAAAACCATGCCCTGTTCCATCATTTCTATATCCGGAATGACATAACGCAATGACGAAAACTTGGCAAACGCCTTAGTCGCCGAGCGAAGTCAAGTCCCCTGTTAATCTCGAAGGTGGAACTCCAGATCATCTCCGATTCCATAAACGAAAAGAAGTCAGCGGAAATCGATGGTATATCCAACAATGTACTACTTCGACATGCCAGGTTTAAAGGAATTTCCAATACTGAGCCAGGGTGTTGGAAAAGAGTTGGTGGCGGAGGAGCACTTAATCGGACAACGGCAGCGCTCATATCCAAAATGGGCTACTGACATCGGTATTTTTCCGGCCCGCTGTCCTCGGGTCAAAACAAGGGCCTGACCCTCCAGGTTGGGGGTTGTGCTTTGGGTTAACTACGCGTCCACGGAAAAAAGCTTATGTAACGAAGCAACCAATAGCCTCGGAAAGGACTGATATTATTATTGACGACCATGCTAAACGAAAAAAGGACAACGACGTTCGTATCGGCACCTGGAATGTGAGAACATTAAACAGGAGAGGTGCAGGAGAACAACTAGCAGAAGCCCTAAAATGCTATAATGCAGATATTACTGCCATCCAGGAAATACGATGGGATGGACCGGGCCAAAAGAGGAAGAAAAACTGTGAGATCACCTATGGGCCGTGTTATAGTGAGCAGAAGCAGCGACTATTCGGGTGCGTATTTGTTATAAGTGCCAGACTTAGGCAAGAAGTCTTATGTTTCCAAGACAATAGCGAACGCATTGTAACAATCCGCATCAAGGCCAAATTCGCCAACATAAGACTTATATGCGCTCTTACTCCGACGGAGGAAAAAGATGATACAACTAAGGATTGATTCTAGGAGCTCCTTGTAAAACCTATGAGCGACTACCAAAGTGATGTTAAAATCGTGCTGGGAGATTTTAACGCAAAGGTAGGAAGAGAAGACATCTTTAGCAGTATTGTCGGAAAATAAATTTTCACACTTCGACAGATCCTGGAGAAACCCAAGAAGTTCAAATCGATACCCACCACCTATTTATCGATCTCAAAGCCGCATACGACATCATTTATAGAGACGAACTATACAGAGCCATGTCTAGTTTTGGTATACCGCCCAAACTCGTCCGTTTGTGTAGGATGACGATGGAGAATTCTCGCTGCGCCATCAGGGTCGGAAACGACCTCACCAACACATTCGATACCAAAAAAGGATTTAGGCAAGGCGATAACTTTTTCAATTTGATTCTTGAGAGGATTGTGCAAAACTCCCGAGCCAACACCAGAGGCACAATTTTTCAAAAATCGGTGCAACTACTAGCATACGCCGACGATATATTGACTCAACGTGATGTCATATATTGTAGGACTCAACGTGATGTCATAGCCACCTTTGCTAGTATAGAGAAGGAAGCTGCAAAAATGGGTTTAGCAGTAAATGAGGGTAAGACTAAGTATAAGCTGTCAACACGAAAGGACACACAACTTCGACGAATTGTACAGAAAGTCACCATTGACAGATAAAACTTTGAGGTAGTACGGACTTTGTCTACCTCGGCTCCGCTATTAACTCTGACAACAACATCTCGTCAGAAATCAAACGAAGAATTACTCTTGGCAATCGCTGTTTCTTCGGGATAAGAAGGCAATTTAGAAGTAAAGCCCTCACTCGAACTACTAAGGAGATCCTTTATACGACCCTGATTATCCCAGTCCTGCTCTACGGCGCTGAAGCATGGACCGTATCAAAAGCGGATGAAGAAATCCTTGGTCGATTCGAGAGAAAAATACTTCGGAAAATCTTCGGTCCCGTTTGCGTTGACAGGCTATGGAGACGAATATTCAACCACGAACTATACGAGGTGTACAGCGACATGCCCCTGGTCAAAAAACTTCGCATTGGACGTTTAAGATGGCTAGGACATGTAGAACGAATGGACACCAATGCTCCGGCTCGCCAGACGTCGGACGCAGTAGAGGAAGACCTCGCCTTAAGTGGCGCGCACAAGTAGAAACCGACCTCAACCAACTTGGAGTGCGCAACTGAAGGCAGTTAGCTAAGGACATGGCTAATTGGAGAGGCATGTTGGTTGAGGCCCAGGTTCATCCCTGAATATAGCGCCACTTAAAGAAAAGATAGATGTACTGCGATACTGACCCCTGAAGCTGTGGACATTTATGACACGCTGTTCAAAAACGCGCTGAATAATGCATATTATCCAGTGCGGTGGTTCATCCTCTTCCGAAAAAGGCAAAGGACAACTCCAATCCGGTGAATTACAGGTCGATAAGTCTCCCACAGAGTATCAGTAAGGTTTTCGAAAAGATTCTTAATCGGGCTCTGTTTATCTTGGCATATCTGTTGTTGGCTCTTTGTATCTCAGGCTTTGAAATTTTACACTTTCGTAAAACTTATGAACATCTTTCCTGGAGTGGCATCTTTCTATGGTTCGATCGCTCGCTTTTCTTGATCTTTTTTCTTCATTCTGACAGCCGGGATTCTTCCCTCCTTCATTGTTGAAAAGGCTCAATGGCGGCACACGTCTTTACCTGCAGATTTTCCTTGTAGGCCTAGTTTTTGGCTGTGAGCATCCGTCGTCATTCGCCACGAAAGAGCGGGTATTCAGATTTTAGGTAAGCTATAGTCTCCCTGATGTAAATGTCATGATTACCATTTAACTGAAAGCTGTAATTGGCCCCTTACCTAAGCTAGTAAGCTTGAAAAGTTTTTTCTTAAGCATCTTAAGGATTTTCTCTCTGAGAAAGACTTAAACGCTGTACATGTTTCGGAGCTATTCTATTTATTCACACTTGATTTGTAAAACATCAAATCATATGCAAGCTCGATGTCTATAGTTCCTAATGCATCTCGATTTTGGTAGCTGACAAACCAAGCACACAACTTATAATTTTAGATTTCGAGTCTTACTTTCTTTTGTTGATCGGAGACCGATCTTTAGCTTAACCTTCTTGATTTATTTATTTCCAAACACACAGATCCGTTTAACGGTTCGTGGTCAGGCTCAGGGTCCTCAATGAACTTCAGTCCTCCACCATCTAGCCTTAAACAGCAAAGGAAAATCCCAGAGCAGATTGGCACAGGTCTTCCCCAAAGTTTCTTATTCGATATAACGTTCACGTACTTTATTAGATTCAAACACTGACAGAGACTTGTATTGTATTTGCCACACCCCCTTTTAATAGGAATGTGCAGTAGGTCATCCCCGTTAAGATGAATTGCAACTTCTGCATACCCAAACATTTTCGTGTAGACACACAACCAAACATAGTTTTACTGCAGCAAGGTTGCAGAAGGATACCCATTCCCATCGACGATAAATTATGCCACGATGAGAGCGTTTATTTTCCAGATGGTTAGCACGCAACCATAACCTTCGTCCTAATTGTATTTCTCACCCCATTACACCCATCCCAATAAGCTCAATCAAAAGCGACTTCACCGACCATCCTGCACTAACCGTCGGAATGTATGTTGAGCACCACCTACCTCTTGACCACAGCATTGCAGGACTATGTTGCAAATGCGATCGAATCAATATCTTCCAGCCCATAACGATGTGATAATTATTTGATGATGCTAAGATAGCTGCGATTCATTAAATCCGCAAGCAATCGCATTAAACCAGTTGGTCGACTACGATGCACTGCCATAAGAGACGACGTGCCGCCGCCACTGACGTCTACGATGGGTAGCTCCAAATGACCAAGACCCAAGTCACGACTATGTCTGAGCTAAGTGCCTACGCTGTTTCATGCTCGTAACGAGGTATCGTTTGCACGGTAATCGATAATGCTAACGCGTTCCTTCGCAGCATCTCACGTGTGTGTGTTGAGGTTTGGCGTGGTACTGCAAGTGCGACCGTGCCAATTAACAGCGGTATGCATGCGTAAGCTGATCTGAAGATTGGTTTTGAAAATCTCCACAGTTGCCCGATGATTGTGGCGCCAGCTAATTAGATGAGGATTTTTGTGCCGCTGACACTCCCAACAATTAATTAATAATACTTAGCACCTAGTTGAGGGCTTAGGGGTCTTTTGTGAGCACGTCCAAACGCCCATTCTGGCCCACGGGTTCTTTTATAATGAAGTGACAAATTCCAATACAATGTCCGCTGCGTTGAGGCAGATGCTCTGAAATATAGGCGCCCGTATACTGATGGAATGTGCTGTGTGTTGCAAGGGAATCCATTCATTCGACCTATACCCAGCAGCAGTACATCCATCCTAAACCTGAAATCGCTGATGCATCTAAATCTCATCCATTAAGTGATTGTTTGCAGTCTTTTCCGTGTTGAACCCCTTCGTTGGCATAGATAGACTGACATACCTATAAATGAGTGTACAGTTACATTTGGCAGAGGAGTGTGCCAGCGGAATTTGAATGATTTTGCAAAACACACTCGCAGGGGTGTCGTGAATCCTTTTTTTTTGAAAAGGATGATTATGCGTGTCGTACGTGTTGACAGCAATATCGACGCCTTTAGCACCTAGAAACAGTTTTACACCTGCATTCCACACGCCAGATGTTTCCTACCGTGTGCGCAGTGTGTCTTTTCAACCGTTAGAGGCATGCGATGCTTAACTGTCGAAGGGCTTGATTGAATTTTTGAATAAAACCAAATTAAATCACAGTAGCGGCACAGGGTTTCAATAGGGATTCAGGATTCAGCACGAGTGCTCTTTGAATGGAATTGCATTTCTATGCAGGTAAGGATGTAATGTTAATGCGACTAGAAAAGGTGTGTTAAGGTTTCGAAAGGAGTTGGATTAATTCAGAGGACAAAGCATGCATGCGGGAAATCTTTGGTGAAACATTAATTTATTTCTTTGTGTTGGTAAACGCTGGAAATAGGAAAAAGTGACCAACGGAAGGTAGTAGAGTCCGCATATTTCGATTCGTTTTGAATATGTCGCGAGGTTTTTTAGGCATTGAAACCATTTAGGAAGGATTAGTCAGGTCTAGTCAGCGTTGTTATCCGGAGGTTTGAAAAGTTAGTATAGGATTTGGCAAAAATTAAGGCTCCCGAGTTAAAATCCTTGAAACATGTTTCAACTCAGGAAGATGATATCAAGAATGAATGACAAAATACTAAGAATAAGGATTCCTGGCAAAGCTCACAAGAAGTTCTGCTACAATTGAATAGACCAAAGCGAAAACCGAATCAGGGAAGCTACTTAGCAGAGCATAGCAGATTTCCTTGCCCATTGACCATAGGTTAGATTAGGTTAGTGGGTTGATGAGGTGTGCGGTGAACGTCATCCCTCATCACACTCAGACCAATATAGACCCATTGTGATGCACGTTTGGGGTCAACGTGTGTGGGTGGCTTCTTCATTTGTCCAGTCACTGTCCATTGTTGTAATTCCCTTAACAACCGTCCAGATATTGATGCGAACCTGAAATTTTCGGATAGGACCGTTAGGTAATGGACAAAATATTTTCCTAATATTTTTAATCTTAATTGACTGACCCACGCGCAGTGGCAAAAAGAGTGGAGGATATCCTCGTGTAGCCTTTACAAATATTTTATAGTTTTTGTCTCTCATCCGAAGGTGAAGGGCGCAAACGAATATGAAAACCTGAGGGTACCGTCATAAGCGAAGGAATGGATTGACGGTCTATCAGCGTTTCCATGACCTTAGAAAGTAGGGAAGTAAGTACAATTAAGCTTACGCAGTAGTTTTGCCAGCGCTAGTTGAAGAACACAAGCGTTCTCACTCTAGCCTCTCACTATCAACTCATACTCTCACCTCCACGCTGGTGACTGGTGGGTGCCTAGTACCTCGACTGGAGATGGGGTAATAAACCCCTGTGGAAGTTCGTTTGGTGGCAGCAAACGAGAGAGGGGGGAGGAATGTCCTCTCACTAAGCCACTCACTCTCAGGCGGCAGCGGAGGAATTCCCTAGATGGAGTCAACGGTGGCACATTAAACAGGAGAGGTGCAGGAGAGCAACTAGTGGAAGCCCAAAACTGCTACAAAGCAGACATTACTGCCATCCAGGAAAGTTGAGACACAGTCGATGCTGAGGATATGGAAGAACTACTTCTGCAGACTGTTAAACGGCGATGACGAACAACATTCCGCTGTCAGGCAGAACGAACAATTTAATATTGGCAACGACAGCGAAAACTGCCAACCACCCGACCTAAGTGAAGTGAGGATAGCAATATCTACACTCAAGCTTAATAAGGCCGCTGGAAATGATGGCCTTCCCGCTGAGCTTGATAAAGCTGGCGGAGATGACTTGGTGAGTAACATCCACCAACTCATAAGCCAAATCTGGTCGGATGAAAGCATGCCTGAAGAATGGAACCTCAGCATCGTTTGCCCGATCCACAAAAAAGGAGACCCTCTGAACTGCGCCAACTACAGAGGCATTAGTCTGCTCAACATCGCCTACAAGATCCAATCTGCCGTAATATGTGAACGCCTGAAACCGTTTACCAACAACCTGATCGGCCCTTATCAGTGTGGTTTTATGCCAGGAAAGTCCACAATCGATCAAATTTTCACGATTCGGCAGATCCTGGAAAAAAACCCAAGAAGTCCAAATCGATACCCACCACCTATTTATCGATTTCAAAGCCGCATACGACAGCATTAATAGAGACGAACTATACAGAGCCATGTCTAGTTTTGGTATACCGCCCAAACTCGTCCGTTTGTGTAGGATGACGAAGGAGAATTCTCGCTGCACCATCAGGGTCGGCAACGACCTCACCGACACATTCGATACCAAAAAAGGATTTAGGCAAGGCGATGCGCTGTCATGTGACTTTTTCAATTTGATTCCTTAGAGGAATGTGCAAAACTCCCGAGTCAACACCAGAGGCACAATTTTCCAAATGTCGGTGCAACTACTAGCATACGCCGACGATATTGACATCATTGGTAGGACTCAACGTGATGTCATAGCCACCTTTGCTAGTTTAGAGAAGGAAGCGGCAAAAATGAGGGTAAGACTAAGTATATGCTGTCAACGCGAAAGGACACACAACATCGACGAATTGGACAGAACGTCACCATTGACAGATATAACTTTGAGGTAGTACGGGACTTTGTCTACCTCGGCTCCGCTACAACAACATCTCGTCAGAAATCAAACGAAGAATTACTCTTGCCAATCGCTGTTTCTTCGGGCTAAGAAGGCAATTTAGTAGTAAAGCCCTCACTCGAACTACTAAGGAGATCCTATATAAGACCCTTATCATCCCAGTCCTGCTCTACGGCGCTGAAGCATGGGCCGTATCAAAAGCGGATGAAGAAATACTTGGTCGATTCGAGAGAAAAATTCTTCGAAAAATCTTCGGTCCCGTTTGCGTTGACGGGCTATGGAGACGAAGATTCAACCACGAGCTATACGAGCTGTACAGCGACATACCCCTGGTAAAAAAACTCCGCATTGGATGTCTAAGAAGGCTAGGACATGTAGAAAGAATGGACACCAATACTCCGGCTCACAGAGTCTTCGACTTCCAGCCAGACGTCGGACGCAGTAGAGGAAGACCTCGCCTTAAGTGGCGCGCACAAGTAGAAACCGACCTCAACCAACTTGGAGTGCGCAACTGGAGGCAGTTAGCTAAGGACCGGGCTAATTGGAGAGGCATGTTGGTTGAGGCCCAGGTTCATCCCGGACTGTAGCGCGACTTAAGTAAGTAAGTAAGTGGTAAGTTGAAGAACATCTCTTCAGAATTATGGGGGACATACCATCTGGACCAGCCGATTTGTGTATGTCAAGATCGATTAATACTCTTGCGACTGTACGATTACGAAAGTGGATTGGTCCCATGAAGAATGTTCTACTATCTCTAGTACAGGGGGAGACTGGGCACAATCTGGCAGCGTGGAATTGGCTGCAAAATAAGCAGCGAGCAGCCTGGCTTTGTCTAGAGAGGTGACAGCTAGGATGTCATTGTAAATGAGCATTGGGATGGAAGATTTGGTCGTATTCTTCATTTTTCTTACAAATGACCAAACATTTTTACTCCCTTTGGACATAGCCGAAGTTTTTTCCTCAACTTTTGGTCGTGGAAGAATTTGACACGCTTAATGTAAGTATGCAGTCATTTCTGGCTCGTTTGAATTTTAAACAGTTTTCCTCAGTTATTTTCGATTTATATGACCGAAAGCAAAACTCCTTCACCCAAAACAGCCTCTTTACAGCTCAAGACGTACCACCCGTTTACCTTCGGTTTAATACCCTTTACCCGGTGAAGGACAAAGGATTTTTTCTTCTTCATTTTCATCTTGATGGCTTAGTTAATTGTCGTATATGAGGTTCAGAAAACCCACGAGTAGTTATTGAGAAACAATTGCATCCACAACGAGTTTGCCGTTGATTCCCAGTTTTTAGTGCCTAATTTACAAGATATGGATGTGGTTTCAACAAGAGGGTACCACATGCCATACAGCCTGAGAAACGGTGTACTCGGCCGTTTTCGCGATCAAAACTGGACACCCAGATCTTGCGATTCAAAGGCATTGAAAATTGTCTTTGTGGGTTTTTTGAAGTCAAAAATCACGAGAGCCCACGACCACGACCACTTACGACTTGAAAGAGGAAATTGGGTGTATTAGTGATATTCAGCAACTCTTTTACGAAACGGCCATAGAAATTTTCAATAAAAGAGAGTTTTTCAGCAAAGCAGTAGCAGCCATTTATCCGATGTGCTTTTCCCTACTTCACCCCAATCTGCATACTCTTTGAATTAATAAAAAAATTAAACTTTCTAATTAAAATTTTGGGAAATTATGGGACACCCTTTATTTGAGATGTTATTGTCTTCCACAAAGATGGTCAACTTCGGCTTAACGCAGACTATAAACGCCAAATTTTAAGAAGCTTCTCTTACAGTGTTACAGTCTTGGATGAAGGCGAGGCAGTGATAAAAAGACGTGGATGTTGTTCCTTTCAGGATCTCCCCGTCCTGGCGAGGAAAGGATCTGTCATCAGCATTGATCAGACAGCTAGTCTGAGACTCTGGATGTCTCCAAAACACAAATGGAAACCACTTGTAAAACATCCTAGGGGAGGTGGCTCAAGTATGACATAAACAGAAACCACAAAGAAACAGGAAAAGGAAGGGGTTATTACAGGCCACAACGTACTCAAAAGTCGCAAACTGAAAATGCATCTTATAGATGATAACCTTTGTAAAGGTCAGTCAATTAAGAATACGAACTTTAGGAAAATATTTTTTCCATGACCTCTCTGTAATATTTTCAGTTTTGCAATATCTTGATGGCTTGCAAGGGACTAACTATAGACGGGACAAATGAAGGAGCCACCCACACACGATGACCCCCAACGGGGATCACAATTGGTCTATATTAACCTGAGTGTAATGAGGGAAGATATGCGTAACCTAACCTCGTGCTTAGTAACCTCTGAAATTAGTCTAGTTGCCTCCAGTGCCAGTCGTCTCTTCATATTCAGTAAAAATTGTCCCTTTCCTGTCGATAATAATGTTATAACGGTGTTTATTTTTCAAAGCTTTAAAAACATTCTCTTTATAATATCGAGGAAAGTTTGTCCAACTGTTGAACTTATATCCTTATAACAATCAAGAATGTTAATAAGGATTGCGGATAAACAACAAGGATTCGTCTACATAATTATATTGCCGGGTAGCAGGAAAATAAAGTCGTTACGGCATTCCTATTTTTTGTTCATAATATCGAACCAAAGAACATGTCTAGTAGGGTGGAGTGAATATGGGAAAAAAAATGTTTTTCAATTTTTGTTTGTTCCTGTGTTATTAATTGGTGACCATTAGGGTGGAGCGAAATTTTTTTTTTCAATATATTTTTTTTCCTGCGTTATAAATTGTTGACCCATATTCTTAAATATATAAATTCCAAATTTCAGTCTTCTACGTCAATACCTTCAGGTGGCGCACCAGACTTGAACTTCTCAAACATAACTTCTTGAACATATCTCAAAACGGTCGAACAAAAATGCATTAAAATATTTTTTTTTGTTGTTATTAAATACGTATATTATATAATTAGATACAAGAACAATAAATAGAGTCTCCAATAAGTTTAATTATTTCCATCAGAAGTTGTTGGACCTTCGGTTCGGTTGAAAAATTGCGATTTTGTTTCAAAAAAAGGTAATGCTTGCCTGGATTTGATCTTTGCTCTAATGTAGCCATCTCTTGCCTCTTGTCCACAAACAGATAATGAAGCCTCTGTGACAAGCTTAACGCATCGTTAGCCTGCTTGAGTGTGGCAAGGGAATATCTGCAAAAACATTAAATTGTCCTTTGAAGAAATCATGTTCGATATTTCTGTATCGCTGTATTTTACTGTCATCGGTGGTTCGGTTACTGTTTCTTTCGACCAGTCTATTAAGTCGTAGTAATTAGATGCATCTATTTGAAGCTTAGGTAGTTGAAACTCACGAACTTGTTTCCCTTTTTTTAGTTGCCTTGCCTTTATAATTCTTCGGAGAGCTAGCTCTCTTATGTGTGAGTGGTCATCTTGCAACATAGCTAGCAACACATTTTCTGGGTGTGCGAAGAATGCATTTCTTTCGATAGTTCTTATAACAATATTCCTAAGGTCATCAGGCAAGTACAATGATCTTTTAAACATATTGAAAATGTGAATCGGACCATATTTACATGATGGCTTGGTTTTTATGTCAAACCAGGTTGGTGCGTAGACTTTCACAATGAATATGACAAGTTCTTTGAAGTTTTTCGAAGGATTTTCTGTGCCAACATATAACCGAAGAATTCTGTTTGCGCAAGTTAACCATCGCGAATGTGCCAGCTTTCCTGGATCTTTGCTAGCTAAAGCGGGCAAAATTGAACCTCTAGAAATAGCTGAGCACATTTGATACAAATATTTTTGATCTGTGCTTAAAGAGTCAGCATCCACATCCGGAAGTTCAGCATATACTGCTTCAAAATTCACAACTTTGAAGTTCAAGCACTTTTCAAGCATTTTCCCAATGCTTATAGAAAAACTATTGGGGCCGGTTGTGGTTCCATCGAGATTTGCAAACAGATGACGAAGCGGTAGCTCATTCGCATGTAATAAGCACACAAACCATTGTAAAGGACGGCCGAAATGTTTTTCTAACAATACAATGACTCCGTTTTTATGTCCTGTATTTACAGCAGTGCCATCACACCCAATTGCTACCAAAGACATACGAAAATCGAAAGTTTTTTTCCAGAAAGTCAACTATACTTGTTTGTATAGTAACTGCTTTTCCCGAATCAATTGAAAGATGTCCGATATACTCTGAATCTGGCTCCGATATAAGTGAAATATGCTCTTCAGTAACAGTCTTTCTATGTGATATGTTGTCAGTCGTAGCGATGAATAGTGTCTTATCTTTACGGCCATCAAAATAAAGTGAGGATATAGGTTTTCTAAAACCTGCAGCTTCACATTGTAAACCTATTCGGACTTGTTGACGCTCTCTTCGTAATTTACTGCGATCTATTACTTTCGATGAATTTTCACTACTTATGACTTTTAAATCCAGCATATCAGCGTTTACTATCATAGCTGCCGATCTATCAGAAACCCCGGTTCTATCACAAGCTGCAGCCAAATTCTGTAGTTTGGTTCTCATTTGCAGAGTTTCTTTCTTTTTTTTACAGGGTTTTAAGGAGAAAAATTCATTGACTTCAGTATCAGTAGAAGTACTGTCAGACAAACATTCCACAGCTGCAGCAGCAGCAGTAGAAGTGCTTGGAGTATCAGCCGTAGTTTTCAAAAATTGTTGGTATTTTCGTTTCCTAAGATCCTTACGATGCAAAGACTTGGTTGCCACTTGATCAACGGATCCAATGTACATTTTACGAGAATTTCGTTGATCTTTTAAAAGGGTTCTTCTGCAATGGGTACTTTGGTCTTACATTTACACAATTATCTTGAAATACATTTACAAGTTGCAATATCAAACAGCTTTTGCAGAGAATCTTGATAAAACTCCTGCTTTTTTGTTTCATTGCGTAGTTTCTTCGTACTCTTATAACGGGTGATTTTTTAGCTGGTTTGGTTTTGGCAACACTGGTTTTGACAGCTGACGTGTGTTTAGTACCTTGTGTCACTGTCAAACAGCTTCAGTTTGGTTTGCAATTTAACCATGGATCGTCTTACAAATGAACAACGCTTGCAAATTATTGAATTTTACTATCAAAATTCGTGCTCGGTTCGAAATGTTCATCGCGCGCTGCTTCCATTTTATGATCGGCATTCTCGACCTTCTGAGCAGTCTATTCGGAAGATTGTGACCAAATTTCGCACCAAATTTACTTTGTTGGACATTAAACCACCAACACGTTTACGTACTGTGCGTAGTGAAGAAAATATTGCGGCCGTATCAGCTAGTGTGACAGAAGACCGTGAAATGTCGATTCGGCGCCGTTCCCAGCAGTTAGGCCTTTGTTACAGCACTACGTGGAAAATTTTGCAGAAGGATTTGGGCGTAAAGCCTTTGAAGATACAGCTGGTGCAAGAACTAAAGCCAGCCGACCTACCACAACGCCGAATTTTTGGTGAATGGGCTCTTGGAAAGCTGGCCGAGGATCCGCTTTTTTATCGAAAAATTGTGTTCAGCGATGAGGCTCATTTTTGGTTGAATGGGTACGTAAATAAGCAAAATTGCCGCATTTGGAGTGAAGATCAGCCAGAAGCATTGCAACAGCTACCAATGCATCCCGAAAAAGCCACTGTTTGGTGCGGTTTATGGGCCGGCGGCATTATTGGGCCATATTTCTTCAAAGATGATGCGAATCGCAGCGTTACTGTCAATGGTGAACGCTACCGAGCGATGATAACAAACTTTTTTTTGCCCGAAATGGAAGTTCTTGACTTGCATGATATGTGGTTTCAACAAGACGGTGCCACATGCCACACAGCACGCGAAACAATGGCGCAATTGCGAGGCGAGTTTGGTGAACAGTTAATTTCACGTTTCGGGCCGGTCAATTGGCCGCCTAGATCGTGCGATTTGACACCATTAGATTATTTTTTGTGGGGGTATGTCAAGGCTAATGTCTATAGGGACAAGCCCGCTTCGATTGACGCACTGGAAGCCAACATCCATGCATTCATTCGTGAGATACCGGCCGATATGTGTGAAAGAGTATGCCAAAATTGGACTCAGCGGATGGGCTACCTGAGACGCAGCCGCGGTCAACATTTGCATGAAATTATCTTTAAACAATAAATTGCAAGGTTCAAACTATCGATTCAAATAAATATTTCATTCATTTTTTCAAATTTTTTGTGTGTTTTTTTTTTAAAAAAAGTTCTAAGCCTCTTAAAAAATCACCTGTTATTTATTATAATACGATATCAACCTTGCAACAACATGTTGATGACTGATGGTAGGAAGTGAAGCCTTATTCCACATATTTTCGACATCATTAGATACTATTTCACTGATCTCCTTGATTGAGGGGTCTTTCCCATTATTCAATGCAATTAAATCGTTTCTTATCCACAAATAATGTTTAATTATATCAAAATAAGTTGGCAACATATTATTATTCAGCTGTTGTGGGTCACCAAAAATAGGGCAACGCGAATTTTTACGAGTTTTAGCCATTTTAATAAGTCAATGGCAAAGGAATTTATTACTGTAAGAATGGATTTCCAAGAAATGTTTATGAAAGTAGTGGAACGAGTAACTTACTTAAAGGTATAAATATTAAAATAGTTTAATACGCACAATTAGACTTTATAGACAGCGATTCTCACACATTACTTGAAAAAAATATGGAAAATTACTCTGAATTGAAGGAAGAATTAAATTGTAGGCCTTGAATTTCTTTTTAAATCAAGTTATTTGGGGCAACTGTAAATAAAATCATGGCTTCCTGATTTAAAATAACTCTAATTTGAGGGAAGAATTTTTGAATATTAGGTATTAATTTTTTTTTAAATTCAAGTCGTCTGCGCCACCTGAATATAAAGTCACAGGTTCCTAATTTGTTGCATAAATGATGTCCTAATATATGGTCAGTTTAGTAATATAAATTATTGAAATTCATAAAGTTGTCATATCTGGCATTTTCAAAGTGACAGCTTTATGAGACAGCATCATGCACATTAACAAGTGCAAACTATATCGTAATTAGTTTCGGTGCCTGCAATATGGTCATCTAACCGAAAAGTATTGGAATTTCATTTAAAGTGTCAAAACCATCAAAATCTCAAAACCTTCATAGAACTGACTCCTGCCAGTTTCGATTAGTAAAGTTCTGCTCTCCAGTCAAAGTCCAGTCGTTTCCCCCTTAAGAACAACATTCCAATTCTTCTCACAAAATGCTATTTATATGTCATTTCAGTATGCGACGGTATAAAGGACGACTATACACTCCTTTCACCAGCATCCACATAGTTGACAACACAATACCGTTCCTTCTTCTGAACAAAAAAAAAAAAAAAAACTCCACCTCCCGAGAAAAATCTCATAAATTTGCGCTCATTTACAGCTTATTCATTCTTTCAGCGATTTCATTCCAAAGTTGTCATCACTGGAGATTTATACCTTTTCCCGCTATCCAGGCTCTTCCTGCTGCCTCCAGTGCCAGTCGTCTCTTCATATTCAGTAAAAATTCGTTGAATTGTGTTGAGCAATGTTGTCCGGTGAAATGGTAGAGCTTGTGTCCTGTAGTCATCGGAAGCCGGGTGTACTACCTGCATTGTGAATCGGTGAGGTGGAGCTGTTGGGTCATTTGTTGGGCACTCTCACACACGGATTAACAGAAATTTAAGGGAAACAAAAAAAAATAATACAGCGGAGGTGACATATCCAAGTGCATTTTTATGAACTCCTTTGTGCAGGATAACACTGGGGTATCCACGGAAATATATAAGTGCATGGTGTATCATGAACTTATTAATGGACCCAGGATGATGGAAGTTCTGTCTGATTGGCTTTTATTATTGAAATCAGAAACTTGATGATGTGTACAAAGGAAGGTCTCTACAAAGGGATAACAAGGTGAATGGAATTTAATTGCACATTCATTATGAAAGTCGACTCGGTATGTTGTCATTGAAAATGAACAAACACTGCAACTGATCATTGGTCTGCTATAATCTCATTCACTTAATTTACTTAAAAAAAAGGAGAAGAATAACGAAAACCTCTAGGAGATGGCGCCTAATCTGTCCTCTGAACTGTTAAAGCGTACCAAAAACCAATTGTCTAAAGTCCACCCTCATAAATCATCAATCCCAAAAGGATGACGCGGAACAACAAATCTCCCACTTCATGCAGTTCCTTTTTCGCTGCCTCGCCAAAAACATAAACACAAACACTCCGTAAATTACAAACTGGCTGCTGCTCCTAAATGAGTGCCTCCGGCCAGCCAAATATTGTCTTAGCAAAAATTTCCGTAAAAGGACACAAAAACATTTATGTGCCCACACTCACACATACCTATCCACACAGCCTCCGCCAGCGAATTCGCAGAATAGCCAGATTAAAAATTCGCCTCTACCCATCTCTTGAACTCATGATGAGATGCCGCCACCCGGTCCGCCGCACGCGGTCAAACAAAAGTCGTATTCCAAAGCCGCGCTAAAAATCACAATAAAAAAAAAATAATTTGTGGCGCCACGTCGAATTATCTTTGTCTTGCGTCTACGTTAATGGTGTTGATGTTGTGGCATAACATCGCACAAGTGAATTGCCAGAGACACGGCTCTATACACGCCGCTCCTGCACACACAACGGAGAGATTGAACGCGAGGTGAGAACTCGCACAAATACCTGAGAGTATCCTTTGGAAGATACGTACATAAATATTCACACAAAAAAGGAAGAACAACACATGGGAAGTTGATGGTGTGTGGAGTTGGTCGTGCATAGTACCCTAGGTATTTGCTTTATTATCCGAGTGGTGTCTGTATCCTTGATAGATAGCGTTATGGGAATGGGGTTCCTTAATTCCTGTATCCGATCGGTCCAAATTCGACGGAATTTAAGGGAAAACAAATTCAATTCTGCTCTATTTGTGCTTCTTCCCAAGGGAAATAACTCTCCAGGATCCCCTTCATCCTATTGCCTCATATGAATTTCGGACACGATGGGCAAAATCGCAGAATATGTCATCTATTCTAGATCATTAGCAATAGCTGAAGAAAGGGTGCAGTATACAAGTTTTGATTCCGAAAAGCTCGCTCCACAGTAAATTGGTTGTCAATACAGCTGGAATAGCCATCGAGGGAAAACCATGGCTAGACATCACCCTAGACATCAAAAATGCCTTAAATTCAGCAAACTGGACCTGTAGTTTGCGTTCTTTAGTAAAAATGAACGTGTCGAGCTATTGTCTCTGGATGCTCCCCAGCTACTTCAGGAACAGAAGGCTATGATACGACAGCGACAAAATCACAGAGTACTACAACGTGCTGGTGTTCCACAAGGATCTGTTCTAGGTCCCCTTCTGTGGAATGTTTTGTACAAAAGAGCTTTGCAGTTGCCAATATCACGGTGGATGAAGATTGAAGAATCTGCGGTATCATCCGCACGAGATCGAGCGAAGGACAAACGAAGCGATATATTTAATTAAAGCTTGGTTGGAGAATGATAGTGATGATCTGACAAATCATGCGAGTAGTATCAATTGTCAAGAATAGCTTATCTCAACTTAGCCGTTCGGATTCGACATAAAACAGGAGATCACGCCATTGTGCAAGAAGTACACACGCACACATGAATGGTTGTGAGAAAGCTGGCCTGACCTCGACCTAGCAAAACAAAAAACCCATGCAGTTCTAATAACTTCCCGAAAATACCCGCGATACCTTACCTAGGTGCAATGATCGACAACATACTTAACTTCAGGGCACACTTAGACTTCGTTGGAAAGAAAACAGCGATCCTCCACTCTTTGCTTGCAAGAATGCTTTGAGATTAATTTTCAACTAAACAGCCGGATTATCAACACAAAACTGGTGGGTGCTTCGACCAGAAGACATGTTAGTAAAGGGACTTCGTAAGGTGGAGTCCTTCCCCTATTCTTTGGAACTCAGTGGGAAACGAGCTTTTACTCATCCTGGAAGCAGAGGCATGCCACGTGATTGCCTACGCGAATGACGTTGCTATCGCTGTCTCAGGGAAGCACCTGAATATACTCACGAAGCTTCTTCAAAACGCACTACATAAACTTACCAAATGGGCAGTCAGCTATGGACTGGGTGTCAACCCCCACAAGACTGAACTAGTCCTGTTTACTAGGAAATATAAAATTCCTCACATTGACACCACGCCTTTAAACGGAATCGAACTAGCCTTCTCAGACAAGGCCAAAAAGCTGGGACTCATTTTGGACATGAAACTTAACTGGAAGCAGAACATAATAGAAAGAGTAAAGAAAGCTACAGTCACACTTTATTCCTCCAAGAAAGCCATAGGCATGCAGTGGGGAATGAAACCTCGTATCAAGCATTGGCTCTATATCCCCGTTATAAAACCGATATTTCCCTATAGATTCTATATAGATAGCTATAAACAGCAAAAAACTGGCCAAGGTACAAAGAACTGAGTGTCTGTGTATCGGTGGTGCACTTCGTACAACACCCTCAGCAGCACCAGACATTCTTTTTCACCTACTTCCCCTAGACATTTTAGGCAAACAAATGGCAGCTAACTCAGCCATAATTCTTAAAGCCATCCAACAGTGGACAAATATACAAATTGGCCGCTCAAAAATTCTAAACGAACATACAAATATTCCTGAAAACACCGACTACACCCTCACCAGGTTAAACATTGATAATAGTTTCCAGGTCACAATCCCAGATAGATCGTCATGGAGTCCAATCGCACTTACGTTTCTTCTTGCCAAGGTCATGGAAAATCTGACAGATCATCAGCTTACAATAACTTCTCAATGACCGGCAGTATGGTTTTCGCAGCAACAGATATACATATGGGTCTACTCGGGCCTAAACCAACATGCGCCACTGAAAGCGATGTCTTCCTGTACAGGGTTTGGCGTCTGAGATTGCACCAATGCGAAATTTATTGACTAAAGGTATGCCACTGTACAGTTCTTACAGCTCGTGGTTAAATCTTCATCTCCGTAGCCCGTCAACGCAAACGGGACCGAAGAATTTTCAAAGAATTTTTCGCTCAAAGCGACCAAGAGTAATAATTTCTGCCGAGATGTTGTTGTAAGACCTCATAGCGAAGGTAGACAAAGTCCGGTTCTATCTCAATGTTATACATGTCAATGTCAATGACAACATTTTGTCAAATTCATCGATTTTGTGTCACCTTTCATTTTAACAGCATACACTATGTCCTACATTCATTTACAGCTAAACCCATTTTTGCATCTTCCTTCTGACATCACGTTGAATCCGACAAATGTCAATGTCGTCGGCATCTTGTGTTGGCATGGGAGTTTTGCACAATCCTCTCAAGAATGATGTTAAGAAGTCACATGACATTGCATGTATCGGTGAGTTCGTTTCCAAATTTGATGGAGCAGTGAGAATTTTTAATCCTCATCCTGCACAGACGCACATCGACAATCTCAGTTGACTGTTGAGGTTCAACTCTTCAGACCCTATTTTGCTTATGAGTTGATGAATGATGCTTGCCAAATAATTTCCAAGGGCTTTATAAAGCTCATCAGGAAGGCCGTCATCGGGTGCGTCTGATGGGTTCTTGACATCGTTGTCATTGTTCTTCGAGAGGTTAAGGCTGCATTTCTTCGATGCCTGCTTTGTAGCAGATATGTACATTCCAGATGCAGATACCATCCTTGTCCTTTTTTGTTTGGCATTAAATCAATCCTTTCCGATGTTTTTGGTTGCTTCGTAACAAGAGATTTTGTTTCGTGGGTGGGTAGTTAACCCAAAGAACAATCTCCAACCTGGAAGACCAGGTCCAATTTATTGAACACCCCTATGAAACCGGGTATCTGTATCCACTATGGGCTTGAGCAATGCCGTTGGCCTTTCGGCTCATCCGCCACCATCTCTATTAAAGGGACCTGTGTCCCTCTTAAGATTCCTAGATGACTTTTAGTCCGAATATGTCGGAGCAGCTCAAATAGGTGGTTCACTCTGTCCATCCCAACTGGGACACTAGTTGCCACCATAGCTTCTTCTCCACATTGGGACTTATTCCGCTGCCGTCTGGGGAGGTTTTTTGATGGGCACCAATAAGCAAGTTATTTATCGCATCCTTGAAAGTCATATAACCAACTGTTGTGGCTGCAACATATCTTGAATTTAACGGAGGTCTATATAAAGGGTCCGCCAAATAACTTTTTTTTTTGAAAATGCTATAAAAAAAAACTACTGAACATTTTCTCAAATTTCTTTAATTTTATTTGAAAGTCAATCCTTCCGGTGGAAAATAATTTCATTCAAATGGCTGCCTCGGCTGGCCATGCAGTAGCCTACACGATCGGTCCAATTTTTCTTATATTCAATAAGATTATGCTGAAGCTCCTTTTGCAGCTTTTATGAACCCCTGGGTTGAATAATTCGTAGGACAACATCTTTCTAATTTCAGGATGCTTAACAACCAAATTGCCAAAGTACGCATATCTACCCTATTCCTCACAACACCACCCATAAATCGAAACAAAAACACCACACAATCCACTTTTACGCTCTATCAGGCTATACGCAATCATAAAGTCTATCCTTCGAAGTCATTCGACGAAAAAAAGGAAACAAAAAACACATAATCACATTCTGTCGTCATCCATGAACGACCCCGACGGCAATGGCGGCGGAACCGTGACATAAAAAATCACCTTTTGAGTGGGCACTGTTCAAGGACTACGATTTCCAATTTCATCTAATTGGATTACAGATGTCCTCTTTCATCTCTTCGAGAACGCACTGTGGTACTGTACTGTGTGCTGTGTCACAGGAGCAAAGGAGCAAATTGACACTCAGTGTGTTCAGTGGGCGTGTCGCGTTCTCAAGCATTACCCGTGACCATTGCCACGAACGGATGCAGTGTATCTAGGTGTGCCTATATAATGTGATTTTCGGTCCGTAACATCAACTGAGAGTCCAGCTCCCACTCGGAGTAAGGTGCATACTCTAAGGTCCTTGATCCAAAGTACACGACAATTAAATGGACTTTCTGCGTTCCCGAGTGGGAATGTGTTTATTTTATGCTGCAAACCATCACTCTAAGGGACTCTTCCCTGGTCAGAGCTTTCTTTTGTCGAATTGATTGGTGCAGTCGGCTAACAGAAATTCCACGCGTCATCAATGTACGCCTTGCATTAACTCTTGCCAATGCCAGCGGCTTCGAGTCGTAGGAGAAATGATGCATCGGAACGGTTGTGTTTGTTGAGCATTCCGCAAATTGATTCCATGTCACGTGGTGTAGTTTGATTAGATGCGGCAGCTCACTTGTCCTTTGGCCTGGATAGCGTGAGCATCAGAATGGAATTTGAACGGGGGATTCGACCTGATTCGACACAAAAGGATAATGGAGACAACCCCTCTGGCAATTATTTGATTCCAGCGTAATTAAGATGGTCTTGATGTAGCATGGATGTGCTTGTGTGATGAACATTCCCAAAGTGAATGGTAATATCGATTGAATTGCATTCACCGCTAAATTGGGCTTCCTTGTGTCGCCTCTTGTGGACGTTGTCATTCTTGAAATTTTCTAATCGACAGCAGTGTTACATATCTTCCGATGGGAAAGCCGACGGTTGACTTTGATCTGCATGGGATACGTTTTGGAAGTTCCTTTGATCGGTTTGGTATGTCTTTCGAAAGCAGTAATCAAGAACTGAGTTGTTACTTAATTTGTACCGCTCATTTAAGTGACGACATTTCGCGGCTTAGGAGGACCTTTTAACGCCACTATGCTAGCAGATATTTTTTAACTCTGCTCTGGTACAAAATTCCAAACTTTCCTTGTCCTCAATCGAAAAGGAATTATCGCAATGTTGGGTTTTTGTAGTTTTAAGCTGAACTGCAGTCAAAGTTATTGGGATTCTGTTGTCTCGCTTGTAGATCGTCCAAATGTTGAAGTTTTTGGAATGATTTCCTTATGCTTCGTGCATTTATGGAAACAGGATCTTTAATAAAGAGAATTTCCTTCATAATTTTATTAATTAAGAAATCACATATAGGTATCTAAACATTCAGATAAGTCTAGCTACACAATAAAGATCTTCAAACTCTTCCGCTAGTTCATGGATATCCTTAAGTTAAAACAACTTTAAATCAGTGATGTAGATTAAGCAAAGCAATCAATATCATTCGCTTGACTGATAAAAAAAATATAAAATAAACCACAGATATGGACATAAGACGATCTTTTACCAGTTGCTGCACTTAACATTGTAGACAGGATGTTTAAAGAGTATTGACTCCTTAAGAAGTGCGGACCAGTAGTTTGTGCTGTACACTGCTTCCAGTCGTATCCAACTTTCATGGTGATTACACTATCAGATCTCTGTCGTAACGAGCTTAATACAAGTTGCATCCATGAGCTGAGATTTGACAAACATGTGGCATACATCCTTTCAACAACCGACTAAAGTGTGACATATGTGTCATTAAACTACTTTGACACCCATTTTATAAATCGCAAAGAAGAATTTTACGACCAAAATAAATACATAGATCTTTAAGTCTGTCGACGAGATAGATATCATTAGATTTATAAAGAACCAGTTTTTCATAAAAATGTCATATGTCGTTTGTAAGATACCATATGTTTGAATCGGTTTACAGTAAAATTGAATCGTTTATATTAAATTGTTGTAAATGTTCTTGGCTTCAGGATATACCAAAATTTTGATATCTCGTAAACAAGTGTTTATTTCGGCAATTACAAGTAAGTATAACTTAAATAGGGGCTAAATGACTTCCTTGGGGTACTCCAGTTTTTAAATAAATTTGATGGACTTGCAAGTTAAAACCTCAAAATATGACGTATCTACTGATTAAAGGCAATTAACGAGTCCTGGAAGAAACTCCTATGAATAAATTTAAAAAATATTATTTTTTGAGATAACTGGCTAAAAGATTTCTGTGTATATAGAACCGGTTTTTTTATTTCACCAGTATAGCTAAGTAGTAAAGGGAAGTAATGTGTGTGCAAAAATTCTAAGTTGAAAGTTTTACAAATTCTTATACAAGGTGGGTCAAAAGAAGTCATCCGATGTTGTTTGGCCCTTCAGGATATCGGATGTGGCTCGCGCTGTGCGTGCCGTTGCTCCGTCCTGTTGGAACCACATGTACTCCAGTCCTAATTCCTCCAATTGCGCTAGATTAACATGGCCGTATAGCGCGCACCGTCAACTGTTATCGTTTAACCAGCGGCGTTCTCGAAAAAAAAATGGCCCGATGACTCCTCCCAGAAGCTATAGTTTTGCTTGTTCATGTAACCGCTGAGGTGGAAATGAGACTCATCAGTCATTATGATTTTGGTCGTCCACTTCGTCCTCGAGATTGAGGATGGGTTGGGCGTAGGTTACACGCGTTTGGCGGTCGACAGGCAGTAGCTGCTGCATGAACTGGACTTTGTACGGGAACATGCGCAAGTCATTGACCAAAATTCACTTAGGGACGACCGGCTGATGGCTAATTGCGAGGCAAGGCGTCTGGTCGATGTATCCGGCGAAAACTCGACATCCTCGGTAACAGCAGCGATTTTCTCGGCACAACGGCCGCTCCGGGGCCGGCCATTCTTGCCAACGTCTCGTGTGGTCCCATACTCTTCAATGTTAGTGGCCAAACGGCGCAGTGTTTGCGCAGTCGGTGTCGGACGGCCGGAGAATCGGCGACGGAATTCGCACTGCGCCAACACTACAGACGAATTGTTACGCAAAAAAATAGGCACGATTATTCCGCGGTCTTGGGGAGTGTATCGCTCCAAGGCTTGTTCACTTGTATTGACATTGACATTGGTGGCCATTTGCAAATATAAGAGGATCTTCCAATAGGGTGATCTCTGTTGGCCCACCTTGTATTTCAAGGTGCCCCCGGGTCCAAAATAGAAATTTTTAAAAATGTATGTCTGCCGTCCGGAGTCACGAGTCTCTTATTGACATTGGAGCCCAAACTAGTCGGTCGATTTAACTGAAATTTTGACTGAGGGTGTTATTGGTCGTCCTACAGGACGTTTATAAAATTGAACTGCGAGCAATAGAAATCTCAATGGCTAGTCAGCCCCTTCAACAGAGATGTTTTCCGAAGAGCTGAGAGGCTAACCGCATGATGGCCCATTGTCTTAGGGGTATCTACCATGTATCTAGCTATGAAATAGCTACCCACTGAATGGCACTGATGGAAAAAATTATTGTTACGTGCGTCGGAAAGGAATGATTTTATTCTCGACGACCATGCTGAAGGAAAAAGGATAACGACGTTCGTACCTATAACAGGAACGTGAAAACATTAAGGAGGAAAGGTGCAGTCTCACAACTAGCGGAAGCTCTAAATTGCTACAAATCAGACATAACTGCCATCCAGAAAATATGCCAAATTCTTCAACATGAGTCGGATATCCGAAAGTCTGCCTCTACGAGCTCCTTGACAAAACTTATTAGTGACTAACAAAGTACGTCGTTCGGAGATTTTAACGCAAAGGAAGGAAGAGAAGACACCTTTAGCAATACGTCTGGTAATGGACTTAGGCTGATTTAGTTGTTACGGACCGATATACCACAATTACCATATAGACAAGAGCTACTCATCCAGTTTGTTTGATAAAAGCACGTTCCCAGTTGCTAACATCGACTCGGACCACTATATTGTTGCAGTCAGGGTAAGAAACCGCATTCGACAACATTTATAGCGCCGAACTGTTCGGGCAATGATTATTTTTGGTATACCGCCTATATTTGTCCGTCTTAGCAGTATAACATTGGAGAATCCTAGCTTGGCCACCGGTAAGAAACGACCTAACCAAAATATTCGATACCAACACAGGCAAGGCGACGCACTGTTATTGTGATTTCTTAACATCATTTATGAGAAGATTGTGTAAAACTCCGCACAGGCATACTTACTTAAGTGGCGCTACAGTCCGGGATGAACCTGGGCCTCAACCAACATGCCTCTCCAATTAGGCGAGGCCTCCAGTTGCGCACTCCAAGTTGGTTGAGGTCAGTTTCTACTTGTGCGCGCCACTTAAGGCGAGGTCTTCCTCTACTGCGTCCGACGTCTAGCTGGGAATCGAAGACTCTGCGAGCCGGAGAATTTGTGTCCATTCGTTCTACATAGCCATCTTAGACGTCCAATGCGGAGTATGTCGCTGTACAGCTCGTATAGTTCGTGGTTGAATATTCGTCTCCATAGCCCGTCAACACAAACGGGACCGAAGATTTTTCGAAGAATTTTTCTCTCGATCGACCAAGGATTTCTTCATCCGCTTTTGATACGGTCCATGCTTCAGCGCCGTAGAGCTGGACTGGGATGATCAGGGTCTTATATAACATATCCTTAGTAGTTCGAGTGAGGGCTTTACTACTAAATTGCCTTCTTATTCCGAAGAAACAGCGATTGGCAAGAGTAATTCTTCGTTTGATTTCTGACGAGATGTTGTTGTCAGAGTTAATAGCGGAGCCGAGGTAGACAAAGTCCCGTACTACCTCAAAGTTATATCTGTCAATGGTGACGTTCTGTCCAATTCGTCGATGTTGTCAGTTGTGTGCCCTTTCGTGTTGGCAGCATTTACTTACCCTCATTTACTGCTAAACCCATTTTGCTTCCTTCTCTCTCTAGCACGTGGCTATGACATCTTCGGCGTATGCTAGTAGTTGCACCGATTTTTTGGAAAATTGTGCCTCTGGTGTTGACTCGGAAGTTTTGCACAATCCTCTCAAGAATCAAATTGAAGAAGTCACATGACAGCGCATCGCCTTGCCTAAATCCTTTTTTGGTATCGAATGTGTCGGTGAGGTCGTTTCCGACCCGGATGGTGCAGAGAGAATTCTCCATCGTCATCCCACACAAACGGACGAGTTTGGGCGGTATACCAAAACTAAACAAGGCTCTGTATAGTTCGTCTCTATAAATGCTGTCCTATGCGGCTTTGAAATCGATAAATAGGTGGTGGGTATCGATTTGGACTTCTTGGGTTTTTTCCAGGATCTGCCGAAGTGTGAAAATTTGATCGATTGTGGATTTTCCTGGCCTAAAACCACACTGAGAAGGGCCGATCAGGTTGTTGGTAAACGGTTTCAGGCGTTTACATATTACGGCAGATAGGATCTTGAAGGCGATGTTGAGCAGACTTATGCCTCTGTAGTTGGCGCCTTTTTTAGGCACGTCTTCCATAAATCGGTGCAACTTTTACCATACGCTGACGATAATGACATCATTGGTCGGACCCAACGTAATGTCATAGCCACGTTTCCTAGTATCGAGAAGGAAGGATTAAAAATGGATTTAGCTGTAAATGAGGGTAATGACGAATTGGACAGAACGTGACGATTGACAGATATAACTTGAGACTCCGCTTTTAACTCTGAAAACTACATCTTGCAAGAAATAAATGGAAGAATTACTCTTGTCAAGCTGTTTTTTGGCTAAGAAGGCATAGCCTTCATTCGAACTGCGTAAGAGATCGTATACAAGAATCTGACCATCCCAGTCATTCTTTACGGCGCTAAAACATGGATCATATCAAAAGCTGATGAAGAAATCCTTGCTCGATTTGAGCTAAAAATTCTTCGAAAAATCTTCAGTCCCGTTTGCGTCGATGGGCTATAGAGATTAAGAATTAACCAAGGACTTTAAGAGGTATGCATACCCCTTGTCAAAAAACTTCGCATTCGACTTTAGAGATGGCTTAGACATGTGAAGCGAATGGATACCAATACACCGGCAAGCAGCGTCTTCGATTTCCGGCCAGATGTCGGACGCAGGAAGAGAAGAGTAGAGTAGCACAAGTAGAAACCGAACTCAACCAACTTGAAGTGTGCCACTGGAGGCGGTTAGCTAAGGCTAATTGGAGAGGCATGTTAGTTGAGGCTCAGGTTTATATACAGGCAGCTTGACTGACTCAGTCAGAGAGAATGCCGCTAGCAATTACGCAAAAAGGTTTAGAGAATGAAGATTAGGTATAAATTCCTGTCTCATTCTGATAGTGATCCCTAATGCTCTTGTAATTCCAAAGCATGCCATTTCAATATCGCTCCTGAAATGATTTTGAAGCAAAGACTTATGAGACGTTTAGGGTAATGTGGATAATTTGACAAGCATGGGTAAGGTACTGGGTTACTGCATAGGCATGTCAATGCCACTATTCACAATCGTATGTAGCCCCACCTACGAAGGATAAGACCCTAATGTATGTGGATTAGGAAGAATTACGTATTTCAAATTACTTTATCAATTTATTAGAGCACAGACTAGTTTACCAAAATTCCACAAGCTGATTCTCCAAAACATGAAATGAGACTTATACAGGCACCCGTAAACGTACAGCCCTTACATCTAGGTACAATCATTAGCTCTTAGGTACACATCTGCTAGATTATATCGGTTTCACATTCAATGATAAATCGGTTCTCCAGTGTGCTATTAATTCGCCAGCTAAACCATGCCCTAAATTCTCACAAGGATCCCGATTTTCCTTGTCGCTACATAAGACACCGATTAGCTTACCACATGTTACTATCACCCAAATACAAGCACCTTACCTCAAAGGCCTCATTACCTAATTTAACGCCGCATCCCATGTAGGGCTCTTGTTAATTTCTGCTCCATTTGCAGCTTTACGACAGTTTCGAATCTACTCCCAACCATATCCTGTCACACTATCAAAACTTATTTTATGACATGTGTATCGGTTTTGTGTTAGCATGTGTTAACAGCGTTATCCGCACATGACACATGCCTAGCGCCATATCACTCCAACGACATCGTCATCGACAATCCGTTAACTGATTTCATTCGCTCCTTGGCCAGAAATCCAAATGAAATCCTTTTCAGTCATAACTCTTGCCAACAGTCAAAACATTATTAAGCAATTTTTATGAACGTTGTAAACAGTCATAAATCGAATCCTCTGTCATCGATCTTCCTCAGCGGATGGTTGTCGTTGATGGACCTTAAGTCCCCCTCCGCCGACCCGCACGGCCATAAAAGAAAATTAAGGAAACGAAAGAGAATTTGTCTTTGGATGATTAATCGACATCCTTGCCGATTCAAAGTGTGGCGCACATGTACCAGAATGCACTTTCGAGATAAATTACACACGTTTCACCCTTTTTTTCTTGATGCTCGTAGCACCCCGGCCATTGAAGCGGACCACCGAAGCAGGAAAGGTTGCCATATAGCCATTGCTCTCTCTCTCCGCATAAATTGACCCATAAAAAATGATTTATCCTTGCTTGTGGGATCAGCACTTTTGATTTTTATTCGTATCCTTTTTTTTTTATCTCCCCCCAGCATAGAGGTGATAAAGGGATGTCGGATACGGAATTTATCCGACAGGAGCAAAAAAGAAAGAAGAGGAATGCTACACAAGAATTGGTTAGGTCTCCTTATGTTGCCATTTCATGGAAGACCGACTCGGATTCGATGACAGTTCATCTTGGTCGTAAATCCATGGACTGGATCCGACTCGTAAAATGTAATGAGATACTGACGGATTGATTGGATACACGAAACAATTTGGGGATAGGGTGTCATAAAATTGCATATTTATGACGTACGAACCTATTGACACGCTGGCTGTTGCTGTTTCGCTGCGGCACACTCCAGGATCAGAGTAGACCGCAATTGGTGGCGGTCTACTCTACGATGCATGCAGCTGTTGCTGAACCCAATGCTCAGGTTGTATATGCTACTGAACCTCAGTAATTTTCGATTTTTATTATCCTTTCAGAATTGGTGACAACAAATTGGATAACCGACAAACATATGTTTCGGTTTGGTTACAAGGACGTCAGGACGAAAGTGAAAATTTTCAATTCGGTTGGGTCGACGTCACTTTCTAATCACTTTCCAAGATGTCGATACCAATCGCTTGTGGGTGCACGCGAACAGTTGGTCAATGGGTCTGCTTGGTCAGTGCGAGAGTGGTGTCCTTCTTTTCGGTTTCAATTTATCAATGACATTGATGCGTGGCATTGATAAGGACAATTTGGTGGGATAAAATTGGTTTCTTGAAGGTGGACAAATTATTTTCACGGAAGTCCTTGAAGGATGGACGATGTTTGTGGATAGTTGGAGATAAATCGTCGCTTTATTGGTGGTGCTTAAGTGGTTTGAGCTATCTTGGGAAATACAGACCACCGTCATGGGAAGATGAGTGCAAATTATCCCGATCCCTATATGAATTCGGTTCACATAGCTAGGGACGTCTTGGAACATAAACTTTGATGGTACTGCAAAGTGAAAAATGCTCTGTCACAGTGGACTTTCACAGCTCAGAGAAGACATCTAGAGCTGGGGAGGAATTAAGGTTTATAGACGAAGGAGACCAGTGACGCCAAACTGATGAGTTTTCATTTGAAAAAAAAAACCATCCCAAATGCTTTGTCTTATACTTGATAAAGTATTTTTATCCCTGGTCCGTTGCTATAATTTTCAGTGTTTATAGCTGAAATTTCAAAATATTCTTGAAGATCTCTTTTCATGGACAAGACAAACTTTCTTCAGGCTGTCATTACAATCGAGAGTGTCGATATGATTTTGGAATAATTTGGCTATTTTTAGCCTTTATTCTAACACAGCAGACTAAGTCTGTTTACACTAGATGCTACCCAAAAACTTTAATCTGTCCTAGAGCGGTACAGGGTAGACATTACCTCTATTTGATTATGCACAAAGGATGGACAGAATCAAGAATCCAAAAAAAAACATGCGCCATTTATAACGATGAGGATTCGTTGTGGGACACCGATTTATGTCAACACCAATTCACTTTAAGCCGGGTAGAGAACGCCTTCCTATGATCCGCATCAGACTAATGTTTTGCAACTTCAGCCTTAAACTGATCATTCTCCTAACTATGACACTGAAGACCTTATCAAGGTGGGATTTTACGACCACCTTAATGAAGTTTGTCAGAAGTATGATGTGAGCGAATTCTTCGGAACTTCAATGAGAAAATCAGAAAGGAAAAGGTCTTGGGCGGTTTAATTGGAACATTCTCCACGAATCGACAACAGATAGTGGATTCCGACTTCCCGACTTTTCAGCAGCATGTGATCAGCAGAACTAGGTTTACAAAACTTCTAATCCACAAAGCAACCAATCTCCAGAGAGTCGAGACGTCAACATAATCGACCATGTTTTCATAGATGCAAAGCACGCTTCCTGGAAGTCATAAATTCAGAGGGACAAACGTCGGCTCTGACTATTTCCTCGTCGGAGACAAATTCAGAGCTACAAATGGTTCAGAAAAAGATACTTCACGTTGATCGCCTTATTGCAAAGGAGCTCCGGAGATTGCCAGAGTATAACAATTGAGTGAGAGTCTTCCCACGTGCCCATAACAATCAACACTCAGTGGATACATTATCGCCATATCATCAAAGAGGTAGCCGAACACACCAAAAGGATGACATCCATCCCCGAAAAGACGCCAATGATGTAATGAAATTTGCAAGATCCAAAAAAAAAGCTGATAGCAGAGGCACTAGGGTATTGAGCCAGCAGAAAGCAAGAAGAGAAAATCCTACGTAGGGAAAAAAGAGAACACTCCCAGATCTTGAAAATGAAAGAGTTTCCCGACAAGAAGAACACTCAATTCTACAAAAAAGCCAAACAACTGGCAATAGAATCGCAGGGTTTACGAAATAAAACTGGAAACCTATACGCAGACGCAGATGTATTCAGACGGCAATTCCAGGAACCACTATGAGAAACCACCACCAGTCAACAAAAAGATAACGCTTCCTCCCAGTCCCAATAATGAAGAAGTCAGCGCAGACATAAATAAGCTAAACAAGAGCAAGGGCATCCGTTTTTGACGAATTACCAGTAGAAGTCGGAGGTGTTACCATAGAAGTGTGCATGCACCAATCGATACCCTATCGCACCTATCATGTTTTAAGTCTGTGATACTACGTGGATCTTGTGCATTCTCCTTGAGAACTGTATGAAAACTAATCTGAGCTTTAAATGAAACGTAGGAGACTTCTCGCTTCCGTGTTTGTCAAATCGCAGAGATTTTGAAAATGGTAAGCTACAAGATGAAGCTTCCTTTTGATTGATAGAGCCAGGCAGGTTCTAAGAAGCTCTTGCATCCAACAACCAATACAAAGTAACCATTACAAAGTTCAAATTATCTGGGTGCCAGGACATAATAACATTCCCAAAAACGATAAACCAGACGTGCTAGCCAGGCTAGGATCGCCCAGCTACACAATAGGGTTAGACACCCACTTGCTTAAAAAAAAAAAACAGAAAATAAGCAGATTCACTCAAAGTGAAGCAAAATCTAGGTGGCAAAACATTAACGCTTGCAAACACACTAAAAACCTTTGGCCGGAATTAAGCGGTAGCAAATCTAACAAGCTTATAGCTCTGAACAGAGCTTCCATTTCTATAGTGGTGAGAGTTATAACAGGTCACAATCTGTTGGGTAACACTCCCACAGAATTAACCTAGCTGACTCGCACCAACTATGCAGGAAATGCGAAGACCCAGAGGTCGAAGGGGACATCGTCCACCTGCTGTGTTACTGCCCCGCGATCAGCAACAGCCGCAAAAAACTCCTCGCCAACTTCTACTACGAGGACTTAACGGAGCTAGCCACAACCCCATAGCACAGTCAGTTTCTGCTGCAGGTCGAAATGGACCAACTACCTCCTTTGAAGCTAATGGAGCAGCACAAATCACCTAAGTATCACTCTTTGTTAGCTTTAGCTTTTTTTTCAGGTACAATAAAGGGTATCGCTATGGGCACACGTAAGCCTATGCGGATTTGACTGCTCATCTGAGCATGAACAGCCCATCAAACATAACCTAACCTAACGCCAAATTCGGCTTGCAGACGACACATCTCCTGAAGGACGGGAAGGTGGACACTCTAGAAGTCGCTGCATTAGTAGACACCTGATGCGATATTTGCCTCGTTAGACAAGATTGTCTAATTTCGTTCCCATAAAGTTTTTAATCATGCCCGCCTTTTTGGAATATTAGTTTTAAAGATAGGATGGGATGGGATAGGGTATTAAACGATTCGCAGAGCGGATTCTAGCTAGGATTCTACTTGGTTTCCTCTTGCAATTCTCTGACAAACCACCCGAGTAGTAGGTATCAATTGTCAAGAAAAGCTTACCCCAACTCAGCCATTCGGATAGGTATTCCACCATAGCGCAAGAAGTAGGTATACACGCACACATGAATTGTTGTGAGAAAAAAGCTAGGCCCAGGGTTCTAACGAGCCTATTTCGCCAAAATTTTGAATTTTAATTTGTATGGTCGCCAAATCAAAACTTGACATGGTTCTGGTTATGTTCCATCTGAATTTTTTTTTATTTCTATATTGGGGTTCTGTCGAAATTCAAAGAATTCAAAATTCAAGAATTCATAAACTCTTTACAATTCAATTCAATAAGCGTGAATGCCATTTCCCAAACCTTGTAATTTTTTTTTTTTTTTTCAAATACCATCTCAATGCTGTATTCGACACTCAACCATTGAAATCACCAACAAAAATGATTAATGAACCATTTCCCCGTCAACATCACATTTCTTTTAAAAACCCATCCACCGTACCATATTAGGACGTCATTTTCGCAACAGCAACACTTAATTAATTGTCCATGACTCTGTGTATCGTCCCTATAACGCTTTGTTTATTAACACTACAAAAATAATATTTTTTAAATGCATCGAAGCGATAAAAACGTCACACTGACGTTTACTAATTACAACCGTGCGATACAATCTTTAATTGCAAAAATGTCTGCAAGCGAAATGTAAAAAAAAAATTCACTCCACCTTACGACTGCAATTTATTACCTGTCATCCTTAATAAAAAAAAAGAAGAAGAAGAATTCGTTTGGACAAAATTTCAGTTTAGCTTGAAGGCATCCACCGAGGGCGGCAGAGAAAGACCACCCTCAATGGGTGCTTCATTAAAACGCACACATACCCCCACAAAAAAAAAAATAAAAATAAAAAACCACAGAAATCCTCAGGTGACATATTGTGAGTACGCTTCGGTGCATCCGCTGTGCATCGCAAGGACTTCTTTCATTCGGCCGTCTTTTCCTTGCTAATTTGGTTTTTGCAATAAATTTTGCGAACAAGAACAAGGACCCCTGTGCTGATGGGGTGGTAAGTGGTAACATGTGGTCAAATCGGCATCGATCATCTTCACACAAAATTGGCCAAATCGGTCGACGAGGACGTCGCCGCTGCTGAATTTGTACATTTCTTCAGCGAGACATGGGGCACATGGGTGCACCAGTTGTTCAACGTATTGGTGGCAACCCTTCGAATTGGGTTTTTTGTGTTCCGTGTTTTTTTTTTTTTTGTCTGTACGATCTTTCGGCATATCTCTGCAGTTTTATCGCATCATGTGTTACCGTTTGAATGCGGTTTTTTGTGAGTTTATTTTTAAATTCGATATTCGGTGCAACTGGATACCGATCACGGGTGCCACGTGCCGTCTGACCGAATTACCAAACGGTTGAGTTCATTTATCTGAAATTTCATCGAGGTGCAGCCCTTTTTTGTTATGTGGGCCAATTATTATTACGGGCCACACTCGCACTTGAGACGCATCCTGCGGCGATATATCTACCTGTGTGGCAGAACTGCAGCGCACCGCAACAGCGGTGGATTCCATCTACATATGGCTCACCGATAGTGATAGCGGCATTCTGTGAGCTCTGTTTGTATTTAACCCATTTGTGTGTGAATTTTACTGTTTTGGAATTAATGGTGAGTTTTTGTTTCTGTTTCTGTGGTTTGTGTCAAGATTGTAGATTACGGCTTTGGAAGGAGACTAATGTTAGCGCGGCAGGACTGCAAGAGTGCATGGACTGTTATAGCTTCTGGCAAATCTCATAAATGACATTAATTGCTATATTGGGAGGAGGGTAGTGCAGCTGTTGCACTGTGGTGATAGTAAATGGTCTAGGATTAGCGGTGACAACTGACGGGTTACGGTTTTGGTGAGTATGTACATTTATTTGGCAAAAATCGTGGACTAACAAAATACTGCAAATTGACAAAAGGTTTGCTGTATTACCATTGATGGATCTATCATCTCTAATAATTTCGTCTGGCTATCTAAACCATTCCCAGCTTCGTATAAAGTGGTGTCAGTTACCTATGTGAACATTTTAAAAGCTGTCAAACAATATGTCTTACAGGATATGAAAAGAGAAAGTGACAAATTCACTCCTTCTGCTTCTAGGCGTAGTCGCTTCACATGTAAGCTTCCGGGAAAGGTGATGTGCGTATATTCAATCTTTTCAGTTTCATCAAACTATTGAAGACTTTCTGGCAAAAATTAGGGCAGGTTATACCATTTATCCAATTATTGGTGCTTCTTGATTGGGTGGAGTTTAAGTTATAGTATGGCCATCTAGTGGTTTCTTTTTAAATCCTAGGTTTTTGATACTGCCAGCTGTTATCCGCTCGAAATTTTGACAGGAATGCAGGAAACCATTCCTCCGCGGAACGAAAGAAGTCGCTTTACGCTTGAACAACGATGGAAACTTATTTCCAAAGTGAGTGCTGTGCAGCCCAAACAGTGCGTTATCTGGACAGTTTGGTCGAAATGAAGCACCTACAACGCCGTTGGTTAAAATAGTAACAAAGTTTGTGCAAAAAGTTCGTGACACTGGTATGCTAGTGGACAACACTCATGGTCCCCGTCGCGGTCGTCGTACGGTGTGCACAGACAAGAATGTGGTTGATGTAGCCGAGAGTGTGAGACTCAATTCACGAACAACATGTCACGCACTAGCCTAAGGAGAATTCTGCACAAAGATGTCGGATTATTCGCTTACAAGGTCCAATTGACTCAAGAATTGAACGCACACGACCGCATCCGTTTCGTTATCGCTTCGAAGTTTGGGTCTTAGAGCAGCTAAAATTGAAAATTTTGGGCGAAAAATCATCTTTTCGGGAGAGGCGTATTTTTATTTCGGCTCGAAAAACCCGCACCTTATTTTCGAGAAGCCTAAAGTGCATCATTGGACCATTTTTCATCGAAAATGAGGCTGGGAACAACGTTTCGGTCAACGGTGGGGTTTACAGAGCCATTTTACCCGACTTTTTTTTTTACTGAAATTGAAGACATGCATTTGGACGACCTCTGGTTCATGCAGGATGGCGCCCCATTCCACGCAGCCCATGCCACAATAGATTTTTATTGCCCGTCTTGGCGATGTCAATTGGCCGCCTCTTTGGACTTCTTTTTGTGGGGAATCGTGAAGGACCGATGTTATGCCAACAATCCGGAAATGATTCCAGCACGGCCAATATGATGCAAGCAATCTGTGAGCTGCAGCCCGAAAAGATCAACAAAGTCTTGCAAAATTGGAGTGGCAGAATGCACTGAGAAGCCAGCCACTTGAACGATGCGACGTTCTGTTCCATGGGAATGTTTGTCCTCATGAGTAAAGCCATAAACATGAAAAAAATATAATTTTGTTAATTTTATTGCATTTTTAAAAAGAAACTTGTGTTTGGCCCGTTATGTAATCTTTTCAGTTCCTAGTTGCTATACCTAGCAATTCCGTTTATGGTAGAACATCAAGTGTAGTCTCTTGTCTGGCAGCTCACCAGCCTCACAGTTCCCTGATATTTGTGTCCCGGTGTTAGTTTTAAGGTGCGTTACGTTAAACTATAGAAAGGTCACGATATGTGCGTTACGTTATTCTTTAGACAGGTCAAGTCTACTTCATTTCTTGTTACAATGATGTAGATGTGAATCGAACTAACACCAAATGAGTTCGAATATTATTCGAGATGAAATAATGGTCTGGAAGTTACACTCCAAACTGAGTTCATTGGTGGTGTAATGATGTGGAATCTTTGTGTCCTAGGTTTTTTTTTTATAATATTTTTCAACACTTAGGACTTAGTCCTTCAAGGTTATAAAACCCAGTGATGGAAGGAAGGAAAATGGTTTGTAGATAGTAAGAGATTTTGAGTAGGTGGGAAAAGAGTGAGGTGACGATGCGCGTTAATTTTGAATCTTTGTAGATTGTAGTCATCTGGAAAAATTGAAGAAGGCAAGCTATTCCATAATCGTGAAGTGTGGTTAAGTAATGATCTTCTAAATTTTACTATGTACCCGAAAACAGGCTCTATGCAATATGGGTGTGCGGAAGAAGCCGCACGAGTATTTCTCTTAAACAGACGGACAGGCGGGATACAACTATATATATCGTCGGAACAATTATGGTGAACGTAACGGTAAAGAAGCGCAAGGCATCCAACATTCCGCCGGTGTTCGAGCGAATGAATTTCGCTACAAACTGATTGGTTGTCAATAAGTTTGATAGCATGACGTTTGACACGGTCAAGTAGGCTCAAGCAAGTTGCAGGAGCACCCGCCCAGATGTGCGAGTTATATTCGAGTTTTGGACGAATGTAGGCTTAGCTAGAATAAGCTAGATCCAATGGAGTGAAGAACCGTTTGCATCGTTTGAGAAATCCTAGGCATCTAGCACCACCTTTTGCAGCATCTATAACTTGCTGGTTCCAACGAAGGTCTGGGCTAATGTACATGCCAAGCATAGACAAGCCATTGGATTCCTCAACTTCAACTCCTTCCATTTTAAGTTTAGCTACATTTGTATTCTGTTTCAGAGGTAGGAGACATCACTGCGTTTTTGACGCATTAAACTCAACCCGGTTGTTGGTACCCCAATTGATAATTGAATCAATGTCGGAGTTGAGTTCGGTTGACATTCGTTGGCGTTGTGACTCGACGACGTGTATTTGTATTTATACACTGTCTCAAAGCTCCACAAACTGCGGCTTTTTTTCTAAACTGTTGCAGGGCATTTGATATAGGCCGGCGGATACGAGGTTTTCTTAGAGCTTCAATAACGCATACGCAAGCTGATTTGAGAATTTAGCCCAGAATAATGCGGTTTGAAGGTGTTTCTAGGGTAGTCCACCATAGCAAAATTATGGGTATGGACAGCAACGCAAAGTCGATTTTTTTTAAAGTGTTATGAGCTATTATTATCCTTCCAGTTCGATGCACTTTTTGTATAATTTGTGCTCACTCAAGGGGTTATGAATACCCTTTGTACGTTTTAGAACAGTGCGGGCATTATTCTAACAATTTCAGATTAGAAGGGTTAATGTCCAGGACTTCTGATTAGGATCAGTTAATTTTTTGTTCACCCCTGGAAGCCAATTATATGAAAGATTATATAAAACCACGAGCTTTCACCTCAACTGATGCACAACTCCGACTCTCACCATTTCCAGGCGACAGCAGAAGAACTCATAAAATAGAGTCAACCATGCAGTCTTCATTCCCAGGTAGGATGGAGATAGTGAACAACGTAAATGAGCTGCTAGTGCTGCTGAATCTCAAGGGCAACTCAGGCTCATTGAACAGAGATTGAAGTGAATGAGCCAAAAATCCAACAGCAGCACTAAATCCCGTAGTGGATACAGATAGACCCGTTAGGAAGAAACAGAGAGTCTCAGAAGGATTGATTTTATCTTTGACGACTATGCTAAACAAAAAAGACAACGATGTCCGTATCTGAACGTGGAATGTGAAAACTTTAAACAGAAGAGTTACAGCCAGACAACTGGGACAAGCCCTATGCTGCTACAAAGAAGACATCACTGCCATCCATGAAATACAATGGGATGGGCCGCATCAAGGTGAAATTCGCCAACATAAGCCTTATATGCGCTCACCGGAAATAACGGCCTTCACGGCGACTCTTATTAAGACGGCGGAGATGACTTGGTAAGTACCATCCACCAACTGATAAGCCAAATCTGATGAAAGTTTACCTGAAGAATGGAACCTCAGCATTGTTTGACCGGTTCATGAAAGAGGAGAGGCTCTGAACTGCACCAACTATAGTGGAATAGGTCTCCTCAAAATCGCTTACAAGATCATATCTGCCGTAAAATGTGAACCCCTGAAATCGACAGAGCCTTAAAATCCCAAGAAGTCCAAATCGGCATCCGCCACCTATTCAAAGCCGCATACGACAGCATTTATAGAGACAAACTATACAGAGTCATGTCTAGTTTTGGTGTACCGCCCAAACTTGTGCGTCAGTACAGGATGGATCGCCCCTAAATCAGGGTCGGAAACTACCTCACCGAAACATTCCATACCAAAAAAAAAGGATTTAGGCAAGGCGACTTGCGACTTAATCATATTCTTGAGAGGATTGTGCAAAACTCCTGAGCCAACACCGAAGGAACAATCTTCCATAAATCGGTGCAACTCAACATGATGTCATAGCTCGTTTGCCAGTATAGAGAAGGAAGCGGTAAAAATGGGTTTAGCAGCTAAACCAACATCGATGACTGGGACCGAACGTCACCATTGAAAGATCTAACTTTGAAGTAGTACGTTTCTTCAGGCTAAGAAGGCAATACAGTAGTACAGCCCTCACTCGACCTACTAAGAAGATCCAATATAAGACCCTGATCATCCCAGTCCTGCTCTACGGCGCTGAAGCATGGACCGTATCAAGAGCGGATAAAGATATCCTTGGTCGATTCGAGAGGAAAATTCTTCGAAAAATGTTCGGTCCCGTTTGCGTTGCCGGGCTATGAAGACGAATATTCAACCACGAACTGTACGAACAACACGGTACAGCGACATACCCCTGGTAAAAAAAATTCCGCATTGGACGTTTAAGATGGCTAGGACATGTAGAACGAATGGACACCAATTCTCCGGCTCGAAGAGTCTTCGATTCCCAGTCAGATGCCGGACGCAGTAGAGGAAGACCTCGCCTTAAGTGGCGCGCACAAGTAGAAACCGACCTCAATCAACTTAGATTGCGCAACTAATTGGAGAGGCATGTTGGTTGAAGCCCAGGTTCATTCCGGACTGCAGCGTCACTTTAGTAAGTAAGTAACTGACACCTCTGAATCCAACAAACACTTTTCAAAGCACAACAGATAGACATGCTCCTTATCTAGGTATCGCCTTCAACTAGTTTTTCAGAAGCCTCAAAGAAAATGAGAGGTAGAAACAATGGTAGACTGGGCAATGGACATGCATGTGCCCAACTATTCCGTAAATCAAAAAAGGGAAGGTAGATAAATACTTCTACAGTGCTCTAAATAATTGGAATAATATCAGCATGCCCTTAAAAAATTGTTACGAAATCAAATTGGTTTTAGGAAATAAACCTCTTCATAATCCTAATGGTATCATAATGGGAATACCTAAGGAATGGGGTAATAGGCAGTGGATTTTACCTTGTCATATCTTAAAAAATAATTTAATGCACATTTTCATCGACCGTTATTCTTATCAGCGATAACCCTATGTGTAGCTTTGTGTACTAGCATTATACACTTGCCCTGAGAAGTAATCCCCATTTAACCATTCCCTTGACTTTTCGACTCAATTTAAAAATCCAATATCAAGCCTAGTCTTCTCAAAAAGCAAAACAAAGTCCTGCTGGTAGTAATTTTTCATATAAAATCCCCAAATTTTATTCTCACACTCAATATTACTATATTCCACTTTAGCAGATAAATTTATTGAAAATATCAAAACCGTTACTCACCCAATTAAAAAAAACTGAAATATAACCTTAAACCATAAATTTGTGCTATATGCACCTACAAAGCAATTCCAATGACTGACCACACAATGCAGTGTCGCTGAAAATGAACGATTTACACCGGAATTGGTAAAATATTTCACAGGACATGCTATTAATTAACCCCCAGAGGCCGTCAGGACCAATTCCCTCGAATTTGTCTCGTTAATTTAAGCCCAAAATAAACCAAAAAAGTGGTTCTATATATCCTCGGAAATGGGTATGTGAGTGATTTATACTTTTGTTTATGGAAAATAGTGAACAGGAGAGCATCCTTTATGGAAGACAAAAGGCGATTATTTATTGATTAGGATTTTTTTTGTATCCCAAGTTGTCGTAACATTGAAAAGGGGTGTGTGAAATACAAAAACAAACATGTGTTGTAAATTATTCAGTTTTTTCTAACAATGAAGCTCAGTGGCGCAATGGTTAGTGCGATGAGCTGCCGCGCAGGAGGTCTGGGTTCGATTCGGCATAAAACAGGAGATTCCATCATCGTGCAAGATGTATACACGCACACATGAATGGTTGTAAGAAAGGTAGGCCCTGGGTACTAACGAGCCTGTTGCCCCAAAAATTTGTATTTTGTATTTGTCAACAAGGAGTAGAAGCCAATATGGGTTAGCTTAAGGGCGCTAAAGAATATATAATCGTGGTTATTGCTTTGCAAAGGTATGACTACTATGAATGCCAGTTTATCTAGCTTTTGGTTGGTTAACCGAATCGTTAGATATACGGGGTTTTTCAACAGGGACGCTACAAAAGTAGCGACAGGGACAGCAAACGACGCCATATTTCTTGCCGCTCTTTTGACATTTCTCTTCAGTAAGGTTTTCCATTTCATAATGGTCGAAATTATTAAAATTTACTTCCGAAATTCGGAGTCAGTGGCCTCAATGTTAAGAGCGCTACGTCCAATTTATGGTCCTCATAATCGTCCTAGCAGATCAACAATTGAGCGTCTAGTGGAAAAATTTAAATCCACAGGGACAGTACAAAATGTTCCCGTGCCAGTGAGACAAAGAAGTGCCCATAGTATCGAGAATATTGCTGCCGCTGAGGCTTCAGTTTAAGAAAGCCCACACGTCGAAACGTCTTTCTCAAGCGTTGGGCATCTCTGTACCGTCATTGTGGCCAATTTTGCAATTTTGCAATTTTACAAGATTCAATTGACACTCGAACTGAAGCCGCTTGACCACCAGAAGCGTCATATCTTCGTGAATTGGACTGAGCAACAACTTGAAAATGATTCGGATTTTCACCAAAAAATCATCTTCACCGATGAGGCTCATTCCTGGCTGAATTGCTTCTTCAATAAACAAAATATACGGTATTGGTCAGGCAGCAATCCACACGTACTCCATGAACCATGAGTCATGATTGCATCCCGAAAAAATTATGGTTTGGTGTGGTTTATGGGCCGGCGGTGTCATTGGGCCGTACTTCTTCCATGATGATCCAGACCGGCACGTTACTGTGAATGGGAATCGCTACCGTTCAATGATAACCGAATATTTTTGGCCCCAATTGGATATTATGGACTACAAGGACATGTGGTTCTAACAGGACGGCGCCACAAGCCACACAGCGAATGTCACAATCAATTTATTGGAAACCAAGTTTGGAGAACGTGTTATCTCACGAAATGGTCCAGTCGTTTGGCCGCCTCGGTCGTGCGATTTGACGCTGTTAGACTATTTCCTGTGGAGCTACGTCAACTCTATGGTCTATGCCAACAATTTAATTTCGATAGCAGAAACTGCTTTTATAGCCTATTGGCTGTCAATGAATATGAAGATATCACTGTCTGGTATTTCCATTATTGACACCAAATGAGCCGCTTCAGCGATTGCTAGCACTATGATCAGGAAGCCTGATTGATTTGTTTATTACGTATTCCTCTGAGAATATGCTAGCACCTGTTTCACAGTCCATCTTTGATCCATCTGTAAAGATGAATATCGATTTCCTTTTTGTGGGTTCATTCTTGTCCCATTCGTCTCTGCTCAGAAATGAGCAGGTGAAGGGTCGATTAAAGTCTAGATAGGGAGATAGATAGTCAGATAGTCAGAGTTTACTACGCTCCCTACATATTTCTTAAGGACCTGCGCATACCCAGCGAGGCTCGGGATCCAGCTGTTCATTTGGCTGATCCTCGAGGAGCTTTTGGCAGCTGATTCCTGCATGTATAGACCCCATGGGACTTAATTTAATTTATTGAGCTGGGATGTTTGGTGGAAAGGGCAAGAACTACCCCGTCTAAAGAGTTAAGCCGAGCAATCGCAAGAGTGCCGCGCCCTCTTCTCCAGCATCGAAGTTGTTCCAGTGGCTTACCTAGACTCACTCACGAAGTTTTTGGACAAACTTGCTGCTGTACGCAAGCGGTGGGGACTTCTTTCTGCCAAATTCTCTTTTCAATAAACCCACTGTTTGGGCTACAAAGCACTCACTTTGAAAAAAGTTTTCAATATTACCCAACGTTTTTCAAGCGTAAAGCTACTCATGTCGATTCAGAGGTATGATACTGAAGTTCTGTCAAGATTTCTAGCGGGAAACAGCTGCCAGCGTCAAAATAACCTATGATTTACCAAGAAACCACTAGATGGTAGTAGATAACACGCGAATAAGTAATTGCCAGTACGAGTGTGTTTCCATACCAGAAGCCTTCTTAGGCCTAAGCTTATTTATTGGTAACCTTATTTCACTTAGGTAGGATGGTTGATAGTTTTCGCTGTCGTCTAAATTATTGAATAATTCGTACTGCCTGACAGCAAGTTTTTGTTCGTCATCGCCACCTGCAGATGTGGTTCTTTCATATCCTCAGCATCGGCTGTGTCTCAACTACGATCTTTCCTTATTCATTTCGACAGGATTCTGTTCGAGCCTTGTATCTCGTGATTTTCTTGCTCTTCCCTCCTTTTTTACCTATAGAGCTCCATAAGAGCTCAAGGACTTACTTACTTACTTAAGTGGCACTACAGTCCGGGATGAACCTGGGCCTCAACCAACATGCCTCTCCAATTAGCATGATCCTTAGCTAACTGCCTCCAGTTGCACACTCCAAGTTGGTTGAGGTCGGTTTCTACTTGTGCGCGCCAATTAAGGCGAGGTCTTCCTCTACTGCGTCCGACGTCTGGCTGGGAATCGAAGACTCTGCGAGCCGGAGTATTGGTGTCCATTCTTTCTACATGTCCTAGCCATCTTAAACGTCCAAAGCGGAGATTTTTGACTAGGGGTATGTCGCTGTGCAGTTCGTATAGTTCGTGGTTGAATCTTCGTCTCCATCGCCCGTCAACGCAAACGGGACCGAAAATTTTTCGAATAATTTTTCTCTTGGATCGACCAAGGAATTCTTCATCCGCTCTTGATACGGTCAATGCTTCAGCGCCGTAGAGCAGGACTGGGATGATTAGGGTCTTATATTGGATCTCCTTAGTAGTTCGAGTGAAGGCTTTACTACTAAATTGCCTTCTTAGCCCGAAGAAACAGCGATTGGCAAGAGTAATTCTTCATTTGATTTCTGACGTCAGAGTTAATAGCGGAGCCGAGGTAGACATAGTCCCGTACTACCTCAAAGTTATATCTGTCAATGGTGACGTTTTGTCCAATTCGTCGATGTTGTGTGTCCTCTCGTCTTGACAGCATATACTTAGTCTTACCCTTATTTACTGCTAAAGCCACTTTTGCCGCTTCCTTCTCTATATTAGCAAACGTGGCTTTGAAAATTTGATCAACTGTCGACTTTCCTGGCCTAAAACCACACTGATGAGGGCCGATCAGGTTGTTGGTAAACGGTTTCAGGCGTTCACATATTAGGGAAGAAAGGATCTTGTAGGCGATGTTGAGCAGACTTATGCCTCTGTACTTGGCGCAGTTCTGAGGGTCACCTTTTTTGTGGATCGGGAAAACTGTGCTGTGGTTCCATTCTTCAGGCATACTTTCATCCGACCAGATTTGGCTTATGAGTTGATGGATGTCACCTACCAAGTTATCTCCACCAGCGGGAAGGCCGTCATTTCCGGCCTTATTAAGCTTGAGTTTAGATGTTGCTATCCTCACTTCACTTAGGTGTGGTGGTTGGCAGTTTGTGCTACCCTTGCCAATATTAAATGGTTCGTTCTGCCTGACAGCGGAATGTTGTTCGTCATCGCCGTTTAACAGTCTGCAGAAGTGGTTCTTCCATTTCCTCAGCATCGACTGTGTCTCAACTACGATATTTCCTTGTTTATCTCGACAGGATTCTGTTCGAGCCTTGTAGACTTGGCTTTGACGTTTTACACTTTGGTAAAACTTGCGAACGTCGTTCCTGGAGTGGCACCTCTCTATATCCTTGATCGCGCGCTTTTCTTGCTCTTTTTTCTTCTTTCTGAAAAGCCGGTGTTCTTCCCTTCTTCTTTGCCTGTAGAGCTCAATGGCAGCTCTCGTCTTCACCTGCAGCTTAGCCTTGTAGGCCTCGTTCTTGGCTGCGAGCATCTGTCGGCATTCCTCATCAAACCAGGGGTTTCTTGCTGGTGGCCGCGAGAAACCTAGCACATCAGTTGCGGCTGATCTAATGGCTTGTTGGCATCGTTGCCATTGTTCTTCGACATTAGATGCTGGTGGTGTGTTGTGAGTCGAGAGGTTAAGGGATACGCTTTGCGCGAAGGTCTTGGCGGTCTCTGGCCATTGAAGTCTTTCGACATTAAATTTTTTCTCAGTATTTCTTTTATTTTTGTGGCGTGGTGGATATCCGCATCCTTACCTTGGCTATAACAAGGTAGTGGTCCGAGTCGATGTTGGCCCCTCGGAATGTTCGGACATCCAAAATAATGGATGTGTGCCTCTTGCCTACCGCAATGTGATCAATTTGGTTGACTGTTCGTTGATCTGGAGACCGCCATGCACCCTTGTGGCTATCGAGGTGAGGAAACCGTGTGCTGGCTATAGTGGCATTTCGTTCCGTAGCGAAGTCAATTAGCCTAAGTCCGTTACCAGACGTGTTGTCATGTAGGCTATGTTTTCCGACTGCTAAAGATGTCTTCTCTTCCTACCTTTGCGTTAAAATCTCCCAGCAGGATTTTAACATCGTACTTTGGTAGTCGCTCATAGGTTTTGTCGAGGAGCTCGTAGAAGCAATCCTTAGTTATATCATCTTTTTCCTCCGTCGGAGCATGAGCGCATATAAGGCTTATGTTGGTGAATTTGGCCTTTATGCGGATTGTTACTATGCGTTCGCTAATGAATTGGAAACATAAGACTTCTTGCCTAAGTCTGGCACTTATAACAAATCTGCATCCGAATAGTCGCTGTTTCTGCTCACTATAACACGGTCCGTAGTATATGTCACAGTTTTTCATCCTCTTTTTGCCCGGCCCATCCCATCGTATTTCCTGGATGACAGTAATGTCTGCTTTGTAGCAGTTTAGGGCTTCCGCTAGTTGTTCGCCTGCACCTCTCCTGTTTAATGTTCTCACATTCCAGGTGCGGATACGAACGTCGTTGTCCTTTTTTCGTTTAGCATGGTCGTCAACAATAATATCAGTCCTTTCCGAGGCTTTTGGTTTCTTCGTAATATACGTTTTTTTTCGTGGGTGGTTAGTTAACCCAAAGCACAACCCCCAACCTGGAGGGCCAGGCCCTTGTTTTGACGCTAGGACAGCGGGCCGGAAAAATACCGATGTCAGTAGCCCATTTTGGGTTATGGGCGCTGCCGTTGACCCATTGAGGGATCCTCCGCCACCAACACTTTTCCAACACCCTGGCTCGGTATTGGAAATCCCTATAGACCTGGTGTTCAAATATGTCGAAGCAGGTCATTTAGGGATTTCACTACCAGTTCGATCAAATTGGAGCTGTAGGCGCCACCGTTGACTCCATCTAGGGAATTCTTCCGCTGCCGCCTGAGAGTGAGTGCCTTAGTGAGAGGACACTCCTCCCCCCTCTCGTTTGCTGCCACCAACGACCTTCCACAGGGGTTTAATGCCCCATCTCCAGTTGAGGAACTAGGCACCCACCAGTCACCAAGGTGGAGGTGAGAATAGGAGTTAATAGTGAGAGGCTAGAGTGAGAACGCAGCTCAAGGACAGGTGTAAAAATTTTCAAAATCCGCCCACTACCAGGCTCACTTTTAAGTCAATGTCAATTTCTATATTTCGTAACCACAAAGACCAAATTTTGGGGATATACATTTTAGAGATGGGACGGGATAGGGTATTTAACTATCCCCACAGCGGATTGTAGCCTTCTCATATGTTATTTTTAAATGCCATTAGTTGTAAAAGATTAGACGTTTATCAAAACCATAACAACAACCTTCCCCGAGGTAGGTACACTTCAACTGAATTGTCACTTAATCGTTAAATGTATTCACTGCCCATTTTTGTACATCCCCATAGATTTATATCCACAATCATATTGGACAAAACGGTTCTAAAACATTTTGGTGACACTTAGTCTAACAGTCTGAAGCTCCATATTTATTTACCTCGTAAATCTCTTTACGACGTCATCTCCAGATTAAGAAATCGACCAAAGAGATACAAAAAGCAAAAAAAAAAAATCGTTAAAAAACTACTTCCACACAAACGCCATAAATGAAATCACATAAAACACAACCTAACCCCCATATCGGCGGGTAAACAACTTTAACCCAAATTCCTTGCACATTTCCAGCGAACCAATTGTGTTCTTTGGGTGTGAATTCTTCGCCCGCACTACAACGCACCGCACCGCAGCCGCCCTGCCACCGCTGCCACCAACATTAAGTAATAGAAAATTCCGAAATTCCAAAATCCCAAAAACTGTTTAAATTTCAAAACGCCCTCAATTATGTGTCAACATGATTACCACCGCAATCGCCTCTCCTCCGCCGATGCTAAACAACACGTATAGGTCGCCGCTGGTGGCACGTTGGAGCTCTGGAGCGGTACACAAACTAAACAATAGCAGCGCGTGGGAAAAACAATTAAAAAGGCTGTTGCCACCAATTTTGTTAGTTGAATGACAATGTTATCTGCGTCGGACTTTTGTTGCAGTAATAACCGCGCTCCGTAATTGCACTTAAAAACGAATTAAACCTAGCGAAACATACCCACCGGTCCAGCAGCCACCAGCGACGGACGGAATTAATTAGAGCATCTTTGTGCCCGGCGATGATGGTGATGTGCGTGGGATAAGCGGCCGGCCATAGCGAAACGTGCTACACCGATTAACCCATAAATCAAAACAAAACGTAACTTTCGGAACCGTTCTGGCAGCGAGTTCATTTCAATGCCACCGCCGCCCCCCGTCCGCCCTAGCTCTAGTGAAAGTATGCCAAAGAGCGTAACCGGCTGACCGGAGATGAAAATCTCCAAAAAGAGCGCTGTGGTTCCGTAACCGAGATTCAGGAATCACATGTATCATAAAGAACTTAATCTGGTCAAATCTGGACGCCGGCTGAAGCTTACAGAGCGCGTCGCGAAATACCACCGTACGGTAGCAGAAATTTGGAAATCCAACTTCTGCGCAAAAAAAAAAACCCAAAGAGGTTCACAGAGTAATTTGACCAAAGACAATGGCCGCTATTAACCCAAATATTAAGCGGAAAAAGAGAGAAAGAAAAAAAAATTAACGGTCATCGGGGTTATGCCGAATCCGTTCATAGCCTGGATTTCTTTGATTATTCTTCGTTTTATGGTTCGGTGTGTGCAGTAGTTTTATGCTTTACTACCAAAGTACTTGCTGAACGTTTTGTTAATTTGAGCATGGAGTGTCGCTGGTCAAAGGTATGGCAGTCTCGTGGAGAGGGACATTTAAGGCGGAACATTGTTCCCACAGTAAAATGGGTAATAAAGCCAAAAAATGTATGAACTCTGTCAGTAGCAGTAATAAAAGTGGCCGACACATAACTGAGATGTCTTGGATAGGTTGGTCATAGGTGGTCCTCGGTACTTGACATTGTTTCACACCTCAGTTCCGGAAAACGACATTTCACTGAATTGGGAGAAAATAGAAAACACACAGGCTGTGGAGTTTCGTTTGGAAGTTCTAGGAAAAGTTGTCGTCGTAGTTGGGAAATTTAATGGAAAAGCTTTGGGCTAATCCATGTGGCAGGAGTAGATGGAAACTGTTTGTTATCTTTTCGTGAAATGGCATGTAAATTGGAAAAGATTGTATGCAGCATTGCGAAACGTGTAACTATACACTGCGCGTCATCAGGTTAGCACACCCCTGCTTTTAATAGTTTTCGCTCATTTCTAATAAAAGTAAGAATGCTAAAATTCTAAAAATTCTAGCGATTACTAACAAATCAATTTTCAACTAAATACTCTAAAAAGCTTGAAAAAGAAAGAAAAAAGCGAATCTAGAAACAAACCTCTCAATTAAGGTGCATGTACTTAAATATTCAAAGCGCAACATCTAATATAGAACAATTAGCAGTGGTGGTTGAGGAATATGAATTTCCTGAAATAATTCTACTCCGTGAAACGCGAATTACAAAGGATATTCAAACTTGTGAAATTACAATAAATGAATACGTCCCAATAATAACATATTCACAATCAAGACACACTGGAGGGACGATGATCTATATAAAAGATACAGTGCATTATAGTTTCTTTTATCGATAAGGTTATGTGGGTTACAGCAATAAATGTATTTTTGAATACAGAGAAATGGACTATTTCCGTAGTGTATAGATCTCCCAGCAGTCCAGTCAATTTGTTTATAGATGAATTAGAACGATGGTGTGATGTTAACTTCAGAGATTCGAAAAATATTTTGCTCGTTGGAGACTTTAATATTAATTATTTCAAAAACGATAGTTGCAAGAATAAAGCATATAATTTTATGAACGACAGACAGTTAAAACATTTGGTCGAGGAACCAACCAGGATAACTGCAAATACAAGTTCTTTCATAGACTATTGTATATCAAATGTTGAAAATGGTGCAATAAGAGCTAGAATAGAAAAACGTTTTAAACTAACTGACCATGAAACTATATTAATTGATATTTTAGGAAATGACATAACCGAAAAGAATAAAAAAATAATAAGGCGACTAAAATACGACAAGAGAGTGTTTACTCAACATTGGATGAGTGAGGCAATACCACATCTAAACATACATGAGGAAGTGCAATATTTCAATAATAGACTTAATAATATTATTAAAAATATGACAGTGGACTGTGCAATAAATACATCGCAAATAAATAAATGGTTTAATGATAATCTACGGCAACTTAAGAAAATAAAAATTCAACTTTATCATAAAGCGTTACACTTAAAAAATACGGAAAACTGGGATAATTATGTGCAGTGTAGAAATAAGTATAAGACAGCTCTTAAGAATTCTAAATATAAATATATTCAAAACGAACTTAGTGCTATAGCTGGGGATCAAATTGGTCTTTGGAAAACATTGAAACGTTTCGTGCTAGGCCAAGAAAAAAGTGCAATAAAAGAAATTGTAGTAAACGGTGACTCCATACAAAACAAAAATAAAATAGTTAATTATTTGAATAACTTCTTTATAAATAGTATTAAGGACATTAACAAATCAATACCATCTGTGATATATAATAGTCTAATAGAACCGGTTACGTGCAATTTTAAATTCCGTTTAATTGAGAACAAGGCTGAACTGTGCAATATTTTAAAAAAATATGAACAATAAAAAAGATATAAACGGGGTTAATAGTGCAATATTTTCAAATAACTTAGATGTGTTTGGTGATCAGTTATTAAATCTGTTAAATAGATCACTGTCCGAAGGAGAATTCCCTCTCTGTTTAAAACAATCTGTGATAATAAAGGGTGATCCATTTCGAGGTTCCCTACTTTTGACTTTACATATCCCCACAGGAAAAAGTCTAACGGTGTGATATCACACGATCTTGGTGGCCAATCGACCGGCCCAAAACGTGAAATTATGTGCTCATCGAAATGTTCTCTCAATAAGTCCATTGATTGATGCGATGTGTGGGAAGTGGCGCCGTCTTGCTGAAACCAAATGTCGCCGAGATCACGAGCTTCAATTTCAGGCATCAAATAGTCGGTTATCATGGCACGATAACGGTCGCCATTGACGGTTACGTTCGCACCGGCATAATTTTTAAAGAAATATGGACCGATGATTCCACCGGCCCACAAACCACACCAAACCGTTGTTTTTTCTGGATGAAGTGGCAGTTCTTCAATCTCTTCAGTTTGCTCTTCGTCCCAAATGCGGCAATTTTGTTTGTTTACATACCCATTGAGCCAGAAATGGGCCTCATCGCTAAACAAAATTTGCCTCGAAAACGTCGGATCTTCTTGGAACTTTTCAAGAGCCCATAGAGCGAAGCGATGTCGCTTGGGAAGGTCGAGCGGCTTCAGTTGTTGCACAAGCTGTATTTTGTACGCTCTCAATTTAAGATCCTGACGTAAAAGTCGTTCCATACGTCAGTCCGAGTTGCTGCGAACGGCACCGAATCGACTCTCCATGGTCTTCGTGAACACTCTCAGCTACGGCCGCTATATTTTCTTCACAGCGTGCTGGACGTGGTCTATTCGGTCGAATATTATCCAATAATGAATGCTGGGTCTCAAAATGGGTGATGGTGTTGCGAATAGTATGCTCAGTAGGCCGATTATGTTGACCATAAGTTGAGCGAAGTGCACGAAACACATTCCTCACAGAACGTGAATTTTCATAATAAAGTTGAACAATTTGTAAACGTTGTTCACGCGTAAGTCTTTCCATTATGAAATGCCAAACAATACTAAACAAAAATAACATGACAGCATAACACGACTCACACGTGATCTGTCAAAAAAGGCTATTGAAAAAAGTATCTCTACTTGGATCACCCGTTACCAGTGCAAAAAATTGCAAATGCCAAAACACCTGATAAGCTACGTCCAATAAACATTCTACCAACTATTGAAAAAGTATTTGAAAAAGTGGTATCTGAACAATTTGTTGATTACCTTGAAACAAATAATATATTGTGTGAACAACAATCTGGCTTTAGATCTGGTAGATCCTGTGAAACTGCGCTCATGTGGATGATACACGAGTGGAAAAATGGAAAATTTGTGCAGTGTTTCTCGATTTTCAGAGAGCATTTGAGACAGTTGATCATGACATTCTATCAGACAACCTAAAAAGTTATGGTGTAAAAGACAATGAGCTTAAATGGTTTACGACATATCTTTCAAATAGACAACAATCTACGAAAATTGACAATGAAATATCAAGTGCGAAGTTTGTGGAGATAGGTGTTCCTCAGGGCTCAATCCTTGGAGTTGTGCTGTTCCTGTTATATGTAAATGATATGTCTAGCGTCCTAAAATTTTGTAAGGTAATGCTTTTTGCAGATGATACACTTGTTTATGTCTGTGGTAATAATGTTCATGAAATAAAAAAAAAACTTGAAGAAGACCTTCGTAATTTAAATGTATGGTTAAATAGTAAAAAGCTAAAATTAAATGTCAATAAATCTAAATGAATGTTCCTAAATAGTAATGAAGATATCGAAATTAAAATTTACAATGAGAAACTAGAAATAGTTAAACAAATAAAATATCTTGGTGCAATAATAGATCATAAGTTAAATTTTAAATGTCATGCCGATTTCATTTGTTCGAAAATAAGTAAAAAGATTAATTTTTTGTTTAGAATAAGAAAAAAACTCAATAGAAAATGTGCAATAACAGTATATAATACAATTATTCTACCACACTTTGATTACTGCGCGTCCATTCTATTTATGTTTAGTGACACTGACAAAAGGAGATTACAAAAATTACAAAATCGTGCAATGAGAGCAATCTTAAAAGTTAATGTTTATACGCCAATAAATAACATGTTAAATTCATTAAATTTTTTAAGTGTGAAACAAAGATTAGTCGTAAGAAATTTGATATTTGTATATAAAATTAAAAACGATATGTTACCAGAATACCTAAAAAGAAACCTGAACTACGTTTCGGACAGACACAGCTACATACTGAGGAACAGAAGAAATTTTGATATACCAAGAGTCAATCTGTTAAGAACTAACAACCAAATATTCTACAAGGGACTTCATATATTTAATCAGCTACCACTATTTATAAGAGATCAAACAACTATAAAAATATTTAAAAAGGACTTAAACATATATGTAAGACAAAATCACATGTATATAAATTAGTATTCTAAGAGATGTTAAAAAGTTTTTCAAAAACTAATAAATATATGAAATAAAAAATAAAAAAAAAAAATAAATAAAACAAAAATTAGTGTTTTTCTATTCTTCAATATTTTTTTATAATTTATTTTCGAAATCAACTGAAAAATTAAATATTTAAATTAGGTCATCAGGTTAGCACACATCACTTTTTTTTAAATTTTTGTAACTTTTTCAGGTAAGAACTTATTTTTAAACTCATAAATTAACTAGTTTAAACATTTTTTTACAATTTTAATAATGAGTCGGTCCTCCCTTGTAGAGAATCATCTCATAGATCCGATTGGAAAGCGATTCGTACAACTTTCCAATATAATTCAAGGAAATGGCTGACCAAGCGCTTTTAATGCCTTCAATTAATTCCACTTTGGTATAATATTGCCTGCCAGATTCGTAAACTTTGCGAGCCAGCCATCCCCATACGTTTTCTATTATATTGATGTCCGGTGAGTACGGCGGCCACTTCAATAAATCGACGTTTTGTGCTTCAATCCAAGACCTAATCACCCGGGCAGTGTGAATCGGAGCATTGTCGTGTTGGAAACGCCATGGCACATTTCCAAATAAATTTTTAAAATGGGGAAAAGCAGTTTCCAGTACGTTTTTATAAGTGTTTGCATTCATATTTGTGTTCAAAAATTGCAGCTCGCACGTACCATAGTAGGAGATAGCTCCCCACACCATCACACCGCCCACACAACTATGAAGTCAATCCAACTGATGTTCCTCCTTCCGAAGATCATGGAAATAATAGTTGTATCCATCGGGTCCTTCCAAATTAAATTTCTTTTCATCCGAAAAGACAACATAGTGCCAATCAGATTTCCAGGCCATGTGCTCTCGTGCGAAATTTAATCGCATTTTTTTTCGAGCATCGTTAAGTGGTGGTTTTTTCTTTAGTTTTAATCTTTTCAATTGTGGAGCATTCCACATACCCTTTGAACAGTAGATAAGCTCGCTTTAACACCAACATTTGCCCTGATCTTTGCGGTAGATTCATGAGAGTTGGATGCGTTTCTCAAAATTGCTCTCTTATCAGCATCTGAAATCATTTTATTATTACCGCCTTTATTATTTCGACCATATCCCGACTTATTACGTAAAAAATTGGATATCCCTTTTCGACTTCTGCCACCTTTGTTTGATATTTCATTTATTGAAAGCCTGAGCTCTTTATAAGCTTCGATTTTTGCTTTCTCTTCAACCGATAGCATTTTTCCTTAACCCATATTGAAAAAAAAAATAGATCACTTGAGCAGTAAATAAAATTTGGTGCCAATACGTGTTCAAATTCCGAAGATAAATGAAAGACAAGGTGCATGTGCTAACCTGATGACGCAAAAATTAAGCTCATATTTCCATTAAAACTAAAAGAAAATAGCAAAAACCATATAACGGTACATTGTTATTGCATGTTCTCTTTGCCAATGATAGTACATACAAAGATGAGAAAAATAGATAACAAAAAAGTAGCTGCAAGTTAACAACAACAAAATCAGAAGCAATCGTATTAGGCTGATGAAGCTGTGCTAACCTGATGACGCGCAGTGTATGTTCGGATTAGAAACATCGACGAATGAGCGACCATTAGTCAATGATTTACTTACTTACTTACTTAAGTGGCGCTGCAGCCAGAATGAACCTGCGCATCTACCAACATGCCTTTCCAATTAGCCCGGTCCTTAGATAACTGCCTCTAGTTGCGCACTCAACGTTTGTTGAAGTTGGTTTCTACTTTTGCGAGCCACTTAAGGTGAGGTCTTCCTCTACTGCATCCTAGCCATGTTAAACTTCCAATGCGGAGTTTTTTTTTTGACTAGGAGCATGTCGCTGTACAGCTCGTATAGTTTTTCGCTCAAATAGACCAAGGATTTCTTCATCCACTTTTAATCCGGTCCATGCTTCAGCGACGTAGAGCAGGACTGGGATGATCAGGATCTTACATAAGTTCTGCTCTCAGGGAGGCGTACTATCCCCACTCCTCTGGCTATTAGTACTCAACGAAGCACTTACGAAGCTGGATATCACTGCAATAAAAACAGTGGCATACGCTGATGACGTAGTCCTCATGGCGTGCGGAAAATTCCCACCGACACTGAGTGAAATTATGCAAAGAAGTCTCAATATACTTAGCAAGTGGGCAAAGTCTTGCGGGCTGGGTGTAAACCCAAATAAAAGAGAACTGGTTCTCTTTACTAACAGGAGATCAATCCCAGCATTTCCGGCACCGTCTTTGGAAGATTCGACTCTCTCACTGTCAGCAAGCGCGAAATATCTGGGGGTGGTACTTGATAGTAAACTGAACTGGAATCTTAAGGTTGAAGAAAGAGTAAAGAAAGCAAATATTGCCCTCTAAAGCTGCAACAGAATCTGCGGCAAAAAATGGGGCCCATCCCCGAAGGTCACAAAATTCTAAATTCTAACATACGGTTGCTTGGTCTGGTGGAATGCTATGAAAAAAGCAAAAGATATGAACAAACTAACGAAAGTTCAAAGGACAGCAAGCATACTCACGACAGGAGCCATGTAGGTTTAGAAACAATCCTAAACATAGTACTAATTGACTTACAAATCAATGACACAGCAGAAAGCGCAGCAAGACTCAAGGAAACTGGCAATCTACTCATGAAGCCTTTCGGCCATAGCTCAATATTAAACACCCTTTCGACCCGGAAAACAGTCAGTAAACTCACATCAATAATTTTGTGTTGATCTGTTCAAATGACTTACCTTTAGCACATTTCTAGCAAAAAACTTCCAAAATTATCCGTGGGGGGCGCTGGGGGTACCGGGACAGATGTGTCCCATCCGTCTTTGTGGATGGGACACATACGTCCCATCAGGTAATTATCAATAAATATAAAATAACACATTTTCATAAAAAAAATGGTTTATAAGTTCATTTTATTCACATTTTTGAATGTAACAAAAAAAAGAAGTAATATAATAATATATGTAGGTATGAAACTAACTGTTATGTGTAATTCTTATCTGTGGTAACTGGCAAAGCAATTTTTGCATAATAGAATATTACACTCCTCGCATATGGTTGTTGTACGCTTCTCCTTTTTGTTGTTACTACATTGAGTACAACGTCTTCTTGTTGGATCCTCTATGGGTAGGTGGATTGCAGCCATCTGTTTTTTGTTTCTGGATATATATCCAGATCTACCTGTACGATGAATTTTGGCAGTTTTCTTCCCTTCGGCTATAAGGTCCTCTGCTAATTCAACAATAAATCCTATCAACGGCGATTTTATTCGTGATAGTTGTGAATGGATTATGTACGAATTTACAACGCTCATCATCAATAGTCGATAGAACACTTTTTTCCACCATTTTTTGGACTTCCTATCCAATTCGTACAGCCCCGAGAGTTGGTCTGCCCGATCGACGCCTCCCATTATCTCTCTGTAAAATTTGATCATTTCCGGACATGGTACGCATACTTGTTTTCCGTTCTTTAGCTTTTTATTGACCTGAACTAGGTCCGAACCATGACAGTTGCTAAGAACAGCAACCTCTTTGGTGTCGTGCCATTTTGTGAACATGAGTCCTGTATTACTTGCCTTGAAAACAGATTCACTTTTTTGTAATTTTTGGTTTATGACAGGTAATTTTTTGCGATTTGTTATGGTAGTTCCCAGCGCAGCATAATTTAGGCTCTCAAGCAAATGTACACTAGTAAAAAAGCGATCAAAACAAAGTGTAACGTCTGCCTTGGTAATCGATTTTGCCAGATTATTGACAACACGTTCCCCTAATGTGCCTTCCATGATTCTTTCTTCACGTCCACTGTAGATGTTGAAGTCGTAAGTGTACCCACTTAGAGCGTCGCATCGCAGCCACATTTTTATGCCACGTTTGGTGGGTTTGAGTGGCATGTATTGCTTGAGCGAAGAGCGGCCTTTAAACTTCGTCATGGACTCATCAATGCTCTGGAAGGGGCTGTCTTGCCGAGCTTTCAAAAAACAGTCCTTCAGGCAGTTTACTACATCATCAATATAGTAGGTTTTTCCTGCGCTTTCAGCCTTTTCGGGTGGTGCAAAATATAACTTGGAGATAAGACTTAGGAATCGATCGCGCGCTATTGCCACTTTTATGGCTTCATTTCCAAGTGATCGATTTTTTGACTAATAATGCTTCGATGAAGGTACCCGATTGTATGACATTATCAGCATGCAGCCAATTACAATTTTTATTTCTCCTGATCAGTAGTATTCCGCATAATTTGTATTCGCTCATTTGTACATTGAGCAATATAATTGAAGAGACTCTGAGGAAATATTTGAATATTTGCAGCGCGGTGTCGTTGCGATGAAATTTAACATTTATGGAAGAGTCTCGGTGACAACTTACTTTCATACGGGGCTCAAAGGCTATATCTGGACTAGACCATACAGTGTTAGTCGGAGCCATACTGATATCTGGAAGATTTTCCATGTCTTTACTGGTTTCCGATGCAGTATCTTCTTCGTTTTCCGAATTAGATTCATCTCCAGAAAGTTCAAAAATGCTGCCACTGCTACTGAAATCTTCTTCGTCATCTAATTTATCGAAATAATTTAATATTTCAGTTGGAGTAAGTTGCTTCTTCATTTTGGGAACTGCAAATAATTTTTTTGTTTTTTTTTTTTCAATAATACCTACAGATACGCAAAATTCAGTAGCAATTGCCGAATGGGACATATATGTCCCACATAAAAGCCCGAATGGGACATAGATATGTGTCCCAGCGCACAAAAATGGCAAAAAAACCTAAAATACAGAAAGAATCTTTACTTACAATTACTCCAATGTTTACACAACAACAAATAATAACTTTATTTTCACTTTTTATATTTATAACACCAAAAAACCTTCAATTTAAACTTTTTTTCACTCACTTATGGAAAAACATCCATGCACCACAATCATGTAAACGTGAATGAACGAGATCCTTTTGTCACAGTTGGCACTTAATTTGAAAATAATCCGTTAAAAATGGTTTAAATACGTCGTGGGACGTATTTCACTCATTTTGGATCAAAATTTTCGATTTTAGGGCTATGGGAACATTGAGTGGGACAAATGTGTCCCAATAGGTGCGAAAGGGTTAATGCCATATGCGGATGCAGCATCTGACTACATCATCCCATACCACGACTTTGATATTAATTACTCCATCAGAATACCAAGCAGAGACGAATGGTCTTCAAACAATGTGTTATCTAACGTAGAAATAGCAATTTATACCGACGGATCTAAAATGGAAGTCGGAGTGAGCTCTGGTGAAAAGATCGGGCTAGCTACATCCCTGAGATTAGCAAACTCGTGTAGTGTATTCCAAGCTGAGATCCTGGCCATACTCGAAGCTGCCGAATCGGCTAGGGTATTGGACATATCACATGAGGATATCTCCATCTACGTGGATAGTCAAGCGGACATTAAAGCTCTGGCATCCAATTTAGTAAAATCACGGGTAGTTTGACGCTGCCGCGAAGAGCTGAAGGCTCTTTGTAACCAGAACAAAGTCCAAATTATCTGGTTGCCAGGACATAATGACATTTTAGGAAATGAGAAAGCAGACGAGCAAGCTAGACTAGGATCGTCCAGTTGCATTTCCCTAGCTGATAATAGGGTCAATCCCCCGCTAGCATCTAAGAAACATGAATTAACTAAGCACACTCAAAAAGCAACCATAACAAGATGGCAAAATCACACACAAAATCTCTCTGGCCGGAGCTAAGCGGCAGCAAATCAAACAAGCTAATAGCTTGGAAAAGTGATAACAGGTCACAACCTGTTGGGTAAGCACTCCAATAAGATAAAACTGACTGGTGCGAACCAACTTTGCAGGGAATGCAGCGACCCAGACGTCGAAGAAGAGGTCTCACACATACTATGTCACTGACCTGCGATCAGTAGCAGCCGTTTGAAAATACTAGGCAGCCTATACTTCGACGACCTAAGAGACCTAACAACTATCCCAATAGCGCTGATAGTCCGCTTTTGTAGCAGATCAGGATGGAGCAACTACCTCTTTGAGGCTGAAGGAGCAACACAGACCAGCACCGCATAAGTTTCATTAGCGAACTTAACCAGGGATCCTCTTTATCTATTTCAAGGTACTTGCTTCGAAGGGTATCGCTATGGGCCCACGTAGGCTGTCGATTCACTCGAGCGTCAACAGCCCATCTAACCTAACCTAACCTACATAAGTTCTCCTTAGAAGTTCGAGTGAGGGCTTTCCTACTGAATTGCCTCCTTAGCCTGAAGAAACAGCGGTTGGAAAGAGTAATTCTTCGTTTGATTTCTGACGCGATGTTGTTGTCAGAGTTGATAAGTTAAATCTGTCTATGGTGAAATTCAGTCCAATTCGTCAATTTGGTACTTGGTCTTACCCTCATTTACTGCTAAACCCATTTTTTCAAACGTGGCTATGGCATCACGTTGAGCCCTACCAATGATGTCAATATAGTCGATGTATGCTAGTAGTTGCACTGATTGTTGGATGGTTGTGCCTCTGGTGTTGGCTGGGTAGTATTGCATAATCCTCTCAAGAATCAGATTAAGGAAGTCACATGACAGTGCGTCGCCTTTCCTAAATCCTTTTTTGGTATCGAATGTGTCGGTGAAGTCATCTCCGACTTTGATGGAGCAGCGAGAATTCTCCATCGTCATCCTGCTAAGATGGACGTGTTTGAGCGGTATACCAAAACTAGACATGTCTCTGTATATATCGTCTCTATGAATGCATTCGTATGCAGATTTGAAATCGATGAATAGGTGGTGGGCATCGATTTGGACTTCTTGTGTTTTTTCCAGGATCTGCCGAAGTGTGAAGATTTGCTCAGTTGTGGACTTTCCTGGTAAAAAAAACACTGGTAGGTGTCGATAAGTGTCGATCAGGTTGTTGGTAAACGGTCTTAGGCGTTTACATGTTACGCCAGGCAGGATCTTGTAGGCGATGTTGAGGAGACTTATGCTTTTGTAGTTGGCAAAGTTCAGACTTCAGAGGTGGGTCGGGCAAAGGTTCATTCTTCAGCTATATCTATATCCTCGATCGCGCGCTTTTCTTGATCGTTTTTCTTCTTTTTTAAAAGCCGGTGTTCTTCCCTTCTTCTTTGCCTATAGAACTCAATGGCAGCTCTCGTCTTCATCTGCAGCTAAGCCTTGTAGGCCTCGTTTTTGGCTGCGAGCATCTGTCGGTATTCCTCATTTTAAGGTTAAGGGATACGCGTTGCGCGAAGGCTTTGGCGGTCTCTTGCGATTGCAGTCATTCGACATTAATTTTTTGCAAAGTATTTCTGGTTTGTTGTGGTGTGGTGGATATCCGCATTCTTACATTGGCTGAAACAAGGTAGTGGTCCGGGTGGATGTCGGAATGTTCGGACATTCAAAATACCGGATACGTGCATCTTGTCTACCGCAATGTCATCAATTTGGTTAACCGTTCGTTGATCTGGAGACCACCATGTCCCCTTATGGATATCGAGGTGAAGAAACCTTGTTCTGGTTATACTGCGAACAGTTACCTTCGTGCCTTCAGTGGGTATTAATGAACCCAAAAAGCACATGCATCATATCTGGTTGAAGTGCGATACCCACCCCGTGGCAGCCATTGTAGCCAAATTCTGTATATTTTTCGACGCTATTTTTAGACCATAATAAGACAGGCTGCTATAAAGTCGAAAAGTCTTGGATGAAGATAACTTTATTTTTTGATATTTTTGATACTCTGCTAACAGGGTATTTTCTACAAAGCATGTAGGCTTGAGGCTTCAACATGAAGTGCGCATAACTTTTCTGGTGCAAAGGCAGCAAACTCATTTTGGGTGGCATATCCTTGTCCGCATGTTCAGACAACAATAGCATAGGTGGCCTTGGCAAAGTATCCTCAATACCATCCATTGTTAAAAGCTCCTTTGGGACTGAAGCCAATACAATACCATTACCTCGTGGGAATTCTATATCAAACTCATCGATATGGAACCGCACTTGCTAGTAATCTTGCATGTCAATCTATGGAGCTTTACATTTTCGATTTCAGCACTAACCGACATTTTAGCAAAGATGATTGTTCCGCGATTGGCAATGGCAACATCCTTGCAGCACTTAACTCCCAAACCAATGTACCCAATATTATCACCAGCATCGAAGAAAGCACTGAAGAGGGTACGTTGGCCGGGTCTCCTTCTGAACGGGCAAGATAAATTCAAAAATAAATCGATGACTTTGATTCTTTGATAGAGAAGAGGAGACAAAGTCTTGCACGAGGCAGTGAATTCTTCCATCACGAACCAAATGTACTAACTTGGTGAGTGGAACCCATACCTAGGAGTCTTCCTAGCCACGTCCTTCACGGCCACCGTCACTGTGACCACGACCATCACCGGCACGAGAACTAAATGCTCCATGGAATCCAGCAGGGGCTAGAGATGCATGCGCATTCTACAGCCTTAAAAGTTATATCGAAGAAGGGTAATGAAGGAAGTTCTTGCAGGGATGTCCAAAAATTGCAGATAAAATGGCTAGGATATGATTGTTATAATGAAAGGATTTGTGATTTTACCTTCTTCAAGGTTAGGAGAGAATTTCTTCTCATAAAGAAATAGGAAGGAATGGAAAGGCCACCAAAAATATGGTTGAAATATTTAGATATTTTCATTTTTACTGTTGGTGGTGGAGAAATGCTTCTTCCGCTATAAGGGGGTCTTTGCTGCGTTAACCAACCAGGTGTATCCGACTCCCATTTGTGTAAGGTATACGTCAAATAAAAACTCCTTTTTACCCTTCGGTCTCCGACCCACCACCTCGAGACCACTGTTCGCATTACTTTAAGGGGACCATGGCTGGCTAGATTCCTATTCTTCTCATTTCTTTCTTCTGAGAATATGTAGGGCGTAGGTCTAGATTTAAGTCCACCTCTGCTCAATAGCCAGCATATTTCTGATGACACCGATATTTCTTTCTAGTTCTCCTCTTTCCATTTCCCATCATCGGAAGCCGAAAAAGTAATGGTGGACGTCGTCTTCGTGGGGAAAGGCGTTTCATAGCTGTGCCCGGTGAGAAACTGGGTGACGTAGTAGTTAACGTCACTTTGTTTCCGTACATTCTATTCCGACACGATCCTTATGAGCCTTTTTGTCCATCGTCCTCTGCTTTTCGAGCTCTAACGCTGTTTCCACTTCGGTTTTGTAAGCTCTATAGCCTCTTTCATTACCGTGATCCTTTCAAAATCCGTCGTTTAGTTGTAGAAGTACTTCCTTTCTGCCAATAGGATGTCTATTAGAGTCACTCCGCCGCGACAACCCGGAAGGGTGGTTCCACCACCGTTCAGTAGCTTGCTACGCGTAGAGCTCCGCGTCTTTAGACAGTTGCCGTCGGTTTTCTGTACTTTTCCGTCGAAGTGCGTCAGCACAAATATCACATCTCTATAGAAGGATGGCATGCGTCTTCGACATCAGGATCCTTGGCATGCTGGCCGGTGGGCCGACTATGTTCGCCATCAGCCTACTCGATGACGTGTTCACTTTCGACGCGCAATCTTTATTGGGTGCCAGAAAGTAAGTTTGGTGTTGATTGTCACACCTAAATACATCAAGGCGTCTTTGCTTCTCATTACCTCCTTGCCAATTTGGAAGTTGAGTAGTGTCGTGATCCTTTGCTTCGTAAGAACGGCTATCTCGATTTTTTTCTGTATGCTTATCCATCCAGTAGCTTACTCGTCGCATAAACTGGTTTCGTTTAGTTTTCATACTTTTGGTATCTTTTGCCGTTACCGTGATATCATCTGTATACCCCAGCAGGAGGTTAAATTGCGGCATCTCCATGCGAAGAATGTTATCATATGAGATGCAACAATGTACAGGCTCCAAAATCGAACCTCCGCAAGAGCTAGAATGTGATGTTGAATGTGTTATGGAACACGTTCAGCATGTCACTCATCCATACCAAAGGTGTGTATATAGCTGCGTGTTGGTGGTTTAGTGGAGTACTCCTCCTAAGATTGCTTCTGTTCCTGGACATTCTTCTTTGACTGCTACTACTCAATATTTTGTCATACAAATCGAAACAAAGCTTCCTCAGTCGTTAGACTAAAGCCATCACTAAACAGTGAAGCGAATAGGGTATCCAAAAGCTAGCTCCTGCAGTCATTTTATGTATCAAGTTACCACAAATGAAGGGACCTACAATTTAACGCCAATTCCGAATGTAAATTTGAGAATCCTCTCATAAAGATTTTACCTTCTTGCAATCTAAGTCTTTCGGATAAGGCGGATGGGTCATCATTCACTTTGAAGTCCAATGCTCTAACCAATGCGTCACTTGCAGCAGCAATACATCCTAAAAAAAATTTAATCATACTCCCAAGAAAAAATTTAAGTGACAGCTGTAAATTATAAGTCCCAAAAAATCGTAAATATTTTTAGTCCCTCGTAAAGCATACCTATTAGCACTTTATAAATATCTGAGTAAGAGTATTATTATTATATTATTATTATATTCTTCTTTATTTCATTAACAATTACATATTTTTTTTTTAGTAGAAATACGGACTTGACAATTATGCCGTCTGCCGGTTATGACATTTCATATGGATAAAATGGTTTAAATAGAAGATGTAACAAAAATATATATACATACAAAAAAAAGAAATATCGAACAATCGAAAGATACGAAATATTAATGTTTGAAAAGAGACTAAATAAAATGAGCTAGCGAGAGGTCAATGTGCAATTTTAATGATTTGAAACATAAAAAGTTTAAATGCTTTCAAACAAATAAAATTCTGTTAAAAAGCAGTTACTGAAAATAGACGAGTGGTTAGTAATAACTTATCAGAAGCTATTCCTATAAGTAAGGGCATGATTACAAAATTTATACAAAACGAGCCAACCTCGTGCCCCATTTAATACTTCGTAAAGACTTCGTAATGACAAAAAACTTTCTTGGAAGTGTAAACGTCGGATTTCTTGTAGGATCGGACAAACCGCAATAAAATGGTAGATGTTTTCAGGTTCTCTCCTGTTGCATAGATTACAAGTTTGTTGAAGATCGGCTCTATGTGGAATGAAATTTAACTTTAGTAGTTCAACTCTGGCTCTGAAAATGGTGCTAATAATTTCCGACGAATATTTGATGTTGAAATAGCTTTCTTGGGAGAGGATTTGATGGTTTAAATTTTTGTACAATAATCTGGACGCCGAAGAAGATGCTCTAGTTAAATGTTGGTCATATATTTTTTCATCGACCTTAGCGATGATCATTGCAAATATATTCTGCCATTCAGTAATGTTGCTCTCTGTAAGAGAAATATTGAGGTCGTGCGATAACGCCAGTTGGTTCCAATCTCTGAAAGGTGAAGCATATGTTTGCAATAATCTAATTAATATTGACCTATGAAGACTGTTTTCACTTCTCTTCATCATTCTAGTTAGATAATCTGAATGAGCTTTTAGGTTTTGCAAGTAAATGGGTGGTAAGCCCGATTCCACGTGGATAGCGTAGGTTGGTGTCACGTTCGGTAGTCGAAACAGACGCTTAAAGAAAAATCTTTGAACGGCTTCAAATTATTCAAAGGGGCTCACACCAAAGGCCTGCACACCGTAACACATGCAGGTGTTAACTGTAGCATTGAATACTTGATATTTAGAGGACAGATCAATGTTTTGGTTTGCGAAGAATTTCGACCATATCATGTTTAGTGCCAGTTTTGCCTCGCTGCTTTTTTCTTTCGCATGATTGTGGAAGTTTAAGTTGTTTGTTAATAGCACACCGAGGTACTTAAATTCATACACCACATCAATCCTCTCGTTGTTGAGGCGCCAGAATTCTTCACGACGTCTTGCTCTCTGTCGGTTCTCAAAGATCATGACCTTTGTTTTCATGACGTTGATTTGGAGATCCCAGGTTTCACAAAACGACTGAAGTCTATTTATTTGCAGTTGGAGCGCAAATGGATTATCCGCCAGCAACACCAAGTCATCTGCATAAAGGAGTACTTTTATGTGATTGCCCGCAAAGCTTACGCCTCCAGGAAGAAAATCTGATATGGCATCAATGTACAAGGCGAACAGAACTGGGCTTAAAATGCAACCCTGTGGAACACCTGCAGACGTGTCAAACCATTCAGATAACTTAGATCCATCCCACACAGCTGCACTTGATGACGACAAAAAATTTTCATATACTAAAAGGAACTTTCTTGTTACTCCAGGCGATGCCAGTCTGTAGATTAAAGCTTGTCTGTTGACGGTGTCAAACGCTGCTTTAAAGTCTACAAAGCATACATACAGCTTCTTGTTCCTTTCAATATATTTTCTAGCGATACTAGTCAATGCAAAAATGTGATCAATAGTAGAAAAGCCTGCACGGAATCCAGCTTGATACTTGCTCAGACGATTGTTGTCTTCAATCCAAATGGACAGTCTTGAATACAGGATCGTAGCAAGAATCTTTCTGAGAGAATTGAGAATGGAGATTCCTCTATAGTTCTCTGCCATACTCGCGTTCCCTTTTTTAAAAATAGGAAACACAAGCGCTTTGGTAAAACAAAAAGGGACACAAGCATTGTTATATATTAAGTTGAAAAACTCCACTATGTAGTTTTTCAGTTGGTCTGTGGCATTTTTAAAGAATTCAATAGGGATACCGTCACTTCCTGGAGCTTTGTTGTTCTTCATGGTTACCAGAGATGATTCGAGTTCTCTTAAAGAAATTGGACGATCAAGCACAGGTAAAGTTTCGTTCTGTAATGCATAGCTAAAAGTATGAAGATTCTCCTCCGCTGACAGTAGTGTTTTAAAATGAGCAGCTAAAGTTTCCGCTTTGAGAGCAATCTTCGTACTTCGGCTACACCCACCCAGCTCACGAACGTTAGACCAGAATTCTTTGGAGTTTTTGGCGTGCTGTAACCTGATTGCAAGGCTTTTAAGGTAGAGCATTCGTTTCTGGGTGCATAGTTGCTTAGTAAGAGTATCTCCCATATCTTGGGATATCTGAAACCATTGGATACCTCATTAACCTCAAATTGTTAGCTCTGCAAAATGCCAACTGGTATTAATGTTCGAATCCATTTGCACCTTATTAGCACATAATTGGACTTGCATTAGGAAATCGTTAAAAGAAAAAGAAATCCAAAGCATCTAGGTACACCTACTTCTGACTACGCCAATTATTTCCAACAGTGTCCTTTGAAGGTTGTCTACAAATAATGAAAACGTCATAAAATCATCTCACTACCTTCAACGAAACAATACAATTATGCAACTTCTATACACACACACACTAAGTCCTTAATTTTGTGAACAAAATAATTAGAATTTCATTATACTCTCGTATATGAATCCAACAAGAGGCGCCACTTTAGCAGCAACACAGAGTCAAGACTCGTAAAACATGCCGCCAAGCGCAAAGCCACAAATAAACAACAAGAAGCCCTCGAAGCAATTAAACAATTAAATCCGACAATAGGTGCAAGGGACAACAAGCTATCGACCTACCTAACCCAAGATCTCGAGGTCATATGGTAGCCGCTAAAGGTTGTGTGCTTGAAAATGTGTCGCCACAGGACCTGTGTCAGCCGATGCCAGAAACAATGTCACGAACAGAAACAATTGTCGCACTGAAAGGAGTGAGATGCACTCTCACCATAACGAGATGCAATGTAGATGTGAGACGGTGATCCTGACTGCATACATACGAGTAATATAATATAATTTACGATGCTTAATGGTGGCATGGGGTGACATAACCCTTTTGCCGTGTTCATCGAGTGTCCTTGTGCGATTGTTAGTCCGTTTTGTTTACCTGTGTAAATTTTGTTTAGCTGAATTGTTCCGCGGCATAATAATTTCGTTTTTGTCATGCTAATTGTGGTGCTAAAAGCGGATCAAGGACATTGGTGTGATGATGTCGTTATTTTGATCGTTGAAAGGATGCATTTCCACTCCAAAGGAATATGTGAGTGAGGGTGCTCTAGTATACTTATCGAAAATTTTAATCATGACGTTATCCAAGGAGGTAACCGTGGCGAAGACGTTTTACGGCTTGCCACCAGATAATGGGACGATAAGACGATTAAAAATGAGGGAGATACGCATTTTATGCTAAACAAACATTTTAAGAGGTTTCCTTAGCTCTGAATATACTTTCTGAAGTGTGCTAATGTAACTTTCTCTCCGTTGTATGCGAAGAGAAGTTCGATAAAAAGATGTAAATTTCTTGCACTTAACAGAGGGTTCCGCAAGTAATGTGATAATAGATCGCCGTAGAGGCAATTATTCAGGGCGGCGCATAATTTGCTGAAATATTTATACAAATTGAGGATGCCATGACCTAGCTGTAATTGTGTTGGACTACCCGGCTCAAATCCAGAAAGTAACATCTCCCAGGCTTGCTTGCGAATGTCTGAAAAACATCCAAGGTGTAAAACTGTCATGGAAAGCTTCTCAAATTGTCGGTTAAAATCGTGGGTCGAATTTTCGGTGGTAGACATAAAGCTAGGCACACAAAAATTAATGTAGAAGCCGGAGAGAAAAAGGTTTGAGGCTCCATATTTCCAATTCATTTTTTAAACAAATAACCTCTTGACTTTTAATTTTATTAACTTTAGTTTATAGTTTGGTGTTTTGTTTGAGATACAATAGCTTACAGATGACTTTTATCCACTTGGATCTAACGTGCTTAAAGAAGACCATTTTCCATAACTTTTGGTCCAATTTCTGGTCTTAACGCCGAACTTTAATATTGTTGGCCCTTTTCTGTTCTATGGTTCCTAATGTATTTGAAATGTCTGACAAACTGTTTGCACAGGTCACACATTCAAAGTTCCATCCATTCTAAGGCCATACAGGTCAACCCTATAAAAGATACCTACAAGGATAAACGAGCACTCACCAAATTGATTGCCCGTGTCGAAAAAAACCCGTCCGTAGATCGGACTATAGGGCAAAACTCGTCTCTGAGCTGGGAGAAGCAACAGCTTCAACGTTTCGCTAGCTACTCTGAGGACACTGTGTCGAAAAGACAAATAACCGTGAATGACACCATGAGAAGCGCCAAAAAGATAAAAACGGCTAACCCCTCACCTTACAGAACCCCTGATAGGAGATTTATTCAGATGTTGAAAAGACATCTGGAATTCGGGCTAATTGAAGGCAGTGACCCGGACGGAAGTTTTAAACGTGAAAAATGGAGGAAGGTAGAAGTAAAACATGCCTCCAGCTTCCTCAAAATCCTTTGCGACCATCCGGGCTCTGCGCCCATTTGCCGCGACCTAGGTCGCTTTCAGGGAAATATCAAAAAGATTACTTGCCCAGGCCAGATCTGTACAAGATTGCAGGGCAGTGGAAGTTTGGACCAGAGCACAACTGGAGATACTGGAAATGGGTCAGATTGCCAACCGTCCTCGCAATCGTGCGAGAATAAAGTTCAAACCATCCGACCCAAATGACATTTAGGACATAATCAGGTTCAGCAAACCGAGGCAAGGTTGAAGAAGCTAAGGGAGACACCAGAAACATTTGCATAGTTGTAAACGAGGAATCCCTTGCTCCTTTAGCAACTGCCGATGGAGTCATAATTTAGGGTTCAGTTCCATCCTGCTGAACATATATAGGTGCTGTAAATCGCAACCTCAGACTCTCGCTAGTCCTGCACCACCCCATAGGACATAGAAATGGAACGAACATCACAACAAAATCTTCCGTCATCTCTACCGGAGGTCGACCCTATACCGATAAACTCGGGTATGACGGAAACCACATTAAAACAGGATTCACATCCAGATCCCCATAACACTACCTTCTCCGGGGTTGACAGACTTATTGTTGGTGAGTGTTACCGGAAAGCTTATAGAAGAGCACTTCCTAGCGTCCGATTCTAACATCGCGACGCCAACATCACAAACTCTTACAGATTAACCTTCACAACTTCAACTTCCGCCACCCTTTTTCTCCGACTCACAAAGGGAGGATATAGTTCTGATCCAAGAAACCTATGGTCAACAACCTGGTGTGAGGACTAAGAACTCCTGACTACAAACTGCTCTACGTAAGGAACGAAGGTAAACCTAGATCTTCTATTCTTGCTAAGAGATCCTAAATATCTTTCTACTCTCTAATTACAGCAGCCAATAATGAAACACAAGACGACAACTATTGGCTGGTCTCGGCATACTTAGCTCATGACCATGTGGAACCAATACCTCAGGGCAACCTAAGGAACCTTATTGCGGAAGCAGAGAGGCGTAAAACTGCACTTATCATTAGATGTGATGCCAACGCTCATCTTACAATTTGGGGCAGGTCCAACATCAACGAACGAGGTGAGTTATTCTTTGATTATATTCTAGAAACAAACCTCCTCCTCTGTCACTCGGGCTCCATCCCTACTTTCATAAATAGAATTAGAAAAGAAGTCCTAGACATCACGCTTGCCTCCTGTAACATAATCAACCTCTAAAGAGCACTCCTTCTCAGAACACGGATATATCCAATTCAACTTGGATGAAACTCCCCCAGACCAGAACGCTTTTGTAGAGAAATCTTTACCAACAAACATCTCTCTGGCCCCTCATAGAAACCATCTCACGAACTCTGAGCGATGCAAGCTCATCAGCATGCCCTATAAAAAGACCTCGTGGGAAGGCCAAGCCTCCATGGTGGAACTCCATTCTCTGCACTCCTCGAAAAAAATGCAGGCAACTTTTTAAAAAGCCAAGAGCTCCCTATAGATTATAGGTTTGGACTAATATAAGTCGTCTCTCAAAACATGCAAAAGCATGTTGAGGAAGGAAAAAACAGCATCTTGGCGTATCTTCTGTGGTAATAAAGAAGAAATCCCAGAGGCCTCTAGACTCCGTAAAATTCTCTTCATCAATCCAGCTATATGTAGCTACCTGCCTAAACCAGATGGTCAATGGACAATTTCCAGCATGGAAACCATTGACCTACTTCTGGACAACCACTTTCCTGGCAGCTTCTACAACCCCGCGGGTACTAAACCAGAGTGGATCGGTTATCAGTACAAAATAAAAAAAATTGTTGAGCCATCAATAGCTTCCAACAATTTAAATCCGCTGGACCAGATGGTATCATACCTGTGGAACTCCATTAAACCTTATTGCTAGTCACAATGGTAGAAGGATGTTCTACCATTGCGACTAGCCATCATGACCAATTGTCTGACCAATGACCAATTGTCTATGGTTGGTACACATCCCCAAGACATGGACGGAAGTAGAACTTGTGTTCATCCCCAAAGCAGGAAAGAGCTCTCATATAAATCCGAAGGATCTCCTCAGATCAGTCTATTTTCTTTTGCCCTTAAGACCATGGAAAGATTAATTGATATACACCTCCGTACTAGTATAGACGCGATCGCGACCATACTCTCCAACTCCCAACATGCATATTAAAAATGGAAGTCGGTTGAGACAGAGCTTCACTCCCTCGTACGTATCGTCGAAAACTCAATAACAGCTCACTAAATGTTGATTACTCCTTGGGAGTGCTAATAAATCAGCTACTTACACATTGACACAAATCTTGGCGTTTAATCCTCACGTAGATCTGTCAGCTGTTGCACCACACAAGGGGACGTTCTGTCTCCTATTCCCTGGAATCTAGTGGAAAGAGAAGGATGCAAAGTGATTGCCTACGCGGATGACGTGGCAGTATGTATATCTGGGAAATACCTTAATACCCCTAGAGAACTATTACAGAATGGTCTCTCTGTACTCTCTAAATGGACCGCCAGATGTGGTCTCGGAGCGAACCCTCAAAAAACCGAATTTGTACTTTTAACATTACAGAAAACACCGACCACACCATGTTTTGATCATAATTTCAGGACGACCATTCCCAGTCGCCTTGAATGGGAGTCGGATTCGATCGGAACCAATAACTCGATTCACAATGGGTATAAAACAGAATCTGAAGTGGGTGGAGGTGTTTTCTCCTTCCCGATCATTGTAGCGCTTTCTAGGAGTAAATCATGGCAACTAAAGAAGCATTGTCTTGGCTGAAAAGGCACTATATTCACATCTGCAGCGACAGCCAAGCGGCAATCAAGTCCCTGGAAGCCATCTGGTTCAAATCGAAATCAGCCCACAAGTGCCGACTATGTCTTAATGAGATGGCAGAGCAATTCACCATTTACCTCTTCTGGGTGCCGGGCCGCAGAGACATTCCAGATATAGGTATGCCCCTCGCTACATGTAAATTACAGATCGAGCTGGATGCGATCAAGAAAGAAAACCGCTGATGGATAAACGCCACAACGTGTCAAATATTTAGGCAGCTCTGCCCAAACTAACGGATGATTTTTTAGCTGGTTTGGTTTTGGCAACACTGGTTTTGACAGCTGACGTGTGTTTAGTACCTTGTGTCACTGTCAAACAGCTTCAGTTTGGTTTGCAATTTAACCATGGATCGTCTTACAAATGAACAACGCTTGCAAATTATTGAATTTTACTATCAAAATTCGTGCTCGGTTCGAAAAATTCATCGCGCGCTGCTTCCATTTTATGATCGGCATTCTCGACCTTCTGAGCAGTCTATTCGGAAGATTGTGACCAAATTTCGCACCAAATTTACTTTGTTGAACATTAAACAACCAACACGTTTACGTACTGTGCGTAGTGAAGAAAATATTGCGGCCGTATCAGCTAGTGTGACAGAAGACCGCGAAATGTCGATTCGGCGCCGTTCCCAGCAGTTAGGCCTTTGTTACAGCACTTTGTTACATTGGCCGCCTAGATCGTGCGATTTGACACCATTAGATTATTTTTTGTGGGGGTATGTCAAGGCTAATGTCTATAGGGACAAGCCCGCTTCGATTGACGCACTGGAAGCCAACATCCATGCATTCATTCGTGAGATACCGGCCGATATGTGTGAAAGAGTATGCCAAAATTGGACTCAGCGGATGGGCTACCTGAGACGCAGCCGCGGTCAACATTTGCATGAAATTATCTTAAAGTTCTAAACCTCTTAAAAAATCACGCGTTATAACCAGAAGCGCTCCATCTGCTTGACAATGCTGAATAGACCAAACATTAGCACCATAATCGGTGTACTTACAGAACACGGTCCACACGCAAAAAGACTAGGCCTCTTACTCAATGACTTCTGTAGAAATTGCTTGGACGAAGAAGAAGAGAAAAGTATTCTTCACCTTCTCTGCTCTTGTCCAGCTCTCTCCGACAAAAGAAGACTCCATCTGGGAAACTTCTTTGATAATCTAGGTGAACTGGCTAATATCAATATAACAGATCTGAATGGTTCAATTAGGCGAACGAATATAAGGAAAGTCGACAGGTCCATGTGGTACCACAACGGACCTTTATGATCTTAGTGTGCACGCGTATCGCGTGAAGCCACTACAACCCAACATAAGGGTTGAGTTAGGTGAACTCCCCTTCATCTAGATTATTCTCATCAAGTTCGGTCCAAGTAGTGATGCGACAATGCATTATTTTTTGACAATAAAAATCGTTTGTACTGCGTTAACCGCTATCGATGAAAAGATGATAAATCTCAAAGGAAAATTTGTTGGTCTCTTCCAGGATTACCAACCCGTCTCTCAATGGTAGCTTTTAATTGCTCCTTTAGGAAGCCGCTTTTATCATCATTGGAGCCACCTCGTCATTGCCTGTATGATGATCAAATTCTCTTCAAAAGTGAAACCAATTACGACGAATGCAAGAAGTCACACATCCCTTAGTCAAACAAAAAAACCAACTTACTCCTTCCTAAGAACCCACCTAAATCGATTAAATCCCAAACATGAGAGTCGTACAATCCCTCTACTGCCTCCCTATATGCAATGCCTTGACCCGACATTCATAAAAGAGTTGAATTATCATCGTCGAACCGTAAATTCGTTCACGTGTCATCATGAATGTCACTTGTGCGGTAACCACAATCCATTGCAACCACATGCCTAACCTATCCTAAGCACTTTTATATATTCCACTTCACAGAAAATGTGATCCTTTAACAGAAACAAATGTCCTAACCAATATCTCCTATTACACAAGCACACACCGTCTGCGGAAGGATTAAGAGGGGAAAAATCCTCTTTCATAGTAAAGCAGACATAACGAAACCGTACAACTCCCAGAACCAGACATTGCATGTTGCCAGTGATAGACGTCAGTATACCTTCATCCTATCTCACGACCTGCCTTTGAACATACACATATCTAGACCTAAGCCGCATTCACAATTATTATTTCACATTTCACCCGGACACGACTTCGATCCACTCCAAGGATTCTATTGGGACATGAAATTCCCTCACACAACAATTGTACACACATCCGTCCACGTATGCCTAGTGTCCACCCCGGGCCAAGAGTTAAGCTCACTGGTGCCGCTGCTGCCACAGTCGATCCCTACACATGCACGAGGATAGGTAATGCGATATCCTTTTTAACATGACATTTAATTAGAATTCCTTCTTTTGGAGATTACGACGAAAGAGTCAACTCTGCGCGCTGCCCCATACTTATCCGTATAGGTCCTTGGTTTCTTCCTGCGCTCGTACTTTATGTTACAAGATTCCTTCTCACCGCTTACACTGCCTGCCTGGGTGTATGGACTGTACGGATGGGAACAAAAGGAAGTAGCTTTCATTTTACGTATATAAATTAGAAAAGATCCTACAATGCTCCTCCTGGCATTCGACAAGAGAGGTGGACGTTCCAGCTACGAAGGAGCTTTAAATTCGTTCATTATGCCAAAAGGATTCGGGTTCTTTGTTGGCTCTTCAAAAATTTATTGAACATAAAATGTTCTTTCGGGATATAGAGGAGGACGTCTAAAGTAATCCTAGTGGTTAAGGATGGTCCCGACCCCATCCGGCATGGGGTAACCTCTATATTGTGTACATAGTTCCGATATTCAATCGGGTGAATTCGAAAGTGCGCCCCTTAAGATGCGAAAGCATGTAAAAGAGGTCAATTAGGGCGATGCAATGGAGATGATGGAGTATCGGTTGTTGTTCTCAAATTGAATTTGTTTTAAAGTGCTAGGGATACGAGAAAAGATAAAAGTGGTGATGTTTGTATACTGCTTTCATCATGCTGGACAGGGATGCACTTCCGAAAAGGAAGCTTGTTAAAATGTATTAAATCTGAAACATGGTCTCAGATGTGATAGTTGCATCCATTTATATAAAAGGTTTGGATATCTTTTCGATAGAATCACTTCAGAACCAATTACTGAGGTTTGAAAAGGTTTTCTTTTACTTTACATTGGCACGTGGCATTGTTTTAAGGCAACTTATGGACTTTTACCAAATCAGGCTAATGCTTGAAGGGTAATTATGAAGGTTGACGATGAACATTTTCACGGTTTGAGAACTGTATTTTCATTGGAAACACGTGACGTATTTGAAATGGTATATCCTTGAGTTTTCAGCTAGCTGATGCCAAACAACTCCGACTCTCTAGGGAATCAACTCCCCATGTTCTAGGGAAATCTAATTAATTGGAACTGGCCCTCCAGGTTGGAGGATGTGATCTAGGTTAGCTACTCACTCTCGGCAAAAATTATAATTACGAAGCAACCCAGAGCCTCGAAAAGTACAGACTAACACCCATACCATCAGCATCTAATGTCGAGGAACAATGGCAACTATGTCAAGAAACCAGAAAGGATTGAGACCTGTAAGGCTAAGCTACATTTGGGGTTTATAGGCAAAGAAGAAGGAAAGGAAACCTGCTTTTCAGAAAGATCAAGTGATCGAGGATAAAGAGTGGTGATGGTCAAAGCCAAGAACACAAAGCTTGAACAGAATCCTGCCAAAACATGGAAATATCGTTGTTAAGTCAGAGTAGATATTGAAGACCGGCCCTTATACCCAACACCTATTTATCGACTTCAAAGCCCCATACGACAACATATTTAAAGACGAACTGTACAGAGCCATGTCTAGTTTCCGTATACCGCCCAAACAATGGAGAATTACCGCGTTTTAACAGGGTTAGTCCCGTCCCTCGACCGAAACATTCGATACCAAAAAAGGATTAAGAATTACTCTTGCCAACCGGCAATTTAGTATTAAAGCCCTCACTCGAACCACTAAGAAGATCGTATACAAGACCCTGATCATCCTTCCCTTGCTCTACGGCGCTAAAGCATGGGCCGTATCAAAAGTGGATGAAGAGATCCTTGGTCATTTTGAGCGAAAAACTATAAGAGCTGTACAGAGTCAAAAAACTCCTCATTGGACTTTTAAGATGGCTAGGAGATGTAGAGCGAATGGACACCAATCAGACTCGCAGATTCTTTAATTCCCAGCCAGATGTTGGAGACCATTAGTTAAGGACCGGGATAATTGGAGGGGCGTGTTGGTTGAGGCCCAGGCTCATTCGCCACTTATGAAAAGGATGTTACGCCTCCTAGTGTGGCAGGAGTTAGTATAGTGAACTGCCGCGCAGAAAGTATGAGTTCGCCCAACTAACAATTTATCCTCTATAAGGCAAACAAATTCAATTTCCACAAGCAATTATTTCTGTAGGCATTATATTGTACTTGTATGCGGAAGTTGAGCATTTTTGCAGTCGATTGTTTGGGTAAAAGTCTGTTTAAGACATTTTGCAGGAAAATTAACAAGCATAACCGAAATTATGCTGATTTAACTTCTGTAATGTTGCTTTTAAGCTTCCGAAGATGTTTGAATGTGTTCTCTAATGTCGTTCTCTCGACATGATCTGAAGTACGGATGCGTTAGTGAATGGTGTGACCTGTAGCACCTAAAATTTGTGACATTGTCGTTGTGATTGAACGAATTCGTTGTAATTCAACATTGAGTGCGATCATTTGATCGCAATTGTCCAGACGTCTATAACTAACGATCCTTCGTAGCTGCCAGATCGTCATAAGTCTACAGGCCAAAAGTCAACAGTAATATTTTTAGAGGTTGGCTTTACGGGTTTTAAGTATTTAAACTCCCTCTCTGCAAAAAAGTAGCTTACAACAAACAATTTGTTCAGTTTCCATGAGCAACAGCATTTGTGTGGCGCCATTTGCGGTTTCAATGGTTTTCAACTCCGACTTCGTAGACAATCGTCAAATTCCGTATATTTGATTAAGTTTTGATTAATCGTCCTTCAAGTGCCTATGTCTACAGTTTCCTTAGTTAAAACTACCTAGGCGGCCCTCTTCACGGGTTCAAAGATTCCCAGCCAGACGTCTGACGCCGTAGAGGAAGACATGCCTTCAGTGGCGCAACGGTCCTCAAACAACTTGGAGTGCGCAACTGGGGCAAACAATGTAGTTAAAACCTATCATAACCTAAGTTAGGTTAGGTTAGGTTAGGTTAGGTTAGGTTAGGTTAGGTTAGGTTAGGTTAGGTTAGGTTAGGTTAGGTTAGGTTAGGTTAGGTTAGGTTAGGTTAGGTTAGGTTAGGTTAGGTTAGGTTAGGTTAGGTTAGGTTAGGTTAGGTTAGGTTAGGTTAGGTTAGGTTAGGTTAGGTTAGGTTAGGTTAGGTTAGGTTAGGTTAGGTTAGGTTAGGTTAGGTTAGGTTAGGTTAGGTTAGGTTAGGTTAGGTTAGGTTAGGTTAGGTTAGGTTAGGTTAGGTTAGGTTAGGTTAGGTTAGGTTAGGTTAGGTTAGGTTAGGTTAGGTTAGGTTAGGTTAGGTTAGGTTAGGTTAGGTTAGGTTAGGTTAGGTTAGGTTAGGTTAGGTTAGGTTAGGTTAGGTTAGGTTAGGTTAGGTTAGGTTAGGTTAGGTTAGGTTAGGTTAGGTTAGGTTAGGTTAGGTTAGGTTAGGTTAGGTTAGGTTAGGTTAGGTTAGGTTAGGTTAGGTTAGGTTAGGTTAGGTTAGGTTAGGTTAGGTTAGGTTAGGTTAGGTTAGGTTAGGTTAGGTTAGGTTAGGTTAGGTTAAGTTAGGTTAGGTTAGGTTAGGTTAGGTTAGGTTAGGTTAGGTTAGGTTAGGTTAGGTTAGGTTGCAGACCATTTCTTCATCCACTTTTGATACGGTCCATGCTTAAGCGCTGTAGAGCAGGACTGGGGTGATCAGGGTCTTATATATGATCTGCTTAGTAGTTAGAGTGAGGGCTTTACTACTAAATTGCCTTCTTAGCCCGAAGAAACAGCAGTTGGCAAGAGTAATCCTTCGTTAGTTTTCTGACAAAATGTTGTTGTCAGGATTACTAGCGGAGCCGAGGTACACAAAGTCCCATAATACATTAAAGTTATATCTGTCAATAGTGCCGTTCTGTCCAATTCGTCGATGTTGTGTGTCCTTTCGTGTTGACAGCATATACTTAGTCTTACCCTCATTTACTGCTAAACCCATTTTTGCCGCTTCCTTCTCTATACTAGAAAACGTGGCTATGACACCACGTTGAGCCCTACCAATGATATCAATATCGTCGACGTATGATAGTGGTTTCACCGATTTTTGGAAAATTGTGCCTCTGGTGTTGGCTCAGGAGTTTTGCACAATCCTCTCAAGAATCAAATTGAAAAATTCACATGACAGCGCATCGCCTTGCCCAAATCCTTTTTTGGTATCGAATGTGTCGGTGAGGTCGTTTCCGACCCTGATGGTGCAGCGAGAATTCTCCATCGTCATCTTACACAAACGTACGAGTTTGGGTGGTATACCAAAACAAGACATGGCTCTGTATAGTTCTTCTCTATAAATGCTGTCGTATGCGGCTTTGAAATCAATAAATAGGTGATGGGTATCGATTTGGACTTCTTGGGTTTCTTCCAGGATCTGCCGAAGTGTGAAAATTTGATCGATTGTGGACTTTCCTGGCAGTTTTCACTGTCGTTGCCAATATTAAATGGTTCGTTCTGCCTGACAGCGGAATGTTGTTCGTCATCGCCGTTTAACAGTCTGCAGAAGTGGTTCTTCCATATCCTCAGCATCGACTGTGTCTCAACAACTGTTCGAGCCTTGTGGACTTGGCTTTGACGTTTTACACTTTGGTAAAACTTGCGTACATCGTTCCTGGAGTGGCACCTCTCTATATCCTTGATCGCGCGCTTTTCTTGCTCTTTTTTCTTCTTTCTGAAAAGCCGGTGTTCTTCCCTTCTTCTTTGCCTGTAGAGCTCAATGGCAGCTCTCGTCTTCACCTGCAGCTTAGCCTTGTAGGCCTCGTTCTTGGCTGCGAGCATCTGTCGGCATTCCTCATCAAACCAGGGGTTTCTTGCTGGTGGCCGCGAGAAACCTAGCACATCAGTTGCGGCTGATCTAATGGCTTGTTGGCATCGTTGCCATTGTTCTTCGACATTAGATGCTGGTGGTGTGTTGTGAGTCGAGAGGTTAAGGGATACGCTTTGCGCGAAGGTCTTGGCGGTCTCTGGCCATTGAAGTCTTTCGACATTAAATTTTTTCTCAGTATTTCTTTTATTTTTGTGGCGTGGTGGATATCCGCATCCTTACCTTGGCTATAACAAGGTAGTGGTCTGAGTCCATGTTAGCCCCTCGGAATGTTCGGGCATCCAAAATATTGGATGCGTGCCTCTTGTCTATCGCAATGTGATCAATTTGGTTGACTGTTCGTTGATCTGGAGCCCTACATGTCCCCTTACGGATTTCGAGGTGAAGAAACCTTGTGCTGGCTATAGTGGCATTTCGTTCCGTAGCAAAGTCAATTAGCCTAAGTCTGTTACCAGACGTGTTATCGTGAAGGCTGTGTTTTCCGACAATACTGCTAAATATATCTCCTCTTCCCACCTTTGCGTTAAAATCTCCCAGCACGATCTTAACATCGTACTTCGGTGGTCGCTCATAGGTTTTGTCGAAGAGCTCGTAGAAGCAATCCTTAGTTGTATCATATTTTTCCTCCGTCGAAGCAGCAGCGCATATAATGTTTATGCTGTCGAATTTGGCCTTGATGCGGATTGTTACAATGCGTTCGCTAATGTCTTGGACACATAAGACTTCTTGCCTAAGTCTGGCACTTATAACAAATCCGCATCCAAATAGTCGCTGTTTCTGCTCACTATATCACGGTCCATAGTAAATGTCACAGTTTTTCATCCTCTTTTTGCCCGGCCCATCCCATCGTATTTCCTGGATGGCAGTAATATCTGCTTTGTAGCAGTTTAGGGCTTCCGCTAGTTGTTCGCCTGCACCTCTCCTGTCTAATTTTCTCACATTGTAGGTGCAGATACGAACGTCGTTGTCCTTTTTTCGTTTAGCATGGTCGTCAACAATAATATCAGTCCTTTCCGAGGCTATTGGTAGCTTCGTAACATAAGTTTTTTTTTCGTGGGTGGGTAGTTAACCCAAAGCTCAACCCCCAACCTGGAGGGCCAGGCCCTTGTTTTGACCCTAGGACAGCGGGCCGGAAAAATACCGATGTTATTAGCCCATTTTGGGTTATGAGCGCTGCCGTTGACCCATTGAGGGATCCTCCGCCACCAACACTTTTCCAACACCCTGGCTCGGTATTGGAAATCCCTATAGACCTGTTGTTTAAATATGTCGAAGCAGCTCATATAACGATTACAATACCAGTTCGATCAATTTGGAGCTGTAGGCGCCACCGTTGACTCCATCTAGGGAATTCCTCCGCTGCCGCCTGAGAGTGAGTGCTTTAGTGAGAGGACACTCCTCCCCCCTCTGTCGTTTTTGGCGAAAAACTGCTTATGCCATTATTCTAAATACATACCTGTGAAAACATAGTTATTAACTTTCATCAACATCATTAGAACCGTTATCAAGATATTCGCCATTTATTTTTGAGCTAGAACCGCAATTGCAAAAACCTTCTCTGGGAGCATTAAGAATACCCATAGCCTAAAGTGCAGAGTCAATAACTGACTCCAGACTCCAGTCGGGAGACATACTCGGGATATCTCAAAATATAAGAATTTGTAAAAAATCTCAACTTTGAATTTTCGCGCCATCACAATACTTGCCCATACATCGTAGGTATACTTGGTATGTAAAAATCGTCAAAGAGCATTTTCCTTGCAGGATCCCATCGCTCGATAACCATTTTCTTTGAACGGCTGCATCACTTCATAACGACCTCAAATTAACCGTCTGGTGTTTGTGTTGAATTGCTCGTCACAAGCGATGTTTTGGTCGGAATCACCTGTTTGAAATTGCTCTTCCCCCATCTCTCAGAACTAGAGCTATGTGCTGAGATACCAGAACTGAAAATGACGGCGTATGCGATGTGTCGTTTGTGGTCAAGTGCACATCGTGCACACCTGATTGAAACAAAATGAAATATCGGCCATTAACGCGCCATACATCGAGCTTCGCCATTCATTTGTGTGTGTGTAGTTACGCCTAAGAATGGCTGCAAGTAAATACCAAAGCCCCAGTTTGCAAATGATTTACCACCGTACAACAAAAAAAAAACAACTATCTTCTGATTTCAAAATTTCCCATTCCCATATGCAACTCTATCCACAAAACCCGTCCCATAATCACCCATAACTCTCCTATAAAAATTCCACTATACCACCCAAATCGTGTGCGCAACTCACCGCAAACCTTTACCACCACCATTCAATTGCCATTTTTATTTCCAATGCCCGGTGGTGGGGGGGATACCAAAAGTCAACCAATCGTCATCGGCCAGATGTGTCCGACTCTGTCGGTATGCTGTCCATCTAGTTAAAGATTCACATTACGATTAATTTATTGCTAAAAATAAGCAAACGCGCACACTGTTAATGATAACTCGTTTCGTTTAACAAGATCACCTTATGCCTTGTATCGAGTTGTGTCAAAAAGTGAATTGTCACCCTGCGAATCGACGGCGAACGTCCAGAGAGACTCACGCGGACAGACATCAAGGAGGCAACGAGCAACCGAACGAATGACAAAGACGTACGCAGGGGGGAGGCGAGATGCCTGAATTGAAAACCAGCCCATTGATCAGGGCCTGCAATCATCATCATCATCAGCCTCATTGTGATCATCATCATTATTGGCAACCGACCAAGAGTCACAACAACAATCGACGTTGGTGGAGTGTAATTCTTTCATATAGCCTGGCTCCCTGTCGTGATGGATGCGAAGTGCTGATCGCAACGAGCACCGTTTATAGCGCAAATAAAAACTCCCAACAACCGATGAATGCGACAGGTTGTGCTGCCCAAACAACCGGCACCAACAATGCGAGGATGTATGAGTGTATCTGAAAGGGAGAAGATGACGGAATTGGATGGGGAGGCAGGCGAACAACAACAAACGCCAAAACAGCGAAATGCGATGGATTGCACCTGTCCGCAAGAGACACGCGTTTCTTGTAGTCCTAAAAGAATGCGAGGATATGAATTAAAATTCCGAAGAACCTGATTTTATGCAGCATTTGTGCGTTTTGTATCAAGTCCAGTCCGACTTGGAGAGCGGAAGAAAGGATCTTTTGCATTTCATACAGTGCGGGTCAAAAGTATTCATACAGTTGAAATTAAGTGAAGAAATAGAAAAGTGGGTCTGATGGTATTCAATTTATGGCCATAAACTCGTACAGGCTGGGGCAAATAAGAACAACCAGTCTTAAACAGGTAGGTATAGTATTTATATTTTCGATTTTTTTTTTTTTTTTTTTGCATGTGACAATTGAACTTTTCAAAATTTATAATGGACAGTACACAAAAAGGCTTTGGTTTAGACAAATCAAAGATTCCCCAAATGCTTGAGATTGCAGTGAAGTGGTACGTCCAATTTATAAAGTTGGCTCCAAGAAAATAATTAAAAACTACAGACCTGGATATTGGTCTGTAGTTTAATTCATTATTTTCTGCCGGTAATTAAAAAATGTCTAGAAAAAGTATCAAGAAGCAGCTTTATGGAAACTAATTCTATAATTCATGAACAACAGTACGGATTTCAGAGAAACAAAAGTGCAGGAGAATGCTTCTGGGTGAATTTTTCAAATACCATCAATGAAAGCTTGAATAAAATTCATCAAATTCTTGTATTATTTATGGATTTCAGTAAAACTTTCGATACTATCAACCATTTTAAATTACTATTAGCCCTTGAAAAATATCGGAAAACGTCGTCCACTAAGAAACTGCCTGGGATTTCCTGAACATTCTGTCTAAAAAGAAAAAGTCAGCGTCAAAAAAAAAAAACTTCGCGTCTTCCAAAATGGCACAGCCATAATCGTTAGACATATATTTTTAAAGACAACAAAGATAAAGATAATGGAAATCACATACTGCACAAAAATGATTCGTGCCCACATTCAGCTTCTAATCAACCTATAGAAATTTTGTAAACTTTGAGTATCTGGGAGTATTAAGTAACAGCCATTTTTTTCACCTCGGAATTGATGCCGTTTTCAGGATCCCAAACGAGCAAACTCAACTGGAGGAGTTCGACCAAGTGCGTTTTTTCGAAGGGCGAACTGGCCGCGCTTCGTCAGAGTTGTAAAGCGAGCATTACGTTTGAGCGAAATCAATCTACCGACAAACAGAAACCTTACAAACGATGAAATTGACCAAAATTTAGTAAAAATGAATGAGGTCAGATCAATGGATCGAGCTATCCCTAAGGTAACTAGTTCGGGCGACCAGACGGAGAAGTATCGAACGCCAACAATCGATGCACTCCACAAACACAAAAGCAGACTGGTCTCTAGGCTTAAACAGCTGCGTAGACAATTTACTTACAGACAAGACCCGGAGATTCTGACATTGAATTCACTGATCAAAAACCTTAAACAGTTAATCTCGGAGAATTACAAAAAATCTGTAAGTACTGGGGCAAGAAAATTTAGATCATTACGACATTCTATGTGTCCGAATTTCCCAAACGACAGAGAACAGACAGACACTCACGGCTGTTGGTATAAGTCCGGAAAATGTGAATGTTTTTTCACGATCGAAGATCCGCAGGAGAAGGCGAATTCGATAGGCGCTATTTTCGAGACCGTGTATACGGTGAATAGCCCTGTTCGCCCGAATCGCGATATTGACGAAAGAGCCTTTCTGAATCAATTTTATCTACGTACTGAACTCCAAGCTTGGCGATCTGAGAATCACAGTTTTACCGTATTCAATGACGAAAACCCTTCAAATGGTATAGTCGCCAATAGCCAATAGCAAATAGATGAACTGGACATCTTCGTATCACTGAAAAATAAAAAGTCGGCGGTGGAGGACGGTGTCCCAAACGTCGTATTAAGACACCAGCCAGTAGAAGCAGTCGATATTTTCACCACCCTGTTTAACAATGCACTGAATAATGCACATTATCCGGTGCACTGGCAAACGGCGGTGGTACAACCTATGCCAAAAAAGACAAGGCCAAAACAAACCCAGCTAATCTTCAGTCAATAAGCCTTCTGCCGAATATAAGCAAGGTTTTCGAAAAGATAGTCAATAGAGCTCTGTTTAAGTGGGTGGAGGAAAACAAGATTATTCCGGAAAATCAGTTTGGTTTTCGAGCGAGGCATGACACCATGCATGCGGCGTATAAACTAGTGTCCGACATTCAATGGAATAAGTCCAAAAAACAGTGCACAGGGGCCTGTCTGGTTGACTTTGCGAAGGCCTTCGACACCGTATGGTTAGAGGTGCTTTTCTACAAGCTGACCAGACTGGGCATGCGTAAGCCCATTCTTTATATGATTTATGAAATGCTTATGGGAAAGAAGTTCGTAGTCAAATGTGGCAACGTAACTTTGAGTAAAGTCTTTGAAATTAAAAACGGTTTACAACAGGGGTGGTGAACTCCCCGATATTGTTTAACATTTATACAAGTGATCGTGTAGGTTCTCTCAGATAGCGTACGCAGATGATCTAGTGGCGTACAGATCAAGTCCAAAAATCGAGGTCATCAACATACTTTTGCAACGTGACTTCGATCACATTAAGGGATATTGCGATGATTGGAAATTGAGGATCAATTTCCCTCAATATCCAAAAAACCGAAACAATTTTGTGCAGAATCCCATTGCAGAGGGCTTCTTACGATACAAGAAAAACCTGAAAAAATTGCGTATCGACTTCTGTAGGAGCTGCATGGACGAGAAGGAGGAGGAAACAATACTTCATCTCCTTTGTAACTGCCCGGCCCTATCAAACAATAGGAAGCTACATCTTGGAGCTTACCATTTTCAAAAGCTCAGTGCTTTGGCAAAAACGGAAGTGAAAAGTGGTTTACCAACTGATAGTAAGGAGATTGGACAAGATCCACTTAGTATCACAACGGACCAAAAGGGTCTAAGTGTGCTGGTGAACGCTGGCAGCCGCTCAACCTAACCTAACCTACCTCTGGATTTAAACTCACTGAAAAACTACTTTATCGACATTACATTTTTATGCTTAGACGCGTGATAGAACGCTTAACTTTTTTAAAGATTGTATTTTCTCAAGAAATCCTCGAACCATTTTTATGAAATTTTATTAAATTTAAATTTTAAAGCTGTGCGGTAGAGTTTTGCAAATGATCCGTCTGTTTCAACTCGTCGCCGTTTGGGCCAATCGTTCATGTCCAAAAAAGAAAAAAACCTTGCGGAGAATTTTAAAGATCGATCTTTGGATGTATTCATACAAAATTCAAATTGTACAAGCACTGCCACCGTAAGACCACCGACAATGCTTGCAATACGCTAGGCATTCGTTTTGAACAATTAAATGCAAAAATTAATTTTTGAAACTTTTCGACCTTGAGATTTTGATTGGCTTTAGCATAACAATGATACAGCTGTGTCGCTCTCGCGGCCACCAGCAAGAAACCCCTGGTTTGATGAGTAATGCCGACAGATGCTCGCAGCCAAGAGCGAGGCCTACAAGGCTAAGCTGCAGGTGAAGACGAGAGCTGCCATTGAGCTCGATAGGCATAGTTGAAGGGAAGAACACCGGCTTTCGCAAGTTTAACCAAAGTTTAAAACATCAAAGCCAAGGATACAAGGCTCAAACAGAATCCTGTCGAGATAAATAAGGAAATATCGTAGTTGAGACACAGTCGATGATGAGGATATGGAAGAACCACTTCTGCAGACTGTTAAACGGCGATGACGAACAACATTCCGCCGTCAGGAAGATCGAACCATTTAATATTGGCAACGACAGCGAAAACTGCCAACCACCCGACCTGAGTGAAGTGAAGATAGCAATATCTAAACTCAAGCTTAATAAGGCTGCCGGAAATGACGGCCTTCCCGCTGAGCTCTATAAGGCCGGCGGAGATGACTTGGTAAGTAACATCCACCAACTCATAAGCCAAATCTGGTCGGATGAAAATATGCCTGAAGAATGGAACCTCAGCATCGTTTGCCCGATCCACAAAAAAGGAGACCCTCTGAACTGCGCCAACTACAGAGGCATAAGTCTCCTCAACATCGCCTACAAGATCCTATCTGCCGTAATATGTGAACGCCTGAAACCGTTTACCAACAACCTGATTAGCCCTTATCAGTGTGGTTTTAGGCCAGGAAAGTCCACAACCGATCAAATTTTCACACTTCGGCAGATCCTGGAAGAAACTCAAGAAGTCCAAATCGATACCCATCACCTATTCATCGATTTCAAAGCCGCATATGACAGCATTTATAGAGACGAACTGTACAGAGCCATGTCTAGTTTTGGTATACCGCCCAAACTCGTCCGTTTGTGTAAGATGACGATAGAGAATTCTCGCTGCTCCATCAGGGTCGGAAACGACCTCACCGACACATTCGATACCAAAAAAGGATTTAGGCAAGGCGATGCGCTGTCATGTGACTTCTTTAATCTGATTCTTGAGAGAATTGTGCAAAACTCCAAAGCCAACACCAGAGGCACAATTTTCCAAAAGTTGGTGCAACTACTAGCATACGCTGACGATATTGACATCATTGGTAGGACTCAACGTGATGTCATAGCCACGTTTGCTAGTATAGAGAAGGAAGCGGCGAAAATGGGTTTAGCAGTAAATGAGGGTAAGACAAAGTATATGCTGTCAACACGAAAGGACACACAACATCGACGAATTGGACAGAACGTCACCATTGACAGATATAACTTTGAGGTAGTACGGGACTTTGTCTACCTCGGCTCCGCTATTAGCTCTGACAACAACATCTCGTCAGAAATTAAATGAAAAATTGCCAACTGTTCTTTCTTCGGGCTAAGAAGGCAATTCAGTACTAAAGCCCTCACTCAAACTACTAAGAAGATCCCATACAAGACCCTGAACATTCCAGTCCTGCTCTACGGCGCGTATCAAAAGGGGTTGAAGAAATCCTTGGTCGATTCGAGAGAAAAATTCTTCGGAAAATCTTCGGTCCCGTTTGCGTTGACGGGCTATGGAGACGAAGATTCAACCAAGTACTATATGAGCTGTACAGCGACATACCCCTGGTCAAAAAACTCCGCATTGGAGTTTAAGATGGCTAGGACATGTAGAACGAATGGACACCAATTCTCCGGCTCGCAGAGTCTTCGATTCCCAGTCAGATATCGGACGCAGTAGAGGAAGACTTCGCCTTAAGTGGCGCGCACAAGTAGAAACCGACCTCAACCAACTTGGAGTGCGCAACTGGAGGCAGTTCGCTAAGGACCGGGCTAATAGGAGAGGCATGTTGGTTGAGGCCCAAGTTCATCCCGGACTGTAGCGTCAATTAAGTAAGTAGTAAGCTGTGTCGCCTTATACTGGAGATACAGCTGTCAGATACAGCTCATCTGAACACGTTCAAACAAGTAAAGGATTCATGTAATTAGACGCGCTATCATGGGATTTCTTCAATCTTTTTCTAGAACAGATAGTGCGCAGAGTAGGAGTAAATACGGAAATGCGCAGGGTAGGAGTAAATACTATCTTTTTCAAAAAGGCCCAAAGACTGGGGTACACAGACCACATCGACATCATAGGTCGTTCCCATCATGCCATTGTAGAAGCTATTGTGGAAGGGGCTTATCCGAACAGCGGTACTTGTATTTTCCAAGACACTAACCTGTCATTAAAGTCCGTTGCGAGACGTGGTGTTATGTAGGCTCCATTTTTGTGTTGTGTTGGCTCCATTTTTAGATGATATTAACGAAAATGTTGTATGGTTCTTCCTTGCCGTTGGAATCAATTATCACGATTGCAACATCAGACTTTAGTAGTAGATACATGATACATGTTATCAAAGACCTCATAGTAACGGTCCATATTGATATCTTTTGTTTCCTCCTTCGGGGCCTGATCATGTTCCTAAGGAGAGTAAAAGATGACATTAGCATACTAGGCATCAATCTAGTAGACGTCACAACACTGGACAATGTCAAGTTGCCACTGCTCAATTTCTACGCACTTTCTACGACACCCTTGACCCTACTATTGCATCAAAGAAAGTTAAAATCCTTAAAGCTCGATGAAGGTGACGATTTTCCTTAGAATCACCACATATTGGCCGTCTCCAAAATAGTTTCCAAGTACCTCCATCATCTCGATCTATCAATTCAAACTTGTATCAGGACTATCAAGTTTTCTGAACACAGATGGTCTTATACGAGTTGCTCATTGAAGTAAAAATGTGGCAACAGGAACTGTCAGTTAAAAAAAACTCCTATTGCCTGACTAAGCCGCTCGCTAAGCACTCTGCACAAAATTTTCTCCAGTCGAACAAGTACTCCATATGACTTGGTAAACTACCCAACCGACAGTATGAAAACTCTCAACCACCACTGTACTCGTCATTGTACATTCCGTAGAAATGTCGATTTTAAATCGGACGCACGCGTACATGCATCTTGATCAATGTGCATCTGAAGCCAAATGAATTCCGGGGCGGCAATCGAACCATTGCCGCTGAAATAAAAACCACTTATAGTAGGAAACATATACACACTCCAAAAAAAAGTAAGGAAGGGTCCCGGTTAAGAACAGCAAACTCGTGGCACTCACTATCGGTATCCTCGACCAGAGCTAGCGAGATATCCACCGGCCGGCGGTCGTGCATGCATGCAATCATTAACTCGACACAAGTGTCGTTCGGTGGGCAATCCGCAATCTTGTTCTCTATTGTAAGTCCGTGATCTTTAATGCATCACATGGAACTCGGACATAGCTGGTACTGGCTGATGCTGCCGGTGATGCGGTGATGACCATGCCGTAGTACTAGCTCTCGCTGCCAAGGAAGTGAAATCAATTTTCGAAAACGAGTTCCATTAAATGGACATGTGCAAGGCACGTCTCTATATCAACATTACACACCGGAGCACAGCTCCTGATAACTTTGAACGCGAGGAATGTGTGCATGCATTCCAAGTGCAGTGAGTTGGAAGTCTCGCTACGCCTAGTGTGTGGTGTGTTAGATAAGAGGATTCGCAGTAGGAATTTTCAGTTTCGTTGACGGGCTGAACGAGGGACAGGGATGCAGAGATCAGGCTATCCATTTAATATGCCGTAACTTGTGCTCATTAACTTTAAAAAGGATATCTTCTGTGGGGTGATAGATGCCTACATACGCGAGAGTAAATGAGAACGATGTAAGAAACGTGTGAATGACATGTGTACTGCAGTTTGCTTCAGAAGTGTAGTCTCATCGTCCTGAATACGGAAAATCATTCTTAGCGCTGTTAGTTTGGTAGACTAAGGCACAACATTCCTTTATAGTTATGACTTGTGTCGAACAGGTGCTTAGCGAAAATGATGTGATACCTGCGTATGAGTTGAAAGGACAAACACCGCAACACTCTTCGTATCGAGCTTGAAGGATTCAACTTTGAAGACATTCTCTAGTAATGGAGATTAGGTCTAGTGATGCCATGCGTGTAAGTGGTTGGATTGTAAAAGAAATCCCAACAGGAAGCATTCGGGAAACGACTTGAAATGCTTAAGGTGCACTTAAATCCATGCAAAGACTTAGGACATGCGTGTCAACTTCCGCGATGTGGTGTTTGTAGGTGTTTAACTTTTCAGAATAAAATAGACTAAGGATCATCAGCATAAGGTAACTACAGGGTGAGCCCGGAAAGTGCTTAGATTTTACAAATGCCGTAGAATAATTTTTTTAAGCGATATAATTTTCAGTAAATGCACTGGCCTGGTGATTATTACGTTGGATTAGCTACTTACCGCGGGGTTTCTGGTTCAAAATCTGAAAGTGACAACACCTAGGTTTTTTCCACTGCACCACCTCTTACGAAAGTCTGACAAATATCCAAGAGTAAAGGGCCGTCCATCATCTAAACCTGTATCTGTTTCTGAGTAAAAACTTGAAAACGAGGCAGCCCGTAAGCGCTTACAGAATGTGTATCTTCGTGAATCTGTAGCTTGAAGTTTAATAGAGAGTAACTTCATGCAAGATATTATGTATCTCTCTTTTGATAGAAATGTAAGACACAAGCTACAGATATGTATTCTGGGCAGGCCTTAACACTGTTATGAGAAGCTTCTCAAATTTGAATTTCGGATTCGGGTTAAATAGGAGGCTCACGCAAATAATGGGCGAGCTAGGTTTGAAGCCTATGGGCCGTATGATATATCTAAATATACGTTTTTCTCTTCCAAAGTATAGCCTTGGAAAATTGGATCAATTGGTGCTTCAGGATAGTGATGCGATTATATGAGGACACAAGCGTTCTCACTCTAGCCTCTGACTATCAACTCCTACTCTCACCTCCACGCTGGTGACTGGTGAGTGCCTAGTACCTCGACTGGAGATGGGGTACCTGTGAAGGTCGTTGGTGGCAGCAAACGAGAGAGTGGGGAGGAGTGTCATCTCACTAAGGCGCACTCACTCTCAGGCAGCAGCGGAGGAATTCCCTAGATGGAGTCAACGATGGCGCCTACAGCTCCAGTTTGATCGAACTGATAGTGAAATCCCTATATGAGCTGCTTCGAAATATTTGAACACCAGGTCTATAGGGATTTCCAATACTGGGCCAGGGTATTGGAAAAGAGTTGGTGACGGAGGAGCCCTCAATGGGTCAACGGCAGCGCTCATACCCCAAAATGGGCTACTGACATCGGTATTTTTCCGGCCCGCTGTCCTAGGGTCAAAACAAGGGCCGGGCCTCCAGGTTGGGGGTTGTGCTTTGGGTTAACTACCCATCTAAGGGAAAAACTATTGTTACGAAGCAACCAATAGCCTCGGAAAGGACTGATGTTATTGTTGACGACCATGCTAAACGAAAAAAGGACAACGACGTTCGTATCTGCACCTGGAATGTGAGAACATTAAACAGGAGAGGTGCAGGCGAACAACTAGCGGAAGCCCTAAACTGCTACAAAGCAGACATTACTGCCATCCAGGACATACGATGGGATGGGCCGGGCAAAAAGAGGATGAAAAACTGTGACATCTACTATGGACCGTGTTGTAGTGAGCAGAAACAGCGACCAGTTGGATGCGGATTTGTTATAAGTGCTAGACTAAGGCTAGAAGTCTTATGTTTCCAAGACATTAGCGAACGCATAGTAACAATCCGCATCAAGGCCAAATTCGCCAACATAAGCCTTATATGCGCTCACGCTCCGACGGAAGAAAAAGATGATATAGCTAAGGATTGCTTCTACGAGCTCCTCGACAAAACCTATGAGCGACTACCAAAGTATGATGTTAAAATCGTGCTGGGAGATTTTAACGTAAAGGTAGGAAGAGAAGACATCTTTAGCAGTACTGTCGGAAAATATAGCCTACACGACAACACGTCTGGCAACGGACTTAGGCTAATTGACTTCGCTACGGAACGATATGCCACTATAGCCAGCACACGGTTTCCTCACCTCGATATCCACAACCGATCAGGTTGTTTACCAAGAACCTGATCGGCCCTTATCAGTGTGGTTTTAGGCCAGGAAAGTCCACAATCGATCAAATTTTCACACTTAGGCAGATCCTGGAAAAAACCCAAGAAGTCCAAATCGATACCCACCACCTATTTCTCGATTTCAAAGCCGCATACGACACCATTTATAGAGACGAACTATACAGAGCCATGTCTAGTTTTGGTATACCGTCCAAACTCGTCCGTTTGTGTAGGATGGATGGAGAATTCTCGATTCACCATCAGGGTAGGAAACGACCTCACCGACACATTCGATACCAAAAAAGGATTTAGGCAAGGCGATGCGCTGTCAAGTGACTTCTTTAATCTGATTCTTGAGAGGATTGTGCAAAACTCCAAAGCCAACACCAGAGTCACAATTTTCCAAAAGTCGGTGCAACTATGGGTTTAGCAGTAAATGAGGGTAAGACTGACAACAATATCTCGTCAGAAATCAAACGAAGAATTACTCATGCCAATCGCTGTTTCTTTTGGGCTAAAAAGGAAATTTAGTAGTAAAGCCCTCACTCGAACTACTAAGTAAATCCTATATAAGACCCTGATCATCCCATTCCTGCTCTACGGCGCTGAAGTATGGACCGTATCAAAAGCGGATGAAGAAATCCTTGGTCGTTTCGAGCGAAAAATTCTTCGGAAAATCTTCGGTCCCGTTTGCGTTGACGGGCTATGGAGACGAAGATTCAATCACGAACTATACGAGCTGTACAGCGACATACCCCTAGTCAGAAAACTACGCATTGGACGTTTAAGATGGCTAGGACATGTAGAACGAATGGACACCAATACTCCGGCTCGCAGAGTCTTCGATTCCCAGCCAGACGTCGGACGCAGTAGAGGAAGACCTCGCCTTAAGTGGCGCGCACAAGTGGAAACCGACCTCAACCAACTTGGAGTGCGCAACTGGAGGCAGTTAGCTAAGGACCGGGCTAATTGGAGAGGCATGTTGGTTGAGGCCCAGGTTCATTCCGGACTGTAGCGCCACTTAAGTAAGTAAGTAAGTAACATCATGCAAGATACAAGCTACAGCTATGTATTCTGGGCAGGCCTTAACACTGTTGTGAGAAGCTTCTCAAATTTGAATTTCGGATTCGGGTTAAATAGGAGGCTCACACAAATAATGGGGGAGCTAGGTTTGAAGCCGTATTGGCCGTATGATATATCCAAATATACTTTTTTAAATTCTCTTCCAAAGTATAGCCTTCGAAAATTGGATCATGTATTATGGCCAGGGTCTTACTTTATGACCCATCGTGCACGAATACTCATACGTCCTTCAATGATTCAAGACCACTAAACGAATTTAAGTGCTTTTTTCAGTGAAGTGTCTGTGGCTGTATACACGACAGACTTTCGTCCAAAAGATTCCGAACAGGCTTCCAGCTGTCTAAGAAATATATTTCCATTCAGTAATATGTCGGTTGGTCTTTTAAAACGATGCATGGTTTGATCTACCTGTTCGTTAAGAATTTTGGCAGGAACAATGACGTCCATTCACAATCGAACCTTTTTTCTTAATATAAGGCCGAGTAAAACAGACACCAAAATCTTTTTAAAGCTCAAAGAATTTGATGTTCAATCTCCTTTTATATTCGTCATCTTCCTCCTAAGATATGCAGATTAGGCTCGTCTCCTCATATGTTGAGGTTGACGGAAGATCTGCTAAACCTGATTAATAGCTCAGAGGTATTGCTGAATGAGCATGTCGACTAACAGGTGGGTTTTTGGCAAGATTTCCGGATTACGAGCTGCATATGACGCCACTGTTTTTTGTGCTCTGGAACTCATTCGAATTGTTCTGCATTTGTGAACGAAAAAAGAACAAATATAGGGCTCGTCTTTGCCATTTCCATATTCACTCGTAGAGAGACCACTTCCTCGTGAAATGCGTCCTTTTGGATCTTCCTGAATAGCCAGGCCTCAGAGCGAACGAATTCCCGTGGCGTGACGAAAATCTCCTTGTCGACTTCTTTTCGCTGGCATATGTCCTTCAAGGGTAGAAGGAACGCCATAACTTTAACGGCCGATGTCAATCTTCCTTTAAACCGAGGCCGCAATTATTCATAAACGGAGAAGCTTACTTCCTTGCCCCACTCATGTACAAGAATTCTTACATCGTTCTCTACGCCGAACTCTAGTACTTCATCCGCTCTACCAGGTGTGATTGGCCATTCCTCAACCGGTCTTAGAGGAGAGACCAGGTCTTTAAACCAACGCGCCTCCTGATTCCTGATCGCCTTGTCCGTCCACCTTGTCTCATCATCAGCCACATTGTCGACTGTCCTCACGTAGAACCATTGTCTTTCTCATCGACGAAATGACTAAATAGTTCTTAGAGTCATCGGGGTTCCATGAAACATACCGCCGATGAATTCTAAGTCAATCAATGTTCTCTAACTCCGTCACGAACATAATCCCCTGGTCTCGTAGATCCCTTGATACTGGTTCGTCTCAGTCAAACCATTCTCTCCAGACTTCTTGAAGAACAATGCTACCATGGACGAAATATATAGATACACGCATAACGGCTCTGAGTATCTACCTCTTTGACACTTTGAAATCTGGCAGCCTTATCATGTCGAACAGTCGTCATCCAGCACTTGGTATGTAAAATGATCCACCGATGGATGCCAAAGCATCCCTAAGACCTTGGTGACAAAATCTTCTGACTCGCTTGGATCAATACTCACAAGTTTGGGGTTGGCATGACTCTCCGGCATCTTCTCTAGGAACTCTCGACTATTTGACTGCACGCCAACATGACTGAAACCCATTGTCTTGCAGATCTGAATGGCGTTTCGAGTTACTGTGAATGTCTGCTCCACCGTGTCATGTCTATTGAAGTAGCCGTACACGTAGGTCCTCTTCGCCAGTCCGTCTACAGCTTCGGGGTACTTGGACTGGAAGCACTTCGCATGCTGGTTCTTCACAAACTGTGATGATGTCAGCGGGCACCTAGGACCAAACATCATGACTTCAAAGATAACCTAAATGATTCGCAAAGAGGATTGTAGCCTTCTCGTATGTTTTTATTCCATCACATCGACCTGCACTTTTTGTAAATTCATAAAATGAACCATTCTAGGGTTCGTCTTCATAATCGCATGACTTTTACACAGCCCTATATCCTCCCCCATTAAAATCTTAAGTAACAGATACTTCAACTCTTTAAATTCTCCAGGCTATGCCTTTCGTATCTGTACCCTATAATGAATATAAACAGTTTGCAGTTATGCCGTAAATATTTAATTTAAATTAATTGAAGCAAACAATGTTAAGCCAAGCCTGAACCACACAACGGCTACACTATTAGTTTTCCATTGAAGTTCAAATCCTTTCTCTTGGACAACGCATTGTTCAAAATTATCGACAAAATATTGAATAACTTTACATTAACTTGGGTTTAATTCCGACTGATAGGATTACGTATCAGGACTATTACACTTGAGTCCTCAGGCTAAACCGATGTGGATTACAAACAAGATATTGTCGATTGCACTTGGATATGCATTCCGATGAATTTAATTTCATTTCCATCCTACCGTATCCGATCACTGAAGCATTGTTCCGGTATAGGTACGTACGTGTGTGTATATTATTGTCCCATCACCATCGCATTATGATTATCTGACCACACATGTTGTGTGTCAAAGTATGCCTTGCAACCGCACCGTCTCGGCCTAGAATCAAATCAGAGCGAGTAATTATCCGATTTAATTGTGGGAATTTAATTAGATTGAACAGAGACCTAGATGATGCTGATGACGATGACGACAAATGGAAACAGAAGTATGCCCCCAAATGTATCTCCAATCCAATGCCAGGGCTGAATCTATATTGACCCCACGGATACTGGCAACGCATGGAATTAGCTGGGATGCGCTATTATTAATCAATTTGTCGGATTCTAGCACGTTATGGAATTTGATTTGTTTGCGTTAATCCTACAATTGCACTTCGACTATGGTGGTCGTCATGTGCCTAATGGGCCTGATGAAGATATTTACCACAATACAATGAGGCTTTGGCGTTTGGAGGAGCAAAGCAGGTCGCTGACCTGGTTCTAAGTGGAATTTTATTAACCATTTGTACTGTAATTGCCATTTGTTGAGGTGGTTTAAGCCTTGACCGTCCGCCATTGCATAAGCAAAGATGAATTTAGAACTTGAAAGAAAATGAGTAGGGTTATGACCACCTTTGTTCAGACAATAGGAACACCGATAAATAAAGGCAGACCATGACCTGAGAGGTTGAAAAATTAACAAAAACTAAACCGCTTACATAACGATGATGCACTTTGGGTAAGCTCGTGTTAAAAAATTCTAAGGAAGATCGACTACAGGCTGGTAGTTTCACAATCTACAGCTTCATTAAAGGTTTGAACTTCAGGGTGATTGTATGTTCTAGAACGAGGGTAGATTCTGATTGGATTTAACTTGGCAATGCCCAGTAGTTGTAACTCTGACTAAACATCAATTTTGCTTTTTTTACTACCAAGTGGTAGCCATCGGATACTGGTCTCATTCAACCGGATTTGACTTGCTAAACGATAAGTGCGAGTGTTGATAACATGACGAAAAACAGTAAAACTATAAACAGCCTGGTCAGAATGGCATGGAAAGAATACCCAGACTGCTGTCCCAGGTGAACCTAGATGAGCTGCTTCGTCATATTTCGACAACAGGTTATCTAGGAACCTCAAGCGTGAGTCAGGCCCCTTGAACAGAGATGGTGGCGGGTGAACCGAAAGGCCAAAGGGAGCGCTCAATTCCGTAGTGGATACTGATGGCCTCGTGTCCTAGGGGTATCAAATAAATTGGAACTGGCCCTCCCGGTTGGGGGTTGTGCCTTGGGTTAATTACCCACCCATAGAAAAAAACGTCGTTACGAAGCAACCAATAGCTTTGGAAAGGACTGACGACCCTGCAAAACAATAAAAGGACAACGACGTTCGTATCTGCACCTGAAATATGGGAACAGGAGAGAACAGCGAACAACTAGGGGAAGCCCTAAACTGCTTCAAAGCAGATATTACTGCCATCCAGGAAAAACGATGGGATGGGCCGGGAAAAAAGAGGATGAAAAACTGTGACATCTACTATGGACCGTGTTATAGTGAGCAGAAACAGCGACTATTCGGATGCGAATTTGTTATAAGTGCCAGACTTAGGCAAGAAGTCTTATGTTTCCAAGACATTAGCGAACGCATAGTAACAATCCGCATCAAGGCCAAATTCGCCAACATAAGCCTTATATGCGCTCACGCTCCGACGGAGGAAAAAGATGATACAACTAAGGATTGCTTCTACGAGCTCCTCGACAAAACCTATAAGCGATTACCAAAGTACGATCGTAAATCGTGCTGGGAGATTTTAACGCAAAGGAAGAAAGAGAAGACATCTTTAGCAGTACTGTCGGAAAATATAGCCTACACGACAACACGTCTGGTAACGGTCTTAGGCTAATTGACTTCGCTACGGAACGAAATGCCACTATAGCCAGCACACGGTTTCCTCACCTCGATATCAATAAGGGGACATAGCAGTCTCCAGATCAACGAACAGTCAACCAAATTGATCACATTGCAAGAGGCACGCATCCAGTATTTTGGATATCCGAACATTTCGAGGGGCTAACATCGAGTCGGACCACTACCTTGTTGCAGCCAAGGTAAGGATGCGGATATCTACCACGCCATAACAAACGAGAAATACTCTGAAAAAAGTTAATGTCGAAAATCTGCAATCGCCAGAGACCGCCAAGACCTTCGCTCAACGAGTATCCCTTAACCTCTCGATTCACACCATACCACCAGCATCGAATGTTGTAAACGATGCCAACAAGACATTAGATCAGCCAAAACTGATGTGCTAGGCTTTCTCGCTCAAACCAGAAAGAAATGCCGACAGATGCTCGCAGAACGAGGTCTACTAGGTTAAACTGCAGGTGAAGACGAGAGTTTCCATTGATCTCTATAGGCAAAGAAGAAGGAAAGAACCCCGGCTTTTCAAAAAGAAGAAAAACGACCAAGAAAAGCGCGCGATCGAGGATATAGAGAAGTGCCACTACAGGAAAAATGTTCACAAGTCTTACCAAAGTGTAAAACGTCAAAGCCAAGAACACAAGGCTCGAACAGAATCCTGACGAGATGAAATATCGTAGTTGAGACACAATCGATGCTGAGGATATGGAAGAACCACTTCTGCAGACTGTTAAACGGCGATGACGAACAACACTCAGCTGTCAGACAGAACGAACCATTCAATATTGGCAACGACAGCGAAAACTGCCAACCACCCGACCTGAGTGAAGTGAGGATAGCAATATCTAAACTCAAGCTTAATCAGGCCGCCGGAAATGACGTCCTTCCCGCTGAGCTTTATAAAGCTGGCGGAGATGACTTGGTAAGCAACATCCACCAACTCTTAAGCCAAATCTGGTCGGATAAAAGTATGCCTGAAAAATGGAACCTCAGCATCGTTTGCCCGATCCACAAAAAAGGAGACTTTCTGAACTGCGCCAACTACAGAGGCAAAAGTCTCCTCAACATCGCCTTCAAGATCCTATCTGCCGTAATATGTTAACGCCCGAAACCGTTTACTAACAACCTGATCGGCCCTTATCGGAGTTGTTTTAGGGCAGGAAAGTCCACAATCGATCAATTTTTTACGCTGCTGCAGATCCTAGACAAAACCCAAGAACACCTAATCGATACCCACCACCTATTCATCGATTTCAAAGCCGCATATGACAGCGTTTATAGAGACGAACTATACAGAGCCATGTCTAGTTTTGGTATACCGCCCAAACTCGTCCGTTTGTGTAGGATGACGATGGAGAATTCTCGCTGCACCATCAGGGTCGGAAACGACCTCACCACACATTCGATACCAAAAAAGGATTTAGGCAAGGCGATGCGCTGTCATGTGACTGCTTCAATTTGATTCTTGAGAGGATTGTGGGAAACTCCCGCCAACACCAGACGCACAATTTTCCAAAAATCGGTGGAACTACTAGCACACGCCGACGATATTGACATCATTGGTAGGACTCAGCCTGGTGTCATAGCCACGTTTGCTAGTATAGAGAAGGAAGCGGCAAAAATGGGTTTAGCAGTAAATGAGAGAAAGACCAAATATGTGCTGTCAACGAAAGGACACACAACATTAGCAAATTGTACAGAACGTCACCATTGACAGACATAAATTTGAGGTAGTTCGGGACTTTGTCTACCAAGGCTCCGGTATTAACTCTGGATAAACGAAGAATTACTCTTGCCAGCCGCTGCTTCTTCAGAATAAGAAGGCAATTAAGTTGTAAAGCCCTCACTCCAATACAAGATCTTGATCATCCCAGTCCTGCTCTACGGCCCTGAAATTTGGACCGTGTCAAGAAAACCTTGGTCATTTGGAGCGAAAAATTCTCAAGAATGGAAAGTCTTCTTGGAAATTTATGTTCAAGAATTTTCTATGTAGCATCACATAAGATAAATACTGAATATTGGTTGACCATTGACGGGACGTTAGGAATCTGAACCTTCCACTTTAAATATATTTTCTAAATATCCGATTTTAAACCCTGCAACACTTTCAAATTTATGTCAGTAATGGTGACTGCCTTGGATACTTTGAGAAGTATATTTGTAAATCAACTAAGTCCTAAGCACTTCAAAAACTCCATTTGCCTCCATCGCTTAATTAACCCCAAAACTAAGGCGACAATATTCGTAGAGACCAACTTGCCAGTAGTGCGCAACTCTTGTCGCCTTCAGGCCTTTGTCTCTCGTTGAAAGACAATTGGATTTGATTGTTATCATGCTCACTCGTACTTGGGAATAAATCACCTAACTTCATGAAATAGTTGGCAGTAGGTAATTATGCGGAAACCAAGCGAAGAGTTGATTCACTTCGGCAACAGCCACGCAAATTGTCTTCTTCAGCCTCTACGTTGACAATGGTACACTCTTCCCAAACGTTGGTCGAGGGGCACAAATTAAGGCCCCCAAGGCGAAAATGCAACTATTTGGTGTTTTGTAACCGCATAGAGAGACAGACATGTGACAAATTGCCTTTGAAGATGATTTCATGGGGCTGCGTTACTTTCCACGGCTTGACGCTTTGATTAGATCTGAATTGTTGAATTCACGGTGTCTTAGGTTTTGTGCTTAATTTGCAGAATGAGATTGTTGCATAGGAGGTGTGTATAAATGAAATTTAAGGTTAAATTGATTTATGATGAAAAAATCCCCACTTAGATACAAAGCTTAATATCGAATGAATATTTGAAAAAAAAACTACGAAATCTGAACCGACATAAATTGGCAAACGAATTTTTAAGGGGATCTCTGTTAAGCTTGAACTAAATTGAGTTTTGTAAATAAATATGAAACGTAATTGGATTTTTTTTTAATAAAATCAAAAAGCAAATACATTCACAAAATGCCGACTGACATCTGTTCAATGGAAGTATCTTTTTAATTCGTAGTTGGCATGCAATTGATTAAATGTAGGTACATGTAGGATGTAGATATAAAATGCGATGAACATGTTTTTTTTTTTACCGTTTCCAATGCAAAATATGAAAGCTGCATTGATTGAAAATACATTTTTAAATTTTAATCCTTTATATCCTGCGAAATATAAAGGAGGGCTCAGTGGCGCGATGGTTAGTGCGATGAACTGCCGCGCAGAAGGTCTGGGTTCGATTCCCAGCCATAGCAACACCTAAATGATTTTTCACTGGCCCTCCTCTCGTGATGATCTGACAAATCGTCCGAGTAGTATCAATTGTCAAGAATAGCTTATCTCAACTTAGCCGTTCGGAGTCGGCATAAAACAGGAGGTCCCGCCATCGTGCAAGAAGTACACACGCACACATGAATGGTTGTGAGAAAGCTAGGCCCTGGGTACTAACGAGCCTGTTGCGCCAAAAATTTGTTTTGTTTATATCCTGCGAAATGAATACATGAGTGCAAATTGTTTATATCTATTTGTGTAGGTAGTTTCAAACGAAATTAAAGTATTTGGTTCTTTAGTGGAAAGATAGATTGCTTGAAACAACATCAATGGTATGCAGTGCTTGTTCGATTTTTTTTTAAATCGAGTGTGAGTTCCAATGCGGTAGTTGTGACACTTAATTCTGGTTAATTTCTTTCTCTCCCTCTCTGTTTCCTACCTCCAGCTTAGTGAATTCATCTCATTGGGAATACGCATACAAGATGACTTCAACTGGCATAAAACCGATTTAAATGTCAGTTGAACACATCTCTTATGATGTAGGTAGAGAGTACAATACCGAATTTCATTCTACGGGAATACCAACATACTGGCCAACTGATGTTAGAAAAATACCGGATTTGATCGATTTTTTCATTGTAAAAGGTCTGCCGTCCAATCGAATCAAAGTTGAAGAATGATTTGATCTTTCCTCTGATCATTCTCCAGTCATTTTAACAACGAGCGAGTCACTGATTATAAATGAAAAACCACCCAGATTAACAAACGGGAAAACCAATTGGGAAGGTTTCAAAAACGTTATTGAAAATAATATCCGACTGGGTGTACCGCTTAGAACCCCATTGGAACTCGAAGTCGCGGTTGACTCCTATATCGATACCATCCAAAAAGCAGCATGGATACTCCTCAATAGAACAAAATTGTGAGCTAACGTAAAACTAAGTACCCCCGAGAAATACAAGATTTAGTAAGACAAAAAAGAAAAGCTCGTAAGAGATGGCACCAAACTCGTGCCCCGCAAGATAAAACACATCTCAATCGGTTGAGTAATTTGCTATTTTATTTATTTATTTTTATTTATTTATTTATTCTTGAATACTTAAAAACAGTAAGATACAATATCTTATGAGTTAGTTTTCAGCTAATTTTGCAAAAATTGAGCTAACAGATTTTAAGAAACTAGTTTTGATTTTCAATTACTTTTAATTTATATGTTTAATTTAATAATCTACGAATTAATAGAGAAGTGAGACTTTAAAACTCTTTTTATGCTGGTTTTGTTCTGTATTTCCTTTATGTAACGCGGTAAAGAATTCCACAGACGAACGGCGTTGACAAAAAATTGGCGCTCAGATGTTAGGAATGAACAGCGAGGATGAATTAATTGATGAGATCTATTAGATGATGCTTTTCTCAATCTATCAAAACAATAATGTGGTTGGTGGGTTAGCAAAATATCCGAAAGCAACGTTAAAGTGCGAAGTTGAAGATAACTTTCAAGTGATATACCAAGCGGACGAGTGGTAAAACCAGATAGTCTGTCATACCTTTTCAACCCATAGATATAACGCACAGTGCTATTGAAAGCAACATTCAGTTTTCTTTTGCTTGCAGAGCTGCAGTTGCAAAAAATTTCGCATCCGTACATCAATATCGGGAATATCAGTGTTTTAGCTACAAGTAAACGTGTGCTTACTGGGGTGAAATACTGCGTTACCCAAAGTGTTCGCAGTACACCATATACTTTTCCGACGAGTGAATTTATATGATTATCCCAAGTCAGATAGCGATTAAATGTCAACCCAAGATTTTTTGCAGTTTCGACGTATTCGATAGGAGCATCGCTCAACACTATCGGAGGAAAATATGAAATGTTATGCTTTTTTCTTGAGACTACCAAGCATTTTGACTTTTTAGGGTTCAAGATAAGACCATTTGTTCAATTTTCTCTAAGTCCTCATTGACACTTAAAGCGCCATGCTCAATTAGCCCGAGGGGGCAGCTCAAGTACAATTGGACGTCATCGGCATACATATGTAATGAGCAGTTCTGAGTAACTGTTGGGAGTTCATTTACATAAATAGAAAATAAAAGAGGACGAAGAATGGAACCTTGTGGAACACCAGTCACGTTTGGCAGAAAATTTGATAATTTGTTGTCACCAACTAGAACTGCTTGCTCCCTCTGTGTTAAGTAAGAAAACATTAGCTTAGTGGCAGATGAAGTGAAGTTGAATTGGTGCATTAGTTTATTACAAAGGTTGGCATGGTTGACAGTATCAAAAGCTTTCGAGAAGTCAAGCAATACCAAAAAGGTAACTTCATCTCTATCCAATGCCTGTCTAATATCGTCAGTAACGCTCAATAAAGCAGTAACACAACTATGCTTTTGACGAAACCCGGATTGCTTCGGGGTGAGTAAATTATTTGCTTCCAGATAAGTACTGATTTGCTTTTGTAATACTCTTTTGAATACTTTTGATAAAAAAGGCAAGATTGAAATCGGTCGAAATTCATCACCTTTAGCACTTTTAGGAATAGGTAAAATTTTTGCTAGCTTCCATATATAAGGGTATTCACTTGACATCAAGATTGTATTAAGAATGAATGTTATGTGCAGCAAAACAATCGGCAAAATAATTTTTAAAAATGAGGGATTCATTTCGTCAAGTCCAACAGCATTAGATTTAATAGAAAGTACGCTTTCAACGACATCAGCACTACTTACTGCTTGAAAAGAAAATCCAGGTCGATCTTCCTGATTAAAAAACGAAATACTAGTTTTAAAAATCGACGAGGGTTTTGAGATAAATTTTTTGTTTAACTCATTACCATTAATTTCGATACTTTGCCCGGTTATCAAATTCTATTAAAAATTTTAAAAACCATGCAGTAGAAACTTATCTGCAAAGCCTAACCGCTGGAAAGGAATCGAATTATTCGCTCTGAAAAGCAATTAGAGTCATAAAACGGCCAAAAATCGCTGTGCCGCCAAGTAGGGTAACTCAAGACGTTTGGGCAAAAAGCGATAAGGAAAAAGCTGACGTTGTTGCGTCACATCTTGAGGAAACATTTAAGCCATTTGATGATCCGGCCCAAAATGAAAACATTAATATATTCGAGAGTACAACCGATAATAATATAGTAAGACTAGCTAACCCGGCAAACGTTGTTTTGCCACCCTTAACAACATATGCTAGATAAGTCGAATACTTAGTTGCAATAGATATACAAAATGGGTGGTGGTTTTAGTGAGTAAAAATTTTACACTACTTTCGGCACGTGCTCATCTTGTCTATGAAGATTTCCACCAGCCCACGGAAAAAAACAGCTCTTGTGCGGAAGCCCACTCTTACAAATTTCGATGATCAGACGAGAACCGATATTTTTTTGAAGTGTAACTTCTTTGGGCTCGTCGGGGTAAATCCAAAGTCACATGAAACGAAATTTCAACACGAAAAGTAGGCAGGGGAAGGCTAGCGTGGTGGGACAACGTCGGGCAAACAACAAGAATAATAAGAAAAAAAAGTTGTTTCAGAAAAAGAGACTGAACATATGTGCGACGAACAAAAACATGCGAGAGCGTAAGCATAAAAGAAGCATTCGGTAGTGAATGTACGGATTTTACGGCCAAATCATGCTGGTGTGTTTTTTTTCTTGGCGAGTGGACAGCGCAGACGAAATATGTGTTTCGTCTGTGTAATTGTGTGTGTTTTGCTTTTGATGAGGTGTGACATGTGGCAATACATTTTTTTGCCTTGAGATGATGGGACATTTCAGAGCGGTGCATGTGACATTTGTATTGCCCATTTCCTCATGTGTGAGGTACCCATCACTCCCTAGGTTTATTTTGCACCGGAAGGATCTGAGATTTTTTTTTATTTGCATTTTTAATCATATAGGGGTAAGAATGACAAAGTTGTATCTAAGACTACTCTGTACTACTTGCTTACTTACTTAAGGTTAAGTGGCGCTACAGTCCTGAATGAACCTTGGTCATAACCAACATCCCTCCTCAATTTGCCCAGTCCTTAGCTAACTGCCTCCAGTTGCGCACTTCAAGTTGGTTGAAGACGGTTCCTACCTGTACGCGCCACTTATGGCGAGGTCTTCCTCTACTGCCTCCGAGGTTTGTCTGTGTATCAGAGACTCTACAAGCCGGAATATTGGTCTCCATTCGCTCTACATGTCCTAGCCATCTTGAACGTCTAATGCGGAGTTTTTTTTGAAGAGGGGTATGTCGTTGCACAAATCGTATAGTACGTGGTTAAATCATCGTCTCAATAGCCACGGGACAGAAGATTTTTCGAAGAATTTTTCTCTCAAAACGACAAAGGATTTCAGCTTCAGCTCCGTAAACCCTGACTGGGGATTGCATAGGACTTCCTTATTAGTTCGACTAAGGGGTTTTACTGCTAAACTGCCTTCTTTCCCCAAAGAATCGGGGGTTGGCAATGGCAATACTCATTCTTCGTAAGAGATTTTTTTATCGTCACCCTACACATATGGACGAATTTGGGTGGTACACCAAAACTAGACACGGCTCTGAATAGCTCGTCTCTATAAATGCTGTTGAATGCGGCCTTAATATCAATGAATAGGGGGAGGGTGTCGATTTGGACTTCTTGGGTTTTTTCCAGGATCTGCCGAAGTGTGAAGATTTTGTCAGTTGTGGACTTTCCTGGCCTAAAACCACACTGCCAAGGACAGATCAGGTTGTTGGTAAATGGTTTTAGGCGTTCACATATTACGGCAGAAAGGATCTTGTAGGCGATGTTAAGAAGACTTATGCCACTGTAGTAAGTAAGTAAGTAAGTTGTCCGTGAGAGTGGGCAGGAGAATCCAAGTAGATTTCGGATCGCCCTCAAGAAATCGGCCTTTCAGTGGCCACAACTTCGCGAGTTTTCCGTCATGATTTGAGCCTGCACCAGTAAAAAAATTCAACTGACCCAGGGGCCGAAGGCAACCGACGTGTGTTCTCTGAATGGTGTCTAACCCTAATTTTCATCGAAAAACCATTATCAACGCTGAGGCACATTTCTGGATGAATGGTTACGTGAACAAACGAATTCGAACTTTACCAATCCACATGAGATCCACGAGCGTCCAATTCACTGTTTAGAGCGGATTTCGGAATGGCATGGCGTCGTGATAGGTCCATATTTCTTTGAGAACGACGTTGGCCAGGCCATCACCCTCAATGACGAACGCTATAGGTCGATGATTACCAACTTATTTTGGCCTGAATTGGTTTATATGGACACCAACGACAAGTGGTTTCAACAGGACGTGGCTACGTACCACACAGCTCATGCTACATTGGAAATTCTGCACGAACTATTCGTAGGCATGGCCATCTCACGTGGAGGTGATGTGAACTGGACACAGAGATCGTACAAGTTGGCCAGATTGGACTTTTTCTTTGGAAGTCGCAAGTCTATGCGAATAAGACCCAACATAACCCATTTCATCGGTCAAATTTAGACTTTAGAGTCATAGAAAATTGGACATTTGGGATGTGCGTCACCCAGAGAAGACTCGGCAGACACGGGAATATAGGGAAACACTTTTCCCCAACATTGCCTCCAAATTCATTAACTAAGGAACAATGTACCCTGGGCCAGTTTTCCGTTTGATTGGGTATTGCCTGGAATGATTCCTGTAGAAGCTCCAGAAAAGGAAAGAGAAAAAAACAATAGGCCCCTGGTATCCGCAATCTCTAAAATTAGTCTCTTGGTGGCTAATTTTGCAGCGTATAGAAAGTCCGAATAATGTAAGTATGCATACCTAAACACATTTGTTAAGAAGTAATTTTGGTGCCAGGAGTCGCTTGATAATTTAATCCAGCCACCACAACGGAAATACCCCTGCTGCTGGTCTATATTAGAATTTATTGAGAACCACTCCAAACAAACAAACGTCATCCCCCTGGTCCACCTATGATGTTCGAAGTATTTTACAAGAAAAGGGACACCAAGTACCATCTTCACATCTCCATCTTGCATTATTGATAAGACCTGCCTTTTCAAACATCAAGTGAAAGTGAACACAGCAAGCTTACTCCCGTTCATAAATACCAAACCCTGAAGGCGATTATTACCATGACCAAACACATGATGGCATGCAAGGGCCATTCAAAGCATATTACCCTCAATATCGAAGCGCAAACTTATTGATCTATTAAAGGTAATTACGAACCAAAATGTACTCCTTCACAAAACACACACACAAGACCCTTGTCGAGTAATGCTAATTTGTATATGGGCATGCCATAGCGTAGTTCCTATAAACACCTTCATTAGCAACGCGTTGATTGCCTCTCCAGAGCGGGCCCAATGCGTTGTTTGTGTACACAAAGTACACAAAGTACGCTATCCAAAGAGCACAATCGCACGCCAGACGCACCGAATTGGTGTCAGTCGATTTATGTTAATATTGACGAAGCTGATAAGACGTCGAAAAGCCCCTTTACGCAAGTTATTGCGAACCTGCGATCTACGCCTAAGAATGCGCCAAATGTACACAGACTTGCGTGCGGTGCCGGTGCTGGTGCGTTTGCGTTATGACAGCTGTAGCTACCATAATGTGGACAATAACGAGGCCGGCGGCAGCATAACGTCGTTGTCGTACACTTGCTAGAGAACGACAAGTGCGTGACGGGCTGACGCGACGCGGCCCAAGTGTAATGGGCAATTTTCCCACCATCACGAGGTCTATTGTTCTTTTGATTGATGAACGGAGGAGTGCAGGGAGGGCTATGTCTCGAATGTAGCCTGTGTGTATATTATGTCGCTCCTAATCATGAACAAATATTTGCCCAAAATGTTGAGGGTTTTCCCAACTTGGTCAGGTTGCAATGGGCAAGTTATGAATGGAGAAGCGGGGGGTTGGCAAGCGAACCCCATGATTATGTCTGGCAATGTTTGTCGTGTGTTTTTTTTTCTGTGTCGAACTGGTAACCTTTTTGCTTGTCGGATCGTCATAGCAACACACGGTACACCTTTGGAAATTCAATGGTAATCGTATATTAAACGAGTACCGCCACTGTTGTTCCCGTTTATCTTTGTCTGTGGGCGCGTTCACCGCACTGACAAACTTGAGTCAGATATCAATAATTGACCGTGGGTATTACTTGAAGTGAGTTTAAGTGGCGATACAATTTATTTGAAACTGTTTGCTTATTGAAATGTATAGACTAGACTGTACTGGTACCCCGAGAGTAATTTTTTTTTCTTTTAGGCCCGCTTTTTCAGTGAGAGATCATCCGAGTTTCAGGAGTAAACTCAAGTTAACTCAAGAAACCTGTTTTTCAATTAATTTTAATCCAAAGTTAACTTCGAGTTTACCCAGCAAGTTTGGTGAGTTAATCTGGGATTATATGATCAGATGATGTTTCAAGAATTATTTTCAAAACTATTTATGTAAAAAATTTTATAATATTAATCAGAAAATGAATACGTGTGCGATATATTTAGATTCAGATCTCAGCGACTCAAAATCGTTTAAAATATTGAGTTCATCTGTTTTGAGAAGAAAAAGGCTTGTAAGATCGCAACCAAACCATTTTCATTTTGTTGTGGAAAAGAAAACCAAACAGCTGTTGCAGATTTGATACTTTTTCATAGGTCATGGGGTCAAATCCTGAATGGAAAAACTTCTTCAAGATTTAAATCAGGATTACATTTACTTCAGGGTTGGTGGACTTTGAGTTAATTCAGAGTTAACTCAATAATAAAACATATGAGAAGGCTACAATTCGCTGTGCGGATCATATAATGCCCTATCCTATCCCATCCTTAAAATTAATATCCCCAAAATGTGGGCTTTATGGCGATAAAATATTGAAAATGTCGTTGTCAGACAATTTTTAAACATTTTTTGTGGTTCTCAAAAAAAAGAAGTTTTTCTATTGCATATGCCTTGGGGTAGAGTACACAAATGGTTTTTGTCGTAAAACGCCCCCAAAGAGTGGGCATGGGTTAAAATGATCTCTAGACGAAATGTTTATATTATCATAACTAATGACCAATGATCAATGACCAAAAAACGTTTTTTTTTTTATAGAAAACGCCCCCAAAAATGTGGACATGGCAAAAAACTTTGTGTGGGCGAAATATAGATATTGAGATTCTCTAAATATGTTTCTCAGACACTTTTTTTTTTAAATTCTTTACGGTTTGGCCAAACACTACGTTTTTCTAAAAAGGGGGCGTGGCAGTGGGAGGATTTCAAAAACTTTTACACTTGCTCTGCTTTGTCGGCCAGAGAGGCTATATACCAAATTTCAACAATCTAGCTAAAAATTTAAGGCCCAAAAATCGGCGACACACAGACGGACAGACGGACGGACGGACGGACAGACATACAGTGCTCTTCACTTGATTAGACGCACCGATTTTTTTTTACATAAACTTAATTTGTTTGTAAGTATGTGTAGCAATAATCAAATAATTACATTTATTAGAAAGATCATTAAGTTCTGAATACAAAAACACAAACAAATGGTAGGTGAGACAAGTTAACGGTTATTTTTCTCTTTCTCGCATATGCTCTAAGAAAAAGTGCAGTTTTTTGTTGTTCACCTGATTAGACGCACACGTTAAATTAACTAATTGGTCGTGATATGTTACGTGGGATGGTCCTTATTTGTTAAGTGAAATTGAGTGCTAGAAAGTTTAAGCAGTGAAGAGTGATCTTAATCCAAAATGGTTAAAAAAAAGTGTTAACAGCGGAAGAAAAAGGCAAAATTGAAGCGTTAAATTCCGAAGGCTTCTCCATGAGAAGTATTGCCAAAAAAATAGGAAGAAGCGACCATGTGGTAAGAAATTATTTAAGAAACAGTGCCACATACTGTAAAAATTACAAAGGAGGGACAAAAACAGCTTTAACAGCTCATGATAAGAGACAAATTTTTAGAATCGCTTCAAATTCAGCTCTTTCGACAAGAAAAATAAAAGAAAAAGCCGGGATAACTGCCAGCACATCAACTGTTCGGCGAGCTATTTTAAGTGCTGAACACCTTAAATTAAAAAAACTAAAAAAAAAAAGCCCCCATTGAACGCCGTAAGAAAACAACAGCGGTTGGAATTCGCACGCGATCACATGACGTGGGATGCCAAACATGGAAGTGCGGGAAATTGGCAAAATGTGTTTTTTTCTGATGAAAAAAAATTTAACTTGGATGGGCCTGATGGTTATAACTACTACTTCCATGATCTCCGAAAAGAAGAACAGTTTTTAACACGTCACCATTCGAGGCCAGGAGGAGTAATGGTTTGGGGCGCCATTTCGTACTATGGGGCGTTCGATTTGGTTTTCGTTTCGAACAGAATGACGGGAGTTTCATATAAAGCTCTGTTGCAGTCAGCCTTTCCTGCTATAAAAGAACTGTTCGGGCCTCTACAGTGGATTTTTCAACAGGACAATGCCCCAATTCACAACGCTCGTGTCGTCAAAGGCTTTCTTGACGACGAAAATGTGGAATTATTGCCGTGGCCACCTTATTCCCCTGACCCCAATATTATTGAAAATGTTTGGGGATGGCTTACGCATAAAATTTACGAAGGAGGTAAGCAGTACGAGACCTGTGAAGAACTAATTGACGCAATAAAACAAGCCTGGGAGACGATTTCCCTGGATTTTTTAAAAAAAATTGTACGATTCACTACGAAATAGAATTTTTGAAGTAATTTTAAAACATGGTGGTTGTACAAAGTACTAAAAATATAAAAAAAAAAAATAAAAGAGAAAAAAGTAATTTAAAAAGTTTATGTTTCATTTTTACGGTCATTTTACAGGTGCGTCTAATCAGGTGAACAACAAAAAACTGCACTTTTTCTTAGAGCATATGCGAGAAAGAGAAAAATAACCGTTAACTTGTCTCACCTACCATTTGTTTGTGTTTTTGTATTCAGAACTTAATGATCTTTCTAATAAATGTAATTATTTGATTATTGCTACACATACTTACAAACAAATTAAGTTTATGTAAAAAAAAATCGGTGCGTCTAATCAAGTAAAGAGCACTGTACATGGCAAGATCCGCTCAGCTACCGATTCTGAGTCGATCCATATACATACTTTGAGGTATACCTATCGAAATTATTTCTCTATGTTACAAACTTAATGTCAAAACTAATATACCCCTATGAGATTGATGAGCTTTGATCAATCTAAACCTAGTGATAATTTACTTCCAGAGCTTCCGCTGTATCTAAAATTGCAGTAATTTGTATACCCTATCCCATAGGGGAAAAAAAAGGAGACCCTTTTAACTGCGCCAATTACAGAGGCATAAGTCTCCTCAACATCGTCTACAAGATCCTATCTGCCGTAATATGTGAACGCCTGAAACCGTTTACCAACAACCTGATTGACCCTTATCAGTGTGGTTTTAGGCCAGGAAAGTCCGCAACCGATCCAATTTTCACACTTCGACAGATCCTGGAAAAAACTCAAGAAGTCCAAATCGATACCCACCACCTATTCATCGATTTCAAAGCCGCATATGACAGCATTTATAGAGACGAACTTACAGAGCCATGTCTAGTTTTGGTATACCGCCCAAACTCGTCCGTTTGTGTGGGATGGCGATAGAGAATTCTCGTTGCTCCATCAGGGTCGGAAACGACCTCACCGACACATTCGATACCAAAAAAGGATTTAGGCAAGGCGATGCGCTGTCATGTGACTTCTTTGATCTGATTCTTGAGAGGATTGTGCAAAACTCCAAAGCCAACAACAGAGGCACAATTTTCCAAAAGTCGGTACAACTACTAGCATACGCTGACGATATTGACATCATTGGAAGGACTCAACATGATGTCATAGCCACGTTTGCTAGTATAGAGAAGGAAGCGGCGAAAATGGGTTTAGCAGTAAATGAGGGTAAGACTAAGTATATGCTGTCATAACGAAAGGACTCACAACATCGACGAATTGGACAGAACGTCACCATTGACAGATATAACTTCGAGATAGTACGGGACTTAGTCTACCTCGGCTCTCTCGTCAGAAATTAAACGAAGAATTACTCTTGCCAACCGCTGTTTCTTCGGGCTAAGAAGGCAATTAAGTAGTAAAGCCCTCACTCGAACTACTAAGGAGATCCAATATAAGACCCTGATCATCCCAGTCCTGCTCTACGGCGCTGAAGCATGGACCGTATCAAAAGCGGATGAAGAAATCCTTGGTAGATTCGAGAGGAAAATTCTTCGAAAAATCTTCGGTTCCGTTTGCGTTGACGGGCTATGGAGACGAAGATTCAACCAAGAACTATACGAGCTGTACAGCGACATGCCCCTGGTCAAAAAACTCCGCATTGGACGTTTAAGATCGCTAGGACATGTAGAACGAATGGACACCAATACTCCGGCTCGCAGAGTCTTCGATTCCCAGCCAGACGTCGGACGCAGTAGAGGAAGACATCACCTTAAGTGGCGCGCACAAGTGGAAACCGACCTCAACCAACTTGGAGTGCGCAACTGGAGGCAGTTAGCTAAGGACCGGGCTAATTGGAGAAGCATGTTGGTTGAGGCCAAGGTTCATTCCGGACTGTAGCGCCACTTTAGTAAGTAACTAAGTATCGCATAGGGGTATATTTCTTTTGATACATAGTTTGTAACATAGAGAAATAATTTTGCTACATGTACCTCAAATTATATGGATAGACTCAGAATCGATAGCTGAGCCGATCTTGCCATGTTTGTCTGTCCGTCCGTTGGAGTCTCGCCGATTTTTGGCTGAGTCGAATAAGCCACGTCTGTCGGTCCGACCGTCCGTTCGTCCGTCCGTCTGTACGTCACCGATTTTTAGGACTTAAATTTTGAGCTAGGATAATGAAATTTGGTATATAGGATCCTCGTCCATTTCTACAGAACAGGTGTAAACATTTTTGAAATCCGCCCACTGCCACGCTCCTTTTTTTAGAAAAACGTAGTAGTAGTAGGAATTTTGAAAATGCAAAATGTTTCTGAACAACATATTAAGACAACCTTAATATCTATATTTCGTTTATATAAAGTTTTTTGCCACTCCCACTTTTTGGGGGCGTTTTTTAATAAATCATTGGTAATATTAATATGAACATTTCGTCTACAGAGTATTTTAACCCACGCCCACTTTTTGGGGGCGTTTTTATATAAAACCCATTTTTATGCACTACCCCATAACATATGCAGTTTAAAAACCTTGTCTTTTGTAGAACTGTAAAAGTGTTTTATAAACTGTCTGAACAAATTGCCGTGACAATGTCATTTTCTATATTTAATTCCCATTGTGTTTTAAGCCATGTCCACTTTTTGGGGACATTAGTTTTATAGATGGGATGGGATAGGGTATCCAACGATCCGCACAGCGGATTGTAGCCTTCTCATATGTTTTTCTCTTGCTAAGGACTTTTGCGCCAGGTCATGAGAAAGGAAATAAATGTCAACGAATTGTCACTGGGACGACTACGAATCCGATAGGGTTTCTAGTACTTACTTATATAATTTTTGAACACTTTCAGATCTGGAGATTAAGTCTATGGAGATTATAACGGGTGGAAACATTTTAAGGGCCTATGTTCAATGTGAACCACACCTAAACGTCAAATTTTTTTCTGCATTTCATTTGACATTTCTGAAGCACTTCATGACTAACTCAATTTGAACCATGGAAAGACACACAATCGAGCAATGCGTTAAAGTTATTCAGGCTTATTATGCTACTACTTATGCACTTCGTGATCCTTTCTGTCAATTAATCGTTGAAATGTGCGTACAATCGAAAAAATCGTGCAAAAATTTGAGCAAACCGGGTCTGTAGGAGATATGAAAACACAGGTACATGCTCGTACAGCTCGTACTGCAGAAAATATTGCTGCTGTTCGCGATAGTGAGGCTGAAGAGCTGTCCACCTCAACTCGTCGTCGTTCCCAACAATTGCACCACTCACGCTCGTCGTTGATGAACATTATGCATAAAGAACTGCATTTAGAACTTACAAGGTGCAATTGACTCAAGGACTAAAGCCTCTTGACCATTTCAAGCGTCGTCAATGGCCAGAATGGTGGCAAGAAATGGCAACAGTGGATGATCAATTTTCGAAGAAACTCATCTTCAGTGATGAGGCACATTTTCACCTCAGTGGATTCGTCAATAAGTAGAATTGCCGCATTTGGGCGAATGATAATCCAAGAGTGATTGTCGAAAAACCAATGCACCCACAAAGAATGACTGTTTGGTGCGGTTTATGGGCTGGCGGCATCATCGGGCCGTATTTTTTCCAAAATGAGGGCGGTCAGGCAGTTACTGTGAATGGTGTTCGCTATCGTGAGATGATAATGAACTTTTTGTGGCCCGAATTGGAAGATATGGTTGTGGACGATATGTGGTTTCAACAGGACGGTGCCACTTGCCACACAGCTAACGAAATAATTGCTCTTTTGCGTGAAAAATTCAATGGCCGTGTTATCTCACGTGGTGGCGATGTCAATTGGCCGCCAAGATCATGTGATTTGACACCGTTAGACTTCTTTCTTTGGGGTTATTCGAAAGAAAAGGTGTACGTCGATAAGCCCGCAACAATTCAAGAACTAAAGGATGATTTAATTCGGCACATCAACGGCATAGAACCTCAATTATGCCTCACCGTCATCGATAATTTGGACCATCGTATGGAGGTGTGCCGCCTGAATTATACCAATATTATTATAATAAAAAGAAATGAGAATAATTTCCTAAATAATTTGTGTTTTATTCAAAATCAACATCGGCCCTTAAAATTTAAGCACCCTTTAGGATCCTCCTCTAGTATTATAACCAATAGCAGATAAAAGATCAGGAGCATCAATGAGTCCGAATAAAAGTTGGTGTCAGAAAATGTCACTGTCGCTGTTAAGTCTACGTCTCCTATACCCAGGCATATTATATACATCATTCCATGGAAGTCCTCTTAAGGCTAATCGGATAAATTTAATTTAAATAACATTCATTGACGCAGGGATAAAGAAACAGAAACCTTGATTCCACACAATGTTAGCAACTCATGTGAAATCGCTGTTGTCGATTCACTTTATGTCCATAGTTGTTTCAACTTAATTTAATTGAAAATTAATTCAACAATGTTTTAGATTTGGTATTTGTTAACAACAATGTAAACTACACATGCCCAATGGAAGTTTTAACTAAATTTTTGCCGAATAGCATTTAAAGCACTTGAATTTTCGCTTGGTTTTTATACTTTCTTACGTCATACTAGTTCGCCACAAAATTCTTTTAACTTTTTAAAATCTAATTTTTCATCTCTCAATTCATCATATTTTAAACAAAATTATCTCCACAGCTTGAGCCCCGACTTTACTGCTTAAAATGATGCGCAGGCTTTTTTAACATTCAATACTAGACAAAAAGTTGCAGCACATACAAGGTGGCGCAAAAATAACCTTCGGATGTTTTTTGGCTGTAATTTAAAAAAAAATGAAAAACTTTGATTCTTCTTGTGGATTATTTGTATTTGGTCTTTTAATTTTTTTTACATCAAGTCGAGAATATGATGTCATGTAAATGGCCGCCGCCACAGTTGATTGTCATTTGAGCCCTTTTTATGGCATTTTCCATCACTTTGGCCAAAACTTCCGGCGATGGGTCCTCACATTCTTGACGGATATAGTCTTTAAGAGCTGCAAGAGTCTGAGACTTGTTGACATAAACCCGCGACTTCAAAAAGACCCACAAAAAGAAGGCTGGAGCGGTCAAATCAGGCGATCTTGCTAGCCAGTGCAAATCACCAAAACGGGAGATTAGGCGCCCGGGAAATGCATCCTTCAGCATACCGGTTGTGACACGTGCAGTGTGTGCCGTTGCACCGTCCTGTTGGAACCACATGTTTTCCAATCCCAACTCATTAAGTTGCGGCAAATAGAACTCGTTGATCATTGCTCTGTAGCGCTCACCATTCACAGTAACCGTTTGGCCCGAGACGTCTTCGAAGAAAAAAGGTCCGATGACTCCTCCAGCGAAAACAGCACACCATACAGTGACTTTGAGCGGGTGTAATGGCTCTTCGTGGATTACACGCGGATTTTCAGTGCCCCAGAAGCGTAAATTTTGCTTATTTACGTACCCGCTAAGATGGAAATGGGCCTCATCACTCATGATTATTTTTTGATGAAAAATCATCTTCCTCTTGGTGGTGATTAAGGATGGCTTGAGAGTATGTTAGACGCGATTAGCGGTCAGCAGCTAACAGCTGATGCACCGTCTGGACTTTGTACGGAAACATCTTCAAATCTTGTACCAAAATTCGCTGTAAAGACCGTCGACTGATACCCATTTGCTTGGCACATCGTCTGGTCGATGTCGACGGCGCTTCCATGACATCTTCGGCTACAGCAGCAATATTCTCTGCAGAACGGCTACTCCGGGGTCTGCCACGCCTGGCAGCATCTCGTGTTGTGCCAGTCTCTTCGAGGCGAGCGGCTAAACGTCGCAGTGTTTCACCAGTAGGCGTTGGACGGCTAGGAAATCTGCGACGAAATTCACGTTGTGCCAAAGTCACCGACCGATTATTGCTCAAATAAATAGTCACCAATATTCCGCGTTCTGGAGCAGTGTAGCGTAACATTGTTTATTAGGGTGTATTTCGCATGTGTTTACTACACATATGTCAAAACAGAACTGACATTAGGGGCCAATCGCAAAATTTATAGCATTTTCTGATAAGAGGATTACTTTTGCGCCACCTTGTAGATTACAGACAATCTAACTAGCAATGACATGGTACATTTGCACGCATTTGTATAGTCATTGTGTATGCAGTGGCTTTGTGTCTAGTGGGCCTACGAAGCTTGGGGTCCCTGCTTCAAATCCTGTTCCAATTTTGCGAAATTCTGACAAACACAAACAGAGTAACACTGTCATGAGAAGCTTCTCAAATTTGCCGTACTGACTCGGCGTGGAGCAGGAAGTCCTCTTTTTTGTGGCAGAAACACTAACTTCGCACACAAAATTGAAGGGAGAAGAACTTCAAACCTAACCCTTTATGGCTAAGTGCCGCATATTTCATTTTTTTGTATCGTCATGTTCATGTATAGGATTCATCTTCTCCTGTCTTGATGACCAAATTTGTACATCTGTATCTATTTATACGCTTTGCTGTGGAATTCATTAACAGAAGTTGGTGGAAAAAGATATTTTACCCAGATCATGGCGCACAATAGTGGAGATGAATCACTGAAATTGGAGAGATCTATAGTCAGCTGATGTGGCCGTCAAATGGTAGGCAAAGCGATTATATAAAACCTTGAGTTTTCACCTAGCAGATGCCAATCAACTTCCAGTCTCAGCCTTCTCATGTCAACCCTCGAATGACATTCCCAGTAAACAGACTTGTTGCCATTTTGGTGTGATATAGCTACAGGAGCCTACTTTGTAACTTCTTCAGATTAATTTGAATGAAGAATGGGGTATTCCAACGACTTGCTTAGGAGTAGACAGTATTGTATGGTTTGACGTTGAATATAAATGGTGCTGCCAATTGCAAACATTATTATTTTTTTATCACCACTGGACAATGTTGACGAAAGGACATATAATCCAAGTATTTCCAGGTCATATGTGTTACAAAGTTCTAAAAGTCCCACAAACCAATCAAAACACATTATTACGCACCAACAACCACCAAATGTAATATAGCTCTCTGATATTACGTTTCTACAAAACTTCCATCGTATCAAAAAGTCCAAACGTTCCAAAAGAATCCACCATCTCCGATTTCATCTGGATTGTCCAATTCAATTCCATGCCACGTCACTTGCAGCAACTTCCGAAGTCAACACAACGAATCAATAAACGAACCAACAAATAAAAAAATGACTTCTCCCGGCATAAAACAACAACAACGGCAATTTTGCCGAAGTATGTCTGAAATACTTGCCTGAAACCACATCGAACTCGTAAATAACCTCGCAGATGAAGAGGACAAGAACAACAAAAAAGCGCTCAATTCCCAATCGAACGATCGATTTAAAATTTTATAGACCGATACAAAGCCCTTCTCCACTCTTGCAGATGTTTATTGTCTGACGAGTCAGAATCCCGCCCTCCCCAACGCTTTGGGGCAAGGGCACAATTCATGAAAATTGTTAAGTGCCGGCGCCACACTCTTGACACAATTGCATGCGGCAAAGTGTTCGGCAGGCGCGAGTGTTTATTTTGTGAATTCCTCACTTGGAAAAATTTTGGTTTATTGCCAATGGAGCGCCAGTATAGACTCGTCCATCTGCCAGAGTTACTCTTACTACACATCTTTAAGGCGAAGTCAATAAAAATGCATGTAGGCCACATTGCAGTCGCCTCCTCCTCCTCCTAACAAGACCATAAATTCGGTCCAACAAGAGGTAGATGTGATGTTGGAACAACTTCATTCCGCACAGCTCTGGGATGGGTTTTATTGCTTTCTCTGCGTTATCTGTACATGGACTCGAAGGAATCAGTATGGCACACAGAAAAATGTCCTGTGTGACGACGATGTCGTCTTTGCCCGCCGTAGAGATTATTTTGCGCTACGTGTTCGATTCCGCAGTTAGGACGAATCGAAACATATGTAGGTACACGTATACCTAGCCCATACGCTTGCCGCAGGACGAAATGACATAAATTGGATTTTTTTTGTATGCTAGCTCACTTTCTCTGAGTGAGTGTGTTGGGATGAATACAATAACGGTGTGAGGAGATATTCCTTTTTTCGCAGGAGAAAGTAATCGTCATTCGTTATCTATTACATCTCGATCGAGCCACTATGTGGTTGTGGTGTGATGGTGCCACTGTGGCGTGTCCTTGTTCCAGTACAAACTACCAGCCCCTATCGCGATTATGATCGCATCCTTAACACCTATTTTGTTGTTTTCTACTCTGTGCGCACAACGAGGACATCTTAATCATAATACACACCGAGGAGATATCCTATTGTTCTTGGCACAGAATGTGGTAAGGATAACACACACAATGCACAACATGTCATGTACGAGTTGGGGTTGGCTTGGGTGTATAATTTCTCACAGCAAAGTGTGGGGTATTCTCACCGTCAAGGACACTCACACTGTATGCCAGGAGTAGACTTTGTTCATGAATTCGGAAGGTGTAGTGGCGCTAAAAGAATCATAAATTACCGATACATATCTGGATGGGTTCACTTTCTCAGTGAATTTCCATTTTTTGTCCTCTCCTCCTTGTCCTACCGCTGCTGCTGTAATAATTTCGAGGAATTGTCGACAGGTTCGAGAACGACGCGACGACGGATGATGACGATTATAATGACTTGGGACACTTTATGGTTGTGTGTGGGAAAATCAGGTGCAATCCCTGTGGCTGTCCGTTTTTATTATTCGAGATTTGCTGTGGAAATTGTTGATGTCTCAATAATGCTTCCTTCTTCCTGGATCTGACTGGTCGTGTCGTTCCTCCGTCTTTGTCGTGATAATCACTTTCTCTGTGACTTTGTTTTTATGTCCTCGTTCTCGGAGTGTATATTGATATTGGGGACACGTTTCCGTTGCCATGTGCAATGATCTTCCTTGGGGTGAATGTGAGTTTTTTTTTTTTTTTTTTGGCTGTCTGTTGTATGCGGACGTGTAACGGACAAGACGTGAACATTGTTCCTCATGAAGTGAAACTCTGGGCAAAGGATAACAATTTTCAACAACGGCAGCAGTGTAGTTGAAGGAATACTAATTACATGGACGGATTTACGCCTTCGATGTGGGATTTCCCCGAAACTGGCTGTCTTGTGGTGTGGTAATCAACTATGTAAATGTGCATGGGACCTTGTGATTTTATTATTTAGTGACTGTGTAAGGTACACTAACCTTTATTGGTCCCGGAGATCAGTGACTTATTTATGAGGCAGATGCTTAGATTGAGGAAAAGACTCGAGGAGAGAGGTATCCTTATAGATTTGGGTGAATAAGATGTTAACTGGGTTCAATGAGATGGATTTTATGCGGCCAATGATGCGTGACAGCGTTCAATATGGATTGAGCCTTTGAGTGAGGATGGTTTGGGAAGAGAGTGTGGGTGTACCTAGTTGGGTTAAAGATATATCTGGGATCTGATCTCTGGATAGCTAATTACACACGTAATACTTTCCTACCGATTTTTCTTTCGAAATTGAGCACAGGTAGCGTTGACATGTAGTTACCAGAGTCGATAGGTACTGAGTTCCGACAAATTGCGATTGATGTAATGAATATTGATCAATTGGGAAAAGGTTTTTGGAATTGAGTATGTTTATGTATGCCACATGGTTTGCTAAATGGTAGTACTGAACGTTGTATTATGCTGTTATTCTGCTATCATAGTCAATATCTTACAATAGAGGCCTTCAGAAATCCACAATCGAAACCACCCATTCGGGAACCGGTACGTGTACAACCAGACGATTTCACAACCTTAGACTTTTTACTTTGCGATAAGTTCAATCTCCACCAACAACTGCCGACTTTTAGGACCGTTGTTCGCTTTATTGGCAAAATTGAGGGCGCATTATATACCCGAGTGTTGATATTTTGTAACTTAGGTAACTATCGCCAGGTCAATCCTAAGTCAGAGTTGCGGTAATACGTGCAAGATAATTAAAAAGATTTTGCAGCATGTGGACCCTAAAAAAAATCTCTCGCGCATCAGCGCCACCATAGATGTCCCCACTACTCACAGTATTAAGAAAGGAAGACACAACTCTTCACCATAGGGTCTACTGTTTATATATATCAAACGAATGCAATTTTGCAAAAACGGAAAGCTTCCTACATATCATTTGTAAAGGTATTTCAAATTCCCGGTAAGGTAAAGCATTTAGGTGGAAAATGTTTTTAGCTTTCTCCTAAAAACGTCCATAGTTATATAACGGGTAAATAATAAATTAAATAAATTGTCCTACTCTCCAGTTACTTTTTGGGATCGGTGGCAATTGGTCACTTTCAAAAATGAGCTATAAAACCCCCTTTAAACCATAGCCCCAACGTCAGTACTCTTTAAGGTCATGGAAAGTAACAGTCCATTATCACCTCTTGAGCTATCTTGAGCTAAAAAACCATCTCCTTAGTGACCTTAGTGACTTGTAATCAAATATCTATTCATTCGTGGATGACAGCACTCGTTTACTCATTAAGGAATCTACGAAAAGCTAAATTGTAGAGTTGCAACGCCAGCGAATGTCAACTGAACTTAACTCCGACATTACTGCTGCCAAGTGGGGTACCAAACTACCAATAACCGGGTTGGGTTTAATGCGTCAAAAACAGAGTTCTGGCTTCTATGTCTCAAGCGGGATACCAATGGAGCTAAATTCAAATGGAAGAAGTTGAAGCTAAGGAATCCAATGGTTTGTCTTTGCTAGGCATGTAGGTTTTCCCAGACCTACGTTGGAACCTGCAAATTATAGATTCTGCAAACGGTGGTGCTAGTTGCCTTGACTGGTGGGTGCCTAGTACCTCGACTAGAGATGGGGTATTAAACCCCTGTGGAAGGTCGTTGGTGGCAGCAAACGAGAGAGGGGGGAGGAGTGTCCTCTCACTAAGGCACTCACTCTTCAGGCGGCAGCGGAGGAATTCCCTAGATGGAGTCAACGGTGGCGCCTACAGCTCCAGTTTAGTCGAACTGGTAGTAAAATCCCTATATGAGCTGCTTCGACATATTTGAACACCAGGTCTATAGGGATTTCCAATACTGAGCCAGCCTCGGAAAGGCCTGATATTATTGTTGACGACCATGCTAAATGAAAAAAGGACAACGACGTTCGTATCTACACCTGGAATGTGAGAACATTAAACAGGAGAGGTGCAGGCGAACAACTAGCGGAATGTCCGAACATTCCGAGGGGCCAACATCGACTCGGACCACTACCTTGTTGTAGCCAAAGTAAGGATGCGGATATCCACCACGTCACAAAAACAGAAATACTGTGAAAAAATTTAATGTCGAAAGACTGCAATCGCCAGAGACCGCCAAGACCTTCGCGCAACTCGTATCCCTTAACCTCTCGACTCACAATACACCACCAGCATCTAATGTCGAAGAACAATGGCAACGATGCCAACAAGCCATTAGATCAGCCGAAATTGATGTGCTGCTAGGTTTCTCGCGTCCACCAGCAAGAAACTCCTGGTTTGATGAGGAATGCCGACAGATGCTCGTAGGTGAAGACGAGAGCTGCCATTGAGCTCTATAGGCAAAGAAGAAGGGAAGAACATCGGCTTTTCAGAAAGAAGATAAAAGAGCAAGAAAAGCGCGCGATCGAGGATATAGAGAGGTGCCACTCCACGAACGATGTTCGCAAGTTTTACCAAAGTGTAAAACGTCAAAGCCAAGGATACAAGGCTCGAACAGAATCCTGTCTTGATGAACAAGGAAATATCGTAGTTGAGACACAGTCGATGCTGAGGATATGGAAGAACCACTTCTGCAGACTGTTAAACGGCGATGACGAACAAAATTCCACTGTCAGGCAGAACGAACCATTAAATATTGGCAACGACAGCTATGTCTAAACTCAAGCTTAATAAGGCCGCCGGAAATGACGGCCTTCCCGCTGAGCTTTATAAAGCTGGCGGAGATGACTTGAAAAGCAACATCCACCAACTCATAAGCCAAATCTGGTCGGTTGAAAGCATGCCTGAAGAATGGAACCTCAGCATCGTTTGCCCGATCCAAAAAAAGGAGACCTTCTGAACTGCGCCAACTACAGAGGCATAAGTCTACTCAACATCGCCTACAAGATCCTATCTGCCGTAATATGTGACTGCCTGAAACCATTTACCAACAACCTGATCGGCCCTTACCAGTGTGGTTTTAGGCCAGGAAAGTCCACAATCGATGAAATTTTCACACTTCGACAGATCCTATAAAAAACTAATTGGAGAGACATGTCGGTTGAGGCCCAGGTTTATCCCGGACTCTAGCGCCACTTCAGTAAGTAAGTAAGTATATAATGGAATGTGCCTGATATGGCACGTTATGCTTTTGTACCGACATAATGTCGCCAAGCTAAAGTATTGATCGGAGATCGGAGTGTGCCACATATGCAACATTATGCATCTAAGGGTGTCTTGTTGACAACCTTTCTATTGTTCTTCGACATTAGATGCCGTTGGTATTAAATAAATCGAGAGATTGAAGAGCTGGTGCAAAAATTTTGACTTCGATTGCAAGCTTTCGACTGCCATTGGAATCTTCTGACATTAAATTTATTCGTGGCTTGTAAAATATCCTTTGTATCTTTGCTGCAACAATGAATTTGTCTCAACTTGGCATGTGTTTTCTGAAGAAAATTCTACGTCCCACGAAAATATAACTCAAACCAAGAGTGACGTATGTCAAGGCCAGTTACGTCAATTAGCCCGCAGTCATTAGTCGAGGTATTCCTGTAATTACGAATTGCCACACAAAACACCTCAAATGTTTGCGTAAACCAAACAATTATGCATACTACTTCCCAGAATAAGTGTCCCCCGAAAATGTATTCCATCTACTGCACCAAGGTTCGACATAACTGCACTGCACTTACTACACTGTTGAGTTCGTCCATGACACATATGTTTTCAAAAGAAGCCTAAAGCACCTCTAATTAAAATTGTGTAAAACGGTAATTAAAATGAGCCTACTTGCAAGACCTTACAACAATTTAGAGGCATTAGTTCATAGAGGTACTACGAACCATTTTTTTTGTATTCTCCTTGTGGATGCAAATACTACCACTAACTATGCACTCTCTAGGATATTGGCAAGCATTATATTTGCAAAAGCGAGAATCTCTCTTAATACCACCAACCTTTGTGTCAAACGACAACGAGATGCACATCAACATCGTATAGTCGGGTATTGCCGGATTAAATATGTCTCCTGAACCGAAGCTACAGCGCCAATGCTTAATCGAAATCCGCAATTCCATTTCCATAGCCAAGGACCGCATCAAAATTTCTCTCTACCAAACGTTCTATCAATCCGTGTTGCTGTGCGCCATTGCCAGTGCTGGATGGCTTTCGAGGTTTGTCACTCGCAAAATCTCCGCACTTTAAATGTGTGCTTCTGCATGTTTAATGCTGCCGCATCCTTGCAGTGACATATCGCTTCGAAAATCCTCAATATAGCGTTCGCGCTTTTCGCCGTTTATGCTAATGGATGGGTTGGCATTGGCAAACTACTTAAACGAAACGCCAACCTATGTGGATCCTTGTTACCGCGTGGCGCGCGATGATGTAGCTCACAGCCGGCGCACAGTAGGATTAAAGTTGTGATTTATACGTTGAGCTTTAGGATTTATCGTGTGAGGTGGACCTGCGTCAGGATCTGAATAATGAAAAACATCAATTGTTTATAGATGGATCTGGAGTATAGTGTGCGATTGCCAAAAGAGAACAAAACGGGCTCAGGCTTCGAAAGGAATCCCTTTTAGCCAATTCGATTGTATCGCATACATATACGCATGCTTGAATCCTTGTACACACTACAGCCAAGGAGATGAAGAAAATTCAATTTACTCCTCAGCCTGGCCGTAGGAAAATGTTGAAATTGGATTTACATTTGCACCCTCAATGTTTGATTTTTCATTCTGCAATGAGCTTACCCTGGCGAACGAAGGACGACCGATACTCAATCTGGTTCTGAGATGTGGCTTCTATTTCATACGATATACAATGTTTGCCGAATGCTAATCAATGCGCATCACAAGGACCGATGCACAGAGATCCAGAAAGCATTTGAAGAAAGAGCACTTTCATCAAAGCTGACTACGGACGAGTGGTATGTTGATTGGCCACTGCCATCGAGTGTCTTATGAGGATATGGCAAGGATATCGATTGTATCTATAGCCTGTTGCTGATGACAAAAGTTCTCATTTTGTAGTGTATCCCTTGGAAATTGCTTTTTCGAATAACCTTGCCTTGACAGGCTGATAAATCGAAAGATACCAAAGGTAGTGAGTACTTCCCTTCAGCGGATTTATCGCCGTAATCAAAGAACAGACAAAGATGAGACGCAGATGAGGAGTGCCTGGAAATAAATCAAAATCGTTATCACATTGAATCGATGTCACACGCATCCGAGGGAGCCTTCAATTTGCCAATCATTTTTGTGAATAATGCGACGAATAATAAGGCCGGCCCAACAAGACAAAGAATGAAATCAAAACCAGGACTTAAGCTGTGTCTGCCTCTGGTCGTTATATAGAATATCATGATGGAACAAAAGGACTATTACGGTAAAGAGGGATTTTTTTTTTATTCGTATCTATGGAGTGGCCATGTAATAGTTTCCATTAAATTGCTTCGGTCGATAGTAAATAGCGCGGGAATAATAAGAAGACAGTTCGTCTATTTCAATAAATTGGAATCATTATCTGGGAACTTAAATCAACAGTATACACGATGGGGATACTACACTGAGAAACATGAGTTGGTGGTTTCGAGGGCGGTCTGGAAATTTCTTGAGTTAAGTTGAATATTCTCCTAAATGGAGGAAGGAGAAGGAGCAGAAAGTTGAAAGTATTGCGATGGTTGATAAATATTTAAGAGCTTAAAGTTTTTTAACATTTTCATTGGAAGTTAAGGGTTTGGGTTTCAACAAGAAGATTCGGGCCCGGGCCTCAACCAACATGACTCTCCAATAAGCTAACTGCCTTCAGTTGCGCATTTCACGTTGGTTGAGGTCGGTAACTATTTGTGCTCTACTACTCTACTGCGTCCGACCGACGCCTGGCTTGGAATCGAAGATTGTTCGAGCTGGAGTATTGGTGCCCATTCGCCTTACATGCCCTAGCCATCTTAAATGTCCCCTGCGGAGTTTTTGGAGCCAATGATCGCTGTATAGCTCGTATATTTCATGGTTTAATCTTTTTCTCCTTAGTCTGTCTACGAAAACGGGATCGACGTATTTTCGAACAAGTTTTCTCTAAAAACGGTCCATGCTTTAACGCAAACCTTCTAAGCGTATGCTAGGAGTTGCACCGATTTATGGATGGTTGTGCTTCTGGTATTGGATCGGGATTTTTGCATAATCCTCTCTAGAGTGATGTTAAACAAGTCACATATCGAACGTATCGGTTAGGTTATTTCAGACCCTGATGAAGCAGCGAGAACTCTCCATCGTCATCCTGCACAGACGGCCGATTTTGGCCAGTAAACCAAAACTAGACATGGCTCTGTATCTGTATAGTCTGCTGTCGTATGCGTATTGGAAATCGATGAATAGGTGGTGGGTATCGATATGGACTTCTTGGATATTTTTCGGGATCTGCCGAAGTGTGGATCAGTTGTGGACTTTCCTGACCTAATACCAAACTGATAAATTCTGATCAGGTTGTTGGTAAAAGATATCAGGAGTTACGGTAGATAGGATAATATAGGCGTGGTTTAGGAGACCTCTGTCTTGTAGTTGGCGCAGTTCAGAAAGTCTCATATTTTGTGGTTCGGGCAAACGATGCTGAGGTTGCATTCTTCAGGGATACTTTCATCCCAAAAAAAATTGTCTTATGAATTGTTGAATGTTACTTACAAAATCATTTCCACCAGCTTTATTAAGCTCGGAAAGAAGGCCGTCATTTTCGGCAGCCGTGGTAAGCTTGGCAATCGTCGCCATTATTGAATGGTTCGTTGTGCCTGGTACCGGAATGTTTTTCATCACCGCAGTTAAGCCTTCAAGGGGAAAGTTCAAATATCAGCTTGCATATGAATTAGCAGAGCTTTAAGAACAACCCCATCCACAGCCCTTGATGATAGCCCACAACCATTGCCCTTAAATATCTTTGACATATGAACTACAGGTAGTGTACCTGTGAGAACCTTATATCATCTAAAATAATAGACCATACAGTACTGTTCGGCAATGACTACTGTAGGTAGTAGATATAGAATTTCGCACTTTTGCTGTTCAAGCCCAGCGCCATGTGGTACCACTACGAACCTAATTGGTCCAAGTGTGTGCGTTACGCGTGTAACTACCACAATCGAACATCAAAAACGTTTTCACGGGATAATCTGACACATCATCCGAGTACTATCAGACTTCATGAAAAACTGAACTCAGGCGTTCAGATTAGGCATACAACTGTAGGTCCCGAAATAATGGATGAGGTAAGCTCACAGACATGAATAGTTGCGAGAAAAAAGCTTTGGTCTGGGTCTTTACGGGTTACTCCAGTGGCTTGAAACTCAAGCTTATCCCAGCTAAGGACATCCCAAGGAGACCCAGGGCCCGCATTTGGTTGCCCAATATGATGATAGAAAGAGAAAGGCTCCTGCAATGTCTTAAACTCCACAACCCGGCGGTTCAAATGGATGACCCCACAAAAACACGATGTCTTTCCTGATTTTTATAAATAGCGAGTGCCTGGTGGTTCTTGATAATGCAGATTGTAAACATAGGTTTGGGATAAAAGCATGCCAGGCTTAAGGTCTTTCTCTCATCTAGTACCGAGGATGATGTGGACATTGTCAGAACTGACATGCTGCTGGAGGACCTAAGAATCAGGGAAAAAAATCCAATCAACAGATTTATCATTCCAGGGAGTCAGAAGAGGTCCTGGATATCACACTAAAAACAAACAATGACAGTTTAAGCTCGGTGTAAGCCCGAGCAAAACGGTATTGGTGCTATTCACCACCAAAACCAAAATACCCGACTTCACCCTCCCCCGTCTTAATGACCAACCACTCAAACTATCTTCCAGCGCTAGGTATTTGGGTATCATGGCTGACCCAAAACTGAACTGGATACACAACATCGAACAGAGCCTTTGGAAAGAAATCAAGACTTCAACCAAAGATGACCTTGTGGATGTACACAACAGTGGTATGTCTAATTCTCACATACGGCTCACTAGTATGGTGGCCTGCATTAAGTAAAGGCTACGACCTCACAAAACTAAAAATGCTGCAAAGAACAGCCATTATAGGATGCACTATCTGTGCTATTGCATCTCTTGCCTCTCGACCTACACATTAAAGATAACGGTTCACGCAGCTCAGTAAGACTCGTAGTAGGACTCAGTAGGACTCGTTATTAAACGGCATGGTCACGTTTCCAACAGACTATATCACACCCACACTACGCTTCAAGAAAGACCTCCACGTAGGCTTTCCTACCAGAGCTCAGTAGAAGCGAACGAAGTAGTAAGAGATTTCGACACGGTCGTCTACACCTACGGATTTAAGATGAACTGTGGTGTGGGGTCCAGGGTCTACTCGGAATCACCGAAAATATCAACATCATACCATCTACCGGATTTTGTCAGCTTGTCTACTGGCTATCTGAGAGGCTTGCACGCTACTGGGGCGTGACATTACGAAAAAGCAAAATATTATTATCCTCATAGATTGTCAAGCTGCCATTAAAGTCATCAACTCGGCTACCATATCCTCCAAGACAGTACAGGAATGCCGGAACGAACTTGCCCACCTGGCCAAACGCTTCAGGGTCACACTCATCTGGGTTCCAGGGCACAGTGACATTGAAGGAAACGAGCGTGCAGACGAGTTGGCCAGACAAGGCTCAGCTCTATACGGCTCACTGGCGGCAAGGGTCCGTATCTCGCTAAGTACGGTTAAGGGACAAATCCACTCATACTTCCTGAAGATGGCTGACTTAAAATGCAGAAGGTTAACAAACTGTGTCGTATCGAGGTGGCCTTCCTACGACAAGAACAGAACTAAACACCTACTAAATGGAACCCACCCAGACATTGCAAGAACATTCGACCAATGTAGGGATCCCATACAAGCCCAAATGCCGCATAGTTGCGGGAACATAAATGAGAGAAACCCTCTCGCATTCCATCTGCCGGCACTACCCATTTCATGTCCGGCACTAGAAAGAGACAGATTGCGTGCATTAGACTAAGCATTCTTCGACAACCTTAGCGACATCTCAGGTAAAAGGACACAAGATCTAATCCGTTTTTTAAACCTCACAGGCTGGATCTAGAGACCGTCCTTATCACATTCATAACAATCATAATAAAGGTCACACGAGTCGTGGTAACAAAAAGGCCCATAAGTGCTACTTGGGTTCATGCTAAACTGCCATCTCTACCTACCTACCCTACAGTGGCCTAAGTTTTTTTAAGTGACCTGCCTCTTGCGAAAGTCTGACAAGTATCTATGAGAATAAAACTGCCATAAGGGTTTCTCGAATTTGCCATTCGGAATCGGACTAAAAATGGGGGTTCCTCTACTTGTGGCTAGGTTTGAGCCCCTGGATGAACCTTTAAGGATAGATGTATTTTTTTTTCTGGGTCTTGCGAGCTTGGCGGGACATTTGCACGAACCCTTTATGTTATTTCTTTCCGTGTACTATTCCTGCGGTGAGAATTCTGTAATATTTCCAACAACTGCGTCGGTCGTCAGTTGTAGTGTAGTAGTGGGGTGGCATGCAATTTTTTTGTGACTGTCCTTGATGGCCAGGCCATTCAACGTGGTGTACCGTGTACAACGTTTTGTCGTTGCACTGATCCCATAGACCTACACATTTCATTTGCATAACCATTGTACGCGAAAAACAAAACGGAACATAACAACGCGCGCGTATGCCACACATACTCGCAATGTCAACTGGATCTGACGTCGAGCCTGGTGCTAGTGCTGCTGCTGCTGCTTCGGCTACCAGCATAGTGCGCCACACCAATGTCAGTACAACGCTATTGTTGTTCCATGTTCGTTGATGTGCGTCAGTCGTTGCTCCTAATCTTGGAATTTCAATCGAATTTAGCGTATAATTCTGCCGTGGGTATGCTGGGCTCACGCGTCACTGGACACTAAACATGGCCAAGAGTACATGGACAAAAATTGCTTTTCGTTTAGCATACATATGCCTATGATATGAAATCAATTGACGTCCTACTGCCACCACCACAGCCGTTGAGTCGAGTCGAGTCGAGTCGTCGCGTCGGCTGCCATTATCATCATCATCGTCAGCGTTGTTGTGCTGTTGTTGTCATATGGCCATGAGCAGGAGTCACTGTCAGTGCTACGAATCACCGCAATATGTCCTTCCTTCGGAGCGATAAGATAATATTAGCCAGTAAATTAGAATTTTCATCGATGGAATATGATTTGACGGGAAATCATTGACATCGACCAGAATGACAGTAATATTCGTTCACATGTGTAGTGGTAGGATGTCCGGAGGTAGATTCTTTGTTCCGATCTGAGGTGGTGTTGGAATGGGTGCTTCATCGAAAATGTTGTGTGAAATTTGGTGGAAATTTGGCATGACTTGGTTATGGATATGCGTATAGAGATATCCTGTAGAAATTGAATGCCTTGGTGCCAGGCATTTTTGAAAGGACACCCTAGACAGATCTTAAAGGGTAATTGTAACAACATCGACTCGGACCACTACCTTGTTGTAGCCAAAGTAAGGATGCGGATATCCACCACGCCACAAAAAAACAGAAATACTGTGAAAATATTTTATGTCGAAAGACTGCAATCTACAGAGACCGCCAAGACATTCGCGCAACGCGTCTCCCTTAACCTCCCGACTCACATCATACCACCAGCATCTGATGTCAAAGAACAATGGCAACGATGCCAACAAGCCATTAGATCAGCCGCAACTGATGTGCTAGGTTTCTCGAGGCCACCAGCAAGAAACCCCTGGTTTGATGAGGAATGCCGACAGATGCTCGCAGCCAAGAACGAGGCCTACAAGGCTAAGCTGCAGGTGAAGACGAGAGCTTTTCAGAAAGAAGAAAAAAGATCAAGAAAAGCGCGCGATCGAGGATTTAGAGAGGTGCCACTCCAGGAACGATGTTCGCAAGTTTTACCAAAGTGTAAAATGTCAAAGCCAATAATACAAGGCTCGAACAGAAATCGAGATGAACAAGGAAATATCGTAGTTGAGACACAGTCGATGCTGAGGATATGGAAGAACCACTTCTGCAGACTGTTAAACGGTGATGACGAACAACATTCCGCTGTCAGGCAGAACGAACCATTTCATATTGGCAACGACAGCGAAAACTGCCAACCACCCGACCTAAGTGAAGTGAGGATAGCTATATCTAAACTCAAGCCGCCGGAAATGACGGCCTTCCCGCTGAGCTTTATAAAGCTGACGGAGATGACTTGGTAAGCAACATCCACCAACTCATAAGCCAAATCTGGTCGGTTGAAAGCATGCCTGGAGAATGGAACCTCAGCATCGATTGCCCGATCCACAAAAAAGGAGACCCTCTGAACTGCGCCAACTACGGAGGCATAAGTCTACTCAACATCGCTTACAAGATCCTATCTGCCGTAATATGTGAACGCCTGAAACCAACAACCTGATCGGCCCTTGTCAGTGTGGTTTTAGCCAGGAAAGTCCACAATCGATCAAATTTTCACACTTCGGCAGATCCTGGAAAAAACCCAAGAAGTCCAAATCGATACTCACCACCTATTTATCGATTTCAAAGCCGCATACGACAGCATTTATAGAGACGAACTATACAGAGCCATGTCTAGTTTTGGTATACCGCCCAAACTCGTCCGTTTGTGTAGGATGACGATGGAGAATTTTCGCTGCACCATCAGGGTCGGAAACGACCTCACCGACACATTCGATACCAAATAAGGATTTAGGCAAGGCGATGCTGTCATGTGACTTCTTCAATTTGATTCTTGAGAGGATTGTGCAAAACACCCGAGCCAACACCAGAGGCACAATTTTCCATAAATCGGTGCAACTACTAGCATACGCCGACGATTGGTAGGACTCAACGTGATGTCATAGCCACGTTTGCTAGTATAGAGAAGGAAGCGGCAAAAATGGGTTTAGCAGTAAATGAGGGTAAGACTAAGTATATGCTGTCAACACGAAAGGATCATCCCAGTCCTGCTCTACGGCGCTGAAGCATGGACCGTATCAAAAGCGGATGAAGAAATCCTTGGTCGTTTGAGCGAAAAATTCTTCGGAAAATCTTCGGTCCCGTTTGCGTTGACGGGCTATGGAGAAGAAGATTCAACCACGAACTATACGAGATGTACAGCGACATACCCCTAGTCAAAAAACTCCGCATTGGACGTTTAAGATGGCTAGGACATGTAGAAAGAATGGACACCAATACTCCGGCTCGCAGAGTCTTCGATTCCCAGCCAGACGTCGGACGCAGTAGAGGAAGACCTCGCCTTAAGTGGCGCGCACAAGTAGAAACCGACCTCAACCAACTTGGAGTGCGCAACCGGAGGCAGTTAGCTAAAGACCAGGCTAATTGGAGAGGCATGTTGGTTGAGGCCCATGTTCATCCCGGACTGTAGCGCCACTTATGTAAGTAAGTGTGTCCACACTGCAAAAGGGTTTTTATTGCGATAAGAGCCTTGTAGCGGTCTGTTTACCTAGATATTTAAAACACTGGGAGTAGTCGGTGGTTCCTAGAAAATAAATAAATTCAACTTCGGGTGGTTCCTAGAAAAAAAATAAACTCAACTTCTAATCCGATTCATAAGTCAATTTTTGTCTTTTTGAAAATGACATTTAAGTGTATTTTTTTTTCGTTATGCGATGACAGCTCTATTGATATGAAAATTAATTCAATCTGTTTAAAACATATTTTAGGCGTTAAATAAAAAATTCAATTCCCAACAATGCCTGACAAAACTAAATACCGTTTTAAATTCTAATATTTTCCATTAAATTCAGGAGGATTCTTTTTTCAACGGTATACCTACTTTTTAATCCATTTAACATGACAAGGGAAATTGCTATTTAAACGAAACATAGAATGAACATCCCCACCTCGTTGACTACGAACAAAAAATCAACATTGCTATCGGATAATTGCACGTCAATCGTTAAAAAAACATTTTTTTAGTTTAAATAAAATGGCGACATAAACCCTCCAAAACAAAATAGAGACAAATAATTCCCCCTACAATAGCCATCGCGCCATCAAATCGTCCCGGTCCCAATGGACCGGTATGTAATTCAGCCCGCGTAAATCCTTCATTTTCCCATGATTTATAGCACTCAATGGGGACATTTTCTAGCTCATGTTTGTTTTTTTTTTTGTTTAAATTATTTTCTGTTGCGTGATTTTTCCTGTGAAACGGTATTGCCCATTTGTCCGATTTTCCACATTATTCTTCTTGAAATTTTGTCGAGCGAAAAATACTGTCAAGAGATAAAACTGTTTTCTTTTTTTGTAAATCTGTATCCTTGTTCGGTTGAGTTGATCGTTGCGTATCGATAACGTCCTAAATAACAGTGAATCACTTGATATGTGAGGAGGGCAAAAAAAAAATGCGAATGAAAAATACGTTTTACTACAAATAAATGAAAGGACTGCGATTGATTGGTGATTTTCATATATTTTGCAAGGATAAACATTATTTACGATTAAATGGCGTTGCATACAAAAAATTGCACGACATCAGGTAGTTACATATGTAGTTGAATGACAAGCCGAAAATTGGTAAGCAAATAGTATGAAAGAATTAAAAAATGTAAACAATTGCAATTGAAATGGCAAACAGATAGATTGCAATATATATTCAGGATGCAATTGGTATTCAAGTATTCAGGACGCATCCATGAGCAAATATTTGGTTGTTTTTCATCGATTTTTTGAATAATGAAATGCTGATATCTGTCAATGAAACGCGAGTGGTAAATAGCGATAAAAACGATAAAAAAATCACAAAAGATACTTAAAATTGTGTTAAAGCTGAGGGGGGATTTTCATAGATGGATTATTAAATCACACTGTTGTGTGATTTGATCAGTTTGGTTTATTAAATTTAGAAAGCATATGGGGTGCGACAGCATGTAGCCATTCAAGTTTTTGCGTAACTAAAGTAATTTTCTTTCTTGTAAATATTTGAATCTTAAAAGGATGCAATTTTAAGTCTTAGAAAGCTTATAATTTCGTGAACAATACTTTTTGGGAGTGTCAATTCGGCCGCTCTCTTGAGCACAGATAGACGTCGGTTTTCACACAAACTTCGTTCCACCGCCTGATTGTTTTCAGTGCTCCTTGATGTTCTGCTGGGTTCTGGCTGAGAAATTTTTAGTGCTGAAGAAGTCCGAATTGAATTTACACTTGGTCGATCGTTTAATCGCCGAATATTATAACGTGAAACGAATTTTCGGTGCGTATCCACTTAAACATTCGATAGCGAACGCACGATTCTCTTCCGACCACTGCGGTATTGTGACTGACTATCTCGCACTCACGGTTATTCAAATGGCACCCCCCTTCACAGGATTTTCAACTTATATAGATATTCGAATTTTAAAACCTAAATTCAGGCAGTAGAACGAGGATAGACTCCGGTTGGCTTTTACTTGGCAATTCGCAGTGGTTGTAACTCTGACTATACATCAACTGTGCTTATTTTTACCTCCAAGAGGTAACCATCGGATATGGGTCTTATTCAACCGGATTTGAATGGCTTAACGGTAAGTGAGAGTGTTGATAACAAGACCAAAAACAGCAACGCTATACACAGCCTGGTCAGACATGCTAAGATTAACCGTCCACCTGTCCCAGCGAACTTAACTGAACTGCTTCGACATATTCGGATAACAGGTTATCTAGGAATCTCAAAAGTAATCCAAACCCCTTGAAGAGAGATGGTGGCGGATGAACCCAAAGACCAACGGCAGCGCTCAATCCCGCAGTGGATACTGTAACAGGGGTATCTAATAAATTGGAACTGGCCATCCAGGTTCGGGTTAGTGCTTTGGGTTAACTACCCAGCCATGGAAAAACCCATTGTTACGAATTTATTTTATGATTTTATTGTTAGGGCCCTGCTAAACGAAAAAAGGCAAATGACGTTCGTGTCAGCACCTGGAATATGTGATCATTTAACAGGAGCGAACAACTAGCGGAAGCCCTATGCAGCTACAAATCAGACATTACTGCCATCCAGGAAATACTATGGGTAGAGCCGTTCAAAAAGAGGATGAAAAACTGTGACATCTACAACGGACCGCGTTATAGTGAGCTGAAATTACGACTATTCGGATGCGGATTTTTTATAAGTGCCAGGCTTAGGCAAGAAATCTTATGTTTCCAAGCCATTAGCGAATGCATTTTAATAATCCGCAACAAGGCCAAATTCGCCAATATAAGCCTTATAAGCGCTCACGCACCAACGGAAAAAGATGATATAAATACGGATTGCTTCTACGAGCTCCTTGACAAAACCTATGAGCGACTTACAAAGTACGATGTTAAAATAGTGCTGGGAGATTTTTACGCAAATGTAGGAAGAGAAGACATTCTTAGCAGTATTGTCAGAAAACATCGCATACACCACAACACGTCTGGCAAATGACTTAGTCTAATTGACTTCGCTACGGAACGAAATGCCTCTATGGCCAGCACACAGTTTCCTCACCTCGATATCCATAAGGGGATATGGCGGTCTCCAGATCAAAGAACAGTCAACCAAATTGATCACATTGCAATAGACAAGAGGCACGCATCCAGTATTTTGGATATCCGAACATTCCGAGGGGCTAACATCGAGTCGGACCTCTACCTTATTGCATCCAAGGTATAAGAATAAGGATATCCAACACGCCACAACAAACCAGAGTTACTGTGAAAAATTTAATGTCGAGAGACTGCAATCGCAAGAGATCGCCAAGGCCTTAGTTCAACGAGTATCCATAAACATCTCGATTAAGACCATACCACCAGCGTCGAATGTCGAAGAACAATGGCAACGATGCCCACAAGCCATTAGATCAGCCGCAACTGATGTGCTAGATTTCTCGCCCACCTGCAAGAAACCCTTGGTTTGATGAGGAATGCTGACAGATGCTCGCAACCAAGAACGAAGCCTACAAGGCTAAGCTGCAGGTGAAGACGAGAGCTGCCATTGAGCTCTATAGGCAAAGCTGAATAAAAGAACACCAGCTTTTCAGAAAGAAGAAAAAAGAGCAAGAAAAACACGCGATCGATGATATAGAGCGGTGCCACTCCAGGAACCATGTTCGCAAGTTTTACCAAAGTGTGAAACGTCAAAGCCAAAGATACAAGGCTCGCACAGAATCCTGTCGAAGAACCACTTCGGTAGACAGACGGCAGAGATGACTTGGTAAGTAACATACCCCAACTCATAAGCCAAATCTGGTCGGATGAAAGTATGCCTGAAGAATGAAACCTCAACATCGTTTGCCCGATCCACAAAAAAGGAGACCCTCTGAACTGCGCCAACTACAGAGGCATAAGTCTTCTCAACATCGCCTACAAGATCCCATCTGCCGTAATATGTGAACTCCTGAAACCGTTTACCAACAACCTGATCGACCCTTTTCAGTGTGGTTTCAGGCCAGGGAAGTCCACAGCCGATCAAACTGTAACACTTCGGCAGATCCTGGAAAAAACCCAAGAAGTCCAAATCGATGCCCACCATCTATTTATCGATTTCAAAGCCGCATACGACAGCATTTATAGAGACGAACTATACAGAGCCATGTCTAGTTTTGGTATACCGCCCAAACTCGTCCGTTTATGTAGGATGACGATGGAGAATTCTTGCTTTATCAAGGTCGGAATCGACCTCACCGACACATTCGACACTAAAAAAGGATTAAGGCAAGGTGACTCACTGTCATGTGGTTTCTTTAACATCAGTCTTTACAGAATTATCCAAAAATCCCGAACCAATTCTGGAGGCACAATCTTCCAAAAATAGGTGCAACTACTAGCATACGCCGACGATATTGCCATCATTGTTAGGAGTCAATGTGATGTCATAGCTACATTTGCTAGTATGGAGACGCGGGAAAATGGGTTTAGCAGTTTGGGCAGAGTCTTCGATTCCCAGAAGACCTCGCCTTAACTTGGAGTGTGCAACTGGAGACAGTTACCTAAGGACCGGGCTTATCGGTTGGTTGAGGCCCCGGTTCATCCCGGATTCATTCCGTATTTTAGCCCACTTAAGTAAGTAAGTAAGAAACAGCCTCCGGACACCCTGTCCACATCTGCCGCAAAATCTCAGAATGTCAGAGTCTCCAGAAACCCATCCTAGTGTGACGTTGTGCAGCTGGCTGTGAGATTCATCGGCTCTATGGCTTTAAGTAAATTGTTTTTCTGTCTTATGATTCCCAAATTCAAGGATCCTAAGTTTTAGCCATTATCTTACTAATTCGGTTGTCTCGACTTCTAGTTCGTTCTTCATCCAGGGGATATAAACGCCTTATATAAGTCCAGTGATTCCCTTTCACTGGGTGCTTTGCAGCCTGAAAATACTATTTGACTTTATATTTCTAATGGGAGGAACAGGCCATTCGTATAGTATATCTAAATAAGGACGATCTCATGGATTTCCTTTTCAGTTAATCGAAGCTTTGTTTAAAGAGGATCTTAATAACTACTCTGCTCAACATGGTGATTTTACCTAGAAAATCCCTGCAAACAGTTAAAGTTATTCCAATACATCAAGACCAACACTCATTACAAAGTCCATCGTAGCCCATTGGTCAGCCAACACAAACATAAACAAAAGGCTGGAATTCCTACTAAAGGTAAATAGAACCCAACACAGTGATGCTAACAAAAATAGTAGCTCCCAATTTGTCCTAAAATAACAGATACAAAGCGTCCTTCTGCTCTTAAGTAATTTCATATCGGAACATCCCCATCTACACACTGTCTCCACAAACAGAGGAGGCCAAGATTTCCTAGAAAGTTCGCCCCAAAACTCATATCAACTTTTCCCATCAGCATCGCAGCGCCATTGCTCCAAACAATGCTTACCAGCAAATAGGCCTGATCGGCTTACAAGTTTATTTCCCATGACGTGAACCAAAATACGTTTGTTTACCTTCCTTGTGCGGGTTTCCCTATTGAGTCGACACTTGCACTTGTCTGTTATTGTTTACACAGAACTCACCATATCGTGCCCAGAGGGAGTACCATACCAAACGCACAAATCTCAAGGAAGGTAAGGTGGCTGCTGTCTTCATGGCAGCCATGTGGGGGTGGGGGACGACTATACCTATGAATGGTGCGATAATGAACTATTAACGATTAATATTGTTCGGTAATTCTCACTTTGATGTTAATAAAAGACAAATGCAGCCTCGAGTTAGTTAGCTATCTGCGAGGACAACATTTTAGAATGACACGCACATGCGATTATGTCGTAGTCGGTGTATCTGTTACTATTGTCGTGACACTTGTCGGTGTTACCGCACAATTTTCCAGGACTAATAATTGCATGCTGCGGTTACAAACCGCAAAGATACTTTATCTCCTCACCGCAAAGTTTATACACCAATTCAAAGAGTCGGTATAATATTCGGTCAGGTACCATCGACATATTTGCATTGCACACTTTATTGCATGCCAGACACGTTCGAAAGCCAAATGCAGAGTATTCGAGTGTTCGAGTGTGTTTCTGTGTGTCTTTGGTTCGGGGGCCCGGGCGTAAAGTGGACACATGCTCCTCCATCGGAAGAAAATGACTCTCAATTTGTGTGGTTAGTGGTGGGTGCAGGGAAAAGGGAGTCAGAGTGCTCAGAAAAAAAAAATCGTTGCCATGGCATTCCATTTATCTCTATCGGGAATGTGATGGAAGTGAGTAAATGTGCTTTTTGGTCCTTTTTTGGCAGGACAAATCTAATTGCATTGAAATGCAAATGGAATCGCCAAACGTTGCTGCAGAGCAAGTTGAATATCCATTGCGGATGTGGGCGGCCAAAACCAACGAATGCATCCCAGTTTGAGTGGCAAAAAGTTCGATGACTCGGTGGTGACAACCACAGGATGCGGCGCTGTGGAAACATTTAACAAACCATTGAACACGAATATGCACTTTGGGAGTGAATTTCCAAAGAATATCTCTTTCTCTCTGGTGGGAGTCGAATTCAGCTGTCGTTTGTTTTCTTTTCCGAGAGTGCCGAGCTAGTTGATGTATGCTGAAAGTGAGTGATGATGTGCGATCTGCGATGTCCGACGTGGTGGTAGTGTCTAAGTAGATTACTTTTTGTTTGGGATGGTTTCTAACTGTCTAGTAGCGGAATGTCGTTGGTTTGACGGGGAAATTGAAAACAGAAAAATTTAAGAAAGAAAAAAACGTAGCATCCCTAGTTGTTGTCAAGCGAGGTGGGGGATGTTCAGTTGCATGTAAGTCCAAAAAAAATATATTTTTTCGGTTGTGCTATGGTAAAAACTATTCTTGGAACGTGAAACATTTTAAACTGTGATTTGGGTATACCGTATACCGCTATCGCAACTTGATATATCATTATACGACAGTCGTATTTTCCAATTTTATGAATAACTATCTGACTCGACAGACGTTGTCCTGTCTTAGCTATGAATATTCAATTCCAGTTGGATGAAATTGTAAAAAAAGTACTTTTTTTCAAAAACTTAAGAGTATTTGGTGAAGGTAAACGGTTTAATATAATTCAAGCGTGATTATAATTAATTTCATAGATTTTCAGGTCTTCAAAATAATGAGATTCTTGATGAATTGACGTATTGGCGTATTCGCTGGTGATTGCTCACTATATTCGATATTTCAGCTCCAATCGGTTCCGAAATCAATAACCTTGGCTATGAATATCTTACCCAATTTGAATGAATATCCCAACTAACAATTATTCCTCTTTAAGGTAAACAAATTTAAAGTCCACAAGCAATTATTTCTGTAGGCCTTATATTGTACTTGTGTGTAGAGGTTGAGCATCTTTGCAGTCGATTGTTTGGGTAAAAGCCCGCTTAATATATTATGCAGGAAAATTCACAAGAATAACCGAAGTTATGATGGTATAACCTCTGTAAGGTTGTTTTTAAGCTTCCGGAGACGTGTGTACATGTACCATACGTTCAGTTGTTTCGGTAGAACTTCACACGAAGTTAGTCCGAAGCATTGCATGTATAGAACTTACGAATGGTTAAAAGATCGGGAAAAGGTGAAAAGTTCGGGAAAAGGTGAAAGATCGGGAAAAGGTGAAAAGATCGGGAAAATGTGAAAAGATCGGAAAAAAGATGAAAAGATCGGTAACCTACCGGAGAATGGGTCAACACGATTCAAGTACTTCGTTGTACTTACTCGTCTTTTATCTTTCAAAGTACAGCCTAGTGGATAGCGTGTTGGACTGGATACGAGAGGGAACCAAACGGGCAGCCACTGGCGAGTAAAAGTGTAGTAAAGTACCTTGGCATCTGGCTGGATCAGTATCTATATTTCGGAAGACATGTAGATGCTGCTCTGGCGAGAGCTAGGAAAGCGTTTTCCCTGACAAGACGATTGTTTTATAGCAGTCGTCTTGACAGCAGGGTGAAGGTGATTTGCCACATGGCCCTCATCAGGCCGATGATTGCCTATGGGTGCCCGGTGTGGTTCAACTTTCCCCCATCACAAATGGAAAAGATATGCGTATTTGAGAGACAGTGTTTCAGAAGCTGCCTTGGATTACACAGAACACCAGTATCTAACTACACAAAATATATATTCCAACCAGGTGCTGTACAACGGTGCCAACATAAACAGAATATAGAATTTTTTTGGGGAAAGTCATTCGGTTTCACGCTGCAAGAGCGATGACCTCGAGGAAAAGTCTCATCTTTCGGCCTTCTACCCCAATGATGAATATTTTGAAAGTGCGCGTTTAAGCGGCTTCATTCCGCTTGAAGCTTTCCTATATTTGGATAGTCGAGGGCTGATACAAAACTGACATTTTGTGGTCAAATCGGGCAACTCTAATGTCATTTATGTTCAGTTTGGTTTGCCATTTCATCGTAAACAGGTTGACAAATAAACAATGCTTGGTGTGCTCTATGTGCTGGTGGGCCATACTTCTTTCGAAATGAAGCTGAAGAGTCAGTTACCGTTAATGGAGACCAGTATAGAGCCATGATAACCAACTATTTTGGGCCCGAATTGGATGGCATGGATGTGGATGAGATGTGGTTCCAACAAGACAGCGCTACATGCAACACAGCGCACATCACAATCGATTTATTGAAGGAAACATTCCATGAGCGCATAATTTCGCGGAATGGACCTGTCAATTGTCCACCAAGATCGTGTGATTTGACACCATTGGATTATTTTCTTTGCGGATATGTGAAGTCGCTCGTCTACGCCAACAAACCAGAAACGTTAGGGGACTTGGAAGCCAACATTCGTGGCGTTATTGCCGACATACCGACATACCCAAATACTCGAAAAAGTTGTTGAAAATTGGACCTCTAGACTTGGCTTTATTCCAGACGCTGCGGCCACCTGCTCCAAATCATATCCAAATCATCCTTCCAATAAAGCCAAATTGATGGACATTAAAACGATTTTCTTGTGTTTTATTTCAATTCGAATTATATATACAAGGTGGCGCAAAAATTGTCACCCGTCGCAAAAGTTGTCACCCGATGTTTTTTGGCCGCCAAAGTGTTTGCAAAAAAAATCGAAACAATTCTTATAGGTGGCGCATAAGACATGAATCATGGAATAATTTTGTCTACCTTTCTTGCTGAAGAATTTAAATATTCGCAACCAAAAAACATCGGGCGACAGCTTTTGCGACGGGTGACAACTTTTGCGCCACCTTGTATGTACCTCTAAAAAAACCCTTTACCACGTCTTCCTACGAACTATGGATAGCCGACCGACGTTGATCTTGTTACTTCAGCTTCAGAGAATGAGAAGGAAGATAAGTCAAATACTTTAATTCAAGAAACCCAACAAGATGAGACAATGGAAGAAGAGCATTTAGAATTGGACCCTGTAGAAGATTTCAACTTGCATGCATTCACAGAAACAATTTGGTTTTCAACTGAGGAAAATTTCGAACCAAGGAAAAGTGTAAGAACACTCCGGTAACCGATCATAAGCTCAAACTTTGCAAGAACCGACAATTCGTTTACAACATTCAAAGAAATGTTCCCTGAAAGCATATTCATGCGTATAACCAAAGATTATGAATTCTATACAGATGACGCACTACATATAAGAAAAATTGTTCTATGGCGGGTCGTGCTGGCACAGCCCGCCATATGTTATTGTTTTAGTTTTTCATGTGTTTTCATGCACACCGCCCGCCCGTACCTTGATGCTACTGAGCAAAAGTTTCTGTTTTGTTTTCTTAATGCGTCATCTGTATAGAATTCATAATCTTTGGTATAACGCACTGCACGAATGAGCGACTTGAAGTTCTTCGTAAGTCAAAAAAAGACCCATCCAAAATAAAACCGACTGACATTGGAGAGATAAAAGTGGTTATTGGTTGTATGATCATCATGTCATCCAATCATCTCCCAAGTGTTCACCACTATTGGTCGAAACATAGCTCGATGGGAAACGAGTCCATAAAGTCAGCCATATCTCGCGACCGTTTTCAGGAATTGTCCTCAAAAATGTATTTTGCTTCCCCCGAAAAGCCAGAAGTCTCCTGAAAGTTATACTACGTTGAAGATATAGTGGAATATAAGAAAAATCGTTTTTTGAAAGCCAGGGAGGATAGTTCATACCAGTGCATTGACGAAAGTATGACGAGGTTCAAGGGACGATCCTCCATTAAGCAGTACATGCCTTTGAAACCCACAAGGAGGGGAATTAAAATATAATAAATACGATTTTAACATATACTGTGGTAAGGATCAGGAAATCGCTCTTGAACTTTGGGTGAACGGGTTGTTAACCACCGGGCGAGCACCATAGAAAACCCTGACGTTACGCTTTGCTTCGATAGATTTTTCTCACGCATCAATCTGCTGGAAAGCTTGGATTTCACTGCCTTGGGAACAGTAATGGCAAACCGAAAAAAATTGCCAAAAATAGCAGAACAACTAAAAAGGGTGAATGTGTTTTCTAATCCAGCGATTCTGGAATTGTTTTCACCAAATGGCATGACACAAAAGAGGAAATGAACGTTAGTAACTGCCACAAACCAACCAAAACGACAATCGAGAAAAAATTAAAAACCGGCCAAGGATAAGTGTTTCATGTCCAGAAATGGTGATGTTCTATAGAAGGAGTTGACCGTTCAGACCAAATTTCAGGGCTATACGAGCTTGCCAGAAAGTCAACAAAATGGTTGAAGAAGATATTCTACCGTCTCCTTAATATGTCGCTCGTAAATGCATGGATAATTTATTCAGAATCGCGACGCAAGAAGATTCCCTTTATTGATTTCCTTGTTACCATCGGGGAAAAGTTAATTAATGAGGGGAAGATAACATCAAAAATTCTACGTAGGAATCGCTACGGGAGGAAAAATAGTAAAACGTCAACACATTTACAAGTACAGGGAAGGCAAATAGTTTCGATAGTTCTTTACCGAATCGAAATTGTTAGTTGAGGATAGATTGAAAGGAACAGTGCATCTTAGTTGGGCAAATTTTAATTTCAGTTTGAACTTATTGGTCTTGATAATGCTCCAGCCAAAAGAATCTTCGAATCCCGAATCAAGTTCGAGGCGACAACGAAGACCGAACCTTAAGTTTGTTGATCAAGCGATCGCGTATGCCAGACTGCTAGCACTAAACAACTAGCAGCTTGACTTGTCTTACGAAGTCATTGATTTAGTTTACCTTGTTTTTTTTTAAATCTGCATTCATACTTCTCTCAGATGAGGCAAATCTCTACCGCTAAAAGAGCGCCCTTTAATAATGCTGGCATATGTTGATTGACTCTGCTCTTGAATTGTCGAAAACGTTCCCTGAAAATTCGTTCCATTGTTTGCTTGTTCAAAAATTGTTTGCAACTTAATCCATTGGTGTGATATCAGTTTATTTTGTCATACAAGGTGGCGCAAAAGTAATCCTCCTATCAGAAAATGCTATAAATTTTGCGATTGGCCCCTAATGTCAGTTCTGTTTTGACATTTGTGTAGTAAACACATGCGAAAAACACGTTAATAAACAATGTTACGCTACACTGCTCCAGAACGCGGAATATTGGTGACTATTTATTTGAGCAATAATCGGTCGGTGACTTTGGCACAACGTGAATTTCGTCGCAGATTTCCTAGCCGTCCAACGCCTACTGGTGAAACACTGCGACGTTTAGCCGCTCGCCTCGAAGAGACTGGCACAACACGAGATGCTGCCAGGCGTGGCAGACCCCGGAGTAGCCGTTCTGCAGAGAATATTGCTGCTGAAGTCGAAGATGTCATGGAAGCGCCGTCGACATCGACCAGACGACGTGCCACGCAAATGGGTATCAGTCGACGGTCTTTACAGCGAATTTTGGTACAAGATTTGAAGATGTTTCTGTACAAAGTCCAGACGGTGCATCAGCTGTTAGCTGCTGACCGCCAATCGCGTCTAACATACGCTCAAGCCATCCTTAATCACCACCAAGAGGAAGATGATTTTTCATCAAAAATAATCATGAGTGATGAGGCCCATTTCCATCTTAGCGGGTACGTAAATAAGCAAAATTTACGCTTCTGGGGCACTGAAAATCCACGAAGAGCCATTAGACCCGCTCAATGTCACTGTATGGTGTGCTGTTTTCGCTGGAGGTGTCATCGGACCTTTTTTCTTCGAAGACGTCGCGGGCCAAATGGTTACTGTGAATGGTGAGCGCTACAGAGCAATGATCAACGAGTTCTTTATGCTGCAACTTGATGAATTGGGATTGGAAAACATGTGGTTCCAACAGGACGGTGCAACGGCACACACTGCACGTGCCACAACCGATATGCTGAAGGATGCATTTCCCGGGCGCCTAATCTCCCGTTTTGGCGATTTGCACTGGCCAGCAAGATCGCCTGATTAGACCGCTCCAGACTTCTTTTTGTGGGGCTTTTTGATGTCGCGGGTTTATGTCAACAAGCCTCAGACTCTTGCAGCTCAAAGACAATATCCGTCAAGAATGTGAGGACCTATCGCCGGAAGTTTTGGCCAAAGTGATGGAAAATGACATAAAAAGGGCTCAAATGACAATCAACTGTGGCGGCGGCCATTTACATGACATCATATTCTCGACTTGATGTAAAAAAAATTAAAAGACCAAATAAAAATAATCCACAAGAAGAATCAAAGTTTTTCATTTTTTTAAATTACAGCCAAAAAACATCGGAAGGTTATTTTTGCGCCACCTTGTAGTTTTGCTGACATGCCTTATTTCCGCATGAATTACTTACTTACTGGTTACTACTTACTTAAGTGGCACTATAGTCCGGAATGAACCTAGTCCTTAACCAACTAGCGCGGTCCTTAGCGAAATTCCACCAGTTGCGTACTCCATGTTGGTTGAGGTCAGTTTCTATTTGTAGGCCTCCATGAAGGCGCGCGTCGGATATCTGGATGGGACTCGAAGACTCTGCTAACCGGAGTATTGGTGTTCATTCGTTCTACATGTCCTAGCCATCTTAAACGTCCAATGCGGAGTTTTTTTTTACTTGGGGCATGTCGCTGTACAGCTCGTATAGTTCTTGGTTGAATCTTCGTCTCCATAGACCGTCAACCGAAGATCGAAGATTTTTCGAAGAACTTTTCTCTCAAATCAACCAAAGGATTTCTACATCCACCCTTGACACTGTCCATGCCTCAGCGCCGTAGTGCAGGACTGGGATGATCAGAGTCATACATAGGATCCCCTTAGTAGTTCGAGTGAGGACTCTACTACCGAATTGCCATCTTAGTGCGAAGAAACAGCAGTTGGCAAGAGTAATTCTTCGTTATATTGCTGACGAGATGTTATTGTCAGACTTAATAGAGTTTACCCGAGGTGTACAAAATCCCGTACTACCTCAAAGATATATTTATCAATGGTGATGTTCTGCCCAATTCGTCGATGTTGTGTGTGCTTTCGTGTTGACAGCATATAAAGGGTCTTTCATTAAGGACTTGGCAACTGTTTTTTTTTTTAAATAAAATGTAAACTACTTGAGATTTAAAAAAAAATGTTTGGATGGTATCACTATCAAAACATTTATAAATAGAATTTGAATTCGTTCATGTGTCCACCACGAGAAGGTATGCAGCGGTCGATACGTTGAACCCAATTTTCAAAGAATCGGCCGCACATTTCGACCGATACGGCCGCTATTTCTCGTTCAATATTGACTCTGAGCTCCTCTAACATCGTCGTCTTGTTGGCATAGACCCATAGAAAAAGTTTAAAGCCGTTAAATCACATGATATCGGTGGCCAATTGACGGGTCCTTTTCTCGCGATAACACGTTCATTGAACTAAGACTTCAAAAACTCGATTGTTCCACCTGCTGTGTGGCTTGTGGTACGGTCTTGTTAAAACCACTGAAGTCCAATTTATGCGATTGCTCAAAGAAATGTCTCTGTAGCGACTACCATTTACCTTAACGTGACTGTCATTTTCATCGACGAAAAAACACTGCCCAATGACGCACTGCACTGGCATGAAAACCGGACCAAACCGTGACTTTTTCGGGAAGAAGTGCTGTTTCATTAAGCACATGAAGTTTATCACCTGTCCAGAAAAGCATATTTTCATTATTGACGAAGCTGTTGAACTAAAAATGAGTTCATCGCTGAAGATGATTTCGCGATGAAATTCATGTCCAGAGACCAATTCGAGAATGTAAGGGTGTGGCACAAGATCCATACGCAAAATTCGCCATAATGTCGTAAGGGAGAAGTCTTGAAAACGCCGTAAAATTGACTGGTTTGGATCATTTGCGATGGAATGTTCTAATATTCTGACTCAAAATGTTCACTAGACTATGAATTGCTTAGTAGACAAGGGACAAGAATTATGGCCGAAAATTGGCGTTAAAGTTCCGACCATCGAATCAGTATTTCGGAAACTTCGAAAATATTGATGTTACTGAATATTTTGACATTGACAGTTCGGTAACCGGTTTATAAGGATACGTTGTGAATGTTTGCAGTTGTCAAGTCCCTTGTGCTTAGTAGACAAGGGACAAGAATTATGGCCGAAAATTGGCGATAAAGTTCCGACCATCGAATCAGAATTTCGGAAACTTCGAAAATATTGATGTTACTGAATATTTTGCCATTGACAGTTCGGTAACCGGTTTTTAAGGATGCGTTCTGAAAGTTTGAAGTTGTCAAGTCAGGAAGACCCATTTTTGAAGATTGTGCACCTGGTGTTGGCTCGAGAGTGTTCCACATTTTTAGAATTAGAAAAATGAAAAAATCTAAAAATTTTTTTATAAATTTATGGGGCCATTTTTCATTTAAGACTACACCCTTACATTCTTCGTGTATCCTTCAAATCCCACACTTCTATAGCAATCCCATATCACTCTATTGTCCTTTGCGGTGCAAATTACTGCCTCGCAAATTTGGTGACGGCATGGTTTCACCTTTGGTACATCCAAACTCACTCGAAAATCACTCTATTCCGGCAATAAAAATGCTATTCCATCACTGTCTTCGATAATCTTCGCTTACCACCATGAGATTAGTTCGCATTTGTGGTCTCAAGCTGCGTATCTTCTCCATCCTACAGCAACCAACCATGCTCATTGAAATCGGATATGGCTCCGAAATGGAGTCCTTGTCATCCAAACTACACTCACACACAAAGTGAAAAATTCCAAAGCCATTTCACAGTAATGTCAAACGTTCAATTTTCAGCTGTCACCGTGGAAAATGAACTTCACTTTGCTGGTTACATTGTACGAGTACGCCGAGCAAATTGCCAGCAGCACTGATCGAAAAACGTCCAAAGGGACGTCATTGTCGTCGAGTGCTTATAGCTTCTTGACAATCACATTTAATGCACCTTTTTTACTCAGAGTGTTTGCCACGTCACACACGTACAAACAAACAATCGACAAGGACGTTTATTCTCGCCTCCCAGTCCGCTAGCCGTGTCATCCTTGGAAGAGTTTATTTTTTTTTTTGTTGAAGAAAAATAAAAATCCAATGCAACCATGAAAATTTATGTAACAATCGCCTTGGGAAATATCACAAAACCGCACTTGTCACAGAGTAGCAGGTTGCAACACATCACTCCTGCCACTTTGGACTTTTGTATTTATGGCCGAGTTGCACTGTCCTCGTGGCGGAGAGTAGTCTTCGCTGGCCGTTGTTACCACAGTTTCGTACAGCGAGTGATGTGTCGCCTTATGGCCAACCCCAGTCCCAGCTCCAGTTCTACTACCAAAACCAAGTGCAGATATATCGTAGCGCCATATAAACACCATCACACACAGAGAGCTGGTACTCGTGTAGGAAATATTGCCCGATTCTCTCACACTCATGATTCCTTTGGTATCTTTTAGTTTTGCGATGGCTTTCCATTGGATACGGATAGACGATGGAAGATAGAACAACCTTTACCAACCAAGCCCAGTGTTCTACAAGAGTTTTGCTTGCACCCATGGACATGCTGTGCACCAAAGCAGCAGTCAGCCACAGTAATGGCAGAAGATGTGCCAGCATCCTTGCATTGGAGTAGTTAGCTTGATAAACTGCAAACCACTGTACAGCATACTGACTTGCACTGGCAGTGGCACCACCGAGTATTGGATGAAGAGCGCGTGCAGGAGGTGATGGAAGCACACTCGCTTTGACGGACGACTACTGGATAATGGGACTGTCGCACGTGACAACGCCTAAAATGGATCTGGATCCCAAGGAAGCAGGGAATAGTTGAAAAATTCATGAAATGTCCGCCTGCAGACTTGACTGTTTCTTTTTTTTTACCGTTTCCATTTGAAGCTCTCGTTTGGTTCGTTTGGTCAGATGCTCCTGTTTTTTTTTTTTATCTATTCTTCCTTTACTTTCATTAATCTCGATGGACGCCTGGCACACCGACGAACACCGAACATGAAACACGGAATTGGAATGTAAGTGCAACTCCCTGAGCGGTTTGTAGACTCGTATATCCTATATCTACCTGGATCCAGTGTGTGTGCTCAAGTGAAGAGTAAAATTCGATTTTATCTGGTCAAAAGTATCTACCGCTAGTGTTGGAGCGGACGGATCAATCTAATTACATTGAGTAAGCAATTTTCTCCAGCAAATTGTTTTGTGTTTGTCATTTGTGAGTAGAAAGCGGATCGTAGGGCTAGACAAGGACATGTTTGTTAAATGGAAAACCGATGATTTGAGGAAGTGGATTTGTTGAAAGAATGGTTAAATTGGTTTTGTTCTGGTGGAGATTGAAGCTTAGCTACCTTATTCGCGTATGCCAGATAAAAGAAAAGTGTAAACATTTTAAATCCTTTTCGTGAAATTTCATTCAAATTGATGATTCCGGTTGTCCTTTCTTCGCCCTACCAATCACAAGTGACAAATCTTTTGACAACCCCCTGTCTGTACCAATATTTCATCACAACCGGAGCTGAATAATTTTTTTGAAGAATTTTGTCCTCTAAATGACCCATAGAACTCTTCAAATTCTTTCACGTACATGATTTATCAACGAAAAGGTGGACAGGATGAGTAGCGTTTTTTTGCAGGATATTCATACCATATCGGGTAAGAGCGATTTTAATTTGGGAATTAACTACCAAGTCGACAGGAACGATGGTTGGCTCCGATGTTGCTGTGGGAATTTAAAGCAAATCCGTGGTAGACAAGTTCGCCGCCCTAATACAGCTTTCGAATGAACTTGTGGCGTTGGAGGAGTATGTGCCTGTCCATTCTTGCAACTACGGTAAGATGCGCTGGCCACGCTTCACCAACGCCTTGTTAAGAGAACTACGTTCGATGGGCATATTACCACCAAACAACAGAAACCTGACGAACAACGAAATCGACGACTACTTACAACAAATGGACGAATCGATTCAAAGAACAATAAACAGGACGATAACAAAATACAAAGAACGTGACATAACGTCTACGTACAGAAACGCGACCATTTACGCACTGCACAGACAAAAAAGCGGACTTCTGACAAGACTAAAACTTTTGTACAGACGACTGACAAACCCACGTGACCCTGAGATTAGTACACTGAAGGCGTCGATCCAAAACATCAACCAATTGATCAAGGAGAACTATCGGTTGTTCATTAATTTGTTTTGGAATAACAGAATTCGGGCCGTAAATTCCAGCGACCCGAGTATGTTTCCACAAATTAATAAGATCTTTAGAAGGAAAGGTCATAACGACCTTTCGTATATTAAGCTCCAACGAACAATTGACAATACAAACATCCTTTGGACAGCAGGAATCGATCCAGGGGAAGCCGTCTTCAATGACGATTACTATGTTATTGAAGATCATGAGGAGAAAGTGGAGGCAGTGGGGGTCATTTTTCAGGAAGTGTATAAGGTGAATGATAGCATTCGCCCGAACCGTGTCCTGGAAAACAATGCCCTGCCCCATTACTTCTACCTCCGAAATGATATAAGGCAATAGCGATCTGAGAACCGCGGTTTCACGCGGTTTGATGACGAAAACTTGGCAAACGCCATAGTCGCCGAGCGAAGTGGGTCTTGTCCCCTGTTAATCTCGAAGGTGGAACTCCAGATCATCTTCGATTCCATAAAGAAAAAGAAGTCAGCGGGAGTCGATGGTATATCCAACATTGTGCTGTGACACTTACCCCCTGAAGCTGTGGACATTTACGCCACGCTGTTCCAGTGCGGTGGAAGACGGCGGTGGTTCATACTCTCCAGAAAAAGTGAAAGAACAACTCCAATCCGGCAAATTTCCGGTCGATAAGTCTCCTTCCGAGTATCAGTAAGGTATTCGAAAGGATTCTCAATCGGTCTTTGTTCAAGTGGTCAGAGGACAATCGTATTATACAAGAGAACCAGTTTGGTTTCAAGGCGGGACATGACTGTATTCATGACGGCGGTGGTTCATCCTCTCCATAAAGAGGGAAAGAACAACTCCAATCCGGCAAATTTCCTGTCGATAAGTCTCCTTCCGGGTGTCAGTAAGGTATTCGAAAGGATTCTTAATCGGGCTTTTTTCAAGTGGTCTGAGGACAATCATATTATACAAGAGAACCAGTTTGGTTTCAAGGCGGGACATGACTGTATTCATGCCGCCTCCAAACTCGTCTCTGATATAAAATGGAACAAAGCCAATAATCAGTGCACGGGTGCATGTCTGGTTGGAGAAGGCTTTCGACACCGTATGGTTAGAGGGCCTCTATTTAAAGCTGACCAGACCTGGCAAAAGTAAACCACTGCTTTATATGCTTCATGTTGACTGGTAGAACGTTTGTTGTCAAAAGTGGCAATGTAACATCTACCACCGAATTTTTATTAAAAGTGGTCTGCAACAGGGAGCGGTAAACTCACCGATTCTCTTCAGCATTTACACCAGCGATATGATAGGTAGTCTTACCCAGGCAATTGGGTATGCGGACGATCTTATCGCGTACAGAACAGCACCTACTGTGGAGGTCATCCGGACTTCGAAAAGATCCAGATATATTGTAATGACTGAAAGTTGAAAATCAACTTTCAGAAATCAGAAACTATCCTGTTTAGGACGCCGTTGTCTAGGGCCTCTAGGGATACGAGAAAGAACTGGCGCATGCTGGTGGTCGTTGGACCAAACGGACATCCTTTGGCGAGTAAAAGTGTAGTAAAGTACCTTGGCATCTGGCTGGATGAGTATCTATATTTCGGAAGATGCTGCTCTAGCGAGAGCTATAGGGGAGCATTTGCCCTGACAATACGATTGTTTTATAGCAGCCGTCTTGACAGCAGAGTGAAGGTGATTTGCTACATGTCCTTTATCAGGCCGATGATTGCCTACTGGTGCCCGGTGTGGATCAACGTTGCCCCATCTCAAATGAAAAAGATACGGGTGTTTGAGAGGCAGTATTTGGGAAGCTACCTTGGACTTCACAGAACATCAGTATCTGACTACACCAAATATTATTCCAACCAGGTCATATAAAACGGGGCCAACATAAACAGGAAAAACAATTTTCTAGTGAAACTCATTGGGTTTCACACGGCAAGAGCGTGGGGCCTTCAATCCCAATGATGAATATTTTGAGAATGCGCGTAAAAGCGGCTTCATTCCGCCCGAAGCTTTCCTATATTTGGATATTCGAAGGCTGATACAGGATAGATCGGCAAATCTACCACGTCTTCTGACGAACTGTGGACAGGCGGCTCCTATACGACCGAGACGTCGTCGTGGGTCCTCCACATCCTCACCATCGACTGAGTTACAGCTATGATCTTTCCTTCTTCATCGCGAAACTTACACTTTGTTAAAACTTAACAACACCTTCCCTGGAGTGGACTGGTACCCCCCCTATGTCTTCGATCGTGAGCTTTTCTTAATCGATCTGTTTGCTCCTTTCTGAGAAGCCGGTGTTTTTTCCTTTTTCTTTTCCAATGGAGATCAATAGCAGCTCTTGTCTCCACATTTAGCTCAGCCTATTGTAATCCTCGTTTTTGACTGCGAGCATCTATCGGGATTCAGAAATGGACGCCAGGTCCTTGGAGTAGAAGCTACCAAGGAGTTTGTTACGGCTGTTGCTGATCGTGGGGCAATGACAGAGTAGGTGAGGGATGTCCTCCTCTACCTGAGGGTCGCCGCACTTCCTGTATAGTTGGTTTGAGTTAGTTAGTCTGATTCTATGGGAGTGGTTACCCACACAGATTGTGACCTGTTATCACTCTCACCGCTATAGAAATGGAGGCTCTGTAGAGATCTAAAAGCTTTTTGATTTGCTATGGCTTAATTCCGACCATCCTATCCTACGATCCTATTCTGGCTATCTCGTCTACTTTCTCATTTCCTCGAATGTTATTGTGTCCTGGCACCCATATAATTTGGACTTTATTCTGGTTACATATAACCTTTAGCTCTGTGTGGCAACGTCGAACTACTCGTGATTTTATCGTGTTTGATGCCAGAGCTTTTATGGCCACTTGACTATCTACATTAATGGAGATATCCTCTTGTGATATGTCCAACACTCCAGCCGATTTGGCAGCTTCGAGTATGGCTAGGATCTCTGCTTGGATTACGCTGCACGACTTTGCTAGTCGAAGGGATGTGGTTAGCCCGATTTTGTAGAATTAAACCCCAGAACCCACTCCTATTTCCAATTCAGACCCGTCGGTATAGATTGCTATTTCAGTGTTGATTACCACAGTGTTTGACGATCATTATCAAAATCAAACCAGGGTACTCATTCGTAACTTTCAAAACGATGATCGTTGACGATAGTAATGGCGACATTCTGTGTACGTACCGCGTAATTTGTATTCATGTGCACATACACACACAATGCAAAAATTACATGCTACGTATATAGCAAGTTTCCCACACTATCGTCAACGATAATCGTTTTTAAAGTTAAGGAATGAGTTCCCAGGGGTTTCTTTCTGGTAGACAGGAGAAAAGCCTTTTTGTCATCGTTGCCATTGTTCTTCGACATTAGATGCTGGTGGTATGGTATTTATCGAGAGGTTAACTGATACGCGTTGTGCAAAGGATATGGCGGTCTATTGCTATTTGCAGTCCGTATTTAAACCAATATGCAATCAAAGGCATTTTAAAGGCAGAGTTATTGTGCAACTTACCCAAACAAATTTTATAAATAAGGTCGACAGTAGATACGCATTTAAGTGTGTCCTACTCGCAGGATTAGACTATCATAATGTTGGGCTCCATCCAAAGACGTGCAATCGGTCTTCCCTTACTTTAAAGCTGCAACCTTTCGCACAGCGAAGACTTGTAGGAGATCTGCCTCTTTATTACGGATGTTATAACGGCAGATATATAAGAGAAATCAACCCTAGACTCGTTCCATTTCAACGACCGACGACACACGCAGTTTCGGCTCACAGACACATAACAACGACACGAACAAAGCAATACCAAAATTCTTTTTTCCACACAATAAGGAAACAATGGAATGAACTTTCAGAAGTCGTATTTCCACCAATACGCAATCTACAACAATTCGAAAGAAGATTCAACAAACGTCTGCAAGCATTATCTCAGGGCGCTCCTGCAGCATTATAGCTTCGGCTCACCTGAGAAAATTTTATAAAAAAAAGACTAAATGTCCATTAAATTCTATATTTGTACTGTTCACCTTTAAGAACGATAGTTTTCATAATGAAGGACCAAACCGCAAAGTATGAACCATCACCAAGCTCGGCTATTTCCGGTTCAAGTCAATTTCGGAACCAACATCCACACGATAATTGAATTTTATGCTACAAAATCCTTTCAAGGTGATGGAAATCAAAACCACCGATTTCCTCGAAATCATTTCATCGTAATCCTTTGCTCCTTCCTTCTTCCGTATTAATTGTTCAGGAAGTAAACGTTGTAATTGTATCCCTACACCATGTACACGTCCTGATAAGGTTACATTGATTTCATTTGAATTTAGTTGTGTAAACAGCAACTCCTCCATATGTACACACCGTGATGCAGCAATTCGTCGTGAGATCCCACGATATATTCATTATCTGGTTCGCACCCGATACTTGAGATCACCCAGGTCGCAAGCATCCCAGCCACAGGTTCACACAGCAATTGATATCAATTAGGACGGCAATAAAAATGGAGGCAAATAATCGAGCGACTGTTTAAAGATACGCACGTCTATCCGAGCTGCATTCCCCGTGTTCTACCTGTTTAAACAAGTGCAGCATCCCCACCCCACCAGCATCATATACAGGTGCGACCAAGCAACCGAAGACCGAACCACCGATAAACTTGTTACTCCTCGCGCAGCCACATTCGCGGTCCTCCGGTTTTGTTTACAAACAAATCACTTTGTTGTGTAGACAGTTGCACCGTGGAAACATTTGTTGCTGACGCACACAGACACAGAAAAAAAAATAAAAACCCACCACACTGCCGCATCATATTGTCATGGACGATGATTATATTTGAAGAAGTTGCCCGGGCACCGGCATTGCAGATGTACTCGTAGATGCAGATGCAGTTGAATTTGCTTTATGACTCTAGGATGTTTGCTCTTAATTATCCCCCCATTGTCGGGGGCACTGCCACCACCACATCGCATCGCTCGGAATCTGGTATTAATAATGTAACAGTGCATAAATTCCAAAGTATCTTGTAGATACTACTACTGGCACTGGCACGGGAACTGCCTCTGCAGCAGCACCGCAGCGTCATAAAATCTCGTTCGGAATTATTTGGCTGAGCTATAGCTACCACTACCTGCAGTGGCTCATCCGATCGAATCTCACTCGAATCAAGAATTCCTGCTCTTCTATGTGTTTTCCTCCAAAAAAAAATCTTTTCTTTCATTTTCCCGGGGGGAAGCGCGAGGAGGGCATCGCACCGATATGGAGGCAGACAAGTGAACTCCACTTAGGTTTACCTTTGCTGGTCGCGTACACGTTTGTCGTCGCTCTGCCCCCGGCCTCGTTGATGGATGTTGGTCTCTCTCACCGAGGAATTTCCCACTGGGCGAATTCCAGTGTTTACTTTCTCATGGGGCCGTATCAAGAACAACATTGTGCGACAAGTGGATAAGAGAAGAAGATTCGTGTGTTGATACACTTCAGGCGGTTCCCGGCTGCCTCTGAAGCCAGCGATGATGACGAAGGTGGTTGCAACTGGGAATCGTGTGTTAGAGTATACCTCACACCAGCCGGCCGGTGTGCTATGTGACCAAATGAGTGATGAGAAGTAATCGCTTCCCTTTGATGGATGAGGTTGATGTGTTGTTGATGGCGGCGCGGTATGCGACGCCCGATAAGAAATCAAGTGGATAAATATGTATTTGATTGTGATTGGAAATCTGGACTTCGATCGGGGAGTGTGTGGGGTGAGAAGGGCTACTGCGAAAAAATGGGAAAATATTTGGAAAAGCCTTCGTGCGAGGTCCTATATCAACTGATGACGGGAGGGTAAACAGATAAATTCATGGAATACTTATGAAGTGGTTTTTATGTCGCTTCTCTGACACAGGACATAGGAGATGGTGTGTACGATGTCTCATCTGTCAGAGTGGGGGAACTTCCGAGTGATTTTGTGAGTTTGCAGGCGAATAAGTCGGAATCGGATTTGTTGTGTCAACTTGTGTGACTCGCATTATTTGAAGTTGCCAATCATGTGGGTACCACATTTGGGATTTAGAATTAGATGGTCCACAGAAAGAAGAGATTATTACGAGACTGTAAAGATAAAAACGTGCTTATGAGGAATAACCAGTAGATAAATATTTTCAATTCACGGATATCTACTGGATGAATTCGATATGTGTCCTTCATTATAATTTATCATCTTCTTCAGCTTTTCGCAGATGTCTGCCCAAAAAATATGTAAAACCACAATATTGCGCCGTTTGTGCTTTGGGCAGATTCTGTTCAGCTGGTTTATTTGTATGGATAGTCTTATTTCAGGGTAAATCACCCTGACTTTATGTTTTAATTGCGTACCGCGATTAGCAAATTGTTTTAAGCCATACAACTCATTCCACACAAGCAACGCACAATAGTGATTGAGTTACTAAATCACAAACTAAAGGGTGCGCCATCTTTTATGTCGGTATTTGAATATTGAAAAACTTAAGAAAAAAATCAACCGATCGCCATATATGAGGTAATTTTATTCAACTTGGCCCTTTACAACTTATTTGGACTACTTTTTGAATTAAAGCATCCATCATGTGCATTCTTCTAATATGGCCAAAGCTTAATGCGCCCTTTTTGCTGAGTTTTCCTTTAGTTTTTCTAGCATCTCGTTCGGTATGGCTATGATTTCGGAACGAATGTTCGCTTTGAGCTCATCAATGGTCTGTGACTTGCTGGTGTATGCTTTGTTTTTCAAATAACCAAACAAAAAGTACTCGGGATGGGCCAAATCTGCAGATCTGGGTTGCGAGTCAATGTATCCATTTTTTACAACACACGTTTTGGGAATTTTCGTCGGCGGAATTGAATTGTTTGATTTACAATGTGCCGAAGCGCATCTTATCTTTGAAACCGGTCGGACTTTATTCACACATTTGTGGGCACTTGGGCAGACATAGTGAACGCCAAACAACCCGTCGACTGTTTCGCCGTCTCTGAGGAAAATTGGTCCAATGATAGTTTTTGGAGCAATCGTCATCCCAAAAAGTCACTTTTTGGTTATGCATGCAATAACGTTTCATGAATCTCGTGTCGATTCTCCGTTCCCCATATGCTGCACTTTTGCGCTAGAGAGTGTGAAGTGGGCATCGTCAGTCATAAAAATTTGCTTCGAAAAATCAGATTCAGTTTCAACTATTCGAGAGACTGTGGCCGTATTCCAAGCGACGTGGATGGTCTGTTAACAAACTTATTTGACACAATTGCACTTTATACGGAAGGAAATGGAAATAATCCCTCGAAATGCCCCGCAAATGGTTCCACTGACGCCAAAAGGCTAAGCACGTTGAAGATACAACACATTTCGAATCTCGGCAACGGTCTTTCTTACCGGTATCCTAATTTGGATTTTCATAAGGGGACATGGCGGTCTCCAGATCAACAAAAGGTCAATCAAATTGTTCACATCGCGATAGACAATAGGCCCGAATCCAATATTTTGAATGTCCAAATAGTCCGTGGAGCAAATATCAACTTGGACCACTACCTTGTTGCAACCAAGGTAATAATGCATATATTCACCACACCATTACAAATGCGAACTACTGTTGAATGTAGAAATACTGCAATCACAAGAGATCCCCCAGACGTTTGCAGAACGTGCATCTCTTAATATAGCGATTAATATCTACTATACCACCAGCAGTAAGTGTTGAAGAACAATCGCGCCTACCAGCAAGACACCCTTGTGAAGAATACCGATGGGTGATAGTAGCCAAGAACGAGGTCCACAAGGCTAAGCTGCAGGTGATTAAGAGATCTGCCATTGAGCTATATAGGCAAATGGAACCGTAGCATCGTTTGTCCGATCCATAAAAAGGAGACCCAATGAACTGCTCAACATTTCCCATAAGATTATATCTGCCGTAGTATATGAACGACTCCAACCGTTTACTAACAACCTAATCGGCCCTTATCAGTGTGAGTTTAGGCAAACAAAGTCCACAAGTAATCGAATTTTGACCCTTCGGCAGATACTGAAAAAACCCACGAAGTCCAAATCGATACCCACCACCTATTCATCGATTTTAAAGCCGCATGCGACAGCATTTATATAGAGACGAACTATGCCTAGTTTTCGTATTCCGCCCAAACTCGTCCGTCTGTGTAGGACGACGATGAAGAATTTTCGCTGCTCAATCAGGGTCGGAAACGACCTCATTGATACCTACATTCGATACCAAAAAAACGATTTAGGCACAGAAACGCACTGTCATGTGACTTCTTTAACATGATTCTTCAGAGGATTGTGCAAAACTCCAGCTCCAACACCAGAAGCTCGGTGCGACTACTAGCATACGCCGACGATATTGATATATTTGGCCCGACTCAACGTAATGTCATAGCCGAGTTTGGCAGTGAAATTCTTCGTAAAATCGTCCCGTTTGCGTTGACGAGCTATGGAGACGAAGATTCAATCAAGAGCTATACGATCTGTGCACCGACATACCCCTTGTCAAAAAAAACTCCGTATTTGACGTTTCAAGTGGCTGGGACATGTAGAATGAATTGACAACAATACTCCGATTCGATTGCCAGCCAAACGTCGGACGCAGTAGATGAAAACCTCGCTTTAAGTGCCACGCACAAATAGACATCGACCTCAACCAGCATGAAGTGCGCAACTGAAGTCAGTTATCGAAGGACCGAGAGGCATGTTGGTTGAGGACCAGGTTCATTCCGTACTTTAGCGCCACGTAAGTTAGGCAAGTATTGGAATCGAATAGTCTTCTCCGTCAAAGCAAAATACCTGGGACCTTGACGCTTAGCTGGAAGCCGAACATAAAATTTATAAAGAGTACAGAAAGCGAAAGTAGCACTGTATTCCTTCAAGAAATCTGGATTGAAACCTCGTATCATGCAGTGGTTCTATATCTCGGTTATAAGACCGAAACTTCTTTATGGAGTGGTAGTACGGTGGCCAGCGCTAGAGATAGCTTTAAACATCAAAAAACTAGCCTAGGTGCAAGAACTGCGTGTCTGTTAATCGGTGGTGCACACCGTACAGCACCCTAAGCAGCACTACACATTCTTTTTCACCTACTACCACTAGATATTTTAGGCAAGAAAATGGCAACTAATTCAGCCATACGTCTTGCAGCCATCCAACAGTGGTCAAATATACAACCTGGCCACAAAAATTCTAAACCAACATAAAAATATTCCTGAAAACACCGACTACACCCTTACCAGGTTAAACATTGATAAGAGTCATGGGATAGTAACGAACCGGCGCTAAATGACTCGATAGATGTTTATACTGATGGCTCCAAATGACAAATGACGGAGTGGGTCATGGCGTCTTCTCCGACAGGCCAAATCTCAGCCTATCTTTCCGTCTTCCTCATCATTGCAGCGTGTTCCAGGCTGAACTCATGGTGATCTAAGAAGCCTTATCCAGGCTGAAAGAGAATGTAATATCTTGACATATCTTGACAACCCTAGATTGCCGTTCATCTCTGCAAGAGATGTCTAAGCATTTTGACATTCAGATATGCTGGGTGCCTGGGTATAGTGACATACCAGGGAACTGTAAGGCTGATCAGCTCGCCAGACATGGAACTAAATTACCAGTTGTTTCCGATACGGTTGCACTAGGTATTCCTATTGCTACATGTAAAAGCTTACCAGCGCAACATGCTAAAAGCAAATCAAACCTTAGATGGAGTCTTGGCAGGACGTGTCAAATTACCAAACAAATTTGGAGAAAGCAAGATTTGAGAAGTTCAAAGCGACTGATTTCGCTCGATGGGATATACATAAGCGCCACCAGAGATGTCATCACTGGACACGACAGGCACGCTGGACATGCACGCAGAAAGGCTAGGCCTCCACTCAAACGACTTCTGTAGGAGATACATGGACAAAGAGGAAGAAGAAACAATACTTCGTCACCTGTGTAACTGCCATCTTGAAGTTTACTATTTTCAAAATCTCAGTGATTTGACCAAACCGGAAGCGAAGAGCCTCCTCCGTTTCATTAAAAGCTCAGAATGGTTTTCTCACAGATAACAAGGTGAATGGACAGTAACCACGTGGTATCATAATGGACCAAAATGGTCTAAATGTGCTGGCGAACACGCTGGCAGCGACTCTAACCTAACCTAAGTCAGTAAGTAAGACTCTCGTCGGAAAATGGAAGTGCCATGTCAAAAAGAAATGCAAAGAACTTAAGAATAGATACAGTGAACTGTACTGGTTGCTAAAACCGCGGAAAAAAAGGTTCACTACATTGGAGTAGCTACCCTTTAAAATTCTCTCTCTCCCAATTTCGCAATTAAACATAAAACCTCATACTTTTCTCCTTTAATCCATCACAGGAGAATGACTGGCTGATTGCATATCTTTATAAAAAAAACAACAAAAACATTCTAAAATAGTGCGGCCAACATTTTTCAAAATAAAACTCTTAACACGAATCCATCACAACTTCCCGTATCTGTTAGAATTCGCTGCCCTCCTTTTGCAGCTAAATCTACACCCGAAGTGCAAATGCATTGTTCGGCTTCGAAAAAAAAACTCAAACTTCGGTAGCACGCGAGAAATTCCCCCAGTCAATTCGATTCAATACATCACCCTTTAGGAGCACATGCCTCTGCATGTGTTCAACTAACCAAGGCAAGCCCTAAGCTCGATCTTCCAGCCCTTCTCCCCTTGAAAATAGAACAAAAAATGAGGTAAAGTCGTTTTTTCCACCCATGCATAGTTACGTTCCGCGGGTACAAAGTGCAAAGGAACTTTTTTTGTGCAATCGGTCACCTCGACATTCCAAAGAATTGCTACTGCGACCGAGGAGTCGGACACTAGCACGCAAAAGTACCTATCTACCAGGGAATGCATGCCAAATGAATGTGCCTCCTAGGGCCAACTCGAACAAAACTTCTCTAGGCAAGGTGGCGATGATAATGGTGGTGGTGTTGGTGGGGCGGTGTGTGTGTGTGTGTGTGTTGGTCTCGTTTTGAAAAGCCACATCTCATGGAGTTGCATGGAGCCGAACTTGCGGTCAAATGCACTCGATGTTACTATGTGCACCGGTGGCAAGGTGATGGCGGTACCAAGCCAACACAATGTTTAGGTGGCTTCAGGGCCAGTAGCACAGAATCGGGCTCTGCTCTCTCGCTTGCATTCGTTTATCTAGTCGTGCAATTAGTTCAGTTGCATGTTTAATGTCTTTTGTTTGGTTCGCGTTCGCATTCTGGAGTTTGCAGCGCTTTTTTTGTGTGTTAGCCCGTTTGTATGTTAGTTTGTGGAAAGTAATTTCACGTGAGGAATGTCTGTGGGTTTGTGGTATGATTTTTTTTTATTCCCCGTTTGATGACATCTAAGTGTGGTTGTGGAGAGCAAAGCTGAGGAAGATGAGTTGGGGTCAGTTGCTTTGACATGAATTGTCTCTGTGGAAAGATTGAAGCGATTGGCATCATAACGTTGTCGGTAGACCTTTGGAGAGAGTGTGGTACAAATATTGCGGACTGATTTTAAAGTGAATCATGGCTTTTAGTTGAAGATTTTTAGAAAATATGACTGAATTCATCTGCTTGAGATAAGTGCAAATCCATCGAGTCGGATTTGAAAAATATCGTTAGGATGGATAGTAAAAAATAAAAAAAGGAGCTTAATCTGTTTATTCTATACCCATCTCCATCCTAATTATTTGTTTGGACAGAATAATGTATCAGGCAATAGAAAGGGATCTACGATTTAACTGATTGCGAAGGCCTTAACTTGAGAAGCTTATCTTATTAGTTTCAAACATGGATGTTGGTCAGTCAGACTTTAAGAAGATGTGGGCTAGTGAATAAATCAAGGGGTGATGTTACTTTCGGGAAGATCAACGCAATACCCAAAGAGACGCAGCACCCTCTAAGTCTGAACAATAGGTGTCTTTAAAAGAAGCAGCTGGTTAGGGATCTTGGGGGAAACCAAAGTTTGTTGTGATCCTGAGGGTCAACCATAATGCATCTTTAGTAAGATCGTTCCTTAAATAATTATACCTTTAGTTGGTCACTTTATGTTGATTGGGGTCAGTTTCTATTTGAGCGCGCCACTAAAAGCATTGTGGCATGTTTGATATTCCTGCAGCATGGAGTTGGTAGTAGTTGATAATGTTGGGCGGTTTAAAAAATGTTAAGCCAGGAGGAGTTAACTCTCAGCCAGGTGATCTACGTAGTAGAATAAGACCTCACATTAAGTAGTTGCAGAAACCAACTTCAACTATGTTGCAACTATAGACATTTATCTTGGCAAAATCAATAGAACCTGTAGCCGGTTCCGAATGGCAACTTTTAAAAGGTTCTCATATGTCAATTTTAAATTCTTGGATGTTTGTCAAGTGGAAGCAGTTAAACAATAGATCTTTCGATTTGAACCAAACTAAGACCACTAAATTAGTCCGAGCCTTCTGTTGATGAAGAGGGATGTAGCTAAACGTGTAAAGGAAGGGATTGAAGCTAAGTAATCGAATGGCTTTACTATTCCACGTTATCCCAGAGTCACAGACCTTCCAAGAAATCAGCACATTGTCCAAAGATGATGCTGTAAGCTGGTTAAGCTCTGTTGACGAATTTATTTTATAAAAGGTGGGCCAAAAGGGATCACCCTATTGGAAGATGCTCTTATTTTTGCAAATGGTCTCCCATGTCAAATCTGTTTTGACATTTGTGGACTAGACAGGTGTAGAATACACTCCCCAATAACACGGATAATCGTGTCTATTTTTTGCGTAACGATTCGTGTGTAGCGTTGGCGCAGCGCGAATTCCGTCGCCGATTCCCCGGCCGTCCGACACCGACTGCGCAAACACTGAATAGTATGGGACCACACGAGACATTGCCAAGAGTGGCCGGCCCCGGAGCGCCCGTTGTACTGAGAATATCGCAGAATATCGAAACATCGACCAGACGCCGTGCCTCGCAATTAGCTATCACCCGGTCGTACCTAAGGTGAATTTTGATCAAAGACTTGCGCATGTTCCCGTACAAAGTCCAGTCCGTGCATCAGCTGCTGCCTGTCGACCGCCAAATGCGTGTAACCTGCGCCCAAGGCATCCTCGATCTCGAGGACGATGTGGACGATTTTTCGACCAAAATCATAATGAGCGATGAGGCTCATTTCCACCTCAGCGAGTACGTAAACAAGCAAAACTATCGCTTCTGGGTCACCGAAAATCCACAAGTAATGCATGAGGAGCCATTACACCCGCGCACCATGTAGCGCTGTTCACGCTGGAGAAGTCATCGGGCCATTTTTTTTTTCGAGAACGCCGCTGGTCAAAGGACATTAGTGGACGGTGCTCGCTATAGGGCCATGTTAACCGAGTTTTTTCTGTCGCAATTGGACGAATTAGGACTGGATAGCATGTGATTCCAACAGGACGGAGGAACGGCACACACTGGGCGAGCCACAACCGATATTCTGAAGGCCAAACAACATCGGATGACTTCTTTTGTCCCACCCTGTAGAATGACTCTGGAGTGGTCGTTTTGGTTCGTTATTCAAACGAAATATTTTTAAGACTCATGGAAGGTTAGTATCGAGGATGATCATGAGAAAATCATTCGACATGGTGATCCGTCTCTGACAAACTGATGAGGTCTTTTCTCTTTTCTCTTTTATGGTAGGGAACATTTCTTTTTATACAATAGTGCTCGGAATCTCCCTACTCTTAAGCGATTGAAACTGTCGAATGGGCTAGACATATCACATATATTCCGCTACATTCATATTCAAGAGGTTATTAAATCTTAATAATCATTGTCTGGCGTTAGCTAAATTCTCGTACTCAAAACAACCACTTAAAAAGAAATACCCTAGAAGAACAATATGGCAATACGAGAGTGCTAATTGGAGCGGACTAAATTCGTTTTTGGGGTTTTTGACTGGTCTCTATGTTTCCTCAAAAGAAACGTTAACGCCGCTGCATGACATGATAACAGACCTAATCTTGCTTGGGATGAAAAACTATATTCCAAACAAATGCATTAGCGTCAAACCAAAAGAAGAAAATTGGTTTAATCCGTCGTTGTTTCTAGCCCGCCTGTAAAGACTTCGATTTTCCTCAGAAGGTGTTTGTCGCCATAGGGCAAAAGTCTCTTCTTTCATCCGGATAGCAGTCACATAAATCCGGATGAAAGAAGAGACTTTTGCCCTATGGCGACAAACACCTTCTGAGGAAAATCGAAGTCTTTACAGGCGGGCTAGAAACAACTGTAAGATTATATAAAGACGTGCTAAATTCTTACGTGACCAAAAAGTGAGGCAAAAAATAGTGCAATGTCCTAAAGGCGCAAGTCTTTTTGGTCTTTCGTCAAACGAATAAAAGGTTGTAACTCATCAACAACCCCATCGCTTGTCTACAACGATAGAAATATAACGGACTCCCAAGAAAAAGCAAATCTGCTAGCTTCACTATTCGCAGCAAATTCCAACTTACCAGACAGCTCTTCTTCACCACCATCACTGAATCCGGTTCATTATTCTTTAGGGCAAATATTTTTCCGAACCCGTTCAGTTGCTAGATGGAATTCCTCCCCTTGTGCTGAAGAGGTGTTCTTCCACTCTGGCCAAACCTCTACGCAAACTCTTCCACTTCTCGTACTCTGCAGGAATATTTCCAGATAGGCTGAAACTTGCGCATGTTCAGCCAATTCCAAAAAAGGGCGATTAAACCTCCCCTTCAAACTACCGACCCATAGCTCTAACGTCAGTACTTTCTAAGGTCATGGAGAGTACAGTCAATTACCACCTCATGAGCTATCTAGAAAAAAACATCTCATTAGTGACCGTCAGTATGGTTTTCGTCAACAACGTTCCACAGGTGATCTTATGGTCTATCTAAGTGATCAATTGGGGTACCAACAACCGGGTTGAGTTTAACGCGTCAAAAACTCAGTGCTGTCTCCTATCTCTGAAACAGGATACAAAATGTAACTAAACTTAAAATGGAAGGAGGTGAAGTTGAGGAATTCAATGGCTTGTCTATGCTTGGCATGTGCATTAGCCCAGACCTTCGTTGGAACCAGCAAGTTATAGATGCTGCAAAAGGTGGTGCTTGATGCCTAGGATTTCTCAAATGATGCAAACGGTTCTTCATTCCATCGGATTTAGCTAATATCTATAAAGCCTTCATTCGCCCAAAACTCGAATATAACTAGCACATCTGGGCAGGTGCTCCTGCAACTTGCTTGAGCCTACTTGACCGAGTCCAACGTCATGCTATCAAACTTATTGATAACCAATCAATTTGTAGCGAAATTCGTTCGCTCGAATACCGGCGGAATGTTGAATGCCTTGTGCTTCTTTACCGTTACTTTCACCATAAATGTTCCGACGAAATATATAGTTGTATCCCGCCTGTCCGTCCGGCTTCTTCCGCATACCCGTATTGCATAGAGCCTGTTTTCGGGCGCACAGTAAAATTTAGAAGATCATTTCTTAACTACACCTCACGATTATAGAAGAGCTTGCCTTCTTCAATTTTTCCAGATGACTACAATCTACAAAGATTCAAAATTAACGCGCATCGTACCTCACTCTTTTCCCACCTACTCGCAATCTCTAACTATCTACAAACCATTTTCCTTCCTTCCATCACTGGGTTTTATAACCTTCAAGGACTAAGTCCTAAGTGTTGAAAAATATTAAAAAAAAAAATAAATCTTAAGCAGTAAATGTAGTGAAATATCTCATAGTTGGTCACCTGAATGCCATAAAAAGGTCCAAATAATGTGGTTACCATAACATTATGACACTATAGAAAATCTAATGACGACTGCAGCGACTTTATAAGGTAATTTAAGGAATTGAGATAGCTTCCCAATTTCTGCAAAGTCTTGGAATCTGAAAGGAAATTCGTTTTTAAGATCGGATAGAATATTTGAAAACACAGCAATGTCTTCTTCTGCTTCTTCAAAATTTCAACAGGCACACTGTCCATCTAACAACAACACGAACAGCATGATACCATGATATGTTTTTATTACAGAACCGGATTCCATGTGGTTTCAATCTTGTCGATAACACAGAATGGCCATCGAAGAAGAAAGATGGCAACACGACTTAAAGGAGTACTGTGCAGTAGTAACGCTGGTCGTGAAAAACGCCTTCAACTCTGCGAACTGGTTGATCATTAGAAGATCACTTGCCAGGAAGATTTCAACAACAGTCTTCTGTACTGATGAAGGGTTTAAATATAACAACGTCACTGCAGGAGTCCCACACGGATCTTTTGTGGAACATCACGAAGGAGTTCTACGATTAATCTTAGATATGGAAGTAACGATCGTATTGGATTCGCCGATGATTTTGCCGTCGTGATACAGGTCGGTATAGTGGAATCAAAAAAAGGAGCTGTTCCAGGTTAATAACCAAATCATTAAGTAAAAAAACCCAATTAAATACCTTGAAGTAATCGTGAACAACAAACTGCAGTTCAAAAAGCATGTAAATTAGTTATCCCTAAAGGCATCGAATATACAGGGAGCTCTCTGGCGAGTATTACCTAATATAAGTTATTTTTTATGCCGCCTCAATCTGAGCTCATGCACAAAGGACGAAAGGAGACTATCTTCAACATACAGACTCTGTGCGCTACGTTTAATCAGCGGCTTTCGAACCATCTCAGACGAGATGTCCAAAATACCCAGTAGATGAATTCTGAGCCAAAACGATGCCAATAACATCAAGATGGCAATAAATCAATTTGGGCGCATATGCACTAAGGACGAAAGGAGACTATCGTCAACATACAAACTCTGTGAGCTACGGGCAATCAGCTCCATTCAAACCATCTCAGACCATCTCAGCTTTTATTATACCAGGTATGGTCCCTATCGACATCCTGGCAGACGAGACGCGAAAAATATTCAATATATGAATTCTAAGCCAAAATGATGCCAATAACTCAATCTGGGCGCATGCATTAAGGATGAAATGAGACTATCGTCAACATACAAACTCTGTGAGCTATACGGATAATCACCACCTTTCGAACCCTATTAGACGAACAGCTTTTATAATATCATAAGAGAATCAAACTGGAAGAGAAGGCAGCAACCGCAGCTAGGTGACAAGCTCATTGGGACAATACAACGAAAGCCCGATGGACACACAAACTGATACCGACTATCCAAGACTGGATAATTCGAGAGCACGGAGACTGTAACTACCATATCAGGCAGTTCCTTACTGGTCACGGTGGTTATCGCAAGTACTTTCACCGATTTTGATTCAATACGTAACCATTCTATCCACAGTGTCCAGATGAGACGACAATGCAGAGCAAGCGGTTTTATTATTGCGTACGCTTCAGGCCATTGAGAATTACTCTACCCAATCCGTCGCTACTTCTCGACCATGTGTTGCGGTCGGAGGAGAACTGGATGTCAGTATCTAACTCTGTAACGACTTTATAAAATGAGCTACGGAGTGCAAAAAATCTAAGAAGAGCAGCAGTAGCAGGTGACATAAGACGTATAGCATGATTTGCTAAACAACCCAACGAAGTAATTCCTAAGGGACAGTCCCACGGGGGAAATGGTAAACGTTTGTGTCCGGTGCGTGGTGAGGTTTAGTACGTCCCGGGGGTGAGGCTTAGGCAAACTACGACGGAACCAGGTATATGAATCGTGCATGTCAATTTCACCTGATACTGGCTTCTGAGGAAGATTTCCAACCTCTAAAAAAATATACTCACTTGAAATTCCTTAAAGTCGGTTCTATATGAAAGAGCCATTTCAAAACTTTTGACTAGGTCTATGCGATGTAGATGCCTCGTTAAGTTCTTAGTTGAATTTATGCCTTTGTAGCCCGTCAAAACTGAGAATTTCCTAAGCATTTTTTGTTTCAAACGAACAGGGATTTTTTTTATCAGCTTTTGATACGACCCCTTCTCGGAGCAGTCGTCGGCTTATCTAGAATAAAAAAAAACGGGTTGACTAAAACAAAATTGGCTGAAAAGCACCATGTCAGTCGGGAAATTCTGAACGAATCTCATATCATGAATCCAGTGTTCTCCGTATACGTAATATAGAAGCCTTAATTTATAGAAAAAGATAGATACAAACGAACTCCCAAGAGTCAAAGTGTCAAATAAGGCCACCCTCCTTTCAAATATTTAATTTTGCAAAAAGTAAGTACCCACTTACTGCTATTTCACATGTACATCCATTTACATATTCTCGGAAACTTTTTTTAAAAAAAAAACTTTCCCACTAGCCGGTAATATATTGCGTCCTTATTTGCTTTTCACTTCTCCACGCTACATTACCCTAATAAAATGCGAAATGAAAAACTCAAGCATTACATGCTCAAAAATGAAAGAATTTACTAGCCCGCCTTGACGTTGTCGCCCTCCACCTCTTTCACCCATGTCAATCCTACCAAACAGATATATCACGAAAATTTAATATCCCCCATTGTTCCTCCAAGTTTTATGAAGTTTTCAAGTCCTCGCACCATTTTCCTGCACGCGCACATACACCCATACACACAGCTCCCAAAACAAAATGAATATCTCAGTACAGAAAATTCCCAAAACTAAGAAGTTCAAACTTCAAAACCATTAGGACAAAGTAAAAAAAAACAAACTCGTACAAATAAGGCCAAACAAAATAAAGGGAGAAAGACAAATCCTTATACAATCCCCGCCCAAAGTAAAAACAAATTTCAACCGAGAAAGTAACGATGCGCTACACGAGGAAGGATAACTACAAAAGTTTTCACATTTTCAGCCTCAAAGCTTTAGCTCTCTAGCAGTCGCTTCCAAATGAGGCCAGAATTGAATGCCTCAGCGAACCTCCTACGCCTAGCCAAGCAAACATCAAAGAGGATGACGGCCCATTAACTACTTTGCAACATGCGGAAGTGGCCTCGTGCAACATCAGATCCGGATGTATACGCAAAGAAGGCTCACACAAAATAACAAAAAAAAACCTCCAAACAGGTTAATTTGTAAACAATGGAATGTTTTCTCACAGCACACATGCGAAAGGAGGCTCTCCTGAATAATGCAACAGTACGCACTGACCATGTAAACAGAGTCTCGCATCAAAGGTACAACTATACGCGAATCGCCATGGTGGCATCTATGAAATACCGCAAACAAATGGGCGATAGGTTGTCCATCCCATCCCATGCTCCATGCTTCCGAGTTACCAAGTTCGACCATTCTTCGGACTGTTTCTGCATCAGCAGTCAACATGAGGCTGATGCCACTTTGGACGTGTGCTTATTAACGAATGATTTCGAATGGAAATAAGGACACCGCGACCAGTGGAAAAGCCAATTTCGTCAATGCGAGGGCCGCGTCAGCACGCAGCGTTGCCAAATATTTGCCCACAATTGGACGTGGTGCGGTCCAATTTGGCCCCAAAAACAAGAGCACCACCGCATGACTACCGGCTGCAGATCATTACTGGCTACGCAAATAGACGCATAGTTTATGCGATGGAAAACAAGCGGGAAAATTGTGAAAATTCGCTTTCGAAATTTCAAAAACCAATTCGACCATAGGTAGGAGGCGGGCGAAGGGCATCCCCAATTGAATTAGTGGAATCCGGAGTTAATTAGACTAGAAACTACACACGATTGAGTTGTTTACTTGAAGAAGTTACGCTATAGCAGGTCCGACTTCAGCACGCGAGCAGCGGCACACTTGCTGCGCGAAATGAGCAATTTAAACACCCGCACTGGGGTGTGAAAAAACGCAAGCAGCTCGTGTTGGGAATTGCTAAATTAAGCTGGTACCGAAATGGTTTTGAGAATTACTATACGAAACCCTATCGCGGTTCATAGAACTCGAACGGAATTTCTTTGCCATAAAAATGTGGAAGTTTGTTCCAATTGTTACACCTGAAGAATCAGCAAATGAATTTCTGGATAGTAGCTGGCTGAAAGTTAGACGATGGAACTTTGTTAAGAAGATGCATTCAAGAGGAAGACCGTTTACAGGGGACACTTTGTGCAGTTAAAGTTGGTGACACTAACTTGGTTATGGAGAAGTGAAAGGGATGATGAGATATGAATGGTTTTTGGAAATCCATGAAGGATGCGGATACTAACTATAAAAAGTTCTTTACGGACCAGGAAAAATATTTAAAGCTTTTGTGTGGATTTTATGGCAGAGGATGATATGAATAAAACAAAAACGTAAGCTGTGTGGATGCGAGAGAAAACCTGATCACGCCACAAAAGTAGGTTCTGGCTACTGGTAAGAATGACATTTTTTTATCCATACACTTTTCAGCTCAGGCTAACCTATAGAGCTAGCAAAGCATTACCAGATGATCCCTACCGATTTTAAACACAAGTTTTCATCTATACACTTTTTGTCACAGGCTTACCTATAAGCTAGAAAATCACCACCAGATGATCCCTACCGATGTTTAATACAAAAAAGTTCTTGAAACCATATCGGATATATATATAGTCAAATTTTCGCAAAACAATATTGGATAATGGACTCAGCTGTTTAAATATTGTTACGGCAACTACGAAATTACAGAAGTTAGCCGTTTATTATACTGCAATTGACCAAGACATGACCTAAGTGAATGTCTCAACATTCCAACCTCTCAAACCACTTCTTGTAAATGTAGGTATTCCAGGAAGTTGCCCACACTACTGTTACCGAGTGGTATTTGGAAGAATATAGGACTTGGCCCTTAAAATACAAATTTTTGGTGTAACACAGTCTCGTTAGTACCAAGGGCCTAGCTTTTTCTCAAAACCATTCATGTGTGCGTGTTACTTCTTACACGATGATGGCGAGACCTCCTGTTTTATGCCGAATCCAAAAGGCAGATCATCACGAGAGGAGTGCTAGTGAAAAATCATTAAGGTGTTACCCAGACTTGCCTCTTGCCCAACCTTAAAATATTTAAAGGGTGTCCTATTATTTCACGCAAATTTGAATTTGAATTTCGCGCCATTTAATAGTAGGTCCTGTATTGCCAATGGAAAGAAAGCTACCAATGTGACAGCTGACAGTTCGGGGTTAGTAAAAATGAAGTGTTATACGAAATAACAAAGAATTTTCATTGTTGAGCAATATTTTAAGAATAATGAAGGTTTGTCAGTCTGCAAATTTTGTACAAAATATGGCCGTCATAGTGATTTAGGGAGACTGGGTCAATTAGTGATCTCTTCAACAGAGAACATCGAAGCAGTTAGCGAGAGTATTGCTGACAGTCCAGAAACATCAATTCGGCACCGTAGTAAAGAATTGGGCATTTCGTGAAGCTCTCTACAGCGAATTGCCACGAAAGACTTGAAACATTTTGGTCAATTGACTCAAGAACTGAAGACTACTGACCATGCCGCGCGAAGAGAGTTCGTGAAATGGATTTTGGAACAATAACAAGTGGATGCTGATAAATTATTTCAAACAAAATTAGTGATGAAGCTCATTTTCATCTTGATGGATCCAAGTGAATATTTGGTGCGGAAGGCAGCAATAACAATTAATGGAGTTCGTAATCGTGACATGATAACCCATTTATTAGTGTATAAATAATTAAATATGGATGTGACCAACATGTGGTTTCAACAAGTGCCACATGCCATACATATATATGAACATCTGAATATAAAAAAAAAAACCTATGACGCTTCAGGAGCGCCTTGAGATGATTGTTGCAGATGTTTGTTGACCCAGCCAACATATGTTGTATATTGGTGAAAATGCGTCTGCTGAAAGTTCGTTCCATGATTTTCTTGATCTGTAACAAAAATAATTTTGGTATTGGGTTGTCTGTGATAAAAAACTGATATTCCGAACATCTGCTGATAAAATATTTGTAATAAATAAACAGATCTCCAATTCTTGAAATGAAACATCTGGCACTTACGTACCATACAGAGCCTCAAACCTATAATCTTACTTCATTTGTGTGTGCCATTTGTCTTAAACCTTAATTCGAAGGGCAAATTAGAGAAGCTTCTCATGACAGTGTTACTGAAGAAAAAGGGTGGGTGAGCGAATTGATCCCTGAGGTACGCCAGTGCTTAGAGAAAATTTATCTGAGGAAACGCCCTCTACCACTACATACAAAGATCTTAGGGCCCAGTTATAGCTATCATTGAAAAACATCATTGGAAATTTTCTTTTATTTCTTGTGTTTTTTTTACAAATGCAATCATTGGCAATTCCGAGGGGCTAACATCGACTCGGACCACTACCTTGTTTTAGCCAAGGTAATAATGCGGATATCCACCACGCCACAAAAAAACAGAAATACTGTGAAAAAATTTAATGTCGAAAGACTGCAATCGCCAGAGACCGCCAAGACCTTCGCGCAACGCGTATCCCTTAACCTCTAGATTGACACCACACCACCAGCATCTAATGTCGAAGAACAATGGCAATGATGCCAACAAGCATTAAATCAGACGCAACTGATGTGCTAGGTTTCTCGCGGCCACCAGCAAGAAACCCCTGGTTTGATGAGAAATGCCGACAGATGCTCGCAGCCAAGAACGAGGCCTACAAGGCTAAGCTGTAGGTGAAGACGAAAGCTGCCATTGAACTCTTCAGGGAGAGAAGAAGGGAAGAAAACCGGCTTTCGGAAAGAAGAAAAAAGAACAAAAAAAGCGCGCAATCCAGGATATAGGGAGGTGCCACTCCAGGAACGATGTTCGCAAGTTTTGCCAAAGTGTAAAACGTAAAAGCCAAGGATACAAGCCTCGAACAGAGTCCTGTCGAGATGAAAAAAGAAATACCGTAGTTGAAACACAGTCGATGCTGAAGATATGGAAGAACCACTTCTGCAGACTGTTAAACGGCGATGACGAATAACATTCCGCTGTCAGGCCGAACGAACCATTTAATATTGGCAACGACAGCGAAAACTGCCAACCACCCGACCTGAGTGAAGTAAGGATAGCAATATCTAAACTCAAGCTTAATAAGGCCGCCGGAAATGACGGCCTTCCCGCTGAGCTTTATAAATCTGGCGGAGATGACTTGGTAAATAACATCCAACAACTCATAAGCTTCATCTAGTCAGATGAATGTATGCCTGAAGAATGGAACATCAGCTTCGTTTGCCCGATCCACAAAAAGGAGACCCTTTGAACTGCGCCAACTACAGAGGCATAAGTCCACTCAACATCGCATTTATAGAGACGAACTATACAGAGCCATGTCTAGTTTTGGTATACCGCCCAAACTCGTCCGTTTGTGTAGGATGACGATGGAGAATTCTCGCTGCACCATCAGGGTCGGAAACCACCTCACCGACACATTCGATACCAAAAAATGATATACACTAGTCGGCATAAGTATTTTGACGAAACCTTTTGTGACTATTGAGACTAACTTTGCTTGGTATCGTTAAAACAACGGTGCAAAAATGATGCGCGAAACAAAGAACCTATTTTTAGCTCTATGCATGCCAAGTTTTGTATTGTTTACCTTTTGCATTCTCTTTCTGCTGATAAGAACGCATGCAGACAAAGAATTTTTACATGGCATAAGTATTTTGACGGAAACTTTGTGTAAATATTTTAACAGTTTTGAGCACGTGATAACCAAAAAACTTGTGTAGTTAACTTTAATTTACATTAAACGTTGATAACAAAATAAAAATTTATTAAAAACCATGGGTAAAACGGCTGAGTTGAGTTTGGTTGTCAGATCTTCAATGGTAGCGAAGTTTAACGCTGGAACGGCAGTAAAGACATAGCAAGTGAGTTTAATGTGTCGCGTCAAACTGTGCACTATCAAATCAATAAGTTTAAAAAGCATAATGACATCACAAACCTAATGAGATAAGGTGCTAAGCGCAAAACAACGCCCACTGAAGACCGAACCCTTCTACGGGAATTTAAAAGAAATATATTCCTGAAGCCTCAAACTGCTGCAAATCAATGGAATTTGACGGCAACGAATCCAATCAGTGAGCGCACTGTCCGACGACGTTTAATGGAAGGAGATTTTAAAACATTTAAAGCTAAGGACGTGCCGTACATATCAAAGGTAAACAAGCTTAAAAGATTGTCTTTCGCAAAGGAACATCTGCACAAGCCAAAGGAGTACTGGAGAAGCGTTCTATGGACAGATGAAAGCTCCTTTGAGTATAACTCATCAAAAAACAAATTTTACGTTAGATTGCCAAAGGTAGAAAGGCAAAAAAGACGCCCCGTTTGTCAAAAAGTGAGCCATGGTGGAGGCTCTGTCATGTTCTGGGGATGTGTTGCGTATAATGGCCTGGGTGAATTGGTTCCTATCACCGGCTCGATGAACCAAGGTCAATATTTAAGAACCCTAAATGATAATGCCTTTCCTTCCGGAGGTAGGCTTATCGGTGAATCATTTATCCTGCAACAGGACAATGCCCCATGCCACAAATCCCGGATGATAACTAAATTTTTGAAGGATGTTGGTGTTGCCACTTTGGACTGGCCACCTCAAAGTCCAGATTTAAATATAATAGAAAACGTCTGGTCTCTTTTGAAACGCAAAAGAACAGTTTCTTTAAATAAAACCAGAGAGGAGACGATTTCTGAGGTCACTTCCCTTTGGGAAGAGATATCTCCAGAGATTCTTCAAAATTTAGTAGATTCAGTACCGAGACGCCTTCAAAAAGTTATTGAAGCCAAAGGAGGTTATATATTTTACTAAATTCTTCTTTATTTATTTACTTTTGTTAAGTTTAAAATGTTTTTTCTTAGAGTTATATACTTGTCAAAATACTTATGCCAACACACGAAATTACAAATTAATTTATATATCTTTTGACTTCTATGAAAAAATATTTGTTTGCCTATTTTTAAGTTTGTATTAGTTATATATAAAAATGAAAAAAATAAACATGAATTCTTGTCAAGCCATTTAGAAGTTAAACTCAAAAATGCACGATTTTTATTTCGTCAAAATACTTATGCCGACTAGTGTAGGCAAGGCGATGCGCTGTCATGTGACTTCTTTAATCTCATTCTTGAGAGGATTGTGCAAAACTCCCGAGCCAACACCAGAGGCACAATTTTCCAAAAATCGGTGCAACTAGCATACGCCGACGATATTGACATCATTGGTAGGACTCAACGTGATGTCATAGCCACTTTTGCTAGTATAGAGAAGGAAGCGGCGAAAATGGGTTTAGCAGTAAATGAGGGTAAGACAAAGTAGTACGGGACTTTGTGTACCTCGGCTCCGCTATTAACTCTGACAACAACATCTCGTCAGAAATCAAATGAAGAATTACTCTTGCCAATCGCTGTTTCTTCGGGCTAAGAAGGCAATTTAGTAGTAAAGCCCTCACTCGAACTACTATGGAGATCCTATATAAGACCCTGATCATCCCAGTCCTGCTCTACGGCGCTGAAGCATGGACCGTATCAAAAGCGGCTGAAGAAATCCTTGGTCGATTCGAGGGAAATCTTCGGTCCCGTTTGCGTTGACGGGCTATGGAGACGAAGATTCAACCACGGACTATACGAGCTGTACAGCGACGAGCTGTACAGCGACATCCCTCTAGTCAAAAAACTCCGCATTGGACGTTTAAGATGGTAATGACATGTACATAGAACGAATGGACACCAATACTCCGGCTCGCAGAGTCTTTGATTCCCAGCCAGACGTCGGACGCAGTAGAGGAAGACCTCGCGTTAAGTGGCGCGCACAAGTAGAAACAGATCTCAGCCAACTTGCAGTTGGCAGGTAGCTAAGGACCGTGCTAATTGGAGAGGCATGTTGGTTGAGGCCCAGGTTCAAACCGGACTGTAGCGCTACTTAAATAAGTATGCACTGTCATGTGACTTCTTTAACATCATTCTTGATAGGATTGTGCAAAAGACTTGACCCAACACCAGGGGCATAATCGCTGAAGATATTGACATTATTGAACTGACTCAACGAGATCTCACTGCTACTTTTTCTAACATAGAGAAAGAGGCAGCAAAAATGGATTTATCAGTAAATGGGGGAAGACCAAGTATATGCTGTCAATTAAAAGGACAGCAACGAATTATACAGAGCGTGACAATCGACATCTGGAACTATAAGGTGTTAAGAGACTTTATCTACAAAGACCATTACTCGAACAACTCAGTAGATTTTAACAGATCTGATTAATCATGTCTTGATAAGCGGAGCTTGTACATGGGCCTTATCAAAAGCGGATGAAGAATTCCTTGGTCGTTTTGATCGAACAACTTCGAAAACCTTCGGTCCCATTTAAGTTGTCGAGCAATGGAAACGAAGACTCAACCAAGAACTTTGCGAGATTCACAGCGTAATAGGCCTAATCAAATATATCCTCACTTCAATGGGAAGCATGTCCTTCCATGCACTTTTAGAAAGAATAAACACTCTCGATTCCTGTCCTGATCTGAGAGACAGATAAGATCTGAAGCTGCACTTAATAAATCTTATGTAGCTTAGAATGTAAGCTCAGGTCGCACTTTCATTGTTTATAAAAAATTAAATACATAATTGGAGCGCCCCGTGTTTGCAGATTTCGCCGTCCTTTTAACCCTGAAAGAATGTAAACCCTAAGTTTGACATATATTCAGATGAAGTTTCTGTGGAGCTTTCATCCAGCCTAAGTGCTTTTGGGATTTAAATTTCCTTTAAATGTATCTCAAGTGCGATTAAATCCAAATACTTCACACCTTATGAAATTCAGGACTAGGGAATCCTCTCGATAGGCCTACCATTTACCTCCAATTGCAAATGTTAAATATCATTCCCATTTACCTTTCAGGATAGCATCTACCACATTCCTAACCAATTTTGTTAGGAAACATTCAACAATTGTCCTTCACATGGAACGAAGCTTTTAACCACGATATTCTCACATACAAATGCTTTTAGGAAATGAGACAGCTGAGAGGAATCCCAACTTTGTGCCAAGGGAAATCCATATAATTAAGTGTGGTTTTGTTCAGTCGATATACCGTAACCCATAAGCTGCCCCAAAACAAATATCCTCAAAAGTCTTCACAGAAGATCCAACAAAAAATGTGTGCTATGCGTCCTTCACTACATAGAATGCGAAACATGAACACTACTTAGGGACACTCTCAGGACACTTGAATAAAATGTAATTTTCCAAAAGCAAACACCACTCCATGTCCTGGCATCCTTCTACAATTACACTTGTATCTTGGAATTTAAACCTCATCCACTTTGGGCTACTGGGATGCAAACTTCTCAATTAATATTTCGTATCAGATGTTTTTTTTTTTTGTGTGGGAAAATAATTTATCATACTTTCGGTTGGTCTAGGAGTAATTTATGAACTTCTTTGGGGAATATCCATACTCCGTACATGGTCCTATGAAAACGCTGTCATTACGAATTGTGCTCGTTGTTGCGAAATAACCGGAGGAGGGTGGTGAACGTATAAATCTTCGTAAAGCAATGCCGATGAATTAGCTTGTCTTCTTTCGGCACTCCATTAAAACGCGCAGCGAATGTGAGAACTTTGCCTCCTGGTTCTCCTTCAACAAAAACACACAAAATCGACCCACCAGCAAACACACCGCGCTCGCATCCCTGCGGCCATTAATCTTTTGATTTTCTCACAAACATTCCGCTAAACTACTTGCACATAGGTATGCCAGGTTGGTTGGCTGTTTTTGGGAGGTAGATACCTACCTATCCAGCTATATTCCTTGAGGAGAAATAAATTTTAAGGTTTTGATTTTATTAGTGTAATCGCTTGTTTACAGGCGAAAGTTTTCCTTTTTCGAGGAGAAAAAAAATTACTAAGCCAAAGACAAACAGAGAACTGCTTTATAGTGCTTCTCTGTGTGTTGTAGCCTGGCTTGACTGTATATGACCGTGCATAAGGGGGCACAGGACACGGGACCGAAAAACAGGAAACAAACTCAAATCACCCACCAGCACCACCACCCCAGCCAGACTTGGAACTTTGGATGCACCAGCTCTCCAGCCTTCGAGTTCATGCCAAGGAACAATGTTGCATCACCGCACTAGGTACACTATTGTGGAACACAGCCATAACTCGAATGAGCTGGGATATATGCTTGTAGGAAATTTTATGGTACGATGCTCATTCACCTGGAACGGGGTTGCAGTATTTCACCCAAAATGGTTCCACGATAAGGAGACGCTCGTTTGCCAAAAATGCTTCTGCCCAAACTTTTCACATGAGATATTTGTGTTTATGTATGGATGCGGGGGCTAGGTTCGAGATTCGAGATTCGGGTACGAAAACAAGTAAATTGTTGCTTTGATTCTACGGAAGATGCAATAAATCGAGACCCTTATCGGAGGGTTGGCTTTGGGTTTTTTTTTTCTTTTTTTTTGTAGCGTACCGTTCTTTTGAAAAGTTGATGTATAGACAGGTTTTTGTTTTCACAAAGTAAATGGGATTTTCGACTCCTTGCCGTGCAATCAATCATGTCAGCAATAGCTAACGTATGTTGGACCAGTCGACTATGGAGATGAATAATTAGTTCAGCGTTGCACATACCGGTGCGAGTAACGGTTTGAGATGATGTTTTAGATGTTTTGTTTTGAAAAATCATTTATAAAGGCAATGAGGGAGTGCAACCAGCCAAGGGCTACACATATGTTCATATAGAATATTTCATCGTAATCCTTTGAATTGTGCTTGATGTATCAAAGTCTTTCCTCTCACAAACATAAAGTGGATGATGCCATAAGCTTTACGAGTTCGCTGTCTATTGGGACTTTTTATCTTAAAAAGGATTTAAGCAAATGTTTTAAGGAATTCATTAAAAATAAACAGGCCTTTTCATGCGTGCGGTTGTGAAGAATTCTATGTAGTAGCCCAACCGGTATTAGAAACCTGACAAAATCTAAAATACTTGGTTAAGTGGCGCTACAGTCCGGGATGAACCTGGGCCTCAACCAACATGCCTCTCCAATTAGCCCGGTCCTTAGCTAACTGCCTCCAGTTGCGCACTGCAAGTTGGTTGAGGTAAGTTTCTACTTGTACACGCCACTGCGAGCCGGAGTATTGGTGTCCATTCGTTCTAAATGTCCTAGCCATCTTAAACGTCCTATGCGGAGTTTTTTAACTGGGGTATTCGCTGTACAGTTCGTATAGTTCGTGGTTGAATCTTCGTCTCCACAGCCCGTCAACGCAAACGGGACCGAAGATTTTACGAAAAATTTTTGTTTCGAATCGACCAAGAATTTCTTCATCCACTATTGAAACGGTCCATGCTTCAGCGCCGTAGAGCAGGACTGGGATGATCAGGGTGTTATATAGGATCTCCTTAGTAGTTCGAGTGAAGACTTAACCACTGAATTGCCTTCTTAGCCGGAAGAAACAGCAATTGTCAAGAATAATTCTTCGTTTGATTTCTGACGAGATGTTGTTGTCAGAGTCAAAAGCGGAGCCGAGGTAGACAAAGTCCCGTACTACCTCAGAGTTATATCTGTCAACGGTGACGTTCTGTCCAATGCCTCGATGTTGTGTGTCCTTTTGTGTTGACAGCATATACTTAGTCTTACCCTCATTTACCGCTAAACCCATTTTTGCCGCTTCCTTCTATATACTAGCAAAGGTGGCTATGACATCACGTTGGGTCCTACCAATGATGTCAATATCGTCGGCGTATGATTGTTGCACCAATTTTTGGAGAATTGTGCGTCTGGTGTTGGCTCGGGAGTTTTGCACAATCCTCTCAAGAATCAAATTGAAAAAGTCACATGACAGCGCATCGCCCTGCCTAAATCCTTTTTTGGTATCGAATGTGTCGGTGAGGTCGTTTCCGAACCTGATGGTGCAGCGAGAATTCTCCATCGTCATCCTACATAAACGGACGAGTTTGGACGGTATACCAAAACTAGACATGGCTCTGTATAGTTCGTCTCTATAAATGCTGTCGTATGCGACTTTGAAATCGTTAAATAGGTGGTGGGTATCGATTTGGACTTCTTGGGTTTTTTCCAGGATCTGCCGAAGTGTGAAGATTTAATCGATTGTAGACTTTCCTGGCCTAAAACCACACTGATAAGGGCCGATCAGGTTGTTGGTAAACGGTTTCAGGCGTTCACATATTATGGCAGATAGGATCTTGTAAGCGATGTTGAGTAGACTTATGCCTCTGTAGTTGGCGCAGTTCAGAGGGTCTCCTTTTTTGTGGATCGGGCAAACGATGCTGAGGTTCCATTCTTCAGGCATGCTTTTAACCGACCAGATTTGGCTTATGAGTTGGTGGATGTTGCTTACCAAGTCATCTCCATCAGCTTTATATAAAGCTCAGCGGGAAGGCCGTCATTTCCGGCGGCCTTATTAAGCTTGAGTTTAGATATTGCTATCCTCACTTCACTTAGGGCGCCTGGTTGTCAGTTTTCGCTGTCGTTGCCAATATTAAATGGTTCGTTCTGCCTGACAGCGGAATTTTGTTCGTCATCGCCGTTTAACAGTCTGCAGGAGTGGTTCTTCCATATCCTCAGCATCGACTGTGTCTCAACTACGATATTTCCTGTTCGAGCCTTGTATAATTGGCTTTGACGTTTTACACTTTGGTAAAACTTGCGAACATCGTTCCTGGAGCTTCACCTCTCTATATCCTCGATGGCGAGCTTTTCTTGCTCTTATTTCTTCTTTCTGAAAATCCGATGTTCTTCCCTTCTTCTTTGTCTATAGAGCTCAATGGCAGCTCTCGTCTTCACCTGCAGCTTAGCCTTGTAGGCCTCGTTCTTGGCTGCAAGCATCTGTCGGCATTCCTCATCAAAGCAGGGGTTACTTGCTGGTGGCCGCGAGAAACTTATCACATCAGTTGCGGCTGATCTAATGGCTTGTTGGCATCGTTGCCATTGTTCTTCGACATTAGATGCTGGTGGTGTGGTGTGAATCGAGAGGTTAAGGGATACGCGTTGCACGAAGGTCTTGGCGGTCTCTGGCGATTGCAGTCTTTCGACATTAAATTTTTTCACAGTATTTCTGTTTTTTTTTGTGGCGTGGTGGATATCCGCATCCTTACTTTGGCTACAACAAGAAAGTGGTCCGAGTCGATGTTAGCCCCTCGGAATGTATATCCAAAATACTGGATGCGTGCCTTTTGTCTATCGCAATGTGATCAATTTGGTTGACTGTTCGTTGATCTGGAGACCGCTATGGTCCCTTATGGATATCGAGGTGAGGAAACCGTGTGCTGGCTATAGTGGCATTTCGTTCCGTAGCGAAGTCAATTAGCCTAAGACCGTCACCAGACGTGTTGTCGTGTAGGCTATATTTTCCGACAGTACTGCTAAAGATGTCTTCTCTTCCTACCATTGCGTTAAAATCTCCCAGCACGATTTTAACATCGTACTTTGGTAGTCGCTCATAGGTTTTATCGAGGAGCTCGTAGAAGCAATCCTTAGTTATATCATCTTTTTCCTCCGTCGGAGCATGAACGCATATAAGGCTAATGTTGGCGAATTTGGCCTTGATGCGGATTGTTACAATGCGTTCGCTAATGTCTTGAAAATATAAGACTTCTTGCCTAAGTCTGGCACCTATAACAAATCCGCATCCAAATAGTCGCTGTTTCTGCTCACTATAACACGGTCCATAGTAGATGTCACAGTTTTTCATCCTCTTTTTGCCCGGCCCATCCCATCGTATTTCCTGGATGGCAGTAATGTCTGCTTTTTAGCAGTTTAGGGCTTCCGCTAGTTGTTCGCCTGCACATCTCCTGTTTAATGTTCTCACATTCCAGGTGCAGATACGAACGTCGTTGTCCTTTTTTCGTTTAGCATGGTCGTCAACAATAATATCAGTCCTTTCCGAGGCTATTGGTTGCTTCGTAACCATGTTTTTTTTCTGTGGGTGGGTAGTTAACCCAAAGCACAACCCCCAACCTGGAGGGCCAGGCCCTTGTTTTGACCCTAGTATAGCGGGCCGGAAAAAATACCCTTCGACCCATTGAGGGCTCCTCCGCCACCAACTCTTTTCCAATACCCTGGCTCGGTATTGGAAATCCCTATAGACCTGGTGTTCAAATATGTCGAAGCAGCTCATATAGGGATTTCACTACCAGTTCGATCAAACTGTAGGCGCCACCGTTGACTCCATCTAGGGAATTCCTCCGCTGCCGCCTGAGAGTGAGTGCCTTAGTGAGAGGACACTCCTCCCCCCTCTCTCGCTGCCACCAACGACCTTCAACAGGGGTTCAATACCCCATCTCCAGTCGAGGTACTAGGCACCCACCAGTCACCAGCGTGAAGGTGAGAGTAGGAGTTGATAGTGAGAGGCTAGAATGAGAACTCTTGTGTCCTCATATAATCGCATCACTATCCTTAAGCACCGACTTTAGCTGACAAACCTTAATTATTTTCCAAATATTGCTCAACAATGAAAATTCGTTGATCTTTCGTATAGCGCTCCATTTTTACTAACCCCGACTGTCAGCTGTTACATTTTTAGCTTTTTTCCCGTTGGCAACACAGAATAATTGGACGCACTTTTTTGTATGCGAATCATTTGCCAATTAGAAAAAAATATTCCAACACCAGAACCAAAATGAAAGCAGATAACTTTGGTTTGACGCCTACTCCATGTCCGTGAAATGTTCATCAGCAATAAATAATATTTATTCCAAAATTTCAAATGAGAGACATGTCTCACGCTTTATTCCGCAGCTCACGATGTAATCCGCGAAGTAATACTAATTTATATTTATGAATGAGGGAATGGCAAATGACTTCCCTGGTGGTTATGGAAACCTTTAAAGACACCCGCAAAGAAGACGCCAGTTCCTATGTCTTATTCACCACTCAACTGGCAGCACCGCAATTTCCTGAGATCTTCAAATGGGCATACCCAAATAATCCGCAGTAAATCAGGACTCTGTTGAATTTTCAGAAGAGCATTACGCCTAATCCCCTAGGGCCCATAAAATTACCTCTCATTACATTCAAGCACCGACACCATTCCCTGTTTGAATGGTGTTTCCCTGTTTGATTTATTTGCAAAGGTATTCCTTCGCAATCTGTGCGCGCTAAGAAAGTCAGCAAATCCCACATGGTTATGCAAATGAACTCCTCTCCCGACGCGCATTTACAAATCCTCATATGCAAATTTGACATTTACAACTTCGTCAATTCTGGCGATACTTTCTCCGCATTTGGCTGCTTGGTTGTCTTTTTCCTATTATCCTTGCTCCAGATTTTGAAAGGATTATTTCGATTGGAAGAAATTCTCATTTACCATAACCAGGGTGGCGGCAGCCACCACCCACTCGTCGTCCTAATGTCCTTTAATATGTGGATAAACGACCATAAAGGAGATTTTAACTAGGTGCAGCATATGGATGTAGGCTGGTTTATCCTCCGCCAATTGGCTGGCATTAGATTTTCTTGGCATCACGTTAGAGAATTATCGTTTTGCTCAGCTGCTGGACGAGGACCAAAAGCAGTTTTATTCGACTACGGAACAGCAATTGTTATAAAAGCCTAGGGAAGTTCCTCAAATATATTCATGGCACTTGCCAAAACGGATAAAACCTGATAATCCTCTTAAAACGAAGGAATAAAAATAGATGAAAACAAACACGGAACTACGAATCGGTCCCAAGGTCAGGCCGACATTCCACCAGCAACATGGTGAAGACTTGAGCGCAATAAAACGCATTCAAGCCGAACACTCAGCCAGTTCCGCAAAACACTGGAAAATACCTCTTTAATGCCGCATCGAACAACGTCCACAATTCCATCGGAATCCCATTGGATCTGCTGGTGGCAATGGCAGGCCAGCGCCCAAGGTAAATGAACTTGAACACAGAAGCGCGCACAACACCAGTTGCCCTAGTTCCGGGAGTCGTCGCGCTAAAAGGAATTTCCCCTGCGGGATTCTAATCGAACGTTGTGCAACCTTCTTGTTCTTCTTGGAGTGTGTGTTGTTTTTCTTTTTTTCTTTGCGATCATTCTCTGGCGTCGATGGTGCTTCCCATCCCACCTGCAGTATTCAATTCTGCGCTGCCTCCTTTGCCTTCATTATTTTCTCGAGAAGAGATGCTCGATGCCAGGCATCACTTTGGCCCCGAAATCATTTTTCCAGCAGCAGCAGCAGCACCGGCGGCGGCGGCACCAGTATTAAATGCACTTTAGTAGTCACCTACCAGGTGTGCCTCCCCTCTTGCCATTGCCATCCGTCGACGGGAATGTGTGAACTCCCATTGTGACCACGGAGCACACCACACCGAGGGTTGCAAAAAAGAGTTATTGCATTGTCATGCCGGAGTTTGTGTGTGCTCACGCCTGAGGATGAAGCCGGCGACCAAGAACAAGCGGTTAGGAAGCTGCTGATGTTGCATGCCTGCCTGGTCCGATTGATGTGCTGGAGCTAGAGAGTGCAGCCAGTGCACACACTTACAACTGAGCCACTAGCGAGCACATTAGCTGAATGAAAATGCAACTAATTCCAAATAGTTGGGTCTTGTGTGTCGAAAACGGAACAGCAAACTGTTGCAGTTGCAGGCAGCTCTGCTGCAGAGCTCGCATTCCGATCATATGGTCGTCGGGTATGTTTTGGTGCGATGGTCACACGTGGACAGAACCGCCGCGCGCCGGGGAGTACACGATTGTGAGTTCTTGAATGTGCAGCATATGCTTTGAAGTTGTGGAAGATCAGTGAAGCGTTTCACTTTGGGGGACAGGTGCACTGCTTTGGTGATGTGGATTCATTTTTGTCGGTTGTCGATGGGGGGCTAAATGCTGCTGGAATCGGAATGTTGCAATTCGTTTGGAAATGCTATGCAAGTGAGGCGTCTTTATGCCGAAAATTAATGCGGACATATCTAGGAACGCCCTTTATCAGTGAATTGCGTACAAGATTATTTGTTCCATTCAGATACGTGGTTAAGGAGATTAAGAAATATGCCAAGCTTCTTGGGCGTTTTGAGTGTGAAATTCTTTGGAAAGCTTTGGCCCCATTTGCGTTGACATTCTTTTAGTTCACTGAACCAGTGGTCGTTGATGTTGATGTCCTAGACATATAGAGAAAATTAATAGCCGTACTTTGAAATGTTTAAGGTTGGGTAGTTTTTATGGGCTGTTGATACTCAGATTAGTCGCCATAGCGACCTTCTTGGTCTGAAAATACGATTTGTTTTGCTCCTTGTCAATCTACTGCCGAAGAAAACAATCTTAGCAAAGGCACAGTCGTTACGTCTTTCAGGTCCTCGAAGTAGGAGATCCTATCAGTGCTTCTTGTCAATCTACTGCAGAAGAAAACAATCTTAGCTACAGGGACAGTTGTCAATTACTGATAATTGCGGGTCAGTGATACAGAAGATGAGTTGATGTACTCCCGACATCAGGGTCACTTCATAGTCCACATAGTTGGTACGTGTCCCTCGATTTAATTTTATTTGAGTAAGCTGTAAGGTAGCCCCGACATTGTGAATGTTTTACTGGAGCTTAGTACCGGTCAGAAACTGTTGGTGTACTTGCAAATGCGTCTTCGAGCCTACATAGTGGCTCAAGCGATTCACGTCAATATCAATAGGACGGAACTACTTTTTGACGATGTAGTACTCATAACAGCAACCCTAAGAAAACTAAAACACGTGATCGGGAATCTTAAACCTGAGAAAGACCCTGGTTATGATATCATCACCAAAGAAGTTCTCAAAGCTTTACCAAAAAGGACTGATAATGCTTCCACAACGACATGGTGGGAGCAACAAATGATGTCGATGTCGTCTACGTACCCCAACGGCTGCACGGATTTGTTGAAGATAGTGCCTTCAGTATAAACAAGTCTGGAAACGTTCAGATGATCTGTTTCCAAGCTGAACGTTGCATAGCGTGTCCTCTAAGTTAGGCGATACACCTGCATCAGTATTGATCCCGAATTTCGCCACGTTTTATAAAGCTCTAAAGGATGTTTGCTATTTTTATGGTGTGTTTCGACCTAAAATTCGTTGGCCTTTTAAAGGATTCGCATAAGTTTGAAAATTTGGTCTACGGCCGATCTGCCGAGACGAAAGCCACACTGGTACGTGCCGATATAAGTGCAGCTGCAGAAAGCCTTAAGACGTTCAAACAGCACCTTGGGTATGCTCTTATATGAGACATTTATGCCTCCGTAGTTGGTGCGAGACATGGGATTGCCTTCATTGAAGATTGGACATATGGAGCTAATATTCCAGTCATCGGGCTTGCTCTCACCCATGCAGACTTTGTTGATGGTTTTGTTTGGCTTTCTTGTAGAATTGACGAATATTCTTCTTGTCGCGAGGCTAATCGATTTCCCTGACTTGGGAGGCTGCGTGTTATTTTTTTTCCTAAGCAGGGTTTTCTTCCCTTCCCTTCTCCTGGTTCGGTACTCCTCCCGTGCGGTACGTGTTTTGAGTTGTACTGCATGGTCAGTCATATCCTTTTAGTACTTGCAAATATAATCATACCACGGATATCTTTTTGGGAGTGGTTTGTAGCCTATGGTGGTTTCGACTTCTTCTTTGATGATATTGCGATACTGCATCCACTGGGTATTGACATTGATTGAGGGCGAGGCAACATCGCCGCTGTTCTCTCACTCAGTTTTAATTTGTAGATCTTGGTAATCGTCGGCTCACTAAGGCGTCCAGCTTAAAGTCTCTTTTTTGCACCATTCTCAGCTTCTTGTCATTAGAAAATCGGGCTTTGAATTTGGCTGCGACTAGAAAATGATCAGAGTAGCCGTTTGCACCTCGTATATCTGATCACATGGTCGATTTGGTTGGCGGTTCGACCATCTGAAGATCGCCAGGCTGCTTTGTGTATTCGAAGTCCTAGTGATGTTGATAACAGTATTACATGCTGCCACGAAGTCTATTAGTCGGAAGCTATTTTCTGTTGTCGTGTCGTGGAGGCTGTGCTTTCCAACTAACCCGCCAAATGTGCTTTCCTTACCGATTTTTGCATTGAGGTCCCCTGGTACGATTTTATTGTCGTATTCCGGACAGGCTCAGTAGGTAGTAAAATTTCTCCTTGATAGGATCATCAGTCTACTATTAAGCAGACATTACTGCCATCGAGGACATACGATGGAATTGGTCGGGCAAAAAGAGGATGAAAAACTGCGACATCTACTACGGACTGCATCTACTACAGAGAGAGGAAACAGCTGTGGATTTGTTATAAGTTCCAGACTTAGCCAAGAAGTCTTATATTGTCAAGACACTAGCGAACGCAATGTAACAATCCGCATCAAGGCCAAATTCACCTACATAATCCTTATATGCGCTCACGCTCCGACGGAGGGAAAATATGATAAAGCGAAAGACTGATTCTGCGAGCTCCTTGAAAAACATTTCGAGCGACTACCGAAGTACAATTGTAATATCATGCTGGGAGATTGGAAAGATAACTTATCTTTAGCAGTATCGTCGGGAAACACGTCCTACATGGCAGCACTGTGGAAACGGACTTAGCCTAATTGACTTCGCATCGAAACAAAACGCCTCTATAGCCACAACACGGTTTCCTCCCCACGATATCCATAAGGGAACATGGTGGTCTCCAGATCAACGTACGGGCACTCGAATTGATCACATTGTGATGGACAAAAGGCAGTGTGATCCAGTATTTTGGTTGTCCGAACATTCCGAGAAGCACAAAAAATCAGAAATACTGTAAAAAAATTTACTGTCGAAAGACTGCAATAAAGCTGCCATTAATCTTTAAAGGCAAACAAGGAAGAAAGAACACTGGCTTTTGAGAATGAAAAAAGATCAAGAAAAGGACGCTATCGAGGATATAAAAAGGTGCCATTCCACGAAAGACGTTCGCAAAGGTAAAACCACAAACAAGTTGTGAACAGAATCCTATCGAGAAGAACAAAGAAATATCTTAGTTAGTCGATGCTTAGAATACATAAGAACCACTTCTGAAGACTGTTTAACAGCAATGGCGAACAGTTTTCCGCTGTCAAGCAAAATATTGGCGACGCCAGTGAAAACTACCAATCACCCGACATGAGGCATGAAGCAGTTCAAACTTGACATGAGTGAACTGAACCAACTACAGATTTATAAGTCTTCTCAACATCATCTTCAAGACCATATCTGCCGCAATAAATGAACGCCTTAAAACGTTTACCAAGAGCCTGATCGGCCTTAAGTCTACGACTGATCAAATCTTGACACTTCGGCAGATCCTGAAAAAAAAACAGTCCAAATCGATACCCACTACCCTTTCATAGATTTCAAAGCAGCATACGTCAGAATTTATAGAGACAAACTTTACAGATCCATGTCTAGTTTTGGTATACCACTGAAACTCGTAGGTCTGTGCAGGATGTCGATGGAGAATTTTCGCTACTCCATCAGGGTCGAAAACGAACCCACCGACACATTCGATAACAAAAAAGGATTTAGATGCACTGTCATCTGACTACTTTAACATCATTCTTGAGAGGATTGTGCAAAACTCCCTAGCCAACACCTGGGCAGATGTCTTCAATCTTCACATCATTGGTCGGACTCAACGTGATGCCACACGACGTTTGTTAGTATAGAGTAGGAAGTGGCAAAAATGCACTATGCAGTAAATGAGGGTAAAACCAAGTAAATGCCGTCAACATGAACGAACACACAACATTGACGAATTGAACAGAACGTCACCATTGACCTCGGCTCTGCTACCAACTCTGACAACAATATCTCCTCAAAAATTAAACGAAGAATTGCTCATGCCAACCGCAGTCTCTTCGGACTATGAAGGCAATTTAGTAGTAAAGCCCTCACTGGAATAAATATGGAGATCCTATACAAGACCTTGACCATCGCAGTCCTTCTATATGACATTTTGACCGGAAACGTCTTCAAAAATTTTGCGTCCCGGCCTATAATAGAGACGATGAGTTAACCAAGGACCATACGTTAAGTGACATAGACCTGTTCAAAAAAATCCCCATTGGAAGTTTAAGATGGCTGGACATATAGAACGAAGGAACACCAATACTCCGGCTCGCAGAGTCTTTGATTCCCAGCCAGACGTCGAACGCAGTAGCAGAAGACCTCTGTTTAAGTAGCGCGCGCAAATAAAAACTGACCTCAACCAACTTGAAGTGCGCAACTGCAGACATAGTTAGTTAAGGACTGGGCTAGTGGAAGAGGTATGTACGTGGAGACCCAGGTTTAAGCTAGTCTTCTTCTTCTTAAGTAACGCTACAGTCCGGGATGAACCTAGGCCAAGTAAGAACAGTTTCTGTTTTAACTGAAATAAGCTGGTGGATGGTCAATCAGAGTCCAAGCAGGAAGATATGTAATTGAAGGTCAACCTGTTTCCTATGCATGTGCCTAGAATCTGTGCATATACTATGAGACAAGGGATCTGTCTGTGCTTTTGGTATCTGATTCCTATTGTGTAGATCTAGAGGTAGTACCGCCAACGCCGCGCTGGGTAATTCTTATCTCACTGGTTGCCCTAACATAGTCCTTTAAATCATCATTATTATGAATTTCTCAAGTGTAATAAGGCAATTCCGGTTTTAGAGTCCATGGTATTTATTTTGTGCCTGAAAAATTAAAAACAGCAGACAAACATCTACCAAAAGAAGAAATCACTCTATAGTCCAAAATAACATCGTCCCTCATAAAAGCGGTCTCTTATATCCCTACACACTTGCAGTCATTTATCAGCCTCACCTTTAGTCTGAAATCAGTTAACGCTATCCAGGGGGCAATGCATACAATCTGATGACAAAATTTACCAACTCGATGCCACCAATTTATTTGTTTTAAATGACAGATTTTGTCAATTCGAATCTGATTTCATTCAAAAATTATAATCACATTCAACATTCGAAAAATTATATATTACCCCGCCCAAACACAAGTTCCGCAATCACTAGAGCTGTCCATGCCTTAATAGTTTCCGAATTTATGAATGATCTCAAATGTCATTCAAGAACACAAAACAAAAACGCTATCCATACCCGTTCACCTACGTGATGGAGTTATAGTTATTGCCACCGCGCGCCGAATGAAATGTATCTCATCGAGTGTAAGACGTCAGAATAAATTTAACTAAATTACGATGGCGCACCGATTATTAGTACGATCCGGCTGAAGAGCACACACGAAAACGAACAAAATCGAACGACACCTTGTTGATGATCTCCACGCTTCGGCAAAGTGAGTGTGGCCAGAGCCGCCCACGCTCCTGCCAAAGCGAATTTAATTTGAAAAATAATTAATTTATTGGTCGCGACTTGCGGTGCTAATGTGTGGTGCTGGGGCTGTGACATTTATGCGGGTGTCACTTGGAATCGTATGATTTTTTTGATTTTTTTTTTATAATGAACGTCTATGGTTCTATAGACCTGTACGAGTCTATTTTTTGGTTGGTTTGGTGTTTTGAAGGCCACTGTCGTTGCGCTCAGACGCATGGATGAGTTTTTTTTTTATTTTGGTGCTTCTTTTTGTTTTTTTTTTTGTGTGTGGAGTAGAATATTGAAGGAAGTATTGAGTTACGCAGGTTATATTGGTAGTCAACATTCAAGGGTCTAGTTTCCTTCCGCCGGTGCACAAGTCTATTGGAAAATTAGAAAGTTATAGCTTCCGTATATGGTGAGAATGTTGTTTGAAAATTTTGCATTTGGTACATAGAAACCAGACTTGTGCGTAGGTTTTCTTTATATAGACGAAGTCTACTCACTGAATTCCGTATTTGATTAAAATATTTGTGTTATAATCAATTTAAAAATAAATTAAAAGTTACAAAGCAACAAGAGGACGGGCTCAGTGACGCAATGGTTATTGCGATGAACTGCCGCGCAGAAGGTCTGGGTTGGTTTCCCAGCCGTAGCAACACCAAAACGATTTTTCCCATGCCCTCCTCTCGTAATGATCTGACAAATAATCAGAGTAGTAGCAATTGTCCAGAATAGCTTATCTCAACTTAGCCCTTCGGAGTCGGCATAAAACAGGAGGTCCCGCCATCGTGCAAGAAGTACACACGCACACATGAATGGTTGTGAGAAAGCTAGGCCCTGTGTACTAAGGAGCCTGTTGCGCCTAAAATTCATATTTTTGTAGTTGTAAAGAAAACAACAGCAATATCTACTTACTTACGTACAGTCCGGAATAAACCTCAACTAACGCTTGCCACTCCAATTAGCCTAGTCTTTAGCTAACTGTCTGTCTTTAGTTGCGCACTTCAAGTTGGTTGAGGTCGGTTTTTACTTGGGTGAGCTACTCCAACCTAGATCTTTCTCAGCTGCGTCCGACGTCTGGTTGGGAATCACAGACTCTGCGAGCCGAAGTATCAGTGTCCATGCGCGCTACATCTCCTATCCATCTTAAACGTCCAATGTGGAGTTTTTTGACTAACAGTCGTTCGCTATAAAGCTCGTATATAGATCGTGGTTGAACCTTCGTTTCCAAAGGCCGTCATAGCAAACGTTACAGAAGACTTTTCGAAGAAATTTCATCTCAAAATGACGAAGATTTTCTTCATCCACTTCATCGCAGGACTGTAATGGTTATGGTCTTGTATAGGACCTCCTTAATAGTTAAATTGAAAGGTTTGCTTCTAATTTGCCTTCTTAGCCTCCAAAGAAAGAGCGGTTGGCAAATGTAATTCTTCGTTTAATTTATTACGAGATGTTGTTGTCGGCGTTAATAGTGGAGTCGAAGTAGACAAAGTCCTGTACTACCCGTATCATATCTGTGAATAGTGACATTCTGCCCAATTCGTCGATGTCGTGTGCCCTTTATTAGGCAGCAGATACTTTTTCTTACCATATTTACTGCTAAATCCATTTTTGACGCTTACTTCCCTATACTAACAAACGTAGCAGTGACATCACATTGAGTCCTACCAATGATGTCAAAATCGTCGGCGTATTCTAGAAGTTGCACCGATTTATGGAAGATTGTGCCTCTGGTTTTGGCTCGGGAGTTATTCACAGTTCTCTTAAGAATGAGATTAAAGAAGTCTCATGACAGTGCGTCACCTTGCCTTAATCCTTTTTTGGTATCAAATGTTTCGGTGAGTTCAATTCTCCATCGTCATACTATACAAATTGACGAATTTGGGCGGTAAAACAAACCAGACATGGCTCTGTATTGCTCGTCTCTATAAACGCTGTCTTTTGCGGCTTTAAAATCGATGATTAGGTGGTGGATATCTATTTGGGCTTCATGGGTTTTTTCCAGGATCCGATGAATGTCAAGATTTGATTAGTTTTGGAATTTCCTAGTCTTACCCCTCACTGATAACGGCCAATCAGGTTGGGTAAACAGTTTCAGGCGTTCAAATATTACGGGAGATATGATCTTGTATAGGCGATGTTGAGGAGACTTATGCCTCTATAGTTTGCCGAGTTTAGGGTTTAATTTTTTGTGGATCGGCCAAAGGATGCTGAGGTTCTATTCTTCAAGCAAACTTTCATCCGACAAAATTTAATATATAAGTTCGTGAATGTTGCTTACTAAATAATCTCCGTCGGCTTTATAAAGCTCGCAAGAAAGGTATTTCCGTCAGTCTTGTTAAGCTTTATTTTAGGTATTGATATCCCCACTTAACTTAGGTCAGGTGGTTGGAAGTTTCGACTATCGTCGCCGATATTGAATGTGTCGTTCTGCCTGACAGAGGGAGATTGTTCGTCGTCGCCGTTTGACAGTCATAGAAGTGGTTCTTCCATATTCTCAGCATTAAGTGTGTCTCACTTATCTACGATTTTCCTTATTCTGTTCGTAACTTTTATCCCTGACTTTGAGGTTTTACCTTTGGTAAAACTTACGAAAATATTTCCTGGAATGGCCTCACTCTATATCCTCGATCGCCCGATTTTCATGCTCTTTTTTCTTCTTTCTGAAATACCCTGAATATCCGGTGCTCAATGGTAGCTCTAGTCTTAATATGTACCTCATCCTTGTAGGCCTCGTTCTTGGCTGAGAGCATCTATCGCCACTGTTCATCAAATCAATGGTTTCTTGCTGGTGAGCGGGAGAAATCCTTTACATCTGTTCCGGTGCCGTTTGCGTTGAATGGTCGCATTACGAACTGTGACGTTTAAGTTAGCTAGGACATGTAGAGCGAATGGAGACTTATACTCCGGCTCGCATATTCTTCGATTCCTAGCCTGACGTTGCGTCGCGTCGGTCGGAAGCAGCAGAGAAAGACCTCGATTGAAGTATCGCACACAAGTAAAAATCAACCAACTTGAATTGCGCAACTAGAGGCAGTTAGCCCAGAAGCAGACTAATTTGATAAGCATGTTGGTTAAGGCCCAGGTTCATTCCGGACTATAGCGCCACTTAAGTAAGTATGTAAGAAGGTGGTTGCCGACTATTACGTTTATGTTTTGTTGGTGACATACCTTGTGATTGGCCTGTAAGCAGAAATGTTATTTTGCTACACATACCATCCTTAGGGGATAGGTCCAACATAATTTTGGCCCACTCAGCTCAGAGACAGGCAACGCATCTGTTCAACAATTAATAAGTTTCCAAATCCTCTGCATCTTTTATATCAATGAGTAGCTTGTTTAATGTTCGCTGCGTTTTCCGTTAAATCCTAAAACCCGCCAACACGAACGGAACCGCAGAGCTTTTGAAGAATAAAAGAAGCTTAGGTTCAGCCTTTGTTAATAAATTCCTTAATAACCCTAAGAAACAGCTGTTGACAGGTGTTGTACTCATTTGGATTCCGACAAGTCGACAATAAAGACAGCAGGTCTGAGTAGCAAGCTGAATCAGAACAGCAAAAAAAGTATCTTTTAGGCTTTTTAATTTAACGATGGGGGAATGGGTTTACAAATTAATCACATAACTACAAAAAAAATAATATGAAATATTAGTAATTGACGGCCCATATAGGGAGGGCCCTACACAGAGCTTCTCCCTTCATTTATGTATGCGAAGTCAATATTTTTGACACATAACGCCTTTGATTTATAAATTTCTAAAGCTGATCGTGACAGTGTTACTCTTAGATGTTTGTCGAGCTTTCGCAAAAAGGGGATCAGTGAAAAGAAGAAGTTGTCGGGATTTGAACAAGGTACCCCGCGCTTAGTAGACCAACGCACCAACCACACAGGCCGCTGCATCATTTTAAACGAATGAGACTTCATCTCAATTATTTGTACTAGATAATATGTTCCTCCCGGCTTTTTTCGTAAGTCTTAAAAGTGGACAGTATTAACAAGTAAATGTAAGCATGGCCCGGAAACCGGCTTGTCTTCAGGTTTCCCTCAACTCTAATATCGCTTGTTATCTCACATCGTCAGCTAATAAGGTTCTGTCTCAAGGGCTACGTCTAGCATTTTCAGAGAATCTTTTTCCACCTGCTTTTAGCATAAAAAATTAGGCCGACCATTGAAAGATGTGCTAATAATTAACCTTTTTAGAAGCTTATCACTAAATTCCCTTTCTTCAGCTCTATTATCGGGTCTCAATAAATCTTCAGAGTCAAATATCCACGAAAGTCCCAGATAAGAGACCAAATATCAAATGCTCACAACCTCTGCAGCTTTGTCGGAAAACAATATACATGACAACAAGGACCTAGCAATGGGTTTCCATTCAGGTTTAAGGTTGCATGGAAGGTGATGCTAAAAAAGAACTTTTATCGATTTTTCACAGGCTTTTTTGTGACATCTTTAGCCACTTAAAAGCTTTCACGTTTCGCTAAAAACAGCATTTTTTGGCGCAACAGATTTATAAGGACCGAGGGCCTAGTTATTCTTCACGATCGGGCAGTGGTAGACCCTCAGTTCTAATAAACCTGTTGCACCGAAAAATGTTATTTTTATGGAAACGTGCAAGCTTTTAAGTGACATATGTATGGATGTACTTCTTGAATTGTGGCGGAAACTCGAAAACATCGGAAACCGAACTTTTATGTTGTGATTAGTTGACAGTTGATACTTCTCGGATGGTCCGTCAGATTAACACAAGTTAAGCGCTGTAGTTCGTACACTAGCCATCGCGCCACTGAGCCCTTACTACCGTAGTAAAATACATAAAAGGATTCATCTGTAGGTAGTAATTTAGAGCAGTAGTACAATCTAGCTGGTACAATGGATATTCAATTTTTTCGACGCTACCCAATATAACCAACGACTTGTGTGGTTTTCTCCCATCACTACCCATAACAGCAATCATTATTCTACTTCAGCTTCGCCTTGTTGTGACACCTCATCCAATCGTGCCTCAAAAGCCTGTCTATTCCTTATCTAAATCCGTCTGCCACCTACAGGTTCCATAAAATTGATCCATTTATCTCGCACCTCATCGCCGACTGATGCAAACGCATATAACATCCAATCGACCCTTTGAAGCCATCAACATTCCATCACCCACCAGCGTAAACAAAAGTCGCCACAAATACTTCACCCGCCCATGTAACCCAACATCATCAGCTTTAGTCCAAAAAACCAAAAGTGTTTTTAAATTTTATTGCCAGGTACAGTGAAAGTTGTACTCTGTGGATCTATTTGCGGTGCGACCACAAAATCACCGCACTTCAACACCTACATCCCGCTTTCCTGCGTACTTGCACCTATTCGTCTGTTTTGTATGATTAAAGCGTAAAGCTTCACTAACCAGATGACCATAAAGTTTTATAAACCCATCGCCAGCTAAATCGGTCTATTTAGCCGGGCGTCGCGTCGCGTCTCATTACACCGCACTAGGATCACAGTTTACAAGATGTGGCGCACCGAAAACATCGAGGGTACGTTCCACCACCTTCCATGCCAGATGTGGGCCGATGAAGCGCATGTTTATCTGGAGTAGGAACTGGGCACTGGTAATGTGCCTCCCACATTGGTATACCGATCTCGAGTTGGAGTGCCACCGTATGCTTGTCAGAGAAACGGTAAACAAATAAAAAAAAAACGGAATTCTCCGGATAATCCGTGAGTGTGTGAGAATTTTTGGAAAAAATAAATACGCACTCGAAGGTAAATGCAAACGGATTGCATTGCACACATCTGATAGGAAACAAGCCCCCACACACACAGATACAGGTGGGATACTAGCTATATTCTCCATCCCAAAGGGAACTAGTGTTGTTTCATCTAGTGCGCGAGTACTTGACTATTCAGAACAAGGATATCGGTTCTGCTGTTAGATAGTCCATCGAGAAGGATACACCATGCCAGTGGGTGTACGAACGAGTTGAAGCTTATAAATCGACACTTGAATTGATTGATAGATTCTATCAATTGAGCGAAGGAAATAAATTGAAAAGTTGGGGCGGATGTAAATGGACGGGGATATATTTTAACGCGGCATGTCCTCGACTATAGAAAGTATACATATCTGCATTCAGATAAAATGTGGCATCCCATGGGAGCTGCTATCACATCCCACAACCGCCACCGTAGAGGATGAGAAGTTCTGAGAAATGGTTGTGGTTTTGACACTTGAATGTGCAAAAAGGGAATCGAATTCATTGCGCATGAATGAGTGAATAGGACAGCCAAGTTATTGGATTCCTTTTAAATGATTGCGAGTTATGGCATGCAAAAAGTACAAGTAATCAATCGGCGTTCTGACGGAATGAAAATCGAATACCATTGAGAGATGAAAGACTGAAATGATTGAGAATTGAACGGTTTCATGTGAAGAAAATGAGGAAAGCGCTGAGCGGTATAAAAAAGTAGGCTAGTTAAGTTTTTTTTCCTTTCGTTTTAGTTCGACTGGAAAATGAAATGAAATGCCATCCTGTTGGTGGCAGTGGAAAAGGGCGAGAAGCGTAGTCAATTAAGGGCAATACCAAGTGCTCATTTGAGGATTGTTTTTCAAAAAAACAGAGAGAAATGTAGAGCGGATTTCAAAAAGCAGATTGGTATCAATATCGGAATTAAGTGCGGGAGGGTATTTATCGAGGAGTGCATTATGGTGTGATATGAAGAGCTTATTGCCTGTAAAGGGCCAATGGAGCATCAGATTCCGAGAAAATGTCAAATCAAAATTGACATTAAGATTCGTATTACACATGAGAGGGTGCAGCCGAATAACTAGCAGAAGCTGCTACAAAGCAGACATTACTGCCATCGAGGAGATACGAAGGGATTGGCCGGGCAAAAAGAGGATGGAAAACTGTGACATCTACCACAGTCCGTGTTATTGAGAGCGAATACCGAAATTATTCACATGTGGATTTGTTATAAGTGGCAGACTTAGGGCAAGAAGTCTTTTGATTTCAAGATATCAGCGAACGAATTATAAGAATCCTCATAAAATTTACCAACATAAACATTAAATGCGCTTATCCTACGAAGGAGGAAAAAATCATATAGCGAAAGACACCATATACGAGCTCCTTGACAAAACTTATGAGCGTGTACCGAAGTACATTGTTAAAATCGATCTTAGAGATATTAAAGCCGAGGTATGAATAGTCCTAGGGTCGAAACAAGGGCCTGGCCCTCCAGGTTGGGGGTTGTGCTTTGGGTTAACTACCATCCATGGAAAATAGCTTATATTACGAAGCAACCAATAGCCTCGGAAAGGACTGATATTATTGTTGACGACCATGCTAAACCAAAAACATCTCAATACCTATGGGAAAAAGCCCTAGTGTATTCCAAGCTGAGCTCCTTGCCATAAAAGAATGCGCAAACCTAATACACAACTCAGGTATTAAAGGCGCAAACATCCATATATTCACGGACAGTCAAGCAGCTATAAAAGCCCTTGGCTCACACATCATTGACTCCAAATCAGTACTACACTGCTTCAACTCCCTCCAAACACTCAGTTCCAGGAACAAGATCAGACTATGGTGGGTCCCCGGACATAAGGGAATTGAAGGTAACGAAAAAGCTGATGAACTAGCCGGAAAAGGTTCGGAAACCCCCTTCATTGGACCTGAACCCTTCTGTGCAATCCCCAAATCAGCCATAAATCTGGTCATACAAAACTGAGAACAAAACAGATGTGTTTCATACTGGGAAAACATCCCAGGCCTAAGACAGGCCAAAAGAGCTATTCAGCCCTTCAAATCAGATGCCAATAAGATACTAAATCTTCGCAGGCACGATATCAAAAACTAATTAGGCTGCCTAACTGGTCATCACGGTCTGTGATATCACCTAAATAAAATGCGTCTAGTCGACTCACCGGAGTGCAGACTATGTCTAGAAGAAGACGAAACAGCCGAGCATAACATATGTGAATGCCCGGCCCTTTACGGTATGAGAAGAGAATCTTTCTTCAGGGAATTCTTAAGTCCCGAAGAATTGAGGAAATCTTCGGATGAAAGTATTATCAGCTACATTAGGAAAGTAGAAGCGCTACTAACCTAAAAAGCATCTGACGGCAAACACAATGGATCTTTTAGGTCGATGTGTATATTACTGCTTAGGCAGGTCAGAATTAAAAAAAAAAAAAAAATGCTAAACCAAAAATGGACAACGAAGTTCGTATCTGCACCTGGAATGTGAGAACATTAAACAGGAGAGGTGTAGGCGAACAACTAGCGGAAGCCCTTACTGCCATCCAGGAAATACGATGGGATGGGCCGGGCAACAAGAGGATGAAAAACTGTGACATCTACTATGGACCGTGTTATAGTGAGCAGATACAGCGAATATTCGGATGCGGATTTGTTATAAGTGCCAAACTTAGGCAAGAAGTCTTATGTTTCCAAGACATTAGGGAACGCATTGTAACAATCCGCAATAAGGCCGCCCGAAACGACGGCCTTCCCGCTGAGCATTATAAAGCTGGCGGAGATGACTTGGTAAGTAACATCCACCAATTCATAAGCCAAACCTGGTAGGATGAAAGTATGCCTGAAGAATGGAACCTCAGCATCGTTTGCCCGATCCACAAAAAATGAGACCCTCTGAACTGCGCCAAATATAGAGGCATACGTCTGCTCAACATCGTCTACAAGATCCTATCTGCCGTAATATGTGAACGTCTGAAACCGTTTACCAACAACCTGATCGGCCCTTATCAGTGTGGTTTTTGGCCAGGAAAGTCCACAATCGATAAAATTTTCACACTTTGGCAGATCCTGGAAAAAACCCAAGAATTCCAAATCGATACCCACCACCTATTTATCGATTTCAAAGCCGCATACGACAGCATTTATAGAGACGAACTATACAGAGCCATGTCTAGTTTTGGTATGCCGCCCAAACTCGTCCGTTTGTGTAGGAATACGATGGAGAATTCTCGCTGCACCATCAGGGTCGGAAACGACCTCACCGACACATTCGATACCAAAAAAGGATTTAGGCAAGGCGATGCGCTGTCATGTGACTGCTTCAATTTCATTCTTGAGAGGATTGTGGGAAACTCCCGAGCCAACACCAGAGGCACAATTTTCCAAAAGTCGGTACAACTACTAGCATACGCTGACGATATTGACATCATTGGTAGGACTCAACGTGATGTCATAGCCACCTTTGCTAGTATAGAGAAGGAAGCGGCAAAAATGGGTTTAGCAGTAAATGAGGGTAAGACTAAGTATATGCTTTCATCACGAAAGGACTCACAAAATCGACCAATTGGACAGAACGTCACCATTGACAGATATAACTTTGAGGTAGTACGGGACTTTGTCTACCTCGGCTCCGCTATTAACTCTGACACAACATCTCGTCAGAAATAACGATGAATTACTCTTGCCAATCGCTGTTTCTTCGGGCTAAGAAGGCAATTTAGTAATAAAGTCCTCACTCGAACTACAGCGAAGGTAAGAATGCGGATATCTGCCACACCACAACGTAAGATACCACCAAGTCTTTCACAGAACACGTATCCATTAACATTTCCATTACTCCATACCAACAGAATCGAATGTCGGAGAACATTGGCGACGATATAAACTGATGTGATATGCTTCCCCCGCCCACCAGCAAAAAAACCTTGGCTTGATGAAGAGTGCTGACAGATTTTCGTCGCCAAAAATTAAGTCTACAAGGCTAAGCTGCATGAGCAAACGAGAGCTGCCATAGAAGGATAAAATATCACCGGAATTTCAGAAATTAAGAAAAAAAAGGGCAACAAAAGCGCGCTATCGAGGATATAGAGAACTGCCACTCCAGGAATGATGTCGGAAAGTTATACCAAAGTATAAAACATCAAAGCCAGGGATACTAGGCGTGAACAGAATCTTGTTGAACAAGGAACCATCCGTAGTTGATACACATTCGATGCTGAGAATAAGCAAGTATCACTTCAGTAGACTGCTAAACGAGATGGCGACCAATCTTCTGCTGTTACGCAGAACGAACGATTCAATATAGGGGACGATATCGAAAACTACCGTCCACCCTTACTAAATGTACCCAATGAGGATAGCCACATGTAAACATAAGCTAAACAAGGTGCCAGAAATGACGACCTTCCCGCCGAGCTTAACCAGGTTATGTTTGGTTAGGTTACAGTGGCTGCACGCGATGCGCGTAAAAACTTAGACCAGAAAGATCCGTTGTGGTACCACGTAGATCTGTTGACTTTCCCTACAATCTTTTGCCTAATTGAACCATTTAGAGCTGAATATATAGCGTAGGAAGTTCCTAACGTTGATATGCTCTCAAAACGAAAGGACACACAACATCGATGAATTGGAAAGTATGTCACCATTGACAGATATAACTCTGAAATAGTACGGGATTGTGCCTACCTCAGCTCCTCTATTAACTCAAAGAACAATATCGTCAGAAATTAAACGAAGAATTACTCTAGCCAACCGCTGTTTCCCATTTAAGACCCTAACCATCCCAGTACGGTATTGACGCATGGACCGTATCAAAAGCGGGTGAAGAAATCCTTGGTAGATTTGAGCAAAAAATTGTTCGAAAAATCTTCGATCCCGCAAGCATTGACGGGCTATGGAGACAGAGATTCAATTAAGAACTTTGCGAGCTTTTAAAACCCTAATCATCCCAGTACGGTATTGACGCATGAGCCATATCAAAAGCGGGTGAAGAAATCCTTGGTAGATTTGAGCAAAAAATTGTTCGAAAAATCTTCGATCCCGCAAGTATTGACGGGCTATGGAGACAGATATTCAACAAAGAACTTTGCGAGCTTTTAAGACCCTAATCATCCCAGTACGGTATTGACGCATGAGCCATATCAAAAGCGGGTGCAGAAATCCTTGGTAGATTTGAGCAAAAAATTGTTCGAAAAATCTTCGATCCCGCAAGCATTGACGGGCTATGGAGACACAGATTCAATCAAGAACTTTGCGAGCTGTACAGCGACATATGCCTAGTCAAAAAAAAACTCCGCATTGGACGTTTAAGACGGCTTGGACTTGTAGAACGAATGGACACCAAGAGTCTTCGATTCAGTCAGTCGTCGGACTCGGCTTAAGTGCCACACACAAATAGAAATTGACTTCAACTAAGTCTAAGTGTGCAACTGGAGGCAGGACCACGCTTATTGGAGAGGCCTGTTGGTTGAGGCCCAGGTGGGTATGTCAGCTTTCAAAAACTAAGAAAAAACTTTGAATGTCAAATTTCGTACGGTGGAAGGCGATTATACCTTGTACATGTCATTAATTAAATAGCAAATACAGATAACAGTATCTATCTTCAGGCATATCTGAAGGCGAACAGTTTTTTTAACCTTGTACCTATAAATCGCTTATAAAAACAACTTGAAAGTTCAAACAAACCGCACTTTTCTTTACGCATATCCAAGTCCGTTTCCTAGACTAAATCCCTAGCTTTTTCAGTTAATTTTTGTGCGAAGATTTTTTTTCACATATGAAGGGACCCTAAATTTTATGCTTATCCCAAACGACAAACATGAGAAGCTACAAAAATGTATACTCTTGGATATTCGTCGGACTTTCACAAGAGTTGATGCAGCTATTTCAGTCTCTAACATGTAACTGGTGGGTTTTGACCCAGAGACCCATTGAAAAGAAGTCCACCTCACTAACCACTGAATCGCAGCACAAGTAAATCTAAAATGAATACCACCTCTCATGGAAAAAATCTGCTCATGTGATGTCAACATTATATTGAGATAACCAGGTTTGGCACACCAAATATTTGCATCTGTAAGCAAGGAGTGTACCTGAAATTTATATCTACCACTCCCCATGATATGTTTACCACACGGAATCAGAAAAAATCTTATTATAGCTCTTCCAGCGCGACAAACCAAGGATCAAACCGAAAATTCCTTTCCAATGACTATAACTCGAAAATCCGAACTCTGATAAAAAACCTCGAAGGATTACATGAACTTTCGATTAAATTTTCTGACTCATCCGCGGCCAATAATTCGGTTTGCCAGATGTTCCAATCGCACTCTGTACCTGGTGGCTTCCGCATATCATGAATAGCTAGTTATCTGCTGTTGATAGTTGAGCAATGAAAAAGCAGCCTTGATTTACACTTGAACCATTCACTTCCTAGACTTCAATAAACAATCCCGTGCCATTTTATATCGATAGAAAACAGCCTCCCTTTTCCATGCTCCCAGCCAACTATAAGAACTCAGATGCGTTCTATATTTCATTCCTCCATAACACAAGAAAGTACACCCAACAACAACATCAAAAATCTATATCTCCCGCATTCGATCGCATCCACTTGCTGCTGCTGCGCCACCAAGTCTGTAAAATCAAGTCAGTTATGACTGCTGCCGGTCTACTGCGAGATGATCATCACCCCAAGTGGAAGAGGAGCTCTTTCTGGGAAGCACAACACAGAGCCATAAAAAAAAAAGTTATAAACAAATAGTTTATATCGAATTACCCGAGAAACACAGGAGGAGACCGTTCAAATCCAAAACGATCCATAATCCGTAAACACACACACACACTAAGTCGCCGCCAGTGTGCAGGGGCTGCGCTGCTGGTGCAATTATAAATCGGAGCGTGGATAGATTTTTACGACTTGTGCGCAATAAAACCATTCGAGGCAAATATAAACAAACCGCACCGCCATGGGCAACATCCGAAACGTTAGCCTGCCAGTGGTCATCATTAACGGCGACCACCAGACGTACCGCGAACTACCACAAAGTGGCCAGAGGCCAAGCGAGACGTACTCACCACGACAGCAATGACGAAGATACAACCGAAGAACCACGCAAAGACGAATCAGATGAAGATGCGAATGAAACCATGAAAAACCATGCTACACATGTTAAGCAATTGGTCTTCGGATTTAATTGGCCGTGCACTTCATCTTCATCTGACCGAGACACGGCTACCGCGCACTTCATCTCATCCTTGAACAGTGTGTGTTTGGGTGTGTGTGTGAGGAGGTGTTCAACCGGTGACACGTTACGTCAGTTTGCCAACTTATTTCAGCCCGGAGGGGAGGAATGGAAATTTATGGTCGACACTGCCACCCAACTGCGTCAGCAGTAGCGGCATTTTTCGATTTTTCGAAGGAGGAGGTGGTTTGGTCACATTCCACCTGATGCCACAGGAAGGCGCGCTGCAACAGCCCTGGGTCTGGGTGTGCACTGCCCTCGGTGCGATTGGTATGGAAATGAAAGTGAGTGTGTCACATGCCAGTGGAGAGTGGAGTTTTGCAAATGAGACATGCCAGCACAAGAGTGCGCCTCCAAAATGGGAATGGCGGAGCCCACGCGCGTTTTCGTGTTTGAAATTCCTTTCATTCGTTTGACCTTGCTTTGGCTAAACATCCCACTTGACTCATTGAAAGACATTTTCGGAATAATTACACTCTGGTGAGGTGATGATGCCGTTGTGAGTGGACTAATGGGACAAACTTATCGTGGAAAATTGCGAAATGACACACCGCTCACCTAACTCTGGCGGGAAATGACCATGGTCATGCTCTTGGCCGATTGAAGTGGTGAATGTGTGCTTTGGGATAGAAAATTTGTCAAATTGAAGATACAATGGGGAAGTGAATATTGTTTTGGTACTGTTTTGGGTAAATCTGGATTTTTTAAGGTAAGTTGGCTAACGTTGAACAACTTCCGGTAAGGATAAGTTCCTGTTCCTGAAACATAAAGAAATTTGTATACCCAGAGGAACTATAAAAAAAAACATGTAAAGATCAGAAACCCTTTTCTTTTGTTTTTTGAGTGTCGGATATGAAAGACTGCTTTTGGAGACTCCTAATCATCGAAACCAGTCACTTAGGCTCCTGCCAGACCAATTTTCTCAACATTCTACTTACTTAATTAAGTGGCGCTACAGTCCCGGATGAACCTGGGCCACAACATTCTCAACATTCAAACCAACAAAAAAAAATTGGACCAGTACTAGGATAAGACCCACAAAGACCCTGCATTCACTATCAAAGCAGATGTCAAAAATGGCATGGAATTTTGGATACCATCGAAATGGCGTCAATATAAGACAATTCCAAGATACTTATCTATTGAAATTGTTGGCAAATATAAAAGCAAAATATGAGAACAAAGATTCATCTTAGATAACTTGTTGGATCTGGATTATGTTTTCTGTTGATGGTAATGAATTAGGTTCAACTTTCCTTAACACCAACTCATGACGAAAATATGCTCGATTAATGGTTTAATGATGGACAAACTTTTGTCCATGTCATATACATAATGAAGGGAGGCTTTGAATCAAAGACTCTTCGAGCCGGAGCATTGTAGTCCATTCGTTCTACACGTCCTAGTCAGTTTTAATCAGGCCTATGTCGATTCGAGAGAAAAATTCTTCGAGAAATCTTCGGTCTCGTTTGCGTTGACGGACTATGGAAACGAAGATTCAACCAAGAACTATAGAGCTGTACAGCGACATACCTCTGGTCAAAAAACTCCGCATTGGACATTTAAGATGGCTAGGACATGTAGAACGAATGGACACCAATACTCCGGCTCGCAGAGTCTTCGATTCCCCGCCAGACGTCGGACGCAGTAGAGGAAGACCTCGCCTTAGGTTGCGCGCACAAGTAGAAACCGACCTCAACCAACTTGGAGTGCGCAACTGGAGGCAGTTAGCTAAGGACCGGGCTAATTGGAGAGGCATGTTTGTTGAGGCCCAGGTTCATCCCGAACTGTAGCGCAACTTAAGTAAGTAAGTAGGCCTATATCGCTGTTCAGCTCGTTCATGATTGAATATACGTCGACATAGCCCGTCAACGCAAACGGGACCGAAAACTGTTCAAAGAATTTTTCGCTCAAAACGACCGAGGATTTCTTCATCCGCTTTTGATACGGTCCATGCTTTAGCGCCATTGAGCTGGATTAGGAAGATCAGGATCTCCTTAGTAATTTAAGTGCGGGCTTTACTACTTCTAAGCCTTCGTATTCCAAAGAAACAGCGGTTGGCAAAAGTAATTCTTGGTTTGATTTCTGACGAGATGTCATTCTTCAGTTAATAGCGGAGCCGAGATAGTCAAAATCCCTTACTACCTCTAATATGTAGCTGTCGATGTTCTTTTTGACAGCATATACTTAGATTTTCCTTCATTTCCTGTTTAGCCCTTTTCGGCGCTTACTTCTCTATAGTATCAATCATGGCGGGGATATCTCGAGTCCGGTAATGATGTCGTGGGCGTAGCTCGTAGTTTCACAGGCTTACAAAATATTGTGCCCCTGGTGTTGGGTCTGGCCTTTTGGACAATCCTTACCTGGCATTGCGTCACCTTGTCTAAATTGGTTTTTCGTATCGAATCTTTCGGTGAAGTCATTGCAGACCAAAATGGACGGTATACACAAATTAGACAAGGGACAGTATAGTTAGTCCCAGTAAATGCTAACCCATGGGTCATTAGATCGAGGACAAGGTAAGTTGTATACCTATCGATTCTTGAAATTGTAAAAGATAAATGACGAGGCGGGACCTCCTGTTTTATGCCGAATCAGAACTTCTGAGTTAAGATAAGCTTTTCTTGACAACTGATACTACTCGGGTGATTTGTCAGTATCATCGAAAGAGAAGGGTTGGTGAAAAATATTTAGGTGATGCTATAGCTGGCCAGAAAGGAGGCGTCAATTAAGACAGAAGAATTTGCTCCCACAACCCCGAATGCAAACAAACGCTGAAAGAGCGTGCTGAGATGGTTTCGGTGCTCATTCCTATATGCAACTAAAATGTCGTCTATATTAGGAAACAATAAGTCGATTTCCATTGTGACCTCATAAATTAACCTCTGAAAAGTCTGCATTTCGGGGCCCAAATCTCGAATAGCCCGAACGATGTAAAAATTGCGGTTTCACAGAGTTCATTGTGAGCCACAGGAAGTTGGTTGAAAATCCGCACCAGAGTCTGATTCCAAACTCCAACACCTTCTCAAGCTCCTGCCTGACTTTGTCGATCTGCCTTACTCGATAGCGGAGGACCAGGTGTTGTCGTGATATGGTGCTGCGTTGAATGCTTTGCTGTTTTGAAAAATCCATCGGGGCTAGAAATATTGGGAAATTCGGCTAATTTGTCGAAATATTGCGAAGTATTTGGTATCACACTGATAGATGAAATTTCTGAAATGAAATAAAGAAGGCCGTTGTCCGGAAGTAGACCAAGGCAAGGAAGTCAGCACTAATAATCGGTTTCGTCGCTTGCCTAAGTTAAGGCCTACTCAAACCAACGTGAAACTTAGGTGCGGGAGCGGGAGCGAAATTCCCGCCCAAAATAAGTACATGGCGGGATATGGCATCATGCAAATAGCTGCGTACTCAGAGAGGCGATAGCGGGATTGTAGCGTTATTTCGCTGGTTCGCTGCATGTACTATATTTTCGCAGTCCCGCGTGTGTTATTGTACTTTGAAGTTGGTGTCAGTGGAGAAGCTCTTTTAAATTATAAAAAATATCCAATTTTGCATACCCTCCCCCTGCGCGTTTGGTGTGAATGGATAGTAATTCCCGCTCCAGCATCATCCATATGCGATATTCGCTATCGCTACCGCTCTCGCGTTTCGCGTTGGTTTGAGCAGGCATTTAAGCCTAAGAAAAATGCCATCAAATTTTTCGATTGTAGATACATTGAAAGCGTAGATACATATCCCATTTCTTCTTGAAAACCATTTTTAAGCTTATTCGGATAATCGCAACGATCAACATCAGTGTCCACGAGGAAGTGTACATTGGTACATGATCGTACACAAAGACGTGGTTGGATTTATGGCAAAAGTAGTATACCGCTGCTAGCGACTCCCTGCTCCCTTCCTGAAAACGTGCACTGATTACGGCGCTTCCTAGCAGGTCTCTAAATGTCGGATAATACGAGGAGTAGCCGTTATGGGATGTCGGTAGCGAAAGAGATCGTGATTAAAATCGTGAACGGCCAAGCATGTGGGAACGTTCATGGGTGGAAAATAACTTTACCAATGGAGACCCGTCTATCCATTGGTGAAACATCTCCACCCCTAAAGAAAAACCAATAGCTGCCAGATAATTGGAAGACGAAATCTCAATTATGTTGTCGGGGAGCGTTGCCAATTTTTCCCAGTGTTGTATTTTGCTACGTCGCGGGGATCGTCTAAACTGCTAGCAGTAGTCTGCTTAGCCACCTTGTTTGAATAATATTATTATAGGCACGTTTTACACCAAGCCTTTTAGTTCCCGCAAAAACGGAGGTGGCTTACGGTCACCCAACATTTCTTGGTCTAGGAACTAGGTTAGCCTTGCCTTCTGCGATTACCGTAATCATTCGATCAGCGCTGCCTTCAACTTTGAATATGGTGTATCGTAAGGGATTTCGACACGATGAAGAATTACATCTTAAATTTCGGCGACAGCTTTGCATCCAGATGAGAGGACGCAAATAAAATTCGTTGTTTCCCGGACTATGCCAGCGTGATGGAATTGACCTTCTAGCTAAGCAAACCACAAAGCAGGGCGATCATCAGTTAATGTGGGTCGACGAACGGGTAAATCTCCGAGTCGCCGATTAGATTATTAAAACCTTAATGGGTGAGGGAAGATAAAGAAAAGGCCTCCCATCAGGAAAAAAACTTTAAAATCCATCGATGGTCAAACGATTTAATTCAATACCAATAAGACAGGACTACTATTTGACGATTTAGCCCTTGTGAGTGGCAACTCTAACAGAACTAAAACATGAGATCGGGAATCTTAAACCTAAAAAAGATCCTGGTTATGATTTGAACACCAGAGAAGTTCTCAAAGTTCTACCTAGAAAAGCAAGTCATAATGGTTCTAAAAATAGGTAAATCGCCAAATTCAATGAAGCATATCGACCAATCTCGCTCCTTCCAGTCATATCCAAAATTTTCGAGCGGATATCCCTGACCACAATTTTGCACTTCTGAGGGCATTCGATGATTGGCTTAGTTCACAGAATTACTGACGAAATCTAGAAAACATTCTAAGAAAAACTGATATGCTCAGGCGTATTCTTGGACGTTTCGCAAGCATTCCATAAGGTCGGGTACCATGGGTTCAAATGCAAATTACGACAAGCTCTCCCAGGAAGCCTATACGATATCTTAGAATCTATAATGGGTCCGCCATCTAACGTTTTTTTTCAACTAGTGCTTATTTCGTAAATGGTAATACTTAGCTTATGTCTGATTTGACAGATAATTAGTTGTATCCTTCCGCTGAACGAATATGGTTGCGTTTACGCTTGAACAACGCTGGGAAATATTGCGACATTACTTTGAAAATCATGGTAATGTTGCAGAATGTGTGCGAAAATTGCGTACGGATTTTGGAAGAAGAGAAGCACCGTCAGCTCCGTATGTTCGTTATCTTGTGAAAAAAGTGAAAGAAACTGGCATCCTCATCGATAAACCAAAGCGTGAAAAGCCAAAAACAGTGCGTACACCTAAGAATATTGCTGCTGTGGCAGAAAGTGTGTGTGAAGCGCCATCAACATCAATTCACCGTCGTTCTCAACAATTGAACGGAGACATCATTGAGACGAGTTTTGCATAAAGACCTTGGTATGACGCCATACAAAGTCCAATTGGTTCAGGAGTTGAAGCCAACTGACCATCCAATGCGTTTTCGCTACGCTAAGTGGGCCTGCGATCAACTTAGCGAAGATGCCGATTTTGCCAAAAAAAAAATCATCTTTTCAGATGAAGCTCATTTTGATCTTGGCGGGTATGAAAACAAGCAAAATTGTCGTATTTGGGGCACAGAAAACCCGCAGGCATACATTGAAAAGCCGATACACCCAAAACGAGTCACTGTTTGGTGCGGATTTTGGTCCAGAGGCATAATTGGGCCATTTTTCTTCGAAAATGAGCAAGGAGTGGCCGTTACAGTCAACGGCGATCGTTATCGGGCCATGTTGAACGAATTTTCGTTCACAAAAATTGAAGAGGAGGATATTGGCAACATTTGGTTTCAACAGGACGGCGCTACGTGCCAAACAGCCGAAGCTACACTCGATGTTTTGCGCCCTGTTTTTGAAGATCGCATTATCAGCCGCAGAGCTGATGTCGGTTGGCCACCTCGGAGCTGCGATTTGACACCGTTGGCCTATTATTTGTGGGGTGCCGTAAAAGATAAGTGTTACGCCGAAAAGCCAGAGACAATTGACGCTTTAAAGGACAATATTCGTGATGCCATAGGTGAAATACAGCTGCACACAATCGATAATGTGCTTAAAAATTGGACCGATCGTGTAGGCTACTGCATGGCCAGCAGAGGCAGACATTTAAATGAAGTTATTTTCCATTATTAACCGGAAGGATTGTACTTTCAAATAAAAAAAGAAAATATTCAGAAGTTTTTTTTATAGCATTTTCAAAAAAAGTTATTTGGCGGACCCTATATTAGAAATACATAGACTCTTTCATGTTAGATATGGAAACGAATACTCGGAGCTTAAAGAATGTTCAACCGGCATACCGCAAGGATGTGTTCTTACCTGTTATATACTCGTTATATACAGAAGGAAGATGGCACAACTTTAGCTAAGCTTGCCGATGACACCGCTATCCTAGCAGTAGGTAAAACAATCTGACATAACAACAATACAGTCCTACAACTTTTAGATGATAGCAATTAATAGCGCCGATCACAAAGAACAAAACCTAGAGGTTAACCCCAAGACTGCATTATTTTATCCATTTATCCATTGGATTGAATATTCTTGAAGACATTTCTTCCCAATTGTTTCCAAAATAATAATAACACAACGCGTGATACTGTCGAATTTGCAAAAAAGCAAATTCAAACTCAACCCCAAACAAAATAAACAAAACAGAAAAATTATACACACTCGTACCTAGATACATTCAAAGAAAAGTCTCTCACGAAATCAAAACTAAAAATACAATATCAGACGATCTACCTTTGAATCACGCCACCAAATATCTTATTTTTGTATAAGTATCTGACAGATCAAAAATAACGGAAAAAAAACACAAAAAGCGTTATCAATAAATTTCACACCGTGATGCATCTGTCGGGTGACAAGCAACCGAAAAGAAACTGAAAACTCAAACAAAAACGCTCAAAATAAAAAGAACCAATTAAAAACATATAAATCTCAGAGTGTCGCCCCCAGTCAAGTTGACTACTGACGATAGGCCCCCCGTCACCCACCAGAACCACCCTCATAACCAGACGTGTCTACACAATTACGATCTGATTTTCAGAGAAAATTTACCGAGAGATGAAAATAATCGCGAAACCAATTTGTTACTCAGATGAAGCACAATAAATTGTTTGTTTCAAAAATACATTCATCTCCTTCCCTGCGACGATATCACGCCACTTGAAAGTGGACTACGTGTCTTGTAGAATGACTGTCCACATCCACCCACGACCATGTTAGCATCATTACCAGCATTATCACAGATAGACACTGTGGAGTCGATGTGTGGACATTGAAAAAATTTGGCAGCTGTTAGCCTTGCAATTTGAGCACTCCACACCCGAAGATGACATAATCAGTCATCTGTCAATGGTGGGTATTTCGGGTTTCGACCCGACAATGATATCGTTACGCATTGCGATGCCTATTTAAAGCTCCAGATACATAACCTCCAAATATGAGCCAAACAAGATACATCCAGTCGTGTGGGTTTCCTCATTAATTTCACCAGCTAAACGTTGTCACCTGCCCACCCACCTACAATGAACCTTAAGAACGTCGAGACATAAAGACAAAAAAAAATTAATTGACCATCGGCTATCGGGTTTTGGTTGTGACTCGTTGTCGTCGATGTCGTAGTGACCAGCATCTACAATGCGGATGTCTGGGTCTGAGAACTGTTGGTCCCCCACCACCGACCGTCCGCACGGATACCATGGCCAGAAGGAGGAGGTGAAAAATTCCAATTTGGATCTCCATAGATAGTTTACCTTAACTGCTTTCCTATTCAAATGGCCTTTGGGTGGCATGTTGGACTATAAAGTTCTCGGTGACATCTTAATATTGAGCGGGGGACCCAGCAAAGTTTAAGCGTATCTAAGATATTTATTGGATGGAGATATGTCCCATTTTGGGGGAGCGCCCCCATAGAGAAAATTCTCTGGACACTTGTAGTCGGATTAGAGTTCTTGTAAAACACTTGATCGATGGGGGAAGAATTGTGCGGCGGGTCGGGGGTTATCAAAAGTGTTGTCGGCGATATTTTATGGCTAAATGGAGAAGGTAGATAGTAATGAAGACTGGCAAGTTGGAGCGGGTACAACATAAGGTTGGATAACTTACGAGGTAATTGCGAAAAGGAGGCAAATTGCAGGTTGTACACATTCAAATGTAATCGTTGTATCTTCGAATTTAATTTCGACTGGGGAAATGAAGCCTGGAATGTTGTATGGTGCCTATATTTGGTTGGACAGATGGCCTTCGATCGTGGAATTCTAGCAAATTATCGGGGTATTGATGCCATTTATGGGAATTGTTGGTTAGTGGAAGTTTAAACTCTAGTTATAGATATAGGCACACGATTTAACGTGGATGAAGTATTGAATCAATTGTTTGATGACTGCTATATGACAGGTGACATTTATTAGACATTTGTTCTGAAGAAAATAAATGAAGGTCCATACAGGTCCTCAAATCTAGTTTCTCTCTCGCTTGTGTATGTGGAGTTATTATTTTTGCCACAATGAAGAAGATCTCTTGTTTACCGCCGAAGTTTGAAAAGCTTCCCATGACAATGTTACTCCTGAACGTTTGTAAATGTTTCCGAAGGCATCACCATAAACACTTTTGATAAAACCCTCCTCCAATACACGTTATATCGCATCCAAAAAAGTTACCTCTAATTATTAAACGCTGATTAGCTAATCCGTGCCTAACTTTTGCGCTAGTATTTCTTATCGGGAAAACTGTCATGTTGGCTATTGATTAGCTAATCAGCGTTTATTAATTCGGGGGTTAGTGTTTAAAGTGTGGATAGTGATGGTACCTCATCGTTATGAGGGAGATATCCACCATTTACTTTGATGGCAGCAAATCTATTGCAGCCCACGATCTTCTTCGGATGGAACTGCGTTTACAGAATACAATTGAGGATCAGAGTAACTAACTACCTTAACATAGTTATACTTAGTTATGAGAGAGACAACAGCCTCTGAAAGCAAATCAAATCCTTAACGAACGCTAACAGCAAATTACAAGCACGCATTTCGAAAGTATGCTCGCTATACACCACGGGCTTTACTCAAAACTTTAAATCTGCCCTCATGTGTTACTTACTTACTTACTTAAGTGGCAACCAACATACCTCTCCAATTAGCCCGGTCCTTAGTTAACTGCCTCCAGTTGCGCACTCCAAGTTGGTTGAGGTCGGTTTCTACTTGTGCGCGCAACCTAAGGCGAGGTCTTCCTCTACTGCGTCCGACGTCTGGCTGGGAATCGAAGACTCTGCGAGCCGGAGTATTGGTGTCCATTCTTTCTACATGTCCTAGGCATCGTACACGTCCAATGCGGGGTTTTTTTGACAAGGGGTATGTCGCTGTATAGCTCGTATAGTTCGTGGTTGAATCTTCGTCTCCATAGCCCGTCAACGCAAACGGGACCGAAGATTTTTCGAAGAATTTTTCTTCTGAATCGACCAAGGAATTCTTCATCCGCTTTTGATACGGTCCATGCTTCAGCGCCGTAGGGCAGGACTGGGATGATCAGGGTCGTATATAGGATCTCCTTAGTAGTTCGAGTGAGGGCTTTACTACTAAATTGCCTTCTTAGCCCGAAGAAACAGCGATTGGCAAGAGTAAACGTCCAATGCGGAGTTTTTTGACTAGGGGTATGTCGCTGTACAGCTCGTATAGTTCGTGGTTGAATCTTCGTCTCCATAGCCCGTTAACGCAAACAGGACCGAAGATTTTCCGAAAATTTTTTCTTTCGAATCGACCAGGGATTTCTTCATCCGCTTTTGATACGGTCCATGCTTCAGCGCCGTAGATCAGGACTGGCATGATCAGGGTCGTATATAGGATCTCCTTAGTAGTTCGAGTGAGGGCTTTACTACTAAATTGCCTTCTTAGCCCGAAGAGACAGCGATTGGCAAGAGTAATTCTTCGTTTGGTTTCTAACGAGATGTTGTTGTCAGAGTTAATAGCGGAGCCGAGGTAGACAAAGTCCCGTACCACCTCAAAGTTATATCTGTCAATGGTGACGTTCTGTCCAATTCGTCGATGTTGTGTGTCCTTTGGTGTTGACAGCATAAACTTAGTTTTACCCTCATTTACTGCTGAACCCATTTTTGCCGCTTCCTTCTATATACTAGCAAAGGTGGCTATGACATAACGTTGAGTCCTGCCAATGATGTCAATATCGTCGGCGTATGCTAGTAGTTGGATCTCTCAAGAATCAAATTGAAGAAGTCACATGACAGCGCATCGCTTTGCCTAAATCCTTTTTTGGTATCGAATGTGTCTGTGAGGTCGTTTCCGACCCTGATGGTGCAGCGAGAATTCTCCATCGTCATCATACACAAACGGACGAGTTTGGACGGTATACCAACACTAGACATGGCTCTGTATAGTTCGTCTCTATAAATGCTGTCGTATGCGGCTTTGAAATCGATAAATAGGTGGTGGGTATCGATTTGGACTTCTTGGGTTTTTTTTCCAGGATCTGCCGAAGTGTGAAAATTTGATCGATTGTGGACTTTCCAGGCCTAAAACCACACTGATAAGGGCCTATCAGGTTGTTGGTAAACGGTTTCAAGCGTTCACATATTACGGCAGACAGGATCTTGTAGGCGATGTTGAGTAGACTTATGCCTCTGTAGTTGGCGCAGTTCAGAGGGTCTCCTTTTTTGTGGATCGGGTAAACGATGCTGAGGTTCCATTCTTCATGCATGCTTTCAACCGACCAGATTTGGCTTATGAGTTGATGGATGTTGCTTACCAAGTCATCTCCGCCAGTTTTATAAAGCTCAGCGTGAAGGCCGTCATTTCCGGCGACCTTATTGAGCTTGAGTTTAGATATAGCTATCCTCACTTCACTTAGGGCGCGTGGTTGGCAGTTTTCGCTGTCGTTGCCAATATTAAATGGTTCGTTCTGCCTGACAGCGGAATGTTGTTCGTCATCGCCGTTGTCTGCAGAAGTGGTTCTTCCATATCCTCAGCATCGACCGTGTCTCAACTACGATATTTCCTTGTTCATCTCGACAAGATTCTGGTCGAACGTTGTAGCCTTGGCTTTGACGTTTTACACTTGCGAACATCGTTCCTGGAGTGGCACCTCTCTATATCCTCGATCGCGCGCTTTTCTTGCTCTTTTTTCTTCTTGCTGAAAAGCCGATGTTCTTCCCTTCTTCTTTGCCTATAGAGCTCATTGGCAGCTCTCGTCTTCACCTGCAGCTTAGCCTTGTATGCCTCGTTCTTGGCTGTGAGCATCTGTCGGCATTCCTCATCAAACCAGGGGTTTCTTGCTGGTGGCAGCGAGAAACCTAGCACACCAGTTGCGGCTGATCTAATGGCTTGTTGGCATCGTTGCCATTGTTCTTCGACATTAGATGCTGGTGGTGTGGTGTGAATCGAGAGGTTAAGGGATACGCGTTGCACGAAGTTCTTGGCGGTCTCTGGCGATTGTAGTCTTTCGATATTAAATTTTATCACAGTATTTCTGGTTTTTTGTGGCGTAGTGGATATCCGCATCCTTACCTTGGCAACAACAAGGTAGTGGTCCGAGTCGATGTTAGCCCCTCGGAATGTTCGGACATGCAAAATACTGGATGCGTGCCTCTCGTCTATCGCAATGTAATCAATTTGGTTGACTGTTCGTTGTTCTGGAGGCCGCCATGTCCCCTTATGGATATCGAGGTGAGGAATGCGCGCTAATGCCTTGGAAATATATGACTTCTTGCCTAAGTTGACACTTATAACACTTATAACGCACCCGAATAGTCGCTCTTTATGCTCACTATAACACGACCCATAGTAGATGTCACAGTTTTTCATCCTCTTTTTGTCCGGCTATTATCATCGTATTTCCTGGATGGCAGTAATGTCTGCTTTGTAGCAATTTAGGGTTTCCGCTAGCTGTTCGGCTACATCTTTCCTGTTAAATGTTCTCACATTAATTGCTTCTCTCTGTTTAAGGGGCCTGACTTACCCTTGAAATTCCGAAATAATCTGTTTTCCGATAATGCTGAGGCAGCTCATCTAGGTTCGCCTGGAACAGATAGCCGGTTAATCCTTGCCATTCTGACCAGGCTGTTTATAGTCTTGCTGTGTCGTCTTATTAGCAGGTCAAATCCGGTTGGATGAAACCAGTATCCGATGGTTGCCACTCGGAGGTAAAAATAAGCACAGTTGATGTGTAGTCAGGGTTGCATCCACTGGGTATTGCCAAGTAAAAGCCAATCAGAGTCTACCCTCACTCTACAACATCGAACCATATTTTTCGATGAAAGCGATTGAATATTATTGCTCCAGCCATGAGAATCTTCTGACAGCGATTGAATATTAGTGCTCCAGCAGTGAGAATCTTCTAATCCTTGCCTTTAGGTTCAAGAAGACAAGGGAGATCAAACTCCCCGGTTTAATCAGGATCAGGAAATCGCGAATTCTAGGTCGTTTGGACTGAACGAATGGAAGCAAAGTGACAAGGGCCAAAGATGATGAACGTTTTATTTTTATTTCAAAATCCCAGTTTTCGTGTTAAGTTTTTATTTCATCTTCTATCGACAAGACTGATGTTCTGTTATAGCATCAATCCACGGACTTGCATGCAATTTGTAGGTCCAGTTTTACCATATTAAATGTATCGCTAGCATCTTTTTGCATTAAAACGGTAGATCCCATCTCTCAACTTCTACGACAAACTCTTTTTGTAGTATGTGCCGCAGTAATTCATAACTCTTCCCCACAAGATATAGATCCACCCGATGACTGAGTTCACAGAATGATTTCAAACCCATCCTCGGTTACTTACTTCACTTCCAAAAAAAAAGACTTACCACCAGCACGTGTTAATCCGAGTGTGAACGCAGCATATGTTGCACGTCTCAATAAACCTCTATGCACTAGCCCTATTGTCAAAAAAAGCTGCTGGTTCAGCACAATATTTATGGTATGCCAAAAAAATAAGTGAACTTTTTTTTCAAAAAAAAAAAAAGAAATTCCCTACACATCGTTGAACACTTCGACGTAGTTTAAGTGAAATAACCAAAAGTAGTCCTCATTGATATGTATCCATCGCAATGAAACGATATCAAGGACTTTACATGTACACGGATGGATTAACCCCATCTGCTGTAAGAAAACTTCATCAAAACCTGAACCCGATATGTGGCTACAAGCGAACGAAAAGCCCTCTTTTGAGGAGTCGTCCTTATCTGCATGCTTGTCCCCCATTTTGCTTATTTTCTGCATTGCAATGCATTCACTTTCGACGTTCTTCTCCACTCGGAAGTTGCCATTGTGTATAGTACATGTAAACATATTTCTCAAAACATACCCACCTATCCTTGCCACATCCTTTTTTTCGCAAAGAATACACAATGCCAATTGTATTCGACTAGTCCTTGGCTTTATAGACACATTCAATTGTTATGCTTCGCTGGGTGGGGGATTCGCACTGTTGGGGATTCGCGAAGAGTCCTTTATTCCTCAATATTTACGACTTGTGCAAAAAAGAAGGCGAACTTTTTTTTTCTCCCCACTAAATCGAAGCGCTATGCTTGTGGGAATAATAATGATGCAGCGGAGCAATGTGCCGCTCTTCGTATCTGCAAAAGTGACAGAAAAGTTGAACGAAAAATTCCTTTCTGTCCAATTTGTGAACCCTCGTATATCGAAAGAGAGTGTTGGCACAACGACCCGTCCAACAGGGTTTATTACATAATTAATTGGGTGAGGACTATTATTTCGCCTTTTGTCGTCGTCGTTGTTCCGCAGTCCTTGGCGGGCCTTCCGGTAATGTGAAAAGTTTTTAAATTGTTTTTTAATAGCAAGCAAAGGAGATTATTTAAAAATGGATGCAATTGTTTTTTTTTTTTCATCTTCGTTGTTGCTTAAGCGAATTATTGAGAAAAGGGAATGAGTGCGTACGGCGATCGGGAAAGGACGTTGAGATAATTTTATTTTTTGGGACTACGTGTAATGAGATTGTAATTGAATCTGTTTCCGAGTAGGATGGATATTTGCAATTGTTACAGTGACAATGTTTGTTTGATTGAAAATTTCTATAGTCCCATCTTTCGGCCTGTTGTAAGGAGGCTATCTTAAAAGAAAATAAATACGGACCGCGAGCAAGACTCTACGTATAATCAAATCGAGTCCTGTAAATCTCCAATTTTGAACCAGGAATTGGATGACGACCCTAGTCTAGTTTTGTTCCACTTTGGCATGAAATCGAAATACTCTTGCAGTTCATCTCTATAAAGCCCAACGACCGGGTCTTGAATATTGTTCTCATGTTTGGAGCTCGTCCCCGAAACATAAACTGAACTTACTGGTATCTATTCAAAGACTTCCAATCCGCTTTATACACGATTCTTCCCTCACTACATAGCTGCAACATTTGGAGACCCGTGTCTCTATTTCTGATATTATAAGGGCAGATGTTAGAAGGATGGTTGGATGTTGTAGAACGAGGGTAGACTCTGATTGGCTTTTACTTGGCAATGCCCATTGGTTGCAACCCTGACTACACATGAACTTAATTTTACCTCCAAGTGGTAACCATCGACTACTGGTCTCATCCAACCGGACATGACTTGCTAAACGATATGTGCGAGTGTTGATAACAAGACGAAAAACAGCAACACTCTAAACAGCCAGGTCAGAATGGCACCAAATAAATACCAGGCCTGCTGTCTCAGGTGAACCTAGATGAACTGCTGCGACATATTCGGACAACAGGTTATCTAGGAATCTCAAGGGTAAGTCAGGCCCCTTGAACAGAGATGGTGGCGGATGAACCAAAAGGCCAACAGCAGCGCTCGATCCCGCAGTGGATACTGCCCCATGTCCTAGGGGTATCTAATAAATTGGAACTGGCAATCCAGGTTGGGGGTTGTGCAAGGTTTCTCGCCCACCACCAAGAAACCCTTAGTTTGATGAGGAATGCCGACAGATGCTCGCAACCAGGTGAAGACGAGAGCTGCCATTGAGGTCAATAGGCAAAGCAGAAGGGGAGAACACCAACTTTTCAGAAAGAAGAAAAATGAACAAGAAAAGCGCGCGATCGAGGATATAGAGAAGTGCCACTCCAGGAATGATATCCGCAAGTGTAAAACGTCAAAGCCAAGTATACAAGGCCCGAACAGAATCCTATCGAGATGAGCAAGGTAATATCGTAGTTGAGACACAGTCGGTGCTAAGGATATGGAGGATATTCCGCTGTCAGACAGAACTAACCATTCAATATTGGCAACGGCAGCGAAAACTGCCAACCACCCGAACTAATTGAAGTGAGGATAGCTATATCTAAACTCAAGCTTAATAAGGCCGCCGGAAATGACGGCCTTCCCGCTGAGCTTTATAAAGCTGGCGGAGATGACTTGGTTAGTAACATCCACCAACTTATAAGCCAAATCTGGTCGGATGAAAGCCCGATAAACAAAAAAGGAGATCCTCTGAACTGCGCCAACTACAGAGGCATAAGTCTACTCAACATCGTCTACAAGATCCTATCTGCCATGATATGTGAACCCCTGAAACCGTTTACCAAGAACCTAATCGGCCCTTATCAGTGTGGTTTTAGGCCACGAAAGTCCACAACCGATCAAATTTTCACACTTCGGCAGTTCCTGGAAAAAACCCAAGAACTCCAAATCGATACCCACCACCTATTTATCGATTTCAAAGCCGCATACGACAGCATTTATAGAGACGAACTATACAGAGCCATGTCTAGTTTTGGTATACTGCCCAAACTCGTCCGTTTGTGTAGGATGACGATGAAGAATTCTCGCTGCTCCATCAGGGTCGGAAACGACCTCACCGACACATTCAAAATTGAAACAATGCGATGCACTGTCATGTGACATCTTAAATCTCATTCTTGAAAGGATTGTCCAGAACTCCCAGATACACAATCTTCCAAAAATTGATGCAACTACTAGCATACGCCGACGATATTGATATCATTGGTCGGACTAAACGTGATGTCATGGTCACCTTTGTTAGTATGGAGAATGAAGCGGCAAAAATGGGTTTAGCCAACGAAAGGACACACAACTCTAGCGCCACTTAAGTAAGTAAGTAAGTAAGATCGAACAAACAACAAAGTCGATGTTGTTACCTTTTGTATAACATCGACATCTTGTATCTTTTCTTTCATTAGTCATGGCCTTGTGGTTAGTACGTTGGACGAAATAGCGCGTGGCCCCTAGTTAAATTCCCGAAAGTGATAATTCTAAGCATTTTTCATTGCTCCACCTCGTGCGAAAGCCTGACAAATATCCAAGAGTAACACTGGCATAAGATGCTTCTCAAATTCGCAGTTCAGAGGTCCTCACATACAAATGAAGGGAGAAGCTAGGTTTGAGGACCTGTATGGGGCGTAATGGCCAGATATTTGTGCCATCCTCTCATACAGAAATAAAAACTCGACAAAGCCTTTTGTCGTTTGGAAATGCCTAATATTTGTTCCACTTCCCTGCTTATTTGCAAGCACGCAGCGCCGCGCCGTAAACTAGGACTGGTAGAACTATATGGTCTGGTAGAGCAAGTATTTGAACTTTCGAGTTAGGACTTTTGATCGCACTTCTTTCGCTAAACCAAAGCAACATCCTACAGTCAGTTTTGTCGTATTTCCTTAACTACCTCACAGTTCCAGCTGTCTTCAGTGACATTTTATCCAAGGTTTTGAGTCGACAATTCTTTTTGGCTGAAAGTATATACTTTGTCTTGTGCTCGTTAACTCCAATCCCGCAAATCCCAGTAGCTGGACAGATTTGTCAAAGATAATGCTCTCTATGTTTACACCTGCTGAACTATCTGTTCCAGCACGATATTGAAGAAATCTCCTTGTCAGAACCCGGTGCATATTTGAGAAAGTTCATCTAAACTGCTTCAAAAGTGAACGTTGCATCGTGTCTCTTTGATCTTTTGATCAAATTAAGAGGTCTAGATGATAGATGCTGTCTTTCTCAGCAACACCTAGTATTAACGGTCTGTTCAGTTCCTCGAACCTAGCGTCCTCCTTCATTTGTGAGTGCGAAGTTATTATTTTTGCCACAAAGAAGAGGAACTCTTGTTAAACGCCGAATACGACCAAAAAATTTTAAAAGCTTCTCATATGACAGTATTAGTCTTGGATGTTTGTCAGACTTTCGCAATAGTTGGAGTTGAACTAGGGACCGCGCGCTTAGTGATCAAATGCACTTACAACCAGGGCACTGGACCTATCTTTCGCACACATAAAGTAAATGTTGAAAGTCGACTTGAAATTCTTGGACTTTTTTAGGTGTCGATTTAGTATGAACGTTTGTTCTATAGCCAATCTGACGAGTCGAAAGTCACAGTACGCGTTTGACAGGATGCGACATTTAGCAGGGATATGCTTCTGTAGTTGAATGGTATGTTCACGCCGATTGAAGAACAGGCGAAATCCGTTGGCCTTGAATTAAATGAGGACAAGACTAAGTACCTAGTCCTGCCATAAGTTCTGTTACACAATTTCCATCGCTTATTGCAAACAACTTCTTGCGGGAATAGAACCGTTAACTTTTTTTTCGGAACGCATGCATTGTGTAGTAAAGAAAACTAGCCAGTTTGGTTTCAGCTTGCGATCTGCTAACATGGAGTGGGGCGTTTAAGAAAATCGAATCGCGATAATTGCGTTGCATAAGTGCGGGAAGAGTGCTGGCCAAATTTTCGAGTTGCTAAAACCACTCGGCATATCGAGAAATTTCGTTTATCGGGCTATTAATCGTTTCTCCGAAATGTCCAGAGTCGATGACAGGCCAAGAAGTGGTCGCCCACGCGTCGTCCGTACAAGTGCGGTAGTGAAGGCAGTGCGTGAGCGAATTCGGAGAAATCCCCTTAGAAAACAGAAAATAATGTCCAAGGAGTTGGAGATATCAACCAGATCGATGTCAAGGTTGATTCGGGACGATCTCCATATGAAAGCCTATCGTCGGTCCACTGGTCATCTCTTAACTCCCCAAATGAAAGAAATTAGGCTGGAAAGATGCAAGAGACTTCTGCAGTGGCACGCGGCCAATGGCCATGAAAACATTTTGTTTACGGATGAAAAAAATTTTACCATTGAAGAAGTTTTCAATAAGCAAAATGATAAGATTTATGCCACTTCATCTTAGAAAGCGAAAAAAAAATGTTCCTAGGGTTCAACGAGGCCATCATCCGTGATGGTTTGGTGGGGGTGTCCCACCAAGGTTTCACATCCCTCCATTTCTGTGAAAAAGGCGTGAAAACTGGGGCAAAGGTCTATCAAGAGGACGTGCTAGAGGGTCATGTTAAAGGCTTGACCAATACCCTTTTGAAAGGAAACAGGTGGATCTTCTAGCAAGACTCTGCTCCAGCGCATAAAGCCAAAACCACGCAGGAGTGGCTCAGGCTCAACATTCCTGGCTTCATAGCAGCTGAAGATTGGCCCTCGGGGAGTCCAGATCTGAATCCACTGGATTATGGTTTGTGGTCAGAACTGGAAACATGGCCTGCAAGACTCCACACAGAAATTTGGAAAGCCTGAAAACAGCATTGACCAAAGCAGCGTCCGAGATATCCATGGATACCGTGCGTGTCTCGATAGCCCAATGGCCAATACGTTTGAAGGCTTGGGTGAAAGCAAACGGCGGCCATTTTGAATGAAGCTTTTTTTTCAAATAGCCAATAACCGTTGCTATTTCGGGTTGGCAAAACAACTGGGTTCAGATCTCCTAACTCGAAGGACGAAATGTGTGCTCTACAAAATCCTTATCCTGTAAGTTCTGCCTTATGACGCCGAGTGCTGGACGAAAAGCAAGACGGGAAAGCTGATACTGGGGTCCTTCGAAAGAAAAATAATTCGGCGGATTGTTGGTCCTGTGTGCGAGGAGGGCGAATGGAGGAGAAGATACAACCGCGAACTCTATTAGCTGTTCCAAGATGTGGATGTAGTCTGAAAATTCCAAAACACGTCGACTACATTGGCTCGGCCACGTCGAGCGAATGGACAATAAATAATGCTCCAGCTAAGCGGATCTTCGAATCCCAGCCTCCAGGTTTGAGGAGACAAGGAAGATCGAACCTCCGTTTCAAAGACCAAGCCATCGCGGATACCAGATTGCTGTGTCTGGACAACTAGAAGCAGCTTGCCCGTGATCGTAGAGGATAGAAGGGTGTAGTGTCTCAGAGAGACACTTCACGTTTCGGGAGCCCGATAAGTAAGTTGGATGGTTGATTATCCACTTATCAGGCATGTTTTCGCCCAGACTGGGTTTGTAGCTTGCACACTTCTAGGACAGTATTTGTTTAGTTCAATTGTTAGCTCATCAGAACCGGCTGACACGTTGTTTACCAGATTTCTAATAGCTGCATTGACTTCTCCAATACTGACAGGGTGTTGTCGGATATACTCCCATTGTGTCCACGAATTTCTCCACTCTCTCTACAGGAAACCCATTTATGAGCTGCTGGAAATACTTCCTGAATTCAGTGTTAAGATTTCCATTATAATTTCTCGAACCCAGGTGGGAGTTTTTCGGCATTTTTGTAGAATAAACGGACTTTCTTCTTGTGGCGATGGCAAGGCTCCTTGATTTCCTGAAGCTGAAACCCTGTATCTTCTCTTTTTTTTATTTTCTTTCCTTCTTCTTGCTCCATACCCATTCTGTTCCTATCAGGTTTTACATTGTACCACCTTATTATGTTCTTCCTACGCCACCTCGTTTTGTAACTCTCAAAGATCATCATTTTTTAGGGGTTGGATGGTAGCCCTATAGTGGATTAATGTACCTTTTTAATGACGTTGTGATAATTCCAGTTATATTTGATATTTGCTGAAATCATATTAGGGAGGCTCTCACTCAATTGTTCCTTGTAGACTCTAGTCATATCCGCTTCTCCAAGACGATTAATCAAGTTGAATTTTCTGTGCTACTCATAGCTTCTTCTTCTTCTTGTTGCAAAGTCGTTGCTCTGCTGCGGATCACTGCCAGAAGATCACGTACCTGCTAAAAGCTAATTTCTTTTGAGTCGCTATAATGTGTCCAAATCCTAATTTGTTTAGCTATAGGTAACAGCTGCAATAAATGTCGCATGTTGATTTTTTTTTATTTCTGATCCTGTCCATCGTATTTTTTGAATCGCTGTTATATCTGCCCTATACCGCTTGAGGACATATTCATGTTTTTGAGTAGCACCCGGGGTGTACAGCTGTTGTCAATGGTCGTTTTGGGTCTGGTTGGTAGTTGAGGGGATCCATTTTCCAAGGTGTATCCTCTACAAGGCATACCTTTCACCTTTGAATATGGTTCAGTAAAAAATAAACCTACCCAACTACAAACATGTAATCAATATTGAAGAGGTTAACTTACTTATGTCTGATAAAGCGAATGGCTGCCACATTTGTATATAGGGCACGTATTTCATTGGTCAAATGAAATATGATGTGTGTGTGCATTTTCTTTTTCCATGTTTTTTTTTTTTTTAATTCTCACCTGCCTAAGCAGTAATATACACATCGACCTAAAAGATCTATTGTGCTTGCCGTCAGATGCTTTTTAGGTTAGTAGCGCTTCTACTTTCCTAATGTAGCTGATAATACTTTCAGCCGAAGATTTCCTCAATTCTTCGGGACTTAAGGATTCCCTGAAGAAAGATTCTCTTCTCATACCGTAAAGGGCCGGGCATTCACATATGATATGCTCGGCTGTTTCGTCTTCTTCTAGACATAGTCTGCACTCCGGTGAGTCGACTAGACGCATTTTGTTTAGGTGATATCGCAGACCGTGATTACCAGTTAGGTAGCCTACTAAGTTTTTGATATCGTGCCTGCGAAGATTTAGTATCTTGTTGGCATCTGATTTGAAGGGCTGAATAGCTCTTTTGGCCTGTCTTAGGCCTGTGATGTTTCCCCAGTATGAAAAACATTTGTTTTGTTCCCAGTTTTTTATGACAGTTCAGGTCCAATGAAGGGGGTTTCCGAACCTTTCCTGGCTAGTTCATCAGCTTTTTCGTTACCTTCAACTCCCTTACGTCCGAGGACCCACCATAGTTTGGTTTTGTTCCTTGAACTGAGTGTTTGGAGGGAGTTGAAGCAGTGTAGTACTGATTTGGAGTCAATGATGTGTGAGCTAAGGGCTTTTATAGCTGCTTGACTGTCCGTGAATATATGGATGTTTGCGCCTTTAATACCTGAGTTGTGTATTAGGTTTGCGCATTCTTTTATGGCAAGGAGCTTGGAATACACTAGGGCTTTTTCCCATAGGTATTGAGATGTTTTTATTTGGTCCATGTATGCCAGCTCCTACCCCTGAGTCCATTTTAGAACCATCCGTATACCACTCTTTTTTTCCATGTTACCAACTGCCAATATTAATCGCACCCTAGACAAAGTTTGCAAGCACGTATTGAAGCTCCCAACGTTATGCCTTATCCTAACATGAGGCGTGTTTCACTTACGGATCCCTCAGAGATTATTCTATGCTAAAATTGTTTATTGAGTGACACAACATTCTCAGCAGACAGGAACTTTTTCTGTCAAAAAAGCGGTTTCCTTTCTTTGCAGCTTAAAATAATGATGAATTCCATGCATGGAACATAAAAAATAATCAGCTGACAAAATGGATGAGGAGACAAATCCAAATAAATTTAGTATCAGCATATTGCACAGAATCTCCCCCTTCCCAAATCGTGTTCGATTTCAAAGATATCGAAATGAACCAAAAGTAAAACTCTCCTATTAACTTCATGTCCTGCCCTTTGATGTTACCAAAAATGTAGTTCTCCCGCCAATGATTCCTTGTACACCATTCAAATGCCAAAATAAGTCTTTCCTACTCTCGCACTCAATCCACACAATTGACCCAGAGCGGCACGGCAAGTTGTCGGAATTGAGAAAAAAAAAGTATTGAAACCTCTAAACTCCAAGAATTCTCCACTCACATCGGGTATGCATTTTTACAGCACCGCATTACGTGACCATATTTGATAGCTAAGGCACATCGACGTAGAACTGCTCAGGCCCACCCCTTCCCATCCAACTTCTCTCGATGAAAATGTATTCCCTCCAGCCTTAGCGCAGACAGTCGTTCGTCACACCCATGGGAGTAGGTACGCTGTAAGTACGTCTTGGTATCCATCAGATATATTCATGCGAACTGCAAAGTTTTCATTTCCACTGCATAACCGACCCTCCGCATACGCCATACCAATACCAATCCGCATCCGATTACCGCATTTATGCCACCGCACTACCACATGGATGGCGTTGAATAATTAATAGAATTTATTTATGTATTTGGAAAAACAAATAACTTCTCCATCCATGAGCAAACAACACTCGTGCGGCCAACACCTGAAACAATCAATATGTGCCCAGTTGGCCATCGTGCCTTAGAACCACCAACAGTCCAACGCAACGCGAGGAATGGCAGCAACATGTTTGTGCTGCTGCAGCGTTTGCGTTTGTTGCGATTGCAATTGCAATTCCAATTCCAAATTGCTGTTGCTATTGCAATTGCAATTGCGTATGCTCAGCGTTGCGTGTTGCTCGTGTACGCCTTGAGCCAGCCTTGTCCGGGGATGAGATAATGGCGCGTTGAAGCGATGATGCACTGCGATGTTAACTGCAATTGTTTAATGCAATTAACATCCCGGTCTCTCGAATCGGGAGACGGGATCGGCCTCAAATGATGATTTTTAATGAATCAAAGTGCAATTGGATTGCACACGCACACGCAAAGACAAACGAACTTACAAGACCAACTAATTGTCAGGGTAATGTGCTGCTGATTGACTTTGACAGTTCGGGACATTACTACTTGGAGTAGTGCGCGTACCTGTCTGCCAGTCATTAAGGATGTCCGATGCGAAGTTGCCAAATGCTTATGGGAGCGGAACAAAGGACATTGGATCGCGATTTAATAGGATTTACACGGATAACAATTAACAAGCCAACCGAGTGCTAATTGGATTGTAATTTGTTCCACACTAGACTGTCTGATTTGGAGTTAATTTCATTAAAATGTTCTCCTCCTTTAAAAGTGGCCAGGAAGGGAAGGAGTGCCAGCCATGAATTAGAAATAAATTACACGGTCTGATTTTCAAAGTGGATGCGTTCAATTATATATAGGCTTGGCGTTTTGCAATAATGTGGATGAGAGGGTGGAGTGGGCCCTTTAAACGCCAGGAAGGCAATCTTTGTATAATAGGGGCTTTAACAACAAACACCCCTTTCTCACAGAATGTTTTATTGACAGGATATTGCAAATAAATCGTTCACAGCTAGACTTATGTCTGCCGATAGGCTTTAAGTTGGGAGTGCTTCAGTTATAATTTAACCCAAAATGGTGCTTCAAAGATGAGCCTAAAGACTAAATATGTTATATTTTATGATTTTGTTTCAATATGGCAACATTCAGATAGGTGATAGATCTGACAGTTAGGAAAATCTAAATATCGCCCCATTTGCCTCTTAGGTTAGGTTGAGTTAAAGTCGCTGCCAGCGATTCGCCAGGACACCTAGACCAGCTTTTGGTCCATTGTGGTACCACGTGGATCTTGTGCATTCTCCTTGTTACCTGTAAGGAAACCAATCTGAGCAATTTATGAATCGGAGGGGACTTTTCACGTCCGTGTTTGTCAAATCTTGAAAGAGGAAGTAAGGTCCAAGATGATAGGGTCGGGCAGTTGCAAAGAAGAAGAACTATTAATTCATATTCATCGTCGTCCAAACAGCTTCTGCAGAACTCGTTCGAAAGAAGGTACATCCTTTCTGCTTGCCAACCTTTTAGGCAGTGTCCAATGATGACACCTATGGTGGAGCGAGAGCAGTTCCTTGGATCATCTTAAGTCCAGCTTTCGTGAACTATTAATTCATCTTCATCGTCGTCCAAACAGCTTCTGCAGAAGTCGTTCGAATGAAGGCCCATCCTTTCTGCTTGCCAACAGTTTAGGCAGTGTCCAATGATGACACCTATGGTGGAGCGAGAGCAGTTCCTTAGATCATCTTAAGTCCAGCTTGGGGCAACTTTGTTTGGTTATTCGGTAAGTGATTGCTGTTAGCATGGATAGGAATACTAAGAGCACCCGTGTCGGGTGCGACTGATAACTTAGCTTGATGTCTGCTAACTTCATCAGTTCCCTGGAATGTCACAATTACCAGGCACCCAGTAGAGGTAAAGTTTTAACTTCTCAGCCTTCTCTTGAACGAAACAGCTGCAATCTAGGGTTGTTTTTGAGTTAAATGAGGATGATTCAAGGGATTTGATGACGGCTTGGATGTCCGAGAAGATGTTAAAATCCTTGGCAGATATTACATTCTCTTTTAGTCAAGATAAGGCTTGTTGAATCGCCATGACTTCTGACGAGATGTTGTTGGCAGAGTTAATAGCGGAGCCGGGTTAGACAAAGATATACCTCAAAGTTATATCTGTCAATGGTGACGTTCTGTCCAATTCTTCGATTTTTGTGTCCTTTTGTGTTGAAAGCATATCCTTAGACTTACCCTGATTTACTGCTAAACCCATTTTTGCCGCTTCCTTCTCTATATTAGCAAACATGGCTATGACATCACGTTGAGTCCTACCAATTTTGTCAATATCGTCGGCGTATGCTAGTAGATGCAACGATTTTTTGAAGATTGTCCCCCGGGTGTTGGCTGGGGAGTTTTTTGTGGATCGGGGAAACCATCCTGAGGTTCCATTCTTCAGGCATACTTTCATCCGACCAGATTAGGCTTATGATTTGGTGGATGCTACTTACCAAGTCATCTCCGCGAGCTTTATAAAGCTCGGCAGGAAGGCCGTCATTTCCGGCGGCCTTATTAAGCCTGAGTTTCGACATTGCTATCCTCACTTCAATTAGGTCGGGTGGTTGGCAGATATCGCTGTCGTTGCAAATATTGAATGTTTGGTTCGTCATCGCCGTTCAACGGTCTGCAGGTTCTTCCATATCCTCAGCATCGATATGATATTTCCTTGTTCATTTCAACAGGATTCTATTCGAGCCTTGGCAAGCAAGGGTTTTTTTGCTGGTGGTCGCGAGAAAACTAGCATTTCAGTTGCGGCTTATCTAATAGCTTGTTGGCATCATTGTCATTGTTCTTCGACATTCGATTCTGGTAGTATGGTGTTAGTCGAGAGGTTAGAGGATACGCTATGGCCGAAGGCCTTGGCGGTCCCTTGCGATTGCAGTCTTTCTACATTAAATTTTTTTAACGGTATTTCTGGTTTGCTGTGGCGTGGTGGATATACGTATTCTTACCTTCGATGCAACAAGGTAATGGTCCGAGTCGATGTTAGCCCCTCGGAATGTTCGGAAATCCAAAATACTCTTGTCTATCGCAATATGATCAATTTGGTTGACTGTTCGTTGATCTGGAGACCGCCATGTGCCCTTAAAGATATCGAGGTGAGGAAACCGTGTGCTGGCTGCAGTGGCATTTCGTTCCTTAGCGAAGTCCATTAGTCTAAGTCAGTTGCCAGACGTGTTGTCGTGTAGGCTGTGTTTTCTGGCAATACTTCTAAAGATGTCTTCTCTTCCTACCTTTGCGTTAAAATCTCTCTCCATAGGTTTTGTCAAGGAGCTCGTAGAAGCAATGTGTCGCTATTTCATCTTTTTCCTCCGTGAGCGCATATAAGGCTTATGTTGGCAAATTGGGCCTTGATGCGAATTGTAACAATGCGTTCGTTAATATCTTGGAAACATAAGACTTTTTGCCTAAGTCTGGCACTTAATTACAAAACCGCATCCGAATAGTCGCTGTTTCTGCTCACTATAACACGGTCCGTAGTAGATGTCACAGTTTTTCATCCTCTTTTTGCGCGGCTCATCCCATCGTATTGTCTGGATGGCAGTAATGTCTGCTTTGTAGCAGCTTAGTGCTTCGGCTAGTTGTTCGCCTGCACCTCTACTGTTTAACATTCTCACTTTCCAGGTGCAGATACGAACGTCCTTGTCCTTTTTTCGTTAAGCAGTATCGTTTACAATAAAGTACGTCCTCTCCGAGGCTATTGGTTGCTTCGTACCAACTTTTTTTCCATGGGTGGGTAGTTAGCACAACCCCCAAGCGGAGGGCCAGTTTCAATTTTTTAGATACCCCTAGGAAAGGGGCGCACTATCAGTCCCCCAGTTTGGATTCAGAAAAGTTCGCTCCACAGTAGAGGCCATTAAACTTGTTATCAATACAGCTGCAACAGCCTTCCAGGGTAAACGATGGCAATTTGGAATACAGGAGTGAAATATTATGTACGGTGGTGCTTTAAAGCTGCCAATGACACTAAGGATGAAGTTAGTAGACTTTGCGGATGACATCGCCATTGTTACGGTGGGAAGTCATATCCACGAGATTGGGCAGAGATTAAACGAAGCGATATCTCTAATCAAAGCCTGGGTGGAGTCTACTAGCAGAGTCTAGTCTAGAGTCTAAAACAAAACAACGAAGCCTTCCTAATAAGCAGCCAAAAAAAATCTCTGGATTTTATGGAGCGATTATGATTCCAGGGCGTATGGAGTAAATAACGTTCCCAGAACTAAAGCCTGCTTGTCTCAGCCCCTCAGTTTTTACTTTTTGTGTTAGGTGAACACTGAGCAATTCATGTCCAAGTGATGAATATTGATGCTCCTGTGGGACGAATAAGTTTTATTGTGTAGCCTTGTTGAAAAATACGAAATTAGACCTCAAAGATCCATTTGGAGCACAAGAAGTGGGCGAAACCACAACCAGAGGCTGCGTAAGAAAAGTTCGTTCAACCTTAACCGCCATCAAAGCCGTTGTTGTGTATGAAGCAATTTAATTAAACAAATTAACTTTATATATTTTCATTTAATAGATTACTATTTTAATTTACTAAATAAGTTCCACGAGGGAAACGAAAAAGATGTTATCGGTTTGGCAATCAGTCATAGAAGAGAGCAAAAAAAACGTGATGTGTCAAAAGTGACATTGTATGTTTACTTAATGTTGGTAACCATTCAATGAAAAATATTTAGGTGATGCCAAATCCGTAACACTTCCTTCCTTCCCAAATAAAAAAGAATGTACAATAAAATATAATAATATAAACAAAAGAATATGTAGTATTTCAAATTATCATACATGTAGTTTATCTTTAAAAACAATGAATAATAACAAATCATTTCAACTTTAAATATAAATAGTACAATTTGTACAATAATACAATAAAAATACTAGAACATTAGTAGATCATATTTATTTAATATGCTAACCTTTCCGGTGCTTTTCTAATCCTACATGACCTGCGTAATTCGGGAACACTTGGTTCTAATTTTGAGCTGTTTACTGGTTCTGTATATGATTGTTTTGAATTTTCATTATTATTTATTTCAGTTTCGCTATTATTATTTTCAGAATTAGATACAATTGATGTTTTTATGAAAGACTCACCACAACTAGGGTCTTCTATATCTTTTTCTTCTACAAGGTTTTTTTCATATGTATCTCTTTCCCTCCGTGTGGATGAACCAATTTCCCGAATTTGGTCATAATGACGCTTCCATTCCCTTCCATCATCAAGTCGAATTATATAATGTAATCTTCCGATTATCTGTTGTATCCTACCAAATTTCCATTTTTCGTTCATATAATCCCTTACTGAAACTCTTGTGCCAATATTATATACCTTACATTTCATATACTTTGTATTTTTATAATTTTCTTCACTGGATATTGGTCTTGGTTTTATTAAATCTAAACCAGATCGAATATTTCTGCCAAACATACGAAAAGCCGGGGTTTCAGAAGTAATAGAATGTGGAGTTTTCCGATATTGTATAAGAAATTTATACAAATCCTCCTCTCTATTGTTTCCCTCATTCCTCATTGCCTTTAAGGACTTCTTCAAAGTTTGAACACAACGCTCTGCAAGACCATTTGTAGCGGGGTGATATGGCGCGGTTAACTTATGTTCAACTCCATGTTGCGAAAGGAATTGCTTAAATTTATATGATGTAAATTGTCGTCCATTATCGGATACAAAAATAAATGGAAAACCAAAAGTAGAAAAAATTTTCCTACATACAGCGATAGTAGTTTCAGCTGTAATATTTTTAAGTATATAAATTTCCGGCCAACGACTATAGGCATCTACTAATATAAAATAATATGCTCCATTAAATGGACCAGCAAAGTCAGCATGCACTCTTTCGTATGGCCTAGTTGCTTCTTCCCATGGATGAAGAGGAGCTTTTGGTATGTTATTTTGCAGTTTATTACATTCAAAACAACTTTTAACATATCTTTCAATGTCATGGTCAATGCCTGGCCACCAGCAATAACTACGTGCAAAATTCTTCATCCTAACAATTCCAAAATGTGCTGAATGCAACTCAGCGAGTACAATTTTACGAAGGACTTTTGGAATAACAGTTCTATCGCCGCGCAGAATACAGCCACTTTGAAGGGTAAATTCATTTTGATCAACATTAAGACTGAATGCCTTTGCAATTGATTTTCCTGTTTTTAATGCATCAAACAGTTTACAAAAACTTTCATCTTTCGATGATTCTTCAGCTATTGTTTTTATAGAAATTGGCATCGTTTGTATTTGTTGGATTTCGAAATAATCTGGTTCATCAAATTGAAAAGTGTCGCTCTGTTCAAAAGGAAGACGCGAAATCGCGTCCGCATTAGCATGCTGCGAAGATTTTTTGTATCTTATGTTATAGTTAAAACTTTGTAGAAACAAAGCATAATGTTGCATGCGAGTTGCGGATAAAACTGGTAAGCTCTTGTGCGGAGAAAAAATTTGAACTAAGGGTGCATGATCCGTATACAACGTAAAAGTGTTGCCATATAAATATTGAAAAAATTTTCTAACGCCAAAAACTATAGCAAATGCTTCCTTATCGATCTGCGAGTATCGTTTCTGAGTATCATTTAGACATTTTGAAGCAAATTGGATTGGCCGTTCAGTCCCATCTGGAAAGGAATGGCTAAGTACAGCTCCTACCCCGTAGGGAGAAGCGTCCGTAGCGAGAACTAAAGGCAACTTCGGATTATAGTGTACTAAAACCATATCCGATTGAATTTCTTTTTTTACTTTATTAAAAGCAATTTCGCAATCTTCAGTCCAAACAAAATCGGCATTTTTATGTAAAAGTTTATTTATCGGATATAAAATGGAACTTAAATTCCTTAGAAAACGACCGTAATAATTGATTAAACCAATAAAGGCACGTACTTGTGTTTTGTCCTTCGGCTTTGGGGCATTTTGAATTGCATCTATTTTAGATTTTATTTTGTGAATACCGCGTTTATCAATCAAATATCCACAGTATTCAATTTGATCTTGCATAAAGGTACTTTTATCTATATTAATTTTTAGATTATACTTTTGCAAACGTTTCAGAACTTCTTCCAAGTTAAAAAGATGATTTTCGGTACTATTTCCTGTTATTTTGATATCATCTAGAAATACCGTGACCCCTGGAATGTCTTGGAGAACCTGTTCCATGCAACGCTGCCATATTGCAGGTGCACTTGCTAACCCAAACATTAATCGATTGCATCTATATAGTCCTTTATGTGTATTAAGAGTTAAAATATGACGCATTTCTGGTTTGACTTCCAGATGTAAATAGGCTTTGCTCAGATCAATTTTTGTAAATTTTAAACCTCCAGCCATTTTGGAGAACAATTCGTCGATTGTTGGTAATGGGTGCTCATCGATTTCAATATTTGGATTAACAGTGCACTTGAAATCACCACAAATTCTTATGCTGCCATTAGCTTTGGCTACTGGAACAATGGGAGTAGCCCATTCAGAGCTATCAACCTTTTCTAATATACCCTCGGAAACTAAATTTTGAATTTCTTCTTCAACTCTTTGTTGAAGTGCGAACGAAACATGCCGCGCTTTAAGGAAAACAGGTTTAACATTTGGCTTCAAATGGATGGAAGCTTCCATTCCGGAAATTTTTCCCACACCAGGAGTAAAGAGATCCTTATATTTTTGTATAAGATTTGCAACTGTATCACTATCCGAAATTTGAGAGATTTCACAAAAATTACTGAATTCAATGTTTAACGCGCGAATCCACTCTCTTCCCAATAATAGCGACCATCCACCCGCAATAACATATAACATTAATTTTAAAGTCTTATTTTTATGCATTACTTTTACTTGCACACAACCACATACTTTTAACTTTGTTCGACAGTATGAAACAAGTTGAATAGGTGTTTTTTGTAACGTGAGGTTAGCAAATGTATTTTTAAAATGTTTCAAGGGCATAATAGTTACAGCAGAGCCCGTATCAATTTCAAATTTAACTAATTTATCCTCTACTTTAATGTCAATAAAAAATTTATCGCGATCATATGAGTCTATGTTAAAAATTTCTTCAATTTGGTTTGTATTCTGTTTATTTGCTTTTAAACAAACTTTTCGCAAGTGCCCCCGAATTTTACAAAAGTTGCAGATTTCATTTTTCTTTTCGCATGTATTAGCCCAGTGATCTAAACCACCACAGCGGAAGCATTTTGTATTCTTATCTCTGTTAGTATCACTATAACTACTAGATTTTTGTTTTGAAGAGTTAGTATTTTTGTTATTGTGCTTAAAACTACCTGAACCTGCTTTGAATCCGCTCTTCTTTTTGTCCTGGAATCGAATTGCTGCTACCGCATGCTTGGAGTGCAATTGATTAGTATCCTTTTCCGAAAGCTCAATGCTTAGTGCAATGTCAACTGCCTTATCGAGGGTTAAATCTTTAGTTTCCAGTAGCCGACTTTGAACGCGTTGGGAACTTAATCCATATACAAATTGGTTGCGTATTGCTGTCTTCAGAAAACCGCCAAAATTGCAATTGATAGCGCATTTTTGGAGCGCATGTAAAAAATCTTGCACGGATTCCCCATCATGTTGCTTTCGGTGTTGGAATCGGAAAACTTCAGCTATCTCAAGTGGTGTAGGATCGTAAAATTCTTGCATAATTTTTACTACCTCGCCATAGGATTTATTTTCAGGAGTTTCTGGCGCCAGTTTATCGCACAATATATCATAAGATTCCTGGCCCATGAAGTGTAATACGTATGGTAATTTTTGGTCATCGCCAACTTTAAACAAAGAAAATGCAACTTCTAGACGCTTGACCCATCGGGACCATCGAGCATTCGTGGTGCAAAAAGTTTCCACAGTAAATGTTGATTGTATCATTATTTATCCAGTCTTAGAGCTTCCACAGCAACAGGTTCTTCAATTTTGTGCATGCAATTCATGTACGCCGTCAACCACTACTATCCGCAATTTGTAATCCGCAATTAGCATCCGCATCAGCATCCGAATCCCATCCTCGTCGCCAATACTTTGTTGTGTATGAAGCAATTTTAATTAAACAAATTAACTTTATATATTTTCATTTAATAGATTACTATTTTAATTTACTAAATAAGTTCCACGAGGGAAACGAAAAAGATGTTATCGGTTTGGCAATCAGTCATAGAAGAGAGCAAAAAAAACGTGATGTGTCAAAAGTGACATTGTATGTTTACTTGTTGTTGGTAACCATTCAATGAAAAATATTTAGGTGATGCCAAATCCGTAACAGCCGTCAACCAAGCTGTCAAGCAATGAAAATGGAGGCATACATTTTTAACATGAATATATCTTCTCATGTCCTTAAGTAATTATTAATTCCAATTTCGCAATCAAAATACTCAAAGACACACAAATTCAATGATTCATTAAATTTCCCAGCTTGCCCAAGATTATGTAAAATCTAAAACGTTTCCGACCTCCATTTGGTCTTGACCTAATATTCCCTGGCACCATTCCAGCCATTCGTCAATCTGACACGAATTATATAGTAATATAGTAAAAAGCCAACGACAACGATTCACATAGGTACAAGTATACTTGTGAAATCTTTGAAAACTTTCTTCAAATCCAACTTGAAAATCCAGCCAGGACTCAGTCGTGCATGCTACGGCAATTCCTGCCTGCAACCTCTTCAGTTTAAAGTTGGTCGGCATGGTTTTGCATGCCGACTGCCAAAATTGCAGAATGATTACCATCGAAGGAAAAAACTCCACGTGGAAACGATAATATTTTCTTTTTCAGTTAGTCCAAGGACACCACCTACCACCATCAGCATGCACCTTGAAAAAAGTGAGACATCGTCCAAAGAGCCCACTTACCACATAGTCAACTCGAAATGTCCCTGCAATGGCAGGAATATTATATATCCACGGGGCAAAGGAGTTTTCCGTCAACCACAGATACAAGGATAATTCGTTTTTGCAAATAATTTTAGCATTTTTCCGTTTTATGGTGAAAGAATTCCAACCAAGCTTGATCAAACCTTTGTATGTGTGTGCAATAAATTTATAGTCGGGGGCCTGATTTTCCAATTTTTTTTCCTTTTATTTTGCGTCGTACAACCATGTATGCGAATATTAAAGCGCAATAAAAGTAATAAAGGGAATAACAAACAAACGCACAAAACCCCGACTACTGTAAGGACATTTTTACGGAAGCATTTTTGTCGCTGTTTTGGATATATGTGGGTTTCGCTGTGACTTTTCCAGGATCGGTTGCGGATGCATGCGAATATTTCGCGTGATTTTTGTGGGGGGAACTCGCACGTCGTTGCCAGACAACGGCAGTGAATAAAATTTTATTATGAAAGTTTTTCCTGAATGTCCTTTTTTTTTGAGGTGGTCTATTTTTTTTGTGCCGCAATATTTTATTTTATTTTTTTTTCTCTGTAAGGAGTAAAAATCCGTTCGCTGTGCATCTGACAAACGGATATGGGAGCACAGGTGCGGAAATACCAGTGATGTAGTCGCTTTCTAGTGCGGGGGTAGGAGGGTTTGGCGAACAAGTTAGGTATGCTTTGTGTGTTCATGGAAGGCTGCAAATTTGTAGTGCGATTCAATGGTGCCCTTTGATGGTGGCAGGTTATTTTTTTTTTATTTGCATGATGAACGGCAACAAGAATCCTGCGAAAGAGAGGGCGACATAAATTGAAAGCAATGACGAAGGATGTTCATGTACATTTTGTATAACACGAATGACGGATAGTAGGTAAGTTGTGGATAAAAAAAAAAACTGACCTGGATTTTTTTTCTAAGAATTCATAGTTCTGGCAGAAGAACTCGAAAGGAAATTAGTTTAACAAGGATGTGCACGGCTAGGTTATGCTGGGTTAAGCCAATTAAAGTCTTCATAATTGACCTTTGTAGGGATAGAGGTCAAGGTGGAAATTGTTTATCCTGTTTAAGGATGAATGTCAGTTTGCAGAGGCTTTGTATTTCTGCGAGTAGAACGGCTTTAGAAAGTCCAATTGCATTCAGATTTTAGTCGGAACCGTTTTAACGCGTGAGAATGCTGCTTTAAAATAAGAAAGGGGAAATGTGGGAGGTGGTGAAATAGTAGGTAATACGAAAAACGTTTTCACCTAGCTTATCCCTACCAACTCATATTCACCCTCCATTTGGTGAGCACTTGGTGGTTACTACAAACCTTGACCGAAGATTGGATTTTAACGCTAGTTGATGATAGCGGGGGAGCGGGTCGTCTTCTCTTAATAAGGTACCTCTTAGTTCTAGTTCAAAGGAGGTCGCTGAAGAATCCCCAGTATGAGGTCAACGTTTCAATTGCAGTCGCACTAAGTACGTGGACAATGTGAACAACTTAATTCAGCTGCTTTGACATATTCGGACAACAGGTCATATAGGTCTCTCAAGGATAGGTCGGGTTTCTTAAACAGAGGTACGCGGAATTAAATCCGATAGTGAATTCTTGATCGCAGTTTATGCAAGGCGTATGAAATCGCTACAAACTAAATAATGCCACGGGGCACCTCCTAAAAGGCCGCCCAGATTGCGTATCTGTAGCTGATGCTCCTAGCTGAGTAAACATTTAAAAACAAGGCAACCCGTAAGCGCTTACAGAATGTGTATATTCGTGAAGCTTGAAATTGAATAAAGAGAAACTTCATGCAAGCAATGTATCTCTCTTTTGACAGCGATGCAAGATTCTGGGCAGACCTTAAGGGTCAGGCTCGGGTGTGCCCTAACGGGCTATCGACACGTTGAGGGTCTCTGTCTGAAACAAGGCAGCCTTCCATCCTCTTTGATCCTGTGCACGTTGCTGCCAGTTATTCAGTACAAGCGCTTGGCATCTGCGAATGTTACATCCTTAACCGGAGGTTCGGTCTCCCTTGTCTCCTCGAACCTGATGGCTGGAGCATTATTGTTCATTCGCTTGAAGTGGCCGAGCCAATGTAGTCTTCGTGATTTAACCCTTCCGTACTACACCCACATCTTGGTACACTCATAAAGTTTGCGGTTGTATCTCCTGCTTTATTCGACTTACTCGCATACAGAATCAAAAATATTTCGAAAATGCTTAATATTTGCTCCGCTTTCGCCTTATTTTGCAGCAATCGGCGAATTAGGTAGGATTGGGGTCCGGTAGAGTGATCCCATTTGTGAGGAACGAGATCCTTATACACGAATTAGACCAGGAACGACCACGGACAATGATCTACGAGTATATCCTTGAAGTGAACGCAAGTTGTGCACACAAAAACTTGAACCCGTCCTCCTCAAAAAATTCGATCGGGGTAAGGAACAACAACAAAAGACTGCACATGGTAGGGCGTGAAATTCATTATGTGGAGCAGACTTAGGTCAAGAGTGATTCTCTTTAAGCCAGTTAGTGATTTCCTGGATGTGATTTGCATCACAACGTTTTGCAATATCAGTCTTACATGTGCACACGACCCTACTGATGGGAATAATGACCCTATAAAGGAGACATTTTACCACTTCTGGATGGAGCCGACGGATTCACCCCGGAATAGTATGCCAAAATCTTACTGGGGATTCTCAATGGAAAAATCAGGAAGGAAATCTTCTTCGGTAGATAAGTTAGAAAGCACAAGCTCCGCAAAACGACAACAAATAATGACTTCCAACTTATTGACTTTGCAGCAGCGTGTTATACTGTGCCATAGGTTTCCTAGACTTTGAATCCACACTCAGAAAAGCGAACGTCGACTGTGACCAATTCCTCGTAGCACCCAAATTCAAAGATCGAAGTCTACAACAAACAACTGAGTTGGATGCCACACGCTGTCTTTTCACCCAACACCAATATTTACACCCAATAGATGCAGCACCCCAATATTATTAAAGGAGCAGCCGAATCCCTTATAGACAACCACACTCCTTCAACATTTGGAGTTATATTCAGGTAGTATTTTCAGGACTTTCTAAATGGACGTTGAGAGAGTTATAGGGCATGAATCCCACCCATCTCCACTTAAGGAAGAAAGCTGAAAACCAAACGTAGGTGTTGCCTTGCAAGTGTACTGTACTCACGTACCATATAATAAATCAAGATTGGATGGGAACATGTCTGACTACTGGAATATAAGTTCCATAAGTCACATCTAAAAGAAAGGCAATCCTATGTCTTCCTTCAACTAGCATGACATAACCTACAAAATGTCACTCGTACCAGTATAGCCCGACATATCATCCATAGACGAAAATCGCATACTCAAGCTAATCTTGGAAAGGACAATCGAATTTTATCAGTGTGAACGCGGTGTAAGGCATTCCTTCCAAGCTATATTATGAAGCCACCTTTTTCCTGAAGAATGGAATCTCACAAGTCACAACCCTCTCAACTGTGCTAATTACAAAGACATAGGTGTCTCCAACATCGCCTCCAAAATACTACCTGCCGTAATACGTGAATTCCTGAAACCGTTTACCAACAACCTAATTGGCCTTTATCAGTCCGGTTTTAAGCCAGGAAAAAAGCCCAAGAAGTCCAAATCGACTTCAAAGCCGCATATGACAGCATTTATACAGATGAACTACACGGAGGCATGTCATTGTATACGCCCCAATCTATGTAGGATGATGATGAGGAATTCTCGCTCCTCCATCAAGGTCACCAACTCGCTCGGAAACATGTGTTACCAAAACGGGATTTAGACAAGGTTATGTGGCTTCCATAGCATGATTCTTAAGAGGTTTGTACAAAACTCCCAGGACATAATCAGGGGCATAATCTTCGATAAACCTTTGCAAAGGCTAGCGTACTCAGATAGATCATCAAGACCGCCCAGTTTGCGTGTATAGATGATGAAGCAAATAAAGTGGGAATAATAATAAAGGAAGGCTAGGACAAATACATGATTTCAACAAGTGATGACACACATTAAGGATTTTTTTTTATAAACTTTTCTCAGATGAGGTTAACCTAAAATTCCAGGGACGCCCTTACTCTGCTCTTGAACTGTTGTATATTGTATATTGTTGGAAATAGGTCTTCTCGAAGTTCGCTCCATTGTTTGCATGTTTTGTAAAGGTGGAATCTTGCCATTGACAGATACAACATTAAGGTAGTTAGGGACTTAGGCTCCAGTATTAATTCTGACAATGACATCTCGTCAGAAATCAAGAAGAAATTTCTTCGGAAAATCTTCATTCCGTTTGTTTTGATGGGCTATGGAGATGAAGATGCAACCAAGAAATCTACAAGGTTTACAGTGACATAGGCCTGATAGCTAGAGTATGTAGATTGAATGGGCACCAGTAAACTGGCTCGAAGAGTCTTCGATTCCCATACAGACATAATTAGAGGAACCCCACGCTTTTTTTTCTGTTGGTGGGGAGGAGAAATTATCCATACACCATAAGGAGGTCTTTTTGGCGTTGACCATCCCCGTGTGTCTGAATCCCCTTTGTGTAAGATATAAGGCAACTAAAAACTCTTCCTGACCCTTCGGTTTCTGACCCGAACCCCCGGGATCCCTGTTCGCACTACTTCAGGGAGGCTGTAATCATATCACCTTCTGGACTCATACTGTCTCGCCAGAATGCTCACCTATTCTGTTCTTTCTTCTGAGAATATGTTGGGCTTATATGGAGATTTGACCCTTGCTCACTGGCCAGCATCTTTTCGGCTATGTTGTCGGCGTGATAATACCGATATATCTCTCTATTTCTCCTCTTTCGGTTTCCCATCTGCTACAGGCGAAGAAGGTATGTTACATCTCGTCTTTCGAGATCTTGTGAAGAAATGCGTTAAAATATCCATGTCTGGTGAGTAACTGGGCAACGTAGTAGTGAACCCATCATGTTTCCGGTCACTCCATTCAGCCATGATCCTGATCAGCCTCGCTGTTCATCGTGTATACTGCTTTCCGAGTTCCAGCGCCCTTGCCACTTCTGTTTTGTGAGCTCGTTAGGTTCTTCCGTTGCCGTTCACACTCCAACTTCCTTATTCTTTTTTTGCGTCGACGTACTTCCTTTCTGCAGCTAGGAAGCCAATTGGAGTAACTCCTGTGACAAAAAGGACGGCTGGTTCAGATCGATAGATCTCCGCGTCTCTGCACAGCTGCCATCGGCTTTCTGTTCTATTCCTCTCGAAACGCATCTGCCCAAATCTCACATAGTATGATGGCATGCGAAATCGACATAAGGATCTTCCACTTGCTGGCTACTGGACCACCTTTGTAAGCCATTAGCTTTCACTTCCTGGCTACCTATGTTCACCATTAGCCTACTCAGCGAAGCGGTCACTTTCGACGATCGCTCCACCGCCAGGCTGAGGGCGTGTTCATCCCTTCAGTATAGCTTACTCGTCGCACAACCTGGTTTAGCTTTCTTTGCACACTTTCGGTATCTTTTGCTGTTATTGGCGATATTATCTTAATATCTCAACAGGAGGGTATCATGCTGCATCTTCATGCGAAGAATGCCATCATAGGTGATCTTCCAATGGTAAGGGCCCAAAATCTAACCTCGCCTTAAGTGGCACACACAAGTAGAGACCGATTTCTCGAGGAGGAGAACTTGTGGCATCATCATGCCAAGAATATCATGATAGGAGATGTTCCAGAGTCGGGCCCCAAAATAGAACCTTGCCTTAAGTTGCACGCATAAGTAGAAACGCAACCGCAAGACGTTAATTAAGGAATGTCTGTTTGCGAAAGAACAGTAGAGAAATTATTCAAATCCCTTCCTTAGGTTCGTGGCTACAGAAAATATCGTATTTTCCGCTTAAAAATTCAGCAATCCCTGATCCCAGGGTGCTTGGACTTAATGACTAGAAGAACCGTCAACAGGGTCCCCTTATCTCTAGCTGAGACCATCAACTGAGGAGACCGATATGTAGAGAAAGTAAGTAATTTTAAATCCATTTTTCTAACAACCAAAGCTTGCAGTCTTTTGGCACGATTTCAGAAATATGTTTCATGCTAAACTACATACCTTATGTCATGTAATGCTTTAAGGGCTGTAAGAGGGAAACACAATCGATCCATCGAATAAATTAAAAACATCATCGATCCTATACAAGACTAAGCTAAGGCGGATGAAATAAATGTTTGCACCTAGCTTTACCGGCTCTCCTTGAATCAGTTCATTCTATGCCTCTTAATAGCCGCAACAAAAAAAAAAAAACACCAAGATCTAACATCCCGAACGGTACCATGCCGCCACATACAAGTATACACCTAATAAACCCGTCGTTCTGTAACAAATAAAAGAGTCCATATAAATGCAATGCTCCATGTTCCTTCCCGATTTAATTGCGTCCTAAATTAGAAACTCCTCGCGCATATGATCCACCCGAACGAACCAACTCCTTCGTCGTACACCATGACAACTCACCACTTTACCACAATATCCATGCAGTATGTGTTGTGTATGCGAGCCTGTGTTTATTATTTGGAACGGATAACACCACTCTTTGTCTGTCGTTTTACTTTCGGGAAACCTCGACATCGTCCCAATGAAGAGGAATCGTTCCCATAAAAGATTTCAAATGAACATCTCGAACAATGGTTTGCACGCTTTCCTGCGAAACGCGTAAACATTGCGGCACCACACACCAACACAAAAACCAAACCAACCTGCGTGCGGCCCAGTGGAACTAAATTAAGGAACTCCACTTGATAAAGATTGCATTTGCATCGTTCCGAGAGAAGGTATGCATGTGCATCCTCTGCGCGTCTGTGATATGAAAGGACTTACTGATGCCAGTAGTGGTTTCCGGGGAGCTCATGCGATGCGAAATGAAATTATTTTGCAATTGGAAATTGGAGGCGCCCCCATCGCATAAACAGCATAAACATCATCCGGGGGAGGCGCAGTCATAACATTTGTTCAGCATTTTGAACATCTGCCGTCATGGGGGTGGCAAATTTCAAAGGAAATCCGCCACCCGATCGGGAACGGAAATACATGACTGTAGTGCATGAATGAAAATAAATCTTGGAAAACAAATTTGCGAGCATTTTTCTACGAATAAAAAAAAATTTGGAACGATGTTTTGACTGGAATGCAACTGACGGCGTAATTAAAAGTTTATTCTGACATAATTTGTTGAATTTATGTTCGGCTATAGGATACTCAAGTCGTGTCTGTTGGTTGGCAATTGTATTAAGTTGACGCTGATTTTTGATTTTCAATCGATTTTAGTGCTTCGTGGAGCTGGGACTAGTTCGAGATAAGCCTGAGTGAGTACATTTTTTAAAAAGTGTGAAAGGATTTCATGCACAAAAAGGGATTTTTTTTAAATTTTTGATATCTGTAGACAATATCCTTGGAGTTGGCTTCAAAGAATGCTGGCGGCCCTGCCTGACAGATCAAGCAAAGCGAGCGATACTTTTTTTTAGCCAAGAATAACAAGAGAGTTTGTTCTCGAATGAAATTAAAGGAATGCTGGCGGAATTTTAAATATTCGGAGAGTAAACCCACTTTAAAGAAAAAACAGAAAATACTTAAGCGTTCATTAAAATAACAAAAACGAGTGGTGGGTGCACGACTGGGTCGTACGCAACTTTCTCTTTCACAGCAAGTTGGGCGTTAGATCTAATCATAAACATTTTGATTATTGATGCTAAAATGATATAAATAATGTCGAAATGTATTCATACGAATTTTTACTCCAAAATTTGAAGGAATCGATGTCAATGTGAAAAACAATGATTTTCCGTTTTTGGCCAAAACTGAAAATTCCGTTTAGTAATAGTTGGGCTAAAACTAATTATGTGGAATTGCTTCAAGCTGTAATAGTAGTATATGTATTAAATTTCATTCAATTTGACACAATAGTTTGCGAGATATTAACAATTTTCTTTATATGGCCTAAATGACAAAATCCGTTATATGGATTTTCTCGAAAAAACTGGGTATGCAGTTTTGTTGGAACTAATATGGTTATAGTATAAATAAAGTTTAATCAAAATCGTTAGAGCCGTTTTCGAGAAAATTGAGGTTATGTGTAATTTTTATATGGTAGGTACCAGTTTTAACATGGCTAAAAGCAAACAAAAAAAATGGCCTAGAATTATGACCAAAACAAGCTTGGATACGAAGTTTGAAGAAAATCGGTCAAGCCGTTTAGGCTGGGGAGACCGTCACGGACAGACGGACCGACGGACCGACGGACCGACGGACCGACGGACCGACGGACCGACGGACGGAATTCCAAAAACCACTTTTTTAGGCTCCGCTATCATCGTAATGTTAGAATCAATCAAAATCTCGAGGTCGAAAATTTTCACGAAAACAATATCTTTCTCTTTGTAAGAGAAAGTTAAAAATTCCTAAAACAGATTTTTAAATATGGGGCGTTTTTTTTAGAGGTATAGTACTTCCGATTACGATAGGTTAGGTTTACGGGTTGGTGGAGTAGATGATCCTCTATTCCACTTAGGTCCATGTGGACCCATTGTGATACCCTTGGTGGGATTACGTCCTTCCTTATCGTTACTACGGGTTACTCCACTCTATCCAGCCATCCTGATGTTCGTGGGAACCTGTAAAGATAGGGTAATGGAATATCGGAAAGCTTTTGGAAGTCTTGGAAGTAGTAGCTTCCAAGTGTTCTGTTCCTCAGGTGACAGAGACTCGGGCAGTGACAGAGGAAATGATGTGTATCCTCGTGTGCTTCCTCATCGCCACAGCCTCTACAGATATGGTCATCCTTGAGATTTAATTTCATTGTATGGGTTCTGAGGAAGTTGTGACCAGCAAGAGCCCCTACCAGTTTAGATAAGGAGCTTCTGTCGTACCGCAAAAGTTTTTTGGTCCGGTTTCCGTTGTATTCTGGCCAAAGCTTCCGAGATATTTCGCAGGTAGTCAATGACTTCCACCTGGTATTGGCTTTCATTCGGGTTTTGTATTCCACTCTTTCTCTGAGGTTAAAGAGTGGTGGTTCGACCGTGTGTAGTGCCTGGTCATGATCTGTTGCAGATCCATTTCTTGCCAGTTCGTCGGCCATCTTGTTGCCGTCTATGTCCTGTGACCAGGAACCCAGCAGAGATCAGCATTCTGCCGTGATTAGAGAACCTTGAGCTGTTCGCGACAGCGGCGAACTAGCTTTGATTTAATTTCGATAGCAGATACTGCTTTTATAGCCGCTTGGCTGTCAATGAATATGGTGATATCACTGTGTGGTATTTCCATTATTGACACCAAATGAGCCGCTTCAGAGATTGCTACCACCTCAGCCTGGAACACACTACTATGATCAGGAAGCCTGATTGATTTGTGTTTTACTAATTCCTCTGAGAATATGCCAGCACCTGTTCCACAGTCCATCTTTGATCCATCTGTGAAGATGAATTTCGATTTCCATTTTGTGGGTTCATTCTTGTCCCATTCGTCTCTGCTCGGAAACGAGAGGGTGAAGGGTCAATCGAAGTCTAGATAGGGAGATAGATAGTCAGAGTTTACGACGCTCCCTACGTATTTCTTAAGGACCTACGCATGCCCAGCGAGGCTCGGGATCCAGCTGTTCGTTTGGCTGATCCTCGAGGAGCTTTTGCAGTTGTATGGCTAGATTTACCTGCTTTGGGAATGAAGACGACCTGCTGCTTTTAAAGAGTCGTGTGGGGACTGGTATGATTAGGGTTTTTTTTCCTTTTGGAGCATAATTGGAAATATTCCATCGCTTCCTGGGGATTTGAAGGGAGAGAATGTATCAATTGCCCAGTTTATTTTTCCTTCAGTTATGAATTCTTCTGGAGCTGTGAAGAGAGTCGTTGAAGGGTTAAGGGTCACCTGATTGCTGTCTCGACTCTGGGTACATCCCGGAAAATGGGTCTTTAGTACGAGGTTGAGTATGTCCGTACAGGATTGTGTCCAGTTGCCATCACCATCTTTAAGATACGTTGGAACTGTAGATTCTTTAGTTAAAATTTTCCTGAGTCTGGCTGATTCTGTGGTGTTTCTATGTCACTGCAGAACGTGTGCCAGGCAGTGCGTTTAGCTCTTGTGATTGCACTTTTGAACTTGCGCTGGCTGGATTTATATAGATCCCAGTCAGTTTGTAAGTTTGTTACTTTGGCTGCGTTAAAGAGCGCTCTAGTCTTTCTCCTGATTTCGAGGAGCTCTTTCGTCCACCATGGTTGAGATTTCTTGCTCTTTGGGGTCCGTAAAGGACAAGCTTTTTCGTACGCATTGTTCAGAATCTTATTTAGAGTTTTTGTGGTTGCGTCGATTTTCTCTGGGGTATCTAACGTATTTTGTTGCAGTTTTGGTTTATTCTTCCCGACTTCGTTGAAGAATATTTACCAGTTTGTTATTCTGGGGTTCCTGCATTTACTTATTATTTCAACATTAGCTTCTATTAGGAATTCAATAATCCTGTGGTCTGAAAATGATGCTTTTTGGGAAACAGTCCATTCTCGCACATCCGATAACGATAACTGTCCAGCTAGCTGTAATACTTATAAAGTGTGTTTGAATAATTTTCAGTATACTTTGCAAATCACCATGGAAAGACTTGCACCAGAACAACGTTTACAAATCGTGGAAATTTATTTCCAAAATTCGCGCTCTGTTCGCCAAACTTATAGAGCACTTAGTAAAGTTCACAGTGCTCATAATCGTCCATCTAAGCAGCTAATACGCAACCACATTTATTCTCTTTGATAATATTTATCCAAATGGAGGCCGTACCGTGCGTACAGAAGAAGCTATCGCCGCTGTAGACTTGAGTATGACTGAAAAAACCGAATTTATCAATCCCACACCGTTCTCAGAAACACGGTCTCTGCCCGTCCACTACTTGGAAAATTTTGATGAATGATCTTGACCTACATCCATTTCAGATCCAACTGTTTCAAGAATTAAAGCCCGCAGACCATCAATTGCGCATCCACTGAGAATCAACTGAAAGTTGAACCAGATTTTTATCGTCACATCATCTTCAGTGACTAGGCTCATCTCTGTTAGAATTGTCGATTTTGGAGTAAGGACAATCCTCATGAGACTCTTGAGACTCCATCCCGAAAAAATCACTGTTTATTGCGGTTTACATGCGGTTTACTGTGCAACATTACCGTAAATGGCGAACGCTACATTCAAATGATTTTTTTATCGCTCATGTCATTGGAAATCATTTGGAGGAGAAATGGTTCCAAAAAGATGGCATAACATGACCAATCATGACTTCGTTAAGCCAAACATTTGGTGATCGTATCATCTCAAGAAATGGACCTGTAATTGGCCACCTTGTTCGTGTGATTTGACAACGTTGGACTACCGTTTGAGAAGGTACTTCAAATCTCTGGTCTACGCTGATAAACCAGCAACATTGATTACTTATAATCCAACATTCGACGCACCATTGACGAAGTAAGACCGGGCATGCTCGAAAAAGTGGTGTAAAATTGGACCCACGGGATTACTTTCATAAGGCGCAGTCGCATAGGCCATTTGCCAAAAATTATTTTTAAACATTAAATTCCATGAAATTTGTTCAAACGTGCGTATATTCGAAAATATCGTGGCCACAAGCATCGTCTTGCAAAACTATTCGTTCTTTGGTGCCGAATTTTGTTGAGCATGGGACAGTAGGAGATCGCCGACATGAAAATATCGTGGGCAACAAAAACCATCTGACAACATGATCCGAATTTTTTGTCAAATTTTGTTGAGCCCAAGACGTTGCAATGAACTGCTTGAAGCTGTAAGGGAGTATGTTGACGAGAACCCAAATGCGTCGTACCGTCACCGAGCTCACCATTTTGGCATTAGTGGATCCACATTGTGGCGCATTTTGAAGGATAATTTGCATTCGTTTACATTCCAAATGACTTATAGAATATTGCCGACAGACCATCCACGCCACCATGGTCGAATGGTTGACACTGAACCTAATTTTTGGAACCAAATTTGTAAGGCCGGCAAGTCCCATACCACATTCTCTGACGCCGCTAACAAACAAAATTGCAGAAATTGGGGAACGTAGTTTTCACGGAGGATAAGTAAAAATCGTTCACAGACACTATGGGAGTAGCTATTGCATGCTCATATTTAGAAGTGTCAGATTCTTCCTCGCAGAAAAAACACTACCATTTGATATAAATTGTTAGTTATCTTCTGCAACTAAGATATAATTAGCTAGTTTTCTATCAGGAATTTAAGATTTTTGGCGGGTTACTATGTTACGCCAATTTATTAATTCCGGAGGATATCGTAAACCGTATTTGGCCGGCGTTTTCTTTGGCTTGGGCGTATTATTCCAGGAGCCGAGCTGTACGATCTTAACGAAGCGATCAAGTTCATAGGGTGACGTTAGTGGAACTTACTTACTTACTTACTTAAGTGGCACTACAGTCCGGGATGAACCTGGGCCTCAACCAACATGCCTCTCCAATTAGCCCGGTCCTTAACTAACTGCCTCCAGTTGCGTACTCCAAGTTGGTTGAGGTCGGTTTCCACTTGTGCGCGCCACTTAAGGCGAGGTCTTCCTCTACTGCGTCCGACGTCTGGCTGGGAATCGAAGACTCTGCGAGCCGGAGTATTGGTGTCCATTCTTTCTACATGTCCTAGCCATCTTAAACGTCCAATGCAGAGTTTTTTGACTAAGGTTATGTCGCTGTACAGCTCGTATAGTTCTTGGTTGAATCTTCGTCTCCATAGCAAATTTCGAAGAATTTTTCTCTCGAATCGATCAAGGATTTCTTCATCCGCTTTTGATACGGTCCATGCTTCATGGCCGTAGAGCAAGACTGGGATGATCAGGGTCTTATATCAATCTCCTTAGTAGTTCGAGTGAGGGTTTTACTACTAAATTGTAATTCTTCGTTCGAATATATCGAAATATCGAATGTGTCGGTGAGGTCGTTTCCGACCCTGATGGAGCAGTGAGAATTCTCCATCGTCATCATACACAAACGGACGAGTTTGGACGGTATACCAACACTAGACATGGCTCTGTATAGTTCGTCTCTATAAATGCTGTCGCCTGTGGCTTTGAAATCGATAATTAGGTGGTGGGTATCGATTTGGACTTTTTGGGTTTTTTCCAGGATCTGCCGAAGTGTGAAAATTTGGTCGATTGTCGACTTACCTGGCCTAAAACCACACTGATAAGGGCCGATCAGGTTGTTGGTAAACGGTTTCAGGCGTTCGCATATTACGGCAGATAGGATCTTGTAGGCGATGTTGAGCAGACTTATGCCTCTCTAGTTGGCGCAGTTCAGAGGGTCTCCTTTTTTGTGGATCGGGCAATCGATGCTGAGGTTCCTTTCTTCAGGCATGCTTTCATCCGTCCAGATTTGGCTTATGAGTTGGTGGATGTTACTTACCAAGTCATCTCCGGCAGCTTTATAAAGCTCAGCGGGAAGGCCGTCATTTCCCGGCGGCTTTATTAAGCTTGAGTCTAGATATTGCTATCCTCACTTCACTTAGGTCGGGTGGTTGGCCGTTTTCGCTGTCGTTGCCAATATTAAATGGTTCGTTCTGTCTGACAGCGGAATGTTGTTCGTCATCGCCGTTTATCAGTCTGCAGAATTGGTTCTTCCATATCCTCAGCATCGACTGTGTCTAAACTACGATATTTCCTTGTTCATCTCGATAGGATTCTGTTCGAGCCTCGTATTCATGACTTTGACGTTTTACACTTTGGTAAAACTTGCGAACATCGTTCCTGGAGTGGCACCTCTCTACATCCTCGATCGCGCGCTTTTATTGCTCTTTTTTCTTCTTTCTGAAAAGCCGATGTTCTTCCCTTCTTGTTTGCCTATAGTGCTCAATCGAAGCTCTCCTCTTCACCTGCAGCTTAGCATTGTAGGACTCGTTTTTGCCTACGAGCATCTGTTGGCACTCATCATCAAACAAGTCTTGCTGATAGCTGCTAAAAACCTAGTACATCAGTTGCATCCGATCTTATGGCTTCTTGGCATCATCCAGGTGGCATCCGTCCCTAGACATTACATTTTTTTCACATAGTATTGCAAATTTGTTGGGGCGTGGAGGATCTCCGCATTCTTTCCTTGGCTGCAACAAGGTCGATATTTGAACATCGGAAGGTTCGGACTTTAAATACTGGATGCGTGGCTCTTGTCTACCGTAATGTGATTTTATTGACCGTTCGTTGGCAAATCGCCATGTCCCCTTACGGATATCGAGGTGAGGAAACCGTGTGCCGGCTATAGTGGCATTTCTTTCCGCAACGAAGTCGCTCACAGGTTTTGTCAAAGAGCTAGTAGAAACAGTTTTTTTGTTTTCCTTTTCCTCAGTCGGGTCTTGAACGCATATACGGTTTATGCTGGTGAATTTAACCTTAGGTTAGGTTAGATTTAATGGGCTGTTGACACCTAGGTGAGTCGTCAAACTCGCATAGGCCAACGTGGGCGATACACTTTGTTAAAAAGGTACACAGGTACACTGTAAAGATTGTGATCTACGTTGTTAAATCCGCTTCGAACTGATTTTTGCTCCATCCCGACTTGCTTCAGAAACGGACGATCTGCGCTATAGGTTACGTTGCTAGCTCCGTTAGGTCCTCGTAGTAGAAGCAACCAAGGAGTTTGTTGCGGCTGTTGCAGATGGCTGTACAGTGGCAGAGTAGGTGTGTTATGTCCATCTCGACTTCTGGGTCGCCACATTTTCTGCATAGTTGGTGTGAGTCAGCTAGTCCGATTCTATGAGAGTGCTTACCCAACTGGTTGTGACCGCAGTTATCTGTTAAGAGCTATAAGCTTATTTGATTTGCAAGCGCTTATTTCCGGCCAAAGGTCTTTGGTTTGTTTACAATTGTTAATGTTATGCCACCTTGATTTTGCTGTACTTTGCATGTATCTAGTTATTGCCTGTTTTTTAGAAGCAAGTAGTGGTCTAACTCTACTGTCGCATAAGGAAATGCAGTTGGACGATCCTAGTCTAGCTAACTCGTCTGCTTTCTCATTTCCTGGAATGTTACTATGTCCTGGCACCCAGATAATTTGGACTTTATTCTGGTTACATACAGCCTTTAACTCTGTGCGGCAGCGTCTTATTTATTTATTTATTTATTCATCTACGGATATAAATCTTACAGATGGAATGTTGCTATGTCCTGGCACCCAGATAATTTGGACTTTATTCTGGTTACATACAGCCTTTAACTCTGTGCGGCATCGTCCAACTATTCTTGATTATATTATGTTGGTTGCCAAAGCTTATATGGCCGCTTCACTATCTACGTAAATTGAGATATCCTCTTGTGATATGTCCAAAACTTTGGCCAATTCGGCAGCTTCGAATATGGCTACGATATCTGCTTGGAATACACTGTACGAGTTTGCTAGTCGAAGGGTTGTTGCTAGCCCACTCCTATTTCCATTTTAGATCCATCAGTATAGATTGATATTTCAGTGTTGGATAACACAGTATTTGACGACCATTCGTCTCTGCTTGGTATTTTATTGAATATTTGATGTCGAAATCGTGATATGGGATGGTGTAGTTTTGACCTTAATGCTGATTGTTACAATGCATTTGTTTATGTCTTCAAAGCATAACACTACTTGCCTAAGTCCGGCACTTATAACAAATCCACATCAGAACCGGTTCGTGGTAGATGGTAAAGTTTTTCATCCTCTTATTGTCGGGGCCACCGTATTTCCTGGGTGGCAGTAATGTCTGCTTTGTAGCAGCATAGTGCTTCTGCTAGTCGTTCGACTGCGCATCTCTTGTTTAATGTTCTCACATCCCAGGTGAAGAACGTCGTTGTCCATTTTTCGTTTAGCAGGATCGTCAACAATACAATCAGTCCTTTCTAAAGCTCTTCGTTGCTTTGTAACAATATTTGTTTTCCGTGAGTGGCTACTAAAACCAGAGTACAACCCCCAAGCTGGAGGTCCAGATCGGGTTTATTAGATACCCCTAGGAGACTGGGCCATCAGTATCCACCTCGGGATTGACCGCTGCCGTTGAACTTTCGGCACTTCTCTTACCATCTCCTCAAGGGGCTCGAATAACCCTTGGGATTCCTAAATGACCTGTTGTCCGAATATGTCGAAGTAGCTGTACTGCGACTGTATATGCCACCGTTGCGTTGATTCCATATTCGGAATTCTTTCGCTGCAGTATTAGAAAAGGAATGTATGCCTTAGTGTAAGGACACATCTTCCCCCCACTATCATATGCCGTCATTAAAACTTTATACAGCGATGAAGACTAGGGTCAAGGTACTACACACTCCGCGGTCGCCACGAAAAGGCTGAGAGTCGGAGTTGGTAGGCATCAGCTAGGTGAACGCTCAAGTGGTTTCATACAATCGCTTTACCTACTATTTGACAGGCAAAGTATAACTTGAAGATTGAATCGATGGCCAACTCAATTAAGTTTTTGACAACATCCATTCCCAAATATTAAAAAAAAAAATGCATGCTTTCTTTTTTCTCTGACAAGTATTCGATGTGAGTAGATAGATAAACATGCACAGGTACGTATGACTCCATGCAAAATCTCCAAATCCCATACGTGGATATACCTCCTCAATTATTCAACACTATCTACGTACCCTTAGATAGTAAAAGCCATTCAAAAGCCACATAAAAACAGTTTTGGGTGTTCCAAAGAGAAACACTGTCTCCAGTAAAACACTTTCGATGATCCAACACTGTCTGTGCCTCCCCTCGTGAAGACCTCTAAAACAATGAATACTAAGCAGTGGGAAAGTCAAGGCTTTTTTTCTTCTCTAAATCACTTATCGGAAACATTTATGCTCGGTGTAATGGTCGTGCATATTAAGTCGTAATTCATAGAACTCCACCAGAGAGTATTCTTGTTCGACGCTGCCGAAATATCACCCACGAAAATACTTCCAGCTTATAATGAAGCCACCATTATCACATCATACGTATCCATGGCAGACGACACAATCTTCGGGGCGATCGAAGGAGAATCCAAATATGGATACACAAAGGCACACCATATTATAGCCAACAAATCCACTGCGACAATGACGACGATGAAGAAGTGGAAGACGAAGTCGACGACACTCCAAAAACAATCGAAAAACATTTTCGGATCCTGTCCACATGCATCGGAAGTCAAGTGAAATGCAAGCTGAATTTTTAATTGTTCTTATTTTGGTCATGGATTTTTTTTTTGACAAAGACGACGAAGACCAAGACCAAGACGAATGAAGACCCACGGAACTTGGGAGGGGGAATTGGGGGGTGCATGCCAACAAAATCACCATCATCAGCGACATTACCATTCTATACCATTGCGCGCCACATCATTGAAAATATATCGATCGGCGATCGTGGTATTGATCTGCAGAATCGGACATTGGACAGCGGACAATCGTGTGGCGAAATTCCTTAAAGTTCATTCGAAAAGGACAGGTGTAAGTCGGCGCCTGGACATCCACAGTCATGATGGCAAACATCAACCAAACTTCAGCGTGTTATTTTTGTCTGCGCGTCTTCGTTGGCCGTCGGCCGTCGTCTGAAAGATCTGCACGATCACTTGCAAAAATGTTTGGCGTTGGCTGCCTTTTTGTCTCCGCTTTATGCTGGATGCTGGATCTTGGGATGCATCTGTAGGTACCACCAAACGCACAGAGCTCAGAGCAGATTGAATTCGATGAAAGATACTTTGATGGATTGATCTCTTGTTTTATAATTCTGATGGACAACTTGCGCAGTTATACCGTAGAGACATTTCGAAGATCGCACAACAAAGACTTGCTCGTTCTTGATCGTCCTTTTGGTTGGTCTTCGTTTGTTGTTATTGTCATCGTCGTCGTCGTCGTCAGACTATTGGAACGCAATTTTGTTTTCGTTTTTTTTTTTTTCGTTGGGCTGAAGAATCCGCGAGAAAACCAAAAATTCAATTTTGTAATCTTTTGTGATCATCTTTTCGATGGATCTCAACACACAGCGAAGCCCCAACAATGAGCCGCACAGATAACATTGATGGTGATGAACCGCCACCGCACTCGATGGTGATGGACTGAAATGGTTCTTGTGGCGTGGTTAGGTGATTGTTGTTGTTTGGATGCGTTTCCGAGGATTGATGATGATAATAAAGTCTGCCTCTTCAAAGACTGACACAAAAAAGGTGCAAACAGAACAAAGCGAGCTGTTTATATTTCGCTTAAGAATATCTGTGACCCGCTCGTCCTGTCTAGAAAGAAAAATAGACAATTTTGATTTAAAGAAAATTATTGCACTAAGAGAGGTTTGGACCAACTCTCCAGGGATTTTATGTTGGATAAGAGGCAGTTGAACACTGGTTACTTGAGTAAATTCGTTGGTGCAAGGAGCTCTAAGACTGTCGGCAGGAGTTAAGTATTTAGAAACTTTTTTCAAAACAAAGCTTACAGGGAAAGACGGTGATTTTAAAATTAACGCTTTACTTTAGGAATGATTCTGGTAAATAGCAATAGAATCCTTAGTTAAAATTCTTCCCATTCTTCGATTCCCAGCCAAACTTTGGACGCAGTAGAGGAAGACCTCGCCTTAAGTGGCGAGCACAAGTAGAAACCGATCTCAACCAACTTGAAGTAAGCAACTGAAGGCAGTTAGCTACAGGCTAATTGGAGTGGCCATCCATCTTGCAAAGATCTGTCCTTAAGGAAGTTTTTTATCCAGCCACTCAGTATTTAAGGAAGTCCGTATAATCACAATTTCCCAAACTCTATCAACAGCTTGATTCTGCACGATTTTCAGTCGCAGATGTCCGCAGATGGGTTACATAGCTTAGCAGGTCTCCAGTTGATCGTTTATTTTAGTACCCATATTGCCTAGGAGCGTTCGTTTGTCGTAGAGGCCTTCTTTTGGAATGTACGTTCAAATATGCGGATGAGCAGCTTTCATGTAGCCCCGTTGGGCAGTGTGTCGGACCGGCAATACATTTTTTAATTGGTCAATACAATCCGCACATGTAAATAGACGAAGACTTAGTTTCTTCAGATCACCTGAGAACATTGTGACAGTGAGAGCTCAATCTTGCGATCCCAATGGCCTTATGTGCGTAAAGCTTAATTACCATTTGTAGGCTGTAGGGATCCGAATTGGCGGAAGTGATCTCATTCTGTAATAGTGGTTCTTATTACAGCTTATTCTACTCCGGACCATAACATGCTTTGAATAAGGAAATTGTATTTGTAGTAGAGCCCTACTTTTCCGTATGCGCGGCTTCCGAAATCGCTAAATTGTAGGCCCGTTATGCCCTGTATCTGACCGGCTATAAATAGTTTTCCTGCTCGATAAGTTCAGATATATCTCGAGTGTAACAAGACGAAGAACTTGATCTGGGCTCATCAGATGACCTGAGAACATTGAGGTGAGAATTTCAATGTTTCAATACCCACGGCGTTCAGCGCGTCTGCCCTTGTCCTTACCTATATCAGTAAGTCTAGTTAGCTTCATTTTCTTCCATACTAGCAGGAACTCTCCGAACGCGGCTTCAATTTTCGGAGGAACTCATGTAAACCTCTTCACCAAAACCTTTCAGGCAACAGAATTTTGCATTCAGTTATGAACCCCATTTTGACTTAAGTTGATGCGTTAGCCAACAGAAAATGCGCTTTTGGTCTGACATCAATCCAATTCCATCAAATGCCTTTGCAATCACCTAAAGGAACAGTGTGGTGTCCAACTTCCTGAGCTTGTTAGTAAAAGGCTTTTTGACAGTGAATTCAGACCGGTATGTGAAAATTTTTTTATTTCCGACTTGATGAATTTGGCTTAGAGGACATTTGGCACCAGCCGGAAGAAGCAAAGGCACACACTTCAAAGGCATTGATACCTATTTTAGGGAAACACTTCCCTATGCGTATCATTGTAATTAGTTGCGATTTGGAATTGTCAGTCGCTTAAGATTTATTTGAGTGTGTTTTGTTTAAATCACGCATTTATGTCAAATTTATGCCAAATCGACCCACCACCACCTATTTATCGATTTCAAAGCCGCATACGACAGCATTTATAGAGACGAACTGTACAGAGCCATGTCGTGTTTTGGTATACCGCCCAAACTCGTCCGTTTGTGTAGGATGACGATGGAGAATTCTCTCTGCACCATCCGGGTCGGAAACGACCTCACCGATACATTCGATACCAAAAAAGGATTTAGGCAGGGCGATGCGCTGTCATGTGACTTTTTCAATTTGATTCTTTAAAGGATTGTGCAAAACTCCCGAGCCAACACCAGAGGCACAATTTTTTCAAAAATCGGTGCAACTACTAGCATACGCCGACTATATTGACATCATTGGTAGGACTCAACGTGATGTCATAGCCACGTTTGGTAGTATAGAGAAGGAAGCGGCAAAAATGGGTTCAGCAGGAAATGAGGGTAAGACTAAGTTTATGCTGTCAACACGAAAGGACACACAACATCGACGAATTGGACAGAACGTCACCATTGACAGATATAACTTTGAGGTAGTACGGGACATTGTCTACCTCGAATCCGCTATTAACTCTGACAACAACATCTCGTCAGAAATCAAACGAATTACTCTTGCCAACCGCTGTTTCTTCGGGCTAAGAAGGCAATTTAGTAGTAAAGCCCTCACTCGAACTACTAAGGAGATCCTATATAAGACCCTAATCATCCCAGTCCTGCTCTACGGCGCTGAAGCATGGACCATATCAAAAGCGGATGAAGAAATCCTTGGTCGATTCGAGAGAAAAATTTGCGTTGACGGGCTATGGAGACGAAGATTTAACCACGAGCTGTACAGCGACATATTCCTAGTCAAAAAACTCCGCATTTGACGTTAAAGATGGCTAGGACATGTAGAAAGAATGGACACCAATACTCCGGCTCGCAGAGTCTTCGATTCGTAGCCAGACGTCAGACGCAGTAGAGCAAGACCTCGCCTTAAGTGGTGCGCACAAGTAGAAACCGACCTTAACCAACTTGGAGTGCGCAACTGGAGGCAGTTAGCTAAGGACCGGGCTAATTGGAGAGGAATGTTGGTTGAGGCCCAGGTTAATCCCGGACTGTAGCGCCACTTAAGTAAGTAAGTAAGGAGTAAGCATTTATGTCAACCTGAAGGGCAACATCCGGGCAGAAAATACCAAAATACCCCTACTATGCTGGTAAGGGTCATGACAAACACCAGAAATCGGCTTACTACCCAGTAATTCACTCATTCTTATTTATTAAGAAGTCTATATTGAATGGTTACTGCGTTAAACAAGGTCCTTGGTTCAAACCCCAAATGTAACAACACCTACGTTTTTTGTCACTACCCTAACTCTTGCGAAAGTCTGACAAACATCCAAGTGTAACACTGCCTAAAATTTTCCATTCGAAGTCGACGTTAAACAGGAGGTCCTCTTTTTCCAAGTGACCCCTCAACACATTACGAAATCTGTATGCATCCTAGTAAATGTAAAGTTCCAACCAATCTGTCACTCAAATTTGACATCACATTGATTTAACTAAGATCCCAACTCCCTACTACATGCACAACGAATGTTCGATCCAATTTTCTTCCTTTTTCCATAAAAAAAATTGACAACCCTTCAGTAAGACTTTGCTTCCTTCCATATCCATCCGAACATGCGAAGCTATAATAAATAAATTTTAATAACTGATGCTCCTTTATTGTGCCTCCTTGCACTTTGAATTATAAACGCAATGTTTCCATAATGCATTTCGTTGATAAACACCATCGCACACAACCGCACACGCAGCCAAGGATATGTGTAAACACATTCATCACATTCATAGCGATAGTAAGAAATAATTTCATTGGCAACGAATTATGTGTACTGCATCCTCAATCTCCAATTCATCCGTTGTTTACCCATTAAACTAACAGTACATAGGGATTATTAAAAAAACACATACACAATCGACAACCAGAATGTATCCAACAAAACAAACCATAAAAAGGATAAAAAAGGAATCCCAACACTCCTTTTTACAAAACTTCATCTGCAGTAAGAGCGTTCCTTGAATCCAAATCATGTGATGAATTTCTAATGGAATGTGCTCATGGTTCATACTCAATGCCTTTTGTGTTCTTTGCCAACAAACAGGACATCTTATGGTGTGTTTATGTGTGTGTGCTTTTTTTCGAAGCCAAACACTGTATAGATGGCCACTGTAAGGCAATGCAGACGAAATCTTACCGCAGCAATAGTTTCAGTTTCGGTGTTTGTTTTTTATTAGTTTGAATTAAATATTTGATCCTGAAAGTCCAGTTTCGATAAACTTTTACACTAGCACAACTAAAAGGCTGCCTAAATTAGTGTGCATTGCGGAAATAGGTGAACGGGAATTGGAACATGAAATAACTGTGCAGCGTTAGGACATGAATTAGTACCGAAAGGTATGCGCCAAAAAGTTGTATTTATAATAAAATGTTATAACTGTATTTTTGGAGCCTGAAATCCGTCGAATTATTTTAAGATATATTTGGGTTAGTCATGTTCATTATTTTTATAAATTCTATGGTTGGTCATAAGGGTTACCTATCGTAATATTGGAGATATTTAAAATAAAAATGAGATACAGAAAGGTATTCTAGTGGACTGATGAAAGTACATTTTTTTTTAAATTCTGACCTGGCTAAGCAGTAATATACACATCGACCTAAAAGATCTATTGTGCTTTCCGTCAGATGTTTTTTAGGTTAGTAGCGCTTCTACTTTCCTAATGTAGCTGATAATACTTTCAGCCGAAAATTTCCTCAGTTCTTCGGGACTTAAAAATTCCCTGAAGAAAGATTCCCTTCTCATACCGTAAAGGGCCGGGCATTCACATATGATATGCTCGGCTGTTTCGTCTTCTTCTAGACATAGTCTGCACTCCGGTGAGTCGACTAGATGCATTTTATTTAGGTGATATCGCAGACCGTGATGACCAGTTAGGTAGCCTACTAAGTTTTTGATATCGTGCCTGCGAAGATTTAGTATCTTATTGGCATCTGATTTGAAGGGCTGAATAGCTCTTTTGGCCTGTCTTAGGCCTGGGATGTTTCCCCAGTATGAAAAACATTTGTTTTGTTCCCAGTTTTTTATGACCAGATTTATGGCTGATTTGGGGATTGCACAGAAGGGTTCAGGTCCAATGATGGGGGTTTCCGAACCTTTCCTGGCTAGTTCATCAGCTTTTTTCGTTACCTTCAACTCCCTTATGTCCGGGGACCCACCATAGTCTGGTTTTGTTCTTGGAACTAAGTGCTTGGAGGGAGTTGAAGCAGTGTAGTACTGATTTGGAGTCAATAATGTGTGAGCTAAGGGCTTTTGTAGCTGCTTGACTGTCCGTGAATATATGGATGTTTGCGCCTTTAATACCTGAGTTGTGTATTTGGTTTGCGCATTCTTTTATGGCATGGAGCTCAGCTTGGAATACACTAGGGTTTTTTCCCATAGGTTTTGAGATGTTTTCATTTGGTCCATGTATGCCAGCTCCTACCCCTGAGTCCATTTTGAACCATCCGTATACCACTTTAGGCCGTTTAGGCAGTTTGGTGCGTGATGAAAGTCCATAGTTATAACGGGTAATTTTTTAAGAGTTTAGTTTTTCAGGTTAGTAATGGCGTCCAAACGTCATCTGTCAAAGTGAACAGTTTTCAGTATACTCTGCCATTTCATCATGGAAAGACTTACAAACGAGCAACGATTGCAAATTATTGAAATTTATTAACAAAATTCGTGCTCTGTGAAAAATGTGCACGACCTGGTGAATCAACAATTCGTGCTGTTATCACCAAATTTACTTTGTTGGATATAAAACCATCGACTCTCATGCGTACAGTGCGTACAGAAAAGAATATTGCAGTCGTAGCGTCAAATGTCAATGAAGATCTTGAAATGTCAATTTGTAGCCTTTCTCAGAAATTGGGCATGTGTTACTCAACCATATGGAAAATTTTACGTGTCGATTTGGGTTTTAAGGCCTTTAAAATTCAACTTGTGCAAGAATTGAAGCCGAATGACCTCCATGAAAATCCGCTGTTTTGTCGAAAAATTGTGTTCAGCGATGAGGCTCATTTCTGGCTCAACGGATACGTAAATAAGCAAAACTGTCGCATCTGGAATGATGAACAGTAACATGCCATTGCCATTCAAGAATTACCGATGCAGACTGAAAAAACGACAGTTTGGTGTGGTTTATGTGCTGGTGGCATCATCGGTCCATTTTTCTTCAAAGACGATCGTGGAAGAAACGTTACCGTCAACGGCGAATGATATCGAGCCATGATACGCGACTTTTTGAACTGAGTTGAACTTGGTTGACATTGTGGTTTCATCAAGACGGTGTCACATACATCGCAGCTCGTGAAACAATGCAAATGTTGAAGGCTGAATTTGGTGAGCAGCTTATATCTCGAAATGGCCCTGTGAGTTGGCCGCCAGGATCATGCTATTTAACGCCTCTTGATTATTTCTTGTGGGAACACGATTGAAGCCTTGCAGGATAGCATATCACGCGTAATTCGTGGAATACAGGCCGAAATGCTCGAAAAAGTGACGCCAAATTGGACCTTCCGAATAGACCATTTAAAACCATTTAGCCGCGGACAACACTTACATGAAGTTGTCTTAAAAACGTAAATGGCAAAGGTCTGTTTATAACGGGTCCGCCATCTAACGTTTTTTTTTCGACTAGTGCTTATTTCGTGAATGGTAACACTTAGCTCATGTATGATTTGACAGATGGTATACGCTTGAACAACGCTGGGAAATATTGCGACATTACATTGAAAATCATGGTAATATTGCAGAATGTGTGCGAAAATTGCATACGGATTTTGGAAGAAGAGAAGCACCGTCAGCTCCGTATGTTCGTAATCTTGTGAGAAAAGTGAAAGAAACTGGCATCCTCATCGATAAACCAAAGCGTGAAAAGCCAAAAACAGTGCGTACACCCGAGAATATTGCTGCTGTGCAGAAAGTGCGTGAAGCGCCATCAACATCAATTCACCGTCGTTCTCAACAATTGAACATTTCGGGGACATCATTGAGACGAATTTTGCATAAAGACCTTCGTATGACGCCATACAAAGTCCAATTGGTTCAGGAGTTGATGCCAACTGACCATCCAATGCGTTTTCGCTTCGCTAATTGGGCCTGCGATCGACTTAGAGAAGATGCCGATTTTGCCAAAAAATCATCTTTTCAGATGAAGCTCATTTAGATCTTGGCGGGTATGTAAACAAGCAAAATTGTCGCATTTGGGGCACAGAAAACCCGCACGCATACATTGAAAATCCGATTGGTGCTGATTTTGGTCCAGAGGCATAATTGGGCCATTTTCCTTCGAAAATGAGCAAGGAGTGGCCGTTACAGTCAATGGCGATCGTTATCGGGCCATGTTGAACGAATTTTCGTGCACAAAAATTGAAGAGGAGGATATTTGCAACATTTGGTTTCAACAGGACGGTGCTACGTGCCACACAGCCGAAGCTACACTCGATGTTTTGCGCCCTGTTTTTGAAGATCGCATTATCAGCCGCAGAGCTGATGTCGTTTGGCCACCTCGGAGCTGCGATTTGACACCGTTGGACTATTATTTGTGGGGTGCCGTAAAAGATAAGTGTTACGCCGACAAGCCAGAGGCAATTGACGCTTTAAAGGACAATATTCGTGAAGCCATTGGTGAAATACAGCTGCACACAATCGATAATGTGCTTAACAATTGGACCGATCGTGTAGGCTACTGCATGGCCAGCCGATGCAGCCATTTGAATGAAATTATTTTCCATTATTAACCGGAAGGATTGTACTTTCAAATAAAAAAAGAAATTTGAGAAAATATTCAGTAGTTTTTTTTATAGCATTTTCAAAAAAATTAGATTGCAATAATATTTGGTGCAAATTTGAGTTTTTTATTCGATTTTAAAAAAAAAACAACTCTTAAAAATTCACTCGTTAGGTTGTTCATCTTTTTGTGATTTGAATAATAAAATTTATACATGTTTGCTAAGTTTTGGTATGTTACGAATTTTTAGCCAAAAATGTTTCAAAAAGTATCAAAATTTCAGATTGGAAATGCATAAATTTTTCTAAAAAAAAAACTAAAAAACATGTGGCAAGAAGAGACCGACCAAACTTCTGGCTATAAAAACCGGTAGACCGAACATGTTTCCGCAAATAAATAATATATTCAGGAGAGAGTATCATAACGACATTCCATGTGTTCGAATTTTCAAAACAACTGAGTATACAGACTGACACTCTCGGAAGACGTTTTTTTCACAATGGAAGATAGGAAGACTTCTCCTATGTAATAGGCTCTATTTTCCTATTTCCCGTTTGTATGCAAATTCTGTTTGCCCAAATCACGGTAGGAAAGAGCCTTTCTGAACCACTTTTTCTACGTCCTTGGCGTAATGAGAATCCCGGTTTTACCGTAGGACGAAAACCATTCAAATGACATAGTTGAAGGTGTCCATGCAAAAAGATTAACTCCCGGACCTTTGTAGCACTAAAAAATAAAAAGTTCGCGGAAGAGGATGGCATCCTAAACGTAGTTTTGAGACACCTGCCAATAGAAGCAGTCGATATTTTCAACACCCTGTTTAACAATGCACATAATGCACATTATCCGGTGCGCTGGAAAAAAGCGGTGGTACATCATATCCCTAAAAAGGACAAGGACAAAACAAACCCTGCAAATCTTGGGTCAATAAGCCTTCTACCGAATGTAAGCAAGGTATTCGAAAAGATAGTCAATAGAGCTCTGTTTAAGTGGGTCGTGGAAAACAAAATTATTCCGGAAAATTATTTTTGTTTTAGAGCGAGGCATGACACTATTCATGCCGCATCGAAACTAGTGTCCAACATTAAATGGAATAAGTCCAAAAAACAGTTCACAGGGGCCTGTCTGGTTGACTTTGAGAAGGCTTTCGACACCGTGTGGTTAGAGGAGCTTTTCTAACCAGACTAACCAGACCAGACCATGCAATATATGATTTATGAAATGCTTATGGGAAAAAAGTTCGTCGTCAAATGTGGTAACGTAACTTCGAGTAAAGTCTTTGAAATTAAAAACGGTTTACAACAGGGGACGGTGTACTCCCCGATATTGTTTAACATTTATATAAGTGATCTTGTAGGTTCTCTCAGACACGCTATTGCGTACGCAGACGATCTAGTGGCTTACACATCAGATCCGAAAATCGAGGTTATCAACATACTTTTGCAACGTGACTTCGATCACATTTAGGGATATTGCAATGATTGGAAACTGAGGATCAATTTAAAAAAAAAAACCGAAACAATTCTGTTTAGGACCCCATTGCTGCTTCTAGCGATACCAGAAAAAACTGGGAAAAATTGTGCATCATCGGACAGCACGGACAGCCGTTGGTGGTGAAAAGTGAAGTCAAATACCTTGGCATCTGCCTTGACAAGTTTCTGTATTTTAACAAAAATATGGATGGTTGTCTGGCCAGGGCTAGGGGGCTTATGATCTGACAAGAAAACTGTTTCAAAGCAGGCAACTAGATTCAAGGGTGAAAGTCATTTGCTACATGGCCCCCATAAGGTCATCGCTTTCGCTTGTCCCGTGTGGTTCAATGTAGCACCAGCCTACATGGAAAGGATGTGGCTGTTGTAGAGGCGTTATCTACGATCCTACTTAGGATTGTACCGAATGCAGGACTCCGAGTATATAAACGATTATCGCAACGAGGTCCTTTACAATGGGGCCCAGCTGAATAGAATTGACAGTTTTCTTATTAAGGTGATCCGAAGGCATAACTTAAGGGCGATCGCTAGCGACTAAAGCCTGATCTTCGAAGCTTACTACCCCAATGATATATGCATGGGGAGCGCGCTTATGTCATTCTTTACTCGAGGGATTCGTTTATTTCGATGCGTAAGGGTTAGTTTAGGAAAGGAATAGTATCCCGGTATTAAACCACTGCAACTGGCGCGAGGGATAAGCGGCTGTTCCGCGACGGGTAAGTCGACAATGCTCTGGAGTTCCTCCACTTTAGCACGGCGATATCCGATCACTACAAAATGGGTACTTAACACATGAGAAGGCTACAATCCGATGTGCAACGTTTTTTACCTGCATATGTTATGGGTTAGGGTATACAAATGGTTTTTATAGGAAAACGCCTCCAAAAAGTAAGCATGGGATAAAATGATCTAAGGACGAAATGTTTATATTAACTTTATTAATGCTTTTGCTTTGAAAGATTTTTTTCAATTTTCCTTAGAAATTTAACGAAAACCGTTTTTAACAGAAAACGCCTCCAAAAAGCGGGCGTGGCAAAAAAATGTATACTGACGAAATATAGATATTCGGATTATCTAAATATCTTCTTCACAATTTTTTTCAATACTTACAAAAATAAACAAATACAAATGTTTGGCGCAACAGGCTCGTTAGTACCCAGGGCCTAGCATTCTCACAACCATTCACCTGTGCATGTGTACTTTTTGCTGATTTCAAAAATGTTTACAATTGTTTTGCTCCACAGCACAAGAATCCTATAAACCAAACTTCATTATCCTAGCGCAAAATTTAAGGCCTAAAAATCGGTGACGTACCGACGGCCGGATGGACAGATTGACATGGCTTAATCGACTCACCTAGCTATTCAGTTTTTTTTTTTCAAAATTCTTTACGGTTTGGTCAACAACTACGTTTTTTCTGAAAAGGGGGCGTGTCGGATTTAAGAAATGCTTACACTTTTTCTGCTTGGTTCAGCAAGGAGTATGTGCACCAAATTTCATCATTCTTCCTCAAAATTTATGGTTCAAAAACGTACGGACGGACAGACATGGCTAAACCGACTCAGCCAGCGATTCGGAGCCTATCCATAAATCGAATTTATTTCTTATACAAGGTAAACATAGAAATATTATAAAGGGCCTTGTCAAAATGACTAGCCCAGTCAAAACATGGGAATAGCCCTAGAAGTTTATTGTTGTTTTGGATTAACTATTCTTACTAATTTATTTAAGTGGTGCTATAGTCCGAAATGAGCCTGGCCTCAACCAACATGACTCTAATTAGCCCCGTTCTTAGCTAACTGCCTCCAGTTGCGCAACCCAAGTTGGTTGAGGTCAGTTTCTATTTGTGCGCGAGGTTTTCCTCTACTGCGTCAGACGTCTGGCTGGGAATCGAAGACTTAGCGAGTCGGAGAATTGGTGTCCATTTGTTCTACATGTCCTAGTCATCTTACACGTCCAATGCGGAGTGTTTTGACTAGGGACATGTCGCTGTACAGCTGGTATATTTCTTCGTCGAATATTCTTCTCCATAGTCCGTCAACGCAAACGGGACCGAAATATTTTCGAAGAATTTTCCTCTCGAATCGACCAAGGATTTCTTTTTCCATTTTTGATACGGTTCATGATTCAGCGCCGTTTAGCAGGACTGCGATGATCATGGTCTTATATAGGATCTCCTTAGTAGTTCGAGTGAGGGCTTTACTACTTAATTGCCTTCTTAGCCCGAAGAAACAGCGGTTGGCAAGAGTAATTCTTCGTTTAATTTCTGACGAGATGTCGTCAATAGCGGAGCGGAGGTTGAGTCCCGTACTACCTGAAAGTTTTATCTGTCAATGGTGGGTTAACTATTCACTCACAGAAAAAAAAATTACGAAGAAGACAAGAGTCTTGGAAGTGAAGGATATTATTTTTGACGAAATAAAAACCGTATTCGTCTCTTCACCTAGAATGATAAAACACTTAGCAAACAAAAGGGGTAGCCAAACAACTAGTGGAAGCCCTTAGCTTTAAAGCAGGCATTACTCCCATCCAGGAAATATGATGGGATGTGTCGGCAAAAGGGTGATGAAGATTAAATTTTTTTTAATCTACAGCTCGTCATTTTGTTTCCTTTATTTTCATAGCACCCACATTACCTTATTCTGATTGCCTTAAGGTCTGCGCATCAGCTTCCAACAACACGATATTTTACTACAGTTCATGGTATAGGTATCCCCTTGCAATATATTCAGTGCTCGGGCGTTTTTGACAGCATCAATCGCTTAGGCGTAGGGAGTGATCGGGAGACTCCGATCACTTTTGTATCCAAAAATGTTCCCTTCGCTAAAAGACGAGCTATATTTACACCTCATCTGTTTGTCAGCCGCGAATCACAAAGCAGGACAAATTCAATTTGGTCTTCTCATCTCCATAACCAACATTCAACGATTTCTCTTTATACACAGACATTTATCTAAACCCTTCCTTAAGCCTTAGTAATATTTCTTTCTACGCACATTGACTTCATTGACCCCCCGCTCGTTTGAATAATTTTTTTTTGCATCAACATACCTCCAAACAGACCACCCCAGAGTCATTCTTTAAAAAAAAAAATGTCGTCAACCCGGCTTAACAGGCTTACAGCAGATTAACTACTCAAAACGCCTCTGCAAGAATAACATAATTAAAACACTCTACTCACGGGGTCAGGCTTTACCTGTGTCACCGTGGGCAATCTTCATGAAGCAATCACTTCCTACGAATAAACAAATCGGCGCTAACGTGCCTACTAATTATGCACTTAGCGCCGACCAATTAACCCAAGTAAACTTAATTTGCGCACATAGCTGCTGTCCGAGTTGATCCTCGGCGATTCGTCGCGGTACTCCGGGTCCATGTGTGCCTAATGCATTAATTGTTCGCACCCTGATAAGGATCTAGAACAACAGAGATACACAAAAACAGGCGGGGCAGCCTAAAATTACGGCACACACACACACGCGTTGCACTACCAAAACAAAAACAACGACTTGCAACGTAACGAGGCAAAAGGTCGAGCAATTATTCATGACCAATTCGACCTTAGTGCGGTGCTCCTAAGCCCAGTCCGATTCCTCCTCATTATTTCCACCGGAGTATGCGGTGGCAAAAAGATCGGCACCCCAGCATCGAGGAGCTAATGTTAACAAGGTATATCTCACTTCCATAGCCAACAGCGCAACACGCTCACTCCGCACAGAGCCTAGGCGGAGAGGTGTGTGCCTGTTTATGGGCACATTAATCCGTGCTCACCTACCTACCTCTGTTTCGGCTCCTTCTGCGCCTCGGTTCCGCACAAGTCTTCTACGGCAGAAGAAGAACATCCTGGGAAAGTGAGTAGGTGCTGCCTATGTTGTGTTGCATGAGCAGCGCATGCATCATGTATGCCACACTACGAGTACTAATGGCAAATTTTTTGGCGCCATCAAGTATTTTCATTCAACGGCGACTGTTGATGTTACTGCTGCTGCTGAGGCGGATCATCATGATGATGCTGGCGATCCCGATCCCGAATCCGATGATGATGATGATGATGACGATGATAGCTGGATGCGCGCTCTTCGTCCTACCTAGATCTGTTCTAGGGGTGTTGGTGCAATGGGCAAGGTATGGTCGGATCATCTAAGATCCGATCTAGGACCGTGTGCAGAGAGGCGAAAAAGTATTTAACACCGAGTTACATTATGCAGCAGGATGATGCGATTCTCGGAACTGCAGGAGGCCCACGCGAATTTTGATTTTTCGTCTTTTCGTATTTACTGCGGGTAATTTTATTTTTCTGCGTGAACGATCAAGATCCGCTGGATCTCTAGCGAGCGTGTGTATGTGTGTAAGGTCGCACGAGGGCACCTCTCTTGTGGAGTCTTTGGACGGCGTATACCCATAAAGGGCTACACGCTGAGTCGGATTCGTATATACCGATCCCTAAATTCGATGATTTAAAATAGACCAATATAGGAGTACACGCGAGCAATTGTTGAATGGGGGGAATGTCTGTCTGTCTGTCTCTGATTGGTTTGGTTGTACGTCGCGTCAGTCTGGCTGCTGGCGAAATTAATTAGCTGGGCATGGAATTTTGAAGTAATTGATTGCCTCTTCAGAAGATTTCCACAAAATGGGATGGGAATTGACTGAATTGGCGCCTTTGATGGCAACAAAGCGAGGAATTTTCGAAACCAAGGTATACAAGGCATCTAAGGTTGATTGAAAGTGTTCGTCAATTTTCACTTAAAATAATATCTAAACATTAAAATTTAACGGCTTCATAAAAATGAGATTGATATTATAATTCGATATAACTGATGGGTTTTCTTAAATTTCAGGGTTCCGTAATGGTTTTGAAGTGTTTATTAAAAAATTCTTATTATGTTTATTAAATTTGTAAGCAGTTTATAGTGTTCGTCCCTATTTTGTTTTTGGTGATACGAAAGAACAAACCCACTGTTTTATTCACATATCACCCATCCTATTTATGTTTTCAGCTAGAGCTGTGTTAAGTGAGGATAGCAACGTTAAAAGTTATGTTCCGATACCTGATACAAGGCGAAAGTATAATCACTATAAGATCTGCTTCGAAATATTTGAACACCAGGTCTGTAGGGATTTGCAATACTGATCCACGGTTTTGGAAAAGATTTGGTGTCTGGAGAGCCCTCAATTTGTCAACGGCAACGCTAATATCCCAAAATGGGTTACTCAAAACAAGGGCCTGGCCCTCCAGGTTGGGAGTTGTGCCATCAGGGTAACTTCCCGACCATGGAAAAAACCACTAGTTATGAGAGAGACAAAACCAGCCTCGAAAAACGGAACTCCTAAAATAACAACAAAACCGGGAACGTCAATGGGCTATGATCTGAAATTTTGTACCTAGAATGTACGAACACAACCTACACCCCAGATCCTACTCAAAAACTTCAGTCTGTCCTCACGCGGTACAAGGCAGATATAACCGCAATCCAGGAGATATGATGGATAGGATCAGGTATGATGAAGAGAAAAAATTGCGACATTTATTACAGCAAAAACAAAAGTTTGCATATATTAGGATGCGGATTCATCGTGGGAAATCGGCTTAGGACAAAAGTCATTGAATTCAACCCGATACGTGATCGCCTTTCTGTGATCCCGATCAAAGCTACTTTCCAAAGCATAACCCTTATATGTGCACACGCCCCTACCGACGAGGCTGAAGATCCCTCCAAGGAGAAGTTTTATGACCTCCTGGATGGAGCCTACGGAGCATGTCCGGCGTATGATGTAAAGTCGGAAAGAAAAAACTTCTTTGGCGGTTTAGTTGATAAGCACAGAATCCACGAAACGACAACAGACAACGGCTACCTACTAACCGATTTTGCAGCAGCTCGTAATACGGGGATAAGTAGCACTAGGTTTCCAAGGCTAATAATCCACACAGCAACCTGGCGCTCCCCAGACGGTCGAACCGCCAACCAAATTGACCATGTGCTAATCGATGCGAGGCACGCATCCAACATCCTCGACGTGCACGCAGGCAGATCGGGCAAACGGCGACTCTGACAATTTTCTTGTCGTGGCTAAAGATATCGGCTGTCCAACGAGAAGAAGCTGCGAACTGCCCAGAAGAAGAAATTCGATGTTGGACGCCTTAGCACACCTGGAGTAGCCAGAGCCTACAGCAAGCGCCTGGGTATGCAACTCTCCTCTGTGCACTCACCTACCACAGACGCCAACAATCAGTGGTGCAAGTATCGCGACATCATCAAGGAGGTAGCCGAAACCACTGTAGGGTACCAGACACCTCAGCGAAATAGCCCGTGGTATGATGATGAATGCGTGTACAGGAAAAAGGGGACAGAAGATGCATACAAGAAAGTGTTGCAGCAACAAGGACAGCGAGAGAAGAGTATCGAGCCAGGAGAAGGGCTTACGCAGCTTGCCAGCTCGAGGAGATCGAAGAATCGCGCGATCTTAATAACATCCGGAGGATTTATAAAACAAACCAAGCAACTCTTCGAGACAGGCTCTTCGAGACATCAAAGGAAACCTAGTCACCGAAGTGCAGGGAAGTATTTAAGCAGCATTTCCAGCAGCTGCTGAATGAGCATCATGTAGAGAGAGAGTGATAGGGCAAGAAAAGAACCCACGTCCAGTCAACGAAGAACTAGTTCCACCACCTAGTATAGAAGAAGTTGGCCTAGCCATAGAAAAGCTTAAGAACAACAAGACCGCAGGTTTTGATCGCTTAACAGCGGAACTTTTTAAATACTGTGGTAATGTTTTGGTAGGGAGCATGCACCAAATCACCAATCAAGTATGGGTGGAAGAAAACATGCCCGATGACTGAACTACCAGCTCCATATGCCCCATCTACAAAAAAGGCGATTATATGTCTTGCAAGAACTATCAAGGCATATCCCTGCTTAATGTCGCATACAATATCCTATCCAACGTACTGTGTGAACGTCCAAAACCGTTCTACAACACACTAATCGGCACGTACCAGTGTGGCTTCCGGCCCGGCAGATCGACTATAGACCAAATTTTCCAACTGAGGCAAATCCTGGAAAATACCAACGAATCTCAAGTCGAAACTACCCACCTATTCATAGACTTCAAAGCCATTATGATAACATACATCGTCAGGAGCTCTATATGGCGATGGCCTAATTCGGAATCTCGGCTGTGTAGCGTGACGTTGAAAAACACGTACTGCAATGTGCAGTTTGGGAGTAGCTCCTCCGAACTAATTCAAACATGAACCGAATTTCGGCAAGGACAAGCGCTCTCATGCGACTTTTTCAATCTCGTACTGGAGCACTGGTGCCTTCCGTGTTGACACCTGCCCTGCGCACTATCAGGGCAGGTGTCAACACGGAAGGCACTATCTTCAATAGGTCCGTCCAGCTGCTGAACCATGCGGCCGATATTGAAATCATCGGTCGCTCCAAGCGTGCTGTGATAAAAGCGTTCACGGCGATTGAAGAACAGGCGAAATCCGTTGGCCTGGAAGTAAATGAGGACAAAACTAAGTACATGCTATTGACAAACAAACAAGCATCTGTCCACCGCCTAGACCAAAACGTCACTATTGATAGCAACAATTTCGAGGTAGTTAAGGAGTTTGCCTACCTCGGAATAAACATAGACTCCACGAATGACACCCTAGTGGAGATCCGGCGAAGAATTACCCAAGGTAACCGTTGATACTTCGGTTTGGCAAAACAACTGGGTTCAGAACTCGAAGGACAAAATATGTGCTCTACAAAACCCTTATCCTGCCAGCTCTGCTTTATGGCGCCGAGTTCTGGACGATGAGGAAGTAGGGATTTTTTTTTTATTAAATTCTGACTTGCCTACATACACATCGACCTAAAAGATCTATTGTGCTTGCCGTCAGATATTTTTTAGGTTAGTAGCGCTTCTACTTTCCTAATGTAGCTGATAATAACTTTCAGCCGAAGATTTCCTCAGTTCTTCGGGACTTAAAAATTCCCTGAAGAAAGATTCCCTTCTTCTACCGTAAAGGGCCGGGCATTCACATATGATATGTTCGCCTGTTTCGTCTTCTTCTAGACATAGTCTGCATTCCGGTGAGTAGACTAGATGCATTTTATTTAGGTGATATCGCAGACCGTGATGACCAGTAAGGTAGCCTACTAAGTTTTTGATATCGTGCCTGCGAAGATTTAGTATCTTATTGGCTTCTGATTTGAAGGGCTGATAGCTCTTTTGGCCTGTCTTAGGCCTGGGATGTTTTTCCAGTATGAAAAACATTTGTTTTGTTCCCAGTTTTTTATAACCAGATTTATGGCTGTTTTGGGTTCAGAAGGGTTCATGTCCAATGAAGGGGGTTCCGAGCCTTTTCTGGCTAGTTCATCAGCTTTTTCGTTACCTTCAATTCCCTTATGTCCGGGGACCCACCATGTTTTGAGGGAATTGAAGCAGTGTAGTACTGATTTGGAGTCAATGATGTGTGAGCTAAGGGCTTTTATAGCTGCTTGACTGTCCGTGAATATATGGATGTTTGCGCCTTTAATACCTGAGCTGTGTATTAGGTTTGCGCATTCTTTTATGGCATGGAGCTCAGCTTGGAATACACCAGGCTTTTTTTTCCATAGGTATTGAGATGTTTCTATTTGGTCCATGGATGCCAGCTCCTACCCTGGAGTCCGTTTTAGAACCATCCGTATACCACTTTAGGCCGTGCTTTAGGCAGTGCTTTAGGCACTCTCTAATGTGTTCGTCTAGTATTCTTGCCATTGTTTTCAGGAAAAACGATGTTAAGCTTATTGGACGGTATGATTTAGGTAGTTCTATTGGTTTGCCTGATTTGGGAATAAATACCACGTTTACCTCCCTCCAGGTTTGTGGTATGTAGCCCCAATTGAAACTAAACCTAAATAAGGCGACCATAGTGGGTAAGAAAAAGTCCAAGCCGTTTTGTATAAGAGCAGGAAAGATTCCGTCTGTCCCTGGTGCCTTGTGTGGTTGAAATGAGTTGATCGCCCATTTGACCTTATCCGGAGTGAAAAGTTTGCCGGATAAACTTTTCAGGTTTCTAGGGGGTGAGTCATCTATCATGTGTTCATGAAACTCACTTGTGATAGTGGAGCCGGGAAAGTGTACCTGAAGAAGTGTGGTCAACGTTTCTTCCCGGCCACATGTGATTTTACCGTCAGATTTGACTAGTAATCCCATGCAGTAGGGAGATACTGGATTCCTTCGAAAGAAAAATACTTTGGTGGATTCTAAGTCCTGTGGGCGAGGAGGGCGAATGTAGGAGAATTACAACCGCGAACTCTATGAGCTGTACCTAGATGTGGATGTAGTCCAAAAAGCCAAAACACGTCGACTACATTGGCTCGGCCACATCGAGCGAATGGACAATAATGCTCCAGCTAAGAGGATCTTCGAATCCCAGCCTCCGTTTCAAATGCCATTGCGGATGCCATAGGGCTGCAAAACTGGTAGCTGGATCGTAGAGGATGGAAGGCTTCAGTGTCTCAGGCAGAGACTCTTCACGGGTCGGGAGCCCGATAAGAAAGAATGAAAGAAAATACAAGGCGTTCAAGGATCGCAATAGTTTAGATGCGGAATATCTTATTAGACAGATTTACTGTTTGTATGGAAATCAAATTGAAATCAAAAATGACCCCTCTTACTTCAAGTAGCACCACTGAGTAGTTCGCTTTAGTCTAAGTCAACCTTTTTATTAGGATCCACTAAAAAAAACTCTTCTTCGTTTTCCCCCGTTATATTGACATGCGGGACCAAGCATTTGACAATGAATTTTTCGTTTGAAAGGGTCTAAGTAACGGCCTTTTGTTCTCCAGTCCTAATTTACTATGCTGAAAAATTAACTGTTTCAAAAGTGGGTAAAGAAATGCATGGTCGTTTCGCGTTGCGAAAGTCTTAGGAAATCAATGGTCCCGATTATATTCACGAACCTTAGAGGCGAAAATTGAACGAAGAGATTATATTTACATGTAGTAAGAGCTTGCAGAGTCTTTGAAGTCTTCATCCACCCACACAGTTGAAAACCCTATCTGAAGTTGGGTGCATAAAAAGATAGTTACCACAATCAACATGTCCAACTCGCAGTTATCTAAGGATCGGAATAAAGGCTGAATAAAAGATAGTTATACGATTTAAGGAAGTCTTTAGCGTTCTTACTTAAATAAGGCCTACAAATCAAAATCTTACAATCTGAAGATAGCAATATCTAAACTTACCTTGAAAGGCTGCCAGAATCGACGACCTTATCAAGTGGTAAATAACTAACTGATAAGCAAAATTTGGTCGGATGAATGAAAGCCTGAAGAATGGAAGCCCAGCATCGTTTGCCCGATCTACGAAAAAGGAGACCCTCTGTACTTCGCAAACTGCAGAGACATACATCTCATCCACTTAGCTTACAAAATCATATCTACCGTAATATCAGAACGCCTGAAACCATTTTCCAATAACCTGATCGGTCATTTTCAGTGTGGTTGTGTGACGCACTGTGATGTGACTCCTCCTTCCTTCAATCGGTCCAAAATTCCGGCTCGCAGAGTCTTCGATTCTCAGCCAGACATCGGACGCAGTAGAGGAAGACCTCGCCTTAAGTGGAGTGCACAAGTAGAAACCGACCTCAACCAACTTGGAGTGCGCAACTGGAGGAAGTTAGCTAAGGACAGGGCTAATTGTAGAGGCATGTTGGTTGACGACCATTTTCATTACGGACAGTAGCACCACTTAAGTAAGTATGTAATCTATAGGCTAGATTGACACCCAGATGAATTGTCAGTACTGGAAGATCGATAAGAAAAAGCACAAATCGAGCATCACGTTCAATGACCGTCAAAATTCATGTTAGGTCGGCACTTCTATCCACATAATTTGGCATCAAAATGAGTCGAAAACGCTTATATGTAAATAAAGGCGTTCATTGGCCTTTAGAAACCTGAAAATCCTCCAACCAAAGCCTCCAAAGGAGCCCTTCAAAATCTTTCAATTCAATTAATTTCCAAAGGCGCCTCCATAAATATCCCCATTTCGGGAACACATTTAGGCGAACCATATCCAAGCCGCATGATTAAATTATAGATGTCCATTCAATCGGCAATGAGAACACAACGACCGTCCTAAAAGGACCAACGACCAACTACTAATCAATCGAAAGTCAGCGAACCTTGATTTTCCAGTCCGCCATGCGTGCGGACGTACGCGCACCATCGCGAGATGCTTCTGAAATTGGATACACTCTCTCAGGGGAATACCATTTATTTAGTGATCAAATGTCCCCAGGGGTCTTCGTCAACATTGGCAGCAGAAGCACCATCAACAACAACATCACCAGCGGCAACATCATTATCAACGAGCGACAATAATGAAGCGAATACGTTTACGAAGCAGACAAATAAAAAAAAAAAACACGGATCAACGTAACAATCTAGGTAAAGCCAGCACGGACCACACCGGCGCGACTGGAATTTGGTCAAATTTGGCATTCCAGCTGCGATTGGCACTGGGAGACGAGCGACGCGACGCGACGCAGAGAGATCATTACTCAAATCCTGCAAAGGATCTGCGTCAATCAGAGCTCAATAAAATGCATTCCGCGCTCCTCTGGGGGATCACAATGAAGTTGTTCGCGCAGATTAAGTGGGATTGGAATTGCAGCAGCGAACTGCGGTGCGCACTCCTGTGTGGCATCCAATCCGACAGAGATGTACCCACTGACATATTCACTCAAACGTCATTCGATTTGTACGTCCCCGTGTTCGGGATTTAATGAAGACCTCTTTCTTGTGGCATTGCGGGATGTCCTCGCTGTGGGCAGCCGCACTTTTTTGCTCTGCGGACGGCGAACTGATGATTTAGGAGGACTACGCGCAACTATGAGCGTCTTTGAGTCCTGTTCGAGAGAAATTATGAACGTCTCTGCGGACGTAACATGGCCGGCCGCCTAATTGGAGGACAACTACGCGCGCATCTCGGATGAATAGTGAGCTGCTCGATTCGTGGAATACGGAGTATTTTTGAAGGGGCAATTTAATTGAATGGTCCCTCTGAGGGCGGGTTCAACGGCCAAAACCAAGACACAGTTCAGCCTAATTGATGCCCTCTAAATGCGAATGCAAAGGACTTGGAATTTCAGGGGCTTAATCCCAGCAATTGACAACCGAACACAAACATATCATAAAGCCACAGAGCGCTGGCAGAGAGATCATCCCAACCACCAATCAGTGGCTGTGCGCTGGGCTGCTTGCGTGCAGCGGTCTAATCATAAGGCCACATCGATTCAGGCCAATCGACGATCAATGTCTATTTGCGGTGTCTGCCTATAGCTCCTGTGGTCGTCGAGGCTGTTTGGACATTAATCGACCAGCCATCAGCCAGCGATCAAGATGACCACGTATATACACCATATACTCAGGTGGCTGTAAACCATGAAAAAGATCGGAATTCTGAAAGATTAACAAAAAACCTAAAACGCAAATTTTGCTGATGCTAAAGTTCCGAATCATTCAATTCATGGCCAAGAACATCAATTAGAGATTTTGTGATCATTTCGGAAATGCAAAACAGGAGGAGGAGGAGGAGTATGGATACCGGACTTCTTCTGCAGATTCTGACGACGGCCAGCAATGGCAACGGCTGCGCAAGACCCGCTGCCGATCTCATGCCTCGTCGAAGGCATCAATTATCAGTTTTTGTGCTGCAGAGGGCATAATATTTGGATGCCGAAAGGAGATCGTCGGTGGTTGAACCTGAATTAAGGATGTGTGCCTGACTTGCGAGAGAGATGAATTAACATGCGACCAGGTGTGGTTTTGGTACAGGTGCTAGGTACACATCGTGTTTCTTTTTTTCCAATGTCTGTTGCTGGTTTTTTTGTGTAGTTCTTCCTTTTATTCCTCTCGGTTCCTCTTTTGTGGAGCAAGAAGGAGAATATTGCGTGCAAGGAAACATGTAATGCAAAGTGATGCGCAAAAAAGGAGTTGAAGCTCTGCCAAAAGCCAACTGTTGGAGGATCATCGCTAATAGAGAGTTGGCGTTTTTTGTCGATAGCATCCCGAGGCGGTGATGTTGGTAATAGTGATCTAGGTGATGGGCAGTATAAGATGTGGCCAAGGAAGCCACTTCATTGCGGTGGTGTACATACTTTGTAAGTAAATGTGGTATCTATCCCTATCACAATCGATGGGGTTATGATGCGGATTGATAGATTATAAGCATCTTACTTAACTGCTCTACCACAGTCCACATTTGGGGGTTTCCCATTGCACATTGATAGATATGGTTTTATGTATTTTGAGGTTAGATTATGTTTTATGAAGGAATCCTTTCCTACAGTGGGAGATCTTTGATTGATGATATGGGAACCCAAAAAGTGGTTCCCAAGATTCCTTCTATCAGTCATCTTTGCCCGTTCTTGGATTCGTCCATCTGTCCATACTTGCTTCTAGTATGTGAGATATCATCGAAATGTTCGTTTGAAAGGCCTTTCGATGCCATTATGTATGGAACATCGTTCAAATGTACACGTCATCTCTGGGTGGTCCAATTTTCCATGACTCTGGCGCAAATCTCGGGCCGAATTTGACCGATGTGATGTGTTTTTTGGCTTATACAGGGCCGCTGTGATTAGTGACTTATTCGCATATACCTGCGAATTCAGAAAAACCTATAAGAAAATGTCTAACGGGGTCAAATCGCACGATCTAGGTGGCCAGTCCACATCACCCCCACGTGAGATGACCATGACATCGAATTACTCTTGCGGAATTTCCAATGTGGAGTGAGCTGTGTAGCACGTAGAGCCGTCCAGGTGAAAACACATGTCGTTGGTGTCCATATCATAAAATTCAGGCAAAAAGAAGCTGGTAACCATCGACCTATAGCGCTCATCAATGACCTGATCAACGTCGTTCTTAAAGAAGTATGGACTGATGACGCCGCAAGACCAAAATCTACACCAGACAGTGATTTTTTCGGAATGCATTGAACGCTATTGGATCTCATGTAGATTTGTACCCTCCAAAATTCGACCATTCTGTTTGTCGACGTACCCATTCATCCAGAAATAGGCCTCATCGCTGAGAATGATTTTTCGATTAAAATTAGGGTCATCTTCCTACTTTTCCAGATCCCATTCAGCGAATACACGTCTATGGTCGTTTACCTTCAGATCCTGGTCAGTGGAAATTTGTACGGATTCAGGCTCAAGTCACGACTTAAATTTCGCAGTTGTGGTCGGCGAAAGGCCGAGTTCTTGTGAGCGACGCGAAATCGACTGCCTCGGATTCTCCTGCACACTTCTTGGACAGCGGTGATGGTTTCGGTAGATCTTGCATTTCGTCGACGTACGGGCGTTGGTTTATCGTTCACTGAACCAGTGGACTTATCCACCGCACTGCGAAAAGTCCTGTCGGTAGAACGATTATTATAATTGTGACCGTAAAATGAGCCAAGAGCGCGGAACGTTGCCCGAACAGAACACCCATTTTGATAAAAACATATTTTTCATTTCAACGTGTTGTTGAACGCTATGTACGTCCATGGTGATTTGGCAAAAAAGACTGAACACTGAATTTGACAAATATAGCTAGCAACTGTCAAAGTTCAGAAGTCCCTTTAAGCCCAATAGAGATCCTAAGCAACATGTCAGTAAAATTGTTTTGTTAATCTCAATTTGTTATTTGTTTCTTAGATGGCTCACTCAAGAGCTCTGCAGACCTAATAGAACTTCGACTGGAACCATTGTAAGTGTTTATATTAAGGAAGCGAACACGAGTTCAGCGATTTTGGCTCTGAAGGTGATGAAAAGAATTTTTTGTTGTGCAGCGCTATCTTCCACTGGAGTCCGTAATTTGTATCCAAAAAGAAAGAATTTCGGAAACAACTGCTGATATAGAGGATGCTCCACTCGTTTATACAACAAATTTCTCTGCTCTAATGGGTATCAACAGACAGACATTGCAGACAATAATTCATAAAAATTGAATTTGTTTTCCTATAAGGTTCAGATTGCTAGCAAACTACAGCAAACCTTCCGACCCCACTTGGAATTTTGTCAGCTTTAAATGGAAGAGGAGGACAAAATCATGCTGAATTGTATTTTTATATCGGTTGAAGCCCAATTCGACTTAAATGGCAATTTTAACAAGCAAAATTGTCGAATTTTAAATGAGTCTAACCCACAAATTATTCACCAGACTGAACTTCATCCAGTTCGAGTTACAGTATGTTGTGCAGTTTCAAGCTACGTCAATTTTCTTAAAAATAAAGTATGGCCGTGCAAATTCCTTTTAATTCTACCTGATGTCAACAAGATGAAGCAAGTTCTCACGTTACCAGGCCTGTTATGGCAGAATTGCAAAATTTCGAATTTCATTTTTTGGTCGTTAACTTTTTTTTCACACAAAATCATTTGATAAAATAGATTCTGAAATACCCTGCGTTCCAATTTTTTTAAAACTCATAAAATAGTAATACACAGTCTAAACGAACATAGAAAACGAATTTTTAAAATAAAAACTGTCAAAATGGTGTCTGGTGTACTAGTACTGAAGATTAGGGCATGTCAGTCGCGGAAGGTTATTCTCTAACTTATACTGCCTAGCGATGTACCCTAGCGATGTACCCGTCGGAGCGTACAATTTTCCGCAACGCATGCTTCATCGGGGATTCAAATTCCATTCGAGGTATGTTCACTACTATTCGTAAATAAATTCCGCGAAGAATTTGTGTTGGAGGAAATCGGAATAAGAATTGCACTTAGCTGTCAAAAATTGCTCGAAAAATGTACCTAAACGCAATTTGCCAGGATGCGTTACAAAATGTCGGAGAAATATTCCGAACTGCTTTTCGGAAGAATATATCGAAGCAAAAGACGTACAAAATCGGAGAATTTTCCGCTCCTCGATAGGGCCTATAATTAGAATCACTGCTCAATTGATCAAAAAGAAATTGCTACAAAGCAATGATCAATGAATTTTTTTTATCGAAATTTCAAGACATATGGAAATCAATCGCTTTATTGATGGAAACGTTCGATAAAATCATCATCTCATGAAATGGTCTTGTCAATTGTCCTACAAGATATTGTGATCGGACACCATTTAATTATTTTCTATGGGAATATGCGAATCGTGTTATTCATGAGACACGGGCCGATATGCTTGAAAAACTGGTTAAAAATGGTCATGAAAATGTTTTTAATGGCAGTAAAATTACCCAATATTATAGGTTTATTAATGTGAGTTTTTACCTTCTGATAAAAGTTAATAAAAATCTACAAAATAATGGTTGGCATAGTTATATATTGACATAACAATCCAGTACGATTTTGCGATCCACATCACCTATTTTTTGAGTTGTAATCTGAAATCCGAAGCACGGCCATTGATTTTTTTTTTAAGTCAGGAAGCTCTTATTGGATCACCCTCTATAACGAATTTATACAAGCTGTCAAAATGGTGTCTGGTGACTAAACGTTGCACAGTGTCGTATTTTGATTTAAAATGGGGACAAAAATCAATTTTGTCAATAACAGGTAGATTACCTTTTTTTTAAGTCGATCTATAAATTGATCACCTCGTTCGCGACACCATCAGTTGCAACTAGCGCTAATTGAATAAGCACGAGTTTGTTTGCGATTTTTAAAAAAGTGTATTTTCTGAGTGTTTTTTTAATCTTTTTTTGCCACAATCACTTTTTGTGAAAAAAATTGAACAAAACCTCAATCAAGGTAGGTACTGTATTTTAAGCTTAATTTATTCATATCGATGAGTTTTAGTATCCACTTAATAAAATTTGCACTTTTTTCGTTGTTTTTTTTTAACAAAAATGTGTGTTTTTGTTTATATTCAACTCCTGGACTCACTCACAGTTTTTACGTCAGAAAAAACAAAGCATTTGAAAAAAAAACCTTTAAAGCGACCCGCACTAATACATTTTTATATTATTCCAGATGACTTTGATTCCACCTTGTCTCTGACCAGAAGACAGCTCCAGGAGTTGGTAAATGAAAGCTCACAAAGACTCCTTGACGAAAAACTGGAAGATTTTGAAAAAAAACAAACATATGGAATGGATATTACAAAGTGTCCCCCAGAGAAAGAAGATGAACTTCATAACATCATAACGGCGTTCAAGGCAATTTATAAAAGACGGTGGCAACTCTCCATTAGTACAGAAAGGCGTTTCTTGGATAAGAATGAAGAGTGGCTTAGCAAAGAAATAACACTATAACCTTTTGGCATACTTCCCGGAAGGGCTAAAGGACGCCCAAGCAAAAAATTCGGGGAATCAAGTGACTTAACAAAGCATCGAAAAAAGGGGACCTTCGAAAGAGTGTCCGTTGATGAACTGACGTGCGTGGCACAGAGCAGTCAAAAAACGGCGGGAAATATTGATTAAGCAAAAGTGATTCAGGATGTGACCAAAACACCAACCAGGGCTATGAAGTTCCGAAAAGCAGCTGCGGCAGTAAACCCCTGAAAACCCAGAAACACACACCTGAAAACGCTATGAGGAAGCTTATTTGATAGTCAATACGAGGTGATTCATCAGGCCAACAAAAATATATATCCGGGCTATTCCTACGTGTATAAAGCTAAATAAGATTGTTATTCACCAAAAAGCGTCAGTGAGACCGTTGCCGAAAAGAAGCTCCAAGATTTAGTGGATCATACGACATCTCGATGGTGTTGGTATTTGGAAGCAGAACTCCAACAGTGCCTTGAGAACAGGGAAACAGAGCTCATACATAAGTGGGGATGCGATAGATCTACTCAAAGCCAATAAAATCAAAAATTTCAAGATGACGATAATAGTGGTGCAAATATATTTTTGAGTTCCTTTGTGCTTCTTCGTCTCAAGTATGAGAGTAAAATTGTATGGCAAAACATCCACTCTTCATCACCAACATGGTACAGACCAATACGTATTCATTATGTAAATGAAAATAACGAATCAATGAATGTTTTTTTTTTCTTTTATAAATTCTGACCTGCCTAAGCAGTAATATACACATCGACCTAAAAGATCTATTGTGCTTGCCGTCAGATGTTTTTTAGGTTAGTAGCGCTTCTACTTTCCTAGTGTAGCAGATAATACTTCAGCCGAAGATTTCCTCAGTTCTTCGGGACTTAAAAATTCCCTGAAGAAAGATTCCCTTCTCATACCGTAAAGGGCCGGGCATTCACATATGATATGCTCGGCTGTTTCGTCTTCTTCTAGACATAGTCTGCACTCCGGTGAGTCGACCAGTTAGGTAGCCTACTTAGTTTTTGATATCGTGCCTGCGAAGATTTAGTATCTTATTGGCATCTGATTTGAAGGGCTGAATAGCTCTTTTGGCCTGTCTTAGGCCTGGGATGTTTCCCCAGTATGAAAAACATTTGTTTTGTTCCCAGTTTTTTATGACCAGATTTATGGCTGATTTGGGGATTGCACAGAAGGGTTCAGGTACAATGAAGGGGGTTTCCGAACCTTTTCTGGCTAGTTCATCAGGTTTTCGTTACCTTCAATTCCCTTATGTCCGGGGACCCACCATGGTCTGGTTTTGTTCCTGGAACCAGCGTTACCAGATAAAATTTTTTAAACCTGCTAAAGCTAGGACGAAAAACTGCAAAACCTGCTAGACGAAAATGTAAAAATATGCTAAAAAAACTGCGATCGATTTTTCCTTGAGAAATACGTTTTTTTAGTTCAAAAAATACATATACAGTTACATTTGTTATTATATAAGATGATAATTTATAAAAGATGAACATTTTTAAATTTTAATATGTACAAAGTTATTAAATTAAATCGTTCGGAATCTTTATAGAGAATTTTTGAATTTATTAAAGTTACCATTTTATTTGTTGGAACAAAGTTATAACAGCCTTCACCTTAAGAAACCCCCTGCTTTACTTGCAAAGCAACATTTTCGTTACTGAAGCGATTACGGTTTTTAGTTTTTAACGAATTTACCTGCAAAAATATTAGGGGTATTCATGCAACATCGAAAAGTTGTTGTAAACGTGATAAAATTACGACGTGATAATTGAACTGTCAAATTTTGTATGGGAAATCCTTTCTAACAATATCGGAATTTTGTCACAGGAATTGGGTGCGTAAACTGAGGTGGTAAATGTTGTAAACTTTTGAATTGCTATTTTGACATTTAATCAGTCACTATCACACAACAAAAGTATGCGCTAAACTGAAACAAATTATCGAGAACGGAAAGACAACAATAAGAACAAAATTCTATCAATAAATAAATTACTAAAATGAGATTAAATTCAGTGGGTTACCGCATTATTTAGTGATGATGTTTTAGGGTCGTTCATGAAACGTCGTCGTAAAGTTATAATCTTTCGCACGTAATAAAATTACGATGTTGCATGAATACCCTTATTGTTTCACAAGCAGTATTAGATGCCAGTAAGCTTAAATATTGCAAATTTAGTTTTTGTTAGATACATAAGCATAATCGCTTTGAAATATAAGGTTGAATTTGTTTACCATAGGAAATTGTAGTCCATAGCATACTGTCCATACTGTCATTCAAACTATTAAAAATAAATTCGTTTGGGACAGAATTTGTTGTTAAATATTCACAATTTTAATGCACTTCATTGTTCTATAATTTGATTGACTCAAGCATGTAACGATAGGCATCTAATGTTTTAATTGTGCAAAATCATATACTTTTCTGTTTCAAAAAAACTCTTGGAATTCTAAAAATTCTCGTTGGCTTTTACTACTTTGAGAAAAGTTTGTTTTGACCAATTGCTCAATGGATTTTGGCAATTTCTTACTGCCATGACTGAAAGCTAGAGCAACCGAGTGACGTGCGTATTTAATAAATACACAATTTGGATTGATTGTCGTTGCCCAAGCAATGCCTATGTAAATAATATAATAACTATCTGCACCCTTTCCATTTGGAAATGCTACACAGTAACATCAATAGGTATCTACCACACCGACACCACACATAAACAGCTGTGTTTACTTTGTTTGCTTTCTGACCCTAACTCTGCGTATTTCTTCTTTGGAATCATTTTTCTTGAAGACGATCGTGTATTCGTGTTTACTGTCGCCCAAACAATTAAATACATGTATAATTTTTATTTGTTTGAAAACTGCCAAAAAATGCTAAAATTTAAGAAAATGCTAAAAAAAACTGCTGCAGGTCATTTTCATGATCAAAAACTGCTAAAATCGCAGGAAACTGCTAAATCTGGTAACGCTGCCTGGAACTGAGTGTTTTGAGGGAATTGAAGCAGTGTAGTACTGATTTGGAGTCAATGATGTGTGAGCTGAGGGCTTTTATAGCTGCTTGACTGTCCGTGAATACATGGATGTTTGCGCCTTTAATACCTGAGTTGTGTATTGGGTTTGCGCATTCTTTTATGGCATGGAGCTCAGCTTGGAATACACTAGGGTTTTTTCCCATAGGTATTGAGATGTTTTTATTTGGTCCATGTATGCCAGCTCCTACCCTTGAGTCCATTTTAGAACTATCTGTATACCACTTTAGGCCGTTTAGGCAGTTTGGTGGGTTGTTGGTACACCATTCTTCTCTTTTTGTGATCTCTATTGAGAATCTTTTGTCGAAGCATAGTGTCTTTGGTAAGCGGTCTGTAACCGCACAGATCATGTCAAGTTCTGGAAGTTCGGATAGAAGGTCAATTAGTTTCAGGTGTTCACTAATGTTTAATTCTTCCGCTTGTGTCAAACTTTCTGAGCTGGGAATTGCCACTTTTTTATATAAATGTGGAGGGGTGTTAGTCCTATTAAGGCTTCTATAGCCACCGTGGGACAGGTACGCATAGCTCCGGTAATGCCCAGACAGGCAAGCCGTTGTATCTTGTTTAGTTTATTTATAGTTGTTTTTTGGGTGACTTTGTTCCAACATTCTATTGAAACGTATGTTATAATGGGCCTGACCATGATCGTGTAGATCCAGTGTGTGGTCTTTGGAGAGATTCCCCAGGTTTTACCATACATGCTTCGGCAAGCCCAGAAAGCTTTGGTTGCTTTTTGAATTTTGTTGTTGATGTGGGAGTTCCAGCTCAGTTGTTTATCGAGGAACACTCCAAGATATTTTACTTCGTTGGAATACTCAATGTGTGTACCATTAATTGAAATTTGGGTAAGATTTAATTTCCTGCTTTTTGTAAAAGGAACGATGATAGCCTTGCTGGGGTTTATAGAAAGACTTTCTTTATTACACCAGTCTATGACTATCTTAAGGGCGTTTTGCAAACGTGTTGTAACCTTGTTTGGTTCTTTGCCCTTTATTATGATGACTAGGTCATCGGCGTAGCCAATTGTATTGAAACCTGCATTACTTAGGTCTTGAAGTAGGTTATCGATAACCAGAGACCATATTAGGGGTGAGAGTACTCCTCCCTGAGGGCAGCCTGTAACGGCTGTTACTGTTACTGAGGTCTGTGCTGATGAAGCAGTTATTTTCCGACTTTCAAGCATCGCTTTGATCCATTTGATGGTGGGATGATCTATTCTTCTATGAGTCAAATCATTTGATATGGAGTCATATCCAGTGTTGTCAAAAGCACCCTCTATGTCTAGGAAGGCACATAAAGCTACTTCTTTGTTTTCGTATGCACTTTTAGGACGGCATGAAACGAGTATATTCCAAACCGGCTTCTTTTGACATCAGACCTTTGTCTCAGTAGTTTAAAGGGGAATCTCGAATTTTCGATTGTATATAACAATTTTGATGTTGATGTTGATGATTGTAATAAAATAATAAAATAATAAAATAATAAAATAATAAACTAATAAAATAATAAAATAATAAAATAATAAAATAATAAAATAATAAAATAATAAAATAATAAACTAATAAAATAATAAAATAATAAAATAATAAAATAATAAAATAATAAAATAATAAAATAATAAAATAATAAAATAATAAAATAATAAAATAATAAAATAATAAAATAATAAAATAATAAAATAATAAAATAATAAAATAATAAAATAATAAAATAATAAAATAATAAAATAATAAAATAATAAAATAATAAAATAATAAAATAATAAAATAATAAAATAATAAAATAATAAAATAATAAAATATTAAAATATTAAAATAATAAAATAATAAAATAATACATTTTATCGTATAATTATATTGACAAAAAATTGTCCTTTAAAATGCAAAATTTTATAAAAAAAAATCAATTTAAAAACGAACAATTTCAACTTTAAAACTTAATTTCTCAAAAACTATTTAATATAACATATTGAATAAAAAACGTAACTAAGAACAAAATATTAGCTTTCAAAAAAGTTATACCACAGTGTTGTGCTTATTTTTTTATTTTTAAATATGTTTTTTGTTCTCCCCGCGAATCGGTAAGGGCACTTAATAGCGCCAATACACCACACATGCATGCATGCGCAATCTTAAGCATGCACAATCAGGCTTCCTCCACACACTATTCATGCAAAACGCGCAGTAATCATTCGTGTGTTAATCGCTGACTGAGGCAGGTCGTCATTATTAATGTAAAAATGTACTCTCCGAGCGATGCGATGTTGTTCTCATAACTGCGCAATTTTGCACACACACCAGACATTCTTGCATGCGCAAACAAGAAAATATCAAAATGTTTTGAAATAACTCATGCCGCATGCACAACCACACAGTTAGCACCAGTAATGTTGTTTGTCTCAATTTGCATGCGCAATCACTAGATTGCCGGCATGAGTGGTGTGTGAACGCTATAAGTGGGTTTTACTGTAACAACATTTACTTACTTACTTATCGGGCTCCCGACCCGTGAAGAGTCTCTGCCTGAGACACTGCATCCTCTACGATCCCGGGTTCGCTGCCTCCAGTTGCCTAGACCAAAGCTTTGGCATCCGCGATGGCTTGGTCTTTGAAACGGACGTTCGGTCTATCATGCCTTCTCGAACCTGGCGGCTGGGATTCGAAGATCCTCTTTGCTGGAGCATTATTGCCCATTCGCTCGATATGGCAGTGTAGTCGACGTGTTTTAGCTTTTTGGACTTTCTTCCAAAAACCGTTTGTGTACCATACTCCATAGCATATGCAGGAGAAAAACGATGTTTTTTGTCAAACAACAAAAGATTCTGATAAACTGTTTGAACAATATGTTGTGACAGTGTCATTTTCTATATTATAGGCCCATAAAGCCCACTTTTTGGAGGTATTAGTTTTAAGGATGGGATGGGATAGGGTATTCAACGCACAGCGGATTGTAGCCCTTCTATGTTTTTTTCATTCGAATTTTGTCCAAAACTTAAACTTGTCAACAAGAAAACTTAAGTAAACTTATTTTGTTGCTTACATTTTGTGAACTTACAAATATTTCCGCGACGAATAAATGTCGGAATCCATCGGAGAGAAATTGAAGTGTAGCTGTCAAAAACAGATAAAAATCATATGAGAAGGCTACAATCCGCTGTGCGGATCGTTGAATACCCTATCCCATCCATCTGTAAAACTAAAATCCCCAAAAAAGTGGACATGGCTAAAAACACGATGTGGATAAAATAGAAAAAATGATATAGTGACAACCAATTCTTTAGACTGCCTATAAAACACTTTTACGGTTATACAAAAGGGAAGGTATTCTCCTGCATATGTTATGGGGAAGTGTATAAAAATTGTTTTTATATAAAAACGCCCCCAAATAGTGGGGGTGGGTTAAAATGATATATATACGAAATGTTCATATTAATATTATTAATGATTCTGCATCAAAAAATTGTTCGAAAAATTTAAAATTTGACCGAAAACAGTTTTTTATTGAAAACGCCCCCAAAAAGTGGGCGTGGCAAAAAAACTTTATATAGACGTAATATAGATATTAAAATTGTCTAAATATGTTGTTCGGAAACTTTTTTAAAATTCCTATAGTGCTTACACACCGAATCATAAACTGAGTTTTTGGCAAAAAGTTTACGTAAACCACTGGATGCTTTCACACCGACTCTGACCAGGTTTCGTTTGACATTTCAATCAGCTGTGAATTGTGATACTAGCTGCAACATTTGTGTGTGAAAATACGTGTGCAACACGTGTAGAATGTATGAAAAGGTGTGTTCTTTCCAACAACCTTCAACAAGATGACGTCTGCGAAGTGATTATGAGAAGGTTACATCGTAACCTACTAGGTTTTGAGAACTGACAATGTATGGGAGAACTCGGTTTTCGATGAAGGTTTCAGGTGTTTTTGCGAAAACTCAGTTTTCGGTTCGGTGTGAATGCACTATTACGGTTTGGCCAAAAAGTGAGTTTTTCTTAAAAGGGGGCGTGCAGTGGGTGGGTTTCAAAACTTTTTACACTTGTTGTGAAGGCACGGACGAGGATCCTACATACCAAATTTAATTATCCTAGCTCAAAATTTAAGGCCTAAAAATCGGTGACGTACAGACGGACGGACGGATGGAATAGGGTATAAAAATGCAACCCATCGCAATGAAGCGTAGACTGCCGATGTGCCTTGCGCTTTGTCGGAGAAAAGTTCCGACTTCCGAACAACAGATCGGAACGATTACCAGAAACAAAATTCTCCGATTCGTACAAAATTGGAGAATTTTACTTTCGCAACGGATACCATCATAGGCCCGAATGAATCGGTATTTAAATGCTTACCTTAAGCTCCAAAAGAAGTTGCGAACCCTTGTTATAGGTACATAAGAGGTCAGGAATGTTTGCTATCCAAAAACAACCAGTAGAGGGCCAAACTAAAAGAACCTGAATAAAATAATTTGTACTAAAACTCACTTCCCAAGAATGTTCAACTCATCTAGCTGAAATTTAAAAAAAATTAAAAAAGCATTTAAATATTTTTTTTAATAATTTATAGTTTTTATTGAATTTTTGTTTTTTTTTTTGTAATTATTTGATTTTTTTTGTAACATATTCTATTTTTGGCAGTGTTTTCATCTCTTTTTTTTGACAATTATGTATTTCTATTTTATAAATTTGCATCAGCGACATTTTGTGTTTTGCAACGAAAGGGGTTCATTTTTTTACATTTAATACAAATTTTTCATTTTAATTTTGTGGAACAAAAAATTTATTGATAATTGAGTGGACATATATACGTAGTTTTACTGTTTGTTTTTTTTTTTTTTTTTGTCTAATACATTTACATAAAAATTCATTTTTTTCTTTGGTTTTTTTTATACTTCTTGCTATTTTATTTAATATTACTTTTTTTTCTTGTATGAACAAATAAACAAAAAACAAACAAAAGAAAATAATAATAAACGGAAAATATTCGTTGTATTCTCTTTCTTTTTTTTAAATATCTTCAACTGATTGTATTCAATTTGAATTAACAAAACAAATAATAAAAAAAAAATAAATAAATAATGTTAATAATAATAATAATACTCTTTTGTGTTTCATTAATTTCGTAAGCCTTTTTTTTTAAGAGTGTGAGTCTGAGTTTTGTTTTTTTATAAAGTAGGATATTTGGCGGCTTTTCTTTTCATTTAAATTAATTGATTCTTTTAATTTAATAATAGTTATCAACAACCTTAAACTTAGTAGATATTGTATTTAGTTATAATGATATTTGTTTTCTTTTATTACAATTATTACTTTGCTAAGTATTTTTATTTTTCTTTGTTTAATAATAATAATATTGAATTGTCGACTAGTTTTAAGTGATTATTAATCTTTTTTTTTTTCTGCGTAGGATTTTTATTTTATTTTTTAGTTTCGGTTTCTATTTTTTTACGGTTTGTTGTGGATTTCTTGAAAATCAGAAATTCAGCGAAATATTCGCACGAACTAGTGTTTTCATGTGAGAAAAACTGTTTAGATGAGAGGGGTTACTTTCAACCAGCAGTAGACTAAGCGTCTACACAGGGAAAGTATCCAAATTTTAGGGGGAAGGGGATTTTTGTTGTTTTATGCGCATTTTCGAAAAAGGAAAGACGAAGAGGAGAAGAATAAATAAACTATTTCACTTTTTACACACTTTTTCATTTGATTTTATATTTACACAAATTGGTAGTTTTATAAATATTTTCATTTTTGGATTTAAACTTTTTGAGTTTTTTTTTTTATATTTTATTTTACTTACTTATGTTTTTTTGTTATTTTATACAAATCAGTCTTTGGTAATATCACAACAGTTTGTTTCACGTTTTGGGATCAATTTCATAATTAATTATTAATTGAATGACTTATAAATAAAGAAAAAAAAATTATATAACATATATTCACATTAAAAAAAAAAAACAAAACAAAAATATATTATATATTTTTTTTTTAGTTTTACAGGATAAAACATTTAACTTGCGAGTGTTTTTCTTTGTTAATCGGTTAGATTTTGAGAATGTTCATTTTTTTTGTAATTTTCTCAAAACAGGAAAAATAAATAGAAAGGGTTAAACAAAAACAATAATGGATTTCAGTTAATTGAAAGAAAAACAAAAATAAATGTTAATTCTATAAGGAAAATAATTTAATTGTATTTAATAATATTATGTTTTTTGTTTTTACGAAACACCCAAATCATGAAGCAAATGTTGTTTCATTACTTCACCCTCTTCTTCGAGTATTTGCGCAGTCACTGTATTGATTAGATTGAATACAATCGCGAATATTGTAAATGCAGTATAAACACCTAACGCTAACCACCACATGAGATTCTCATGGGTCTTATGTTCGAAATTTTTTAATACTAATAAACCTATTGTTAGACCAGCTAATGCTCCTGTAATGTGTGCTATATATGATACAGCGGGCGCTGTATTCGGTTCATTTACATATTGGGAATATAGTGCATAACCCAGGTCGCATGATACTGTAATGACAAGAAGAAGATAAATTGAAATTAGTAAAATTTTTAAGAGAAAATTTTAAATTTTTTTTAATAAATGTAAAAGTTGGCAACCCTGTTTATGAAAATGGTTGTTTTTGAAAGAAATTTAGATGCACAAACGATTTTTTTGTGACCATCCATCACAAAACTTTCCATTTAAGCAAATTTGTCAAAATTACACATTCAGTGTTGCCAATGTATTATTTTTTTCATTTTTTGAAACTTACCAAATATCAATACCGATGCCAACTTGGATACAGCATACTTCATTTCACCAAAATTCAGCATTAAATTCGCTAAATGTGCGGCCAACAGCGCATACACTCCACCGCTAGCACCAACCAGATACACCTCCGAATCAACAACGCTCGTACCCAGCGAGCCGGCAAACACTCCCGCTAAATATATACACGCAATCCGCGCCGAACCGTGTACAACTTCCAGTGGCAAACCGAACAGCATTTGCACAACGACATTGAAGCCCAAATGGAACCAATTCGCATGCAACACCATATATGATACAAATCGCCATATCTCCTGACGACGATCCGGTCGATAGATTAGCACCGAATCCGATGATATTGGACTATTCAGTTCGGGTTGGAAATCCACTGTCATGTAGTCGTAAAGAAAGACACCAATCTGCAAATACAACAAAAAAAAAAACAAATTCAATTAAAAATTTATAAATAAACTCAAGCGGCATTAATAAATCTTTTGAAATGTCATGGCGTGCACATTCTGAACCAGAGATGAGGGTGTGTTCTACGCAAGGACGAGCATGCATATTCTACATCGTCTGGGCAATGTCTCCCCACTGACAGCGTGCAGAAAATATGCAAGATGAAAGGAGTCGAAGTATAAAGACGGCACACACCGATGTGGGTGGGTGTTCCTTGGGTGGTGCTAGACAAGCCCCAAAGGTACTAAAATGCAACACAAAGTTTAATCAATCTAATGCAAAGTGCCCCTCACTAGAAAGCAATTTTGTTCAGTCGTCTTCTCACTCCTTGAGGAGGAAGTGTCTCCAGAGGTCTGTCTATTCCCTTCCCCCTTTAGATAATGGGTTTGTTTTGCTTTCTTTTTGTTCCCCGCCTTCTCCGATTATTTCAAGACAGAAAAATACTACAAGCATATACTCGCAAGTACTACCACCCCAAAACGTACCCCACTGCCGAAGCAGCGCAAGTTGAAAGTTTTCAAATTGTTGTTGCTGTGGTTTTGCTTTTCCAAGCCATAAGTGTGCGTCTATAGCAATGCCAGACAGATTCTTCGATGGGGTGGTCAGTAAAATGAGGTTTTCCTGGTTGGGTTAGGGGAGGGCGAAATGGATGAGGATTGATAGTTTATTGCCCCTCTCTCTACATAAAAGTTTTATAGTAATGAATGACTCGGCGTCTTGCTGGGAATATTAAATTTGTTTCGTCTGAGTGATGGGAGAAGTATTTTTTTTTGAAGTGGCTTTTAGGGGTTGGTTGACAACAATATTATGTTGATGGATACTTGAGATACTGTGCCCAAAGTGGCAGTCAAGTTGTTATCGTTTGATCGGGAAATTTAGCAATTTTGTGAAGAAAATTAATAGAACTGGCCCTAGATGGGAATCTGGTGGTACCACAGATAGTTTGGATAATCGTTATCGGATTTGAAAGAAAGTGTGCAACTTTTAATTTATTGTCGATGGGAGATGATCCCACAAACTGAAGGAATGTCGTTTATTCTCTTAATTGGCACAACATTGCAGGAATATCGATGCCATCAGCAATTTTATCATAGAAATGTAGATCAATGATAGTTGTTTCATTGGGTCATAAACCGAAAAGTTTTTTTGGGATGCAAACCAAGGAAATATTTCAAATTCGACTGAGGTTAATGTTTTTTTTGACAAAAGGTGTGTTCGTTGGCAACTTTTCTATAGGTAGTATGTTGATCAACGAGTTGCTCTTTCAATTGGACTTGAACCCAAAAGTTAGATGGGATATAAACCCAGGAAATATTTCTAATTCGATTGAAGCAAATTAGGGCGTTGTTTCAACGTTTGTATGCGAACCAAAGTGGATCAACGATTTGCTCTTTCAATTGAAGTTGAACCTACAAATTCGTTGGGATATTAACCCAGGTTGATGTTTTTTTTTTTATTTAATAAAACATTGATAGACTGAGGGTGCTTTTGTAACCTTTCTGTTCAAAAAGTTGAACCCACAAATTCATTGAAATCCAAACCCTATGAAAAGTCATTCCTATAAGAGTGTCCTGCTGAAGATACTGATATCCTAACCTCTTTTTCAATTTCAAATAAAAAAAAAAGTGTAAAACTCACCTCAAGTAGTGATATCATTATCACGAATAGGGGCGGCGGACAGCACCTATCATAGTCGGCATGGTATTTCTTCTCCTCCTCCGTCGTGTAGGTGATTGCGTTCTCCACATAGGTGCTGTCATCTGATGGAATGTCTATAACAGTCGATTGGTGATGCTGATGATGATGATGGTGATGTTCTTCTTCTAGCGATGGTAGTTGCTGCTGCTCTGACCTCTCTTGTTCTTGTTGAATCATTCTTAGTCTCTTTTTGAGTGTAATGCAGTGATTCACTCAGGAATTATGTACCACAAGTACATAAGTTCCAAAAGCTCACAAGCACTCGATTTTCAATTAAACATGGAAAATGGAAAACATCAATCTCAGCTGATGTTGATATTGATGTCCTTCTTTATAAATTAAGTCTTTTCTTATTTTATGCACTCTAAATTTAATGCGGTGCAGTCTTGTTACTAGACAAAGTTCTCATTCCCGCTTGTCGAATTGCAAACACAAACACACACAGAAATTCGTTGGAGAATGTTGTTGTCAGTCAATTTGGATGGGGATTTCCTTTTTCTTGTACTCTTGCCAGACGCCAGCACTTTACTCTAGACGTTCCTGCTGCTGCTGGTAATGATGATACTCGGTGTCGTGGATGTCGTTGTCGAGTAATTAGACATTGAAGCTTGTGCGCTCTGTGTGTTTCTCCAGAAGATGTGCAATCTGCAAAAAAAAAAACAAGAAGAAAATTCCAATTTTAGAAAATCGAGTCCAAGGTTAATTTCCATAAAATCGACGAAAAGTATTCCCCCAGAGTTGCAAATGTGTTTGTGGTAGATGGTAACTAAAATAGACCATGCCTTGAGAAGGGATAAAATGTGCGCCACTTGGAGGACACACAGACTAGAGGTAGAGAATTTCTTCGCCTTGACGCCACCATTCATCATGAATGAATGAAATAAAGTTTTTCCTCGTCTTTGGCTTGTTTGGCAGTCTCATTATGTACCCTCCCTTGAATCACCCCACTCCCTTTCAAACGTACACAAAAAGACGTAGGAAGGAAGAAAAAAAAAACTGCCGCAGAATTTTCCTTCTTGTCGTCGGGACATTTGCCAACCCGACACAGAGTCTCCTCTCTTTTTCAGAATCCTTTTTCGACAAAACTTATGCGCCATACAGTGGTAGTTAGTAAAAAAGGGAAGTGGAATGTGTTCCACATGCACACACGCTTCACACAATCCATTGGCAACTAGACCTGATAGAGAAAACTATTTTCATGTCTAGACCTTGGCTATGTGGCGCGAGCTGTTTTCTTCATTTTTTTTTGTAATTTCTTTGCTCGTTTTATTACCTTCTACCAACACAGCCCCATATATGGGGTGTCGTCTCCTTTTCATATAGCACGTCTTTTTGGCAACAGGAAACGGGTAAGCACACGCCTTGGCAATGCACACAAACGGGTTTTTTTTTTTTTTTTTTTTGTTAAGGGTGAAACATTTGCAATTTAAATTATAAAAACAAAAAAAAATGGCAGAATCCACACCACATATCCACTCAAAGAGACACAAACATATGGCCAGGCCAAGGTATACACACATCATCATCAATTAAAAAGAATACCATACCAAGGAAGAGAAGAACGAAACAAATAAACAAATGAGTTGCTACACAAAAGGTACAACGAAAAGGGGGCGCGCAAAATATTAACAAAAAAAAAAAACCCACCGACAGGACCTTTGTTGGTGGCATAAGTCGTCGTCCATGGCGATATATGTCGGTTTGATGATGGCAATAATGATTAAGTTTCCACTGGCTCTGTGGCACACACCCCCGGCAATTCAAATTATTTTCGTATGGAGAAAAAAACGAACGGGAAAACAGATTGACTCTGGAAAGTGGTATGAGGAGGAGAAAAACCAACAACAAACAAAGTGTGTTCAGGACATACCAACCACAGACGGATGGACGCTTTTTTTCTGTCTTGTGTTTTGTCAACCCCTTTTTTCGGACTTACGTGCTGGCTATCGTGATATCGTGCACACGTTTGGGTATAAAACACAACTACACCTGTGTACTTAGGGGTGGCAAATGAGCTCGTAATGGGTGCCGTATGCACGAACGAGGGCTGCAAATATACGTGAAAGGCTACAATTTTTGACAGGTGCACTTTGTTGGGGGTTCCTTTAAAAAATTGGTATTTTTTTGTAACCTTTCAGACAACCACTAACCACGACAGGATGACGGTATAACGTTAAGGGAGAGTTGTTAGCAACTTTTCTATATAAAGATTTGTCGATTAATGATTTTTTTTGTTCAGTGGGAGTTGAACCTAGGATTTAGATGGAATACAAACCGAGGGAAGGCCTCTTCATCGGAACAGCATTACGTTAACATCGATGTCGTCAGCAACGCATTTTAGGAACGTGAATCAATGATTGTTGTTTCAATGGAAGTTGTGCTTAAAAATTCGATGGGATACAAACCCAGGAAATATTTCAAATTCGGTTGAAGTTGGTATTCTTTTAACACAATATTGACAGAGTGAGGTGTTGTTCCAACTTTTCCATTTGAACGAAAGTGAATCAAAGATTAACTCATCCATAGGAGTTGAACCCGGAAATTCGGTGGGATACAAACCGATGAAATATTTCAAATTCGACTAAAGTTGATGTTGTTTCAACAAACCATGTTAGAATGTGGGTGTTGTTCTAACTTTCTATACAAACCAAAGCGGATCAATGATTTCCTCTTTCAATAGGAGTGGAACCCATGAAATTTTGAAAATTTTCGATAGAAGGAGCTTCATAAACCACAGAGGTTATTGATATTTCTCTTTTAAAGTGTGTTGAACCTACAAAATATTGCATGAGATGCAAACCAACACACATCCAAGTGTCATTAAATGTTAATTGAATCCCTCCAAGCGCCATTTACCCAACCATTGATATATAAATTCCGAAAACGCTTGTCATCTCCACTTAGCACGCGGTGCTAATAAATCGCTCCAAGTGGAACACAAATGTCAATCACCGCTGCGAGTTTCCCCAAAATTTCCACACGCCTTCATGGTTTATTTGTATACACATCCCAAAAACTCTCAAACAGTTGACACATATATAACACAGTTCCTCCTTTCAAGCCTGCAAGAATAAAAATTTCCCTTTGTTCATCCCTTGGGCTATGTTGGACCCTCATTTACATTTTCGACTGTCTGTCTGGTTTTATGTCTACCGACGAAGTGCGGTTTTTTTTTCCTCATTTTTATTTTTATTATCTTACACGACCACAGGGGGGAACAAGTCAAAGAAGACGAACCAGGTCCACAAAAAAAATGCGCACATAAACAAAAATCGCGTTCTGTCTCTGCCTCTGCAGTTCAGCTTTTTCTTGGAGACCCACGAAAAGATTCGTTTCGGATACCGCGCGCATTCACCGGCGATATATTCATTACAACATTTATTATCTATTTTTGTTTTTATTTAAAAATATCCCTCCCCAAACAAGATAAACTTTGGTATTTTATTTTTTTCATTGAAATTGAGTGTGGGTTTGTGTCACAAAAAACCACATCAATGGGGGGGACTGACACATATAAAGTTACCACCCCTCCGATGAGAGTTTGGAGTAATAGTGGAATTTACCGTCCAGACATCTGTTCCCAAATGTCCTTTTCAGTTGAAGTAATTTCAAGGATGACGACACAAAAAAAAAAGTCATACTCATCCATCTTGAATGGGTCGCCGGCCTACACCAAGCGTAGAAAGTTGTGATTCTATGGATTGGGGGACGGTTGGATTGGATAAACAAACTCGATATGCCTCAAATAAGGCCTAGAAAAACCCAACCCACATTAGCATAAATCACTTTGCACATGTCCTTAGCATAATCGATGGATGTCATGGTGAAAATGGTTAAACAATTATTTGGATGCACATGCTCACATGGAGGGCGGTGAATAAGGTCATGTTTGGCTGGCTTCAAAATGGTGTTTAAAGAATTTCTTGAATTGCAATTATCCATCACAAGTTGAGGAACCAAAAGGTTGTTAACCAGGTCATTATCTATGAATTATTCAAAAGCGAGAAAAAAAATTGGAAACCCCAAGTTTCCCACATAAAATTATGTCGTCTCGTGCGTGAATGCTTTCTCACATCAATTCCTTTCGCTATTTCTATGAACACCATGCCTTGAGGAGAAGAAAAAGCCCCCAACGAGTTGAACCATTTCAACTGCATCTGATACAATGGCACGGATTGACTTGCTAGACATTAAGGTGCCACCAAAGAAAAACCAAATAAACGTTCTTCAAGCTTTTCTTTAGAAGATAGATACAAAAAAAACGAAACTAGTGTACAAGTAGAAACTTTGTAAAGACGCTACAACAATTCGTTGCGGGTCAGTAATTATTACAATTTTTTCTTCCAGATGTATCTTTTCTCCTCGGTATGCGCTACAATTGGTGATAATGTACAAAGAAGGTTTTCCGTCGACTGGATGAAGAGCGAAATTGAGCGCATTGAGCCAATGCGAATTTTAGAGCGCGTACAAATCAAAAACTTGACGCTTTCTTCTTTTTTTTTTTGTATCTCAACTGTGTTTCTGTGAATTTCTATTGTGCAGACATTATGATGTGTCAGTGCAGTCAGTGACAGTTTGGATGGCTTTCTTTTGATCATTTTGTTTCTTCACCTTTTTTTTTGAACCAATTTCTGAGAAATATCTTTAATCATTTAGCGGTGATAATTGAGAGGAGATTTGAATTTGTAACGCGCTAGTCCACAACGGTGCGTAATGTGTACGACAGTTGTGAAACGGACGTGCCTTATGCAAGAAGCTATTTGCCGATCATCCCCACGTAGCGTCGTAAAAGATCAATAGGCTAATCGAATCGAGATACAATTACCGATTATTGGATGCCAATGTCAATTTGATCATGGATAATCCATTGATAAGCCCGTTCTACGTTTACAGTTCTAAAGTAGCCATTTCTCACCTTGAGAATGTATCTATAACGTTCCACTTGATCCATGGCAGTTTTCAGTGTGTGTGCTCGCGCGCTGAGCACTTGATCGTAATGAGATCTTGTTATAGATGCAATTATGTTGGGTTTATGTGAGGCGAACTCTTTGCGGCGTGAGAACCAATTTGAATGCAATCAGATACAGAAACAGTTTGATGGTGGTCCAGGTTTATTTTGTTTTGTTGTTCTTTTCAAGAGTCAACGACGAAGATGAGGACGACAACGACAGCGCGAATGTACTTGACTGTGAATAATATATCAATTAGAGACGATCGCGTTCGGGCATATGCCTCTATGTATCTGGATGTGGATCTCGCCCACACTCGACTGGGTGAAAATGTTGTTTTACTGTTACTACCAAATAATAATGATTATGATTTCATTTCATTCGTTTTGGTAGAGACGGCGACAATGGAGATGGATATTATGACACACCTTAGGCGGCGCATTGGAGGTCTTTTTTTTTTCTTCTTCATATTCTGAAGGAGAGATTTCAAAGATACAGAATGTATCCCACTCATGTTGGGTTTTTGTTTCTGTATCTCTGGGTATATGGCGTACGCATGATCACCTGCTTGGTTGGATATAAAAAAATGACTCTATGTCTTGGATGTATGTGCTCGAGGAGGGCGCGTATAAGGAACGAATATTTCGCGTCCAAACGCAATATGCCACTCTTGACTATTCTTTTTCTTGTTCCCTGCTCATGTGTCGTGTTGTACCTATACCTAACCTACAATGTGCCCTGTTCCGTTTTGTGTTGTTGTTTTTTTCTTGTATTTTGTTATTTCCGTGTGAATTTCCGCTTTCCAGTCCCTTCAGCGGGTAATGTACCTGCCTGACTACCTAGTATACCACCAGACTATAGCCACCTTTGCCCATTTCCTCATGTCCATATATTCTCCGTCTTGTACAAAACTATAACCATTCATCCGTAACATGAGTAGACTTCTAATGGGGTGTGCATGATGAGCAAATGTTGTTCTCTTTCACACTCTAATCACAATTTAAAAAAAAAAAAAACTCCTAGTGGAATTATGTTACGTGTATTAAGTGTTTCGCTCTGCAAAGTACGGATAGATACTCGCACTCGAAAGCGCGGATAACTTAATAAACCATATTAAGTGAACAGTTAACTCAATTATATCTACAGCGGTGTGGGTATTGTGTGTGTTGCCTGGGGTTATGCACACCCCACCGCCTGTATATTGATTCTTCAATTTCATCTTCATTATGCATATTTTATCTATAGTTAGAAAAATGTATTTTTTTCTCTTAAATGGGGGGAGGGCCAACCAAAAAGCGAAAGGATAAAGATATTTTAGCGTGAAGCTATTCGCAGATAGACGTCCTAACGATAGATAGATAAAAGAGCGCGGGTGTATAAAAATAGAGAATATAATGAACATTGTCATCGCTGCAGGGCAAAGACAATTTCCACGATGCGGCGAGAAAATTTTCGCAAATTATTATGAATTTTCTTTCCTTTTCGTTTGCGAATTTACTGCTTAAAATATGTAAATTTCTGCTCAGAAAGTTAGGGGCGAAATGGGAAACGTTGAGGAGGAAAAAGGGTTGTCAAGAGGGAGAGGGTGATTTTTTTGTACTTTTATTTCTGTGGACAGTTGTAGTTGGGTATTTTTTTGGAACTACTCGACATGTGACAAGTCGAAAATGTTGTAGACTGGTGTGGAATTAATGGAGTGCCGCAGGAGTTACATCTTGTTGGCGTTTATTTTTTTCCATTTTAACTCATTTTTGAAGAAAGAAGGAATGATGTTCTGAATGGCGGTTAAATGGTGCCGTTTACATAATTCTTATATCTAAAACGTGCTTTTAACGTTTAAAAACATATAGACAGTTTTTTTTACAATTTTCTAATTAAAATCATGTTTACAGATCACAAAATAAAATATGAAAAAGTATCTGTAAACCTTGTAATGTATCTAAAGTTCGAAAAATTTGAAATTCTTGACAATGATGGATGTAGTTAGCAGCACAATTTTGGTGACAATACGTTCAGCGAATTTTAACTGATGAAATCGTTCCCTGAAGACATTTGAAAGGTCTCACAGTCGAGGGGAACCTGAAAATTTTGAGAATCAAAATTGTCCCAAACTAATTAGTCTGACTTTGAAATCCTCAATTTCACGGAACCACCGCATTTTTATACAAATTGTTGAATTATAGAAAAAGTATCTATAAACTTTAAATGGTATCTAAAGGTAGAAATGTTTGAAATTCATGAGATTAATGGGTACTATAGTACCTCAATTTCCCTATTAAAACTTATAAAAAAGTCTGAACTGCAATTGCTGACTTAAAGCATTCGGGAAGTCCCAAAGTCGAGGAACCAAATTTTGAAAATCAAAACTGTCGCTATTCCGACTTTAAATGACTGAATTTCACTAAATCAATGCATTTTTAGGCAAATCGCTTTATTATACAAAAAGTATCTCTAAATTTTTGAAGGTATCTACAGGTCGAAATGTGTAAAATTCGTAAAATTGATAGCTGGTTATAGTAGCAACATTTTGTTAAGAACACTTCTAACAGCTAAAATCGATCACTTGGGGCATTGAAAGGTTCCAAAGTCAGTCGAAGACTTACTAGGTAAATACTTTAAAAATCAAAATCGCCCCATTAAAATCGGACTTTGACAGACATAACTCTGCCAAAATCATTGCATTTATACGCAGATCCTTTCAATGACTAGCCCCACTGCGTTACCTGCAACGTCTCAACTATAGGTATCGTACATTTTCCATACCATCACCTCTTGTTTGGTACCAATTTCCAGTGAATTTATGATTAATATTCGTCAAGTGACTCTGTACACCCAAAATCGAATGACTTCCACTATTATCAACATTCCTCTACAAGAGACCCAGGAAGGGGCAGGTCGTCGCAGGTTTGTCAAATCACTTTGTGGATTTTCCAAAAACCCATAATCAATGACAAATTCGTAAAACTCACATGGCCATAAAAACTATCTTTTCCCCCCCCCCTCTCTTCGCTGGTCTTTGCGGCGTGATCGGAATCTGACTAACCGACCACCTTTTGTTTTTTTTTTATCTTTTGTTTTACGTCATCACTACACTGAGCAGATACCATGCGGCATAATGTTGGTTTTGTTGTGCCAACATAATTGCACACACCACCTGGCGAACAGAAATTGATTGTAACTGCCCTTGCCGATAAACAAAAAATGGTGCACAACTTATTGTCATAGTCGTATGTCGTACCAACAAAACGATGACTCTGAGTGTCACTAAACTCTGAAAGGACAGCACACACACTCACCTTGCAAAAATTGTATCTTCTCCTCAATCAATTCCTTTCGATGATGATGATGTTTGATGATGAAATACACACAAGTTGTGAAAGAGAAAAATCCGTTAGTTTAGTTTTTTTTGTGTATGTTGCACAGACGACAGAACCCGAATGAAACAAAATAACAGAATTTGTCGTGTGCAGCGGTGACGGCGGCGGCGGCAGCGGCAACAGCAGTTGTAGTAAAGTGTAATCCAAAAATATTTCACACAAACACAGAAAATAAATAAATTGTTGTCACTATTATTTTTTTTTTTTTTAGTCGTCGGCACTTGTTTCAGTTTAGAATTTATTCGAATTTGCTTTTGATAGATTTTTTTTTATTTGCACAGATAATTCAAAAAATTAAAATTTTTTGCACTTTTTGTCGATCACAAAATCACGCATGAGATAAATAACCGATTGGAGGAGGAATGGATTTACGATAGAAATTTTTATTTTTCTTGGAAATATCCTTTTTTTTTAGTCGAGAGTATACACGAGCATATAAAGTGTATATCCTTCCTCTGCAACGAACCGTTCGCAACTGAATGTGAGCTGCTGTCGCACGAATTGTTTTATAGAACACCTCCTCCGGCAGGCGATTCTTTTGCTTCTAGCGGTGGTCGTTCGTTGCTGAGTGTGTGCGGCGACGGCAGTGTCTGCATTTTCTTGTTTCGTTGAGCGAACGAACGGAACGGGGCAGCAAATGCCATCGGCAATGTGTGCCGTTCTTTCATTCTGTCTTTTCGTTGGCATTCGTTTTGGAAGAGAGTGCGCAGTGTATTCGTATACGGGGCGATGAGTGTGTGTGAGTTCGAAATGTTTCATTGGCGTAGTGGAAAATCTCTCTTGAGGTTGAGATACTCTTTGATTCACTGTCGTATGAGTCATTACACATTTTCACCTTGGCCGAGGCTGTCGCTATCGCTGGCTATATTTGCTTTTGCCGTGTGATTTGATAATGAGCGGCGCTGCGTGCTGGACGGACCTGCCTGTCGTTGCCTTGGATGCAGCAGCAGAGGCGAACGAAACATCTGTTGGATGGAATGGAATATCAAAGAAGACAGTTTTAATGAATGAATAAAAAAAAAACAAGAAAAACAGTAGACAACATAAATAAATTGATGTTTTGATTTAAAGAGAACTAAAGAGAAACATTATTTTTTTTTGGAAAGAACTCTTTTGTGGATGATTTCATGTTTGTTTTATGTGTGCAATTTGAATTTTAATTGATTTATCTAATTGTTATGCGAAATCAGTCAATTAATTCGTAAAAATGTGGAAGTTATAGGCTATTGAAGAGGTTACATGGTTTTATCTAAAAGTCGACACAATATTTAGGTAAATCTGCAGATATCTCGCCATTAATATTCTGCTGTGGATTTTAGTAACTATACCTAGGGACATCTGAATCTTTCAGTTTTTAGCAAAATTTTCGAAAAACTTGTGAAATCCAGAATGAGTTTTTTTCTTAAAATAAAAAAAAAAATATTTTTTTTTTTAAATCGAAGGAAGATGCGCTCTTACAGTTTTGTTTCCAAATGTTTTTTCAACCCGATGAAAAAAAATGCACTGCAGGCCTATAGATTAGCAAAGCTAAAGCATTTGACATGGTCATCTTGCTAAGAAAAGTAAAAAACTAGCTGGTTTTCATAGTTTTATGCTCCACTGGTCTATGTCATACCTTAAAAGTCGGTCGCAAAACGTGATGATATAAAGGGTCCGCCAAATAACTTTTTTTTTTAAATGCTATAAAAAAAATGACTGAATATTTTCTCAAATTTCTTTTTTTATTTGAAAGTACAATCCTTCCGGTTAATAATGGAAAATAATTTCATTCAAATGGCTGCCTCGGCTGGCCATGCAATAGCCTACACGATCGGTCCAATTTTTAAGCACATTATCGATTGTGTGCAGCTGTATTTCACCAATGGCTTGTCGGCGTAACACTTACGGCACCCCACCAATAATAGTCCAACGGTGTCAAATCGCAGCTCCGAGGTGGCCAAACGACATCAGCTCTGCGGCTGATAATGCGATCTTCAAAAACAGGGCGCAAAACATCGAGTGTAGCTTCGGCTGTGTGGCACGTAGCGCCGTCCTGTTGAAACCAAATGTTGCCAATATCCTCCTCTTCAATTTTTGTGAACACAAATTGGTTCAACATGGCCCGATAACGATCGCCATTGACTGTAACGGCCACTCCTTGCTCATTTTCGAAGGAAAATGGCCCAATTATGCCTCTGGACCAAAATCCGCACCAAACAGTGACTCGTTTTGGGTGTATCGGCTTTTCAATGTATGCGTGCGGGTTTTCTGTACCCAAATACGACAATTTTGCTTGTTTACATACCCGCCAAGATCAAAATGAGCTTCATCTGAAAAGATGATTTTTTTTGGCAAAATCGGCATCTTCTCTAAGTCGATCGCAGGCCCACATAGCGAAGCGAAAACGCTTTGGATGGTCAGTTGGCTTCAACTCCTGAACCAATTGGACTTTGTATGGCGTCATACCAAGGTCTTTATGCAAAATTCGTCTCAATGATGTCTCCGAAATGTTCAATTGTTGAGAACGACGGTGAATTGATGTTGATGGCGCTTCACGCACACTTTCTGCCACCGAAGCAATATTCTCGTTTGTACGCACTGTTTTTGGCTTTTCACGCTTTGTTTTATCGGTGAGGAGTCAGTTTCTTAATAGTAGACTGTAGCTAACAAACCTTCAATATTTTTAATATATTGTTCAACAATGAAAATGCGTTGTTCTCTCATATAGCGCTCCGTTTTTACTAACCCCAAAAAGTCAGCTGTCACATTGTTATCTTTTTTTCCATTGGCAACACAGTGCTATTAAATGGCGCAAAATTCAAATTTTCCGTGAATTATGGGACACCCGATTGCTTAAAGTCGTTTAAAACAATGTCCGTCGATAGCTCCTTCCTTCTTATCCCTAATTTTCTTAACAATTTAACCGAATTTAAAAATGAATCGGACATTCGATTAGAACCCCCATGTCGAATAACATAAGAAAATGGGCTCTGTCAACCCGCATTTTTTTTTAATTCCATAAATTTGTAAATTAATAATTTGTTATACATCCTGTTGGGCAAGGAGTCTTTATAAAGGGTGATCCAATAAGAGCTTCTTGTTTCGAAAAAAATTTAACTGAGCACTGTTTTTGGAAATAAGTTTCCACAATTAGTAAGCGATGTTCCGGAGTAAGTCTATTCATAATGAAATGACAATGAAACTGAACGTCATAAATGTCATAATGTATAAAAGCCAGTTGACAGACAGATAATAACTGTAAAGACAACGATATTGAGAAAGTTCCTCCTATTGGATCACCCGTTATAATCAGCTGAAATAGTCTCTTAGACATTTTTGTATTTCTTCACTTTTATTCCGATTCGGTTGGGCAGAGCCTTCCCGACTCGTATACTTTGCGTGCTAACCATCCCAAAACATTTTATAAATATAATCTTGTGGTCGGGCGAATATGGCAGCCCGTTTTTCCGCTCAGTCCAAGACTTGTAAAGGTCTAGCGGTGTGGATAAGGGCTTTATCTTACTGAATCCTTCATTCCAAAGGACCAACGCTGTTCCTAATTCTATAAAATCTTGTGGTCGGGCGAATATGGCAGCCCGTTTTGCCGCTCAGTCCAACACTTTACAAGTCTAGCGGTGTGGATAAGGGCTTTATCTTCATTCCAAAGGACCAACGCTGTTCCTAATTCTATGCTATGGCATTCATACGACGAGTAAGAAATTCCAAATCTCTGGTGCCATGGTATGTAATAGCTCCTCAATACATGACACCACCAGCACGGCTGTGCAGTCGATCTAAAGTAAGCTCTTCCTTTTAAAGGTCATGGTAGTAGTAAGCATAGCCACCGGCACCCTCCAAATTAATTTTTTTTTAGTCTGGAAAGACTACACGCTGCCACACCTTGGTCCAGGTCATATTCGCTCTGCAGAAATTGAGTCGTTGCGTCTTTCAAAGTATTGTTTGGCCGCAGTGCAATGCGATTTGGACGTGTTCCCCAAAATTATAATGAAGCATCTAAAATTCCCATCTCAGATCCTGTAATCACAGAAGATGGCCTGTCGGATGCAGCTTTGAAATCGATGAATAGGTGGAGGGGATCGATTTGGACATCTTGATTTTTTTTCCAGGATCTGCCGAATTGTGAAGATTTGATCAGTTGTGGTCTCTCCTGGCCTAAAACCACACTGATACGGGCCGAATAGGTTGTTATTAAAAGGTTTCAATAGGATCTTGTAGGCGATGTTGAGGAGACTTACGCTTCTGTAATTTTTGAAGTTTGGAGGATCTCCTCCAACCTACTATGCTGAGATTCCATTCTTCAGGCATACATTCATCCGACCAAATTTTGCTTTTTAGTTGGTGAATGTTACCAAATCACCTCTGTCGGGTATATATGGCTCGGTGGGAGACAGTAGTTTCCCGCAGATTTGTTAAGCTTAGGTTTTGATGTTGCTATCCTCATTTCACTTCGGGTAGGTGGTTTATATTTTTCTGTTGTCACCAAAATTGAATGGTTCGCTTTGCCTGACAGCGGAAGATTGTTCGTTATCGTCGTTTAACAATCTGTAGAATTGGCCCTTCCATATTCTCAGCATCTAATGTTTCTCAACTACGATCGTTTCTTGTTCATCTCGACAGGATTCTGTTCGCCCCTTGAACCCCTGGCTTTGAAGTCTTTTACTTTAGTTAAACATCTTTCCTGGAGTGGCTGCTTTCTATATCCCCTATAGCGCACTTATCTTGCTCCTTTCTTCTTCTTTCTTAAAAGCCGGTGTTCTTTCCTTCTTATTTGCCTATAAAGCTCTATGGCAGCTCTCATCTTCACCTGTAGCTTCACCTCGTAGGCCTCGTTTTTGGCTGCGAGCATCTGACTGCGATAATCATCGAACAAGAGGATTCTTGCTGGTGGGAGTGACAATTCAGCACATCAGTTGCTATATATCTGCCATATAAGGCCTTAAAACCATCTTCTCCTGCCGAAACCGATGAGGAAAATTTGAGAAGCTTCTCATGACACTGTTGCTCTTGGTTGTTTGTCAGATTTTCGCAAGACGTGGAGCAGTGAATAAAACGTAGGTGTGCCACTTTAAGAATACGCGACGGGGACCCCACTCTTAGTAGTCCAACGTCCATTGTACCCAGAGAAGGTGCAACTGGGCGTCATTTTTGAACGCCGCAAACATGCTCGCATAGTCTTATGAACCAGATAGAATTCCCTTCTTACATTTAACTTGTGCAATATATTTAAGGACAATCGGCCCTATCGAGGTATCCGTCGGAGCGGAAAATTCTCCGATTTTGTACGATAAGGAGGATTTTTGCTTCGAGGTATTCTTCCGAAAAGCTGTTAGGAATATTTCTCCGACATTTTGTATCGAATCCCGGCGAATTGCGTTGAAGTGCGTTCAAGTGCATTTTTGGTGCAATTTTTGACAGCTTAGTGTCATTCTTTTTCCGATTTCCTCTTACACAAAATCCTTTCCGGAATTTATTTACGAATTGCAGTGAAGTGACGGGGGCACATTTGTGTAGTATTTTTTCCGATGACACATACCTACCTCGAATGGAATTTAAACCTCCGACGAAGTATGCATTACGGGAAATTGTCCGCTCCGACGGATACCTCGATAGGGCTGAATATCTCAATTATTTTGTTAATTTTTAATGCAAAATTGTTGTCTTTATTAGGTATGTTCGCGTACAATATAATTTATCAGATTTTTACGGAATTTTACCGATTTTTACTTATTGCTGTTCCCGTATGCCAAAATTAGTAAAAGAGAGAGCTATCACTAAACGTAATCAGAAAACTGTTACCCCCGTATTAACAAACGCTGATTAGCTAATCAATAACTAATTTGACAGTTTTCCCCATAAGAAATACTCGCGCAAATGTCAAGAGTTAGTCACTGATTAGCTAATCAGCGTTTATCAGAAAGTATCAGAAGGTATCAGAAAGTGACAAGTCGTTTGTTTTGACGTCATTTTGATGTCATATACACAAAAAGGCAAACCTGTACTTTGTAAATTTCTTAGAGCATTTACTGCTACTTCAAGGAATTTGAGAATTTACTAATTTTAACTGCAAAAGTACGAAAACAGACCATGTTCCTCGTTTCCTACTAACATTCTTAGCTTACTTTATACCTAGTAAAAGAAAATTTATTTTCACCTGGAAATTTTCTTCAATGACAAGAATTCCGTAAGTCATACGTCATGTGTCATATTGCGTAGGTTATTTGCATCTGCATGAGAAATCTCTACTTGATTCACTGAATCATTAAAACACATAACTACATGTTCGTATAGAAAAGAAAATTCCATAAAAATGGATACCACGCTATCCAAGAAGCGTCGGAACAACATTTCCAATACCGTAGTCATTCCGTTGCAATATTTGTGCCCGCACCCCGTTAATAATGACTCAAACCGATTCGCAGAAATGTCGCGAAAGTCTCGGAAATTTTACTCCAAACGATGGTAAATCACTTCGTCGGCGGGTTTTAAACAAATAAAATAACTGCCGGTGGCGGTGACTTGATGACACAATGTCCGGCAATCCACCGGTATCGGAAGTGCATTCCGATAGTCGTTCTATTCACATCAATTCACGGTTTACTATTCAAAAATCAAACGTCACAATTTTATAAAGAGATTTCCATTTATTGTTTGCGAAGAGAATATTTTATGTATTTCTATACAGAGAATACCAATTGATCTCTTACTACATACATTTTAAAGAGAATTTGTCCCAAAAAAGAGAAACCCTACACACTCTCTCTTGATAATTGCCTTTTAATTATTAAGAGATAAAAGAGAATACTCTCTTACATGCAATTTTGACAGAAAACCAAAAAACCCAACTGTCCCACTGCCGACTGCGGCTAAACTGAACTCTCAAGATTTTATGTAAACAAAACATAAACAACATCGAAAATAAAAAACGCCTCTCTTTAGCGGTCGAGGGGCTGTAACCGATCGTAAAACCATAAAAATAAACCTGAACAAACGTTTGGCATGATCTTCCAATCAGTGCAATGGCTTTTCGAGTTCTTACCTGGATTGTTAGGAGGAAACTTGGGACAGAAAAAAAAATGGTGAATGGAGGTGATGAAGGTTAGGATTACCTCTTTTGAAAAGTGTTGTCTTTTGGGTTCTTTTTGATTTTGTTGTTGTTTTGTATAAGTCTTCTCTGGAAGTGTAAATTCATCCAATGAAGATGGAGATTTTCAGTGGTGATGCTGGAAGTAAGAGGAATGATGGACAGCTGCTCCTCCCAAAATAAGATTCTGGCCTACAAAAGTGTCGAAATGTCTATATAGGTTAGAGAACTTAATTTAAATAAACAAATAAATTGGATTTATATGCATATATGTACCTATTTTTAGAATTAATTAAACTACACAAGAACATTTTTTTTTTAATTTAAAAAATTGGCCCTTAAATAATTTTGTATTCCTGTTGTAGATACAGAATAATGAAATATAGGTAGGTAACGTGTCGTAACAAGTTTTGAAAGCAGTTTTTATAAAGCCGCTTAAGAGCAGGGGTTTGATAAAAAAAAACGAAAATAATTCTCAATTATAGGACTTTACCTCAAGGATCATCACCTTTTATTTATAAACTTGTCTCGGGTGCAGCGAACCAAAAAACGCTTCAGGAGCGCACTGAGATGAGATTTTTGCAGATGGTGAAAACACGTCTTCTGGAAGTTCGTTTCAATGTTTGCTTGTTGTGAAATAAAAAGAATTTTGGTTGGTATTGCGTTGTTCGTGTCGTTGTTACATGGATAGTGGTCGTGAGCTGAAATTGCGTATATTTTCGGTCGTTGAAATGCAACGAGTCGAGTTATGATTTTCTCTAAGCTCCTTCGAACATCTTTCATTATAATACAGTACTTACTTACTTACTTAAGTGGCGCTACAGTCCGGAATGAACCTGGGCCTCAACCAACATGCCTCTCCAATTAGCCCGGTCCTTAGCTAACTGCCTCCAGTTGCGTACTCCAAGTTGGTTGAGGTCGGTTTCCACTTGTGCGCGCCATTTAAGGCGAGGTCTTCCTCTACTGCGTCCGACGTCTGGCTGGGAATCGAAGACTCTGCGAGCCGGAGTATTGGTGTCCATTCGTTCTACATGTCCTAGCCATCTTAAACGTCCAATGCGGAGTTTTTTGACCAGGGGCATGTCGCTGTACAGCTCGTATAGTTCTTGGTTGAATCTTCGTCTCCATAGCCCGTCAACGCAAACGGGACCGAAGATTTTTCGAAGAATTTTCCTCTCGAATCTACCAAGGATTTCTTCATCCGCTTTTGATACGGTCCATGCTTCAGCGCCGTAGAGCAGGACTGGGATGATCAGGGTCTTATATAGGGTCTCCTTAGTAGTTCGAGTGAGGGCTTTACTACTAAATTGCCTTCTTAGCCCGAAGAAACAGCGGTTGGCAAGAGTAATTCTTCGTTTAATTTCTGACGAGATGTTGTTGTCAGAGCTAATAGCGGAGCCGAGGTAGACAAAGTCCCGTACTACCTAAAAGTTATATCTGTCAATGGTGACGTTCTGTCCAATTCGTCGATGTTGTGAGTCCTTTCGTATATATATATATATACTTAGTCTTACCCTCATTTACTGCTAAACCCATTTTCGCCGCTTCCTTCTCTATACTAGCAAACGTGGCTATGACATCACGTTGAGTCCTACCAATGATGTCAATATCGTCAGCGTATGCTAGTAGTTGGACCGACTTTTGGAAAATTGTGCCTCTGGTGTTGGCTTTGGAGTTTTGCACAATTCTCTCAAGAATCAGATTAAAGAAGTCACATGACAGCGCATCGCCTTGCCTAAATCCTTTTTTGGTATCGAATGTGTCGGTGAGGTCGTTTCTGACCCTGATGGAGCAGCGAGAATTCTCTATCGTCATCCTACACAAACGGACGAGTTTGGGCGGTATACCAAAACTAGACATGGCTCTGTACAGTTCGTCTCTATAAATGCTGTCATATGCGGCTTTGAAATCGATGAATAGGTGGTGGGTATCGATTTGGACTTCTTGAGTTTTTTCCAGGATCTGCCGAAGTGTGAACATTTGATCGGTTGTGGACTTTCCTGGCCTAAAACCACACTGATAAGGGCCAATCAGGTTGTTGGTAAACGGTTTCAGGCGTTCACATATTACGGCAGATAGGATCTTATAGGCGATGTTGAGGAGACTTATGCCTCTATAGTTGGCGCAGTTCAGAGGGTCTCCTTTTTTGTGGATCGGGCAAACGATGCTGAGGTTCCATTCTTCAGGCATATTTTCATCCGACCAGATTTGGCTTATGAGTGGGTGGATGTTACTTACCAAGTCATCTCCGCCGGCCTTATAGAGCTCAGCGGGAAGGCCGTCATTTCCGGCAGCCTTATTAAGCTTGAGTTTAGATATTGCTATCCTCACTTCATGATGAAATTTCTACATGCGAGTTATTTGCAGCGTATTTTAAATCTGTCTTTGTAGAACTGTGAAATGAATCTACCGACAATAATTATTTCGAAGTAGATCCTATTGCTGACATTGGATCAATTTATTTAACAGAAATTGACATAACAAACGGAATTAAAACCCTCGAAAGTAAATGCAGTTTTGGGGTTGATGGTATTCCCCCTTATTATAATAAAAAAATGTACTGCATTAGTTAGTCCATTGCTTAAGGTATTCAATCTCTCTCTTAAATTGGGCATATTTCTCGATGAGTGGAAGATCGATTATATGCACTCCAATTTTTAAATCTGGATCTCGAAACAAAGTAACAAATTATAGACCTATTTCAAAGATTTCAGTTATACCAAACCTTCTGGAAAAAATAGTTAAAGACAAAATTTACTTTTACGTCCAAAATTGTATTAGTCATCTTCAACATGGGTTTGTTACTGGTAGAACTACGACCACGATTCTTACACTTTTTACTTAATATACCCTTGAGAGTCTTGAGGCCGGTACACAAATTGATGTTATTTATACTGATTTCTCTAAAGCATTCGATAAGTTGGATCACAAAAAACTTGTGGTAAAATTGAATGCTTTAGGTATTCACTCAAGACTCAATAAGTGGTTGTCCTCTTATTTGGCAAATCGAAAACAAATTGTCAAACTGGGTAATTCAACATCTCTACCCTTCAGTGCAAATAGTGGTGTACCTCAAGAAAGTCATTTGGGTCCTCTTCTCTTTATTTTGTTCACTAATGACATACCTTCTTTCATTAAACATTCGAAATGCTTAGGATATGCCGATGATTGGAAGCTTTACACTCAAATAAAATCTGTTACCGACTGTGAAAATCTTCTTCTGATTTTCAAAATTTAGTTCGCTGGTGTAATAAAAATTCTTTAACTTTGAACGTAGAGAAGTGCAAAACGTTTACAGCTTCACGGCAGCTAGATGATATTATGTTCACTTACGCAGGCAATGAAACTGTTTAAGAACGAGTTGATCTCGGCATTCGATTTGATAAAAAATTTACATTTAGCTGACGTGTGTTTAGTACCTTGTGTCACTGTCAAACAGCTTCAGTTTGGTTTGCAATTTAACCATGGATCGTCTTACAAATGAACAACTCTTGCAAATTATTGAATTTTACTATCAAAATTCATGCTCGGTTCGAAATGTTCATCGCGCGCTGCTTCCATTTTATGATCGGCATTCTCGTTCTGAGCAGTCTATTCGGAAGATTGTCACCAAATTTCGCACCAAATTTACTTTGTTGGACATTAAACCACCAACACGTTTACGTACTGTGTGTAGTGAAGAAAATATTGCGGCCGTATCAGCTAGTGTGACAGAAGACCGCGAAATGTCGATTCGGCGCCGTTCCCAGCAGTTAGGCCTTTGTTACAGCACTACGTGGAAAATTTTGCGGAAGGATTTGGGCGTAAAGCCTTGTAAGATACAGCTGGTGCAAGAACTAAAGCCAGCCGACCTACCACAACGCCGAATTTTTGGTGAATGGGCTCTTGGAAAGCTGGCCGAGGATCCGCTTTTTTATCGAAAAATTGTGTTCAGCGATGAGGCTCATTTTTGGTTGAATGGGTACGTAAATAAGCAAAATTGCCGCATTTGGAGTGAAGATCAGCCAGAAGCATTGCAACAGCTACCAATGCATCCCGAAAAAGCCACTGTTTGGTGCGGTTTATGGGCCGGCGGCATTATTGGGCCATATTTCTTCAAAGATGATGCGAATCGCAGCGTTACTGTCAATGGTGAACGCTACCGAGCGATGATAACAAACTTTTTTTTTGCCCGAAATGGAAGTTCTTGACTTGCATGATATGTGGTTTCAACAAGACGGTGCCACATGCCACACAGCACGCGAAACAATGGCGCAATTGCGAGGCGAGTTTGGTGAACAGTTAATTTCACGTTTCGGGCCGGTCAATTGGCCGCCTAGATCGTGCGATTTGACACCATTAGATTATTTTTTGTGGGGGTATGTCAAGGCTAATGTCTATAGGGACAAGCCCGCTTCGATTGACGCACTGAAAGCCAACATCCATGCATTCATTCGTGAGATACCGGCCGATATGTGTGAAAGAGTATGCCAAAATTGGACTCAGCGGATGGGCTACCTGAGACGCAGCCGCGGTCAACATTTGCATGAAATTATCTTTAAACATTAAATTGCAAGGTTCAAACTATCGATTCAAATAAATATTTCATTCATTTTTTCGAATTTTTTGTGTTTTTTTTTTTAAAAAAAAGTTCTAAACCTCTTAAAAAAGTCACCCGTTACATTAAAATCAATTTATTGTTCTCTAGTTAGATCAATTATGGAATATGCTTCGGTTGTTTGGTCTCCTTACCATCAAACGCATATAGATAGAATCGAGCGGGTACAGAAAAACTTTACCAGGTATGCTATCAAAAAATTAAACTGGTATGATGAATTACCTGATTATAAAGCTCGATGCTTATTACTGGGCTTGTAAACTCTTTCTACTCGAACGAAGCTAACAGGCGTTATGTTCATTATATGTTCTCGGATAAATTTATCCGAATTGCTAGCTTGTCTTAATATTTATGCACCTGTGAGACACCTTCGCCCAAAAGATATGTTCATAGCAAATAGGCACAGAACAGCTTATTGCCAAAATGAACCAATATCAAGATGCATCACATATTTCAACGAAATGTGCAGTTCTGACGAATGCGAATTTTCAAAAAGTAGATTAGCATTTAAAAAAGATCTTTCCATATCTTTTCACTAACTTAACAATTTCACATCCCAAATACTAACAATCCTTCGCTATGTCTATACTCTTAGAAAAGGTTTTTATTTTTTCTCTATGATTATAGAGTTTTTATTAAATATATATTTTTTTCTTCACTTTGAATATTTTTTTAAGTTTAATTAATCTTTTTTTCAGGATTAAGCTATTTTTATTATTAAGTCAAAATAATCTGTTAATATATACGAATATGGTAGATCAAAATAAATAGATAAATAAAAAAAAAGTATAATGAAATGTAGGTACCTAAGTTTAAGAGCAAGGGTTTGGAATAAAAAACGAACAAAATTCTCAATTATAGGACTTTACCTATAACGTGGCTCAAGGATCATCACCTTTTATTTATAAACTTGTCTCGGGTGCGGCGAACCAAAAAACGCTTCAGGAGCGCACTGAGATGAGATTTTTGCAGATGTTTATGACTTTTCACTTGAATTGTTGCCAATTGTACATAGGTGAAAACACGTCTTCTGGAAGTTCGTTTCATTGTTTGCTTGTTCTGAAATAAAAAGAATTTTGGTAGGTATTGCGTTGTTCGTGTCGTTGTTACATGGATAGTGGTCGTGAGCTGAAATTGCGTATCTTTTTGGTCGTTGAAATGCAATGAGTAGAGTTTTGATTTTCTCTAAGCTCCTTCGAACATCTTTCATTATAATACAGCAGTCCCTCGATAATGTGAACTAATTAAAAGTTGCGTTTTCGGATTTAAGAGGGTCTTCCTCTACTGCGTCCGATGTTGTGCTGGGAATCGAAGACTCTGCGAGAAGAATTATTGGTGTTCATTCACTCTACAAGTTCTAACCATCTTAAACGTCTAATTTGGAGTTTATTTTGACTAGGGGAATGTTGCTGTACAGCTCGTATAGTTTTTGGTTAAATCTTCGCGTCCATCACAAATGGGATCGTTTTTTCGAAGAATTTCTTCATCCACTTTTGATACTTCATCCACTTTTGATAGTAACAATCCGCATCAAGGCCAAATTCGCCAACATAAGCCTTATATGCGCTCACGCTCCGACGGAAGAAAAAGATGATATAGCTAAGGATTTCTTCTACGAGCTCCTTGACAAAACCTATGACCGACTACCGAAGTACGATGTTAAAATCGTGCTGGGAGATTTTAACGCAAAGGTAGGAAGAGAAGACATCTTTAGAAGTATTGTCGGAAAACATAGCCTACACGACAACACGTCTGGTAACGGACTTAGGCTAATTGATTTCGCTACGGAACGAAATGCCACTATAGCCAGCACATGGTTTCCTCACATCGATATCCATAAGGGGACATGGCGGTCTCCAGAACAACGAACGGTCAACCAAATTGATCACATTGCGATAGATAAAAGGCACGCATCCAGTATTTTGGATGTCCGAACATTCCCAGGAGTTAACATCGACTCGGATCACTACCTTGTAGCAGTCAAGGTAAGAATGCGGATATCCACCACGCCACAACAATCCAGAAATACTGTGAAAAAATTAAATGTCGGAAGACTGTAATCGCAAGAGACCGCCAAGACCTTCGCACAACGCGTATCCCTTAACCTCTCGATTAACACCATACCACCAGCATCGAATGTCGAAGAGCAATGGCAACGATGCCAACAGGCCATTAGATCAGCCGCAACTGAAGTGCTAGGTTTCTCGCGCCCACCAGCAAGAAACCACTGGTTTGATGAGGAATGCCGACAGATGCTCGCAGCCAAGAACGAGGCCTACAAGGCTAAGCTGCAGGTGAAGACGAGAGCTGCCATTGAGCTCTAAAGGCAAAGAAGAAGGGAAGAACATCGGCTTTTCAGAAAGAAGAAAAAAGAGCAAGAAAAGCGCGCGATCGAGGATGTAGAGATGTGCCACTCCAGGAACGATTTTCACAAGTTTTACCAAAGTGTAAAACGTCAAAGCCAAGGATACAAGGCTCGAACAGAATCCTGTCGAGATGAACAAGGAAATATCGTAGTTGAGACACAGTCGATGCTGAGGATATGGAAGAACCACTTCTGCAGACTGTTAAACGGCGATGACGAACAAAATTCCGCTGTCAGGCAGAACGAACCATTTAATATTGGCAACGACAGCGAAAACTGCCAACCACCCGACCTAAGTGAAGTGAGGATAGCTATATCTAAACTCAAGCATAATAAGGCCGCCGGAAATGACGGCCTTCCCGATGAGCTTTATAAAGCTGGCTGAGATGACTTGGTAAGTAACATCCACCAACTCATAAGCCAAATCTGGTCGGATGAAAATATGCCTGAAGAATGGAACCTCAGCATCGTTTTCCCGATCCACAAAAAACGAGACCCTCTGAACTGTGCCAACTACAGCGGCATAAGTCTCCTCAACATCGCCTACAAGATCCTATCTGCCGTAATATGCGAACGCCTGAAACCGTTTACCAACAACCTGATTGGCCCTTATCAGTGTGGTTTTAGGCCAGGAAAGTCCACAACCGATCAAATTTTCACACTTCGGCAGATCCTGGAAAATACTCAAGAAGTCCAAATCGATACCCACCACCTATTCATCGATTTCAAAGCCGCATATGACAGCATTTATAGAGATTAACTGTACAGAGCCATGTCTAGTTTTGGTATACCGCCCAAACTCGTCCGTTTGTGTAGGATGACGATAGAGAATTCTCGCTGCTCCATCAGGGTCGGAAACGACCTCACCGACACATTCGATACCAAAAAAGGATTTAGGCAAGGCGATGCGCTGTCATGTGACTTCTTTAATCTGATTCTTGAGAGGATTGTGCAAAACTCCAAAGCCAACACCAGAGGCACAATTTTCCAAAATCTACTAGCATACGCTGACGATATTGACATCATTGGTAGGACTCAACGTGATGTCATAGCCACGTTTGCTACCATAGAGAAGGAAGCGCCAAAAATGGGTTTAGCAGTAAATGAGGGTAAGACTAAGTATATGCTGTCATCACGAAAGGATTCACAACATCGACGAATTGGACAGAACGTCACCATTGACAGATATAACTTTGAGGTAGTACGGGACTTTGTCTACCTCGGCTCCGCTATTAACTCTGACAACAACATCTCGTCAGAAATTAAACGAAGAATTACTCTTGCCAACCGCTGTTTCTTCGGGCTAAGAAGGCAATTTAGTAGTAAAGCCCTCACTCGAACTACTAAGGAGATCCTATATAAGACCCTGATCATCCCAGTCCTGCTCTATGGCGCTGAAGCATGGACCGTATCAAAAGCGAATAAAGAAATCCTTGGTAGATTCGAGAGGAAAAATTTTCGAAAAATCTTCGGTCCCGTTTGCGTTGACGGACTATGGAGACGAAGATTCAACCAAGAACTATACGAGCTGTACAGCGACATGCCCCTGGTCAAAAAACTCCGCATTGGACGTTTAAGATGGCTAGGACTTGTAGAACGAATGGACACCAATACTCCGGCTCGCAGAGTCTTCGATTCCCAGCCAGACGTCGGACGCAGTAGAGGAAGACCTCGCCTTAAGTGGCGCGCACAAGTGGAAACCGACCTCAACCAACTTGGAGTGCGCAACTGGAGGCAGTTAGATAAGGACCGGGCTAATTGGAGAGGCATGTTGGTTGAATCCCAGGTTCATTTCGGACTGTAGCGCCACTTAAGTAAGTAAGTACTTTTGATACGGTGTATGCTTCAGCACCTTAGAGCAGGAATGGGATGATCAGGATCTTCCTAATAGTTCGAGTAAGGGGTTTACTACTAAATTGCGGTCTTAGTCCGAAGAAATAGCGGCTGGCAAGAATAAATCTTCATTTATAATTATTGACGAGATGTTTTTGTCAGAGTTAATAGCGGAGCTAAAGTAGACAAAGTCCCGCACTACCTCAAAGCTATATCTGTCAATGGTGACGTTCTGTCCAATTCGTTGACGTGGTGTGTCCTTTCTGGTTGAAAGCATATAATTGGTCTAACCTTCATTTACTGTTTAAACAATCTTTGACGCCTCCTCCTCTATATTAGCAAAAGTTGCGGTGCAGTGCAATCTCATTGAGTCTGACCAATGATGACAATATTGTCGGCTTATGTTTTGCACAGTGCTCTCAAGAATGATGTTAAAAAATGTACGTGACTTGCCTTAATCATTTTTTGGTATCGAATGTGTCAGGATCGGAATCGACCTCACGATTCCGATCCTGATGGAGCAGCGAGAATTTTCTCTATCGCCATACTACACAGACGGATTAGTTTGTGCGGTAGATATACCAAAACTAGACACAGCTCTGTATAGTTCGTCTCTATAAATGCTGTTGTATGGGACTTTGAAATCGATGAATAGGTGGTGTGTATCGATTTGGCCTTTTTGGGTTTTTTCCAGGATCTGCCGAAGTGTGAAGATTTGATCTGTTGTGGACTTTGCTGGCTTTAAATCTCACTGATAAGGACCGATCAGGTTGTTGGTAAACGGTTTCAGGCGTTTACATATTACGGCAGATAGGATGTGGAGGACATTTATGCCTCTGAAGTTGGTGCAGTTCAGAGGGTCTCTTATTATGTGGATCGGACAAACGATGCTGGGGTTCCATTCTTCAGGCATACTTTTGTTTGACCAAATTTAACTTATGAGTTGGTGAATGTTACTTACCTAATCATTACCGGCGGCTTTATAAATCTTAACGGAAAGGCCTTTGGCTTTATATGTAAGTTTTCGCTGTCTTCGCCAATATTGAATGTTTCGTTCTGCATGTCAGCGGGAGATTATTCGTTATCGCTGTTTCTTCAGAACTGGTTCTTCCATATTCTCAGCATAGACTGTGCCTCAACAACGATATTTCCTTGTTTATCTCGACAGGACTCTGTTCAAACCTGGGTTTCAAGTTTTACAATTTGGTGAAACTTGCGAACACCCTTCCTGGAGTGGCAGCTATCTATCCCCAGTACAGTGTTTTTTCTTACTCTTTTTTCTTCTTTCTGAAAAGCCGGTGTTATTCCCTCCTTCTAAAGCTCAATGGCAGCCTCGTTCTTTGCTGTGAGCATCTGTCGGCATTCCTCAGCAAACCATGGTTTTCTTGCTGGTGGGCGCGTTAAACTTAGCACATCAGTTGCGGCTGATCTAATGGCTTTTTGAAATCGTTGCCATTGTTCTTCACCTGCAGCTTAGCCTTGTAGGTCTCGTTCTTGGCTGTGAGCATTCCTCATCAAACCAGGTGTTTCTTGCTGGTGCGAGAAACCTATCACATCAGTTGCGGCTGATTTAATGTCTTGTTGATTTCATTGCCATTATTCTTCGACATTAGATGCTGGTGGTATGGTCTAAATCAAGAGGTTAAGGGATACGCGTTCTGCGAAGGACTTGGAGGTCTTTTGCGATTGCAATCATTAAACTTTTTAATAGTATTTCGACTCGGACCACTACCTTGTTGTAGCCAAGGTACCTCCTCCGAATGTTCGGACATGATTGACCCTTCGTTGATCTGGAGAACGCCATTTCACCTCATGAATATCGAGGTGAGGAAACCGTTTACTGGCTATAGTGGCATTTCGTTCCGCAGCGAAGTCAATTAGCCAAAATTCAGTTCCAATTTATTGAATACCCCTAGAACATGGGGCCATCAGCATCCACTAGCAGCGCTGCTGTTGTCCTTTCAGCTAATCCGCCTCCATCTCTGTTCAAGGGGTCTGTGACTAACAATTGAGATTCCTAGATCACCGGTTGTTCTAATATGTCGAAGCTGCGGTTGAATCTATCTGGGAATTATTCTTCTGCCGCCTTGTAATGAAATATGTGCATTAGTGTGAGTGTATACCTTCCTCCTGCTCTCATCTGCTTCCACCAAGACTTCACACGGGGCTTGAGACCCTATCTACGGTCAAGGTACTAGGCACTCAGCGGTCGCCACATGAATGCTAAGAGTTAGAGGCATCAGTTAGGTAAAAACTCAAGGTTTCACTACCATTTGACCACGCCGATCCATATACCAGCGAGACAATGACGCAATTGGAAAGTGACGACTCAGGGAATATTGTATCGAGTGCAGGTAGTTCACTTAACTTTTTAGGTCACTGCCAATTATGGAAATTATTTATTATTCCCATTTTGCGGAAATGGCAGTTTCCAATCTTCTCAGTGAAAACAGATGAAGTCACCAACACACACGGATCACCCTCAGGGACATCACATTGAGTCTTCATTAACATTAATAATTGTGAAAGGGAACGAACTTATAACCTAGCCTTACACACTATCAGCCTTCTTCATCCATGATTTTCAAAGCAGTAGTTTGGCTAAGGAATCGAGTATTTCACGCGTTCTCTGCATATGTCCGGAAGTTTATTGACGAAAGCCTCCATACTGGATATGGCTATTTTTAAACATCGAAAATCTCATCTCTTTGAAAAGAAGCTCGGGATGGTATACACAGGATTCCTGCAGCTGAAACGATAAAAGATTCAGGTGGGTTCACGAAGCAAGATCCATTTTTTCACAACCTAATGTCTCGTTTGAGTAGCTTCAGCGTATTAAAGCAGAAGGGCGATGTGGATCTGTTAATCTTCACATCCGTATAACATATCTAAAGGCAAGTGTAGCACTCGTAAGCTTTGAGAAGAAACCTCCGGTCGAAAAGAGTGGTGAAGAACTGTTTTCAAAAATAAGGACAAAGCCACTTTCACCCTTCATCAAAGCCCCCCAAACCCCCAATATAAAAAAAAAACCTCACTAAACTCAGGGAACCATGACATCTAATCCCGAAAGCCATCAAGCTCACACTCCCAACATTCCGAAAAAGTTATTTCTAATAATCTTTCAAGCGAATCTGAAACTTAAGCTACAGCCCCCAAGTGCGGAACTAAAGTACACTATACAATATGACACCTTTGCAAGCTGCACTTCTGATGGAAACCCCTAATCCATTAATTGGTAGACGAACATTTTCAATTTCCTAAAAAGTTTTCCGTCATCCACCCCTTTGCCGTTTGGAGACCATGTGCCGCGGTAAAGGGGCGAAGCTGATCGGCGAACAATTTCCAAACTTTAACCCTAAAGAAAAATCGTACTGTTCTATGCAAAAGTGTGTGTGTGTGTGGATTCCATTAATGGAATGACTACGAAACTTTATCTAGGGCTCTTCGGTTTTCCTTTTCCTCGATGTATACGCTTGTCTATTGAAAATCGATTTCTCAATGTATTCACGTATCTATGTGTGATGGGCAACAACTCTGGTCGGTGTCGGTCGGTCAGGCACTCCAACAGCGGTACTACATTATAAGGCATACAAATGCCGGAGGTAGCTCTGACCGCATCCTAATACCTCTGACGCTGGATTATGTCAACTGATTTATTTAACAACCCTCGTCGCATGCAGCCCCCAAAACCCGGTGACTCTTATCACCAGCAGAGGCAGAGGGCAATATTCCAGGGTGCATCTGCATATACATGCCAAATGCATTTGCAAGGTTTCGCAGTCTTACACCGAACGTAACCGTAGACAACACTTTCGATGGTTGCACTCATATGCGTTGGAAATTGGCATGTCCCGTCGTCGTCACCGTCGCTCTCGGTCGGTGGTCGGCTGTCGCAGTTATGACGGGAAAGAAAATCGCGTGCGGGACCATAGGAGGCACCTGTATCGCGCATATCACATTTCACAAATTACACAACATCTAGACAACTGAAATCGAAGAGGAATAATCAGCGGACAGTTCGGTGTGGTGCAACCCTTGCACTCCCGGACGGGATTAGTGTCGACAGAGGCCACCTCGAGGGTGTTTTGCTCATAAATTCAGGGTTGCCGGCGAGGCGAGCATATGACAACTTTGTTGTGTTAATGCGGATTACCTGAGTGCAGTGAGTTCCCGAAATTGTGGAAATTCACGCCAACTCCACCCCTTCACCCGATGAATCCGAACGTGGTCACTCATTTGTATGTATAAAGGGACAAGGATTAGGATATATCAATTACACCTCACCAACGAACAGACAGTAGCTCAGACGCGAGGGTTGCAGCCAATCCCTGACCGTGAGAACTGTCACTAACCCCTTTAGCGTTGTTTCCTCGAAGCATTCTGATTTCGATCCACAGATACGGGTGCGAAGGGTGTTAGGTCAGTTCTCGGTTGCATGTGACATTTGTCTTGCACATGCGAGGTTCCACTTTTTTTTGTATGCATAGAGTCCTGGCGCAGCAAAACACATCCTAATGACGCTATATAGGACCGGTTAAGTAGGCATGTCCTAGCAATACTAATTGAAGTCAACGCCGAACGTAATTAGACCAGGTGCGTTGTTTTGTTTTGTTTTGTCCTGCTAAGTATGTGTGTGTGTGTTTTTTGGTGGTGCATAGCGTTTGATTGTCGGTTTCGATCGCTTTGGTGCTGGGCCGTTGTGCAATTATCCTTTGTTCTTGATTTGGGTCATTAGTTGCGTCGTTGCGTTGTGGGTTTTTCTATCTGCACTGGCCACTGGATAATTAGCCTTGTATCCTGATTTGTCCGTGTCCATGTCTTTTGATGTTAGTCCGGTATACTCTTCTATACTCTTGATGTTAGTCCGGTATACTCTTCTATACGAACAATGTGAGTATGCAACTCAATTTGATTTTAGTGTGGTCCTACAAAGGACATGGGAGCCTTTGGATGCATATAGTTTGTGGTGGCGTTGGAATTAAGTATAGGGATTGCTTGCGTAATGATGCTGGATAGGTCTAGGACTGAATGATGAGTGCCGTGTGTAGGTAATAGGTCCCGCAATTTAGAGACGGGTTTAGAACATGATATGGCGTCCGCGAAATATAGCGCTTGTCACATTTAGGCTATTGTAAGATTCATGGCGCCGCATTGATCATCATAAATTTATGCGCATGTGCGAATCCGTTGTTTAGTGTGACGGGAGACCTCTGATGTCGTGAATAAGGGATCGAAACTGAAACGAATGCACGTACCTTTACGTACCAGTAGGGATGTAATGGAATACAACCTACTTACACCCTCGCTAATGAGAAACGATATATGGACATGCCAGATTGACAATTACTGGTTGGCGTCTACATGAGAAATGTTAGAACTCTCAATAGGAAAGACTTGCTCCGTGCGCTGTCTAAAACTAGGTAGTCTTCTCCTACTCCAGATATCTATGAATTGATGGTGAATAATTTGTCCTCCGTGGCTCTATGCCCTTACATCTTTTCCAGTACGAAATTGAAAAAATCGCGTGATAGGGCGAAAATGCTTGGATAAACTGCTCCGAAACTGAAGGCTGCATCCCGTGCCCCCAGTGTTAGACCATCATTTTTCCCGGATCCCAAATACGGTTTTCGGGTGCTGTAGTCGATAAAAAAATTATTGTTGTCGACTTGAAGTTCTCTGGTCTTTTCCAGGATTTGCCTAAGTGTGATTTGGTTCATAGTGAATCTGGCGGGTCGGAAGTCACACTGCACTGGTACGTTCCGATAACTTACTTACTTATCGGGACTATTTTGGACTAAATCCACATCTTGGTATAGCTTATAGTGTTCGCGGTTATATCTTCTACTCCATTTGCCCTCCTCGCGGACAGGACCAAAATTCCGCTGAAGTATTTTTCTTTCGGAAGAGCCCATAATCAGCTCTACCTTGTTGCTTACAGTCCAGCACTTGGAGTCATAAAGCAAAACTGGCAGGATAAGGGTTTAGTAGAGCACACATTTCATCCTTCGAGTTAGGATTTATAAACCCAGTTGTTTTGCCATCCGTGGAATTTATGTTAACTCCGAGTTAGGTCAACTCATTGACCAACGTCTTCTATACTAGGTGGTTGAACTAGTTCTGGGTTCTCTTCTTGCCCTATCACTATCTCTACATGATGCCCATTAAGCAGCTGCTGGCAATGCTGCTTAAACACATCTACTATACCCCGCGCTTCGGTGACAAGGATTCCGATAAGAATGTTGAAGAAAGACTTGAGGTGTTCACTCAGTACGTTAAAGAGGAATCTAATACCAGACATTTAGAAGTGGTACGTCGCATTAGTTGCAGGAAGACATACAATCGGATTTCTTGTAGATGCGGTTATGGAAGCTGATATTTCAGAAACTCTTTTGTCAATTCAAACATTTGGTTGATAACGTGGTGCCCCGAGACACTCTTCCAAGGATCACCTTTCGTAATTGAACATTACAGCTTGTTAACGAAGGCAAGGTCAAAGCATCGACAAATTGGTTCACAATCGCCAGTTCCGCTTTTATAACTGGGAAAACGACATCTCATCAGTCTTGTCAACTGCTCACTAGAGCTTCTAAGGAAATCCTATATAAGACCTTCCCAGTCCTGCTCTACAGCGCTGAAGCAAGGGTAGATAAGTAAAGTGAGGAAATACTTGGACGATTTGAGTGAAAACATCTTCGGAAAACCTTTGGTTCCGTTTGCGTTAATGGTCTATGGAGATGAAGATACAAGACTGGTAAAAGAAATCGGCATTGGACATTGAATGTATATAGAACATGGAGGGTATATGGACAACGCCTCGCAGAGTTTTGATTTCAAGGCAGGGGGTAAACACAGTTCAAGCTTTAAGTGCCACAAGCAAGTAGAAACTGACCTCAACCAACTTGAAGAGCCCAACTGAAGGTAGTTTGCTCATGACCGGTCTAATTGGGGTGGCAAGTTGGTAGAGGTTGGAATGAAATATCTGACATTAACTTTCCACATAGGGCATCAAACCTAGCTTCTCTCTGCATTTGTGTGTGCGAAAGTTATAATTTTTGCCACAAAGAATCTTCAGTTTAACGCCGAACCAGAACTGCACATTTGAGAAGTTTCTCATGGCAGTTTTACTCTTCTACGTTTGAAAAAAAAACCGTAGGTTGTTGTCACTTTCAGGATATGCACCAGGGACCTGAAACCTATACTGGGTAACAAAAATGTTAATACAAATTTTTGGCACAACAGCCTAGCTTTTTCTCAAAACCATTCATGTGAGCGTGCGTACTTCTTGCACGATGGCGGGACCTCCTGTTTTATGTCGACTCGGAATGGCAAAGTTGAGATAAGCTTTTCTTGATAATTGGTACTACTCCGGTGATTTGTCAGCTAATGATGAGAGGAGGGACAGTGAAAAATCAATAAGGTGTTGCTACGGTCAGGAATCAATCACAGACCTTCTACGCGGCAGTTCATCGCACTAACCATCGCGGCACTCAGCCCGTCACCCTGGCTGGGTTAAGCAAACAAAATTGAATCTTCTAAGGAAGGTAGATAAACACAGCCTGTGTGGCAGCTTTAAAGGCAGCTCCAAGATGCATGCCTTTCTAGTAGAAGTTTTGGAGGTTTGTCTTGTCTTATTTTTGCCATCACACGATTCCTTCTCCTCTCTTGTAATGGCTAGGTAAACTTCTCGTGCTGCCATGGATTTGCCCTAGAGTTCCTGACATGCAGCTCTTCATCAATTTCAACGAGGTAACCCTTAATTAAATGATCTGGCTTAGATCGCTTAGAAGCGATGTTCGTACACACTTAGACCAGAAAGGTCCGTTGTGGACATTTCGCTATATTCGTTTGTCTACTTGAACCATTCAGAGCTGAATATAAAGCGTTGGAGGTTTCTGTCATTAATATTAGCCAGCTCACCGAGATTATCTAAGGAGTAGTGTCCGAGGTGGAGTTTTCTTTTTATACAAGAGCAGAGGTGATGAGAATTACATTTCTCCTTCTTTTTCCAAGCAGCTCCTACAGAAGTCATTGCTAAAGAGGCCTAGTCTCTTCTGTAGGCCTATAGGACAATGCCCTGAAAGGACACCGATTATGGTGCTGATGTTTGATCTGTTTGGCATTGTCAAGCAGATGGAGGGCTTCTGTCTCATGTCTGGCAAATTCATCCGCCTTGAAGTTCCCTGGTATATCTCCGTGGCCCGGTACCCAGAAGGAGTGAATGGTTAAATGCTCAGCCATCTCAGAGATAGTCGGCATTCGTGGGCCGATTTAGATTTAAAAGAGATGGATCCCAGGGATATGATTGCTGTTTGGCTGTCACTGAAGATGTTATCATACTTCGTGGATATTACATAACTCCTCAGCCAGGACAAGGCTTCTTTAGTTGCCATGATATCCGCTTGAAAAATGAAAAAGACGAAAGTATACGCTACGGCTGAGCATCTCGGAGAAAACACCTCCATTTACTACGGATTCTGTTTTAGACCCAACCGTGTAGATGTGTATTTAGTTATTGTCTCCGATCATATCCGATTCCCTTTCAAGGCGACTGGGAATGATTGACTTGAACGTATGCTAAAAACTGAGTTGGGTAGGGATGTGGTCGATGTTTTCTGTAATGTTTGCGTGATTCATTATATTTGTATGGGTGATCTGGCTTAACTCAGTGCTGAAAAAAAACGGACCTAACTAACTGTCTTTAAATAAAAAACGCTGAGTCTTATTCGGCTTCCCAAAACGAGTCCACATGTCTCCACCTTTTGTGACAGTCGCAGACAATGTCGCATTGTACTTGTACTACTAATACTACCCACCCCCTGATGAACAGCTTTATCAAACAAATTTCCAGGAACATGATTTGGTTTCCACATGATGGTGCAACATGCCACACTGCTGGTAAACCATCGAGTTACCGAAAAAAGTATTCCTTCGGGTTAAGGAGTCCATTTAGTAATAAAGCCTTCACTCGAACTACTAAGGAGATCCTATATAAGACCCTGATTATCAGCTCAAACGTAACCATGAAAAAGAAATCCTTCCTCGTTTTGTTTGTCTTTGCTTACAAGACAGGTCTTCCTCTACTTCTTCCGACGTCTGGCTAGGTATCGAACACTCGAAACCGGAGTGTTGGTATCCATTTGCTCTACATTTCCTAGCCATCTTAAACGTCCAATGGGGAGGGTTTTTACTAGGGAAATGTCGCTCGTGGTTGAATCTTTGTCTCCATAGCTCGTCAACCCAAACGCGACCGAAGATTTTACGAAGAATGTTGTCGTATGAGGCTTTGAAATCGAAAAAATATGTGGTGGGTATCGATTTGGATTTCTTGGGTTTTTCCCCAGCACCTGCGAAGTGTAAAGATTTGATCAGTTGTTGACTTTCCTGGCCTAAAACCACACTGATCAGGTTGTTGGTAAACGGTTTCAGGCGTTCACATATTACGGCAGATATGATCTTGCATAGGTGGTGTTCAGGAGACATATGCCTCTGTAGTTGGCCAGTTCAGATGGTCTCATTTTTTGTGGTTCGGGGAAACGATGCTTAGGGTCCATTCTTCAGGCCAACTTTCATTCGACCAAATTATGCTTATGAGTTTCTGAATTTACTTAAATGATGGCGATTTCATCATTTTCATAGCCCTTTTGAGCTTAAGTTTAGATATTGCTATCCTCACTTCACTTAGGTCGGGTGGTTGGTAGTTTTCGCGAGAGATTATTATTCGTAGCCGCTTAACAGTGTCCAGAAATGGTTCTTCCATGTCATCAGCATCGACTGTATCTCAACTACGATCTTTCCTTGTTCATTTCGACAGGATTCTGTTTTCCTGGATGGCAGTAATATCTGCTTTATATCAGCTTAAGGCTTCCGCTAGTTGTTCGGCTTCAGCTCTTCTGTTTAATGTTATCACATTCCAGGTGATGATTTGAACGTAGTTGTCCTTTTTTTCGTTTAGCACGGTCGTCCACAATAAAATCAGTCCTTGCCGAGGCTCTTCGTAACAAAAAAATCAGTCCTTACCTAGGCTCTTCGTAACAATTTTTTTTGCTCCTTTACGTTTGCCTTTGAGTAACAAAAATTAAAAGTTTTCGTGCGATATACAATCCAACAAATTAAGCGAATTTTCATGGGTCCTGACGTATACCTATAGATACATTTCATATTTCTTAATCACCACCATCCACTTAAATACAATCACGTCGTATTCCACGACAAGTACCGGCACGTACGCCTGCATGTGTTCCTGAAATTCGACACCGGAACAAGTTGGCGTAGCGCAATAGGTTAATGCACGAAATTATCCGCTGAGTTCCTTTTTATTCCTAGGATCCCTTGTGCTGGTATGTTGTTTGTGTTGTATGTGTGTTCGACTACTTTATTTACAATGTGTTTGGCTCGGTGATTTTGTTGTAAAGATACGCGCCCTCGACCCTTGCTGTACTCAAACACGATTCATTTCGAAGTCCTTGTGTTGAAACATAAAACGCAAACAGTTGCTACATCCAAAACCACCATATTGGTGCTCTCAAAGTCAGTTAGTGTTTAAAAATGAAATATAAGGTGCACTGGGCTGCACATTTTGCCATTTGCCCTCTCGACCCACATAATATTTGTATCTACGAGTTGGGTGTGCATTTCATATCGATTCGGATTGGATATGAATGTCGAGTTTGATTCTCTTTAGGAGTCAGTTTATGTGTTTATGTGGATTTTAATTTAAAAAATATATTCCCTATGAATGGAATGCTAAGTAATCCTTGTTGATGAGTAAAACGTTACACGATACACCACCTTCAAGCTGAACGCTTCAATTTAATCTGTCGATGAAAATCAAGCATATCCCGAGGAATTTCAAAAGTAAAGTGTGCCACTTAACCAATCCTGTTTGTGTGGCACGATTCCAAAAAAAAAACAAAAGGGATTTTCTGACAGCAGAGCACATTTTCTCCTCGAGATGCATATTCTAGATGACACACTACAAAACGAAAACCATCGCACAACAAAATTTGATAATCATCTCCTCATCTCGTTGGCAAACTACTACATAATCTCGTTTACCAAATTAAGTGATTGCCATCGACGTTATCGTGTCATCTGCCACACGGTCTCTCGCTCGGCGTATAGAACAATTGGCCCCGTCTTGAGTTACATACTGAACAATCTGCACAAAACGTGTCGTTCTTTCGTCATCCGCAAACAAAACGAACAAAAAACAAGGACCTCAGGAATATGACATGCAAAACTATGCATAACCCCCGACAAGAAAAACAAAACAAAAACCCAAGCAAACAAAAGCTGTACAACATGAAGAAGAAGGAACTCCATTACAAGGATCCTTACCCTACTTTGGCCCTCGCAAGCCAAAGGCCGGAACACAAAACACATTTTGTCAACCCTCAATGAACGCAGAGAGCATCAGCCACAGCACTCACTATGCGACACAGCGAAACACCTTCCCTTACGTTATGACGAGGATGAGGACGAAAAGGATGTAATTCGAGACGACCATCAAAGACGACGACGCATCACACTCCAAGTTTCCCTATATGATGATGTTGCTGCTGTTGTGTTGCCGGAGAGGAAAGGTGCACCGGCACACATTGTGTGCAGGGTCGTAGTCGCGCAGAAGTTGACGTAGATGTAGATGATGCTGGATAGTGATGCCGAAGGATAAACAACATTCGTATACGAGATGCTCGCTCGTGCCATATCGAAGAGGCAAATACCTTCACAGATGATGGCGATACAAGGAAGACGATATCACGATATACGGAACCAAAGGGATTGCATATCCGGCATGTGCAAAAATTTCCACTTGGCGGATTGTTGTTTCTGTTTGTATATACTGACAAGGACTGGTAGGAGGAGACCACCATTGTGTGGCGTGCGTTCAGCGGATTTCATACTATCTGTCAGATACAATCTGCAAATCAAGACGTATGCTGTTGGATTGGTTTTCTTTGTTTTTTTTTCCTGTGAGTGTTATTCCGCCGCACTTTTTTCGGTGGTAAATGCATACTCGCAAGTCGCAGTTCTGCCAAGGATTGGGGTGAGTTAACAGCTTGCGTGTTCTTTAGGATCACTCGGGTTCTCTTTTTATGGAACGTACTTTTTGACGAGTATTGTTAACAAAACAACGCGATAGGATAATTATTACCTTGGTACAAGATTTTTTGTGGGGTTGGTTGGAAAAAAATTAAAGTAGGGTGGACGGGGAAGCAGGGTGTGCCTCACATATATGAATCTAAATCAATTGACATTTCACGTGAATGGATGAAGTGAAAGGTGCATCTATCTAGCCGTCTAATTGGGAGGAATTGTAATTTGAGAACTAGGCATGTGGCATAACGCACTTTTTTTCTAATTTATTTCATTGTGCGTGAATTCAAATCAAGACGAACGGAACAGCAGTAACTACCGGTCCTAGGTCATAAAAAAAAGTTCGATGTCATAACGATATACTGCCTACTTTCTCGGATGACATGAAAATGGTTTGAGATACATTTCAGGCCGATTTCAGATCTATTACTCTATAAAGGGCTTAAGGGGCTCAGTGCTTGATCCCTGTGGATATAATGCATATAATATGGTAAAACAGCAACGTAGAGACGCTAAGACATCGGAAAAGATATCATAAGAGCGGTTCCTTTTTACCTAAAGCCAAACATAATATATGGAACATAAATGGTTCCTCAGCCTTCACATGGCGAATACTGAGTGGCTAATACCTTCATCGTAGATAGGGTCTTAATCCCTGTGTAAAGGCTTGGTGGCAGCAGATGAGAGATATTGGGGAAAACGCTTACGCACACTCATGAACATATTCCATTTCCATGCGGTAACGGAAGAACTCCCAAGATGGAGTCTTCCGTCTACAGTCACAGGATGGACAAAGTGAATAACCAAAATGAGCTGCTTCGACCTATTCAGACAACAGGTCATTTAGGATAAGTCAGGCTACTCAAGGACAAGTCCGGCTACTCGAATAGAGATGGTGGCGGATGAGCCGAAAGGCCAACGGTAGCGCTCAATCCAGTAGTGGATATACTGATGGACCCGCGTCCTAGGGTTATCCAATAAATTTGAACTGGCCCTCCAGGTTGGTGGTTGTAATTAGGGTTTACTACCAACCCACGGAAAAAAAAATTTAGTTACGGAGCTACCAAGAGCCTCGGAAAGGACTGATTTTATTGTTGGCGACCATGCTGAACGATAAACGGACAACGACGTTCGTATCAGCACCTGGAATGGGAGAACATTAAACAGGAGAGGTGAAGTCGAATAAATAGTGGAAATCTTAAGCTGCTTGAAAAGAGACATTACTGCAATCTAGGAAATACGATGGGATTGACCGGCCAAAATTAATTTACAAAATTGTGACATCTACTACGGACCATGTTATAGGGAGTAGAAACAGTGACTATTCGGATGTGGATGTGTTATAAGTGCCAGACCAGTGCCAAATTCGCCAATATAAGCCTTATATGCGCGTATGCTCCTGACGGAGGGAAAAGAAGCTCCTTGACAAAACTTATGAGCGACTACCAAAATACGATGTTAAAATCGTGTTGGGAGACTTTAACGCAAATGTAGGAAGAGATGACATCTTTACCAGTTTTGGCGGAAAACATAACCTTCACGACAATACGTCTGACAACGTACTTAGGCTAATTGACTTCGCTGCGGAATGAAATGGCAATTTTGCCAGCACACGGTTTTTTTCACCTTGATATTCAGAAGGGGACATGGCGGTCTACAGATCAACGAACGGTCAATCAAAATGATCACATTGAAATAGACAAGTTTCATGCATCCAGTATTTAAAATGCCTGAAGATTCCGAGGGTCAAACATCGACTCGGACCACTTTCTTCTTACAGCCAAGTTAAGAATGTGGATGTCCACCAAGCAACAACAAATCAGAAATACTGTGAAAAAAAGTCGAAAGATTGCAATCGCAAAAGCCCACCAAGTCATTCGAAGGACGTGTATCCCTTTACCTCTCGATTAACCAGCATCCAATGTCGAAGAACAATGGCGACCATGTCAACCATTAGATAAGCCACCAGCAAGAAACCCTTGGTTTGATGAAGAATGCTGAGACCTACAAGGCTTATCTGAATTCTTTAGGCAAAGATGTATCGAGAATATAGAGAGGTGCCACTCTCCTGAAATGATGTTCGCTAGTTTTACCAAAGTGTAAATGGAAAAAGCCAGGGTTACAAGGTTCGAACAGAATCCTGACAAGATGAGCAAGGAAATATCGTAGTTTAGACACAGTCGATGCGGAGAATATTGAAGAACCACTTTTGCAGATTGAAGCCCTCACAGTCTTCAGTTTCTCCTGAGGATCTTCAATTACAACGAAATCGTGGTCGACGACGGCTTTCCCCGGATCGATTGTCTTTTGTTCGTTGTGGCTTAATACACAGAAGCTCGTTGTGATCTTTCCTTCTCAAGATCTTATAATTTGTGGAAATATATTCGGGTTCGTACTTGCGAACTCTCTTCCATTATGTGCGCATGATTTATCCCTAAAATGGTTCTAAAGCGCATTTGAATAGGATTTTTCGAGCTGGTTTGGTTAGCACATTGGATTCCAGACAGAAAGCGAACTTGAAGATCAGAGAGAATCAGCTCCATCGAGGTATTCGTCGGAGCGGAAAATTCACCGGTTTTGTACGATTCGGAGGAATTTTGCTTCGAGGTATTTTTCCGAAAAGCTGTTCGGAATATTTCTTCGACATTTTGTAACACATCCCGGCGAATTGCATTGAAGTGCGCTCAGGAGCATTTTTCGTTAAATTTTTGACAGCTTAATGTAATTTTTTTTCCGATTTTTTCCGACGAAGTATGCGGAAAATTATCGGCTTCGGCGGATACCTCGATAGGGCTGAATATGTATCAGAAAAAAAATTGTGCAGTTCAAAGACTTCCTTTTAAGCAGGAAGGGATATATAAGACTTTTATCCCCGAAGCTAAAAGCGAAAGGGGAGTCATTATTTTCATTTTTTGTATGAATCTCACTCTTATTGAAGGAGTGAGTGATGGCACATGCCATTTCCGACTTAGATAGGCAACTGCGCATTTCCTGGCTTGTCCTACGATACATGCACCATGCTAGCCTTGCTGAGTGGTTTTTCTAGATAAATTATCGCTACCACATCATCTATGAATTTAGTGTTTATCCTCGGCCTTATATTATAAAACCTGAGAGGGGTCATGAAATTCGAAAAAAATGCATTAAATCACGTACCTAAATTCGTTCCAAATATATCTCTAATCCTTTGACCTATTTCAACTCACAAACTCCCATTTATCCTTGGCTTGGCAAAAAATCTTAAACTAATGCCAAAACGTGCTAAACTCACCCCAAGGGATTCTACAAAAATCCTTAAATTCAGACCACCCGATCATCACACCGAAATCACGAACGAACGCGTCTTCCACAAACCACCATAGACTTGTTGTTGTATTTGATTTCTTATATCCTATCGGAATAAGGACATCATCATGTACCATCCGGCAGGAAGAAGAAAAGAACAAGCAAAAGAAAAGAAAATTCCAATCGACTATACCCCTCTGACAGATGTTTCGGCCGTGTATGCAATAATTATAAGGAACCGTGCCGTAGCTCGAGTCTCGGCTCTATCGTATATCCTTGTGTTTGTATACCCATAGATAGGACAAGAAACACACTATTTGCAGGTTTTGTTCTCTACGAAATGTGTTCCATATCAAATTCCACTTCCCTATCTCTGATGCTTTTAGGTGCTGATTCTGGACTTGTGTATCTCACTTGTGCACTGCCTGAAGGTAAAGGCTGTTCCATATTTCAATCGAATCGAAGATCTTTAAATGTCGATTGATGGCATCAATTGAAAAGTACACGTACCTATACTTGTTCACAACTACGCCTTGGAGACTCCAACTTCCAATTTGAAAACGAATTCGCTTTCTCTTCGGATAGGCATATGTATAAGTGCGTTCCTCATTACCCAAGTGCAATTGATGAAAGGACACAATGACGAGCCCATTGCCTCGAGAATAAATGAATGAGTTCGTCCTCTATTATCGAGAGTAAAACGCACGTGTCATTGAATTCATTTGCGAGATCCTTGCCCTCATTCACCGCCTCTGTACGTTCACTTGTCCCGCAAACAGAGTCCCTCCCGTACGTGTACATTTGACGAAGGAACGATTTAATTCGACCGAAAAATGTTCGAATTACATTTCGGAAATTTTCCTACAAAGGATTAGCATTGCATTGTTAGCACTCTCGTATTGGATTGGGATATCCCCCGGAGATACATGCGGACGCATTGTAACATCATCAGCTGTATCCACCGGTATCGATTGCGAGCACGTACTTCGCACTTTTCATCTTCCTTATTCCGAAACGATACTGTATCTGGGTATCTTGGTGGTGGGCATCTGCAGAAATTTTCTTTAGAATTTCAGCTCCTCACGCAGCAGGTTACTCCGTTTGCTGCTGGGTGCGTTTGCCATCAGTATGCGGGGTGTTTTGCAGACCACGTACATCGTGGTGGGAGATTTTCATTTCACATTTTCTCTGGCTTTCCAGATTTTCCCAATTTTATTATTGTTATGTTGATTAATTGCCACACGCACACACACGCACGCAAATATTCAATTCAATTCGACTCTTGGGCAATCCATTAGGCTTTTCTAATAATGCGCCGCACACTGGCAGATTGCCTTCACTCGATAAATTATCCTTGGCGGAGGATGCTTTTGAATAAATATGCAATTAAATGGAAAATTATGACGAAACCATTTGAGGAGCATTTTACGGCAGAATTTCAATTTGGATTTTGGCACGCACATAAAAATTTTATTTTTATTTCAGAGGCATCTGGCGGCGCAATGGTAGGTACTGCTGCTGTAGATGCTCCGTTTAGGGACTAATTGGTCCCTTGGGAGCGATGGTGTTTCACCTCTGGATGTGATGGAGCATGACATCTTGCACTGCAATGTCGAGATTGCTGACATGTTTACACATGTAGATGATTATTTAGGGAATTTTGATTTACGACCGCCCGTGCGCTGTCACACATAGTTAGAGTGTCCTCGATGCAGACAGGAGTAGGTATGTAGTTCACGAAGGTGGTTGGTTGTTTTATGGTTTCCCTAGTCTAAGGGGAAAACGATCTTGAACTTCCGGTTGTGGTTCAAGGCGAGTTGTAGTGAAAAATTACAACGATTTGAAATAGATCGCGTTTCGGAAGGGAATTAATTGAAATTGGTGTTCTGTGGAATGTCGGCTAATGGATGGCGATTTACAATGGAACCGTTTCTTTATGGGCGTACGAACATGACGTTATTTATGTACCAATATCGATGTTAGTAATGTTGGGCATTTAACTTGATTAGGCATAGGTATCGTTGGTATAGATGAGTTTACTTTCCACCAAACGGGCGAATTCGACGCGGGAAGAAGATGGAATACATCAGGTGTAGGTGGCTCATATTTCCCATCTGTAAGCTTATGAAAGATAATCCCATTCCTAGCAAATGAACTAGTGAGGATTTGGCGCAAGTAAATTAGATGTGAACCGTGAACTTTACCAACATGTCAATCAGCCTGGTCTTTAGCTTGGCGATTTTCAAGTTAGTTGATGCTGGGTTCTACTTGCGCACGTCACATAGCGCGAGGTCTTCCTTTGTCACCATCGGCCAGGAAATTGACAACGTCCTATGTTGAGTTGTTTGACCAGGTCTATGTCGCTGTATAGCTCGTAAAGTTTGTGGTTCTTCATGTCCACAGTTCGTCAACACTAGCGATACCGAAGATTTTTCCAAGAAATTTACGCTTCAGCACCGTGGATGGTCGAGTCTCAAATAAGATCTCTTTAGTAGTTTGGGCCGTATAGCGGCATACCCATAGGCAGTTGGCTAAGGACCGGAGTAATTGAAGAGGCATCTTTGTTGAGGCCCAGCTTCATTCCGGACTGTAGCGGTACATTAGAATAAGTAAGTAAGTAGCCACACCGTAGCGAAAGATTTCAGACCCATAAGCCTGTCCTCCTTCCTACTGAAAACGATGGAACGATTACTCGACATCCATATACGTAGCAACCTGAATCCAGGTTACCTATCTGTAAGCCAGCACGCCTATATAAAGGTTAAATCGGTGGAAACGGCTCTACACGAAGTAGTTCGCACAGTAGAAAATTCACTGCACTACAAAGAATATACGTTAGCAGCCTTTCTAGATATAGAAGGAGCCTTCAACAACGTTACAACTGAAGCAATTGCTGAGGCACTTACCAAAGCTGAAAGAGGTACGGTTTCTAGCAATTGGATCTTAACCATGCTCAATAACCGGATCGTTTCGTCAATACTAGGCGATTGTACCAAAAGGATCACAACGTCAAGAGGTACCCCCCAGGGAGGCATACTATCCCCACTCCTCTGGCTATTAGTAGTCAACGAGGCACTTAAGAAGCTGGATATCACTGCAATTTAAAAAATGGCATACGCTGATGACGTAGTCCTCATGGCGTGCGGAAAATTCCCACCGACACTGAGTGAAATTATGCAAAGAAGTCTCAATATACTCAGGAAGTGGGCGAAGTCTTGCGGGCTGGGTGTACATCCAAACAAAACAGAACTGGTTCTCTTTACTAACAGGAGATCGATCCCAGCATTTTCGGCACCGTCTTTGGAAGATTCGACTCTCTCATTGTCATCAAGCGCGAAATATCTGGGGGTGGTACTTGATAGTAAACTGAACTGGAATCTAAACGTTGAAGAAAGAGTAAAGAAAGCTAATATTGCCCTCTATAGCTGCAACAGAATCTGCGGCAAAAAATGGGGCCCATCCCCGAAGGTCACAAAATGGCTATACACAGCCATTGTCAGACCAATCCTAACATACGGTTGCTTGGTCTGGTGGAATGCTATGAAAAAAGCAAAACATATGACCAAGCTTGCGAAAGTTCAAAGGACAGCATGCATACTCACGACAGGAGCCATGCGCACTAGCCCCACAGTAGGGTTAGAAACAATCCTAAACATAACACCAATTGACTTACAAATCAATGACACAGCAGCAAAAAGCACAGCAAGACTCAAAGAAACGGGCAATCTACTTACGAAGCCTTTCGGCCATAGCTCAATATTAAACTCGATGGCATATGCGGATGTAGCTTCATTATCTACATTATCCCATACCACGACTTGGATACTAATTACTCTATCAGAATACCAAGCAGAGACGAATGGTCTTCAAACAATGTGTTATCTAACATTGAAATAGCAATTTAAAACGACGGATCCAAAATGGAAGTCGGAGTGGGATCTGGTATCTACTCTGAAAAGATCGGGCTAGCTACATCCTTGAGATTAGCAAACTCGTGTAGTGTATTCCAAGCTGAGATCCTGGCCATACTCGAAGCTGCCGAATTGGCTAGGGTATTGGACATATCACATGAGGATATCTCCATCTAAGTGGATAGTTAAGCGGCCATTAAAGCTCTGGCATCCAATATAGTAAAATCACGGGTAGTTGGACGCTGCCGCGAAGAGCTGAAGGCTCTTTGTAACCAGAACAAAGTCCAGATTATCTGGGTGCCAGGACATAATGACATTATAGGAAATGAGAAAGCAGACGGGCTAGCCAGACTAGGATCGTCCAGTTGCATTTCACTATCTGATAAAAGGGTCAATCCCCCGCTAGCATCTAAAAAACATGTAATAACCAAGCACACTCAAAAAGCAACCATAACAAGATGGCAAAATACAATAACTTGTACACACACAAAATCTCTCTGGCCGGAGTCAAGCGGCAGCAAATCAAACATGCTATTAGCTTTGAATAGAGCATCCATTTCTATAGCGGTGAGAGTGATAACAGGTCACAACCTGTTGGGCAAGCACTCAAATAAGATAAAACTGACTGGTGCGAACCAACTTTGCAGGAACTGCAGCGACCCTGACGTCGAAGAAGAGGTCTCACACCTACTATGCCACTGCCCTGCGATCAGTGGCAGTCGCTTTAAAATACTAGGCAGCCTTTACTTTGATGACCTAAGTGTCCTAACGACTGTCCCAATAGCGCTGATAGTCCGTTTTTGTAGCAGATCAGGATGGAGCAACTACCTCTTTGTGGCTGAAGGAGCACCGCATAAGTATCACTAGCGAACTTAACCAGGTATCCTCTTTCTCTATTTCAGGATACTTTCTTCGAAGGGTATCGCTATGGGCGCACGTAGGCCTATGCGAGCTTGACGACTCACCCGATCGTCAACAGCCCATCTAACCTAACCTAACCTAAGTAAGTAGTCTTGCTTCTTCATTTTTAAATAATTTAGTGATACTATAACATGGGCCCGAACCAGCAGGCCTCCCCAACTAGCCCGATTCCTAGGTAACTGCTTTCTACATACCAGCAAGCGTGGCGGTGACATTGCCGGCGTATGAAAATGTTGGCTCGGAGGTTTTGGACAATCTTCTCAAGAATGATGTCAAAGAAGTCGCGTGGCAATGCATCAATGAGTTGGTGTTTCACTCTCATGGTAGACCCACTTTCGGGTTAGAAGTGTAGAATATACCCGATTCTGAGGAGAGCCACGTATTAGGAAGGTAGGTAGAGGTGGCGGTTCAGCATGAACCCAAGTAGCACTGGTGTGCCTTTTCGTTACCAAGACTCGTGTGAATTTTTTTATGATAATTGTTGAGGTTGTGATACATACGGGATATGTATAGACCCTTGCCGCAAGTAAGCCTTGCCTGGCCACCTCGTCTGCCCGCTGTCCCTTTGATGTCAATGTTCCCTGGGACCCAGAGAAGTGTGACCCTGAAGCGTTCGCTCCTTCCTGTGCCAGCTTGAAGGATATGTTAGCCGAGTTAATGGCCTTAATGGTAGCTTGATGGAGGATAGCAATATTTTACTTTTGTGTAGTGTCACGCTCCAGTTGCGTGCATGACTCACTCCACACTTCATATTAGATCCGTCGGTGTAGACGACCGTGTCGAAATCCCTTACTGCTTCGTTCCTCTTCCACTGAGCTCTGGTAGGAAAGCCTACGTGGCGGCCTTTCTTGAAGATTGGTGTGGGTCAGTTGGAAACGTGACCATGCCATTTGGTAACGTGTCCAGGATATTACTGTGGCCATATGGCCTTGATGTTCAGCATCCTGACTCCTTGAGTCTTACTGAACTGTATATTGCGGTATCTTTAATATGACCTCAGTGCGCCCGTGGTGCCTATACTTGATGTTCTTTGCAGCCTTTTTAGTTTTGTGTCATTGTAGCCTTTAATCAACGCGGGCCACCATACTAGTGAGCCATATGTGAAAATAGGACGTACTGCAGCTGCGTACATCAACAAGGTCATCATTGGTTGAAGTTCCTACTTTTATATTAAAGGTTTTGCTCCAAGCATAGAAGGCACACGCCTTCCTTACTCTGTAATCGATGTTGTGTTTCCAGTCAAGTTTTGGGTCAAGCATGATACACAAATACCTATTGCTGGAAGATAGTGTGAGTGGTTGGCCATTAAGACGAGGGTGGGTGAAATCGGTTTTTTTCGTTTTGATCGGAATTTCACCAAAGCCACAACTTGGAGTCACGTGCTAACCTTGTATAGAGCTGCCCCCATGATTTCGCTTATCAAGGAGAGGAATATCCCTGATACTAGTATCACCACGTCATCCGCATAGGCCACAACTTTGACCCGTTCCTCTTCTAGTTTAACTAGTATTTTATTCATAACAATTAGCCAGAGTAGAGGAGAGATGACGACGCCCTACAGCTCATTCTATTCTATGCACTTGTTGGCTCGTGCACTAGTTCCGAATGCCCTACCTTCATTGCTAAGACCTTGTTCTTGCGGGTGGGAGAGTTTACTGATGACTTCGAAGCCCTCCTCCACCTCGCTGATGTGGATTTAATTCTCGTCGTAGGTTTGATGGCCTAGCTAAAATATAGCGCAGAACGACCCAGACGACCTTAACACCAGCAGTTTTGCTGTACCAAAAAAACTCAAGTTCCATACCACCATCAAGTAAAATTTTCCAATCCGACCAACCTACAGGCTGTATATCCCGGGTTAAGTTTCGTTTAACTAGAGATTGTAGCGACAACAATTTTTTTCGACGTGTCGATTAACAGAGCATATGCTACTGGGTTGACAACATTCCCCGAGGATCGCATCAGAGGCATTTGTATTCACCTAAAGCCGCAGTGCAAGTTTCTTAGCTGGGATCGTTGGTCCCAATTTTTTTTGAAGAAAATGAGATTAAGTGACAGTGAATACAGACCTGTGTGTGAATATGTTAGATGAAGCCTTCGAGAACATTTGGTTCCAACAGGATAGCGCAACGGATCACACTTCAAAGACTTTAGTTGCTGTTTTGGGAAAACATTTTCATGGTGCCTCAGTCCGCTCTCTTGATTTGGCATCTTGGGATTTGTTTTCGTTTTTTTTTAATATCCGTATTTATGTCAATTGTCCAAGGACCCAACAGACTTGATGGCGAACATCCGGTCAGAAATTGCCAACATATCCTTTACTATGGTGGTAAGAGTCGTCGCTAGAAATCGGTTTATCAATTGTAATAGGAATATAGGGCTTTTGTGTAGAAACAATGGGCAAAGGTGTTTAATATCTTCATAACATGTTCCATTGATCTACAGAATACTTTATTCCATGCAAATGTATCTTGAAAATAGAATTGTATTCACCAAAACCTATTCTGCGTATCATTGACTAGATTAGGCACTACATGACTTAAGTTTATATGCAATCATAAAAGCCTTACTTTCTTAAACCCAGACGCATAGATATCATGCGTACCGTAAACGAACTTAAAACAATTATACCAACCTCCCCATAGAAGCGCAACTAATGCCTGCGTTCTCTTTTTATCTCTTCCATCAACTATACACACACACAAGTCGTTACCAGAGGAACTACAAAAGGTAAGGCACACAGCATTACAAGCAACGGAACACCTGCTCGATTTCAGCCATGTAAGCCCCCTCGGTGAAATATTCCCAAAAACAATTCGTACCTCGAGTACAAAACTAAATACCAGACAAAAGTTCATATCCGAAAACTTTCCAAATCAACTTGCATAAGCACTTAACAGCTCCTGAAATGCTATTTATCCAGAGTGCGCCCTCCGTCTCCTTCCCCACTCACACGTATGTGTTTGGGAATTTATTTCCAAAGCGAAACAACGTTTTCGCCTAAATTATTCAATTCATTCAAAATTTACATATGAATGCTCTAATTCAAGTCTACTTAGCTACTGCCTGTGCCAGGGCCAAGTGACGGTACCCCCAGCCCAACACACATAAATTCTGGAATTTTCTACGCTTGAGATGAGCTGCTGGAGCAGTACGTTTGGAGTTGCTAATAGAACGCGCGTACTTTTGTGACGGCAAATGGTATACCTATACTCAGAGATGCATTTGTTCCCATGGGATCGGGATCCGGTAAAGCGCAAAGAGTACTTCTGGGAACAAAAGTCAAGAAAGGAAATTCCCCAACACAGTATCACTCCCAGTGTCGATGTTGTTGAAGGTGCACGAAGGTACGTGGAGTTTCCGAAAACGTTTTATTTTTGAATGAATTTTCGAAAGCCTTACAGCTTCATCCCATTCCATGGAAAAAAAATTGAGCCGTCTACCGAGGGTTGACTCTTGTGGCGTGTAATTCACTTTAATCTGCCGTCGAGGACGGTTGAAATAAGGGAAACATGGATTATAGGGTTATTTGCGAGCTGTGACCCTTTTAGAGCTGCTGCGGGGAGTTATAATTCGACCGTTATGGTATAGCAAATGAACCGTTTTATTACCGGGGGGTTGGTGGTAATTTAATTTGGGGAATTATTGTAATTTGAGGATTACACTCAGTGCATTGGGGGATTGTGGATGTTATTGCGTAAAAAATAGGCTTGAAGTCAGGCTATAATGTAATTCGTCAGGGGATGCTGTGCAGATAAGTTTTTGTTTCGAAAGCTTTTGTATGGAAAATCTATGTGAAGGGAATTGTGTTAGGGGAGGGAATTATTGATTGTCTTGGGGATGACGAAGAGATGTGATGTATATTGTTACGGATTGTTTTGATGTTTTTTTGGTTTGTGGATGATAGACATTTTATTGTCATATTTAGAGCAATCATTTGAAGACTTTATGGTACTGTTGTTTTTATGTCGGAAAAAAGCTCTAGTATTAGAGTATACCAACTCGACTTTCAAACACTTTGATTACAATTCCTACAGTGTCATCCATTATATTGAAGATGGATAATAGGTACACAAACTATTTGTTCAACTTCTATAAAAACGCTTAACAATGAATTTGATGAAAATCAGTTTAGGCGTTATTGCGGTAGAAAATAGAGATCTTCCCTTACCGGCAAAAAATTACAGTTTTAGACAAAAATATCTTAGATCAAGCTTAAGATTGCGAGTTTGAGGCCCCGTCAGAGCTTCAACAGACCATAAAACCTAGTTTCAGATTTCAGATTTGATTAGATATCTTAAATGAAGCTCTCTTTGTTTTCCAATATTGACCAATGAGAACAGAGCTTCATCGAAGATCAAGTACGGAAGACAAATAGGCTTTATGGCATGTTGACGCCTCAAACTCGAATAGGCCTGAGTGGCTCTTAGCGATACTACTTTCTGAAAAAATTAAAATATGATGAAATTGTCTAACGATTCCTGTAGGACTTTGTGGTTATAACTGATAAGCCATTTTTTAAAGCTGCTACTTATTGCAGGGCCTCTTCTCCTCCTCTCCTTCTTCAGGGTCACTACATTTTCGGCATATATGATGCTTGCTGTTCAACTCCATTAAACTATAGTGCTTACCAACTAGTTGTGTGTCTTACCGCTACTGAAATCGATGCCCTATTTAAGGTTATACTTACTTAATTGTACTTAAGTCAATCAACATGCCTTTCCAATTACCACGGTTTTTAGCTTTAAGTTGATTGTGGTTGGTTTCTACTTGTGCGCGCCATTTAAGGTGAGATCTTCCTCTACTGCGCCCGACGTCTGGCTGGGAACTGAAGATACTCTGCGAGCCGGAGAACTGATGTCCATGCGCTCTACATGTCGTGGATTTTCGGTGCCCCAGAAGCGATAGTTTTGCTTGTTCACGGTCCCGCTCAGGTGGAAATGAGCCTCATCGCTCATTATGATTTTGGTCGAAAAATCGTCCACTTCATCCTCAAGATTGAGGATGGCTAGGGCGTAGGTTAAAAGCGTTTGGCGGTCGGCAGGCAGCGCAGCTGATGTACGGACTGGACTTTGTACGGAAACATGCGTAAGTCTTTGACCAAAATTCGCCTTAGGGACGACCGGCTGATGGCTAATTGCGAGGCACGGCGTCTAGTCGATGTTTCCGGCGAGAGCTTGACATCCTCGGCAACAGCGACGATATTCTCGGCACAACGGGCGCTCCGAAGCCGGCCACTCTTGGCTAGGTCTCGTGTGGTGCCATACTCTTCAAGGTTGGTGGCAAACTGCGCAGTGTTTGCGCAGTCGGTGTCGGACGGCCGGGGAATCGGCGACGGAATTCGCGCTGCGCCAACACTACAGACGAATTGTTACGCAAAAAAATAGACACGATTATTCCTCGTTCTTGGGGAGTGTATCGCTCCATGGCTTGTTCACTTGTATTCTATATCCGTCTAGTCCACAATTGTCAAAACAGATTTAACATTGGCGGCCATTTGCAAAAATAAGAGCATCTTACAATAGGGTGATCTCTTTTAGCGCACCTTGTATAGGATTTCCTTAGTTGCTCCTGTGAGTTTATTAACTACTAGAGTGTCTTCTTAGGTCGAAGAAACAGCAGTTGGCAAAAGTAATGCTTCGTTTATTTCTGTCAGCATACTTGGTTTTACCTTCATTTACTGCTAACCCCATATTTGTGGCTTCATTTTCTAAACTAGCAAACGTAGCTGTGACATCACTTTGAGTCCGACCAATGATGTGCGTATGCTTGTAGTTGCACCGATTTATTGAAGATTTTGCCCCTGGTGTTGGCTCGGGAGTTTTGCACAATCCTCTCAAGAATCAAATTGAAAAAGTCACATGACAGCGCATCGCCTTGTCTAAATCCTTTTTTGATTCGAATGTGTCGGTGAGGTCGTTTCCGACAATGATCGAGCAGCGAGAATTCTACATCGTTAGCCGAGCTTGGGCGGTATACTCAAGAATACCAAATCTATTTTTTGTATCGCATGTTTCCCTGAGGACGTTGCCAAGCCTGATGGAGGAACGAGAATTCCACATCGTAATTCTCAAGAGATGGAAGAGTTTGGCCGGTATATCAAAACAGACATGGCTCAGCATATTTCGCCTTTGTAAAACCAGCCGATTTGGACTTCTTTTTTTTTCTCCAGGATCTGTCGAAGTGTGAAGACTTGATCTAGACTTTCCTGGCCTAAAACCACACTGATAAGGGCCGATCAGGTTGTTGGTAAACAGTTTCAGGCGTTTACATATTGCGGCAGACAGAATCTTGTAGGCAATGTTGAGGAGAATTTGTTCAGTTCAGAGGGTCTCCTTTTTTGTGGATCGGGCAAAATATGCTGAGGCTTTATTATTCAGGCAAATGAAGTTTGTGAAGTCGTGTGAAAAGCTCATTCAGAGAAAACCTTTCATTTTGTTTTCTTATATTCTTTAAAATTTTTGAACCGCTATTTGGATTAATTAATACTTCTTAAACTTTAACTGCTTCTATTTTATTTTTATCTTAACCCTCTCCTACATACCTTCATTTGACCAAAAGTTGATTATGAGTCCGTGAATGTTATTACCAAATTAATTTCGCCGACATTTTAAAGTTCGTGGGGAATTCTGTCGTCGCCAATATTGAATGGTGCGTCCTGCCTGACAGCGGGATATTGTTCAACATCGGCATTTAACAGTCTGCGGTAGTGGTTCGTCCATATACTCAGCATCGACTATGTCTCAATCTCAACTACTGTATATCCTTGTTCATCTCAACAGGATTTATTCAGGGTCTTGTATCCCTGGCTTTGACATTTTTTTACGTTGATAAGGTTAGGGTAGGTTGGTGGGTTGATGAGGCAGACGGTGTGTGTCCTCCCTCATCGCACTCAGGTCAATATAGACCCATTGTGATGTCCGTTGGGGGTCCACTTATGTGGTTGGTTCATTCATTGTCCCGTTACTGTCCATTGTTGTTAGTCTCTTTCTAGCCATCCAGATGTTGATGCAAACCTGAAAAGATTAGGGAGAGGGATTTCGGATAGATCCGTGAGGTCATGGAAAAAGTATTTTCCTAAGGTTCTCATTCTTAATTGGCTGAGGCCTGGGCAGTGGCACAGAAAGTGGAGGGTGTCCTCGTGTATTTCTTCATCACCGCAGCCTCTACAGACGTCATCATCTATGAGATGCATTTTCAGTTTGTGGCTTTTTAGTAAGTTGTGTCCAGTAAGAATCCCAACTAAAGTAGAGACAGTTTTACTGTTTCTACGAAGCAGTTTATGGGTTCTGGCTTTGTCATACTCAGGCCACATCCTTTTGGAAGTTTCACAGGTGGGAAGGGAGTTCCACCTGTTTTTGGCAGCGATCAGTGTTTTCTGTCCCACCTGAGATTTGAGGTCGCATAGTGGTGGTTTGACAGACTGGTCTGCTTGGTCAGTGCTGGAGGCAGATCCTTTCCTTGCCAGTTCGTCAGCAATTTCATTGCCCTGTATGCCTCTGTGTCCGGGTACCCAGCAGAGCTTTACATTATGTTGGACGCCAAGAACCTTTAGCTCTTCACGACAACGTTTCACAAGCCGAGATTTTATTTCGACAGCAGAGATAGCTTTTATTGCAGCCTGACTGTCAATAAAGATGGTGATATCATCTGGTGGTATCGCCAGCATTGAGGTCGCTTTGGCTGCCTCTGCTACTGCCAATATTTCGGCTTGGAAGACACTGCTGTGCTCAGGGAGACGAAAGGTGCTGTTTAGCTTAAGTGTCTCTGAAAACACTCCAGCTCCAACGCCTACATCCATTTTTGAACCATCAGTGTAGATGGATATGGTTTCGGGGCCCAATTCGTTCCTCTCCCACTCCTCTCTGCTTGGGAGGATGCAGGAGAATGGTCTTTGAAAGTCATGGTGAGGCAGCATGTAGTCAGAGGATACAACTGAGCCCAGATATCTGTGTAGAATTTGGGCTTGTCCTCCTGAGTTCGATTTCCAGCAGTTGAGCTGGCTGATTCTTAGAGCACTTTTGGCTGCATGTAAAGGTCTAGCGGTAGCAGGTTAAGGATGGTTTCCAGACCCGCTGTTGGCGTGGTTCTCATTGCGCCAGTAGCGCCCACACATGCTATTCTTTGTACCTTTGTCATATTTTTCAGATGGGTGACTTTATTTGTGGATTGCCACCAGACAAGCCCCCCATATGTTAATATAGGTCTCACAATGGCCGTGTACATCCATAGGATGATCTTGGGGTTCGGACCCCAGTTTTTTCCGAATATTCGATTACACGTATAGAAAGCGACTGTGGCCTTTTTAATGCGCTCGCGCACATTTAGGTTCCAGTTGAGTTTTCTATCAAGAATGACACCCAGATACTTTGCACTATCGGCTAGTTTGAGGGTAGTCCCATCGATAACCGGTAGGTCGAATATTGGTATCTTCCTCTTGTTCGTAAAGAGAACGAGTTCCGTTTTCTGGGGGTTGATGCCAAGCCCACATTGTTTTGTCCACTCGTTGAGAGTTTTCAATGCCCGCTCGAGTAGTTCACTAATAGTGGGTAGGAATTTCCCTTTAACTAGTATCGCTACATCGTCTGCGTAGACTATGACTTTTACCCCATTTCGCTGTAGCTTTATGAGTATCTCATTGATGACTATGTTCCACAACAGAGGTGAGATAACGCCTCCTTGTGGTGTGCCTCTTGATGCTATTACTTTGAGATGGGTGTCTCCCAGATTCGCATTTATATTTCTGTGGTTGAGCATACTTCCAATAATATGTATTAGAGGTTGGTCCACGTTGTTCTTCGCGAGGTTTCTTTCGACTGCGTTTGTGTTCACATTATTGAAGGCTCCTTCAATGTCGAGAAATGCAGCGAGTGTATATTCCTTCTCGTGAAGAGGTTTTTCTATTGTACTAACGATATCATGTAGGGCAGTTTCGACTCCCTTACCTTTCGTGTAGGCATGCTGTGCCGAGGATATGTATTGGGGGTCGAGTTTGTCACGAATGTAGATATCCATTAGTTTTTCATAGGTTTTTAGTATGAAGGATGTAAGACTTATTGGTCTAAAGTCCTTCGCGGTCGTGTGACTGGGCTTGCCGGCTTTTGGGATAAAGACTACCTTTGATTCCCGCCAGCACTTAGGGATGTAACCGCATTTTAGACTACTAACAAACAGTTTGTGTAGGAATGCTGTTACGAGGTGTTTCGATTTTTGATAAAACCTACGAACATTTTTCCTGGAGTAGCACCTCTCGGTGTCTTCGATAGCGTGCTTTTCATGCTCTTTGTTTTTTTTCTGAAAATCCGGTGTTCTTGTCTTCTTATTTGCCTATAGAATTCAATGGCAGCTCGTAGGCTTCGTTCTTGGCTGTAAGCATCTGTCGGCACTGTTCATCAAACCAAGAGTTTCTTACTGATGGGATAAGATAGAAACATTGACCTTTAAGCACGCGTTAATTGAATTGGTGAAGCCATCAACCTTTCATGTTTTTTTTTCTGAAGTCAATGTAGTCCATTTTTAGCCATCCGGGTATTGATGTGGAGCAACTTGGAGAGGGAGATTTTGTATAGATCCGTAAGGTCATGGAAAAAGTATATTCTAAATGTAATTTTTCTAAATTGACTGTGGTCTGTTCAGTGACACGAAAAGCGAAGTCTATTGAAGAATGTTTCCACATCACAGCTACCTCTACCAAGACCATCATCTATAAGAAGCATTTTTAATCTATGTGCATTGAGTAAATGGTTAAAAGTAGATAATGTCTCTCTGTAATCTTAATCAAAACGAAAATGTGTTTGACTTGGGATCTGTCTTATTCTGTAAGAGGTCCGTAGACAACTTTTCAACAAAATGTTTTTTTTTAAATGTTTATTAAATATTTATAGATATTTATCGATTAAATAACTTATGAAATTCTTAAAAAAAAAATAATAAAGAAAATCTAATCTAATATAAATCTTATCTAATAACCTTCATCTTTTTGCGATAGCTTGTCAAAACCTTGTCTCTTATGTTGACACTAGAGATTACTTTAATTGCAATCTGACAAACAATACTTTTATATCTTGCTATCGCCAGAATTTCGGTCGCTTTCTGGTTAGACAGATTGTTACCATTGTTGAGCCAATTTTAACGATTTTCGATACAGATTTCGATAAAATTTTGTAAACGTGTCTTGTTTGGTTCAACGTAAAAGATAGTATAATATAAAAAACAATATTTATAATTGCAAATTTAAAGATTAAGGGTATTCATGCAACGTCGTAATTTTATTACGTGCGAAAGATTATAATCGTACGACGAAGTTTCATGAACGACCCTAAAACTGCACCACTAAATAATGCGGTAACCCACTGAATTCAATCTCATTTTGGTAATTTATTTACTGATAGAATTTGGTTCTATCAATGCAAGCTTATTTTGAAAACCATGGTGTTATATATTTGAAAACATTGAAGTGTACAAAACCCAGAAGACTTTGTCGAGACGCCCATTATTTCGCGTAATTGACCTGTGAACTGGCCTCCACGATCCTGTGATCTCAGACCTTTAGATTACATTCTTTGGGCGTTTGTGAAGTTACTAGTCTATGCGGATAAGACAGGGACGTCAGTTTTTTGATAAAGTTGCCGAAATGGGACTTCACGAGTGTTTTATCATATTGAATTTGTATACCGCTAAAAAACACTCTCATCTTTCTTCTTAAGTGGCGCTACAGTCCGGGATGAACCTGGGCCTCAACCAACATGCCTCTCCAATTAGCCCGGTCCTTAGCTAACTGCCTCCAGTTGCGCACTCCAAGTTGGTTGAGGTCGGTTTCTACTTGTGCGCGCCACTTAAGGCGAGGTCTTCCTCTACTGCGTCCGACGTCTGGCTGGGAATCGAAGACTCTGCGAGCCGGAGTATTGGTGTCCATTAAAAAGACACCCTATATAATATAATAATAACTGTGCTTAGTAAAGTATTAAGTTATTGTATTGCAACTGAGCCACAGCGTTGCCGCGTCTGCTATTTCTCTTATAAATTTCAAAAAATGTTCACATATATATAATTAAAAATAATTGTTCGCTCGTCTGTCAAAACATCTGATCATTTAATCCAGGGTTAACTCACCAAACTTGCTGGGTTAACTCCAGGGTAACTCTGGATTAAAAGTTTCTTTATTTTCTCGCGTAAACTCGAGTTTAACTCCCAAAAGAAGATGATCTCGTACTGAATAATCAGTTCTAAGAGTCTGTTTCCAAATCACGTGACCCTTCTCGTAACAACTCTGAGTTTACAAACGAAAATCGTTCAGCGCCATCTACAATTGGGTTTCTGTAACATCAGTTGGTACACAAACCTCCAGTAGAAAGTGCATGTACTATTTTTTCGATCGTTAAATACTCTATCCCATCCCATCCATTAAATTAATGTCCTCAAAAGGTGGACATGGCTTAAAACTTTATGGGGATTATAAATAGAAAATTACATTTCCACAACATATTGTCAAGACAGTTTATTTAAATCTTTTATGGTTCGACAAAAACCAACCTTTTTCTATTGTATATGTTACCCATGTTTTGGGAGCCTAGTTTTGCCATTTCATCAAATGCGCTGTTTCCTGCAACCCTACAACCCTGCTGGGAAATGTCGATTAAAATGTGAAGCAGTAGTTTGTACTAGATTTTAGGGTATTGGATACTAGGGATCTCCGACGAAGTATGCAGCATGGCTGTGATCAATATAGATCACAACACTTCTAAGGTCATTCACAAACATATATTGGTGGACTTCAAGCCACTAACGACTGATTATTCAAATTTGGTGCAAGTGGCCTTTAGTAATCGGCCCTATCGAGGTATCCGTCGGAGCGGAAAATTCTACGATTTTGTACGATTCGGAGTCATTTTTGCTTCGAGATATTCTTGCGAAAAGCTTTTCCTAATATTTCTCCGACATTTTGTAACGCATCCCGGTGAATTGCGTTGAATGGCGTTCAAGTGCATTTTTCGTGGAATTTTTGACAGCTAAGTGCCATTCTTTTTCCGATTTCCTCATATTTGTATTCCGTTTCAGTAAGATCGATCCACCTGTGTGGAGTTTAGTTGTTCTCCCATTGGGCGCGTCTCCGGGCGGCGCATAGATGGCCCTGTGTGTGTATGCTTTACGACTGACATACTCGCAGTGCTGGTGAAAATATACAATACCACCCGCGGACCAAAAACAACTAAAGGGATGGATTAAGGTGTTACACTGTCCGAGAAGAGCATCGACCAGGCTGAGGGCCCTATCAAATGCTCAGTGGCAAACGGAGTATCCGGATATCAGGCAACCTCTGGATTACCTGCTTGATCGACATAATGCGGATCTCTGTGTAGGTGTACCGAATTCTCCGCTACTTGTGTTACCTAAATATGAACACATCTAAAAAAAAAAACATGAATCCAAAACAAAAAACACGAGGATGTCCTTCGAAAAAACCTCCCATCAGCACCTTAGGTATAACACCTGGAAACACTGCCATAGACAGGGCAAAAATGACTTAGGAAAAACCTGGTCTGAGCCAAGTAGGCAACTGTGGAAACGTAGGAACCCCGAAAGTAGATGAGTAGCGCATCTATTCCAAGGGAAACGGAAAAGACAATGATTTTAAAACCCAGTCCGAACCCAAACCGTGGACGAGTGTTGCAAGGAAACTTTCTCCTAACCAACATAAACGTTAAGGGATCAACCGGCTTTTCGGCTTCGATCTCGCACCGCGTTGAAGACCCGTCTCTAATTATAATGGTTCACTTCTCCGACCCAGACCATATTGTTATCCTCTGCTGGCAATATCGTTGCCGCCAGTGTAAAGACTTTGGGAAAACCTGGTCCAAACGGTGTGGATGGGTGTGCCAATGAAGGGCATAACTCTATGGCTTATAACGCATCCAAGCCATCTGAAAAGACATTGATTTTGGAACCAGGTCCGATCCATAGCCGGGAAATGCGAGGCGTACACACATAATCGCTCTTTACCATATAGGCATACTAGATGGCCTCCCTCCGAAACCATTAATAAACCTACCGTCCAAGCAGGTTCACGCTGTCAAAGCTGTGCACAAGGATAAATGGGCACTTACCAAAATAAGTGCCAGTATCCAATATATCCCGTTCGCATATCGGACTGTAAGGCAAAACTCGTCTTTGAGGGGAGGGAAGGAACAGCTTCAATGTTTCGCCAACTCCTCCGAGAACACTGTGTCCAACGAGGAGCGCTAAAACAAAAAAATAAGGCCAGACCCTTGCCTTTCAGTACCCCGTTTAGTCGGATGTTGAAAGAACATCTGGGATTCGTGGTAATTGACCGCAGTGACCTGGATGGAAGCAAAACACCGGAAAATGGTAGGCATATGTAGAGGATTGCTTGCGCATAGCTTCCCCCTGTCTTGGACAGGGAAAAGTTTAACCAGGAGCTCAACTGGGTGGAAATGGAACTGAACCCAAACCGACCGCAATAAACCCGGTCGAACAATCTGACCAAAAGAACATTCTGGACATAATCAGGTCCAGGAATCCATTTCTTTCAACTCGTAACTGGCGAATTGGCAAGGTCGAAAATGCTAATGGAGATTCCAGAAACGCGTGCATAAATGTAAACGGGGAATCCCTGGCTTCTTTAGTTTCTGCCGGTAGAGTAAGTTATGGGTTCAGCTTTATCCTGCTGAGTTTCTATAAATAAAACGCAAACTCAGACCCACTCTAGCAGTGCACCACTTCAAACGGACGTCGACGACAAGTTGGCGGACATAGACATGGTACGTGCACCTCCCTCATAACATAGTTTTCCCTCATATTTACCGGGTGTCGCATCGCGTGCAGCCACTATAACCTAACCTAACCTAAGATCGATCTATTTTCAAGTAAAATATCTAGCATAGGCGGCCCATACAGTAGCTCTCTTCTCTTTTTTTCCACACAGAATGGGACCTCCTGACCTGAAGCCGATTCCAAAAGGGCAAATTTGAGAAGCTTTTGATGAAAGTTTTATACTTTGGATGATTGTCAAAGTTTCGCAAGAGGTGGGGCGGTAAAAAAATCGCAGAGCCTACGCTTAATTAGGGCTACTGCAACCCCAGTTTTGGATCATTTTTAGTTGGTAGGTTACGTTCTGGTGTTCCTTGGAGAGTACCTCCCATCCTAAGGGCAGAGTAAGTTAATATTTGCGTACAGAATGTCAACCGGTAGCAGATGCAGAAACCGGGGGATCTGTTCTTAGTAAAGACATGCAACCCTTGACTTTTCCCAATACTCTTAATGATGGTTTTCTTCTCCAGGACAAGGCACCATGCAGTTATGCCTTAGGCAAATATCACGGACTATGACGGATACAATAAGTCATGATATTATAAGTCCTTAAAAAAAACCATTCGCTATGGGCCCACGTAGGCCAATGCGAGCTTGACGACTCACCCGAGCGTCAACAGCCCATCTAACCTAAGTCCTTATCCTAATGTTGGTTAAGTCCTTATTCTGGTAAAACGAATTGATGAACAATCCCCAGAAACCACCTCTCAAATATTTTACAAACATTTCCTCTTTACAAAAGCCTCTGCAGTACTATTCAATGTGAACATTGAAAAGTCCCCTGTCAAAAGAACACCAATGAATGATGTCTAATTTGCACGCGCTTACTGAGCATAAAAATCTCTTCAAATATAGCACAGCTTTAGAACATTGTCTTAATTAAAAATAAGCACTCTATAGAGTCTGCCTAGAAAGGAAACTGCCAACCCTTACAGAATACCCATCGTCATCGTCATCGTATTTGATTGCCATGGTATTTCTCTTTTTAATCGCGCGAGATGCCTTCGCCAATTTTATTTATAAATCTCATCCGTTTCGCTGGCATTGCAGCTCTGCGGACGAGGGACTCTGCACCGGCACTCAGCCTACATTTTGTGTTGGCGGCATGCGGTGATGGTGGCATTAAAATTCCTTAGTTACACACAAAAACGAATCAAACACGCGGGTACAAGTACGCGCAGATACAATCAACCGAACCGAACCGAAATGAAATCCCGTGTTTATTTCAATCCGATTATGAAATTCACGTGTGTATAGAGGTATTTATCGCAGCATATAGCAATCGGCTGGCGGCCTGGCACAGGTGGGTAATCCGGGCGCAAAGGTGACACTCTGTCAGCGAAATAATGCGGCGGCTGCTGGCACGACAATGCAACATATTGTCGCAGAAAAATGCATTCATCTGCAAAGCGACTGCCAGAGCCATCTAATAACAAGGAGCTTAGTGTGACCAAATAGCGTTTGTCTTTAAATTGGAAGTCGTAGAATTGCAAATCGGATTGATAGTGCCTTCCGAAGGGGGAATTTCCTCGCCTTCTTGCATGACAAATTACCTTTAACACCTAACATTCTAAGCACGTGTAGGCTATTTAATTGATGTGCTTCACATCATTCTTAAGCTTTAGGAAGGTATTTAAAAATTTACGCGCAAGTGATGATGATTCAGTTGAGTTATTTGTTTTCTTTTTTTAGCCCACTCAATGGCCGGAAAAACACTTTCAACACCTTGTCTGATCTTGAGTCATTATCAATGGTCCATCCATCATGTCTCACTCACAAGCATTCATCTATGACGTATGAGAGTGATGGGTCTAAACCGCCCACCGGCGCACACAATAGTGCTTCCTGCAATTCGTCTAAATCTGTCGAATTTCCATTCACATGAATTTCGCCAGTGACGTCACAAGGTGAAGTCGATTCACTTTTTTTTCGAACATTTTGGCCATTAAGCGAAATTACTTTTGGCCCATAAATGTTTAGTGCCACTTTATTTGGACTCACCTGGTAGGTGGATCACCTGTGCACGCCGCGTTCTAAGCTAAAATTAACCACATACACCGGCCAAAACTCCAACAACAATCGAGTGGAATATGGAAAATCGAAAATTCGAATGAACTTCATTTCGAAAGAAAAATCATCGGGTGTGTCTGAGTGTGTGTTTTTCTTGCCGCAAACAAAATATAATGACATCACACACAAAGTGAATAAATATTTTGATTACCTTTGATATAAGAAACAACCACGAACCAAAAAAAAAAAATGGAAACCTCGAGACTTGGGTAATGGCGCGCCACCCACCATGTGGGAAATGAAAATGTGAGTGTGATCTGAGAACGGGTATTTTATTTATTTTTCATCAAATTCATTCGTTTTTTGTAGTTTTTTTTTTGTTTTTTTTTCGAAAAAGGTAGTGAATGAGTTCATTCATGATGTGGGATTATTATTTTTGAAAATTTACTCAAGACTTTCGAAAGCAGATAAATTTTACGAATTTATGTTTAGTATGATTGGCTAGGTGTATTTTATGGTAAGAGTTCATAATTTTTAAAGCCAATTCGAGGTGTCGATAGACATGCTATCTCTTGTGGGAATTTTTTGGATATGGTGAATAAGCCGGTTCTTTTGGACCTTAACACCAAATAGTTGGCATTCATAGGACAGAGCTCCTCCAATTATTTTTGGAAGGTATTAGGTTAGGTTCAGGTGGCTGCGGAAGAATACACAATTCGTCTGACTATGAGAACCATCCAAAGCATTATATGAAGCGGATTAGTTCGCAATCTTAAAATAGGTTGCTACAAATTAACTTATTTTTTCAAAACCCATTAAAACCTCTTTAGCGGATGGGGGAAGTGGAAGACGTGCACTCAAACTAAGGCACATATTCCACAACAAAGGAGACATCAGAAGAATTCCCAAGATTAAGTCAACGGTGGCTTCTACAGTCCCAGTTAGGATGGACAAAGTGAACATCCTATTTGAGCTGCTTCGACATATTCAGAGAAAAGGCCATCTAAGCCCCAGAACAGAGGTTCCGTCATGGTAATTTCCTTACTTACTTACTCAATTGGCGCTACAGTCCGGAATGAACCACAAAAAAGGAGACCCTCTGAACGGCGCCAACTACAGAGGCATAAGTCTCCTCAACATCGCCTACAAGATCCTATCTGCCGTAATATGTGAACGCCTGAACCGTTTACCAACAACCTGATTGGCCCTTATCAGTGTGGTTTTAGGCCAGGCAGATCCTGGAAAAAACTCAAGAAGTCCATTTATAGAGACGAACTGTACAGAGCCATGTCTAGTTTTGGTATACCGCCCAAACTCGTCCGTTTGTGTAGGATGACGATAGAGAATTCTCGCTGCTCCATCAGGGTCGGTAACGACCTCACCGACACATTCGATACCAAAAAAGGATTTAGGCAAGGCGATGCGCTGTCATGTGACTTCTTTAATCTGATTCTTGAGAGGATTGTGCAAAACTCCAAAGCCAACACCAGAGGCACAATTTTCCAAAAGTCGGTGCAACTACTAGCATACGCTGACGATATTGACATCATTGGTAGGACTCAACGTGATGTTTAGCAGTAAATGAGGGTAAGACTAAGTATATGCTGTCATCACGAAAGGACTCACAACATCGACGAATTGGACAGAACGTCACCATTGACAGATATAACTTTGAGGTAGTACGGGACTTTGTCTACCTCGGCTCCGCTATTAACTCTGACAACAACATCTCGTCAGAAATTAAATGAAGAATTACTCTTGCCAACCGCTGTTTCTTCGGGCTAAGAAGGCAATTTAGTAGTAAAGCCCTCACTCGAACTACTAAGGAGATCCTATATAAGACCCTGATCATCCCAGTCCTGCTCTACGGCGCTGAAGCATGGACCGTATCAAAAGCGGATGAAGAAATCCTTGGTAGATTCGAGAGGAAAATTCGTCGATTCAACCAAGAACTATACTTGGAGTGCGCAACTGGAGGCAGTTAGCTAAGGACCGGGCTAATTGGAGAGGCATGTTGGTTGAGGCCCAGGTTCATTCCGGACTGTAGCGCCACTTAAGTAAGTAAGTAAGTAAGTCCAGAATGAACCTAGGCCTCAACCAACATGCCTCTCCAATTAGACCGGTCCTTAGCTAACTGCCTCCATTTTCGCACTTAAAGTTGGTTGAGGTTGGTTTCTTTTTTTGCGCACCACTTCGGGCGAGGTCTTCCTCTACTGCGTCCCACGTCTGGCTAGGAATCTGGTAACATCCTATCAACTTAAAAATTATCTAGTTATGAGAGAGACCACAGCCTCGGATGAGGTGCAAATACCAGCCAGACCCGGACCTACCATGAACAACGCCCCATGAGTATGCACCGGCAACGAATGCAAGCTGTACACCCCGGGTGCAACTCAAAAAATGAAACTAAGGGACATAAATGCGAAAATAAGGAAGGAAAGGAAAATATCTTTGGCGACTTAGTTGAATAATGGCCTCAGACTAACAGACTTCGCGGCAGCTGATAATACTGTTGTCAGCAGCATTAGGTTCCTAAGATTTCGAATCAAAAAGGCAAACTGAAGATCCACCAAGCTGGTGGAACCTCCAACCAAAACGACCATGTGCTCACAGATGCGAGGCACGCATCCAACATCTTGAATGTACACACATTCAGATTGCAAATGTCGACTCTGACCACTTTCTCGTCGCAACGAAATTGAGAGCATAATTGTCCAACGAAAAAAAGCTGCGAATGGTGCAAAAATAGAGACTTCACGTTGTGAGCCGAAGATTGTCGGAGCCTACAAACAACATCTAAGTAAGAGACTCCCCGCTGTGCCCTCATCCGCCACCAATATCAACACCCAGTGGATACAGTATCGCAATATCATCAAAGAAGTAGCCGAAACCACCATAGGTTACAAGCCACCCCCGAAAAGAAGTCCGTGGTATGATTATGTTTGCAAGTGTTAAAAAGAGTTGACGGAAGAGGCACATAACAAAAAGCTAAAACCCAAAACTCACCCAGTGCAGGAAGAGTATCGAACCAAAATAATGGGAGGAAAGGAAATCCTGCGTAGGAAAAAAAAAAGAAAAGCTTAGGAAAAGCGAAGAGCCTCTCTCGACAAGACGAACACCCGTCCAATCTCTCAACAAAGACAAACAACTGGCAGATAGCATCAAAGTAGGAACACAGGCTCTACGAATTAACTTTGACAATCCATGTCGAGAGAGTGATAGGGCAAGAAACCGGACCGCCTCCAGTTAGCAAAGAGGAACAACCCCCCCCCCCCCCAATATTGAAGAATTTAAAGCACCATCAACAAAGCAGCAACAAGGTAGCCGGTTCTGATGAACTACCAGGAGAACTCTTCAAACAAGGAGGTGTTGCTTTGGAAGTGTACATGTACCAAATCATCACCAAAGTTGGAATGAATAAGAGCATACTTGAATGGAATATCAGCTCCATATGCCCAATAGTCCAAAGGCGATCCCATGTCTAACACCTAGATCCAATCTAACGTACTGTTTGAACATCTTAAGACTTTCTGCAACACAGTTTGTCGGTGCGAAAGCCAAGCCCGGCAGATCAACCATAGACCAAATTTTCACGTTAAGGCAAATCCTGGAAAAGACCAACGAATTTCAAGTCGACTTCAAGGTCGCGTGTGATAGCATCCATCGTCTTTCACGCAAATCCTAGGAAAGATTAACGAATTTCAAATCGAGGCACACCATCTTTTCATCGATTTTAAGCCCGCGTGTGATGGCATCCATTGCCTAAAGCTTTATAAAGCGACAACGGAATTCAGGATACATATACCAACAAAACTTATACAGCTGTGTCGCCTAACATTAGAGGACAAGCGATGCAACATTCAGTTTGGAAACAGCTCATCTGAACTTTTCCAAATTTGTACCGGATTCCGTCAAGGAGATGCACTATCATGCGATTTCTTCAATATCATGCTGGAACCGATAGTTTGTACGGCAAGAGTTAATACGGAAGGCACTATCTTCAACATATCCGTCCAGCTACTGGGGTACGCAGACCAATATCGACATCATTGCTCGTTTCCATCGTGCCGCCATTGTAGAAGCATTTACGGCAATTAAGGAAGAGGCGAAACGAGTGGGTCTTGAAGGTAACGATGACAAGACAAATTATTCTGCCGAAGTACAACCTTGGAAAAAATGTCACTGTTGATAGCAACAATTTTAAAGGTCTGTTCCCGTACTTTTGCAGTAAAAATTAGTAAATTGTCAAATTTCTTGGAGTTGGTGTAAATTATCTCAGAAAGAGACAAAATTACCAAAAAGTACGGAACCGCGTTTAAGTAAAAAACGTGAGCTCTCTCTTTTACTTATTTTTGCATACGGGAACGGCAATAAGTAAAAATCAGTAGGAATCAGTAAATAATATTTTGTACGGGAACAGACCTTAAGGTAGTTATGGAGTTCTTCTGCATCGGAGTCAACATCAACCCCACGAATGACACCTTGGTGGAGATATGACGAAAACTGATCCTCGAAAACCGATGCCATTTTGGTTTAGCAGAACAAATGAAATGAAAACTCTTAGTCCTGAAAGTCCTAACAGTTCTACATTACGGCATCGAGTGTTGGACAATTAACAGGAAAGCTGAACATATAAAGTGTGGTCCAACGACAAGGCACGATGTTAATTGTAAGAAAATCAGAAGTTTTTCTGAGAATTATTTTAATATTTTTTATTATGACAGAAGGATCTATGTAAAACAAAATATCGGAAAAATGCTCGCCACATCTTCGGTGGCATACCTCTATCCGATCCGAGTCCATATTTTCATTGACTCGGTTGAGTCATAATTGAGGTTCAATGTCGTTAATGTGCCGAATTATCTCATCCTTTAGCTCTTGAATTGTTCTTGGCTTATTGTGAACTTTAAAATATCCAAAAAGAAAGAAGTCCAACGGTGTCAAATCACATAATCTTGGATAACACGGCCATTAAATTTCTCACGCAAATGAGCCACTGTTTCGTTGGCAGTGTGGAAAATGCCACCATCCTGTTGGAAGCACATTTCGTCCAGGTTAATATCCTCAATTTCTAGCCACAAGAAGTCCGTTATCGTCTCGCGATAGCTAACACCATTTACGGTAACTGCTTGACCGACCTCATTTTCGAAGAAGTACAACCCGATGAAGCCGCCAGCCCATAAACCGCACCAAACAGTAACTCTTTGTGGATGCATCGGCTATTTAACAATCACTCGTGGATTCTCATTTGCCCAAACGCGGCAATTTTGCTTGTTAACGAATCCACTGAGGTGAAAGTGTGCCTCGTAGCTGAAGATGATTTTCTTTCAACAAACCATTCGGCGTATTGACGACGCTTGAAATGGTCAGTAGGCTTCAGCTCTTGAGTCAATTGAACATTGTAAGCGTGTAAATTCAAATCTTTGTTCAAAATTCGCATCAGTGATGTTCGTGAGATGTACAATTGTTGGGCACGACGACGAGTCGAGGTGGACGGCTCCTCTGCCACACTATCACGAACAACAGCAATGTTTACCGCAGAACGAATTTCGCGAGCATGCACAGATTTTTTCACATTTCCTACAGACCCTTACTTGCTTACTTAAGTGGCGCTACAGTCCGGGATGAACCTGGGCCTCAACCAACATGCCTCTCCAATTAGCCCGGTCCTTAGCTAACTGCCTCCAGTTGCGCACTCAAGTTGGTTGAGGTCGGTTTCTACTTGTGCGCGACAATTAAGGCGAGGTCTTCCTCTAATGCGTCCGACGTCTGGCTGGGAATCGAAGACTCTGCGAGCCGGAGTATTGGTGTCCATTCGTTCTACATGTCCTAGCCATCTTAAACGTCCAATGCGGAGTTTTTTTGACTAGGGGTATGTCGCTGTACAGCTCATATTGTTCTTGGTTGAATCTTTGTCTCCATGGCCCGTCAACTCAAACGGGACCGAATATTTTTGAAGAATTTTTCTCTCGAATCGACCAAGGATTTCTTCATCCGCTTTTGATACAGTCCATGCTTCAGCGCCGTAGAGCAGGACTGGGATGATCAGGGTCTTTTATAGGTCTCCTTAGTAGGGCCTTACTACTAAATTGCCTTCTTAGCCCGAAGAAACAGCGATTGGCAAGAGTAATTCTTCGTTTGATTTCTGACGAGATGTTGTTTTCAGAGTTAATAGCGGAGCCGAGGTAGACAAGTCCCGTACTACCTCAATGTTATATCTGTCAATGGTGACGTTCTGTCCAATTCGTCGATGTTGTGTGTCCTTTCGTGTTGACAGCATATACTTAGTCTTACCCTCATTTACTGCTAAACCCATTTTTGCCGCTTCCTTCTCTATACTAGCAAACGTGGCTATGACATCACTTTGAGTCCTACCAATGATATCAATATCGTCGGCGTATGCTAGTAGTTCCACCGATTTTTGGAAAATTGTGCCTCTGGTGTTGGCTCAGGAGTTTTGCACAATCCTCTCAAGAATCAAATTGAAGAAGTCACATGACAGCGCATCGCCTTGCCTAAATCCTTTTTGGGTATCGAATGTGTCGGTGAGGTCGTTTCCGACCCTGATGGTGCAGCGAGAATTCTCCATCGTCATCATACACAAACGGACGAGTTTGAGCGGTATACAAAACTATACATGGCTCTGTGTAGTTCGTCTCTATAAATGCTGTTGTATGCGGCTTTGAAGTCGATAAATAGGTGGTGGGTATCGATATGGACTTCTTGGGTTTTTATCCAGGATCTGTCGAAGTGTGAAGATTTGATCGATTTCCGAGGCTATTGGTTGCTTCGTAACATAGTCTTTTTTCCGTGGATGGGTAGTTAACCCAAAGCACAACCCCCAACCTGGAGGGCCAGGCCCTTGTTTTGACCCTAGGACAGCGGGCCGGAAAAAATACCGATGCCAGTAGCCCATTTTGGGATATGAGCGCTGCCGTTGACGCATTGAGGGCTCCTCCGCCACCAACTCTTTTCCAATACCCTGGCTCAGTATTGGAAATCCCTATAGACCTGGTGTTCAAATATTTCGAAGCAGCTCATATAGGGATTTCACTACCAGTTCGATCAAACTGGAGCTGTAGGCACCACCGTTGACTCCATTTAGGGAATTGCTCCGCTGCCGCCTGAGAGTGAGTGCCTTAAGGAGAGGACGCTCCTCCCCCCTCTCTCGTTTGCTGCCACCAACGACCTTTCACATTGGTTTAATACCCCATCTCCAGTCGAGGTACTAGGCACCCACCGGTCACCAGCGTGGAGGTGAGAGTAGGTGTTGATAGTGAGAGGCTAGAGTGAGAACGCTTGTGTCCTCATATAATCGCATCACTATCTTTAAGCGCCGGCACTACAGACCCGCTTTGCTGAAATTTGCTCACAATTCTCCCGATTATGGACACATTTGGTTGATTATGCTGACGAAACAAATCATGAAGTGCATTTTCATTTGAACGCCCATTTACGTAAAAGGCCTCAACAATCTTAACGCGCTGCTCAATTGTGTACCTCTTCATGGTTGAATTTGTCAAACACTGAAACAAAAAAATGTCAAATTAAGTTGGGCCAAAAACTTGACTTTAAGGTGTGACTCACAATTAGCATCGTGCATTATGGTTGGACCACCCTTTATTATGCAATTTCGAAAGGACTTATGGGCTGTAACATATGTGGATGTAGTATACTTACTTACTTACTTACTTAAGTGGCGCTACAGTCCGGAATGAACCTGGGCCTCAACCAACATGCCTCTCCAATTATCCCGGTCCTTAGCTAACTGCCTCCAGTTGCGCACTCCAAGTTGGTTGAGGTCGGTTTCCACTTATGCGCGCCACTTAAGGCGAGGTCTTCCTCTACTGCGTCCGACGTCTGGCTGGGAATCGAAGACTCTGCGAGCCGGAGTATTGGTGTCCATTCTTTCTACATGTCCTAGCCACCTTAAACGTCCAATGCGGAGTTTTTTGACTAGGGGTATGTCGCTGTACAGCTCATATTGTTCTTGGTTGGATCTTTGTCTCCATGGCCCGTCAACTCAAACGGGACCGAATATTTTCGAAGAAGAAAGGATTTCTTCATCCGCTTTTGATACAGTCCATGCTTCAGCGCCGTAGAGCAGGACTGGGATGATCAGGGTCTTTTATAGGTCTCCTTAGTAGGGCCTTACTACTAAATTGCCTTCTTAGCCCGAAGAAACAGCGATTGGCAAGAGTAATTCTTCGTTTGATTTCTGACGAGATGTTGTTTTCAGAGTTAATAGCGGAGCCGAGGTAGACAAAGTCCCGTACTACCTCAAAGTTATATCTGTCAATGGTGACGTTCTGTCCAATTCGTCGATGTTGTGAGTCCTTTCGTGATGACAGCATATACTTAGTCTAACCCTCATTTACTGCTAAACCCATATTCGCCGCTTCCTTCTCTATACTAGCAAACGTGGCTATGACATCACGTTGTGTCCTACCAATGATATCAATATCGTCGGCGTATGCTAGTAGTTCCACCGATTTTTGGAAAATTGTGCCTCTGGTGTTGGCTCGGGAGTTTTGCACAATTCTCTCAAGAATCAAATTGAAGAAGTCACATGACAGCGCATCGCATTGCCTTAATCCTTTTTTGGTATCGAATGTGTCGGTGAGGTCGTTTCAGACCCTGATGGTGCAGCGAGAATTCTCCATCGTCATCATAAACAAACGGACGAGTTTGAGCGGTATACAAAACTATACATGGCTCTGTGTAGTTCGTCTCTATTAATGCTGTCGTATGCGGCTTTGAAATCGATAAATAGGTGGTGGGTATCGATATGGACTTCTTGGGTTTTTATCCAGGATCTGCCGAAGTGTGAAGATTTGATCGATTTCCGAGGCTATTGGTTGCTTCGTAACATAGTCTTTTTTCCCTGGATGGGTAGTTAACCCAAAGCACAACCCCCAACCTGGAAGGCCAGGCCCTTGTTTTGACCCTAGGACAGCGGGCCGGAAAAAATACCGATGCCAGTAGCCCATTTTGGGATATGAGCGCTGCCGTTGACGCATTGAGGGCTCCTCCGCCACCAACTCTTTTCCAATACCCTGGCTCAGTATTGGAAATCCCTATAGACCTGGTGTTCAAATATTTCGAAGCAGCTCATATAGGGATTTCACTACCAGTTCGATCAAACTGGAGCTGTAGGCACCACCGTTGACTCCATTTAGGGAATTCCTCCGCTGCCGCCTGAGAGTGAGTGCCTTAAGGAGAGGACGCTCCTCCCCCCTCTCTCGTTTGCTGCCACCAACGACCTTTCACATTGGTTTAATACCCCATCTCCAGTCGAGGTACTAGGCACCCACCGGTCACCAGCGTGGAGGTGAGAGTAGGTGTTGATAGTGAGAGGCTAGAGTGAGAACGCTTGTGTCCTCATATAATCGCATCACTATCTTTAAGCGCCGGCACTACAGACCCACTTTGCTGAAATTTGCTCACAATTCTCCCGATTAAGGACACATTTGGTTGATTATGCTGACGAAACAAATCATGAAGTGCATTTTCATTTGAACGCCCATTTACGTAAAAGGCCTCAACAATTTTAACGCGCTGCTCAATTGTGTACCTCTCCATGGTTGAATTTGCAAACACTGAAACAATGAAATGTCAAATTAAGTTGGGCCAAAAACTTGACGTTAAGGTGTGACTCACAATTAACATCGTGCATTATGGTTGGACCACCCTTTATTATGCAATTTCAAAAGGACTTATGAGCTGTACCATGATGTGGATGTAGTATACAAAAGTTAAAATAAACTTAGACTTCATTGGATCAGCTACATCGAGCAAAAGAACAATAATGATCCGGCCAAAAAAATCTTCGAAAGCCAGATTTCAAGTTCGAATCGACTTATATTTCCTTTAAAAATGATCGCGGTTCGTTCCGAAGAATATGGGACAGTATTCTTGGGGGATTCCTCTACATACATATCTTCTGTTCGATTTAGTGCCCAGCTTTGTGCATCTTTTTTGTGAAGATGTATAATGATAAGTCTTTTCAAGATTCTATGAAGGACTGATGATAAGTTAATAAAATCTCAGGACGTTCGAACTGGCATACTATTTAACCTTAACAAATAATCAAAAAGTAACTTTTCTTGGGTCATCAGCCAGGATGATGGTCGGCACATGTAAGTTAGAAGGGCTGAAAAACTATTCGCTTCTTGTCTCTTCTCGGGTTAAAACCTAGTATCGTTAACCTAACCACATGTCGACACCACTTCAAGGTGAAAATCGAGTAGAAACCTACTATGCTGAGCAAGGGCGAACTAACCTTCATCTAAAACTTCGATCTAGACAAGAAACTGCTATCTATATCAGCAGGTTAAAACCGCATATCCGTAACATCTAAAAAGGTAAAAAACTTTAATTTATCTCCAATGATGTTGCAGCAGTCCGGAACATGTTATTTTGACAATCAAGACCCAAAGATATCTTTTAACTTGTCGACAAACTTTGAATTTATACATGTCCTACTCAAAAATAAAAGATTTCCCTAGCCAAAACCTATCAAAATGTCAACAGCCTTCATAAGAACTCCCGTCACTCCGGTTGCATAACCCTTTATTAACGTTCGATACTTTTTTCGTTTCTTTGTTGGCTCAATAGAATTCCTAAATTTAGCGGGACTGTTTGTTTATTCAGTTTTCTTAAATTTATATGACGTATTAAATTTTCATATTTGTCCGATGAATTTCAATACAAATTCGATTTTAAAAAGTATTCGGCGCCGCAAGTGTACTTTTTTATGGGCGTGCAAACGTTTTAATCGATTCTGGATAGCTGGGGAGTTGTCGATTTGGAAATTTCTGGAATGTGAGGAGGGAATTTGTTGTTGTTTATTTTATTCAAAGATTATTGCTAAATGTTTATTGAAATATTTTTTAATGTATTTTCCATTTTTTAATTTGATTTGAGTTCATCAGAATATTTACAAAACCCCCACTTATTAATGTGAAGTCTTATGGGTTCTCCATTTGGGGTTATACGAGTATTCAAATACGTTGTGGGTGTATGAACACTTCATGTCCTAAATATCTCAGACGTCAATAGCAGTTTTGTTTACTTAATGTCGTTGCACAGTTCATTTTTAAATCCTTCAGAAATTGCTCACTAGATGAAGTGAAAAACAAACATGGATATGGAGGTTTTTCAAGTGGTTGTCAAAATATATGGTGGGAGATGTTTCGAAAGGCAAATGGGAGTAGATAATCTCGTAGTGGATATTGATTCCACAGTATAGTAGGGGAATCTAATAAATTGGAAAGCCCCCCGTTTGGTCATTGTGCTTTGGGTTAACTACCGAATTAAGTCAAAAATCATTATCATGAAGCAAACCAAGAGAGTCGAAAAGGACTGGCTTAGGTGTCGAAAAAAGGATAATGGCGTTCACCTGAACATGAAATGGTGCAGCCGACGAACTAGTGGAAGCCTTAAGCCACTATAAACCAGACATTACTGCCATCATTCGGCCAATAGACATTAAAGCATCCTCAGTGTAAGGCCTCGTAACATCTTCTCACTTAAGGAATTTCACATCTTCTTTCGAAGTAAACGTTTTATTTTCTTTCGAAGAATTCGCTTCATCTTTTGGTGAAGGATTGATTCATTTATAAATATTTAATAAAGAGTTAGCTTTATGTCACTTTTTAGGTGCGTTTGATTTAGAGTTCTTAGAGGAATGTCCATTAGCATACACTAATTAGCGCCACGTTAAAAAAAGTGTCTATTATTGAAAGTATGTTAAAGTAAGATTTTAATTTAAAGTACCTCATAACTAGTGTGGAGTTAAAGCCTTAAATATCGATTGACTATAAATTTGCGTCATTGTAACTAATTAACGGGTGATTTTTTAAGAGGTTTAGAACTTTTTTTTTAAAAAAAAAACACAAAAAATTCGAAAAAATGAATGAAATATTTATTTGAATCAATAGTTTGAACCTTGCAATTTAATGTTTAAAGATAATTTTATGCAAATGTTGACCGCGGCTGCGTCTCAGGTAGCCCATCCGCTGAGTCCAATTTTGGCATACTCTTTCACACATATCGGCCGGTATCTCACGAATGAATGCATGGATGTTGGCTTCCAGTGCGTCAATCGAAGCGGGCTTGTCCCTATAGACATTAGCCTTGACATACCCCCACAAAAAATAATCTAATGGTGTCAAATCGCACGATCTAGGCGGCCAATTGACCGGCCCGAAACGTGAAATTAACTGTTCACCAAACTCGCCTCGCAATTGCGCCATTGTTTCGCGTGCTGTGTGGCATGTGGCACCGTCTTGTTGAAACCACATATCATGCAAGTCAAGAACTTCCATTTCGGCCAAAAAAAAGTTTGTTATCATCGCTCGGTAGCGTTCACCATTGACAGTAACGCTGCGATTCGCATCATCTTTGAAGAAATATGGCCCAATAATGCCGCCGGCCCATAAACCGCACCAAACAGTGGCTTTTTCGGGATGCATTGGTAGCTGTTGCAATGCTTCTGGCTGATCTTCACTCCAAATGCGGCAATTTTGCTTATTTACGTACCCATTCAACCAAAAATGAGCCTCATCGCTGAACACAATTTTTCGATAAAAAAGCGGATCCTCGGCCAGCTTTCCAAGAGCCCATTCACCAAAAATTCGGCGTTGTGGTAGGTCGGCTGGCTTTAGTTCTTGCACCAGCTGTATCTTAAAAGGCTTTACGCCCAAATCCTTCCGCAAAATTTTCCACGTAGTGCTGTAACAAAGGCCTAACTGCTGGGAACGGCATTTCGCGGTCTTCTGTCACACTAGCTGATACGGCCGCAATATTTTCTTCACTACGCACAGTACGTAAACGTGTTGGTGGTTTAATGTCCAACAAAGTAAATTTGGTGCGAAATTTGGTCACAATCTTCCGAATAGACTGCTCAGAAGGTCGAGAATGCCGATCATAAAATGGAAGCAGCGCGCGATGAACATTTCGAACCGAGCACGAATTTTGATAGTAAAATTCAATAATTTGCAAGCGTTGTTCATTTGTAAGACGATCCATGGTTAAATTGCAAACCAAACTGAAGCTGTTTGACAGTGACACAAGGTACTAAACACACGTCAGCTGTCAAAACCAGTGTTGCCAAAACCAAACCAGCTAAAAAATCACCCTTTATTAAATATTTGGCATCAAACCTAGCTTCTTCCTTCATTTCTGAGTACGAAGATATTATTTTTGCCACAAAAAAAGAGGAAAATATGTGCATAAAAATATGCTCTCTTCATTGTAAACAAATCACAAAACCGAATATCGAACCAAAGCTACAAGTACCACAAAAGACTCCTAAATTTCAAAGATATCCTCGAGAAACACAAACTCTCTAAAAGCCAATCTTAGCCAAAAGTAAGGTTATACAACTGAATACATCATCAAATCTTAACTACGTCATCCACATAACAATTTTCATCTTCATCATGTAGCCTTTCTCGTCAAATCTGTCGTCCAGTACCTCATTCAATGAGGCAGCATACCCATTCCAAAAACACATCTACATTATCACTAGCCACATACACATTGAAAACTGAATCAAATCTACCTATTTGGATTCAAGCTTCAATTACAGAATCCAGAATCCAGAATCGGGTGGTTTTTGAGAAAGTGTGTGTCTGACACACTTTCTCAAAAACCACCCGACACCAAAACAAATGTATGATAGACCAAATGAAAGACAGTACCGTTGATCAGCTGTCATTTTAACATTCAGGTGAAAATAACTATTTTAACCACCTACCCTTAAACCTCCCAAAGAACAGAAGAACGGTAAACCGAAAGAGCATATTTTTCCTAGGATCAGAAGTCGCTTTATAAAGTTGGCACTAGGCGATGGATGCTATCGTAAGTATCCTTTAAGTCAATGAAAAGATGGTGTGTCACGACTTGAAACTCTTTGGTATTTTTAGGATTTTCCTTAGAGTGAAAATTTGGTCTATGATCGATCTGCTGGGTTGCAAGACCAAACAGGTATATGCCGATAAGTGTGCTACAGAAAGGATAAAGACGTTCACACAATACGTTGGATAGGATTTTATATGCGACATTACGCAGGGATATTCCTCGGTGGCTGGTGCAAGACATTGGATCATTTTTTTATTGATGGGACTTAGCAGTCTTCGGGTATGTTCTCATCTATCCAGACTTTGCTGATGGTTTGGTTTATGCACACTTCTATAACAAACCTCTGTTTTTAAAGAGTTGTGATGGTAATCCAACTTCTTTGATACTGGGAGGTACCGTACCTCTTCGTTGACTGGAGGTGGCCGGTTCGTAATTGTTATTTCCCAATTGCTGCGTTCCTACTTTGAAGCTAGCTGCCAGTTTTTGAAGAATTGACGGAGGTTTTCTTTGTCGCGGGACTCTTCGCTTTTCCTGAGCTGCGGGACTCTGCGTCTTTTTTCTTTTTCTATGCAGGATTTGCTATTCTTACCTTCTTCTGGTGCAATACTCTTCCAGCGTGGATCATGTCTTGCGTTTTAGCGACTCTTCCGTCAACTCTTTTTGGTACTTGCAAATATTATCATACCACGACTAATTTTTGGGGGTGTCTGGTACCCTACGGTGGTTTGGGATACTTCTCTGATTATAGTGTATCCACTGGGTGTTGATATTGGTAGAGGAGAAGGTAGGCATTGGTAATCTCCGGCTCGCTATGGCGTCCAAAGTAAAGCCTCTTTTTTGCACCGTTCGTAGCTTCATCTTGCCGGACAGTCGGGCTCTGAATTTGGTTGAATGATGCGTGTCTCAGATCTGTGAGCAGATGGTCGATTTGGTTTGTGGTCCGACCATCTTGAGATCGCCAGGTTGCTTTGTGGATTCGATGTCGAGGAATCATAGTGCTACTGATAACAGTATTACATCCTGCCCCGAAGTCTGTTAGTCGGAAGCCATTATCTATTGTCGTTTCGTGGAGTCTGTGCTTTGCAACTAACCCGCCGATGATGTTTTCTTTACCGATTTTCGCATTTAAGTCCCCTAGAACTTTTTCGACATCGTATTACGGCTCAGTCCAGCAGGTCGTAAAGTTCCTCCTTTATAGGGTCTTCAGTCTCATCGGTAGAGGCGTGTGCACATACAAGGCTGATGTTGCAAAACGTTGCACAGCCAGGCGATCATTTACCGGCTTCAATTCGATTATTCTTGATCTAAGAATCCGAATCCGCATCCCTGTATGTGCAGATTTGGGTGGCAGCTGTAATAAATGTCGCATGGTTTTCGATTTTGTATTCATGATCCTGCCCAACATATTTCCTGAAATTGCGGTAATGTCTGCCATGTACTTCGCATTCTACACCCGGGGGTACACAGCGTGCGTACCTTCCAAGTGCATACACGTCAGTTACCGTGACAGCTCAACCTCCAACCTGTGGGCCAAATTCCAGTTTATAAGAATATGTCGAATCAGCTCAGATAGGTTGTTAACATTGTTTATCTTAACTGGGACTGTAGACGACTCTTTTGACTCCATCCGCTGCCGCCTTTGGAATGGAATATGAGACACGCAAACGTTTTCCACCAGCTCTCATCTGCTGCAGCCAAGACTGAATATAGGATTAGAGACCCTATCTACGGTCAAGGTACTATGCACTCAGCGGTCACAATGAGAAGCCTGAGAGTCAGAGTTAGTAAGCATCAACTAGGTGGAAACTCAAGTTATCATATAAAGTTTCATAAAATAGAGTCTGATGAACCATGTTAAGCCATCACTTAAAAAAAACTTAAAGAAAATTATTGGCCCAGCCGATTTAATGCAATTTCATATCAGCACTACACAGTCGAGAGCTTTTGGGGTCAATTTTTCCAACCCTAGTCCTCATGAATATTGATCCAACGAACCCTTTTCCTGAACTTGAACCCCACAATTACAAAGGACATACGTAGAAATGAAACTCCATTATCTTATTCATTCAGCACCACAGGCCCTCAGCCATACGGTACACATAACTCTTATCTTCAGCCCCATTACATTGCAGAACATTGTTGTGAAGAGGCGACTCCTAAATCCTTGGCTTCATTCAATTATTTTGCGCTTGCAATCGTTTTTCGAAAACAATCCAAAATTTAGGGGGTTCTGCTAAGAGAAACGAAGGAGTTGAATCGTTTATTGGATTTGTGCTCAATGGAGCGACAGAAATGAGATGTCCTATACCCACACATATACACAAACCCTCGCATCTGTAAACACTCGATAGACAGCGCATAGGATGAGAAGGACAATTAAGTCCGACGACAATGTGACGTTCATTGCTGCGTTCGACCAAAGTTTCGAGTCCTCGAATTGATATTGTCTGGCAGAGTGGAAAGTATAAAAACAAAAAAAAAAATGAATCGACAGTGAGAAAAAAATAACAGTAATGTTGGGCAATAGCTCTAAAAGTGGCGACAAACTGGTGGCTTTTATTGGCCAGCTGCCAAAAAAATAAGGAAAACTTGGAATTTTTACGGTTTTGGTGCAAGAAAAAAAATCCGCATCCTACGAGTGCATACAGACTCGTATGTTCACGATTTTTGTGTTTGGCATTTATAGAAAGGATCTAAAGGGAAATAACAAATTAAATGGGATACATTTTGCACATTTTATAATCCTTTATTACTTTTCGAAAGCTATCCCCCGATTCGAGTAGGATGGGTGGTGGTACAATGTGAATCCTTAAAACAATTGGCAAACTTCTCTCTTCTAAAGGACTTAATTTGCAACAAATTGTATTACATCCTGGCAAATCCTTTTATATTTTTTTTTTGTTCGATGAGCTTTTGTGGGAGACGTTGTAGATGGGTTATTCACGTCCTCCCTATAAATTAGAAACGAAGTACAAGTGGGTGTTGGAAATGGATTACTATTGTTATCTGATCCTTTTTTTTCGCCAGCCATTTGCTTTATCGTAGAAATTCGTTTTCTTTTCAAAAGCACTTGGTGAGTCACTTGTCATCAAAGAATTCTATTTCGAACCACAAAAAATGGGATTAATGCTCTTTGGAAAGTCGTGTTTTTTAACAGTCTATGGTGTGGGTTGATAAAGGGTTTAAGGGAGCAGGACTATTTTAGTTCTTAGCTCGGGAAGTGGGTGCTAAATCACTGAAGGATGTTTTCGGGTTGGTTTTAAGTTGAATAATTGTGGTGATTATCTCGATAAACGTTGGCAGGGAATGGAGATTGTATCAGAGGTTGTTCATTCTGTAGATCTAAAAGGTTTAATCTCCACTGTCAGAATGTAATATTTTAAAATTTCAGAACTCGTCTGGACTCCACTCTAGAAATCATGGATATCATAGTGTCATGCCGTTGAGTAAGAGTCTCTTTAGTAGCTCTTGGTGGAATGTTGGTCAATGTGATTTTTTATCTGCATTCTTATCTAGCTGAGGCTTTAGAGCTTAAACATTTAGTCTCCAGGGGGCTACATAGTACGTTGACAGTAAGAAATATCCAGGGTCAGATTTAGCTGGGTGAATAATGGTTGAATTATGATTATTAATAATCAGACAAAGAGCTTGTTACAACTTGTTGATTTATGGGAAAGTATTGAACTATCCTTAAGCCGGTGCTTAAGGATAGTGATGCGATTATATGAGGACACAAGCGTTCTCACTCTAGCCTCTCACTATCAACTCCTACTCTTGCCTCCACGCTGGTGACTGGTGGGTGCCTAGTACCTCGACTGGAGATGGGGTATTAAACCCCTGTGGAAGGTCGTTGGTGGCAGCAAACGAGAGAGGGGGAGGAGTGTCCTCTCACTAAGGCACTCACTCTCAGGCGGCAGCGGAGGGATTCCCTAGATGGAGTCAACGGTGGCGCCTACAGCTCCAGTTTGATCGAACTGGTAGTGAAATCCCTATTTGAGCTGCTTCGACATATTTGAACATCAGGTCTATACGTATTTCCAATACTGAGCCATTGTATTGGAAAAGAGTTGGTGGCGGAGGAGCCCTCAATGGGTCAACGGCAGAGCCCATACCCCAAAAATGGGCTACTGAGTACTGACATCGGTATTTTTTTCGGCCCGCTGTCCTAGGGTGTTGTGCTTTGGGTTAACTACCCATCCACGGAAAAAAATATTGTTACGAAGCAAGCAATAGTCTCGGAAAGGACTGATATTATTGTTGACGACCATGCTAAACGAAAAAAGGACAACGACGTTCGTATCTGCACCTGGAATGTGAGAACATTAAACAGGAGAGGTGCAGGCGAACAACTAGCGGAAGCCCTAAACTGCTACAAAGCAGACATTACTGCCATCCAGGAAATTCGATGGGATGGGCCGTGCACAAAGAGGATGAAAAACTGTGACATCTACTATGGACCGTGTTATATTGAGCAGAAACAGCGACTATTTGGATGCGGATTTGTTATAGGTATAGCCATTGTAACGATCCGCATCAAGGCCAAATTCGCCAACATAATCCTTATATGCGCTCATGTTCCGACGGAGGAAAAAGATGATACAAGTAAGGATTGCTTCTACGAGCTACTCGACAAAACCTATGAGCGACTACCAAAGTACGATGTTAAAATCGTGCTGGGAGATTTTAACGCAAAGGTAGGAAGAGAAGACATCTTTAGCAGTACTGTCGGAAAACATAGCCTACACGACAACACGTCTGGTAACGGACTTAGGCTAATTGACTTCGCTACGGAACGAAATGTCAGCACACGGTTTCCTCACCTCGATATCCACAAGGGGACATGGCGGTCTCCAGATCAACGAACAGTCAACCAAATTGATCACATTGCGATAGACAAGAGGCACGCATCCAGTATTTTGGATGTCCGAACATTCCGAGGGGCTAACATCGACTCGGACCACTACCTTGTTGTAGCCAAGGTAAGGATGCGGATATCCACCCCGCCACAAAAAACCAAAAATACTGTGAAAAAATTTAATGTCGAAAGACTGCAACCGCCAGAGACCGCCAAGACCTTCGCGCAACGCGTATCCCTTAACCTCTCGACTCACAACACACCACCAGCATCTAATGTCGAAGAACAATGGCAACGATGCCAACAATCCATTAGATCAGCCGCAACTGATGTGCTAGGTTTCTCGCGCCCACCAGCAAGAAACCCCTGGTTTGATGAGGAATGCCGACAGATGCTCGCAGCCAAGAACGAGGCCTACAAGGCTAAGCTGCAGGTGAAGACGAGAGCTGCCATTGAGCTCTATAGACAAAGAAGAAGGGAAGAACATCGGCTTTTCAGCAAGAAGAAAAAAGAGCAAGAAAAGCGCGCGATCGAGGATATAGAGAGGTGCCACTCCAGGAACGATGTTCGCAAGTTTTACCAAAGTGTAAAACGTCAAAGCCAAGGATACAAGGCTCGAACAGAATCCTGTCGAGATGAACAAGGAAATATTGTAGTTGAGACACAGTCGATGCTGAGGATATGGAAGAACCACTTCTGCAGACTGTTAAACGGCGATGACGAACAACATTCCGCTGTCAGGCAGAACGAACCATTCAATATTGGCAACGACAGCGAAAACTGCCAACCACCCGACCTGAGTGAAGTGAGGATAGCAATATCTAAACTCAAGCTTAATAAGGCTGCCGGAAATGACGGCCTTCCCGCTGAGCTCTATAAGGCCGGCGGAGATGACTTGGTAAGTAACATCCACCAACTCATAAGCCAAATCTGGTCGGATGAAAATATGCCTGAAGAATGGAACCTCAGCATCGTTTGCCCGATCCACAAAAAAGGAGACCCTCTGAACTGCGCCAACTACAGAGGCATAAGTCTCCTCAACATCGCCTTGAAGTCCATACCCACCACCTATTAATCGATTTCAAAGCCGAATACGACAGCATTTGTAGAGACGAACTATACAGAGCCATGGGTAGTTTTGGTATATCGGCTAAACTCCGCCTGTAAAGGATGACGATGGAGAATTCTCGATGCTCCATCAGGGTCGGAAACGACCACATTCGATAGCAAAAAAGGATTTAGCAAGGCGATGCGCTGTCATGTGACTTCTTTACTTTTATTCTTGAGAGGATTGTGTAAAACTCCCGAGCCAACACCAGAGGCACAATTTTTCGAAAATCGGTGCAACTACTAGCATACGCCGACGATATTGACATCATTGGTAGGACTCAACGTGATGTCATAGCCACGTTTGCTCGTATAGAGAAGGAAGCGACAAAAATGGGTTTAGCAGTAAATGAGGGTAAGACTAAGTATATGCTGTCAACACGAAAGGACACACAACATCGACAAATTGGACAGAACGTCACCATTGACAGATATAACTTTGAGGTAGTACGGGACTTTGTCTACCTCGGCTCCGATATTAACTCTGAAAACAACATCTCGTCATAAATCAAACGAAGAATGACTCTTGCCAACTGCTGTTTCTTCGGGCTAAGAAGGCAATTTAGTAGTAAAGCCCTCACTCGAACTACTAAGGAGATCCTAATTAAGACCCTGATCATCCCAGTCCTGCTCTACGGCGCTGAAGCATGGGCCGTATCAAAAGCGGATGAAGAAATCCTTGGTCGATTCGAGCGAAAAATACTTCGAAAAATCTTCGGTCCCGTTTGCGTTGACGGGCTATGGAGACGAAGATTCAACCACGAACTATACGAGCTGTACAGCGACATACCCCTAATCAAGAAACTCCGCATTGGACGTTTAAGATGGCTAGGACATGTAGAAAGAATGGACACCAATACTCCGGCTCGCAGAGTCTTCGATTCCCAGCCAGACGTCGGACGCAGTAGAGGAAGACCTCGCCTTAAGTAGCGCGCACAAGTAGAAACCGACCTCAACCAACTTGGAGTGCGCAACTGGAGGCAGTTAGCTAAGGACCGGGCTAATTGGAGAGGCATATTGGTTGAGGCCCAGGTTCATCCCGGACTGTAGCGCCACTTAAGTAAGTAAGTAGGAAAAGCCGGTGTTCTTTCCTTCTTCTTTGCCTATAGAGCTCAATGGCAGCTCTCGTCTTCACATGCAGCCTAGCCTTGTAGACCTCGTTCTTGGCTGTGGACATCTGTCGGAATTCATGATCAAACCAGCGATTTCTTGCTGCTGGCCGCGAGAAAGCCAGCACATCAGTTTCGGCTGATCTAATGGCTTGTTGGCATCGTTGCCATTGTTCTTCGATATAATTTTGCTGGTGGTGTGGTGTGAATCGAGAGGTTAAGGGATACGCGTTGCGCGAAGGTCTTGGCGGTCTCTTGTGATTGCAGCCTTGCGACATTAAATATTTTCACATTTTTTCTGTTTTTTTGTGGCGTGGTGGATATCCGCATCCTTACTTAGCTGCAACATGGTAGTGGTCTGAGTCGATGTTAGCCCCTCGGAACGTTCGGACATCCAAAATACTGTCTATCGCAATGTGATCAATTCGGTTGACCGTTCGTTGATCTGGAGATCGCCATGTCCCCTTATAGATATCGAGATGAGGAAACCGTGTGCCGGCTATAGTTGCATTTCGTTCCGTAGGAAAGGCAGCCTAAGTCCATTACCAGGCGTGTTGTCGTGTAGGCTATATTTTCCTACAATACTGCTAAAGATGTCTTCTCTTCCCACCATTCCGTTCAAATCTCCCAGCTTGATTTTAACATCGTACTTCGGTAGTCGCTCATAGTTTTTGTCAAGGAGCTTGTAGAAGCAATCACTAGATATGTCATCTTTTCCTGCGTCGGAGCGTGAGCGCAATTTGGTCTTGATGCAGATTGTTAGAATGCATTCGCTTATGTCTTGGAATCATAAGGCTTCTTGCCTAAGCCTTGCACTTGGAACAAACCCCCATCACCTCTGTTCAAGGGGCCTGATTTACCCTTGAAATTCCTAGATAACCTGTTATCCGAATATGTCGAAGCAGCTCATCTAGGTTCGCTTGGGACGGCAGACCGGGTATTCATTCCGAGCCATTCTGACCTGGGTGATTATAGTGTTGCTGTTTTACGTCTTGTTATCAACACTCGCACTTATCGTTTAGCAAGTCAAATCCGGTTGGATGACACCAGTACCCGATGGTTACCACTTGGAGGTTAAAAATAAGCACAGTGTAGTCAGAGTTGCAAGCACTGGGCATTGCCAAGTTAAAGCCAATCAGAGTCTACCCTCGTTCAACAACACCCAACCATCATAACACATGAATGTTTGTGAGAAAAAGCTAGGCCCTGTCTACTAAAGAGCCTGTTGCGCCAGGCCTGTTGTATTTTCCGGCACGTATTAACGTGTTTTTTTTTTTAAAATGGGGAAGTATCTTTAGGTGCAAAGGAAAAAAATAGTGTGCCTATAAAAAAGGCACTCTTTTAAATAATAAGGACCACCCTAAGCCTCAATCATCCAGGACCACTTCCACCGTGGTATATACCTTAAAGTGAGCATACTTTAAAAATTCTCACCTACGAATGCAAATCACTTATATATTCAAATGGAAGTTCTTCCGTCGACCTCAGTCGTCCAACCTACATAGACCCAGGCATGGTCAAACTCAAAGGCCAACACTATATTCGCCCGGCGTGTCAATTTCTTTTCAAAAAGTCTAATTGAAGTTTCACAGAACGAAATGTCAGACAAGTTTGTTAAAAATGAACAAACATGACTTTTACTTTGATACAACATGACACAAAGGTGTACATCAAGACATCGTGTATCTTTAATGTTTCGCTGGCTTGTTGTTTATTTATACGTGCGTACATGTGTCGTGTCTACCTTGTACTTCCCTAATATGTACAAGGCCGGATGCCGTCAGGATTACATTGAAAGTTCTAGGTGAATCCTTTGATTTATATTCGTGGAATATTGTGAAAGTTTCCCCAAACAACACATTTTTGCTAGGTCAGATGGTTTTTGTTGTTATATATCCAACGACACTATCACCAGCGCGCCACCACCATCAGACCACCACTACCAGCACGGCTATTTATATGGAGAAAGTTTTTGTGGAAAATTTGAAAAACACTTTTGAAAAGTTTCAAGTTTCGTTGGCACAATAAAACTATTTTGTGTTATTGAAGTTTCTAAGTGTTTTGACATATGCTGGTGATACTGCAAGTAGCCCATGCAACGGAGAAGATACACAGCGACAGCGGCATAACCAAAGACGATGATTCGCCGAAAGTATCCTTGAAAAAGTGTTTGCTGCGATAGCCATTAATTTTGTGCTACTTGAGGAGAGTGTCAACGAACTTTCACCCATCGACGACGATGGAGAAGAATGATATGCATCCAACCAACCCCCGAATGGAAACCAGAGAGAGAACAGAAATCGTTTATTCCAACAGCTGATAGAAAGCACACAGAGGAGATCTGCACGTCTCGCAACCTCCCCCCTCCCAAATCTCTTAGTGTGAATAGGAGGGTGACAGCCCAAAGAAAAGCAATGTCAGATATACGTCTTTCCGTCTAGACAGGATGTCCCGCAATGGCTGTGTACATTTTCAATACGTATGCGAGGTGTCGGCGGCACTCTTGCAATTTCACAGAATCTTGGAGGTCGTAGCCGGGAGACTGCATCTATTTTCGGAAAATTGATATGTCCGCCCCTTCTTTGCGATGTGGTCGTCGTGCTGCTTACTGAATTTGATTGTGCGTAAGTGACACTTTGACTTCCCACGACATGAGTTGCGGTTCTAGACTTAATGACGTTTCTGAGGATTTTGAAGTTCAATGTATGAAGCTATATACGTCGCGTTGGAAATAGTGGTGGAATTGACAACTTGTTGCGCTAAGTTATAAATTTGTTAATCTTGCGATTGTATGATGTGTACTAATGTATCCGAATACATAATGTGTATGGTGTGGAGATAGATGCATCCGGTGATGTTGTCATCTGATCGAGGGTAGAAAATAAGGGGTTACCACAATCTATAATAGTCCTTACTCCGACCAAACATTGAATTCTAAATGGTTTCGCTTAGGCGGAGTTGCAAAATAAAAAAATACAAATTTTTGGAGCAACAGGTTCGTTAGTACCCAGGGCCTAGCTTTCTCACAACCATTCATGTGTGCGTGTGTACTTCTTGCACGGTGGCGGGACTTCCTGTTTTATGCCGACTCCGAACGGCTAAGTTGAGATAAGCTTTTCTTGACAATTGATACTATTCGGATGGTTTGTCAGATCATCACGAGAGGAGGGCCAGTGAAAAATCATTTAGGTTTTGCTACAGCTGGGAATCGAACCCAGACCTTCAGCGCGGCAGTTCATCGAACTACTGAGCGGAGTTGCACCAACTTATTTATCCACCTATCAACGCATTTTTTCTGGTCCCCATGTGGGGTTCACCTCCAAGTGGTAATCATCGGGTACTGGTCTCATCCATTTGATTTGACTTGTTAAACGATAGGTGCGAGTGTTGATAACAAGATGTAAAACAGCAACACTATAATCACCCTGGTCAGAATGGTATGGGTACTGATGGCCCCGTGTCCTAGGGGTATCTAATAAATTGGAACTGGCCCTCCAGGTTGGGGGTTGTGCTTTGGGTTAACTACCCACCCATTTCAAAAACCCATGTCTTTCGAAGCAACAAATAGCATCGGAAAGGACTGAACTTATTGCTGACGGCCTACTAAACGAAAAAAGGACAACGACTTTCGTATCTGCTCCTGGAATCCGAGAAAATTAAACAGCAGAGGTGCAGGCAAACAACTAGCGGAAGCCCTAAACTGCTACAAAACAGACATCACAGCCATCTAAGAAATACGATGGGATGGGCCGGGCAAAAAGAGGATGAAAAACTGTGACATCTACTATGGACCGTGTTATAGTAAACAGAAACAGCGACTATTCGGATGCCGATTTGTTATAAGTGACAGACTTAGGCGAGAAGTCTTATGTTTCCAAGACCTTAGCGAACGCATTGTAACAATCCGCATCAAGACCAAATTCGCCAACATAAGCCGAACATTCCGAGCGGCTAACATCGACTCGGACCACTGCTTGTTGCAGCCAAGGTAAGGATGCAGATATTCACCACTCCACAACAAACCAGAAATACTGTGAAAAAATTTAATGTCGAAAGACTGCAATCGCAAGAGACCGCCAAGTCCTTCGAGCAACGTGTATCCCTTAACCTCTCGATTCACACCATACCACCAGCATCTAATGTCGAAGAACAATGTCAACGATGCCAACAAGCCGTTAGATCAGCCGCAACTGATGTGCTAGGTTTCTTACGGCCAGAAACCCCTGGTTTGATAAGGAATGCCGACAGATGCTTGCAGCTAAGAACGAGGCCTACAAGGCAAAACTGCAGGTGCAGGTCACTACCATTGACAGATATAACTTTGAGGTAGTACGGGACTTTGTCTACCTCGTAACTCTGTCAAAAACATCTCGTAAGAAATTAAAAAAATTCTTCGAAAAATCTTCGGGTCCCGTTTGCGTTGACGGGCTATAGAGACGTAGATTCAACCAAGAACTATACAAGCTGTACAGCGACATACCCCTGGTCAAAAAACTTCGCATTGGAACTTTAAGATGGCTAGGACATGTAGAACGAATGGACACCAATACTCCGGCTCGCAGAGTCTTCAATTCCCAGCCAGACGTCGGACGCAGTAGAGGAAGACCTCGCCTTAAGTGGTGCGCACAACTAGAAACCGACCTCAACCAACTTGGAGTGCGCAACTGGAGGCAGTTAGCTTAGAACTGGTTCAATTGGAGAGGCATGTTGGTTGAGGCCCAGGTTCATTCCGGACTGTAGCTCCACTTAAGTAAGTAAGTATTACAACAAATCACCAGTGGACCTGTTACTACGAAAACCATACTGTCGGTCATTTAGGAGTTTTCGTGATTCAAGATATTTTATAAGCTGACGGTTTATCAGAGTTTCCATGACCTTAGAAACTGCACCGTGCAGTTTGGAAGTAGCTCCTCCGAACTATTCCAAACATGCACCGGATTTCGGCAAGGAGACGCGCTATCATGTGAAATATTCAATCTCGTACTGGAGCAGATAGTGCGCAGGGCAGCTGTTGCCACGGAAGGCACTATTTTCAATAGGTCCGTCCAGCTGCTGGGCTATGCGGACGATATTGACTTCATCGGTCGCTCCCAACGTGCCGTGATTAAAGCGTTCACGACGGTTGAAGAACAAGCGAAATCCCTTGCCTTGAAGTAAATGAGGACATCTGTACATGGAGGACATGAAGTAAATCTGTCCACCGAATAGGACAAAACGTCACTATTGATAGCAGCAATTTCGAGGTAGGTCAGGAGTTCACCTACCTCGGAGTTAAAATAAACTCCACGAATGACAACCTAGTGGAGATCCGTCGAAAAATTTCCCCAGGGAAACCGTTGCTACTTCGGTTTGGCGAAACAACTGGGTTCAAAACTCCTTACTCGAAGGACGAAATGTGAGCTCTACAAAACCCTTATCCTGCCAGTTCTGCTTTATGGTGTCGAGTGCTGGACGATAAACAAGAAGGGAGAGCTGATACTGGGCTCCTTCGAAAAAAAATACTTCGGCATATTTTTTGTCCTGTGCACGAGGATGGCGAATGGAGGAGAAGCTACAACCGCGAACTCTATGATCTGTACCAAGATGTGGATGTAGTGCAAAAAGCCAAAACACGTCGACTACATTGGCTCGACCACATCGAGCGAATGGACAATAATGCTCCAGCTAAGAGGATCTTCGAATCCCAGCCCCCAGGTTCGAGAAGGGAATTAAGACCGAACCTCCGTTTTAAAGACCAAGCCATCGCGAATGCCAGAGCGCTTGGTGTGCACAACTGGAAGAAGCGAGCCAGAGATCGTAGAGAATGGAAGGCTGCAGTGTCTCAGGCAAAGATTCTTCACGGGTCGGCAGCCGGTAAGTAAGAAAGAAGGGAAGTATGTGCAATTGGTCGGTAGTTGGAGAGAGAAGAGGATTCGCCTTTTTTGGGGACGGCCTGGACAAATGCAGTTTCCATAGACTCGGAAAGAGTCCTGTTGTACAGAACAGATAGAAAAGCTTACGCAGTGGTTTTTTCAGCGTTGAAAAACACATCTTCAGAATTATGGCGGTGATACCATCTGGACCTGCCGATTTGTGTATTTCAAGATCGAATAATACTCTTGCGTGTGTGCGAGTACGAAAGTGGATAGGTCCCATAGAATTTCCTACGTTCTCTAGTACAGAGGGAGGCTGGGTACAATCTGGCAGCATGGAATTGGGTGCAAAATAAGCAGCGAGCAGATTGGCTTTGTCTAGAGAGGTAACAGCTGGAATGTCATTGTAAATGAGTGTTGGGATGAAAGATGAGGTCGAATTCTTAATGTTTTTTACAAACGACGAAAAGTTGTTACCACCTTTGGGACATAGTAGCATTTTTGCCTTACCTCCTAACCTCCGTATTTAAAGAATTTCGCTGGTAATAAATCAGAATCAGCGATCTATATGTTCTCTGGCTGTCTAATAAAACCACTGACTTTTTTATACTGCGAGGGTGGTTTGTTTCCCGATCAGTCTCTCTCTGTTTATACCCTATCCCATAGGGGTATAATAGTTTTGATACATAGTTTGTAACATATTTAATCAAAGTATATGGATCGACTCAGAATCGATAGCTGAGTCGATTTAGCAATGTCTGTCCGTTCGTCCTTACGTCACCAGATTTTGCGCAAAGATCTTGGCTTACGACCTTACAAAATCCAGCTTGTACAAGAATTAAAGCCGCGAGACCATGCAATGCGTCGTGATTTTGGTGAATGGGCCGAAAATGAGATTGATCTCGATGATGATTTTCATCGCAAAATTTTGTTCAGTGATGAGGGTCATTTTTGGTTGAATGGCTACGTCAACAAGCAAAATTGCCGCATTTGGAGTGAAGAGAATCAACATGAGACCCTTGAGACCCCATTACACCAACAAAAACTGACTGTTTGGTGTGCTCTATGGGCTGGTGGAGTCATTGGACCATACTTCTTCCGAAATGATACTGTAGAGTTAGTTACCGTTAATGGAGACCGGTATAGAGCCATGATAACCGACTATTTTGTTCCCGAATTGGATGCCATGAATATGGATGAGATGTGATTTCAATAAGATGGCGTCACAATCGATTTATTGAAGGACACATTCGATGAGCGCATAATTTCACGGAATGGACCTGTCAGTTGGCCACTAAGATCGTGTGATTTGACACCATTGGATTATTTTCTTCGGGGATATGTGAAGGCGTTCGTCTACGCTAACAAACCAGAAACGTCAGGGGACTTGGAAGCCAACATTCGTGGCATTATTGCCGACATACGGCCCCAAATGCTCGAAAAAGTGGTTGAAAATTGGACCTCTAGACTTGGCTTTATTCGAACTAGCCGCGGCGTCCACATGCCCGAAATCATATTTAAAAATTAATGGCATAAATTATCCTTGCAATAAAGCCAAATTGATGGATATTAAAACGATTTTCTTGTGTCTAATTTCAATTCGAAGTTCTATACCTCTAAAAAAAAACAACCTTTACAATGTGACTTGTTTGATATTTCGTAGAACCAGCGTTCCTACTTTAAAACAGGTAGGATACAATTTTTTTCAGAATTAACGGTTGAATTCCTGCTTCCCAAATTTAAAAACAAGTGTGACAAAACCGACATTCTTAATAACCGTAAGATCACTTTCAATCATGTCATCTACTGTACCAATATCTCGATATAATAACTCACAAATTTTACCAAAATTAAGACCAAAAATTGCTCATTCTCAGATTAAAAGTTAAAACCAAAATGGATTCTATTTTCTATACTTTTCTTATTTATAGTCCTAAAGATTTAGAGCTGTGCTTCCTTCTAATTGCATAGAAGAACTTCTGACAGGACTACTCAATTTCGATTGAATTGCAAGAAATTCAAAATTCGTTTAATCGCATTCGTTTATTCTTCAAGACATTTGAGCATGACGTATCAGAATTACAAATATGAAGGATACTATGCTATCTTGGAGATATGCTCCATATACGAATAGTAATTCCAAACACTATTCGGATTATGCAAAGTTCTTAACTATATTCTCTTTGTATGCGGAAAAGCCATCCATTGAAAGGAACTCACAGAAGGATTACCTTTTGCCAAGACATTCAATATGCATAACGATTTCCTACCATAAATGGTTGCCATCAATCGAAACCCTTGCATGGGAATGCATGTGTGGTGTGTTAAACCTTATAAAAGGGGTGCAAGCTGATTGTTGTTTCGGTGTTTGTGTATAGAATGATGCGAATAATATATGATGTAGATATGAACATGGACACATGACTGCAAATGAATGCAATAAGGACTTAATTCCTCTCCAGAGAATGATTCCTTTAGCTATGAATAGATAATTTTAGTAGTCCTGTCATGGATGGGTAATAATTTCATCTCTCTTGAGTGTCAATGGCAAAACCAGATTTGGACGCAAAGCTATTTTGATAATTGCAAATGTATTAATACATACAAGCAAAAAAAAAAACATTCCAACAACAAAGTTGTTGATGTCATCGGTATTAGTAGACCCTAAGGATATGTTCTTAAATATTATACAGAGATACATATGCATGAATGTATTTTTTTGCGGATGAATAAATTCCTATGTGCCTGGTCAATTGTTATGTAATTCAATAATAAGCTTTGACTAATTAAATCTTTAGTCAAGCATGTCATCTAACGGGTCCGCCAAATAACTTTTTTTTTTTTGAAAATGCTATAAAAAAAAACTACTGAATATTTTCTCAAATTTCTTTTTTTATTTGAAAGTACAATCCTTCCGGTTAATAATGGAAACAAATTTCATTCAAATGGCTACCTCGGCTGGCCATGCAGTAGCCTACACTATCGGTCCAATTTTTAAGCACATTATCGATTGTGTGCAGCTGTATTTCACCAATGGCTTCACGAATATTGTCCTTTAAAGCGTCAATTGTCTCTGGCTTGTCGGCATAACACTTATCTTTTACGGCACCCTACAAAAAATAGTCCAACGGCAGCTCCGAGGTGGCCAAATGACATCAGCTCTGCGGCTGATAATGCGATCTTCAACAACAGGGCGCAAAACATCGAGTGTAGCTTCGGCTGTGTGGCATAGCGCCGTCCTGTTGAAACCAAATGTTGCCAATATCCTCCTCTTCAATTTTTGTGAACAAAAATTCGTTCAACATGGCCAGATAACGATCGCCATTGACTGTTACGGCCACTCCTTGCTCATTTTCGAAGAAAAATAGCCCAATTATGCCTCTGGACCAAAATCCGCACCAAACAGTGACTCGTTTTGGGTGTATCGGCTTTTCAATGTATGCGTGCGGGTTTTCTTTTTTTTCCCCCAAATGCGACAATTTTGCTTGTTTACATACCCGCCAAGATCAAAATGAGCTTCAAAGGATGATTTTTTTGGCAAAATCGGCATCTTCTCTAAGTCGATCGCAGGCCCACTTAGCGAAGCGAAAACGCATTGGATGGTCAGTTGGCTTCAAATTCTGAACCAATTGGACTTTGTATGGCGTCATACCAAGGCCTTTATGCAAAATTCGTCTCAATGATGTCTCCGAAATGTTCAATTGTTGAGAACGACAGTGAATTGATGTTGATGGCGTTTCACGCACACTTTCTGCCACAGCAGCAATATTCTCGGGTGTACGCACTGTTACGGCTTTTCACGCTTTAGTTTATCTATGAGGATGCCAGTTTCTTTCACTTTTTTCACAAGATAACGAACATACGGAGCTGACGGTGCTTCTCTTCTTCCAAAATCCGTACGCAATTTTCGCACACATTCTGCAACATTACCATGATTTTCAAAGTAATGTCGCAATATTTCCCAGCGTTGTTCAAGCGTATACCATATTCGTCCAGCGGAAAGATAAGACTTATTATCTGTCAAATCAGACATGAGCTAAGTGTTACCATTCACGAAATAAGCACTAGTTGAAAAAAAAAAACGTTAGATGGTGAACCCGTTATATGTCTTATAAAGGGTGTTTTATTTTAAGGTATAGAACTTTGAAATGGAATAAAACAAAAATGTTTTTTTTTAAATTGACATGAAATTTCCATGTTTCGAAATATAATTTTCCGGCATTATAATTTATATATGATTTCTGGCATATGAGCGAAACGGCTGGCTCGGACGTAGTCTAATATGGATGTTCAATTTACCATGAATTTTTCCAACATTTGTGGCCGTATATCGGAAATAATGCGGCGAATGTTGTCCTCGAAGTGGTCAATCGTTTCGGGCTTCTCGGCGAAAACTAGTGACTTCACATATCCCCACAGAAAAAAGTCAAGCGGCGTTAAATCGCACGATTTTGGAGGCTAATTCAAAGGAACACGAAATTATGCGCTCACCGAACTTTTTCATGTTGCGGCGTCTTGTTGAAACCACAGCTCCTGCACATCCTGGTTGTTCAATTGATGAACGAAAAAGTCAGTAATCATGGCCCCTATAGAGCCATGATTACTGACTTTTTCGTTCATCAATTCACCATTGACTGTAACGTTCTCGCCAGCATCGTTTTTAAAAAAGTACGGACCAATTATTCCACCAACCCATTAAGCACACCAAACAGTCAGTTTTTGTGGATAAAACGGTGTCTCAACATACACTTGAGGATTATCATCACTCCAAATATGGCAGTTTTGTTTATAGACTTATCCATTCAATCAAAAGGGAGCTTCATCGCTAAACAAAATTCGCTTACAAAAATTGGGATCAACGGCAATCCGAATCTAAGCCTTGCTAGGTGATCCTCTAGCTTCAATTCTTGCACGAGTTGGATTTTGTAAGCAAGCAAACCAAGATCTTTCCACAAAATCTTCCATTAAGTGGTTGTAAACATATCCAATTCCTGTGCACGATGGCGGATAGACTGATTCGGGTCTTCCTCTACGCTACGCTCTACAGCAGCAATGACTTCTTCTGTACGCACTGTACGACGTATCTGTGGATGCCAAACCAAGATCTTTCCGCAAAATCTTCCATTAAGTGGTTGTACACTATCCAATTCCTGTGCACGATGGCAGGTAGACGGATTCGGGTCTTCCTCTACGCTACGCTCTACAGCAGCAATGACTGCTTCTGTACGCACTGTACGACGTCTCTGTGGATGCGTATTATCATTTGTAGTAAACGTGGTGTGAAAACGTTCCATAATTGATCGAATTAATTGCTCTGATGGACGATTATGTTGACCGTAAAATGGACGTAGTGCGCGATACGTATTTCGAACAGAACCATGATTTTTAAAATAAATTTGCACATCTTGGAAGCGTTGTTCAGACGTCAGTCTATTCATTTTGAAATGCCAAACCAAACTAAAAAAAAACACATGACAGCTGACAAAATGGCCGCCAGTTAAAAAAATTGTTGCCAACATAAAGTTCTATACCTCTAAAAAAAAAAAACAGACTTTATATTTCAGCAGGTAGTTCGCACTTCATATCAATATATTTTTTTGTATTCGACATTAAGAAAATACTAGCACAAGCTCTGTATGAAATGTTACTCGAAATATATTTATTCGAAAAACTTTGGGAAATAAGCCCACCCACAATCCGAAACTATACATATAGTACGGTAAGGCGATGAGGATTTGACGCAAAAATAATATTTCGAAGTTGTGAATATTCCAAGAACTTATTCAAAAAGAGTTTTCTGATATGAAGCTCAAAACTAATATTGTGAAATTGACAAAACCTCCTACTTTTTAAAAGGATTTGACAGGTTCTTAGTAGGTTTTAACAAATGGTAGGATGATTTGCCTATCTTAGAATTTCTACAAAAAAATATCAATACTAAACTAACAAATTTTATTTAGCAATTTTTTAGATACTTAAAAAATTGTTATAAAAAAGTTTTAATAAATGAATGCTTACTTCATGTACTTACTTACTTAAGTGGCGCTACAGTCCGGAATGAACCTGGGCCTCAACCAACATGCCTCTCCAATTAGCCCGGTCCTTTGATAACTGCCTTCGAGGTCTTCCTCTACTGCGTCCGACGTCTGGCTGGGAATTGAAGACTCTGCGAGCTGAAGTATTGGTGTCCATTCGTTCTACATGTCCTAGCCATCTTAAACGTCCAATGCGGAGTTTTTTTTGACTAGGGGCTGCATGTCGCTGTACAGCTCATTTAGCTCTTCGTTAAATATTCGTAACCCGTCAATGCAAACAGGACCGAAGATTTTTCGAAGAAGTTTCGTCTTCATCCACTTTTGACACGATCCATGCTTCAGCGCCTAGAGTGCAGGACTGTAATGATCAGGGTCTAAAATAGGATCTCCTTAGTAGTTCGAGTGAGGGCTTTACTACTAAATTGCCTTCTTAGCCCGAAGTACAGCGGTTGGCAAGAGTAATTCTTCGTTTGATTTCTGACGAGATGTTGTTGTCAGAGTTAATAGCGGAGCCGAGGTATACAATGTCCCGTATTACCTCAAACTTATATCTGTCATTGGTGACCTTCTGTCCAATTCGTCGATGTTGTGTGTCCTTTGTGTTGACAGCATAAACTTAGTCTTACCATCATTTACTGCCGCTTCCTTCTCTATACTACCAAACGTGGCTATGACATCACGTTGAGTCCTACCAATGATGTCAATATCGTCGGCGTATGCTAGTAGTTGCACCGATTTTCGAAAAATTGTGCCTCTGGTGTTGGCTCGGGAGTTTTACACAATCCTCTCAAGAATAAAAGTAAAGAAGTCACATGACAGCGCTTCGCCTTGCTAAATCCTTTTTTGTTATCGAATGTGGTCGTTTCCGACCCTGATGGAGCATCGAGAATTCTCCATCGTCATCCTTCACAGGCGGAGTTTAGCCGATATACCAAAACTACCCATGGCTCTGTATAGTTCGTCTCTACAAATGCTGTCGTATTCGGCTTTGAAATCGATTAATAGGTGGTGGGATTAATAGGTGGTGGGTATGGACTTCTTGAGTTTTTTCCAGGATCTGCCGAAGTGTGAAAATTTGATCGGTTGTGGACTTTCCTTACCTAAAACCACACCGATAAGGACCGATCAGGTTATTGGTAAACGGTTTCAGGCGTTCACATATTACCGTAGAGAAGCTATTGTAGGCGATGTTGAGGAGACTTATGCTTATTTAGTCTGCGCAGAGGGTCCCCTTTCATGTGGATCGGGCAAACCATGCTGAGGTTCCATTCTTCAGGCATACTTTTATCCGACCAGATTCGGCTTATGAGTTGGTGGATATTCCTTACCAAGTTATCTCCGCCAGCTTTATAAAGCTCAGCGGGAAGGCCGTCTTCTCCGGCGGCCTTATTAAGCTTGAGATTAGCTATTGCTATCCTCACTTCACTTAGGTCGGGTGGTTGGCAGTTTTCGTTGCCATTGCCAATAATAAATGGTTCGTTCTGCCTGACAGCGGAATGTTGTTCGTCATCGCCGTTTAACAGTCTGCAGAATTGGTTCTTCTATATCCTCAGCATCAACTGTGTCTCAACTACGATATTTCCTTGTTCATCTCGACAGGATTCTTTTCGAGCCTTCTATCCTTGGCTTTGACGTTTTACACTTTGGTAAAACTTGCGAACATCGTTCCTGGAGTGGCACCTCTCTATATCCTCGATCGCGCGCTTTTCTTGCTCTATTTTCTTCTTTCTGAAAAGCCGATGTTCTTCCCTTCTTCTTTGCCTATAGAGCTCAATGGCAGCTCTCGTCTTCACCTGCAGCTTAGCCTCGTAGGCCTCGTTCTTGGCTGCGAGCATTTGTCGGCATTCATCATCAAACCAGGGGTTTCTTGCTGGTGGCCGCGAGAAACCTAGCACATCAGTTGCGGCTGATCTAATGGCTTGTTGGCATCGTTGCCATTGTTCGTCGACATAAGATGCTGGTGGTATGTTGTGAGTCGAGAGGTTATGGGATACGCGTTGCGCGAAGGTCTTAGCGGTCCATGGCGATTGCAGTCTTTCGACATTAAATTTTTTCACAGTATTTCTGTTTTTTTGTGGCGTGGTGGATATCCCATCCTTACCTTGGTTGCAACAAGGTAGTGGTCCGAGTCAATGTTGGCCCCTCGGAATGTTCGGACTTCCAAAATACTAGATGCGTGCCTCTTGTCTATCGCACTGTGATCAATTTGGTTGACTGTTCGTTGATCTGGAGACCGCCATGTCCCCTTATGGATAGCCATGTGAGAAAACCGTGTGCTGGTTATAGTGGCATTTCGTTCCGCAGCGAAGTCAATTAACCTAAGTCCTTTACCAGACGTGTTGTCGTGTAGGCTAAATTTTCCGACAATACTGCTAAAGATGTCTTCTCTTCCTACCTTTGCGTTAAAATCTCCCAGCACGATTTTAACATCGTACTTCGGAAGTCGCTCATAGGTTTTGTCAAGGAGCTCATAGAAGCATTGGTTTCATAATAAATCTAACTCGAGATTGTAATCAATCCTAACATAACTATATCGAAGATTTCCGAAATAGTGTGTCTCGTTTTTTTTTATATTTTCAAGATCATATTTTCGAAAACCTGTCCAAAACTCATATGCGTAGACAAGGTCGTTGACATGTCTCTTTTACCATTAAAACCTATCACTTTATATCACCAAGGTTTAATATTCATTGCTCAAAACATGTCTTAATGTTTTTCATTCCAAAAGTAAACCATTTCGTATTTTCAAATCGCAGATAAAGACAATTTATTTGGTAAAAAACGCGCAAGAAAAATTATTTTTTTTATAAACTCCACTAACTGGCATTCTATTTGTATATCACCCTTATAAAGCTATTTATCGTGCCATAAATCGCTAAGAACACCTACAATGTCAAACAACCTTACATCCAATTCATTTAACGTAAATTGCCACTCATTTTAGTATCTCGAAACATTGCTTTTATCTACAAAATCCCCTTCAACTCAAAACACTCACAAAATTCATAAAAATGAATTATAAAACCAAAACAAGGTGGCGTCGCTGCAAACAGCAGCCGTTAAACAAATGTAAATTACTCCCGCCGCAACCTTTGTCTCAACCTTTGATCGAGCTCTTAAGGACATCATAAGTGCCGTATTTATGTCACCATACAAGCACACGTATAGAAATATGTGATAATTGGAAGGGAGAAATTAAATTAAGTGCTTCGTTCTATCCACCCTCGGTCTAACATTGTCCTGATGGAATCTAATGGAAGGAGATCTTCCTCAAAAGGCATTTCATGTGACTCCTTGCATGCCATAGAATAAGAATACTTCACCAAACATTTCTCTGGGTGCAAACAGGCACATGTCAGAAATTATCACGTTCTAAAAATAGCTCTAAGGATGACAATTGATAAACCTAGCATGCGGGCTTAAAATTCCAATCGTAACAACTCAATCCAAACTGACGGATGGATTAATGATCCAAACTGGCATGTCATCCGGACTCAAGCACCAACAAACTGAAATTAATTAGATTTGAATTTTCGCAACAACTCGATTCCGCTCGAGAACGATTTATATTAATTGTGCGGTGACCCAAAGTTGAGGGCGGTCTAATGGATCCCACGATCAACCCTAGGGTTGCAGCGGGAAAATATCAACAAAAAAAAAATCACAAAAACTTACAACGCGGGCATGATGAAGGAGAAAACTCTCCTCCTCAACATCAGATGTGGGCCCGCCTGTGAAGTGTTAATCTAATGAGACTTGGAATGCCGCTCTGTAAAAGTAGACGAGTATCTTTGAAATGCATTCAATCGTTTATTGGGGAATCAGGGGGATCGTTTTTATGGGAAAAAATACGTGCAGAGGTGCTCCCCGCTGATGGGATGAAGTGCTGGGATGTTGGTCAAAAGGGAATGTTATTTCAAAACTGGGCTAAATAAACACACACACACATACACACATATTTGGACACTCTTGTAGTGTGTAGTTCCGAAAATAGTTTTGGTGTGAGCGTAATTAAAGTGCGGATACTTTTTAACCACGAAATTATAAAAAAAAACTTTTCCGTGTTTACACCTAGAGGTACATAAACGTACACCAGGGAGAGGAGTGTATTTTCGTTGTAGACTAAACATAAACACTGCACTGCAACACTACTCTCGACTATTTGAAGTGCATTTTGGATGAATTAATTAATTGAGTCGATTAATCAAACAGTTTTCTGAACTTAAGCGTGTGTGTGGGTAGGTGTGTTGTTGGAGGCGCTTTTTAAGTAAATGCCACGTCAAAGGAGTTATGTTGATATTGAGGTGGCGGTGGCAACATTGTGTAAATGGATTGAGATGGAGGTGAATTAATTATCCGAGTGTCAGAGAGGAGATATATGAACGAAATTAAAGCCCTAAGGTGTACCCGACATGGGAACTCTGTGTGCGGGCAGTAGAAGAACTAAATGCTAATAATGAACTGATTGCGTATATACAATCGCCACTGGAGTAGTTAGCTGAAATGTAGGTTAGGGTTTACTATATGTTCCTAAATTCATTTAAAATGTGTATTTAAGGCCCTTTTGCTGATTCGAATCATAAATCCTGTTAATAGCTATGTTCCACATAACTTTTAAGTTATACATAAATTTATTTATGTTGCACATAAAAATCTATGTGGAACTTAGCAATGTAACAGATTTTTAAAAAATCTAAGGTTACTTCGATCTATGCGATATGTCAAAATTTTTAAATCGTGCATTTAAAGTTGAAATTGATGAGTAGAAAGTGTATGACTGTATGTACATGTATGTAATTAATGAAATAATTTGCGGATCGTTGAATACCCTATCCCACCCCATCCTTAAGTTTAATATCCCCAAAATGTAGGCTTTATGGCGATGAAATACAGAAAATGACATTGTCGCAACAGCCATTGTTCAGACAGTTTGTCAAAACCTTTTGTTCGACAATAAAAAAAAAGTATTTCTATTGCTAATGCCTTGGGATGGGTTATACAAATGGTTTTTGTAAGAAAACGCGTAGGTGAAAATGATCTATGGACAAAATGTTTTTAGTACCATTACGGAAGTATTTGCAAAAACCTTTGTATGGACGAAATATAGATATTAGGACTGTCTAAATATGCTGCTCAGAAACTTTTTTTTAAATTCCTTATGGTTTGGCTTAAAACTACGTTTTTCTAAAAAGGAAGCGTGGCAGTGGGCGAATCCCAAAAATTTTTACACTTATTCTGCTTCTTCGGTTAGAGAGTCTATATACCAAATTTCAACACTCTAGCTCAAATGTTAAGGCCCAAAAATCGGTGACACACAGACGGACAGACAGACATGGCTTAATCGACTCAGCTAGCGATTCTGAATCGATCCATATACTTTGAGGTATATGTAACGAAATTACTTCTCTATGTTATAAACTTAATGTCAAAACTAATATACCCCTATGGGATAGGGTATAACAATGACTTTATTTTGAAAAAAATGCATTTAATTTTGTTACGGTTACAAGCATGCGAAATAATTATTTATAAAAATCATACGCTTTTGCATATTAAGATTTGAAGAATTTGTTCTTGAATCGTTTTGATGGGAAGAATGGTCAATATCTATTTGTCCAGCGTTGATAACACAAGATCATCACTAGTAAACTTTCAAGGGGTTCCACAAGAATGTTGTTTTATCTTAAAATGTTGTTCATGGTGCAGGTTGAAATAATAATGGTTAAGACAGTACTCAATTTTAAACGTAGGCTAAAATTGGAAATCTTCGTCTTAAAACCCCCAAAAGCCTTTTCGATTACACCTCTGGAACGTGAGGTGTGCTGCACCATGTGTATTAAGAAGTGGCGTCATCAAATAAGTTTTTTGAGCTGATTTACCTAATATTAAGTTGCATCATGACTTGATCCAAGCCACCATGCTACCACATTGGTAAATATCATTGTAGCATTGCAAATCGTCTGGAAGTTTATTGAGAAACCTAGAAATAAAATACATATTTTAAAATACTAACCTGGAGACTGAATTTTAATATGAGTGCCGTCACCAATAAAATTTGGAAACGATGCTATTGCAAAAAAAATTATTTTTAGTTTTAAAAATATCAGTTGGGTTATCCGGAAATTTGATGAAGTAATTTTAAAGTCTAGCTATTGCTTTGGAAACTTTTAAAACTATCCTTGAAACTGTCCTGACATGCATTCCGTCATAATCAGCTATACTAAGAAGAAGGTTTCCAGTTGCAAAAAAAACGCAAAACGACCAAAAGTTGATTGAGATGAGCGATGGAGTTGTTTCTAAATACGCCAAATTTATTTCATTTAAATGTATTTGTTTGATGGACATTCAAATAAGCTTTTTATATTCGCTAAAACCACAATTGTTATTTCTTTTTTTAACCGAAATCCGAGAGGTCATTAAATGGAGAAAAATGTTAATTACTCTCGAATATTTGACGAGGAATTCCAACTTCCAAAATTTCGAGGATTTCCACGTCATCGTCAAGTACATCACATTTCACATTTCGAAATCCATTTTTATATACTTTTATATATTAAATGCGTTGAAAACTAATAATACCGGATACTCAATAATAATTTTTGCGAGTACTTCCATCCCTTATGTCATACTTAAATATTTATGTGCTACTAATTCTTAAACATAAAATATGTTCTACTTAACGACTTTTATGTTTAGGTTTGAGTTTGGTGCAAAGCGTAATGTATTACCTAAGCGTTTATGTGGAACATAAACTCTTAAGTTTCGTATCAGCAAACGGGCCTAAGTTGTTCAACAACAAAGTAGATGTTCGTTATTTACCCAGTATACCTAATATTGTAACAGATGGAAAGTTTATATTTTGTGGATCGATTAAAAAGAAATAAGCCATATTTCGACAAAATTTTTAGTAATTATTAAAGAACACAATTTGAAAATTTATTTCTTAAAATTAACATCGTCCAAATGTAAACCTTTGCACTCAGAAAAATGTAATATCTGGCATTATTGGCTCATACAGATCCTCAAACCTAGTTTCTCCCTTCACCTGTGTGTCCGAAATTATTATTTTTGTTACAACGAAAAGGACTTCGTGTTTAACGCCGAATTCGAAACGCAAAAATTGAGTAGCTTATCATGAAAGTATTATTCTTGTATGTTTTTTTTCAGGTATTAGATATTGTTACTTTTGGGATTTGACCCAGGGACCCCGCGCTTAGTAGTGTAAAGCACTTACCTACGCCACTGGACCCACTTATTACTCATTCGAAGTCGAAGAGTAAAATTTGTTATGACAGCTCGGCTGGTAGACTCCGTGATGACTGTCATTTTATGATGAACAATTTCTTTCAATTGTATCATGGAAGCCAGTTTATTAGCGTAAACTTTAGATTTGAGATAGTCCCACAGGAAAAAGTCCATATATGGGTTAAATCAGGAATGCGTGGAGTCGAAATTATCTAACTTCCTCTCCTGGAGACAATTCGCCATACCAAATTTTATAAACCCCTAGCAATGAACGTATTGAAGGATCGTGGAAGCCAGTTCACAGGTCCTTTACGCGAAATTAATGTTTCAGCAAATCTTTTCCGCTATATCTAGAGGGTGTTGCCCGCCGTGTGGCATGTTGCGCCATCTTGTTGACACCAAAGCTCTGTCACGTCAATGCCATACAACTGAGGAACGAAGAAGTCAGAAATAATGTTTCTAAAGCGCTCTCCATGGATGGTAATAATCTGGACGGCATCGTCCTTAAAGAAATATTGGCCGCTGATTTAATCAGCCAATAAAGCACACAGTGAGTTTTAATGGTTAGAAAGACGTCTCGACAAATGCTTCTCGGTTTTCTCCACGCCAAATTCGGCAATTTTGCTTGTTGACATATCCAATTAACCAAAAATGGGCCTCTATGGAAAGTAAATGAGGATTAAGCTGAATCATGTTTTCGTCTCATTCACCGAATCTACACCGCGTATAAAGTTTACTCGATTTCTCTATACTAGCAAACGTGGCTTTGGCTATGATATCACGTAAACTCATTTTATTTCCGGCAGCCTTATTAAGCTTGAGTTTAGATGTTGCTATCCACACTTCACATGTTCTATCCGCTTTAAGCAGATGCTTGCTCCATCCCGATTCGCAGATACGGACGATCTGCGCTATAGGCTACCAAGGAGTTTTTTTGCGGCTGTTTCAGATCGCGGGACAGTGAGAGAAGACGGGTGAGATATCTTCCTCGACTTCTGGGTCGCCTCATTTTCTGCATAGTTGGTGTGAGTCAGCTAGTCCGATTCTATGGGAGTGCTTACCCAACAGGTTGTGACAAGTTATCACTCTCTCCGCTAAATAAATGGGGGCTCTGTTCAGAGCAATAAGCTTGTTTGATTTGCTACCGCTTATTTCCGTCTTTGGTGTGTTTGCAAGTGTTGATGCTTTGCCACCTAGATTTTGTGTGTCGCATAAGGAGATGCAGCTGGACGATCCTAGTCGTGCTAGCTCGTTTGCTTTCTCGTTTCCTGGAACGTTATTGTGTCCTGGCACCTAGATAATTTGGACTTTGTTTTGTTTGCATAGAGCCCTTAGCTCTGAGCGGCAGTGTCCAACTACTCGTGATTTTATTATGTTGCATGCCAGAGCTTTTATGGCCGCTTGACTATCTACGAAAATGAAGATATCCTCTGATATGTCCAATACTCTAGCCGATTCGGCAGCTTCGAAAGGGGATGAGAACAAGACGGGCAATCTTTCCACGATTTTGAAAGACCTTGAGAATTTCGACAAGTTTCAATGCCTTAAAGGAGCCAAACTTATTAATGCTCAATAATTAACAACAATTTACGTTGAAGGAAGTATGTACTTCTAGAACAAAAGGAGTGAAGCAAAAATAAAGATCTAAATATTTAACAACAGGAAATATTGGCGTTGAGATACTTTGCTATGTTATGCAATAAAAAACAAGTTATTTTAATTTTAGGCACTCTATCTGTAGCATGATTCACAGTCATTGGACATCGACACTTGTGAACCATTCTTTAGCACTGCAAGTGGCCTGTGCATTCAAAACCTTTGCGATTCAGGTACTCATCGCCATGTAAATGAAGCTTTAATATCTCAATATGAGTTACACATCGGAGCGCCAATTTCACTGGGAAAACAATACTTGGTTTGCCGTTCGTGTTTAGCTTCTCTCGATTCCTAGCTCGATGAGGGTAATTTCATCCATAGATTTGTTATTTTTGCATATAAAGGGTGGTTAAAATTTAAGGGCCGATGTTGATTTTGAATAAAACACAAATTATTTGGGAAATTACTGTCATTTCTTTTTATTATGATAATATTGGTATGGTTCAATTATGTATGGAACAAAATATCAGCCAAATGGCCGCCGCGACCTCAGCGGCACACCTCCATCCGATGGTCCAAATTTTCGATGACTCTGAGCCAAAATTGAGGTTCTATGCCGTTAATGTACCGAATTATCTCATCCTTTAGCTCTTGAATTGTTTCTGGCTTATCAACGTACATCTTATCTTTCAAATAACCCCAAAGAAAGAAGTCCAACGGTGTCAAATCACATGATCTTGGCTGCCAATTGATATCGCCACCACGTGAGATAACACGGCCATTGAATTTGTCGCGCAAAAGAGCCATTGTATCGTTAGCTGTGTTGCACATCCATATCTTCCAATTCGGGCCATAAAAAGTTCGTCATCATCTCACTACAGCGAACACCATTCACAGTAACTGCCTGATCGGCCTCATTTTGAAAAAAAAAATACGTGCAACCAGCCCATAAACTGCACCAAACAGTCACTCTTTGTGGGTGCATTAGTTTTTCGACAATCGCTCTTGGATTATCATTCGCCCAAATGCTGCAATTCTGCTTATTGACGAATCCACTGAGGTGAAAATGTGCCTCAGTACTGAAGATGATTTTCTTCGAAAATTGATCATCAACTGTTGCCATTTCTTGATACCATTCTGACCATTGACGACGCTTGAAATGGTCAAGAGGCTTTAGTTCTTGAGTCAATTGCACCTTGTAAGCGTGTAAATGCAAGTCTTTATGCATAATGTTAATCAACGACGAGGGTGAGAAGTACAATTGTTGGGCACGACGATGAGTTGAGGTGGACGGCTCTTCAGCCACAATATCGCGAACAGCAGCAATATTTTCTGCAGTACGAGTTGTACGCTCCTACAGACCCGGTTTGCTCAAATTTTTGCACGATTTTTTCCTATTGTACGCACATTTGGACGATTTTATTGACCGAAAAAAATACGCAGTGCACGATATGCATTTGTATTTGAACGTTCATTTTCATAATAAGCCTGAAAAACTTTAACGCGTTGCTCGATTATGTATCTTTCCATAGTTCAAATTGATTAAGTCTGAAATTGTGAAATGTCAAATGAAATGCAGAGAAAAACTTGACGTTTAGGTGTGGTTCACATTCAACATTGGCCCTTAAAATTTAACCACCCTTCAGCACAACACACTTTCCAAACTGTTTTCAATATAGTTGATCTATGATTCCCAATGTTCTAACCAAATATCGGGTCTCCAATGTATCGAAGGAATATCTTTATCTTATCAATTCATGATATAACACCACCACGAAATATCGGAAAGGAACTGATTGCGTAACCATTCGATGTTATAAAACTCGCATCCATACAGTTTGTTGAAATTATCCCCTGTTATCATTTTCCTTTTATTCACACAATCAAATGTCTCAGCTCAAGCAACTGTGGGATCCGAAGCAAAGCGTGAGTCTTTCTGGGTGCTGCATTCCAAGCTAATGACAAATACAACAAATACAGTCTTGTATTGTTAATATTTAAATAATCTTTGAGATATTTCTAGAATCGGACATCGATCAAATGCGGATTCAATTTTCGAGATATTAAGGTTAGCTATAGAGAGTTAAGAAAAAACGAAAAACAGCAACAGTATAATCACCCTGGTCAGAATGGCACGGAAAGAATACCCGGCCTGCTGAACCGCGTCTTGGAAAACAATGCCCTGCATCATCACTTCTACCCCTTTCAGACCTGAGAAAAAAATGTTGTCCGATTTGGGAGAAATTTGGGGAAAAAATACTTGCCCTCAACGAATCCTTAAAAAAGGACCCCCACGTTTCTGTATTCCCGGCTTAAATACCACAATTCCATACAACAAAAACCAAAACTCTGTCTTTATTGGACGAAAGACATACAAAACTTCAGAACGATGCTAATTTCAGCGTTCCGTATGGTACAACTCAAAACAAAGTCTATCTTTTGCGATGCATAAAAAAACACCACATTTGCTACATTTTGTTCTCGTTCGATTGGAACAGTTTTTGTACCTACACATTCGCGGATTACTAATATGTATCTACAGATTCAGGCCAGTGATCATAGCGGTCTTTTCGTATATCCGTTGGTGGATCTGACGGTATGTATTTTTTAGCAACTGGTTGACTGCATGCAGGTTCATCCCTGCTGGCATTTAGCGGCAATATATCTGTGCTTCTGGCCCATACTTCTCCAATTTCCATTAAGCAAGTCCTTAACTTCTTTCTTCGGTAGCTTAGCTTTTTTTATATCTTCAATGTACTCCGTCCAAGAGTTACAGATCGCCATGTCTACCAAATGAAATGCAGTTTTGACAGTCCATTTTCTCATTTTTAAAAATCCAGTAGTATTCCATGGATTGATCGGTTTCATCTACTCCACCTATTTTTGCGTTGTACCTCTTGATAACCTCTGGACAAGGGATTAATATATGTGCGTGATCCTTTTTTGTCCATCTTTGCACAACTCCAATAGGATCTTTCCCACATTCTGTTGAAAACAAGGTTACACACTTTGAGTCTCGCCATTTAGCAGCAGCGACTTTATTTCTTACAGACTGACTCAAGTCTCCCTGGTTCATGTTTTTATCCGTAGAAAAATTGATTCCCTGGAGCCGATTTGTCATTACAGTACCCGTAGCTATGTATCCCATTTTCAGCAGTCTTTCCATCAATGGAAATGTTGTAAAATACCGATCAAAATACAAAAAAACTACCAATTGGAAGCGAAGTAGTCAACTTGATTACAACAGACGGACCAAGGCCCAAACTAGTGTCAGGAAATCTGTTTGCCCCTTGATAAATTTCGAAGTCTACAACCATTCCATTCGATTTTGCAACAACAAAATTCTTGAGGCCTACTGGTCTCGGTTTGTTTTTGACATATTCTCTCACTGGACATCTACCTGGAAATGGAATCATTTGCTCGTCTATGGAATACTCTGTGACATCTGTAGCCAGTTCACGACATCTACTTCGGACACATCTATAATAGTGTAACGAAATTAAATAAAAAGAAATAAACAATTCGTTTAGCGGTTCCCGAGAGGATTATTTTATTTTGCTCATGTAATGTATGACCTTTAGTTTTTTATTAATTCGTCGTATAAATGGAACCTCCACACCCAATCGCGATGAAATCTGCCGGAAAAAGAGAGCGAGTCCATCGTCTTTCACTCTGACAGCAGCAACACATTGATACTCGAATACAAAACATCAAAGTTTCTGGTGCCGGTACTGCCAGGTTCGTAACAATAGGTTTTAATCGCCACATTTTGTTGGTCGGGGAGAGTGTATTGGTGTCCACATAGTGCAGGACATTTCTCAAGTTGAAAAACGTATCACGAGACATATTTTTTCATTGAAAACGCCCCCAAAAAGTGGGCTTGGCATAAAAATGTATATAGACGTAATATAGATATTAAGATTTTCTAAATATATTGTTCAGAAACTTTTTTAAAATTCCTCACGGTTTGGCCAAAAACTGAGTTTTTTTTAAAAGGGGGCGTGGCACTTTTTTACACTTGTTCTGTAGGCACGGAGAAGGATTCTATATACCAAATTTTATTATCCTAGCTCAAAATTGACTTACTTACTTACTTAAGTGGCGCTACAGTCCGGAATGAACCTGGGCCTCAACCAACATGCCTCTCCAATTAGCCCGGTCCTTAGCTAACTGCCTATAGTTGCGCACTCCAAGTTGGTTGAGGTCGGTTTCCACTTGTGCGCGCCACTTAAGGCGAGGTCTTCCTCTACTGCGTCCGACGTCTGGCTGGGAATCGAAGACTCTGCGAGCCGGAGTATTGGTGTCCATTCGTTCTACATATCCTAGCCATCTTAAACGTCCAATGCGGAGTTTTTTGACCAGGGGCATGTCGCTGTACAGCTCGAACTATTGGTTAAATCTTCGTCTCCATAGCCCGTCAACGCAAACGGGACCGTAGATTTTTCGAAGAATTTTCCTCTCGAATCTACCAAGGATTTCTTCATCCGCTTTTGATACGGTCCATGCTTCAGCGCCGTAGAGCAGGACTGGGATGATCAGGGTCTTATATAGGATCTCCTTAGTAGTTCGAGTGAGGGCTTTACTACTAAATTGCCTTCTTAGCCCGAAGAAACAGCGATTGGCAAGAGTAATTCTTCGTTTAATTTCTGACGAGATGTTGTTGTCAGAGTTAATAGCGGAGCCGAGGTAGACAAAGTCCCGTACTACCTCAAAGTTATAGCTATCTGTCAATGGTGACGTTCTGTCCAATTCGTCGATGTTGTGAGTCCTTTCGTGTTGACAGCATATACTTAGTCTTACCCTCATTTACTGCTAAACCCATTTTCGCCGCTTCCTTCTCTATACTAGCAAACGTGGCTATGACATCACGTTGAGTCCTACCAATGATGTCAATATCGTCAGCGTATGCTCAAAATTTAAGGCATAAAAATCGGTGACATACAGGCGGATGGACGGATGGACGCACAGACACCCATGGCTTAATCGACTCAGCTAGTGATTCTGAGTCGATCCATATACTCTGAGGTATATGTAGCTAAATTAATACTCTATGTTACAAACTATGTATCAAAACTTATAATCCCCCAATGGGATATGGTATAAAAACGTATTTTGCGCTCACAATGGCATACTTACTGTTGTCCATGCTGCCGATCTCGCAAACTACCACTGCGTGTCTACTGCTACTGCATCAGAAAAGATAGAATAATTTGACTTCATGCACCGTATGGGAAATGAAACGCACAGTCGCTGCTTTCAGGTTTTAACAAGTCAAATTCATTATTTTGGGAAAAAACTTTTTTTTTAAGTGAACCGCACAATTGTGTTGCTCAGGTCTGATTTTAATATACTGCTAAAAGCAGATTGCCCATAAACATCCAACCTTCTGAACACATCTGCAAATTTAAGAACCCAATAACCAAAACACATCGTCATCACAAATAACTCTTACATTTCATAATAAAAAAAAAGTAATTGGCAATCGAAGTCAGTAATAATAAATTGGACACATGCTATGCTATTTGAAAAGCAATCAAATCTGTAAATATAACATCAGCTCGCTATTTAGTGGCAAACTAAAAAAACACACTATACATATTTTAAATTTAATATCATTGAAAAGCGTTGTTAAAATAGATTTTTTTTAAAAAGCGAAATTACTATTTATTTTGTTAACCTACAAAATGGTTGATTATTTTCATCAGGGGGGCAATTTTATTATTATGAAGAACTTCTTAGGTTACGTTCATGGCATGGTGCGCTATTCAGGGTATATCCTGTCGTGTGATAAATAAATTTTTTTCGAATACCGTAGAAAGTGAGGTAACGGTAGGATACTTTGTCGACAGTACACATATGAAGGCAACACGTTTTGATTGAAAAAAAAAACGGATGCCTCTGAAATCTTCGAAAAATTAACGTGATTTCATACATGATGAACCTGAGGCTTTTTTTTCCATGTAATTGGTACTTATATTTGGTTTACAAAGTAAAACCAGAGAGCTCATCTTCGCCCGGGGAAATTTTAGACCAAGGGCAGCTCTTTTAGTTGCAAAAGATATAAAATTCTCTCCCATTCCAGGTTTCATTACCAAAGATCTGGTGGCTGTCCTTTTAGAAAGACGCAACGGCCGAGAGCTACAAAAAATTGTATGCGCATCGCCGTACTTTGCTGGAGATGACGAAATACCACCTCGCCCAGTACAGGAACTTGTCCAGTACTGCCAGACCCAGCAACTACAACTTATCTTCGGCTGCGACGACAACGCGCATAACACAATATGGGGCAGTCGAGATATAAACAAAAGAGATGAGTCTTTATTAGAATACTAAATAAGGGAAATAAACCCACGTTTAAAAACGTTTTAAGAGAAGAAGTTTTAGACCTTACCATCTCTTCTCCGTTTGTACAAAACACCGTCGAAAATTGGCACGTTTCTGGTGAGGCATCTTTATCGGATCACATGCACATAAGTTTCCAATTAAGATGCAACACCGAGGATGCGCCGATAAAATACGACAACCAACTTACAAATTGGAGAACATATCGAGAAAATCTATCGATTAAATGTGACATACTTCCAGAAAAACCTTCATGTGTAAGTGAAGCGGAAGTCGCACAATGTCAACTAAATGACATTATCATCTCATCTTTTACAAATAGCTGTAAGGTTAAACGCACTGTGGCAAAGAGGTGCACACCATGGTGGAACGATAACCTAGAAAGTTTCCGTAAAAGAGTAAGAAAACTTTTCAATAAAGCCAAACGCACCGATAAGTGGGACCAATATAAATCTCTACTTACCCAATCCAACATAGAGTTGCGTAAATCAAAAAGTGCGTCCTGGCGCAAATACTGTGAGGAACTCAAAGAGCTTCCGGCGGTGGCGCGTCTCCAGAGGGCACTCTCGAAAGATAAAACAAACTGCATGGGATTACTAGTCAAATCTGACGGTAAAATCACATGCGACCGGGAAGAAACCACCATTTCTTCAGGTAAACTTTCCCGGCTCTACAATCACAAGTGAGTTTCGTGAACACATGATAGATGACTCACCCCCTATAAACCTGAAAAGGATTAATAGTTTATCCGGCAAACCTTTCACTCCGGATAAGGTCAAATGGGCGATCAACTCATTTAAACCATACAAGGCACCAGGGACAGACGGAATCTTTCCTGCTCTTATAACGGGTGATTTTTTAAGAGGTTTAGAACTTTTTTTAAAAAAAAAACACAAAAAATTCGAAAAAATGAATGAAATATTTATTTGAATCGAAAGTTTGAACCTTGCAATTTAATGTTTAAAGATAATTTCATGCAAATGTTGACCGCGGCTGCGTCTCAGGTAGCCCATCCGCTGAGTCCAATTTTGGCATACTCTTTCACACATATCGGATGTTGGCTTCCGGGTGTCAATCGAAGCGGGCTTGTCCCTATAGACATTAGCCTTGACATACCCCCACAAAAAATAATCTAATGGTGTCAAATCGCACGATCTAGGCGGCCAATTGACCGGCCCGAAACGTGAAATTAACTGTTCACCAAACTCGCCTCGCAATTGCGCCATTGTTTCGCGTGCTGTGTGGCATGTGGCACCGTCTTGTTGAAACCACATATCATGCAAGTCAAGAACTTCCATTTCGGGCAAAAAAAAGTTTGTTATCATCGCTCGGTAGCGTTCACCATTGACAGTAACGATGCGATTCGCATCATCTTTGAAGAAATATGGCCCAATAATGCCGCCGGCCCATAAACCGCACCAAACAGTGGCTTTTTCGGGATGCATTGGTAGCTGTTGCAATGCTTCTGGCTGATCTTCACTCCAAATGCGGCAATTTTGCTTATTTACGTACCCATTCAACCAAAAATGAGCCTCATCGCTTAACACAATTTTTCGATAAAAAAGCGGATCCTCGGCCAGCTTTCCAAGAGCCCATTCACCAAAAATTCGGCGTTGTGGTAGGTCGGCTGGCTTTAGTTCTTGCACCAGCTGTATCTTAAAAGGCTTTACGCCCAAATCCTTCCGCAAAATTTTCCACGTAGTGCTGTAACAAAGGCCTAACTGCTGGGAACGGCGCCGAATCGACATTTCGCGGTCTTCTGTCACACTAGCTGATACGGCCGCAATATTTTCTTCACTACGCACAGTACGTAAACGTGTTGGTGGTTTAATGTCCAACAAAGTAAATTTGGTGCGAAATTTGGTCACAATCTTCCGAATAGACTGCTCAGAAGGTCGAGAATGCCGATCATAAAATGGAAGCAGCGCGCGATGAACATTTCGAACCGAGCACGAATTTTGATAGTAAAATTCAATAATTTGCAAGCGTTGTTCATTTGTAAGACGATCCATGGTTAGATTGCAAACCAAACTGAAGCTGTTTGACAGTGACACAAGGTACTAAACACACGTCAGCTGTCAAAACCAGTGTTGCCAAAACCAAACCAGCTAAAAAATCACCCTTTACAAAAGGGCTTGGACTTAAATGAAAGCACTCCTCTGCACCCATGTCAATTCGCCTACCAAAAAGGTAAATCCACGGAAGGAGCACTTCTAAGTTTAACATCACAAATAAAAAGTGCATACGAAAACAAAGAAGTAGCTTTATGTGCCTTCCTAGACATAGAGGGTGCTTTTGACAACACTGGATATGACTCCATATCAAATGTTTTGACTCATAGAAGAATAGATCACCCCACCATCAAATGGATCAAAGCGATGCTTGAAAGTCGAAAAATAACTGCTTCACAAGCACTGACCTCAGTATCAGTAACAGCCGTTAAAGGCTGCCCTCAGGGAGGAGTACTCTCACCCCTACTATGGTCTCTGGTTATCGATAACCTACTTCAAGACCTAAGTAATGCAGGTTTCAATATAATTCGATACGCCGATGACCTCTTCATCATAATAAAGGGCAAAGAACCAAACGCGGTTACAACACGTTTGCAAAACGCCCTTAAGATAGTCATAGACTGGTGTAGTATAGAAAGTCTTTCTATAAACCCCAGCAAGGCTATCATCTTCCCTTTTGCAAAAAGGAGGAAATTAAATCTTACCCACATTTCAATCAATGGTACATACATTGAGTATTCCAACGAAGTAAAATATCTTGGAGTGATCCTCGATAAAAAACTAAGCTGGAACTCCCACATCAACAACAAAATTCAAAAAGCAACCAAAGCTTTCTGGGCTTGCCGAAGCATGTATGGTAAAACCTGGGGAATCTCTCCAAAGACCACACACTGGATCTACACGAAAATGGTCAGGCCCATTATAACATACGTTTCAATAGAATGTTGGAACAAAGTCACCCAAAAAACAACTATAAATAAACTAAACAAGGTACAACGGCTTGCCTGTCTGGGCATTACCGGAGCTATGCGTACCTGTCCCACGGCGGCTATAGAAGCCTTAATAGGACTAACACCCCTCCACATTTATATAAAAAAGTGGCAATTCCCAGCTCAGAAAGTTTGACACAAGCGGAAGAATTAAACATTAGTGAACACCTGAAACTAATTGACCTTCTATCCGAACTTCCAGAACTTGACATGATCTGTGCGGCCACAGACCGCTTACCAAAGACACTATGCTTCGACCAAAGATTCTCAACTGAGATCACAACCAGAGAATCATGGTGTAGCAACAACCCACCAAACTGCCTAAACGGCCTAAAGTGGTATACGGATGGTTCTAAAATGGACTCAGGGGTAGGAGCTGGCATACATGGACCAAATAAAAACATCTCAATACCTATGGGAAAAAACCCTAGTGTATTCCAAGCTGAGCTCCATGCCATAAAAGAATGCGCAAACCTAATACACAACTCAGGTATTAAAGGCGCAAACATCCATATATTCACGGACAGTCAAGCAGCTATAAAAGCCCTTAGCTCACACATCATTGACTCCAAATCAGTACTACACTGCTTCAACTCCCTCCAAACACTCAGTTCCAGGAACAAAACCAGACTATGGTGGTAAGGGGAAACCCCCTTCATTGGACCTGAACACTTCTGTGCAATCCCCAAATCAGCCATAAATCTGGTCATAAAAAACTGTGAACAAAAGAAATGTGTTTCATACTGAGGAAACATCCCAGGCCTAAGACAGGCCAAAAGAGCTATTCAGCCCTTCAAATCAGATGCCAATAAGATACTAAATAAGATACTAGATATCAAAAACTTAGTAGGCTACCTAACTGGACTCACCGGACTATGTCTAGAAGAAGACGAAACAGCCGAGCATATCATATGTGAATGCCCGGTCCTTTACGGTATGAGAAGGGAATCTTTCTCCAGGGAATTTTTAAGTCCCGAAGAACTGAGGAAATCTTCGGCTGAATTAGGAAAGAAGAAGCTTTACTAACCTAAAAAACATCTGACGGCAAGCACAATAGATCTTTTAGGTCGATGTGTACATTACTGCTTAGGCAGGTCCGAATTTAAAAAAAAAAATTGGTTTTTATAAAGTAATTCTTAACAATTAATGCAATAATAACATTTAATAATGAAATAACTCCCAAATCCAATGAAATATTTTCTTTGGATTTTGACAAATGCAGTCAAAAGAAACCTTGCGAAAAATAACATGGACCAATCTCTAATACACATTATTCGAAGTATGCTCAGCCACAGAAATGTATATGCGAAGCTGGGAGACACATATCTCAAAGTAAAAGCATCAAGAGGCACGCCACAAGGAGGCGTTATCTCACCTCTATTGTTTATCCTGATCATCAATGAGATACTCAATAAGCTACAGCGCAATGGGGTAATAGTCATACCCTACGCAGACGAAGTAGCGATACTAGTTAAAGGAAAAATCCTACCCATTATCAGTGAGCTGCTTGAGCATGCATTGGAAACTCTCAACGAATGGACAAAACAATGTGGGCTTGTCATCAACCCCCAGAAAACAGAACTCGTTCTCTTTACTAATAAGAGAAAAATACCAAAATTTGACCTACCGGTTATCAGCGGGACTACTCTCAAAATATCCGATAGCGCAAAATATCTGGGTGTCATTCTTGACAGAAAACTCAACTGGAACCTAAATTTTTGCGAACGCATAACAAAGGCCACAGTAGCTTTCTATACGTGCAACCGAATATTCTGTATTTTCGTGTACCCGAAAATACTGGTGTCTGAACGCCAAGATTATATTATGGATATATACGGTCATTGTATGACCTATACTATAACATATGGAGGACTTTTCTGGTTGCAATCCACAAACAAAGTCACCCATCTAAATATATGACAAAGGATAGCATGTGTGGGCGCTACTAGCGCAATGAGAACAACTGCTTCAGCGGGACTGGAAACCATCCTAAATCTGCTACCGCTAGACCGTTACATGCAAGAATCTACAGCCAATAGTGCTCTAAGAATAAGCCAAGCTGCTGGAACGTGAACTTAGAAGGACACACTCAAATTCTAAACAGATACCTATGCTCAGTTGTATCCGATGACTACATGCTGCTTCACCCGAACTTTCAAAGACCTTTGTGCTGCATCTTTTCAAGTAGAGAGGAGTGGTAGAGGAACGAACTGGGCACCAAAACCATATCCATCTACACTGATTGTTCAAAAATGGACGCAGGCGTTAGAGCTGGAGCGCTTTTAGAAGCACTTAAGCTAAATAACACTTTTCATCTCCCTGAGCACAGGTATTGGCAGTACCAGAGGCAGCCAAAGCGACCACAATGCTGGCTTTACCCCCAGATGATATCACCATCGCCATAGACAGTCAGGCTGCAATAAAAGAAATCTCTGCTGTCAAAATATATCTAAGCTTATGAAGCGTGGTCGTGAATAGCAAAATTTTCTTGACGTAGGTTGCCATTGTTACTTCGTAGAACCTTCGTTCCTACTTTTAAGACAGCTGCCAGTTGTTTGCCTTTCTTGTAGAACTGGCGGATGTTTATCTTGTCGCGAGACTCTTTGATTTCCCTGAACTGGTGTTCTGCATGTTCTGTTTTTTTCTCACCCAGGATTTTCTTCTCTTCCCTTCTTCTGGCTCGTTAATATGTTTTGCGTTGTAGCACCTTGATATCGGCATATCACGGACACCATTTTGGTGGTGGCTGGTAGTCTATGGTGTTTTCGAAAACATATTTTAGGGTATTGCGGTACTGTACTTGGGGGAGGATGAAGGATCAACGAGGAGTCGCTCACTCAGTTTTTGTTTATAGATTCTGGTCTACGGCTCGCTAAAGCGTCCAGCGTGAAGTCTCTTTTTTGCACCATTAGTAGCTTCTTCTCGTTGAACAGTCGAGCTCAGAATTTGGCTGCCACGAGAAAATGGCCAGAGTCGACGTTTGTCCTTCTGAATGTGTGTTCAACCATGATGCTGAATGCGTGCCTCGCATCTATAAGACGGCGTGGCGGTTCGATCATCTGCAAGCGTCCAGCGTGAAGTCTCTTTTTTGCACCATTAGTAGCTTCTTCTCGTTGAACAGTCGAGCTCAGAATTTGGCTGCCACGAGAAAATGGCCAGAGTCGACGTTTGTCCTTTTGAATGTGTGTTCAACCATGATGCTGAATGCGTGCCTCGCATCTATAAGACGGCGTGGCGGTTCGATCATCTGCAAGCGTCCAGCGTGAAGTCTCTTTTTTGCACCATTAGTAGCTTCTTCTCGTTGAACAGTCGAGCTCAGAATTTTGCTGCCACGAGAAAATGGCCAGAGTCGACGTTTGTCCTTCTGAATGTGTGTTCAAGCATGATGCTGAATGCATGCCTCACATCTATAAGACGGCGCGGCGCACGGTTCGATCATCTCCAGATCGCCAGGTTGCTTTGTGGATTAGAAGTCGTAAAAACCTAGTGCTGCAGATAACAGTATCACAAGCTGCTGGGAAGTCTGTTAGTCGGAAGTCATTATCTACTGTCGCTTCGTGGAGGCTGTAAATGTTTTCCTTGCCGATTTTTTCATTGAAGTCTCCTAGAACGATTTTCACATAGTATTACAGACGGGTTCAGTCTAGCAGGTCGTAAAATGCTTCAGTCTCATCGGTAGAGGTAGAGATGTTGCAAAAACGTTTCTCTAATGCGGATTGTTAGATTCTGGGTGGCCGCGGTTTAGTGATAATATGTTCGCCTGTTGAGTGGAAGGTTGCGCGTTCAATCCCAGCTAAAATCCATGAAACGTTTATTCAAAGAAATAAAAAAGTTTGGTAGTTACTCCTAAAAGTATAACGAAACACAACGAACAGTGACTACCCGAAGTTAGTTCGGACACCACCAATGGAGTAAGTCTCCACTACATTCAAGATCTTTCCTATCACCCTCTTTCCCGTATCCACTACGGGATCAAAATAGAAATATTTCGTTGTTCAAGGTATCCATTCCGTAAGTCTGGGTGAAAACCGATCTCCCAAAACGTGTTCGAAAATTGTTATGTGAATGTCAAAAATTGCATTCGAGTACGTCATCAATAAGTCAGAGACTGGCGATCTCCAGGCGCCTGGACCCATGGACACAGGAGTCATTTTTTTTGGTTGCGAAGATTATTGTAGCTTGGTGCTGGCATGCAAACGTCACTCTATAGCTCATCGTTTGGTATGGGACTTGATCCTTCCTAAATCAAAACAAAATTTTGCGTGTAGGTGTGCTGACGCTTTCGAGACATTTTGCCTACCATTCCAACCTTGGTGGTTTTACTCGTCTCAAAAACCCCACAACTTGCCTTCTTTCACATCCTAGCTCGTGCCGCTTTCATCGCCCTTCCCTTTCCTACCATCCTCACATTATTTTTGCCTTGCAAAGGGGTTGAAAATATGGGAAAACTTCCTAGCTGTGATATATTCCCATATCTATCTATCTTCCTTTATTAATATTTAAATAAAGACTGCAATTTCCTCATTCAAATATGTACTGTGTTTCTATGGTGAGTTTCTTTTGAAAGGGTGTAATCTTACGCACTTCCAATGTCCTAAACTTACAAAAAATATTTACAAACTGTTCGCGTGCATTCTATTTAACACCGAAATTGATTCTACTGGCCGTGTTCCGGGTTTCAGATTTCGTAAGATAAGAAAAGAGCTTTACCTAAGAGATCTTACCAAATCTGTAATCCGGAACAAGGCCATTAATGACTAAGCAAAATACAAATACAAATGAATAATTCTGTTATGCTGTCATAACACCCCCTCGCCCCTAACAGAACAAAAGACTGCTTTCTACGAAGAAAATATAAATTTCCGGGAAATTGTTTGCGTTCGATATTTCTATTGCGTATATCCTGCAAATAATCATAAAAAAAACACAACTTGTATGTTATGAACCCCTTTGTTGGTCTACAATTGATTTTGTTTATAAAAACAACAAATTTTTTGAGCATTCTTTGGATTCTTATGTAATAAATACACAAAAGCCCATAAAGCATACTAAAACCACACCAGGCTTTGCTATATCTCTGTTAACAATTGCCCGAGTAATGACGTCAGTCACGTAGTAAGTTCATTCCCAAATCGAGTGATTATTTTCTTTGAGTACACACTGCTGGGTATAATTGCACATACTGACAGAGGCGCCACCACGGACTCATCCTTAATCATAAAAAGTGCGGATAGATATTTTCAACGGTTTTAGCTAATTTACAGAAAATAAAAGTATATCTCTCACTTGAACGGGTCATAGTTCTACCTGCAGTGAGCGTGGGCTTTAGACGAAGAGGAACAACGCTACAGTTTCGCATTCGCTGAAACTGTAAAGGGAAATCAATTTGCCCGCATCTGTAATGAGTTGGATCTGTGAACGTTTTTATTGAGGTTATGTGGGATTTCCAACCCCATACTCATTCGAATCATTAACGGATTTATAACGATTTTTGAATTGCTTAATTGTTAGCTAAACGTTTGCTAATTTCATATTAGAACGCGAACGGGTAATAAACCACAAAATGGAAAAATATACAAATCAACGAGCTTAATCTGTTTGACTGAGTCAATCAAAACAATCAATAAATGCTATGAGCAACAGCAACACAAGACTGAAAGTAGATAACCATGTGGTGTTCAAAGTTAAACTGTTCCCGGAACAAGTTGCTGTTTTAAATTTATGCGTCTAGTGTAAATAAAAAAAAAATTCCTTACTAAATTTCCTGTTTTATATAAAAAAAAGTAAAACAAACAATATTGCTTTTGGGTGGATTTCCCCCGTGTGTTTCATACGGTTATATATAATTTTCGAATCAGAATTTGTATGGTTTGCTGTAAATAAATATACGGGTGTATTCAAAATTGCCCGTTTGTTTAGATTTTAAAAATTAATCTCTTTCGTTGATAATACAGGCTAAGTGACACTACATTATCATTCATTACCCACTGCGGTTGTTACATTTACTAAGTGAGGACACATTCCATCAATGGTTTGTGCACAAACTGCAGTAACACGAGTAAGTTATCCGACGAAACGTTGTCGTTATGTTTTTTTTAGAGGTATACAACTTCCGATGGAGAAAACTGTCATACAAATGAATTGTGTTTGACCCGCTTTCAGTATACTTTGGCAGAACAACTTTTACAAATCGTGGAAATTTTGTTTTCAAAATTCGCGCTTTTTTTCGCCAAACTAATAGAGCACTTCCTCAAGTTTGCGGTGCGCATAATCGTCCATCTGTGCAGCTAATACGCAATACTATGGATCTATTCAAGACCACATTTACTCTTTTTGATAATATAAAATCGATCCCGTACCGTGCTTACAGAAGAAGCCATCGCTTTTGTAGACGTGAGTGCTACAGAGGACCCGAATATATTGATCCGACGCCGTTCTCAGCCACCCAGTCTCTGCCCGCCCACTGCTTGGAAAATTTTGGAAAATATCTTGGCCTACATTCGTATAAGATCCAACTGGTGCAATAATTAAAGCCAGCGGACCATCAATTGCGTCGTGTGTTCAGTGAAAATGGGCTGAGAATCAACTAGAAGTTGAACCAGATTTTTGTCGTCAAATCATCTTCAGCGATTAGGGTCATTTCTGGCTTGACGGTTATGTAAACAAAGAAGAATTGTCGTTTTTTGGAGTGAGCCCAATTATCATGAGGCTCTTGAGACCCTATTACATCTCGAAAAAATCATTGTTTGGTGCGGTTTACATGCGGAAGCCGTCATCGGCCATTTGTTTTTAAATCCGAAACCGGTGCCAACATTACCGTGAATGGTGAACGCCTGTATCGTTCGCCATCCGTGATTTTTTAATTCATCAAGTCATTGGAAATCATTTGGGAGAGAAATGGTTTCAACAAGACATGCCATACAACGCGTGCAACCATGAGCCAAACGTTTGGTAACCGTATCGTCCCACGAAATGAAACTGTGAATTGGCCGTCTGATGTGACACCTTTGGACTTCTTTTTGTGGAAATCAAATCGAGGTCAAATCTCTGGTCTATGCTGATAAGCCAGCAACGATTGATTACATAGGCCCGGTTTTTCAGTGCAGGATTAAATTTGACTCCATGTGTGATGATTTCAATTGGTAGCACTGATCTAGCTGTCAAAAAGTTATCGAAATGTATACAATCTGAAGCAGCTCAGTTATCAGCTGTCGAAAAGTTATCGAAATGTATACAATCTGAAGCAGCTCAGTTATCAGGAATTTGGTTTCTCTTTCCCCTAGTTAACCCAAATGCTTTTGTCGCGATCTTACAAGTCTGTTTCTTCTTAAAACAGTCAAACTCAATATTTAAAACAATTTCGAGTCGCTGGGATCTGAATTAAATTGAAAGTACACTTATTGAGTTTTCTAAAATTTGATAAAATGTCCAGACAAATGCAATTGAATATAATTATTTGTTTAGTATTTTATAATCTGTCAAAAGCATCTGATCATTTAATACCAGGTTTAACTCACTAAACTTGCTGGGTTAACTCGTAGTTAACTCTGGATTTAAATTGAATGAAAAACTACTTTCTCGAGATAACTCGAGTTTAATCCCGAAACTAGGATGATCTCGCACTGAAAAACCGGGCATCCAACATCCATATCCAACATTCGACGCACTATTGACGAAATAAGACCGAGTATACTCGAAAAAGTGGTGCTAAATTGGACCGGTAGGATGGCGTTCATAAGGCGCAGTCGGGGAGGCCATATGCCAGAAATTGTTTTGAAATATTAATTGTCATGCAATTTGTGAGCGAATAAAGCCAAAATGTTGGTCATTCCATTGAATTTGTTGTGTTTGATTTTTGAAGTGAAACTTCTTTGGGCTCGTCGGGGTAAATCCAAACACACATGTAACGACTCGAAAAGTCATGGGTAGGGGAAAGCTAACTTGGTGGGACAACGGCAGGCAAACAAAAAGCAAGAGCGTAAGGATGAGAGAGCGCTCTGTTGTGAATTTTGTTGGTTTAGCCATAGTGTGGATTGTGGTTGTGGATACGAAAAACGAAATATGTGTTTTGTGTCATTGTGTCATTGTGTGTGTTACTTTGGACATTTCATAGTGGTGCATGCGATATTTCATTTCATTTAGACATTTATGAACAGTCACTTGAGGTGAACGCATCATAGCGGGAAACAAAAATTTTATTTACGCTACATCAAAATGCCAAAATCAAATGCACAGAGGTGCAAAGAATATCGAGCTCGACTTCGTTCTAAAAACAAAACAAAAACTAGTAAAGAAAGTGTCCGGAATCATAGGGCAAGGAGAGGGCTGTCATCGTCCAAGAACTTCCGAACACTTCACTGGGAATGGAAGTCGAACAAGCCGATAAATCCTTCAATGATTTTAATGTATCGGCGACCCTGAATATTCCATGTGTCGCTAAAGACATCCCAGGACCGTCAATAAGGGGAAATGACATCCCAGAATTTACAGTTAGCACTAGCATACCTTACAAACACTTCATTCGATTTGAGAATATTCATAAAGAATTCGATAAAAAATTTAAGAATAACTCTTTTGGCTTTCCTTGCTCTATTTGTGTTCGATTGTGGTTTAAAGAGGATTTAAGAGTTCCGGCGATTCAGCATGATGACATTTTGAACACAATTACACCGACTATGAATAGAAAACAAATGAAAGTTTGCAATATTTGCTTCCGATCACTCAACACCACCTCTGTCCCAAACTTGTCAATGTATAATGGCTTCTTTTATCCACAAATACCCCATCATCTGCCCCACCTAGACTTGGTATCAGAAAGACTTATATCACCAAGAATTCTATTCATGCAAATACGACGATTACGGCATGGACATGGACAATATGGAATATATGGCCAGATCATCAACGTTCCAGGTGAAAAAACTTCCAAGACATCTAGATGACAATCATTGCATCAATGTTCACATTAAAAAGAAGAAAATTCACAAGTCCAGTTATTTGAGCGGTCTGGTCAGTAAAAGAAACATTAAGGTTTGGCTGCAGTGTTTAATAACGACACCACAATATAAACTGTATGACATCACAATAGATGAGTCTACCAAATTTCGTATCCTAGCTCAAAATTTAAGTCCTAAAAATCGGTGACGTACAGACGGACGGACGGACAGACAGATATGGCTTAATCGACTCAGCTAGCGATTCTGAGACAATTCACATACTTTGAGGTATATGTAGCTAAATTATTTCTCTATGTTACAAACTATGTTTAAAAACTAATATACCTCTATGAGATAGGGTATAAGAAGTCAATAGTTTAATAAGGAAGGACTAGTGTTATTTGAGAAACTTCGATACAGTTTCACTTCAACCTCGTAGCACTTCTACGGTCTAATTTTTTTTTAAAGTTGTATGGCTCTTAAAAAAACACCATATTCATAAAAAAAAAATACTTCCGGTGAGAGATGAGACCAAGATGATATCTTACAACCCGTTTTTGCCTTTTATGACGGCGTGGATGTGCGGTGTAAAATCGGATGATCGTGGACCGTTTTTACGTGTACATAAGAACCTAACAGCTCATAGTTGGTCCTATTCCAATTCCCATTTCGTGTAACGCATAAGAATACATGATTCACGAGAAAGAGTTACAATAGAGACCTGCATAACACCGCGTCTCCACGAGCAATATTTGATAGCTTACTATTTGTCACTTTTCATAGCATGAAATAATGATAGAATGCTATGAAATGTAGGGTGGGCATTTCCATTGCTTACTATCTCATTCGTTGAAATGTCATAATTCGTTGTGCTATCGCAATTGCAGCATTGAAAGAATTGGAAGAAGAAAAGCACAAAAGAATTACACAGTTTGGAAAAACATTTGTTAAAGGACATTTTGTGGGAAGATGGGAATAAGTATCTCAACTTTTGCAGAATGAGTATTGACAAGTTTGAGGAGGTTCTCACACTGGTAAGATTAAATTTTTAGTTTAGCTCAACTTATTAACTTAATTTTAATTCTTAAAAGGTGAATTTCAAAATAAAAAGGAATGACACAGTGATGCGTTGTGCTATCCCTTCGAGAGTACGGCTAGCTATAACTTTGAGGTATATTGCTACCGGCGACTCATACAGATCTCTTGAGTTTTTGTCCCATATCTCTAGAAAAACAATGGCTAAATTTATACCAGAGGTATTGAATGCAATAATCCAGGCAATGCAATACAAATATTTAAAGGTAGTTGGTTCTATATTTATCTATATTCATTATGTTAATTAGTTTTCTTTAGACACCTACCACACAAGACGAATGGTTGGCAGTTGCGAACGACTTCGAAGTATTTTGGGACTTTCCACATACTTTAGGTGCGGTTGATGGAAAACATATTCGGATCAAAGCTCCGCCAAATTCAGGATCCGATTATTTTATTTACAGGGGATTCTTCAGCATCATTTTATTTGCTGTTGTAGATGCACATAGCAAATTTCTATACATCGACGTGGGCGGTAACGGAAGAGCGTCCGATGTTGTTGTTCTGAAGAATTCTAGTTTGTACCACGGACTTACAACTGGAAAGTTAAACATCCCATCTCCAAGGCCTTTAAAGGGTCAATACGTGAAAACGCCATTTTACATCATAGGGGATGACATTTTTGGCTTGGATCGAAACTTCATGAAGGCCTACGGTAGGAATAGAAATCTAACCACATCTCAGGAAAATTTCAACTACCGCTTAAGTCGCGCGCGGTTAACAGTCGAGATGGCTTTTGGGAGGCTCGCATCTCGTTTTAGAATTTTTCATCGTCCTATTGAAATAGACGTGGACAGTTCAATCGACCTAGTGAGAGCATGCTGTGTGCTACACGACTACCTCTTAAAAAATAAACAGGCAGCAGACAACACCGATCAAGCCAACCAAATGCATTTGCCTGAAACAATTACACATATGTATGTCTACCCAAGAGCATAACAGGTATAAATATGCATGTGCAGCAAGAGAAAATTTAAAAAATTATTGTGTAACGGACGGTGATGTTCCATATCAATGGGCTAAGATTACAAAACAAACCATATCTTAATTTTTATTCACTTTATTTGGATGAACATTAAAAAATAAAACTGAACTTATTATTATTATTATTGTACAGAATTAAAAAAAAAAAACATCTTCATACATCGTCATCAAACTGGATGTCAGCATCCAATAATGCTGCGCACAGCTTGTCGCTCGCACCACTTCTGGCTGACGAGGACAACGACGAATGACTGTGTGATCTGGACAGCATACTCTGCACCACTTTCCTGCTTGTCAACATCTGGATTTCGCCCATTGTTTTCGCAGCTTCCTCAGGTGATAATTGCTGGAGCTGCAACGCTACAGTCTTCGCAAATTAAGAGTATATGTTGTCCTCCTCTTTCACACTTGCATATTTCACAATTGCATTAAGAGCACTTGTAAATTGATCATTCCTATCAGATTTCGAGGATGCTTTTCTTTTGAAACTGCTTGATGTAGAAGCTGATGGTGATGGTAACGGTGACGACGATGATAGTGGCATTGATTGTAACACGGGTGAGGGTATTTCTAGTGCAGATGTTCGCAGCAAAGTGGGCTCCTCAATGCATATGGAATCATCGCCTCCTATTTCCATTGCTTCCGTAGCACACTGTCCTCCTGTAAAAATAAATGGATCAAAATAATGTAAACAATTGTTTTTGTATATTTTTCTTACCGCATCATAATTACTTTTTGTACTTCTCAGAACAATGACCGAATCCAAAAATTTGAATTCCTCATAGTAGTACAGATGCGGCTGATGTACAGTCTCCGCCGATGTCCCTGATTATTTTGAGTTGTCTACTTTTTTTTTCTCCACAACATAAGCTGTACGCAAATTTTTCATTTTTTTTAGCTCCGCAACGTCTTTTCCAATCTCCCAAGGATTTTTTTTAAGGTCTGATCTTTTGTATTCCGCACTTTTATAATTCCATAGGCACTGAAATTGTTCATAAATATTAATGAATTTTACGATTTCGTCCATTCGCCACTCAGCCATCGTTCTGTTTGACATTTGTGTTTTTTTTTTCAGTCGCTGAAAAAAAAAACACAAATGTCAAACAGAAATGACAGCCCATAGAATACTATCCATAGAAAGCAATGGAAAGAAATTTTTCATAGAATACTATTTGAGGTCTCCACAAGCAATTTTCATAGAATGACACATTGCATTCTATGAAATATTGCTCGTGGAGACCCCGGATAAGGGCCCAGTTACAGCTATCATTGAACAACTTCTCTAAGAACGTCTCGTCTGACGAATAACAGCCTCTGAGTGCACCGAGCTTTGGTGAGAATATGGTTTAGATCAATGGTTCCCAAAGTGGACCCTAATCTCCCCCTGAGGGCGCTGTAAGCATCTAGGAGTTGGTGATGTCCTCAGAAAATATGGAGGTCTTTGATGTTGTCCAGGGGGACATCGCCCTTATTCAAAAAAAAAATGTTTAAATTTAAAAACAAAACATATATACATAAACCAACAACAAACAAAAGGAATATTAAACATATAAGAAGGCTACAATCCGCTGTGCGGACCGTTGAATACCCTATCCCATCCCGTACTTTAAATTAATATTTCCAAAAAGTGGGCTTTATTGGCCTATAATATAGAAAATGACATTGTCACAACATATTGTTCAAACAGTTTATCAGAATCTTTTGTTGTTCGACAAAAAAAAATCGTTTTGCTCCAGCATATGCTATAGGGTATGGTATACAAACGGTTTTTGTAAGAAAACGCCCCCAAAAAGTGGGAGTGGCAAAAAACTTTAGATGAACGAAATATAGATATTACGATTCTCTAAATATGCTGCTCAGACACTTTTTTAAAATTCTTTACGGTTTGGCCAAAAAATACGTTTTTCTAAAAAGGAGGCGTGGCAGTGGGCGGATTTCAAAATTTTTTTAAACTTGTTCTACTGGAAGCAACAAAGAGCACGTGTACCAAATTTCATCCTTCTAGCTCAAAATTTAAGGCCCAAAAACTGGTGACGTACAGACAGACGGACAGACATGGCTAAATCGACTCAGCTATCGATTCTGAGTCGATCCATATAACGGGTGATTTTTTAGCTGGTTTGGTTTTGGCAACACTGGTTTTGACAGCTGACGTGTGTTTAGTACCTTGTGTCACTGTCAAACAGCTTCAGTTTGTTTTGCAATTTAACCATGGATCGTCTTACAAATGAACAACGCTTGCAAATTATTGAATTTTACTATCAAAATTCGTGCTCGGTTCGAAATGTTCATCGCGCGTTGCTTCAATTTTATGATCGGCATTCTCGACCTTCTGAGCAGTCTATTCGGAAGATTGTGACCAAATTTCGCACCAAATTTACTTTGTTGGACATTAAACCACCAACACGTTTACGTACTGTGCGTAGTGAAGAAAATATTGCGGCCGTATCAGCTAGTGTGACAGAAGACCGCGAAATGTCGATTCGGCGCCGTTCCCAGCAGTTACGCCTTTGTTACAGCACTACGTGGAAAATTTTGCGGAAGGATTTGGGCATAAAGCCTTTTAAGATACAGCTGGTGCAAGAACTAAAGCCAGCCGACCTACCACAACGCCGAATTTTTGGTGAATGGGCTCTTGGAAAGCTGGCCGAGGATCCGCTTTTTTATCGAAAAATTGTGTTCAGCGATGAGGCTCATTTTTGGTTGAATGGGTACGTAAATAAGCAAAATTGCCGCATTTGGAGTGAAGATCAGCCAGAAGCATTGCAACAGCTACCAATGCATCCCGAAAAAGCCACTGTTTGGTGCGGTTTATGGGCCGGCGGCATTATTGGGCCATATTTCTTCAAAGATGATGCGAATCGCAGCGTTACTGTCAATGGTGAACGCTACCGAGCGATGATAACAAACTTTTTTTTGCCCGAAATGGAAGTTCTTGACTTGCATGATATGTGGTTTCAACAAGACGGTGCCACATGCCACACAGCACGCGAAACAATGGCGCAATTGCGAGGCGAGTTTGGTGAACAGTTAATTTCACGTTTCGGGCCGGTCAATTGGCCGCCTAGATCGTGCGATTTGACACCATTAGATTATTTTTTGTGGGGGTATGTCAAGGCTAATATCTATAGGGACAAGCCCACTTCGATTGACGCACTGGAAGCCAACATCCATGCATTCATTCGTGAGATACCGGCCGATATGTGTGAAAGAGTATGCCAAAATTGGACTCAGCGGATGGGCTACCTGAGACGCAGCCGCGGTCAACATTTGCATGAAATTATCTTTAAACATTAAATTGCAAGGTTCAAACTATCGATTCAAATAAATATTTTATTCATTTTTTGTGTGTTTTATTTAAAAAAAGTTCTAAACCTCTTAAAAAATCACCCGTTACTTTGAGGTATATGTAGCTAAATTATTTCTCTATGTTACAAACTAAGTATCAAAACTAATATACCCCTATGGGATAGGGTATACAAATGGAGTAACTAATTTATGTAAGTGTGCGTATCAGCAATATTACTACTGGATGTTTCCTACAATCATAGATCTGTGCTACAATCTTCTCAAAAGTATCTCAAAGCTTTTCTCTTATTGCCTTTCGCAAAACAAATGTACCGGCGCGTCAAGCGAAAGATTACGTACATTCTTGTGCGGCTTTATTGACTTGAAATTGGTTGGAGTTTCATATTCAGTTAGGGAACTGCAGAGGAACAGTTCCACTCTCGGTTCCACTCCACACAGTCATCAGTCTGTTGTGATTTTCTCGTCGCGTATGTTTTCCATTACCTGAACTAACCTGGTAAACATGTGGAAATAAATCTTAGTTCCCAACTTTTGTGTGTCTAAATTGGTTATTAATCGAAGGTGTTTTTAGCTTTTTGGAAGAAAGTCGTATCTTATGCGTGAATGTAAATTGTAACGAAATTAAAGTCGGCCGTGTTTACCAAAATATTTATACGGAGAAATTTTACCATAGAGACTATCACATCTGAAGAAGACGAACCTGTCAAAAATGTCCGGAACTACGGATTCACTTGAGCTGCAAGATGACCAAAAATTTGCTTTGATAAAGGTAGGTAGGCCGCTATTTATGTCACCCGGTGTACTATTGTTTCTCACGATTCTGGATGCAGTTCGCGTTCGGCTGTCATATATTGCGTCTGGTTTGCTGATAGTGATTGGTTTTGGATACATTCCAGCAACCAGCCCATTCTCCAGAATGAGCTAGTTGCCCATTGTGCTTTATATTTTGTTGGAAACACATTATACTCCCCCGACTTGGACATGATTGAGCTCATGTAGCTCGGTCCTGCTAGGTAACTGCCTACAGTTGCGCACTCAAAGTTGGTTGAAGTCGGTATCTACTTGAGCGGGCCACTTAAGGCGAGGCTTTCCTCTACGGCTCCGCGTCAGTGGCAGCTCCCGTTTTCACCTGCAGCTTAGTCTATTGAAGCCCTCGTTCTTGGCTAAGAGCATCTGTCTCTTGTCAATTGTAATGTGATCAATTTAATTGACCGTTCGTTGATCTGAAGACCTCATGTCCCCTTATTAATATCTATGTGAGGAAACCGTATGCTGGCTGTGCCATTTCGTTTAGCAGCGAAGCCAATCAACCTAAGTCCTTTGCCGACAATACTGATAAAGATGTCTCTCATCCTACCTTTGCGTCAAAATCTCCCATCACTATTTTAACATCCTGCTTCAGTAGTCGCTCATAAGTTTTTTCAAGAAGCTCGTAGAACCAGTCTTTCGCTATGTCCCTTTTTTCTTCAGTCAGAGCATGACCGCAAGTAATCAGTCCTTTGGTGGGTAGTTAGCCCAAAGCACAACCCCCAAATTGTAGTGCCAGTTCCAATTTATTAGATACCCTTAGGACACGAGGCCATCAGTATTCACTATGGAGCGCTGCCGTTGGCCTTTCGGTTCATCCGGCACCATCTCTGTTCAAGGGGCCTTGAGATTTCTAAATGACCTGCTGTCAAAATATGTCACAGCAGCTCATCTAGGTTCTCGTGATTACAGGAGTCCAGATATTCCGTGCTAGGCATTCTGACCAGGCTGTTTATAGTCTTATTATCCACACATGCACTTTGAAGTTTATCAAGTCAAATCCGGTTGGATAAGACCAGTATCCGATGGTTACCACTTGGAAATAAAATAAGCACAATCGATGTGTAGTCAAAGTTACAACGGCTGGGATTCGGCGAGTTAAAGCCATTCAGTGTTTGCCCTCGTTCTACAACATCCAACCAGCAGAGTGAATTCCATACCCAAAATAATTGTCTCTGTTACCCCCTCTGCGCATGTATCGATTTTGATTATCTAAAATTTTTTAAGGTTATTACGAATATCTGGAATAGGTATTGGATACTCGACAAGATGGTTCAAGGCGTCAGCAAAGGCGACCATTTCAGTCGGTCTCCCTGCTTGATCAGGTTTATTCGAGTATAGTACCCAATTAGATGTGTGTACGTTAAAATCTCCAAGGATGAAAACTTCGACAGTTGGCTGATAAATTCGAAAATCCGCTATACCATGTCCAATGCGGTAAAACCAAGTACATATATGTCAATATAGCAGCTTACAGCAGCTTATCCGGCAATGTTTTCCAGTAGTTCAATGACATCTAAAAGATTGCTTAATACAACTTTTTAGATGTAGGCTTTCATATCTAGCGGTTATAATAAATCTTGAGTTTTAGTAAACAAACAATTTAAATACCCCAAGCATGCGACAACTGTTTTATGTGGGTACATATATTTACATTACAACAAAGCATTGGGAACCATTATCTAATCTGATTTTCACGTTTTAATTGCTAATTGTAGGCAATTTCTTGTTAATTATAAGCAAATAGTATAACTACCTTTAGAAGTTGCTCAATCTGAATAACAGCATAATTTAGGATGATATCATCTCATTGGGTCTGAATTTTGTTTGTAAAGTGAGAATGCCTCATAAGTGGTGTCAAAGTAAGATTATTTTTATGGTCTACCAACATTTCCTAGCTGACATTTTGACGGCTTCGACGGCAGCAAAGCAGACATTACTACCATCCAGGAAATACGATGGGATGGGCCGAGCAATAAAAGGATGAAAAACTGTGACATCTAATGCGAACCGTGTTATAGTGAGCACAATAGCGTCTTTTTGGATATGGATTTGTGACAAGTGCCAGACTTAGGCAAGAAATCTTATGTTTCCAAGACATTAGCGAACGAATTGTAAGAATTCGCATCAAGGCCAAATTTGCCAACATAAACCTTGATGGTTGGATTTTGTAGAACGAAGGTAGACTCTGATTGGCGTTAACTTGGCAATGCCCAGTGTTGTAACTCTGACTACACATCAAATGTGCTTATCTTTACCTGCAAGTGGTAACCATCGGGTACTGGTCTCATCCAACCGGATTTGACTTGCTAAACCATAAGTGCGATAACACGACGAAAAACAGCAACACTATAAACACCCTGGTGAGAATGGCACGGATGAATACCCGGCCTGATGTCCCAGGCGAACCTAGATGAGCTGCTCTGACATATTCGGACAACAGGTTGTCTAGGAATTTCAAGGGGTAGTCAGGCCCCTTGAACAGAGATGGTGGCGGATGAACCGAAAAGCCAACGTCAGCGCTCAATCCCGTAGTGGATACTGATGGCGCCGTGTCCTAGGGGTATCTAATAAATTGAAACTGGCTCTCCAGGTTGGGGGTTGTGCTTTGGGTTAACTACCCACCCACAGAAAAAATTATGGTTACGAAGCAACCAATAGCTTCGGAAAGGACTGATTTTATTGTTGACGACCCTGCTAAACGAAAAAAGGACAACGACGTTCGTATCTGCACCTGCAATGTGAGAACATTAAACAGGAGAGGTGCAGGCGAACAACTAGCGGAAGCCCTTAACTGCTACAAAGCAGATATTACTGCCAGCCAGGAAATACGATGGGATGGGCCGGTCAAAAATAGGATGAAAAACTGTGACATCTACTACGGACCGTGTTATAGTGAGCAGAAATAGCGACTATTCGGATGCGGATTTGTTATAAGTGCCAGACTTAGGCAAGAAGTCTTATGTTTCCAAGACATTAGCGAACGCATAGTAACAATCCGCATCAAGGCCAAATTCGCCAACATAAGCCTTATATGCGCTCACGCTCCGACGGAAGAAAAAGATGATATAGCTAAGGATTGCTTCTACGAGCTCCTCGACAAAACCTATGAGCGACTACCGAAGTACGATGTTAAAATCGTGCTGGGAGATTTTAACGCAAAGGTAGGAAGAGAAGACATCTTTAGAAGTACTGTCGGAAAACATAGCCTACACGACAACACGTCTGGTAACGGACTTAGGCTAATTGATTTCGCTACGGAACGAAATGCGACTATAGCCAGCACACGGTTTCCACACCTCGATATCCATAAGGGGACATGGCGGTCTCCAGATCAACGAACGGTCAACCAAATTGATCACATTGCGATAGATAAGAGGCACGCATCCAGTATTTTGGATGTCCGAACATTCCGAGGAGCTAACATCGACTCGGATCACTACCTTGTAGCAGCCAAGGTAAGAATGCGGATATCCACCACGCCACAACAATCCAGAAATACTGTGAAAAATTTAATGTCGGAAGACTGCAATCGCAAGAGACCGCCAAGACCTTCGCACAACGCGTATCCCTTAACCTCTCGATTAACACCATACCACCAGCATCGAATGTCGAAGAGCAATGGCAACGATGCCAACAGGCCATTAGATCAGCCGCAACTGATGTGCTAGGTTTCTCGCGGCCACCAGCAAGAAACCCCTGGTTTGATGAGGAATGCCGACAGATGCTCGCAGCCAAGAACGAGGCCTACAAGGCTAAGCTGCAGGTGAAGACGAGAGCTACCATTGAGCTCTATAGGCAAAGAAGAAGGGAAGAACATCGGCTTTTCAGCAAGAAGAAAAAAGAGCAAGAAAAGCGCACGATCGAGGATATGGAGAGGTGCCACTCCAGGAACGATGTTCGCAAGTTTTACCAAAGTGTAAAACGTCAAAGCCAAGGATACAAGGCTCGAACAGAATCCTGTCGAGATGAACAAGGAAATATTGTAGTTGAGACACAGTCGATGCTGAGGATATGGAAGAACCACTTCTGCAGACTGTTAAACGGCGATGACGAACAACATTCCGCTGTCAGGCAGAACGAACCATTCAATATTGGCAACGACAGCGAAAACTGCCAACCACCCGACCTGAGTGAAGTGAGAATAGCAATATCTAAACTCAAGCTTAATAAGGCCGCCGGAAATGATGGCCTTCCCGCTGAGCATTATAAAGGCGGAGATGACTTAGGAAGTTACATCTACCAACTCATAAGTCAAATCTGGTCGGATGAAAGCATGCCTGAAGAGTGGAACCTCAGCATCGTTTGCCCGATCCACAGAAAAGGAGACCCTCTGAACTGCGCCTACTACAGAGGCATAAGTCTGCTCAACATCGCCTACAAGATCCTATCTACCGTAGTATGTGAACGCCTGAAACCGTTTACCAACAACCTGATCAGCCCTTATCAGTGTGGTTTTAGGCCAGGAAAGTCCACAATCGATCAACTCTTCTCAATCCTGAAAAAAACCCCAAGAAGTCCATATTGCTACCCACCACCTATTTATCGATTTAAAAGCAGCATACGACAGCATTTATAGAGACGAACTATACGGAGCCATGTTTACTTTCGGTATACCGCCCAAACTCGTCCGTTTGTGTAGGATGCCGATGGATTGACGAAAAAATACTCTTGCCAACCGCGGTTTCATCGGGCTAAGAATTTAGAAGTAAAGCCCTCCCCTCACTCGAACTACTAAGGAGATCCTATATAAGACCCTGATCATCCCAGTCTTGAAGCATGGACCGTATCAAAAGCGGATAAAGAAATCCTTGGTAGATTCTAGAGGCAAATTTTTCGAAAAATCTTCGGTCCCGTTTGCGTTGATGGGCTATGGAGACGATGATTCAACCACGAACTATACGAGCTGTACAGCGACATACCCCTGGTCAATATCCGCATTGGACGTTTAAGATGGCTAGGACATGTAGAACGATTTCCAGACAGATGTCGGGCGAAGTAGTGGAAGTGTCGCCTTAAGTGGCGCGCACAAGTGGTAACCGTCCTCAACCAAATTGGAGTGCGCAACTGGAGGCAGTTGGCTAAGGACCGTGCTAGTCAAAGACTTAAAGAGGCATGATGGTTGACATGTTTCGGACTATAGCAACACTGAAGTAAGTAAGTAGGAGGTAATTATAATGATTTTTCAATGCTCAAATGCACTTTTAAAAAGTTTTTACAAGAAAAAGACAATATATCCCTATCTGAAATCAAACTGTCAAATACCCAAAATAAACATTTAAGCTGTGAAGCTACATAGGTATTCGCTGTTCATTAATATTTCATGAGGGTATTGACCTTTAGGCAATCTAAGAAGGCCTGTGTGAAGTACAAAATATACGGCATGACTTTGTGGCAATTTTCTTAGATCAAATATCATTTGTTTATAAATTCAACTGTTTTTGCGTTTGTCTAATTATTAACATCTCTTTTACAGTTCCGTCGCAGTGTCGCAGATGTTCTTAAACCTGAACACGATGATTACGACCTCTTACGATGGCTTCGGGGTAGGTTTTTAATTTTGAATAATTTAATAGCTCCATTTCCATATATACAGCATTCCTTCGGGGTCACACAAATTCTTATTCTTAACATATTTCCCCACCCATAATAGTTATACAGGGTTTGTGTCAAATAAATAACCAAAAAGAGGACAATCTCATACAATTGGCTGTTCCACAGTACGGCAGGGATAATTTTTGTGGTTGCGAAACTCACGACGAAAACTTTGTTTCCAACACTTTTATAACATTTTGTTGACTTAATATGTTGACTCAATAACATCATTTACAATATCGAGTCTGAAGAATTATCATTTAAATATATTAAACTGGGAAACACAGTTGCTAAAATAAGAAAAACCTGGACGACTTTTTACAACTGAACCTGTGGTAACCCTGATTCCCAGCAGTCTGTGTATACAGACATAAAAAAAATTAAAATACCCTTACACAGGCATTGTCAATGAAAGAGTTAAGAAAGCAGCAAATGCTTTCTACGCATGTAACCGAATATTCGGCAGAAAGTGGGGACCTAGCCCCAAAATAATCCTGTGGATGTATACGGCTATCGTGCGACCAATACTCACATATGGCAGTATAGTCTGGTGGCAAGCCACAGACAGAGCAACCAACTTGAAGCAAATGACAAAAATACAAAGCCTAGCGTGTATAGGGACAACCAGTGCGATGAGAACAACCCCAACCTCTGGATTGGAGGTGATTCTGAATCTGCTGCCCTTGGATCTATACATGCAGGAATCAGCTGCCAAAAGCTCCTCGAGGATCAGCCAAACAAACAGCTGGATCCCGAGCTTCGCTGGGCACGCGCAGGTCCTAAAGAAATACGTAGGGAGCGTAGTAAACTCTGACTATCTATCTCCCTATCTAGACTTCGATCGACCCTTCACCTGCTCGTTTCCGAGCAGAGACGAATGGGACAAGAATGAACCCACAAAAAGGAAATCGATATTCATCTTCACAGATGGATCAAAGAAGGACTGTGGAACAGGTGCAGGCATATTCTCAGAGGAATTAGTAATACACAAATCAATCAGGCTTCCTGATCATAGTAGTGTGTTCCAGGCTGAGGTGCTAGCAATCGCTGAAGCGGCTCATTTGGTGTCAATAATGGAAATACCACACAGTGATATCACCATATTCATTGACAGCCAAGCGGCTATAAAAGCAGTATCTGCTATCGAAATTAAATCAAAGCTAGTTCGCCGCTGTCGCGAAGAGCTCAAGGTTCTCTGCTCACAGCATAATGCTGATCTCTGCTGGGTTCCTGGTCACAGGGACATAGACGGCAACGAGATGGCCGACGAACTGGCAAGAAATGGATCTGCTACAGATCATGATCAGGCACTACAAACGGTCGAACCACCACTCTGTAACCTCAGAGAAAGAGTGGAATACAAAACCCGAATGAAAGCCAATACCAGGTGGAAGTCATTGACTACCTGCGAAATATCTCGGAAGCTCTGGCCATAATACAACGGAAACCGAACCAAAAAACTTTTGCGGTACGACAGGAGCTCCTTATCTAAACTGGTAGGGGCTCTAACTGGTCACAACTTTCTCAGAACCCATACAATGAAATTAAATCTCAAGGATGACGATATCTGTAGAGGCTGCGGCGATGAGGAGGCACACGAGGATACACCTCACTTCCTCTGTCACTGCCCGAGTCTCTGTCACCTGAGGAACAGAACACTTGGAAGCTACTACTTCCAAGACATCCAAGAGCTATCCGATATTCCATTACCCTATCTTTGCAGGTTCCTACGAACATCAGGATGGCTGGATAGAGTGGAGTAACCCATAGTAACGATAAGGAAGGACGTAATCCCACCAAGGGTATCACAATGGGTCCACATGGACCTAAGTGTGGCGGAATAGAGAATCCTCTACTCCACCAACCCGTAAACCTAACCTAACCTAACCTACACAGGCATTATTCAACCAACGTTGTATAAGTTTTATGAAAAAGGTTTTTTGCGTTTAGAGGCATTATAAGGCTGCATAACTTTATACACTCCTTATAACGAGTTTATGAATAAGGCTGTAGATCTTTTGCTTTTATATCCGTCACGTAAATGGATGCGAAAAAAGTTAATCAACAATGTAACCATTTGTCAAATTGCTGAGTTGCCAAAGCTGTTTGTTTTTCTTCATTTGTATATGTCCTGTTTTTTTCAGGTGTAATATTTGTAGGTAGGTTAGGTTAGGTTAGATGGGCTGTTGACGCTCGGGTGAGTCGTCAAGCTCGCATAGGCCTACGTGGGCCCATAGCGATACCCTTTGAAGAAAGTATCCTGAAATAGAGAAAGAGGATACCTGGTTAAGTTCGCTGGTGATACTTATGCGGTGCTGGTCTGTGTTGCTCCTTCAGCCTCAAAGAGGTAGTTGCTCCATCCTGATCTGCTACAAAAACGGACTAGCAGCGCTATTGGGATAGTCGTTAGGTCACTTTGGTCATCGAAGTAAAGGCTGCCTAGTATTTTAAAGCGACTGCCACTGATCGCAGGGCAGTGGCATAGTAGGTGTGAGACCTCTTCTTCGACGTCAGGGTCGCTGAATTTCCTACAAAGTTGGTTCGCACCAGTCAGTTTTATCTTATTTGAGTGCTTACCCAACAGGTTGTGACCTGTTATCACTCTCACCGCTATAGAAATGGATGCTCTATTCAAAGCTAATAGCTTGTCCAACTACCCGTGATTTTACTATATTGGATGCCAGAGCTTTAATGGCCGCTTGACTATCCACGTAGATGGAGATATCCTCATGTGATATGTCCAATACCCTAGCCGATTCGGCAGCTTCGAGTATGGCCAGGATCTCAGCTTGGAATATACTACACGAGTTTGCTAATCTCAAGGATGTAGCTAGCCCGATCTTTTCAGAGTAGACACCAGAGCCCACTCCGACTTCCATTTTGGATCCGTCGGTATAGATTGCTATTTCAATGTTAGATAATTAATATCAAAGTCGTGGTATGGGATAATGTAGTCAGATGCTACATCCGCATATGCCATTGAGTTTAATATTGAGCTATGGCCAAAAGGCTTCGTAAGTAGATTGGCCGTTTCTTTGAGTCTTGCTGCGCTTTTTTCTGCTGTGTCATTGATTTGTAAGTCAATTGGTGTTATGTTTAGGATTGTTTCTAACCCTACTGTGAGGCTTGTGCGCATGGCTCCTGTCGTGAATATGCATGCTGTCCTTTGAACTTTCGTAAGCTTGGTCATGTGTTTTGCTTTTTTTATAGCTTTCCACCAGATCAAGCAACCGTATGTTAGGATTGGTCTGACAATGGCTGTGTATAGCCATTTTGTGACCTTCGGGGGCCCCATTTTTTGCCGCAGATTATGTTGCAGCTATAGAGGGCAATATTTGCTTTCTTTACTCTTTCTTCAACGTTTAGATTCCAGTTCAGTTTACTATCAAGTACCACCCCCAGATATTTCGCGCTTGCTGACAATGAGATAGTCGAATCTTCCAAAGACGGTGCCGGAAATGCTGGGACATTTGTAGGTAACATATTCTTGTTTTTTGTTTCGATAAGGCCATGGACACGTAAATAGCACAAACCTACTTACCAGAATGAAGACTTTATTAAATTAAATAATATTACAAAAACAACAATGAACTTAATTTTAATTGAAAACCTTATTCATAGTGAATGTAATTAAATAGAGACAATAATGAATAAGAAATTTTTCTAAACAGAGAAATAGACTTAAACTTGATTTCGGAAGAAAAAAATTCAAAATCGTTTCCACCAGCTTTATAAAGCTTAGTATCCTCAGCGTTCACCTCGACAGAATTCTGTTCGCGCCTGGTATTGACGTTTTACAATTTGATAAAACTTACGAACATCTTTCCTGTAGTGGCACCTCTCTATGTTCCGCAGCTTAGCCTTGAAGGGCTCATTCTTGGCTGCGAGCATCTGTATGTCGGCACTCTTCATTACCCGAAGGGTTTCTTTTCTTATTGGTGGGTGTAAGAAACCTAGCACTTCAGTTGCAGATGTTCTGATGGCTTGTTGTGATTGTTGCAATTGTTCTTTGACATTCGATGCAGATGGCATGGTATTAATCGAGGAGTTAAGAGATACACGTTCTGAGAAAGACTTATCATCACTAACTTATATAAAGGGTCCGCCAAATAACTTTTTTTTTTAAAATGCTATTAAAAAAAACTACTGAATATTTTCTCAAATTTCTTTTTTTATTTGAAAGTACAATCCTTCCGGTTAATAATGGAAAATAATTTCATTCAAATGGCTGCCTCGGCTGGCCATGAAGTAGCCTACACGATCGGTCAAATTTTTAAGCACATTATCGATTGTGTGCAGCTGTATTTCACCAATGGCTTCACGAATATTCTCCTTAAAAGCGTCAATTATCTCTGGCTTGTCGGCGTAACACTTATCTTTTACGGCACCCAACAAATAATAGTCCAACGGTGTCAAATCGTAGCTCCGAGGTGGCCAAACGACATCAGCTCTGCGGCTGATAATGCGATATTCGAAAACAGGGCGCAAAACATCGAGTGTAACTTCGGCTGTTTGGCACGTAGCGCCGTCCTGTTGAAACCAAATGTTGCCAATATCCTCCTCTTCAATTTATGTGAACAAAAATTAGTTCAACATGGCCCGATAACTATCGCCATTGACTGTTACGGCAACTCCTTGCTCATTTTCGAAGAAAAATGGCCCAATTATGCCTCTGGACCAAAATCCGCACCAAACAGTGACTCGTTTTGGGTGTGTTTTCGTTTTCTGTGCCCCAAATGCGACAATTTTGCTCGTTTACATACCCGCCAAGATCAAAATGAGCTTTATCTGAAAAGATGATTTTTTTGGCAAAATCAGCATCTTCTCTAAGTCGATCGCAGGCCCACTTAGCGAAGCGAAAACGCATTGGATGGTCAGTTGGCTTCAACTCCTGAACCAATTGGACTTTGTATGGCGTCATACCAAGGTCTTTATGCAAAATTCGTCTCAATGATGTCTCCGGAATGTTCAATTGTTGAGAACGACGGTGAATTGATGTTGATGGCGCTTCCCGCACACTTTCTGCCACAGCAGCAATATTCTGGGGTGTACGCACTGTTTTTGGCTTTTCACGCTTTGGTTTATCGATGAGGATGCCAGTTTCTTTCACTTTTTTCACAAGATAACGAACATACGGAGCTGACGGTGCTTCTCTTCTTTCAAAATCCGTACGCAATTTTTGAACATTCTGCAACATTACCATGATTTTCAAAGTAATGTCGCAATATTTCCCAGCGTTGTTCAAGCATATACACAACCATCAGCGGAAGGATAAAACTAATTATCTGTCGAATCAGACATGAGCTAAGTGTTACCTTTCACGAAATAAGCACTTGTTGAAAAAAAACGTTAGATGGCGGGCCCGTTAAAAGGCAAATCAGATTCGATGTACATATGACATGTATCTGCCACGAAATTTCCGAAACTACCTAACGGATTTGAATGGAGTTTTCTTCTATAGATTCAGAATTCTGCGGAGTTTTTTCTATTCCACATATTAAGTTTTTTTAACAAAAGAAGTATTGAATTTGATTTTTTCACATTTTTGGCAATTTTTGGTGATTTACCTAAATTTTCCTTAACTCTTACCAAACAGAAATAAATTTAATTTATATATATCTATGTAGAACTTTGATTAACAAATCCATTGGTTTGGGCGTGAAAAAAAAAAAGTTGTATTGATGAATATGTTGTTCATACAATTTTTCAAAATTCTCTGAAGTTTGGCCAAAAACAACGTTTTTATAAAAAAGGGGGGTGGCAGTTGGTGGATTTTGAATTTTTTTACATTTATTCTGGTGGCACGGACAAAGATATTTTAATATCCTAGCTCAAAATGTAAGGCCCAAAATTCGTTTACGAACAGACTTACGGAAGGACAGACAGACATGGCTTAATCGACTCAGCTAGCTGGTAGTAAGAGCTAGCTAGCTTTTAAGAGAAAGTTTCAATGCCAAATGCATCATATATAATTTACATATAATTTACATAATTAAGATATAATTTACACATTTATTTAAACTGCTAAGGGCGGGCGAAGCATGCCGAACATGGGTCAGCTAGTAGCGAATATTTTAAAGTGAAATAGGTGGTTCTTTTAAAAAATTATAAAATTGTGAAACATTTATGTCCATATAAACAATAAATGTAGTGTTTCAATTGTTTGTATATGTTTCATTTTATGTTTAACATAATAAAAATATTCAAGATTGACTATTTTTTTTTATAGCAAGAAAATGGAACCCCGAAGCTGCAGAGAAAATGTTGCGTAACGTAAGTTCCCAAGTCAAGTACTACACTGTTTGAAAATATTCGTTTTTTTTTCATTATTTATTTACGCTTATTGTTTTTACTAAATTTTTTTCATTTGTTTTTCTTGTTAATTTTGATTTTTCAATTTTTTTGTTAATTTTAAATTTGTTCATTATACGATAATTGTTAAATACACGCAACAAAATTCGAATGCCTTTTTTTCAGTTGCATTACAACAACAATTTCAATGCAAACCCAATTTTATGAACTTGCTGTGTATATTGTTTTTGTATCCTTCTTTGTGTGGGAATTCGTTGCACTGTTTTTGTATTTCAGCAGGGTTGTAAAAAAGTCACACATTTTGGTTTTTATACATTTTACCGTAAAATAATGAACAATGTAACAAAAAATGTTGGAAATAATATTTTCATAAAAGCTGCAAATATAGAGGACAGCTTTTGTCCTCTAAAGAACGACTTAAAGTAGAAAGTTGAAAAGATAACGAGTTCAAAGGCCATGGATTCATGATTTGCTTACGACAACAATTCAAAGCAGGAATTTTTTCCTTACTTAGTGAAGGAAGCGCTGCCAAGGATACAATCATACGCAAAGCTATTGTCAAAAAGGACCGCGGTGTGTAAAATGTGCCGGAAATCATCTGACGGTAGATTGTATGTCAGATAAGAAAACTCTTGTTATCTGCATTAACTGTAAAGGCAATCATCCGGCAAATTATCGCGGCTGCAAAGTAGCTAAAGAGTTGCAAAAAAGACGGACGAAATTCAATAGTATTAATTCACAGAAATTAAATTTAAACAAGCAAAAGCCTAAAAAAGACGACAAAGCAGGCCATAATCGAAAAACCTAAATTTTCACAGACTACGCGGCCATCAGATATCCGTTCGGATCTTGTACATCCAAAACCAAATGTACAAACGTATGCTCAAGCTGCAGTATCCAATAACGCCCAAAAAAATATCTCACCTGACCCAGTTTCAAATGTATTTTCGATTATTCTTTCAAAACTTGAGGAACAAAGCAAAACGAATAAACTTATTTTTGACAGGCTCGTTAAGCTCGAAAATAGTATTCGCAATAGAAGTACCCCACCTTTAACATGAATAGATTGCTTAAAATTCTTACGTGGAATGCCAATGGCCTTTGGCAAAAACTTGGAGAACTTGAATTATTTATGCAGGAAAAAAAAATAGACATCTGTTTAATATCCGAAACTCACGCAAAGAGTAATTCGAATTTAAAAATTAAAGGTTAGCTCGACTATCATGTTCTACATCCATCGAATAAGGCTAGAGGGGGAGCCTCACTATATATTAAAGAGTGTATCGAACATTCGATTGATCTTAAACTAGAAATCGAAACAATGCAAGTTAGATCTATACAAGTCAAAAGCAGACAATCCTTTCTGAAGATATCGTCTATTTACTGCCCACCACGATGCACGGTTGAGAAAATTGACTTTGAGAACTTGCTTAATTCCCTTGGACAACGTTTTGTCATCGAAGGGGACTTTAATTCAAAACATATATTCTGGTGATCTAGATGCATATCACAGAAAGGTAGGATGCTTTATGATGTAGTAGAAAGTACAATACCGAATTTCATTCTACGGGAAAACCAACTTACTGGCCAACTGATGTTAGAAAAATACCGGATTTGATCGATTTTTTCATTGTAAAAGGTCTGCCGTCCAATCGAATCAAAGTTTTTGCCTCACATCTTGAGGAAACATTTAAGCCATTTGATGGTCCAGCGCAAAATGAAAACATTAACATATTCGAGAGTACAACCGATAATAATATTGTAAGATATGCAAGTATTGCCGAGCTTAAACGGGAAATACAGAAACTAAAGCCTAAAAAAGCTCCGGGTTATGACCTGATTACAGGAGAACTTCTTAAAATGTTGCCTCGGAAAGCATTAACTAAGCTTCTTTTTATTATAAACTCAGCAATCAGATTAGAATACATACCAAGACAGTGGAAAGTCGCGGAAGTGATTATGGTTCTAAAACCAGGAAAATCACCGAATGAAATAAAATCTTACAGGCCTATTTCACTTCTTCCAATAATTTCAAAAGTTTTTGAACGGATATTACTCGGTCGCTTACACCCCATAATTGAACAGAAACGTCTTTTACCTGACCATCAATTTGGGTTTAAAAGTAAACATTCAACGGTGGACCAAGTACATCGAATTACAGATGTAATTGAGAAAGCTTTCGAAGAATAGAAAATTTGCCCAGCCGTATTTCTTGACGTGTCGCAAGCTTTTGACAAGGTGTGGCACAAAGGCCTTACGTATAAACTAAGTCAAGTTCTGCCAGAACAATTATATAAAATCCTCGTGTCGTATCTTGAGATTAGACTCTTCCGTGTGAAACTTGGAAGCGAATATTTCGAGTTCACAGAAATAATGGCAGGTGTACCGCAAGGAAGCGTCCTTGGCCCAATCCTGTTCACTCGTGATATCCCACAAACAAACGATACAATAGTTGCAACGTTTGCTGACGATGCTGCTATACTAGCAGTTGGCACAACAATAGAGGAAACAAATATCATATTACAAAACGCTCTTAACGAGGTTAATGAATGGACTAAATCCTGGCGGATTGCACTTAATGAGAGCAAATCGACCCATGTAGATTTTTCGTATAAACGGACAAACAATTTGCCTGTATTTCTAAATACGGTTCGAGTCCCGTTTGCAAATGAAGCGAATTATCTCGGTATGACACTCGATGCAAAATTAAAATGGAAGTCGCATGTAAAAAAGAAATGCGAAGAACTTAAGAATAAATACAGAGAACTGTACTGGTTGCTCGGAAAATATTCGAAGCTTAACCTTGATAACAAGCTGCTATTATACAAGCAAGTGCTAAAACCGGTTTGGACATATGGTATACAACTATGGGGTTGTACCAGTGAAACGAATGTAAACATTTTACAAACTTTTGAAAACAAAATGTTAAGATCATTCGTCAATGCGCCGTGGTACGTAAGGAACGAAGATCTACGCAGAGATCTGGGTATTCCCGCGGTTAAAGATGAAACAAAAAGTTTTGCACGAAAACATGAAAAAACGTTTATTAGGATACGTTAACACAACAGTCCTCCAAATTCTTGACGAAACAAATATATTGCGGCGTCTTCAAAGAACTAAACCCTTAGATTTGGCCCGATAATAACAAACCGCGCTATAAATTGCGGAAAAAGCAGGAACTCTCAAAGGAAATTTACCTGCCAAACATATTATCTACTCGTGATAAAAAAAATTGCTGGATAAGTCGAATACTTAGTTGCAATAGAAATACAAAATGGGTGGTGGTTTTAGTGAGTAAAAATCTCACACTACTTTGGACACGTGCTCATCGTGTCTATGAAGATTTCCACCAGCCCACGGAAAAAAAAAAAAACTTAGTGAAAAGCTCTAGGACGGCGACCAAAGTAGCCCCATACAGCTATTTCTGTGATTTAAGAAATCGTTTGGATGTCAACAAATCCGTATATATGGATCGATTCAGAATCACTAGCGTCCGTCCGTCTATCTGTGTGTCACTGAAATATTTCGAAATATAGATATTAAGATTGTCCATATATGCTGTTTAGACCCTTTTTCAAAATTCTTTTCTAAAAATTGGGCTGTAGGTGGAGTTTTAAATTTTTATAACCCCTGTTCGAACAGCAAATATAAAGAGCACATATACAAAATTTCATTATCTTAGCTCAAAATTTAAGGCCTGAAAACCGGTGACATACAGACAGACGGACGGACGGACATACATGGCTAAATCGACTCAGCTAGTGATTCCGAGTCGATCCATATACTTTGAGGTATGTATATCTACCTAAATTATTTCTCTATGTTACAAACTATATATCAAGACTAATATACCCCTATGGGACAGGGTATAAAAAACTGTTTTCGTTACAATTTTAAGAAAATTCGAAAAAACGTCTTGTCCTCGAGCTTTTCGATAAGTAAGACAAAAAGTACTGTTCTCGTACGCAAATATTGAAACCATGCCCTTAGAACTAAAAATCGAAATAAGGTTTTCATCTTCTTTTAGCCTCGGGCAAAAGTTGCCCTCTACATTTGGGGTGCAAATAATTTGCTGCTATTGAATGCACATGGAAAACATAATTTTTTACTGCCCGTTCCAAAATATTTCCAAAATATTTTCCAAGGCGTTGGTTAAGTACAAAAATATGGTACTTCAGGATTTGGTTAGGTACACTGTTTCCTAAATTTCTGGATCCTGGTATCTGTTTGTTTTATACTTTTATACACATTTATACGATTTTATACACTTTTATACATTTTTATACGATTTTTTACGGTAAAATATGTAAAAAGAAAAAAGTTTGACGTGTTCGCACACGTCATACGTCTATAACCCTGGATTTTGCAGTTGCAGGCCACACAAGAAGTTCAATTTGAAATTGGTAGTTGGCAAATTCAACTTTATTATGATTTATATGTATATGTATAATAAAAGTTTAAATGTATTTGAAAATCTCCTCGTGTACCCTCATCAACTATCTCTGATCCTGTATCATCTTCGCAAAACCTAGTCACACACTAAGAATAATTAATAAAAAATATATCTTCCCCTTTTCAGAGTTTAAAAACCCGTGCCATGTGGGATGTGGATAACATTGATAAATGGGACGTCCCCAGAATATTAATCGATTATATTCCAACAGGACATGTCGGTTATGACAATGAAGGATCTCCAAGTAACATAACCATTCAAGTCCTTCATAAATGAAAATACTAATTTAACACTCTTCTTACAGTTCTTATTTATGCCCAATACGGCTTTGATATGTGGGGTCTCTTACATTGCGTAACTAAAATTGAGTTCCAAAAATACAATTTCCTTTTGCTAGAGCGATACATAAAAGCTGGCTACGAAAGCAGCAAGAAACATGGCCCTCAAGCTAGACAACTTGTTATTTTAATGGACGCTGCCAATTTTTCCCTTAAGCAGTATGCTTGGCCTCCAGCTATAGACCTAATAATAACCATGGTTAAGCAACTCGAAGCCAATTACCCGGAACTTCTTAAAATTGTTTACATTATTAACGGTGAGTTAGACAGAGTCAAATTACTTAAGCCTTACTTTGAATATCTATATTCTACAGTTCCAAAAGTATTTTCGGTTCTCTATAACGTTGTGGCGAAATTCCTCGATGAAAACACTATCAGAAAGGTCAAGATCTTTAAGAACGGTTCGCATAAATGGCAAGCACAGCTGTTCACACACGTGGACCCGGAAACGTTTCCAAAATGTTTTGGTGGTAACTTTGTGGATGAGAATGGTGATCCCGATTGTAAGTCAATAGTAAGTATAGAACTTTTAAAAAAAAATAAAAATTTATTCCATTGAATGATCGTTAATTATAGATCTGCTATGGTGGAAAAATACCAAAGGAACTCTACACCCACCAGAGTGATGATAACAACAACAGCAAAAATTATGTCGAAACCATAGTCAACAAGGGCAAGAAACTGAAACTCGAATTCGACGTTACCGAGGAGTCAAAAGAGCGTATTCTGACATGGGAATTCCGTACCACAGACTACGACATCAAATTCGGTATTTACAGTATTGACAAAAAGACAGGTGACAAACAAGACGAAATCCCTTTGGCCACAGTCTACTCCAACGTAATGGAGGAGATAGGCTTCATCAACTGCCGACCAGACACAACCTGTAGGTTATGTACACAGTTTCTATTTGATTTCTTCATATCTGTATCTTTTCTTGTAGATTTTGCTGTATTTGATAACTCCAACAGCTACTTCCGAAACAAGAAAATACGTTATTGTGTAGAGCTAGTGGCGGATCTGGAAGACGTTCATGAACTAGCATAATCCATCGAGCACATCTGTTGTGGAAATGAATTGAGATTAATCGGAAAATGGTTGAAAGTATTTTTGTAACGAAATATTCCTTCTTAAGTCTTTTTCGTTTATATATGGGGAGGGTGTGTATATACAATATTATGAAATAGTCAAATGGTTTATGTATAGCTATGATTAAATGGCCCTTACCAAACGATTTGTGATGACGTTGTTCTATTGTTTTATTGATTAACCACCGTGTTAATAAACGCTGATTAGCTTATCAATGGATAACTTGACAGTTCTCTGCATAAGAAATACTCGAGCAAATGTCAAAAGTTAGTCACTAATTAGCTAATCAGCGTTTATTAATAAGGGGGTTACTTTCTGATTGATCAGATGCGCCACCTAGGACTCATCCTTGATCGTAAAAAATTCAGATAGATATTTTCAACAGTTTTTACTAATTTATAGAAAATAAAAGTACATATAGCAGTGTGTGGGGGCTATAGACGAGGAGAGGGAACAACGCATACGCTGAAACTGTAAAGGGAAATCAATTTGTCCGCATCTGGAATGAGTTGGATCTGTGTTTTTATTGTTTATTTTGTTTGAGGTTATGTGGGATTTCCAATCTCTTACTCATTCGAATCATTAACGGATTTATAACGATTTTTGAACTGCTTAATTGTTTGCTAAATGTTTGCTAATTTCATATTAGAACTCCAACGGGTAATAAACCACAAAATGGAAAAATATACAAATCAACGAGCTTAATCTGTTTGACTGAGTCAATCAAAACAATCAATAAATGCTATGAACAAAAGGCACGAGTCTGAAAGCAGAAAACCATGTGGTGTTCAAACTTTAACTGTTCCCGGAACAAGTTGCTGTTTTTAATTTATGCGTCTAGTGTAAATAAAAAAAAATTCCTTACTAAATTTCCTGTTTTATATAAAAAAACATAAAACAAACAACATTGCTTTTGGGTGGATTTCCCCGTGTGTATCATACGGTTATATATAATTTTCGGGGGTAATCGCAATTTGTATGGATTGCTGTAAATAAATAAACGGGTATATTCAAAATTGCCCGTTTGTTTAGATTTTAAAAATTAATCTCTTCCGTAGATAATACAGGCTAAGTGACACTGCATTATCATTCATTACCCACTACGGTTGTTAAATTTACTAAGTGAGGACACATACATATTGCAGTCCATGAATGGTTTGTGCAAAAACTGCAGTAAGACTAAAAAGTTTGCTGACAAAACGGCTTGGTGATTATCTTGACTAGCAGCAGGTTGTTGGGACTGCTAACTTGTCGTTATGATTAACTTTACCAAGTTTTCATATTTGGTGCACTACACTTGGTAAGACGTTATGGATCTTGGTTTCTATTCGTTATCCCATAGGGGTTTATTAGTTTTGACATAGAGAAATAAACGTCGAAAGACTACAATCGCAAAAGACCGCCAAGGTTTCACAGAGGGCGTATAACTTAACCATTAGATTAACACCATACCACCAGCATCTAATGTGGAAGAACAATGGCAAAGATGCCCACACCGGCTTTTTAGAATGAAAAATATTATGCAAGAATAGCGCGGTATCGAGGATATCGAGAGATGCCACTCCAAGAATGATGTTCGCAAATTTTACCAAAGTGTAAAACGTCAAAGCCAAGAATACAAGGTTCGAATAGAATCTTGTTTTGAGATGAACTAGGAAGAGACACAGTCGATGCTGAGGATCCACTTCTGCAGACTGTTTTGTTGATCGGCCCTTCTAATGTGGTTTTTCGGCAGGAAGGTCCACAAATTATCAAATCTTATAACGGGTGATTTTTTAGCTGGTTTGGTTTTGGCAACACTGGTTTTGACAGCTGACGTGTGTTTAGTACCTTGTGTCACTGTCAAACAGCTTCAGTTTGGTTTGCAATTTAACCATGGATCGTCTTACAAATGAACAACGCTTGCAAATTATTGAATTTTACTATCAAAATTCGTGCTCGGTTCGAAATGTTTATCGCGCGCTGCTTCCATTTTATGATCGGCATTCTCGACCTTCTGAGCAGTCTATTCGGAAGATTGTGACCAAATTTCGCACCAAATTTACTTTGTTGGACATTAAACCACCAACACGTTTACGTACTGTGCGTAGTGAAGAAAATATTGCGGCCGTATCAGCTAGTGTGACAGAAGACCGCGAAATGTCGATTCGGCGCCGTTCCCAGCAGTTAGGCCTTTGTTACAGCACTACGTGGAAAATTTTGCGGAAGGATTTGGGCGTAAAGCCTTTTAAGATACAGCTGGTGCAAGAACTAAAGCCAGCCGACCTACCACAACGCCGAATTTTTGGTGAATGGGCTCTTGGAAAGCTGGCCGAGGATCCGCTTTTTTATCGAAAAATTGTGTTCAGCGATGAGGCTCATTTTTGGTTGAATGGGTACGTAAATAAGCAAAATTGCCGCATTTGGAGTGAAGATCAGCCAGAAGCATTGCAACAGCTACCAATGCATCCCGAAAAAGCCACTGTTTGGTGCGGTTTATAGGCCGGCGGCATTATTGGGCCATATTTCTTCAAAGATGATGCGAATCGCAGCGTTACTGTCAATGGTGAACGCTACCGAGCGATGATAACAAACTTTTTTTTGCCCGAAATGGAAGTTCTTGACTTGCATGATATGTGGTTTCAACAAGACGGTGCCACATGCCACACAGCACGCGAAACAATGGCGCAATTGCGAGGCGAGTTTGGTGAACAGTTAATTTCACGTTTCGGGCCGGTCAATTGGCCGCCTAGATCGTGCGATTTGACACCATTAGATTATTTTGTGTGGGGGTATATCAAGGCTAATGTCTATAGGGACAAGCCCGCTTCGATTGACGCACTGGAAGCCAACATCCATGCATTCATTCGTGAGATACCGGCCGATATGTGTGAAAGAGTATGCCAAAATTGGACTCAGCGGATGGGCTACCTGAGACGCAGCCGCGGTCATCATTTGCATGAAATTATCTTTAAACATTAAATTGCAAGGTTCAAACTATCGATTCAAATAAATATTTCATTCATTTTTTTGAATGTTTTGTGTTTTTTTTTTTTAAAAAAGTTCTAAACCTCTTAAAAAATCACCCGTTAGCTTCGGCAGATTCTGAAACAAAAAATCAAAAGTCCAAATCGATACCCACCGCCTATTCATCGATTTCAATGCCGCATACGACAGTATTTATAGAGACGAAATATACAGAGCGATGTCTAGTTTTGGTATATCGCCCAAACTCGTCCGTCTGTCTAGGATGACGATGACGAACTCACCCAACATTCGATACCACAAAAGTATTTAGGCAAGGCGAGCTTTTATGTGACTTCTTTTATTTGATTCTTGAGAGGATTGTACAAAACTCCCGAGCCAACACTAGAGGCACAATCTTCCATAAATCGGTGCAACTAACGGGTGCCATACAAGAATTACCGATGCATCCCAAAAAAAAAAACAGTTTGGTGTGGTTTATGGGCTGGTGGCATCATCGGTCCATTTTTCTTCAAAGACGACCTTGGAAGAAACGTTACCGTCAACGGCGAACGATATCGGGCCATGATACGCGACTTTTTGTTTGTCCCAGTTGGCTGATTTGAACTTGGTTAACATGTGGTTTCATCAAGATGGTGCCATATGCCACACAGCTCGTGAAAGAATGGAAACGTTGAAGGATGAATTTGGTGATCAGCTTATCTCTCGAAATTGCCCTGTGAGTTGGCCGCCAAGATCATGCGATTTAACGCCTCTTGATTATTTCTTGTGGGGTTATTTAAAGTCGTTAGTCTATGTAGACAAGCCGAACACGATTGAAGCCTTACAGGATAAAACACGCATTATTCGTGACATACAGGCCGAAATACTCGGAAAAGTGACGCAAAATTGGACCTTCCGAATAGACGGAGAACGGAGCCGCAGACAACATTTACATGAAGTTGTCTTTACAACGTAATTGGCAAAGGCCTACATATTTATCGATTACAATAAAAATTTTGAATATTTGATGCAAATTTGAGTGTTTTATTCGATATAAAAAAAACTACGCTTAAAAAATCACCCGTTATTAGCATATGCCGACGATATTGATTCAACGTAATGTCATAGCCACGTTTGCTAGTATAGAGAAGGAAGCAGCAAAAATGGGTTTAGTAGTAAATGAGGGAAAGACTAAGTATAACAGCAACACGAAAGTATACACAACATCGACGAATTGGACAGAACTCCACCATTGACAGATTTAACTTTAGCTAGTACGGGACTTTGTCTACCTCGGCTTGGCTATTAACTCTGACAACAACATCCCGTCAGAAATTAAACGAAGAATTAGTCCTGCCAACCGCTGTTTCTTCGGGCTAATAAGTTAAGCCCTCACTCGAACTACTAAGGGGATCCTATATATTATCATCCCATTCCTGCTCTACGGTGCTGAAGCATAGACCGTGTCAAAAGTGGATGAAGAAATCCTTGGCCGTTTTGAGAGAAAAATTCTTCGAAAAATCTTTGATCCCGTTTACTCCGCATTAGACGTTTAATATGGCTAGCACATTGTTGTGAGTCAGGGTCGGGCCACAGAGGCATCTTCAGTGGAGGTGAGGAGGGCATGGCACGCTTGTGGTTGCTCAGCTAAGCTCGTCGGCCGGGGAAGTTCTTGCCCGCTCACCACACACCACCTGCTCGACAAACATTTTTTTCGTGCCAAAAATATCAAAAAAAAAAAAGCAAATAAGAAAAAAGGAAGCTACGATACGTTGACTGCGGACGGACCTCTAAAGATAGAAAAGAAGATAACAAAGGAAAAATCAATTCTTTTCTTTTTGAAAATTTAAAAAATTTGAAAAAAACGTTTTTTTATAAAAAAAACGCCACCAAAAATTGGGCGTGGCAAAAAACTTTCTATCGAAGAAATATAAATATTACGATTCTCTAAATATGCTGCTCAGACACTTTCTTAAAATTCCTTACGGTTTGGCCAAAAAATACGTTTTCCTAAAAAGGGGGCGTGGCAGTGGGCGGATTTCAAAATTGTTTACACTTGTTCTGGTGGCACGGACGAGGATCCTATATACCAAATTTCATTATCCTAGCTCAAAATTGAAGGCCCAAAAATCGGTGACGAACAGACAGACGGACGGACGGACGGACAGACACACATGGCTTATTCGACTCAGCTAGCGATTCTGAATCGATCCATATACTTTGAGGTATATGTAGCTAAATTATTTCTCTATGTTACAAACTGAGTATCAAAACTAATATACCCCTATGGGATAGGGTATAAAAAAGAAAGAAAATGTGATAAAAACATATGAGAGGCTACAATCCGCTATGCGGATTGTTGAATACCCTATCCCATCCTATCCTTTAAATTAATATCCTCAAAATATAGGCCTTATGGCAATGAAATACAGAAAATGACATTGTCACAATATATTGCTCAGACAGTTTCTCAAAATCTTGTGTGGTTCGTATTTCTATTGCTAATGCCTTGGGATGGGGTATACAAATGGTTTTTGTAAGAAAACGCCCCCAAAATGTGGGCGTAGGTGAAAATGATCTATTGGCAAAATGTTTATATTACCATTGCGGAAGTATTTGCATCAAATTTTTTTTCGAAAGTTTTAAAATTTGGACAAAAAGTGTTTTTTACTAAAAACGCCCCCAAAAAGTGGGCGTGGCAAAAAACTTTGTATGAACGAAATATAGATAGTAGGATTGTCTAAATATGCTACTCAGACACTTTTTTGAAATTCCTTACGGTTTGGCCAAAAAATAAGTTTTCCTAAAAAGGGGGCGTGGCAGTGGGCGGATTTTAAAAATGTTTACACTTGTTCTGGTGGCACGGACGAGGATCCTATATACCAAATTTCATTATCCTAGCTCAAAATTTAAGGCCCAAAAACCGCTGACGAACAGACAGACGGACGGACGGACGGACGGACGGACAGACAGACATGGCTAATTCGACTCAGCTATCGATTCTGAGTCGATCCATATACTTTGAGGTATATGTAGCAAAATTATTTTTCTATGTTACAAACTAAGTATCAAAACTAATATACCCCCCTATGGGATAGGGTATAAAAAACTTGAAATACTAAAACTTACGTGGATTTTATCGTCCCCCGAAGTCCTGCCGGCAGCACGTAAAGGAGAGACGCTGAAACAAAGCCAATTGGCGTATCCGCGAACACAAAAAAATGCTTAGCACAGTAGAAAAAAAAAGAATAATACCTAACCTTACTTAAAACTATAATTCAAATTAAAAACACAAAGCTAAAATAATCTAAAATTTACTGGCACACTATTTTTACACAATTTCATTTTTCGCTGCAACTGCTGCTTCACTTTGATGTAAGCCGCTTTGGGCCGTCTCGACTATATAGAGGCTGCTGAATTGTAGAGGATCCAAAGAGCACCTCTTCGCCTTGGGACACACTTGGGCACTTTATATATTTCGTATTTGTAATTGTCTAATTTTGTTTTAATCACTCAATGTCTTTTCAATATTCACTTTATGATTTGTGCTTTGTTGGGTAGTTTAATATATCCTGGTGGTCGAAGAAATCCGTTGGGGTCTAGTTTTCCGTTTCTTGGAATCCGTTTGGCCGCTTGTAGCAACGGCTCGGTCCAACGGAACCAACGCTCACGACTAACAGTCGACGCACCTAGGGATTTCTAGTGCGGAGACGCACAATTTCCACTAGCAGGAAGCAGTTCAACTGTCCACAAAGCCTATGTCAAAAGGATTTGTGAAATTATCACTTTTTAAAATAATGTTTTGTTATGTCCACATAGGGGAACTATCTGGAAATGACAACAAATCAAAAGATACACATGAAATTACACAGACATACTTACGTGTTTGAATTTGATCGCCGTCCTGGTCCCACCTTTGATGTCTAGTCCAATTTTCCAACAGCAATCGTGGTGCTTGGAATATATGCGAATATCCACGTCCCCTCCACCCATTAATCCGAAATGTAAGTGTAGGTAGTTAGTGTTGTGAAGCTGCAAGACTGTACGGGAAAGTTGGAACAAAAGAAGCGATGATAGCTTCACTATACGTCTAACTCGTGAAGTGTCATGGTCACAGTACCATCATTTTCTATTTATGTAGTTTTTATAAAGCACAAGTAACTTCGATATTTTGTTTGAATTTCGTGTCCAAGAAAGGAAATTCAATGAAAAACAAAAACCAACAATCCGCAAACAACATCCAAGAAAAAGTGAACATACAAATAAAATTAAAACAAACGGTGAGTCGGTTGACCTATTTTTTTGTAAGAAAGGTGTTAAAATAGTCTAGTTAAATTTTATTTAAGGCAATTACTGGCGGTCAGTGACAAACGAAAATACAGCGTAAACTCAAAGTCATGACCACCAATTTTAAAAAGGTGTAAGGACGATTGTTTGACATTAATATGAAATTAATTGAATTAAATCAGAGGTCAAAGTCCAAGAAGTACCCTGAATAAACGAGGAACGACTATAATCCATCTCTTTCCTATGTACGTCACCCAACACATATTCACTAAATCGTCCTACACGTATGAAATCGTCATATTTGTATCGTGGATATATACACTAACTGTGTCCACGAAATGTCTGCCATTTCAAGCGGGATCATCAGTTGTCTATTGTCGTATAAGTGTTTTCAAATAGTTCATTTCATTCCTTTTGCCTTAGTGTGATACTCTTTTCCTTTTTTTGTTGTTGTTTGTAATCTCTGCGTAGGGTAAATTATTAAACAAGTTCCCCTGTCGGTTTTTAAATCTCCGTGGAAACCTGCCTTAGGAATATCCCACCTAAAACGAGCTCGAGTTAGGTAGGAATTCGAAGAGTCAAAGAGGTAAGAACGCGTCATTAGCATCGTCTCTGAAAATTTAAAGCAGAAGCACAATAGGGGCACAAGTTCAAGTAATTTCAAAACCAGGGAGTTAAAATTAGAGTTAGTTGTTAAGATAGATGGCATAGTATATATTTTATTTGTCGTCTCTTTTATAGTTTTAATTATTTCTAAGTATTATTATACCCTATCCCATAGGGGTATATTAGTTTTGATACATAGTTTGTAACATAGAGAAATAATTTAGCTACATATACCTCAAAGTATATGGATCGGCTCAGAATCAATAGCTGAGTCGATTTAGCCATATCTGTAAGTCCGTCCGTACGTCACCAGTTTTTGGGCCTTAAATTTTGAGCTAGAAGGATGAAATTTGGTACACGTGCTCTTTGTTGCTCCCAGCAGAACAAGTGTAAACATTTTTGAAATCCGCCCACTGCCACGCCCCCTTTTTAGAAAAACGTATTTTTTGGCCAAACGATAAGGAATTTTGAAAAACTTTCTTTCGTTCATATAAAGTTTTTTGCCACGCCCACTTTTTGGGGTGTTTTCAATAAAAAACTGTTTTCGGTCAAATTTTAAATTTTTCGAAGAATTTTTTGATGCAGAATCATTAGTAATATAAATATGAACATTTTTTCTACAGACCATTTAAACATACGCCCACTTTTTGGGGGCGTTTTTATATAAAAACCATTTTTATACACTACCCCATAACATATGCAGGAGAAAACCTTGTCTTTTGTAGAACCGTAAAGGTGCTTTGAAAGCAGTCTGATGAATTTGTTGTCACTATATCATTTTTTTCTATTTTATCCACATCGTGCTTTTAGCCATGTCCACTTTTTGGGGATTTTAGTTTTACAGATAGGATGGGATAGGGTATTCAACGATCCGCACAGTGGATTGTAGCCTTCTCATATGTTTTTTTTTATGTTTAGTGTTAATTTCAATTTCTGTTATATAATAAAGCATGTATGTACATCACACTGAGCACACATAAAAAGAGCGTTTGATTTAACAATGATGTGCTAAGTTATAAATTTTCAGGGTGTGTGGAGCGGTGATCGTTAGATCTTTCGGCTGATGGACTGATCAGCTGAGGCATCTGCGTTGTTGGGGAGGTTCACCATGGCCGAAGAACCTCCAGGTTGGGTGGGAATTTTTAGGCCGCGCTAACAACAGCTACAGCGCCCTCTCGATGTGGTAGTCCGTCCGAATCTAGCAAAAGAAAAAGAATAATGTGTGTTGCAGTTAGCCTCACAGCTAGGTTCTACGTTTCACTTTCACTCGAAATGAAATTGAAATCGTTCTAAAATGAAATTTTGGGTTCCACATTTCACTTTTACCGATTTCAATTTCACATTTTTCGAAGTTAAAAAAAAATGAATTTCCATGTTCCACAATTCGGTTTTATCGTTTTGTGTGTGATTTCAATTCGATCACTTTAGTATCTGTGAAATTGTTGGGATGAGCTGACGTGATTGAAAATATAAATGAATAATATTTGAGTGTAGTAATGTTGTTTAGATTTTGAATAGAATACTACAAGATAATGTATTTTACCAAAGGTAAACACAAAAATAATTCCCAGGAGGCAAATTTTATTAAATTTATGGAGGAACAAAACGATCTTGTCAGAGGATTTATGAAAGGAGATCCAGTTGCAGCGGACGCTTTGTTTTTGAAAAGATACTATTTTTGGATCCTACTCACAATCAGTGCATTAACTGAGAAGTATTCTTTCCTGCCTTCGATGTCGATGACCCCAGGAATAAGAAATTCGTCCATGAAATGTTGTTTTGATTTCCGTTTTTCTTCATCCGACATGAAATGTTTGACCATCTTGGACAAATTTTTTTCTCCAAAACATTGAGAACTCTTTTCAATATCTTTGATAAAGTGCTACGGCCCAAAGCAACATCAGAATCTTTTCCAATTGATCTCAGAAAGCTTCTTTCGGTAAGGAAACGCAAAACTGAGGCGAACTGCATCACACAAAAAATCTATGATCGTTTTAGGTGTGGCGCAAAAGTTTGCAGCAATATTTGGAAAGCATGTTTATTAAGTCAATAATATGACATAAATCTAAATGAAATGACAATTTTTAATTTTCATTTGAAATTTATTTGTTTTAGTTACGCAGCATCTGCAATTTAGAAAGGGGTCTTATCGTACACCTTTTTTTTGCCTCTGCGTACTTTTGTTTTTCAACTTGCAACACCGTAGCAATATAAATAGCACTAAATTTTTTTATAATTTATTATTTCTTTTATAAAAATCAAGCAGAATTTGTAAACAAACAAATTTATCAAAATAAAAAAAATTTTGCAATGTCACATATGACAGATAATTTCACCGAGTGATTTCGAAAACTTTTCGAAGTTATGAAATCGGTCGGAATGTGGAACACCAAAAACAAATTCACTCGATTTACAAAAGTAATTTCACTTTCATTTCACTTGATTTCTGGGACCTAGCTGCAAATTTGAAATAGGCACGATTTATGTTTTGTATAGGTATAGTTGTTGTGCGATGGCAAGAACCTCACCCATCCGGCGAGTAAAGTCGAGCGAAGCAAGCGTGCCCGCCGTCGCACACAACATTCATCCCCTCCCTTGTCATCTCCAATCCTCGTCCATATCCAGATCCGGTTTCATAACAATTGCACCTTCCAAACATCCGCTTATCCTTATACATGCCTATTACAGTTTAAAGAAAATAACTACCTTTAAATGGCAGAGCCTGGCGTATACTCGCTTTGTCTCCTATTTCACCTCAACAACTCTCAATTGCACAAATCTAAATTACGTAAATTATTTTTACAAAATTGTCTTTTTTTTTCTTTTGATATGCTACAGAACTGACCTAAAATAATTTAAAAAAATCCTTCACCAGAATGGTGGTTAAAATTTTGAATTTCACCGATTTCAATTTGTTTCGCACAAAAACTCAACTTGAGCGTATACCAGTAGCTCGTAGTGTGGTTTTTCTTGTGACTATGTACTTTGTGTGGTTTTTCCCCTCCCTTTGTCTGACTACATGGCTTTGCACACTCCTTCTTTCCCTTTTTTGCAGATGTCTCATTTTATCAATAAATCATTTATCCCATCCTATCATTTTCCTTCTTACTCCTATCATTTGATTAATTCTTTGGTTTTCGTCCGTTCGTTTGAGTGATTTGTTGTTTCTTTAGTAATTGTCATATTATTGAGTCGTCAGTTAATCCTAAAGCCCAGTACGCAGCTCGCGCTAAATTTTATCTCCCATACAAAAATCTCTACAGAGATAAAATTTAGCGAGCAAATTTATCAGTGCAGTACGCAGCTCGCGAAATAAATTCTTAACTTCATAAAGATGGGACACACAAAATGTAGGTAGGGTATAACAATATTAAGTGTTATACGAAAAGTGTTATACTCAGTGGATGATAGGTCTCCACTTATTTATCTCGCGAAATTAATGTGCGAGGCATTTAAATCGGCGAAATTTTAATAAAAAATAAAAACAAAATGGAAGAAAATGAAGAAGAATATTTTATGGACGATTTTCTCGAGGAAGAAGACATCTTTATTAACAAAGAAAATATTAATATTACTGACATCTGCGAATGCATGACATTACCCTGACTCATCTATACGCTGTGTTCGAATTTAGCGAGCATTTATCTTTGGATTGGAGAAAACAAGTGGAGAGTAGTAAAGATAAAATTTAGCGCGAGCTGCGTACTAAGCTTAAATGTTAAAACTATACTATCATTCTTATCATATTATTGCACCTATCTAATCTTTTTACCCAACATATTAAAGCTTTAAACCATCTACCCTGATCTACCTTATCATAATTATAAATTTACCTAATACCACCACCTACATAAAGCTTTGTTAGTACGCAAGTTGACATACATGACAGGTAAGCACATTTCTTTCAAACGTCAAAACAATTATATTTGACGAGGTGGACGACACGAAAATGAGGACAAGGTAAGTTATTTTGATTATTATTAATTATCTACTGGGTATTAAATTATAAATTATTATTTAGAGGAAGGATTACTACATTGGACATTGGAGGGAAGTGTTTTGCATGCTGTGTGTGTATCAGGGATGGAGATTTATGCACATATCACAGCAGGCAAATGTTTGTTTACATTTTGCAACAGGTATGTATACATTCAAGGTTATTGCAAACATTGTTGATGCTGCCGAAATTGCGGGCACCTGGCCACGTAACAACATGTAGAACGAATGGAGACTTATACTCCGGCTCGCAGAGTCTTTGATTCCCTGCTAGACATCTGACGGAGTAGAAGAAGTTCGCCTTAATTGGTGCTCAACCAACCTCAAGCAACATAAAGTGTGCAACTGGAGGCAGCTAGCTAAGGGCTGGGCAAATTGGAGAGGCATGTTGGTTAAGGCCCATCGACTTTCCGGGCTGTAGTGCCAATTAGGGTGTAGTGGCTGCACGCGATGCGCGTGCACACTTAGACCATAAAGGTCCGTTGTGGTAAAGTTGTGGTGCTACTTTAGTAATTAAGTAAAAGTCGCTTAGCCTCCACTTGCGTACATAGATCGGCAAACGGACAGATATACCCGACCCACTTTTTTAGGCTTCTCCATCATCGTATTGTTTGATTGAAATCTCGAGTTAGGAGCAAGTAAAAAGTAGATGCCCTTAGTAAATCAACACTTTGCATTGTTGGCGATACATCGAACTTACCCATCCGTTGTTTAAAAGCCTCCTCAAGGTTTTTTCCTTTGAGCAGAATGATGTAAACGCCTTTCTTCTTGACGTTTTTGCCAACATCCGAGACTTAGTTTCTCTGACTTTTCATCGTGCGAGTGCTCTTCATTAGCCATGACGAAGTCAGTGAATAGATCCACGCACCGCAACCTTGACAACTTAAATTGAATTCAATTGCTTACTAACAATTCTTTTACGGTGTTAAACATCGTTCTGAGTTGCCAGATACACAATTCATTGAGAAGCTTATTTCTTATCTCCGCGTTTAGCGAAAGTTTACGTACACCCTTGTGCTGTTTGCTTTATTGACTTGAACTTGGTTGGAGTTAAATATTCAGTTAGAGAACTGCAGAGGAACAGTCCTATCCCACTCCACTCAGTCGTCGGTCTGTTGTTGTGGTGTTCACGTCGCGTTTGTCTTCAATTCTCTAAACTATCCTGGTAAACAGGTGGAAAAAATCTCAATTCCCAACTATTGTGTGTCTAAATTGGTTATCAATCGACGGTGTGTTTAGCTCTTTTTGAAGAAATTCGTATCTCATGCGTGAATGTTAATTGTAGCGAAATCAAAGTCGGTCGTGTTTACCAAAATATTTATACGGAGAAATTTTACCACAAAGACCGTCACATCTGAAGAAGACGAAACTGCCAAAAATGTCCGAAACTACGGCTCCACTTGAACTGCAAGATAACCAGAAACTTGCTTTGATAAAGGTAGGTATTTATGGTGAGCGATATAGTTTCTGTTTATCTTTATTAATTGATTCTGAAGCACTGTTTGACAAGTTATCAATTAAGAAGTTATCAACATGAGTGGGTGCAATGTGCGTGAGTGTAATGTGAAAAAAAATTCCACGAGTAACAGAGTTGCGTGGCCCTCATATATTTGTTTGCATAGTCCATAGGTTATTACGAGTAAACTAAAGAATAGGGTGTTATAGTGCGTATAGTGCGTACTAAATCAGTTGGTCAACGGTCGATTGCGCAGAGAGAGGATTTAAGGGAAATTTAAGATATTTTACAATGAATTTTAAATTTTAAGAGACCTGCGCAGTAGAATGCCCAACTGGTTTGGTTTGCAATAGTTTGCCAACGGTCGAATGCTCAGAGAGAGGATTTAAGAGCAATTTAAGATATTGTAAAATAAATTTTAAGAGACCTGCGCAGTAGATTGGCCAACTGATTTGGTACGGACTATACGCAGAATGGCCTTGAATATGTACGTTTCTCGTATCGTTGTGTTACATTATATATAGCCCGTCCCAAAGTACCCGAAAATATCTTGCGCAGGTCACTTCACATCAGGGATTTTATTCTCTTAGAGAAAGCAACTACTACTACTACTACTTTTCCAACAAAAACTACAGCTAAAAAAAAGTGTGCGCATTTCATAAAGCAAGCATACCCCTGCTTGCGAAAACATCTCTCTCGATCGACGATCGAGGAATGACTGATTGTCCACACAGAACCAGGGTTGCAAAAGTCGATATAATTGTACTGTTTTCGATACAATCGACATTGCTTCAGTACACAAATACACTTTATATAAAATTCGATACAATTTGTGCTGCAGCTATTTTAATAGGTATTTATCATCAAAATATGTTTAAAAAAAAACCAAAACATCACATAATTAGCTTTGCTATCGAAAATCCGTTCGGATTTATATGAATACCACTGAAAGTAACAATTTTCAATTCAATTTTCTTGCCATTTTTTTTGCCTGTATACAGTTTATCGAAGAGGGGCTCAGTGGCGCGATGGTTAGTTCGATGAACTGCCGCGCAGGAGGTCTGACTTCGATTCCCAGCCGTAGCAACACCTAAATGATTTTCACTGACCCTCCTCTCGTGATGATCTGACAAATCATCCGAGTAGTATCAATTGTCAAGAATAGCTTATCTCAACTTAGCCGTTCGGAGTCGGCATAAGACAGGAGGTCCCGCCATCGTGCAAGAAGTACACACGCACACATAAATGGTTGTGAGAAAGCTAGGCCCTGAGTACTAACGAGCCTGTTGCGCCAAAAAAATTTTTTTTTTTATTTGTATACAGTTTATCATCTGTTTGATGATTCCTTTTGGACTTTAAAATTGTCTTCTTATTTCCTCGGATCTTAAAGTAGAAAAATGTCTTTGTACAAATGGACATATCGTCGGTTTAAAGGTGAAAGTCATTAACTAACAAAATATACAATGAGGAGATAATTCAATTTAAAGACTTTTTGGGTTTTAAAATTACAATTATGCTTATAAAAATGGATTTTTGTTTTTAGCTTGTTATTTGTTTTTACGCACTTGATGCCATACTTTCTATTAGCAAAAAACAGTTAGTTTACATGATTTTAAGTGAAATGTACTTAATGATTTTTACCTGTATTAGATTTCGAACATTACTGTATTATACACAACAATATTTTTTTAGGGTATGTATTTCAAATAATTAAAAAAAATTAGTTTCGAATTTTAAATCACTCTCAGTTGATCAGGTTCCGGCAAGCGCTCTGCATCTTAAAGGCAATGGGTTGGAAGGCCCTTATAAACGCACAAGCTCTTTCGGAATATTTGACCAAATCGATTAATTTTTGTTTTGATATAGGTAACTTACCCTGGTAAATGGGTGTAAGCGCCATAGGAGATCCCCCAAGCAGATATATTTTTATAGTTGAAATTATTTTTCGTTCGTTAAGTTAAGTTTTACATGTCCTAGCCATCTTAGGACCGGTTTTTCAGTGCTTAGTTAACACAGAGTTTACTAACTCCGGAATAAATTTAATCTAGAGTTAACTCATGAAGCAGTTTTTCACTACAGAATAATATTTGACTCCGTGTGTGGTGATTTCATTTGGTAGCATTCATGATTTATCGATTTTGCTCGGTTATCACTTTATCAGCTGTTTGGTTTCCTTTTCCCAAAAAAATGAAAACGCTTTTGTCGCAAACTTGCAAGTCTTTATTTTCTTAAAACAGTTAAACTCAATATTTCATACAATTTCAAGTCGCTAAGATCTGCATTTAGTTTCTCAAAATTAAATTAATTTTCCACATAAATGGAATTGAAAAAAATGTTTGTCTGGTATTTTATCGTCTGTCAAAAATATCTAATCATTTAATCTCGGGGTTAGCTCTAGATATAAATCGACTGAAAAATTGCTTTCTCGAGTTAACTCGACTTTAATTCCGAAACTAGGATGATCTCGCACTGAAAACTGGGCCTTAAAAGTCCTTTTCAAATTTTAAGGACTTAATTTAAGACAAGGAATTTTGTAGCCATCTTCATATTTTTTTGCATCCATAGAATCGCACTCCATTTGGGAACGCCTTGACTTTTAAAACTTTAACTCTATTTTTTTGTAAATGACGAAATAGAAAAAACGAAATCTTGATGACTGCTGTAAGCAACGATTTTAAAAATTTAAACATAATACTGAACCTGGCAAGCTATCAAGAGAGTTTACTCAAAACAGAAATATTACACGATTTCGCAAAAATAATGAATTTTTTTTTCAGTTAAATGATCATATGACTAAAAGCTGACAAAAGAGTGGCGATAAAAGGAAAAACGATCATAAGTAGTGACCGCTACGGCCATTATGTGCATTAAAAAACAAAACTAAGTGAGATAGAGACTTTTTTCTTTTAAGAGAAAATAAATGCCTGCACTTAATGATTTTTATGTTTTTACCAATTTTGTACCTACTTTTACCTTTGAACTGACGATATTATAATGGCTGAAACACAATCACGCTTTGGTGCGTTGCGTTTGCTGACGCACCTAGTTCAACCATATGAAATCAATGTTACCTACCCCAATTTAGCTTTGCCTGGCGTGGAGTTTCCACCTCAAAATGAAAAACGTAAAATCTTAACGTAACGTTGCTGTAAAGCGCCATGGGCAAAGCAAAGGTTGGAAAAAGTGTGAATTGTCAAAATATTTGTTTTTGTTTTCTGGATTATTTTCTGAGAAGGTTGATATATTTAGTAAAGATTTTAATCATTTCCCCCATTTTGGTAGCAGAAGTTGAAACTGCTGAGAAAATAAATATGCCAAAGCGTGCGCAAAGCAGTTGGGCGTAACGTTGGTAAAGCGAAGCTCTAAAGCGTGATTGTGTTTCAGCCATAATTGTTTATAACAAATAGCTAATCAAAACACCAAACAATGATCAAAGTCAACCAGTACAATTTCAATACAATTTTTTTTAACTTTCAATACAATGCTGAAAAGCCAATTTTCATCCCTGCACAGAACCGTCGTTGGCGCATGCAATAGATACACTTTACCCACCCCAAAGAAAAGGGAAATTTGCTGGGTGTTGCACTTCTCAAATATGTATTGATAAAAGCCAGAGCTTTGAGTAACAACTATTAAAAAGGGTTAAAATGGAATTTCCATTATACTTTGTGAATGGGCACGAATGCAGGTAGACAGGTCGATTTTTAGGTTAATTGAGAAAAGATGGGTTTTTTTACTCACTTAAAATAGACCCGTCTTTCCGGATACAACTTTGGAAAACCCATGTTTTCAAGTGAATAAAAGGTATATTTTTACGCGTTTTTGCATGATTTTATAATTTTTTTCTTTTCTTTTATGACTTGTTTGATCTTTACCACACTATACCTATTATTACTTAAAAAAAAACCTCATATTAAATTTTACAAATGCCAGGAAACATGCAAAAATTATAATTTTTTTATTTTCTTTTACGACTCGTATGATCTTTACCACACTATACCTAGTTTAACTTAAAAAAAAACGTCATAGGTATGAAAGTTTTCGAATGCCAGGAAACATGCCAAACTTATATAAAAAGGCAAGTATTAGCTTTTTTAGCAGGCATTCATTTTTTGTCAGTAAACCAAAATACATCTTAAAACACCATTATGGATTCTATTGGCAGAGCAAAATCAATAAGCAAGCAAACACGAGCGGTTATCATCAACGAGAAGGCCGAAACACATTTGAGAGTTCAGAGCTGGAAATTTATTGATGAAGCATCCAAAATAACAGGAGTATCCAGAAGCTCAATATGGAGGATTTTTAAAGAGTATGAAAGAAGCGGTACAGTCAGAAGTCCAATAAAAAGGACCTCACAACCATTATGTCACCGGACTGGACAACTTTGACATCAGCGTAATGAAAAGAATAATTCAAAATTTTCATAAAGAAGAAAAAATGGTAATTACACTAAATGCACTGAATCAACGAATAGCTTGGGATTTGCAGATCAACATGAGCCGATCATCTTTACACAGGGTTTTACAATACAATGGATACAGATTTAAAAAAAACAGAGAACAACCGAAGAATTTTATGCGAACGAACGGATATAAAACTTAAACGCTACTAGTATATTGCCCAAGTACGAGAATTCCGAGAGAAAGGATACGCAATACTCGACCCAATACTTGGACAGATGGCAGCTTGGACGGCTTAAAGTCAAATATTTCCAAAGGATCACGGTTGATTATAGCTCATGCTGGTGGAAAAGGAGGATTTGTTAGAAATGGACTACTGCTTTTTAAATCTGGAAGCAAGACTGGTGACTACCATAATGAGATGAACTACGAAAACTTTTCAAAATGGTTAAGGGAACAAGTTCTTTGTAACTTAGAAGAACCGTCAGTTATTGTTATGGACAATGCAACATATCACAATAAAATTGATGGTACTGTCACCAACTCGTCATCATTAAAGGCTGATATGATTAAATGGCTATCCGAAAACAAAATACCTCACCAACCAGCTAGCTGCAAAGTACAGCTATATGGATTAATAAAACAAAACAAGTCCTCCCGAAAGCTTCAAATTGATGACATCATTAGGAGTGCAAGTCATGAAGTCTTACGATTACCCCCTTATCATCCGGACCTAAATCCTATAGAAAATATATGGGGAATAGTAAAAAGCAGAGTAGCAGCAAGAAATACAACTTTTAAACTGGACGATGTCAAAAATATTGCGGAAGAAGAATTCAACAAAATAACTCCGGAAAATTGGAACTCTGTGAAAAAGCAATACGCACAGAAGATGAATATCATCGCGCAGAAATTGCATGGGATAGAATAACTGAAAGAATTGTTATACACCCAGCAGATGATTCATCTGATGGAGATGATTTTGAAACCGACACAACGGATTCCGATTAATATTATCCACTATTTGTAAAACAAATAACTTTTTATGAAAAAAAAAAACACTATTTATAACTCTAAATAAAATCTCAACTATTTATTTTTTCAAACAATATCTTTTTTTGATACGTATTCATTTTCTTTGCTTTACATTATTTTATGTCAATTTTGATATTTTTTATTATTTCTTTATTTTCTTGAATGTAATGTTCTACTTCGTGCATGAAACTTTTTTCATGAGTTACTACAATAATTTATTGGTAAAACTCAATGACAGTTAAAACACGTATCAATAATAAAACAATTACGTTTTCCAATATCGCTGCAAAAAAGATAAAGTACAGAAAAGCATTAACAATTTCATGCGATCAAAAATACCTTAAAAGAGAAAATTTCCCTTAAATGGGATCTTTCTTCTTTTATGGGACGGACTATACGTTTCTCGTATCGTTGTGTTACTTTATACACAAGGTTTACGTTACTCTTTTGGAGAATGTCATTCCTCTTCTTGGTACATGATGGGGTTTAACGAGCACGAATGACGTCTTGCATGTTGTTGTTTGGCTTTAAGAATATTCATGGTAACCAATGGTTGGCTAGCTGTGAACACTTGAAAAAGTCATTTAATAGTCATTAACCCTATTTCGAGGTTCTATTGATAAATTATGTCATATGCAGAGATTTCATTATATTTTTGGAAAAATCACAAAAAAATAATCAGCAGCGATGTGTTTGGGAGATAAGTAAAACAATGTTAAGATGCATTGCAATTCTAATGGACTTTGTCAGTTGTCGAAAGAAGTTTTTCTGTAATAGGGGTATTCATGCAACGTCGAAAAGTCGTCGTAAATATTGTTAACGTGATAAAATTACGACGTGATAAATTAACTGTCAAAATTTGTATGGGAAATCTTTTCCAACAATATCGGAATTTTCTCACAGAAATTGGGTGCGTAAACTGAGATGGTAAACGTTGTAAACTTTTGAAATGCTATTTTGACATTTAATCAGCCACTTTCACACATCAAACTAATGCGCTAAACTGAAAAAAGTTATCGAAAACGGAAAAAGAACAATAGGAACAAAATTCTTTCAATAAATAAATTACGAAATTGAGATTGAATTCAGTGGGTCACCGCATTTTTTAGTGGTGCAGATTTAGGGTCGTTCATGAAACGTCTTTGTAAAATTACAATCTTTCGCACGTAATAAAATAACGACGTTGCATAAATACCCTTAATATTTAATCTAGCTTATTGATTCATATTATTCTTTTGTTAAGAAATTTAAACGTGGAATACAGCATTGTTCAACTGTCAACCACACAGACTCCCTTACAGCGCATGATCTTGCTTGATCAGCTTTGGCAACATTCGAGCGATAGATATGCCCGTAATTTTGTGTCAAATATTGGTGCTGAGTTCATTAGTTCTCTGATATCCTGACACACACTATGTTCTTAACTCAAAGAAAATTGGTTCAGAAACGTCAAAACAAACAAATAAGACAACCAATTATTTGGACCATTTCTTGAGAAAATTAGGTCCCCTCACTTCGTTATCTCTGGAAATAGAGTGGCTGTGTTACAATATCAATTTATTTATTTCAATATAAACAACTGTCACTCAATCGATATTTACATAAAAACCCAGTAAGGGGTTAATGGAATATCTTTGTACAAGGTGACAATTTTTTTTATAAACTTTACTTATGTGAGGCTGTTGACGATACAAATTAATTAAAATAAATATTAAATTAAATTCATTAAATAAGCTACACACTGTTTTGTTAATATTGTTTTTCATTAAATAAGCTTCACACTGTTTTGTTAATATTGTTTATTTGGTATCACTGTAATTATAGTAAAATATCAATAGTTGAAATGTAAACATCTGTTAACACATAAAATGTCAAAAAACAAACTTTAAGCATATAGAGATCATACAGTTTTGATTCTACACAAGAACGGTGCGTTTTTCTATTAACTGCTTACATTTATTGATTGAAACAAAGAAAGTTACGGTGAAACAAAAATTAATCTGAGTTTTCATGGTGTCTAGGTTGACGCTTGCAGATATTTGTGTTGAGTCTGCTTTTGAATTGTTGTAGACTTCATATTGGTTGAAATACTTCTTTTGGAAGTTCGTTCCATTGTTTGCTTGTTCTGTAATAAAAAGAATTTTGGTATTGCGTTGTTCGTGACAATGTATTTAAGATAAGAGGTGAGCTGAAACTGTGTGTCTTGTCGGTCGTTGAATGGCAAAAAGTCTAGGGATGATTTCTCCAAGATCCTCCAAACATCTGCCGTTTAAATATCTATATCTACATCTGCATCTGTACATAGCATTTATTAAAGTCCAAAAACGTGTATGAATGCGCTAATCTCGAGAACTGCTGAATGGATTTCGATGTGGTTTTCATTACTTTTCACTGTTATTATCTGCATTTCCCTGGGAACGCTATAGCGTACTCAAAACTGTTTTATAACTTACATGATCTGAGCATTCGAGGAGAATCCGTGGTCTAAGTGCCAGAAATCGCATTATTCTTCATTAAAATTGTACCCGGACGAAGTTGGTGTGTGTTTCGGGGCTTAACTCCAAACGTGCGATTCCAACTTGAGCTAACTCGAGTTGAGAAAATTTCGGTTTGGCACATCACTAGTAAGGGTGATTTTTTAAGAGTAGTTTTTTTTGAAAATCGAATAAAACACTCAAATTTGCATCAAATATTCAACATTTGTATTCTAATCGATAAATATGTAGGCCTTTGCCATTTACGTTTTAAGGACAACTTCATGTAAATGTTGTCCGCGGCACCGTTTTCCGTCTATTCGGGAGGTCCAATTTTGCGTCACTTTTTCGAGCATTTCGGCCTGTATTCCACGAATTACGCGTGTTTAATCCTGTAAGGCTTCAATCGCGTTCGGCTTGTCCACATAGACTAACGACTTTACATAACCCCACAAGAAAAAATCAAGAGGCGTTAAATCGCATGATCTTGGCGGGCAACTTACAGGGCCATTTCGAGAGATAAGCTGCTCACCAAATTCATTCTTTAACATTTCCATTGTTTCACGAGAGCTGTGTGGCATGAGGCACCGTCTTGATGAAACCACATTTCAACCAAGTTCAAATGGGGCAAAAAAAGTCGCGTATCATGGCCCGATATCGTTCGCCGTTAACGGTAACGTTTCTTTCGCGGTCGTCTTTGAAGGAAAAGGGACCGATAATGCCACCAGCCCATAAAATAACACCAAACAACCGTTTTTTCGGGATGCATCCGTAATTCTTGTATGACATGTGGCTGCTCATCACTCCAGATGCGACATCTTTGCTTATTTACATATCTGTTGAGCCAGAAATGAGCCTCATCGCTAAACACAATTTTTCGATAAAACAGCGGATTTTCATGGAACTGTTTTAAGGCCTATCCACCATAATTTAGACGTTGTGTTAGGTCATTCGGCTTCAATGTACAAGTTGAATTTTACAAATTTTCCATCTGGTTGAGTAACACATGCCCAATTTCTAAGAATGGCGACGAATTGACATTCCACGACCTTCATTAACATTGGACGCTACGACTGCTATATTCTCTTCGGTACGCACTGTACGCATGCGAGTCGATGGTTTAATGTCCAACAAAGTAAATTTGGTGCGAAATTTGGTGATAACAGCACGAATTGTTGATTCACCAGGTCGATTATGACGACCATAATATGGTCGTAACAAATGGTGCACATTTTTCACAGAGCACGAATTTTGATAATAAAATTCAATAATTTGCAATCGTTGCTCGTTTGTAAGTCTTTCCATGATTAGATGGCAGAGTATACTGAAAAATTTTCACTTTGACAGATGACGTTTGGACGCCATTACTAACCAGTGCTGCCAACCTGAAAAACTTAACTCATAAAAAATCACCCTTTGATTCCTCTTGCAAGATGGTGGAACCAACGGTTTTATGCCGACACCAATAGGCTGAGTTCAGATAAACATTTCATTTCATGATAATTGATACAACTCGAATGATTTGTCATATCATTATGAGTTAAGGACCAGTGTTAAATGTTAAGCTACGATTTATAATTGAACCAAGCCATACAAAGTAACAGTTAATCTAACAACAGAGTGCTCATTAATATTTAGCACTGCGGTGGTATTCCAAGCTTGTCTGTACACTGGCTAACAATTTTGTTTTGCCATTTATTTGACAAACTGTCGACTCCAACAAGCGCAGATACAAAGAAATAAATGCACACTCCATTAATTTTCAATCAAAATACCGATTATTAGGAATGATGGCTGCTGCTTTAAGGGAAGACTAGCACTACAGTCTGAAATGAATCTGGGTCTCAACCAACCAGTCTCTCCAATTATCACGGTCCTTAGCTATAACTGCCTCCAGGTCGGTTTCTACTTGTGCGCGTAACTTAATGTGAGATCTTCATCTACTGCGTCCGACGTCTGGCTGGGAATCGAAGACTCTGTAAGCCAGGCTTTTGGTGTCCATTCGCTTTACATATCCTAGCGATCTTAACGTCCAATGCTGAGTTTTTGACTAGGGTAATAACGCTGTACAGCTCGTATAGCTCTTAGTTGAATCTTCGTCTTCTAAGCGCGCCAACGCAAAAGGGACCGAAGATTATTCGAAGAATTCTTTTCTCAACACGAAAGGATTTCATCATCCGCTTTTGATACGGTCAATGCTTCAGCGCCGTACAGCAGGACTTGGAAGAATAGGCTCTTGTAAAGGATCTCCTAGGTACTTCGAGTACTTAGATGACTTAGATTGCCTTCTTAGCCCGAAGAAACAGCGGTTGGCAAGAGTAATTCTTTGTTTAATTTCTGACGAGATGTTGTTGTCAGTGTTAATAGCGGAGCCGAGGTAAACTAAGTCCCGTACTAACTTTGAGGTATATCTGTCAATGTTGACTTTCTGTCGAATTCGTCGATGTTGTGTATACTTTTGTGTTGACAGTTTATACTTGGTCTTACGCTCATTTCAGCTAAACCCACTTTAGCAGCTTCCTTCTCTATACTAGCAAACGTGGCTATGACACCAAGTTGAGTCCGACGAATGATGTCAATATCGTCAGGGTATGCTAGTAATTGCACCGATTTATGGAAGATGGTGCACCTGCTGTTGGCTCTGGAGTTTTGCACAATCCAAGCATGAGTTTAAAGAAGTCACATGACAGTTCTCCGCCTTGCCTAGATCCTGTTTTGGTATTGAATGCAGAGGTCGTTTGAATGAAGGCCTAGCCTTTCTGCGTTCCTACCAATTGGACAGTGTCCAGTAATGACACCCATGGGATGTATGGTGTAGCAGGATCTGCCGAAGTGTAAATATACAGCTCCTGAGGGTTGTTTGAATAAAGTCCTAGCCTTTCTGCGTTCCTACCAATTAGACAGTGTCCAGTAATGATATACCCATGGGATGTATGATCTAGCGAGCGAGATCAATCCCTGGAATGTCAATATGCCGAGGCACCCGGCACAGGTGAATGTTAAACTGCTCTGACATCTTTTGAAGAGATGAGCGGCAATCTAGGGTTGTCTTTGATTTATTTGAGACTGATTCCTGGGATTTGATGGCCGCTTTTCTGTCAGAAAATATGCTAATATTCTTGGCAGATATTAATTCCCTTTCAGCTAAGGTGAGGCTGCTTTTTTCGAAATATAGATATTAAGATTGCCTAAATATGTTGTTCAGAAACTATTTAAAATTTCCTTACGGTTTGGCCAAAAACTGAGTTTTTCTTAAAAGGGGGCGTGGCAGATGTGTGTACATGTACCATAAGTGGGCGGATTTCAAAATTGTTTACACTTGTTCTGTAGGCAGGGACGAGGTCCTATATACCAAATTTCATAATACTAGCTCAAAATTTAAGGCCTAAAAATCGGTGACGTACAGACGGACGGACGGACAGACAGACATGGCTTAATCGACTCAGCTAGTGATTCTGAGTCGATCCATATACTTTGAGGTATATGTAGCTAAATTATTTCTCTATGTTACAAACTAAGTATCAAAACTAATATACCCCTATGGGATAGGGTATAAAAATGTTGCCTTAAATACCAAACGACACTTACGCCCTCACGATGTCAGTTAAGGAGCTATAGATATGACGATTTGATATCAAATGTATATTCTTCGGTCAAAATCGACAAATTTTGTCTTATGTCAATTTGCTTTTCAAGTGATGATATATCGTTCAAAAACACATAAAAATCGATTGTACCTTCGCAAATTGTTGACAATTGTGAACACAGCCGATCCTTTGAATCGTTTGAAAGTCGTAAATACATTTTGCGTTCAAATCTTTGAACCGTTAAGATGTATTTAACTGATCAGAAATGCTCGTTAGATCCCAGGTCCTAGCTTTCTCAGAACCATTCAGGTATGCGCGTGTACTTTTTGGCGATTCCGAGTGACTGAATTGGGATATGCTTTTCTTGACAATGGATACTACTCGGATGAATCTTGAAAAAAATATAATAAGGGTTTTCATGCAACGTTTCTAATTTACAACATGCAAAACATTTTAATTTTCCAACGACGTTTCATGAACGTCCCTAAAAATGAACCACTAAATAATGTGGTAAACCACTGAATTCAATCTCGTTTTTGTAATTTTTTTATAAATAGAAAATTCCCCTTTTGTTTCCTTTCTATTCTCCATAAATTTTTTTTCAATACAGCGCATATGTTTGATGTGTGGAAGTGACTGAATAAATGTCAAAATGCGTTTCAAGAGTTTACCACGTTTACCATCTCAGTTTACACAGCCAATTCGTGTGCGAAATTTCCGATATTGTTGTTAAAGATTTCCCATACAAATATTACACGTTTTCAACGTTTACTAAGAATCAAAAAGTATTCAATCTTATTTTATATCTATTTTTGCCTTCAATCTAAATAGAGAATTTCAAGAATCTAGTTCAGCATTTTTACATTTTATGTTGTATTTTATTACGTAAACTCTAATTGACACCAGACATGTATAAAACGTCAGAAACATAAAAATATTTGTTTTCTTCCAAAATTAGATACGAGATTTCGCAAAGAATCTTTTTCTGACAATGTTTGTTTTCAGGGATCAACAATCCACTCACTAAGTCGTAAGTCCAAAAAATTGTATTTTTGAATGGAATATATTAACACTAGAAGTTAATAAATGATTTTTCAACGCTCAAACGCACTTTTAAGAAGAACACAACGAAAAAACAATATCCCTGAGTTAAATTTATGAAAATTCAAAATAATTATTTAAGCTATCAAGCCACATTGGTACCTACTTGTTGTTCATTAACATTTCCTGGGGGAATTGAACTTTGTGTAACCAAGTGCAGTCGAAGAAGTCGATTAAGTAATATAAATGGTTGCTTGAATATTTTGTGTGAGATACAAAATGTATGTCATGACTTTGTGGTAGTTTCTTAGGTATAAAATTCATTCATTTGCTTATCTGTTTTTCTGTCTGTCTAATTATTAATATCTCTTTTACAGTTCCGTCGCAGTGTCGCAGATATAATTGAACCTGAACACGATGATTACTACCTCCTACGATGGCTTCGGGGTAGGTTTTTAAGTCGATTTTTTGCAATTAATTATAGATTAGGTCCTTTGCTTTCATATCCGTCACAGTTTGATTTGAAAACGTAAATTATAGATGCGAAAAAAGTTAATGGACAACGTAAAACCATTTGTCAAATTACTGAGCTGCCAAATCACTATGTTTTTAATCATTTTTTAGATTTCCTATTGCAAATGTAATATTTGTAAGATGTTCATGTTTCTTTTCCGAAAAGGCTTAGATCAGGTAAATTATTAAATCTTGCAAGCTCTTTTGAAACAGGAAGTTTTGCAATCAATCAGACTTATTCTTCTATAAGGCACAAAAATGTAATTTCCACAAGCAATTATTTCTATAGGCCTTATATAGTAACGGGTGATTTTTTAGCTGGTTTGGTTTTGGCAACACTGGTTTTGACAGCTGACGTGTGTTTAGTACCTTGTGTCACTGTCAAACAGCTTCAGTTTGGTTTGCAATTTAACCATGGATCGTCTTACAAATGAACAACGCTTGCAAATTATTGAATTTTACTATCAAAATTCGTGCTCGGTTCGAAATGTTTATCGCGCGCTGCTTCCATTTTATGATCGGCATTCTCGACCTTCTGAGCAGTCTATTCGGAAGATTGTGACCAAATTTCGCACCAAATTTACTTTGTTGGACATTAAACCACCAACACGTTTACGTACTGTGCGTAGTGAAGAAAATATTGCGGCCGTATCAGCTAGTGTGACAGAAGACCGCGAAATGTCGATTCGGCGCCGTTCCCAGCAGCCGAATTTTTGGTGAATGGGCTCTTGGAAAGCTGGCCGAGGATCCGCTTTTTTATCGAAAAATTGTGTTCAGCGATGAGGCTCATTTTTGGTTGAATGGGTACGTAAATAAGCAAAATTGCCGCATTTGGAGTGAAGATCAGCCAGAAGCATTGCAACAGCTACCAATGCATCCCGAAAAAGCCACTGTTTGGTGCGGTTTATGGGCCGGCGGCATTATTGGGCCATATTTCTTCAAAGATGATGCGAATCGCAGCGTTACTGTCAATGGTGAACGCTACCGAGCGATGATAACAAACTTTTTTTTGCCCGAAATGGAAGTTCTTGACTTGCATGATATGTGGTTTCAACAAGACGGTGCCACATGCCACACAGCACGCGAAACAATGGCGCAATTGCGAGGCGAGTTTGGTGAACAGTTAATTTCACGTTTCGGGCCGGTCAATTGGCCGCCTAGATCGTGCGATTTGACACCATTATATTATTTTTTGTGGGGGTATGTCAAGGCTAATGTCTATAGGGACAAGCCCGCTTCGATTGACGCACTGGAAGTCAACATCCATGCATTCATTCGTGAGATACCGGCCGATATGTGTGAAAGAGTATGCCAAAATTGGACTCAGCGGATGGGCTACCTGAGACGCAGCCACGGTCAACATTTGCATGAAATTATCTTTAAACATTAAATTGCAATTTTTTGTGTTTTTTTTTTAAAAAAGTTCTAAACCTCTTAAAAAATCACCCGTTACTAGTGCACGGCGGTTAAGCATTTTGGCAGTCGATTGTTTGGGTAGAAGCTTGTTTAAGACATTATGCATAATAACTTCTGTAAGGTTGTTTTAAGGCTTCCGAAGATGTGTGTACATGTACAATAAGTTAAGATTTTTTTGTAGAACTTCGCACAAGTTAATCCGAAGCATAACACGTATTGAGCTTACGAAAGAAGGCTTAAAAAAGCTAAGGGTCAAAGATGGAAAAAAGGTGAAAAGATCGGGACAAGGTGTAAAGATTTGAAAAAAAGGTGAAAAGATCGGGAACCTACCGTGGAATGAGTCAACACGATTCAACTACTTCGTTGTACTTACTCGTCTTTCATGTTCAAGAGTACAGCCTAGTGGATAGCGCACTACCGTGCGAGAGAACCCGAGTTCTTCGAATCCCAGTAAGATGAAAGTTTTTATATAATTAATTGCATTGAATGTCATACATTCATAATAACGAATTGGGTTTATAAGAGATTGAAATTGGAATTAATAAAAGTAAATATTAATAATAAGAAAATATGAAAATAATAAAAAATAGAAGATTTGCAAATATTCTCGGAATTACTTTTTGCGAAGCCTATAATTTTCTTCTGTATGGCCTTTTATAAGCAAACTAAGATTTTTCTTTAAGGCTTCTTAGAAGTATGTTAAGAAGTCTTATGGAAGTTAATAGCTTCCTAAAAGTGCGCCAAATGTTTTTTCCATAAGACTTCCTACAAGTAATATTGATGGAAGGGAAGTTGCTTCGATAGTGCTTTATCGAAGCGAAATTGTTCGTTGGGCTGCCTAGTATGTCTATCTAATTCTGTATGGATAGAGAGAGGTGGGGGCTGAACTAATCGTCCGCTTCAGATATGATAGTTTAGGCATTGGCTGCAACGGACATGCTTTAAAAGTTTTTTTTTATGGACAATAAGCTCTAACTTCATCGAGTTTTTGCTAATCCATGGATTTGCATGTAACTTTCCGGGTAAATGTGTCGTACGTCCTTACAATGTGATCAAGTGATCTTGGTGGCCAATCAATGCCACCATATTTTTTACGCATTTTTACGCATCCAGAGAATTTTTACAGAAACTACATTGTTTGATTTTCAATAAGGCACGGCACAAAGTCTTGTTGGGACCAGTAAACTACTAGTCCCTTTTAACACATTTGTGGGCAGCCATATTGAGCCGACATCCATCGATATATATATATATTCCCATCGCCTTTCATGAAGAAAAGTGATCCAATAATGGTTTTCGCGCATATAACGCTGGCCACAACACTAACTTTTTACTCTCTATACTTTTAATTAATTTTTGGTTTTGCAAACCGGGAATTAGATCAAGGTTCCAATAGTCACTGGTCCACGACCTTCAAATTCGGATAATGCAACCAAAAACAGGTAAAGCAAGCGAGTGAGAGCGCGTTTACGGCCAACGCTAGTAAGCGACTTCGCCCTAGCCCGAGCTAGTCCGCTCTAGTGCGCTAGTAAAAAAAACGCGGACGTTTTTTTCACGCTATTTCAAGCTAGTAAGCTTGAAAATCAAATAGTTAACGCGAACTCTCTTACTACGTTGACCGTAACCGTGGCCTGAAAGTGTTCTTCGTGCGGTGCTGCCCCAGGAATAGTGGGGGACTCACGACGGAGCAACATAAACGTGCCACAGGCGTTCCACGGGAATACACCGGACGGTGGGCCTTAAGGCCCTAGACAAAGATGTCCTAAACAAAGAAGTATCAGTTTTCTGATAGTTGGATTTCAACTTCCGCAGTCATTTTGTCTAAGTCCCGTTGCAGATGTATTCGAATGACCTCGACCATTGGGGCTAATTTGTACGCAATAAGATCGTCCTAATACGCAATTTCCTGACTAAGACTACCTATCGTATCGCTGGTGTAAAAGCTGAAGAGAATTTGTGAGTTAACTTCTCCATGTTGCAGACCATTTTTAATAAAAAAATCAGATATAGAAGTAACAATGCCACTTTTAACGACAAACTTTCTACCACAAAGCATGTCATAGAGCATATTAAATAGTGGTTTTCTTATGCCAAGTCTGGTCAACTTTAGGTATAGGGGTCATCTAACTATACGGTGTCTAAAGCCTTCTCTAATCAAACACCCGTGTACTGCATTTTGGCTTTATGCCATTGTAAATATATCACAGACAAGTTTGAAGGCAGTGTGAATAGTGTCATGACCCGGGGCTCTCGTATTAACTGATTGTCTTCATTTCAGAGCCCGAAGGTTTTCGAATACCTTGCTCATACTCGGTAGGACACTTATCGGCTGGAGATTCGCCGGATTGGAGTTGTCCTTTCCCTTTTTCGTGATAGGATGAACTGCACCGCCATCTTCCACTGCATAATTCACCGCGTTGTTGAACAACGTTTCCACTGTCTACAGTTTCAGGGGGTAAATGTCGCAGTACAATATTGAATATACCATAGACTCCCGCTGACTTTTTTTTCTGTATTGAATCGGAGTTCATCTGGAGTTAAAACTTTAAGATTAATAGGGGACTAAACCCATTACCTTCGGCGATAATGACGTTTGCCAAGTTTTCGCCATTGAACCGAGTGAAACCGCGGCTCTCAGATCGCCATTGCGTGTGTCATTTCGGAGATAGAAATGATAGAGCAGTTCATTGTTTTACAGGACGCACTTCGGGCGAATACTGTCATTTATTCTATCATTCAATACTTCCTGAAAAACACCCCAAATGGAGTCCACTTTCTCCTGAGGATCTTCAATTATAAAGAAATCGTTAAAACTTAATACACGAAAGCTCATTTTGGTCCTTCCTCCTAAAGATCTTATTAATTTATGGAAACATATTGTTGGAATTTACTTCCCGAATTCTGTTATTCGAAAAAAAAATTAATGGACAACCTAAAGTTCTTCTTGGTGATGTTTTTGATTGACGACTTCAGCGTACTAATCTAGGATCCCGTGTGTTTGCCATTCAGTACCCTGTACAAGAATTTAAGTCTTGTCAGAAGTCCGCCTTTTTGTCTGAAAATATATCGTTACAACAGTTTCGCGGGTGTTGACCTACTATGTCAGTAACTCTCAGTCCTGTGTCTCATTGCTGAACGGCATGACCATGACGACGACCTCCTACTGACTCTTACTTACTTTCTTAAGTGGAGCTACAGTCCGGGATGAACCTGGGCCTCAACCAACATGCCTCTCCAATTAGCCCGGTCCTTAGCTAACTTCCTCCAGTTGCGCACTGCAAGTTGGTTCAGGTCGATTTCTACTTGTGCGCGCCACTTAAGGCGAGGTCTTCATCTACTAAGTCCGACGTCTGGCTGGGAATCGAAGACTCTGCGAGCCGGAGTATTTGTGTCCATTCTTTCTACATGTCCTAGCCATCTTAAACGTCCAATGCGAATTTTTTTGACTAGGGGTATGTCGCTGTACAGCTCGTATAGTTCGTGGTTGAATCTTCGTCTCCATAGCCCGTCAACGCAAACGGGACCGAAGATTTTCCGAAGAATTTTTCTCTCGAATCGACCAAGGATTTCTTCATCCGCTCTTGATACGGTCCATGCTTCAGCGCCGTAGAGCAGGATTGGGATGATCAGGGTCTTATATAGGATCTCCTTAGTAGTTCTAGTGAGGGCTTTACTACTAAATTGCCTTCCTAGCCCGAAGAAACGAGGGCTCAGTGGCGCGATGGTTAGTGCGATGAACTGCCGCGCAGAAGGTCTGGGTTCGATTCCCAGCCGTAGCAACACCTAAATGATTTTTCACTGGCCCTCCTCTCGTGATGAACTGACAAATCATCCGAGTAGTATCAATTGTCAAGAATAGCTTATCTCAAGTTAGCCGTTCGGAGTCGGCATAAAACAGGAGGTCCCGCCATCGTGCAAGAAGTACACACGCACACATGAATGGTTGTGAGAAAGCTAGGCCCTGGGTACTAACGAGCCTGTTGCGCCAAAAATTTGTATTTTATTTAGCCCGAAGAAACAGCGATTGGCAAGAGTAATTCTTCGTTTGATTTCTGACGAGATGTTGTTGTCAGAGTTAATAGCGGAGCCGAGGTAGACAATGTCCCGTACTACCTCAAAGTTATATCTGTCAATGGTGACGTTCTGTCCAATTCGTCGGTATTGTCCTTTCGTGTTGACAGCATATACTTAGTCTTACCCTCATTTACTGCTAAACCCATTTTTGCCGCTTCCTTCTCTATACTATCAAACGTGGCTATGACATCACGTTGAGTCCTACAAATGATGTCATTATCGTCGGCGTATGCTAGATTTTTGGAGAATTGTGCCTCTGGTGTTGGCTCGGGAGTTTTGCACAATCCTCTCAAGAATCAAATTGAAAAAGTCACATGACAGCGCATCGCCTTGCCTAAATCCTTTTTTGGTATCGTATTTATTTAATTTTAAGTTTAACTTTATAAAAATATTCATATTAAAACAATAATTAATATTTAAAAACAAATTGTTTTGTTTATATAGCAAGAAAATGGAACGCCGAGGCTGCAGAGAAAATGTTGCGTACCGTAAGTTTCCAAGTACCTACAACACTAAGAAAATTGATAATAAATATATCTTTCCCTTCCAGAGTTTAAAAACCCGTGCCATGTTGGATGTGGATAACCTTGATAAATGGGACGTCCCCAGAATATTAATCGATTACTTTCCAACAGGACATGTCGGTTATGACAATGAAGGATCTCCAAGTAACATAACCATTCAAGTCCTTTACAAATGCAAATACTAATTTAACACTCTGCTTACAGTAATTGTTTGTCCGTTTTACGGCATGGATATGTCGGGTCTCTTACATTGCATAACTAAATTTGAGTTCCAAAAATATACAATCCTTCTGCTCGACCGATACATGAAAGCTGGCTACGAAAGCAGCAAGAAACATGGTCCTCAGGCTAGACAACTTGTTATTTTGTTTGACGTTGCCAATTTCAATCTTAAACAGTATGCATGCCGTCCTGTTGTAGAGCTACTAATAACCATGGTTAAGCAATACGAAGCGAATTACCCGGAACTTCTTAAAATGTGCTACGTTATCAACGGTGAGTTAGTCAGAGTCTCGAAACTTAAGCCTTACTTTGAATATCAACATTTCACAGCTCCAAAACTGTTTTCGGTTGCCTTTAACTTTGTGAAGAAGTTCCTCGATGAACACACCATGAGCAAGATTAAGATCTTTAAGAACGGTTCGCATAAATGGCAAGCACAGCTGTTCACACACGTGGACCCTGAAACGTTCCCAAAATGTTATGGTGGTAACTTTGTGGATGAGAATGGTGATCCCGATTGTAAGTCAATAGTAAGTACAGAACTTTTAAAAAAAAATAAAAATTTATTCCATTTAATGATCGTTAATTATAGATCTGCTTTGGTGGAAAAATACCAAAGGAACTCTACACCCACCAGAGTGATGATAACAACAACAGCAAAAATTATGTCGAAACCATCGTCAACAAGGGCAAGAAACTGAAACTCGAATTCGACGTTACCGAAGAGTCAAAAAAGCGTATTCTGACATGGGAATTCCGTACAACAGATTACGACATCAAATTCGGTATTTACAGTATTGACAAAAAGACAGGTGTCAAACAATACGAAATCCCTTTGGGTACAGTCTCCTCCAACGAAATGGACGAGATAGGCTTCATCAACTGCCGACCAGGCTCGACCTGTACGTCATCACTTGCGTTCACAGTTTAGATCTGATTTATGTATCTTTTCTTGTAGATTTTGCTGTATTTAATAATTCCAGCAACTACTTGCGAAACAAGAAAATCCGTTATTGTGTTGAACTAGTGGCGGATCTGGAAGACGTTCATGAACTAACAGAATCGTTCCAGGATGCATCTATTGTGGAAAAGAATTGAGTTTAATCAGAAAGTGGTTGAAAGTATTTTTGCTAAGAAATATTCCTACTTAAGTCTGTTTCGTTTATATATGTATTTAAAGCGGGTTTGTATATACAATATTTTTAAATAGTCAAATGGTTTTTTTATAGCTAAAATTAAATGGCGATTTTGTCAAAACAAAATGGATGTCCTAGCCAAAAGATTTGTGACAACGTTATTTTAATGTAATTGTTTGTAATAAAATGAAATAAATTTGAAGAACATTTTAGTTTGAATATTGTTTTTATAAATTGTTACAAAAATGCGAATATCTTCCACCGTGTTTATCAAATAATTGGCAGATATAGAAATGGTCAAAACATACTTACTCACTTAAGTGGCGCTACAGTCCGGGATGAACCTGGGCCTCAACCAACATGCCTCTCCAATTAGCCCGGTCCTTAGCTAACTGCCTCCAGTTGTGCACTCCTAGTTGGTTGAGATCGGTTTTTACTTGTCGTTCCACCTAAGGCGATATCTTTCCCTAGACGTCTTGCTGGGAATCGAAGACTCTGCGAGCCGGAGTATTGGTGTCCATTATTTCTACATGTCCTACCTATCTTAAACTTCAAACAACAGCGCCGTAGAGCAGGACTGGGATGATAAGGGTCTTATAAAGGATCTTATTAGTAGTTCGAGTGAGCGCTTTACTACTAAATTGCCTTCAAAGCCCGAAGAAACTGCGGTTGGCAAGATTAATTCTTCGTTTGATTTCTGACGAGATGTTGTTGTCAGAGTTAATAGCGGAACCAAGGTACACAAAGTCCCGTACTACCTTAAAGATATATCTGTCAATGGTGACGTTCTGTCCAATTTGTCGAAGTTATGTGTCCTTTCGTGTTGACAGCATGTACTTAGTCTTACCCTCTTTTACTGCTAAACCCGTTTTTGCAGCTTTCTTCTCTATACTAGCAAACATGCCTGTGACATCTCGTTGACTCCTACCAATGATGTCAACATCGTCGGCGTATACTAGTAGTTGCACCGATTATTGGAAAATTGTGCCTCCGCTGTGAAGTGTGAAATTTTGAATGGTTGTGGACTTTCCTGGCCTAAAACCACACTGATAAGGGCCGATCAGGTTGTTGGTAAACGGTTTCAGGCGTTCACATATTACGGCAGATAGGATCTTGTAGGCGATGTTGAGGAGACTTATACCTCTGTAGTTGGCGCAGTTCAGATTGCCTCCTTTTTTGTGGATCGGGCAAGCGATGCTGCGGTTCCATTCTTCAGGCATACTTTCATCCGAACAGATTTGGCTTATGAGTTGGTGGATGTTATACTTACCAAGTCATCTTCGTCAGCTTTATAAAGCTCTCGGGAAGGCCGTCAATTCCGGCGGCCTTGTAGGCCTCGTTCTTGGCTGCGAGCATCTGTCGGAATTCCTCATCAAACCAGGGGTTTCTTGCTTTTCTAATGACTTGTTGGCATCGTTGCCATTGTTCTTCGACATTAGATGCTGGTGGTTTGGTGTGAATCGAGAGGTTAATTTATACGCGTTGTGCGAATGCCTTAGCGGTCTCTTGCGCTTGCAGTCTTTCGACATAAATTTTTTTCACAGTATTTCTGGTTTGTTGTGGCGTGGTGTATATACGCATCCTTACCTTGGCTGCAACAAGATAGTGGTTCCAGTCGATGTTAGCCCTCGGAATATTCGGACATCCAAAATACTGCCACCCAAAAAATCTCCGCTGTAAATTTTACAAAATGTGGCAGTCGAATTTACAATACTTTGAAAATTTTTGTGTTTAACAGCAAATGCGTTAATATTCACAATTAATTGTAAGTTTAACAGCGTTTGCTTTCATTTTGGCAATAAAGTTGTTAAAATGATCACAATTTCTTTTTGTAAAAGACAAGAACATAAATCAACAGCAAAAGTTACTAGGTCGAACAAAGAATGACATAATGTTGGTTTGCCTGAAAGTGTTAAACAGTGATTCAATCGAAAATAACCCCCCTATGTGAAATCTGGTCCCTGGTAATAAATTACCTTGGACGTGGACGTTTTTGAAGTTGTGGGCAATTTCCAACTGTCTAAGAGTGTTGTGCCGTTTTTAGTAGGTAAGTTAAAGATTTGATTGTTTATCATTTCACTTGACTGCACTGTATACCAGATTTTTATTTTAACTAGGTCGTGGGCTTACACGCTCAGATCGGAGCACATTTCTAAAATATTCCCAGACAGCGAACTTGGGGTGCAATCGGAGTTTGAAGATGAAATATTAAAGTGGAAAAAAAGTATGTATATTATTCTGTTTGTATCTTAGCAATTAAATTATTAAATTATTTATTATTTAGTTCACAAAGTGCAGCACATGGTTCAGCAAATTGAGCACTGCATATTGGGTTAAAGACATCTGCAGTTTAGCACAAAGCAGTTTAGCAGCTCTTAAGCATCTAATTCATCAACGAACATAATTTTAAGATATATGTAACATATGTAGTCATTAATGTTTATTATTTAAATAAAAAAAAAGTTAAATTATTTGGTGTGTATATTTTTTATTTTGGAGCAAAGATTTCACGAAAATAAATGTATAAATGAGATCAAAAGCTATAAAAATGACAAAACGGTTGTGGTTTATACACATTGAACTGTAGATTTGACCAAAGAAATAACATTTTGACTGCAAATAGTTTTGTCAAATACAACAAAAATCTGTATTTTTAGCACATAAATGTTGTGTATTTTACGAGTTTTTCTGTATATTTAACAATAAACGCTGTTGTACTCAGATTTCTTTTAGTTGTAAAATATACAACAAATGTTGTAATGCAGAACTCTTTTTTAGAATGAACAACCATGTCTCTGTAAAATCGAAAGCATTGGATGTCGGGTCGATTTTGACTATTAATGCAGTATAACATAACAGCGGTTTTCAACATTTCTACAACATATTTTTTTGGGTGATGGATGCGTGCCTCTTGTCTATCGCAATGTGATCAATTTCGTTGACTGTTAGTTTATCTGGAGACCGCCATGACCCCTTAAGTAAATCGAGGTGAGGAAAGTGCTGGCTATAGTGGCATTTCGTTCCGTAGCGAAGTCAATCAGCTATGCATATTCCGATAGGGCTACAGCTTTTGCACCACCTGTTAAATAGTACGTTCTGACAGGAATCAGTGAGTAAATATTCAAAATAACACACACAATATGTCATGACATACGATCAAATCTGTGACACAAACCCCTCTTTCTACATGAATAACAATACATATAGCAAATGTTACAACCAACGGAAATAGAACATTTAAAATTTAGTACATTTTTTTAACGGAATACAGCAAAAATACTACTTTCCGTTTTTAATTCAAACTCGTCTATGAATTTATCAATTTCAAATTTAACCGAAATGTATAATCATTTTGCCTAATTCATTGGTAAGTTTAGTTTAATGGGAGATTCTGGTAAGGAATTTTCCGTGCAAACACCATTTTGAGCCTGATAATGTTTTTGATATTTATGATAAGCATATAGTCATCTAGGTGTTGTAGAACGAGTTAAGACTCTGATCGGCTTTAACTTGGTAATGCCAAGTTGTTGTAACTCAGACTACACATCAAATGTGCTTATTTTTACCTCCAAATGGTAACCATCGGGTACTGGTCTCATCCAACCGGATTTGACTTGCTTAGCGATAAGTGCGAGTGTTGAGTGTTGTCTATAGATGAGCTGCTTCGACAAATTCGGATAACAGGTTATCTAAGAATCTCAAGGGTTAGTCAGGCGGCCTGGGAAGGCCCGGACAAAAAGAGTGAACACACAACCTACACGACAACACGTTTGGTAACGGATTTGCTATGAATGCCACACTTCGGCAAGAAGTCTTTTGTTTCCAAGACATTAGCGAACGCATTGTTACAATCCACATCAAGATCAAATTATCCAACATAAGCCTTATATATGCGCTCACGCTCCGACGTAGGAACAAGATGATATAACTAAGGATTGCTTCTACGAGTTCCTATGAACGACTACCGAAGTACGATGTAAAAATCGTGCTGAGAGATTTTAGCGCAAAGGTAGGAAGAGAAGACATCTTTACCAGTATTGTCGGAAAACATAGCCTAAACTTCTGGTGACGGCCTTAGGCTAATTGACTTTGCTACGGAACGAAATGCCACAATACCAGCACACGGTTTCCTCGCCTCGATATCCATAAGGGGATATGACACCAGCAAGAAACGAGGCCAACAAGGCTAAGCTGCAGGTGGAAATGAGAGCTGCCATTGAGCTCTATAGGCAAAGAAGAAGGGAAAATTACCGGCTTTTCAACGTCAAAGCCAAGGATACAAGGCTTGAACAGAATCCTGTCCCACCCGAACTAAGTGAAATGAGGATATCAATTTCTAAACTCAATGTAAATAAGGCTGCCGGAAATGAGGGCCTTCCCGCTGAGCTTTATAAAGCCGGCGGAGATGACTTGGTAAGTAACATCCACCAGCTCGTAAGCCAAATCTGGTCGGATGAAAGTATGCCTGAAGAATGGAACCTCAGCATCGTTTGCCCGATCCACAAACAAGGAGACCCTATGAACTGCGCCAACTACAGAGGCATAAGTCTCCTCAACATCGCCTACAAGGCCCTATCTGCCGTAATATGAGAACGCTTGAAACCGTTTACCAACATCCTGATCGGAGCTTATCAGTGTTGTTTTAGCCCAGGAAAGTCTACAACCGATTAAATTTTCACACTTTCACAGATCCTGGAAAAAACCCAAGAAGTCCAAATCCAATACCCACCACCTATTTATCGATTTCAAAGCCGCATGACTATGGAGAATTCTCGCTGCACCATCAGGGTCGGAAACGACTTCACCGACACATTCGATACCAAAAAAGGATTTAGGCAAGGCGATGCGCTGTCATGTGACTTTTTCAATTTGATTCTTGAGAGGATTGTGCAAAACTCCCGAGCCAACACCAGAGGCACAATTTTTGCAAAAATCGCTGCAACTACTAGCATACGCCGACGATATTGACATCATTGGTAGGACTCAACGTGATGTCATAGCCACGTTTGCTAGTATAGAGAAGGAAGCGGCAAAAATGGGTTTAGCAATAAATGAGTGTAAGACTAGGCATATGCTGTCAACACGAAAGTACACACACACAACGTCACCATTGACAGATATAACTTTGAGGTAGTACGGGACTTTGTCTACCTCGGGTCCGCTATTAACTCTGACAACAACATCTCGTCAGAAATCAAACGAAGAATTACTATTGCCAATCGCTGTTTCTTCGGGCTAAGAAGGCAGTTTAGTAGTAAAGCCCTCACTCGAACTACTAAGGAGATCCTATATAAGACCCTGATCTTCCCAGTCCTGCTCTACGGCGCTGAAGCATGGACCGTATCAAAAGCGGATGAAGAAATCCTTGGTCGATTCGAGAGAAAAATTCTTTGGAAAATCTTCGGTCCCGTTTGCGTTGACGGGCTATGGAGACGAAGATTCAACCACGAACTATACGAGCTGTACAGCGACATACCCCTAGTCAAAAAAAACTCCGCATTGGACGTTTAAGATGGCTAGGACATGTAGAAAGAATGGACACCAATACTCCGGCTCGCAGAGTCTTCGATTCCCAACCAGATGTCGGACGCAGTAGAGGAAGACCTCGCCTTAAGTGGCGCGCACAAGTAGAAACCGGCCTCAATCAACTTGGAGTGCGCAACTGGAGGCAGTTAGCTAAGGACCGGGCTAATTGGAGAGGCATGTTGGTTGAGGCCCAGGTTCATCCCGGACTGTAGCGCCACTTAAGTAAGTAAGTAAGTTACTGTCTGATTTATCAGATGAGTCCTAGCATCCTTGATCATAAAAAGTTTTTACTAATTTACAGAAAATAAAAGTACATATAGCTCTTACTCATGCAGTGTGTGTGTGGCCTATAGACGAGGAGAGGGGACAACGCATACGCTGAAACTGTAAAGGGAAATCAATTTGTCCGCATCTGGAATGAGTTGGATCTGTGTTTTTATTGTTTATTTTGTTTGAGGTTACGTGGAATTTCCAATCTCTAAACTCATTCGAATCATTAACGGAATTATAACGATTTTTGAACTGCTTAATTGTTTGCTTTATGTTTGCTAATTTCATAATAGAACTCCAACGGGTAATAAACCACAAAATGGAAAAATATACAAATCAACGAGTTTAATCTGTTTGAATAAGTCAATCAAAACAATCAATAAATGCTATGAACAAAAGGCACAAGTCTGAAAGCAGAAAACCATGTGGTGTTCAAAGTTAAACTGTTCCCGGAACAAGTTGCTGTTTTTAATTTATGCGTCTAGTGTAAATAAAAACAAATTCCTTACTAAATTTCCTGTTTTATATAAAAAAAAATAAAACAAACAATATTGCTTCTGGGTGGATTTCCCCGTGTATAATATATATAATTTTCGGGGGTAATCGCAATTTGTATGGTTTGCTGTAAATAAATAAACGGGTATATTCAAAATTGCCCGTTTGCTTAGATTTTAAAAATTAAAATTATCCGTGGATAATACAGGCTAAGTGACACTACGGTTGTTACATTTACTAAGTGAGGACACACACAGATTGCAGTGCATGAATGGTTTGTGCAAAAACTGCAGTAAGACTAAACAGTTTGCTGAGGAAACGGTTTGGTGATTGTCTTGACTAGTAGCAGGTTGTTGGCACTGCTAACTTGTAACTTTATCAAGTTTTCATATTTGGTGCACTGTACTCGGTTAGACGTTATGGATCTTGGTTTCTAGTCGTTATCCCATAGGGGTTTATTAGTTTCCCAAATAAAAACATATGAGAAGGCTACAATCCACCGTGCGGATCGTTGAATACCCTATCCCATCCTATCTGTAAAACTAAAATCCCCAAAAAGTGGACATGGCTAAAAACACGATGTGGATAAAATAAAGAAAATGGAATGGTGACAACAAATTCTTCAGACTGCTTATAAAAAACTTTTACGGTTCTACAAAAGACAAGGTTTTCTCCTGCATATGTTATGGGGTAGGGTATAAAAATGGTTTTTATATAAAAACGCCCCCAAAAAGTGGGCATGGGTTAAAATGGTCTATTGACGAAATGTTCATATTTATATTACTAATGATTCTGCATCAAAATTTTTTTAGAAAATTTTAAAATTTGACCGAAAAACGTTTTTTATTAAAAACGCCCCCAAAAAGTGGGCGTGGCAAAAAACTTTATATGAACGAAATACAGATATTCAGATTGTCTAAATATGTTGTTCAGAAAGTTTTTCAAAATTCCTTATGGTTTGGCCAAAAAATACGTTTTTCTAAAAAGGGGGCGTGGCAGTGGGCGGATTCCAAATTTTTTTACACTTCTTCTGCTGGGAGCAACAAAGAGCACGTGTACCAAATTTCATCCTTCTAGCTCAAAATTTAAGGCCCAAAAACTGGTGACGTACGGACGGACGGACGGACGGACGGACAGACATGGCTTAATCGACTCAGCTATCGATTCTGAGTCGATCCATATACTTTGAGGTATATGTAGCTAAATTATTTCTCTATGTTACAAACTATGTATCAAAACTAATATACCCCTATGGGATAGGGTATAAACAGTTTGGTGTGGTTTATGGGCTGGTGGCATCATCGGTCCATTTTGCTTCAAAGACGACCTTGGAAGAAACGTGACCGTCAACGGCGAACGATATCGAGCCATGATACGCGACTTTTTTTTTGTCCCAGTTGGCTGATTTTAACTTGGTTGACATGTGGTTTCATCAAGATGGAGCCATATGCCACACAGCTCGTGAAACATGGGAAACGTTGAAGGATGAATTTGGTGATCAGCTTATCTCTCGAAATTGCCCTGTGAGTTGGCCGCCAAGATCATGCTATTTAACGCCTCTTGATAATTTCTTGTGGGGTTATTTAAAGTCGTTAGTCTATGTAGACAAGCCGAACACGATTGAAGCCTTACAGGATAAAACACGCGTAATTCGTGGAAAAGAGGCCGAAATACTCGGAAAAGTGACGCAAAATTGGACCTTCCGAATAGACGGAGAACGGAGCCGCAGACAACATTTACATGAAGTTGTCTTTACAACGTAATTGGTAAAGGCCTACATATTTATCGATTACAATAAAAATTTTGAATATTTGATGCAAATTTGAGTGTTTTATTCGATATAAAAAAAACTACGCTTAAAAAATCACCCGTTACTATCATATGCCGAAGATATTGACATCATCGGTAGGACTCAACGTAATGTCATAGCCATGTTTGCTAGTATAGAGAAGGAGGCGGCAAAAATGGGTTTAGTAGTAAATATAACAGCAACACGAAAGGATACACAACATCGACGAATTGGACAGAACTCAACCATTGACAGATTTAACTTTAGCTAGTACGGGACTTTGTCTACCTCGGCTTGGATATTAACTGTGACAATAACATCCCGTCAGAAATTAAACGAAGAATTAGTCCTGCCAACCGCTGTTTCTTCGGGCTAATAAGTAAAGCCCTCACTCGAACTACAAAGGAGATCCTATATTTTATCATCCCATTTCTGCTCTACGGTGCTGAAGCATGGACCGTGTCAAAAGTGGATGAAGAAATCCTTGCCTGTTTTAAGAGAAAAATTCTTCGAAAAATCTTCGTTCCCGTTTATGTTACGGGCTATGAAGACGAAGATTCAAACAAAAACTATACAGCGACATGCCCCTAGTCAAAAAAAAACTCCGCATTGGACGATTAAGATGGCTAGCACATGTAGAACGAATGGACACCAATACTCCGGCTCGCAGAGTCTTTGATTCCCTGCTAGACGTCTGACGGAGTAGAGGAAGTTCGCCTTAATTGGTGCTGAACCAACCTCAAGCAACATGAAGTGCGCAACTGGAGGCAGCTAGCTAAGGACTGGGCAAATTGGATAGGCATGTTGGTTAAGGCCTATCGACTTTCCGGGCTGTAGTGCCAATTAGGGTGTAGTGGCTGCACGCGATGCGCGTGCACACTTAGACCATAAAGGTCCGTTGTGGTTAAGTTGTGGTGCTACTTTAGTAATTAAGTAAAAGTCGCTTAGCCTGCACTTGCGTACATAGATCGGCAAACGGACAGAAATACCCGACCCACTTTTTTAGGTTTCTCCATCATCGTATTGTTTGATTGAAATCTCGAGTTAGGAGCATGTAAAATGTAGATGCCCTTAGTAACTCAACACTTTGCATTGTTCGAGATACATCGAACTTACCCATCCGTTGTTTAAAAGCCTCCTCAATGTTTTTTCCTTTGAGCACAATGATGTAAACGCCTTTCTTCTTGACGATTTTGCCAACATCCGAGTCTTAGTTTCTCCGACTTGTCATCGTGGGAGTGCTCTTCATTAGCCATGACGAAGTCAGTGAATTGATCCACGCACCGCAACCTTGACAGCTAAAATTGAATTCAATTGATTACTAACAATTCTTTTACGGTGTTAAACATCGTTCTGAGTTGCCAGATACACAATTCATTGAGAAGCTTATTTGTTATCTCCTCAAAAGTATCTCAAAGCTTTTCTGCCTGCCATAAAACAAACGTACCGGCGCGTTAAGCGAAAGTTTACGTACACTCTTGTGCTGCTTTATTGACTTGAACTTGGTTGGAGTTAAATATTCAGTTAGAGAACTGCAGAGGAACAGTCCCATCCCACTCCACTCAGTCGTCGGTCTGTTGTTGTGGTGTTCACGTCGCGTTTGTCTTCAATTCTCTAAGCTAACTTGGTAAACAGGTGGAAAAAAATCTCGATTCCCAACTATTGTGTGTCCAAATTGGTTATCAATCGAAGGTGTGTTTAGCTTTTTTGGAAGAAAGTCGTATCTTATGCGTGAATGTAAATTGTAGCGAAATCAAAGTCGGTCGTGTTTACCAAAATATTTATACGGAGAAATTTTACCACAAAGACTGTCACATCTGAAGAAGACGAAACTGTCAAAAATGTCCGAAACTACGGCTCCACTTGAACTGCAAGACGACCAGAAATTTGCTTTGATAAAGGTAGGTAGACCACTGCAGACGTTTTTTGTAACCTGTTTATGGCGCGCGATATAATTTCTGTTTATCTTGATTAATTGATTCTGAAGCTCTGTTTGACAAGTTATCAATTAAGAAGATATCAACATGAGTGGGTGCAATGTGTGTGATTGTATTGTCAAAACATTTTCCAATTAATAGCACGAGTAACAGAGTTGCGTGGGCCTCAGATATTTGTTTGCATTGTCCATAGGTTATTACGAGTAAACAAAGGAGTAGGGTGTTACTCTCTATCGCAAAATGACAAATGCAGAGTGATGTGTAATGCTTTCCAGGTAACTGATTTAACTGTTATGCGATGGTGAATGGATTTAAACTAATTAAACGATAAATTACCATATGCAGTGTTGCAACAATTGAATGGATAGTGACTACCGTTTGTGCGCGGCAGATAATTACTTTCAATCGTTGGCCTGGTAATGTGCCAATTGTTTGCATGCGAATTTACTTAATACACATTCAACTTATATAAAATTAAATTCATTTGATTTAAAACTATCGTGCGGTGCCTTGACATTGATGTATAATTAAAGATTTTAGATACCCTGTTTATGGACTGACTATTCAAAAACCCGTTTGGATGGATGAGTGTTTCCATAAGAAATTAAGCACTCACGAATAGCACGAGTTCTCTCGAAGTCTTATTGTTTTTGTTTTTGCATTTATTAATCAGAGACCGGAACAATTTTTATGTACGCAGAATGGCCTTGAATATGTACGTTTCTCGTATCGTTGGGTTACATTATATACAAGGTTTACGTTTCTCTTTTGGAGAATGTCATTCCTCTTCTTGGTACATGATGGGGTTTAACGAGCACGAATGACGTCTTGCATGTTGTTGTTTGGCTTTAAGAATATTCATGGTTACCAATGGTTGGCTGGCTATGAATACTTGAAAAAGTCATTTAATAGTCGTTAACCCCATTTCTAGGTTCTATTAATAAATTATGTCATATGCAGAGATTTCATTATATTTTTGGAAAATCACAAAAAACAATCAGCAGCGATGTGTTTGGGAGATAAGTAAAACAATGTTAAGATTCATTCCAAATCTAATGGACTTTGTCAGCTGTCGAAAGACGTTTTTTTTAATATTTAATCTAGCTTATTGATTCATATTATTCTTTTGTTAAGAAATTTAAACGTGGAATACAGCATTGTTCAACTGTCAATCACACGGACTCCCTTACAGCGCATGATCTTGCTTGATCAGCTTTGGCAACATTCGAGCGATAGATATGCCCGTAAAATATTGGTGCTGAGTTCATTAGTTCTCTGACATCTTGACACACACTATGTTCTTAACTCAAAGAAAATTGGTTCAGAAACGTCAAAACAAACAAATAAGACAACCAATTATTTGGACCATTTCTAGAGAAAATTAGGTCACCTCACTTCGTTATCTCTGACAGCAGAGTGGCTGTGTTACAATATAAATTTATTCATTTCAATATAAACAACTGTCACTCAATCGATATTTACATGCAAACCCAGTAAGGGGTAAATGGAATCTCTTTGTACAAGGTGACAATTTTTTTTATAAACTTTACTTAGGTGAGGCTCTAGGATGACGCTTGCAGATGTGTGTTGACTCTGCTTTTGAATTGTTGTAGACTTCATATTGGTGGAAATACTTCTTTTGGAAGTTCGTTCCAATGTTTGCTCGTTCTTTAATAAAAAGAATTTTGGTATTGCGTTGTTCGTGACAATGTATTTAAGATAAGAGGTGAGCTGAAACTTCGTGTCTTGTCGGTCGTTGAATGGCAACGAGTCTAGGGATGATTTCTCCATGCTCCTCCAAACGTCTGCCGTTAAAATATCTATATCTACATCTGTATCTGTACATAGCATAAAATAAAGTACAAAAACTGAATGCGCTAATCTCGAGAACTGCTGAATGAATTTCGATGTGGTTTTCATTGTTATTATCTACATATGAATGCTAAAGCCTGGGAATGCTATAGCGTACTCAAAACTGCTTTATAACTTACATGATCTGAGCATTCGAGGAGAATCCGTGGTCTAAGTGCCAGAAATCGCATTTTTCTTCATTAAAATTGTACCCGGACGAAGTCGGACTCTGTAATAAAGAGACATATCTCCAAAAGTCTCCGCTGTGCTAATGGTTGCAGCTTTGAAGTAAGGGAATAATAGTCTTTAAGGCGGATTGCACGTATTTGGATAGAGTCAGTCTAGGGAGTTCAGTGTGTGTTTCGGGGCTTAACTCCAAACCTGCGAATAGTATTCAAGACCTGGTCGTACTTGGACTTTATACAGAAGAAGAAGCTCTAAAAAGATAACTTAGATTACATGTTTTAGCCATGATACATGCAACCCTATTATAATGCCCAGCAAATGCATCGAATCTTCTGATTTGACGACTATATTCTCTATTTCGATATGCGGAACTGTGGACTTGTTCTTCCAAGTAAATGTTGTATACTGCATTTTCTTTGAGTTGAATTGAACAATGTTTTCCTTCCCCTATTGTAAAGGGTCCGCCAAATAACTTTTTTTTTTTGAAAATGCTATAAAAAAACTACTAAATATTTTCTCAAATTCCTTTTTTTATTTGATAGTACAATCCTTCCGGTTAATAATGGAAAATAATTTCATTCAAATGGCTGGCTATGCAGTTATTTTTGGCAAAATCGGCATTTTCTCTAAGTCGATCGCAGGCCCACTTAGCGAAGCGAAGACGCATTGGATGGTCAGTTGGCTTCAACTCCTGAACCAATTGGACTTTGTATGGCGTCATACCAAGGTCTTTATGCAAAATTCGTATCAATGATGTATCCAAAATGTTCAATGTTGATGGCGCTTCACGCATACTTTCTGCCACAGCAGCAATATTCTCGGGTGTACGCACTGGCTTTTCACGCTTTGGTTTTTTAATGAGGATGCCAGTTTCTTTCAATTTTTTCACAACATAACGAACATACGGAGCTGACGGTGCTTCTCTTCTTCCAAAATCCGTACTCAATTTTCGCACACATTCTGCAACATAACCATGATTTTCAAAGTAATGTCGCAATATTTCCCAGCGTTGTTCAAGCATATACACAACCATATTCGTTCAGCGGAAGGATAAATCTAATTATCTGTCAAATCAGACATGAGCTAAGTGTTACCATTCACGAAATAAGCAATAGTTGAAAAAAAAAACGTTAGATGGCGGACCCGTTATAATATTTTATAGGTCTTCATTTATAGAGCAGTATTGTTCGCATCTCTGCTAGCAATAGTGTTAATAGGCTTGTCGTTTGAGTTAGACGCTATTAGAGTACTATTATCTGCAAGGCTAAAAATGCGATGATTAACTGTCCTCAAAAGATCATTTTTATGTGAAGCATAAATAGAGTGGTTGAGAGAATTGATTCTTGAGTACCCCAGCGTTTATAGAGAATCTGTCTCAGGAAACACCATCCATCACTACATGCAAAGATCTGTCTGTCTTAAGAAAAGAAAATTTTCCATTGAGCATTCAAATGCTGTCAATTTGGCTAGCACCACCCTGTGTCAAACTCGATCGAAAGCCTTGGAAATATCAAGGGAGCAATTTCTTGACTATCCATGATTTTCTATCACAGATGTTCCTAGATGGGTTACATAACTTAGCAGGTCTTCAGTTGAGCGTTTCTTACGGAACCCATATTGCCGATAACTTACTAACCCGTTTATTTCTTAAAATCGACAATTTCGGTATTTTCCCCATTGCTTTTGAAAGTATGGATATTAAAGTTATGGGTCTGTAGTTTTCAGGCATGCATTTTCTTCCCTTGTTTGGAATCGAATGAATTCGACAAATTTTCTGTAACTTGGGAAAAACCTGTTGATCGTATGACAAAGAAAACAATCTGCAAAGAAAGTGTGCAAGTTCGGGTGCAATTTTGTTTACTTTTTAGCTTTCTCTTACCAAGAAAGGCATTTATATGATGGTACTGCTTTCAAAACATCTATCATCTTTAATATAATTCAAAACTTAAAACCGGGTGTACCAGTGTTTTGTCTAGATATTGATTAAGATCAGGAAGACCTTCCTTAAGACCCTTAAGTTTACGTGTATTCTGCACGATTTGGTATTGTTTGGATCCGACGTCCATTGGATCACCAGGAAGAACGTGCCAATAATCGAATACAAACATTAGGAACATTGGGGTTCCGACAACTTGACTTTCCTCTAAAACGTGACCACGACGTTTGTGCAAGACACCGTAAATACCACCGGCTACAACTTTTGGGCATTGGATTTCATACAGATAAACTGGTTCCATTTGACATGGATCTGCTGTAAGAGTTGCAGCGTGCAAAATAAGACGCGTTAAATCTGCCCATATGATTGATGATGGCGTTGGTAGTTGGAAATGTTAAGTTGTTTGGCTCAGTGGTTTTGCACTGTATTACGTAATTTCATTTATAACTCAAATAATGCCGGGCCGAAGAAAATGTGGAAAGTTTTCAAAAACCAAATGAAGGAAATGTTATTTGTAAATAATGCTCTTCCTCGTATAAATTTTCGGGAAATATAAGTACCTTGATGATATAAAATAATGTACAGGAGAAGGAAAATATTTCAAATAATTTTTTTTTAGTTATCCAACTCGGTTACTTAGATACCAACTTGAGCTAACTCGAGTTGAGAAAATTTCGGTTTGGCACATCACTAGTAAGGGCGATTTTTTAAGCGTAGTTTTTTTGAAAATCGAATAAAACACTCAAATTTGCATCAAATATGCAAAATTGTTATTGTAATCGATAAATAGGCCTTTGCCATTTACGTTTTAAGGACAACTTCATGTAAATGTTGTCCGCGGCACCGTTTTCCGTATACTCGGAAGGTCCAATTTTGCGTCACTTTTTCGAACATTTCGGCCTGTATTCCACGAATTACGCGTGTTTAATCCTGTAAGGCTTCAATCGTGTTTGGCTTGTCCACATAGACTAACGACTTTACATAACCCCACAAGAAAAAATCAAGAGGCGTTAAATCGCATGATCTTGGCGGGCAACTTACAGGGCCATTTCGAGAGATAAGCCAAATTCATTCTTCAACATTTTCATTGTTTCACGAGCTGTGTGGCATGCGGCGTCTTGATGAAACCACATGTCAACCAAGTTCAATTCATCCAACTGGGGCAAATAAAAAGTAGCGTATTATGACTTGATATCGTTCGCCGTTGACGGTAACGTCGTTTTTTCGGGATGCATCGGTAATTCTTGTATGGCATGTGGCTGTTCATACTCCAGATGCGACAGCCTCATCGCTGGACACAATTTTTTTGATAAAACAGCGAATTTGCACATTTTTCACAGAGCACGAATTTTGATAATAAATTTCAATAATTTGCAGTCGTTGCTCGTTTGTAAGTCTTTCCATCATTAGATGGCAGAGTATACTGAAAACGTTTCACTTTGACAGATGACGTTTGGACGCCATAACCTGTGCTGCCAACCTGAAAAACTTAACTCTTAAAAAATCACCCGTTAGATACCTCTTGCAAGATGGTTCCAAGACGGTTTTATGCCGCCACCAATAGGCTGAGTTCAGATAAACATTTCATGATAATTGATACAACTCGAATGTTTTGTCATATCATTTTGAGTAAAGGATCAGTGTTAAATGGTAAGCTACGATTTATAATTGAACCGAGACATACAAAGTAACAGTTAATCTAACAACAGAGTGCTCATTAATATTTAGCACTGCGGTGGTATTTCAAGCTTGTCTGTACACTGGCTAACAAATTTGTGGGCCATTTTGTCAAATACAAACTGTCGACTCCAACAAGCGCAGATACAAAGAAATACCAACACGCTCCATTAATTTTCAATCAAAATACCGATTATTCTAATTTTTTTGGAAGTACATACAATAAAGCGGATAGTGCACGACAATAAAATGTAAATTGATTAATTACCGATTGAGTGTAACAGTATGCTAACTGATAATTCCCGTTTTTCGCTTTCAAAAATATTTCGCGAAATGTTTATCAACAAGTGCGTTTTGTTTTTATATATTTAACACCACACGAGTATTTAACATGTACATGCAAAATTTGATTCAAATCAGTAGCGATACTGTATACTGCTCCAATGAATACAAATTAATCAGGAAATTCGATGATGAAATAATAATGTTGCCAGCAGATGTTCCCCTTCCGACAAATTGGACACGAAACAATGCATTTCTGTAGCACTTCAGTATCAGTATTCATTTGCACAACTGCAAGTGAGTAGCGGTTTGGTTATCATATAATCGCACTTCATGGATATGGATGAAGTTTATCTATAGATAAAATAAATAGTTTATGCTTGAAAGCACCCACAAACGGCACACACGGATAGTTAAATCTGGTAATTGTGAGGTTTATTGTTTTGCAAATCGAACGTATAATTAATGTTTACTATTGCGATTGTTTTCGATAAATTTCGAGTGATTGATAGGTTTTATGAAGCTTTCGTGATTGATGGTGAAATAGTTTTTTTTTTTTTTTTGTAAAAATGAGGACACTCAGTTATTAATTTTAATTAAAGGATATTTTTGAGCAATTTTGAAAGGATGGCTGTTGCTTTAAGGAAAGACTAGCACTACACTCTGAAATGTATCTGGGCCTCAACCAACCAGTCTCTCCAATTATCACGGTCCTTAGCTATAACTGCCTCCAGGTCGGTTTCTACTTGTGCGCGCCACTTAATGTTAGATCTTCATCTACTGCGTCCGACGTCTGGCTGGGAATCGAAGACTCTGTAAGCCGGGCTATTGGTGTCCATTCGCTTTACATATCCTAGCGATCTTAACGTCCAATGCTGAGTTTTTGGCTAGGGTAATAACGCTGTACAGCTCGTATAGCTCTTAGTTGAATCTTCGTCTTCTAAGCCCGCCAACGCAAAAGGGACCGAAGATTTTTCGAAGAATTTTTTTCTCAAAACGAAAGGATTTCTTCATCCGCTTTTGATACGGTCAATGCTTCAGCGCCGTACAGCAGGACTTGGAAGAATAGGCACTTGTATAGGATCTCCTAGGTACTTCGAGTACTTCGATGACTTAGATTGCCTTCTTAGCCCGAAGAAACAGCGGTTGGCAAGAGTTTGTTTAATTTCTGACGAGATGTTGTTGTCAGTGTTAATAGCGGAGCCGAGGTAATCTAAGTCCCTTACTAACTTTGAGGTATATCTGTCAATGTTGACTTTCTGTCGAATTCGTCAATGTTGTGTAAACTTTTGTGTTGACAGTTTATACTTGGTCTTACGCTCATTTCAGCTAAACTTTAGCAGCTTCCTTCTCTATAATAGCAAACGTGGCTATGATACCAAGTTGAGTCCGACGAATGATGTCAATATCGTCAGGGTATGCTAGTAATTGCACCGATTTATGGAAGATTGTGCCTCTGCTGTTGGCTCTGGAGTTTTGCACAATCCGAGCATGAGTTTAAAGAAGTCACATGACAGTTCTCCGCCTTGCCTAGATCCTGTTTTGGTATTGAATGCAGAGGTCGTTTGAATGAAGGCCTAGCCTTTCTGCGTTCCTACCAATTGGACAGTGTCCAGTAATGACACCCATGGGATGTATTGTGTAGCAGGATCTGCCGAAGTGTAAATATACAGCTCCTGAGGGTCGTTTGAATAAAGTCCTAGCCTTTCTGCGTTCCTACCAATTAGACAGTGTCCAGTAATGATACCCAAGGGATGTATGATCTAGCGAGCGAGATCAATCCCTGGAATGTCAATATACCGAGGCACCCGGCACAGGTGAATGTTAAACTGCTCTGACATCTTTTGAAGAGATGAGCGGCAATCTAGGGTTGTCTTTGAATTAGTTGAGACTAATTCCTGGGATTTTATGGCTGCTTGTCTTGGCAGATATTAAATTCTCTTTCAGCTAAGATAAGGCTGCTTTGTTCGTAATGAGTTCTGCCTGAAACACGCTGCAGTAATCAGGAGGACGGAAATACACCATGATGATCTGTTTGGGATTGTGATTCCTGGCCTAAAACCATACACTGATAAGGGCCGAACAGGTTGTTTATAAAAGGTTTCAGGCGATTACATATTACAGCAGATACAAAAAAAAGAAGACCGGGAAAACCATGCTGAGGTTCCATTCTTCAGGCATTCTTTCATCCGACCAGATTTGGCTTATGAGTTGGCGGATGTCACTTACCAAGTCATCTCCGCCGACTTTATAAAGCACACGGTTTCAGGTTAGGTGGTTGTAAGTTATCGCTGTCGTCGCCAATTTTGAATGGTTCGTTCTGCCTTGCAGCGCTAGCGTGAGACTGCTCGTCACGGCCGTTTAACAGTCTGCAGAAGTTGTTCTTCCATATCCTCAGCATCCACTGTGTCTCAAATACGATTTTCCTTGTTCATCTCGACAGGATTCTGTTCGAGCCTTGTATCCTTGGCTTTGACGTTTTACACTTTGGTAATACTTGCGGACATCTTCCCTGGAGTGGAACCTCTCTATATCCTCGACGAGGCGCTTTCCTGCTCTTTTTTTTTTATTTTTGTGAAAAGCCGGTGTTCTTTCCTTGGTGTTCTTCACCTACAGCTTAGCCTTGTAGGGCTCGTTGTTGCGTTTCTGCGAGCATCTCTTCATCAAACCTAGCACATACGTTGTGGCTAATCTAATGGCTTGTTGAGGGATACGCGTTCTGCGAATTCCTGGGCGGTCTCTTGCGATTGCAGTCTTTCAACGTTAAAATTTTTCACATTTTTTCTGATTTGTTGTGGCGTGGTGGATATCCGCATTCTTACAAGATAGTGGTCCGAGTCGATGTTAAAACCTCGGAATGTTCGGACATCCAAAATACTGGAGGCGTGCCTCTTGTATATCGCAATGTGATCAATTTGGTTGCCCTTTCGTTGATCTAAAGACCGCCATGTCCATTTATGGATATCGAGGTGAAGAAAACGTGTGCTAGCTATAGTGGCATTTCGCCTAAGTCCGTTGTCGGACGTGTATCGTGTAGGCTGTGCTTTCTGACACTATTTCTAAAGATGTCTGCTCGTCCTAACTTTGCGTTAAAATCTCCAGCTCGGTTTTAAGATCTTATTTCGGTAGATCCTCATTGTTTTGAGGATCAAGTTTTGTCAAGGAGCTCGTAGAAGCAGTCTATCGCTATTTCATCTTTTTTTCGGAGTTTACTTACTTATCGGGCTCCCGACCCGTGAAGAGTCTCTGCCTGAGGCACTGCAGCCTTCCATCCTCTACGATCCCTGGCTCTCTGCTTCCAGTTGTCTAGACCAAGCGCTCTGGCATCCGCGATGGCTTGGTCTTTGAAAAGTAGGTTCGGTCTTCCTTGCCTTCTCGAACCTGGGGACTGGGATTCGAAGATCCTCTTAGCGGGAGCATTATTGTCCGTTCGCTCGATGTGGCCGAGCCAATGTAGACGACGGTTTTTGGCTTTTTGGACTACATCCACAACTTGGTACAGCTCATAGAGTTCGCGGTTGTATCTTCTCCTCCATTCGCCCTCCTCGTGCACAGGGCAAAAAAGGACCCGCCAGAGCGTGACCGCATAAAGGGCTTATGTTGGGGAAATGGCCTTGATGCAGATTGTTACAATGCGTTCGCTAAATAAGACTTCTAAGCCTGGTAGTTATAACAGATCCACATCCGAATAATCGCTGTTTCTGGTCACTATAAAAAGGTCCGTAGTAGGTCACAGTTTTTTTTTCTCTTTTTATCGCTAGTTGTTCACCTGCGACTCTCCTATATGAACTTTATGGATTTATGTGTAATTCAACTAACAAATGTTGATAGACCATAAAAATAATTTTCTTGCTAGACTGAGCACACTACTTATTCTCACTTTAAAAACGACATCTACACCCTATGAGATGGTATCTTACTTTATTATGCGGTTATTCAGGTTGAACAAGTTCTAAAGGGAGCTATAGTATTTGCTTTTAAGAAAAACAAGCAAATGCCTATAATTAGTCATTTAAATCGTAGAAATCATGTTAGATCACGGTTTTCAATGCTTCGTTGAGTTAGAGATATGTATGTAGGAACACTGTGTCATCGGTTAAACGTAATAGCAAATCCAATTGGAATTTAATAAATTCAAAACGAAATACCTCAGGTTTACCTCTGGTTATGGAGTTTGAAAATATGAGTTCAAATGATTTGACGAGCACTTGCGATATTCCGGAGTTACTAGATTTCGGTTTGTTACAATTTTCGGAGGAAGACCTAACAAACGCGTTAAATAAATTAAAATTAAACAGAAACCCTTGTCCGGACCGTATACCAGAGGTAATTGTTTAAAAAAAAATTTAAAATTGTTTATCGTTTTTTGGCGGTTCGTTAAAAATTATATTTATCCAGACATTATTAACTGGAAAGTTTTTAGAAGAAGAAATATCCTTATATTGCTCCATTATTTAAAAACGGTTAAAGACAAAATGTAGAAAATTATCGACCTATATCGAAGCTTTCTGCAATTCCTAAATTTTTTGAAAGCATTGTTAAAAAAAGGTAATCTCGAATAATCAACATGGTTTTATTCGAGGTAGATCCTACCAATTTAGCTACCAATATAACTTTCTTAACTAATTATGTATTGAACAGCTTTGAGGAACGATTACAAGTTGATATACCCTACACATACTTTACAAAAGCCTTTCATAGAGTGCACCTACTACCCTACTTTTAGCAAAATCAAAATCGTTGCTTAAATGGTTTCATAATTAATTCACAAACAGAGAGCAAATGATTAAAATCGACGGTTATACTTCTCGCAAAATCGATGTAACATCGGGTGTCCCGCAAGGATGACATTTATGCCCATTGTTATACCCTATCCCATAGGGGTATATTAGTTTTGATACATAGTTTGTAACATAGAGAAATAATTTAGCTACATATACCTCAAAGTATATGGATCGACTCAGAATCGATAGCTGAGTCGATTTAGCCATGTCTGTCCGTCCGTCCGTCCGTCCGTCCGTCCGTCCGTCCGTCCGTCCGTCCGTACGTCACCAGTTTTTGGGCCTTAAATTTTGAGCTAGAAAGATGAAATTTGGTACACGTACTCTTTGTTGCTCCCAGCAGAACAAGTGTAAAAATTTTTGAAATCCGCCCACTGCCACGCCCCCTTTTTAGAAAAACGTATTTTTTGGCCAAACCATAAGGAATTTTGAAAAACTTTCTGAACAACATATTTAGACAATCTCAATATCTGTATTTCGTTTATACAAAATTTTTTGCCACGCCCACTTTTTGGGGGCGTTTTTAATTAAAAACGTTTTTCGGTCAAATTTTAAAATTTTCGAAAAAACTTTTGATGCAGAATCATTAGTAATATAAATATGAACATTTCGTCCATAGACCATTTTAACCCACCCCCACTTTTTGGGGGCGTTTTTATATAAAAACCATTTTTATACACTACCCCATAACATATGCAGGAGAAAACCTTGTCTTTTGTAGAACCGTAAAAGTTTTTTGTAAGCAGTCTGAAGAATTTGTTGTCACCATGTCATTTTCCTTATTTTATCCACCCATGTGCACTTTTTGGGGATTTTAGTTTTACAGATAGGATGGGATAGGGTATTCAACGATCCGCACAGCGGATTGTAGCCTTCTCATATGTTTTTTATTTTGTTTTTAAATGACGTTCATGATATTTTTAAATTTTGCAAAATTTTAACTTTTGCGGACGATTTAAAAATATATTCTCGTATAATTAATATAATAGACTTGTGGGAAACCACTTATTTTTCCAACGTCTATTTTCAAACTGCTGTAACACTGCAATAAAATGTATTTTCTCGTGTAAGCGAGTCTAGAAGCGTTTGCAATTTTTAGAACTAGATATCAGCCCAGTATTGTTCGGAGTATAAGAAAGATGACTAGCGAGGAGTTTGAGAAGAAAATCGGGTTGGCTTATGTCGTAACGTCATGGTTTTTTTTTTGCCAGCAAGACCTTGTAATGATCGGATGTTCGTGGCATGGTGACAGCAAGAAAGTGAAAAAACAAGAACGAAATCGACCTAAGTCGATTCGTGCTAGGATCGTTAAGGATCGTTTTTTGTGATTTTAACAAACAAAAATTATTGAACTTGAGGGAACCGGGAGTGAAATAAAGCAGTGCTTGAGCTTGAAACGGGTTGTGTGTGCTCAGCGATGACGTTCGTCGTCGACGCACTACATCAGTACAAAAAAATGAGGTGCTCGACCTTATCTTAGCGATTCCACCACGCCGCGTCCGATAAATCCTGCGCTATATCTAAGGAGTGCGCTAGACGACAAGGCCTATTCCGCGATCGGGGACGCTGCACGCAAGTAGGCTACCTGCACACGTAAGCGAAGGGGAAACAAAACCATATGAGAAGGTTATAATCCGCTGTGCGGATCATTGAATACCCTATCCCATCCCATCCTTAAAATTAATATCCTCAAAATGAAGGCTTTATGGCGATGAAATACAGAAAATGACATTGTCGCAACATATAGCTATTGTTCAGACAGTTTATCAAAACCTTTTGTGGTTCGACAAAAAACAACGCATCCTTGGGATGGGGTATACAAATGGTTTTTGTAAGAAAACATATGAGAAGGCTACAATCCGCTGTGCGGATCGTTTAATACCCTATCCCATCCCATCCTTAAAATTAATATCCCCAAAATGTGGTCTTTATGGTCATAAAGTATAGAAAATTGCGTTGTCACAACATATTGCTCAGAAGGTTTATCAAATTCTTTTAAGGTTCGACGAAAAACAACGTTTTTCTATTGCATATGCCTTTTGTAAGAAAACGCCCCCAACTGGATGTGGGTTAAAATGGTCTATAGATGAAATTTTCATAATAATACTTCCATGATTGTGCATAAAATTTTTTTTTGAAAATTTTAAAATTTGTCCAGAAAAGGTTTTTTTTATAAAAAACGCGTGGCAAAAAAACTTTCTACTGACAAAATATAGATATTACGATTCTCTAAATATGCTGCAAAGACACTTTTTTAAAATTCCTTAAGGACGAGGATTTTAAATACCAAATGTCATTATCCTAGCTCGAAATTTAAGGCCCAAAAATCGGTGACGAACAGACAGACGGACGGACGGACGGACGGACAGACAGACATGGCTAATTCGACTCAGGTAGCGATTCTGAGTCGATCCATATACTTTGAGGTATATGTAGCTAAATTATTTCTCTATGTTACAAACTATGTATCAAAACTAATATACCCCTATGGGATAGGGTATAAAAACTTTGTATAGACGAAATATAGAAATTAAGATTGTCTCAATATGCTGCTGAGACACTTTTGTGAAAATTCTAAAAAGGGGGCGTGGCAGTAGGCGGATTTCAAAAATGTTTACACTTGTTCTGCTTCGTCGTCCAGAAAGTCTATATACCAAATTTCAACACTCTAGCTCAAAATTTAAGGCCCAAAAATCGGTGACACACAGACGGACAGACAGACATGGCTTAATCGACTCAGCTAGCGATTCTGAATCTATCCATATTCTTTGAGGTATATCTGTCAAAATTATTTCTCTATGTTACAAACTTAATGTCAAAACTAATGTACCCCTATGGGATAAGGTATAAACAGGAAAAAGCACGTAACAACGCATCTCTCCACCTGATTATCCACTATGGGGAAAACAAAAGCCAATATAGCGAAACTCGGGCCTCGCTTATTTTCGATTTGGTGGTTTAGTAACGGATTCCGTAGAGGTAGACCTTTGCTACAGTATCTCATACAGGCTGATCTAGAGAGTGGATGATCATGCCTGGGCCACAAAGTGGCTTGCCGGACTGCCTCCCAGTCTTCCCGGACTGGCCTACGGGTCCTGTGTCCTTGGGTCATAAGGGTAGATAGTCTTCGTATGAGGGTTCAACCCCAACGCCTGAATACGGGATGTTTTTTTTTTGTTATCAAGGAACGAGGCGTCAGACAGCACTGGTGATAGTGTCGGTAGAGGGCTGGTTTCATTCTAAGGAGGACAACTGGTCAGCCTGAAACCTTTTGCTTCCCAAGGGCGTTCGGGGTTCGTTACAGACTGTATCAGGTTTCAGTCTGATATAAATAGTTTTTCGGCATGGTGTTATCATAACGCTCTCTCTCAGTTTGATCCAGCTGAAGAAATAACATGTTAGTAGTTATCGGTGGTCTTAAAGGACGCCACTCAATAGACAAAAAAGCCAGCAACGAATACTGCAAAAGCTATCTGGATAAAGAGAAGGAGGAATGCATTCTCCACTTTTACTGATAATTTTTTGGCAACCTAGGTGATCTAATTACATATGTATCTTACAACACTTTACACCACCGTTTGACCTACTTGGTTCAAGTGTTCGTATGTAATATTTTTGATGCAATATTTTCAATATTACTTACAATATTACTAGCATTGTACTCATGTATATGAAACTCAACAACATCATCATCGTTTCGTGAGACGATATATACAATTATAATTGTCCATAATTAAATTCTTTTTATTTTGTGTATGTCTCTCGGTGCAATGAATATTTAAAAAAAAACTTGCTTTCAATGTACTGGAACCTGTTTACTGTAATTGATATCGGTTCTCGATTTGCAATCTTATACTCAACAATCAGGTTGGGAGTACCAGTGATCTGCAGTATCCGGCTACCTTCAAGTTAATTGTGCAAAATTACAGAACTAATTTTATCAGCATTAAAAAACGTTGAAATACTGAATTTAAATTGTTTTATATCTCATTTGTACTTTTATCTAAAATTAATCTCTTACACAGAGGAAATAAAAATTAAATTAAAATGTCTTAAGTGGTTGACAGGTGTTTCACTAATACGTTTCGAAAACGCATGTTACGGAAGCAGAAATAGAATGTTGTTCTATTTTCTTATTTCAATGAACAAAATTTATAATCAGCATTAACTTTGCAAAACACAAAAATCATTTAATCAACTACTGCCCCATAAAATCTAAATAATATCTAATACAGTACATATACATACATGCGATGTTGTATTTAAAATGGAGGAACAATTTGTAGCCGATTCTGAACGCCGAGCTTTAGAAGCCATCATTTATATGTTACACCTGAGTTATCCATTAGATTGTACTTAAATAAAATGTTTATCAATAAAAAATTTAACATTTTGATGGCACCTATCAAAACTCAAAGATCAACGATTACATCCGCGCCCTAATTATTTAGTCACTTACTTATATACTTAAGTGGCGCTACAGTCCGGAATGAGCCTGGGCATCAACTGCCTCCAGTTGCACACTTCAAGTTGGTTGAGGTCGAGTTCTACTTGTGCGTGCCACTTAAGGCGATATCTTCCCCTACAGCGTCCGACTATTGGTGTCCATTCGTTCTACATGTCCTAGCCATCTTAAACTTCCAATGCGGAGTTTTTTTTACCAGGGGTATGTCGCTGTACAGCTCGTATATAGTCCGTGGTTGAATCTTCGTCTCCATAGCCCGTCAATGCAAACGGGACCGAAGATTTTCCGAAGAATTTTTCTCTCGAATCGACCAAGGATTTCTTCAAGCGTTTTCATACGGTCCATGCTTCAGCGCCGAAGAGCAGGACTGGGATGATCAGGGTCTTTTATAGGATCTCCTTAGTAGTTCGAGTGAGGGCTTTACTACTAAATTTCCTTCTTAGCCCGAAGAAACAGCGGTTGGCAAGAGTAATTATTCGTTTAATTTCTGACGAGATGTTGTTGTCAGAGTCAATAGCGGAACCGAGGTAGATAAAGTACCGTACTGCCTCAAAGTTATATCTGTCAATGGTGGCGTTCTGTCCAATTCGTCGATGTTGTGTGTCCTTTCGTGTTGACAGCATAAACATAGTCATACCCTCATTTACTCCTAAACCAATTTTTTGCCGCTTCCTTCTCTATACCAGCAAACGTGGCTATGACATCACGTTGAGTCCTTTCAATGATTTCAATATCGTCGGCGTATGCTAGTAGTTGCACCGATTTTTGGAAAACGGTGCCTCTGGTGTTGGATCGGGAGTTTTGTACAATCCTCTCAAGAATCAAGTCACATGACAGCGCATCGCCTTGCCTAAATCCTTTTTTGGTATCGAATGTGTCGGCTAGGTCGTTTTCGACCATGATGGAGCAGCGAAATTTCTCCATCGTCATCCTACACAGACAGATGAGTTGTGGCGGTATACCAAAACTAGACATGGTACTGTATGCGGCTATGAAATCGTTAAATAGGTGGTGGTGATCTGCCGAAATGTGAAAATTTGATCGGTTGTGGACTTTCCTGGCCTAAATCCACACTGATAACAGCCGATCAGGTTGTTGGTAAACAGTTTCAGGCGTTCTCATATTACGGCAGATAGGATCTTGTAGGCGATGTTGAGGAGACTTAAGGCTCTGTAGTTGGCGCAGTTCAGATGGTCTACTTTTTTGTCAGAAAAGTAGACCATCAGAAAAGCGATGCAAAGCATCAGGCAAACTTTCCTCCGACGAAATTTCATGTGCTGAATGTTACTTACCAATTCATCTCCTCCGGCTTTGTACAGCACGTAGGGAATGCCGTCATTTCCGGCAGCCTGAGGGTGGTTGAGTGTAGTTTACGTCTCCAATAATGAATGGTTCCTTGTGTCTGACAGCGGAAGATTGTTCATCACTGGCGTTTATCAATCTGCCGAAGAGGTTCTTCCGTAACTTCATCATCGTCTGTGTCTCAACTACGATATGTCCTTGTTCATCTCGACAGGATTCTGTTCGAGCCTTGTATCATTGGATTTGACGTTTTACACTTTGGTTAAATTTGCAAACATCGTTCCTCGAGTGGCAACTCTCTATATCCTCGATTGCCCGCTCTCCTTGCTCTTTTTTCTTCTTTCTGTTCTTACCTTCTTTTCTGCCTATAGAACTCAATGGCAGCTCTCGTCTTCACCTGTAGCTTAGCCTTGTAGGCCTGGTTCTTGGCAGCGAGCATCTGTCGGCATTCCTCATCCAACCAGGAGTTTCTAGCTGGTGGCCGCGAGAAACCTAGCACATCAGTTGCGGCTGATCAAATGGCTTATTGGCATCGTTGTCATTGTTCTTCGAAATTCGATGCTGGTGGTGTGTTGTGAGTCGAGAGGTTAAGGGATACGCGTTGCGCGAATGTGATCAATTTGGTTGACCGTTCGTTGATCTGGAGACCGCCGTGTGGATATCGAGGTGAGGAAACCGTGTACTGGATGTAGTGGCATTACGTTCCGTAGCGAAGTCAAGTCTAAACCTAAGTCCATTGCCAGACCTGTTGTCGTGGAGGCTGTGTTTTCATCCGCTTTTTTCATCTCTTTGTCCGGCCCATCCCTTTGTATTTCCTGGATGGTAGTAATGTCTGGTTTGTAGCAGCTTAGGGCTTCCGCTAGTTGTTAGCCTGCACCTCTCCTGCTTAATGTTCTCTAATTCCAGGTGCAGATACGAACGTTGTTGTCCTTTTTTCGTGTAACAGAATCATCAACAATAATATCAGTCCTTTCCGATGCTATTGCCTCCTGCGTAACAATGTTTTTAATTTCATGGGTGGTAGTTAACCCAACGAACAACCCCCAACCGGGAGGGTTCCAATTTATTAGATACCCCTAGGACACGGGGCCATCAGTTTACACTACGGGCCGTTGGCCTTTCGTTTTATCCGCCACCATTTCTGCTCAAGGGCCTGAATTACCCTTGAGATTCCTAAATAACCTGTTGTCTGAATATGACGAAGTAGCTCATCTAGGATCGCCTGGGCCAGCAGGCCGGGTATTCCGTACCATTCTAACCAGGCTGTTTATAGTTTTGCTGTTTTTCGTTTTGTTAACACTCCCGTACTCAAAATATTATAAAAGAGGGAGCTTATAAAAAAGGAAACAAACTACTCGTCCATAAAAATCTGTAAAACAATTTATTGTCGACATTTTTGTTAGTAAGATTCAGTAAACTGTATGTGACAAGTCATTTGTTTTTAAAAAAAAAAACAATAATTTTACTATCTTTTGTCTTTTATTAAGATAATTTCCCCTATTCCAAGGAATTTGAGTATTTTCCAATTTTTACTGCATAAGTACGTGAACACCCCTATTATGTTCTTACGAAACATTTTGAAGATTTTCTTCTGTGGCCGGATACTTGAACACTTACCCAACTATTTATGTTTCAAATCAACAATAATTCTAAAAAAAAAAATGTAGATGTACCTAAAGGTCAATGCAGATTATTGAACATTGCAGTTTTAATCATATAGTAATCGGTTCGATTAGTGTATTTTTAATCCATGATAAGATTTCATTTCACGTAAACAAATTTGTTTACTGCAACCGTAGGCGATAAATCTATAACTTGGGAAAGTAGATAATCTATTAGATATAGTCAATTGTTTTATTCATTTTCGAAGTGTTTGAATGCACTTAAATATCAGCTGAGCGTTTCTATTTGTTAGTTATCACATTTTTGTTTGTTTGATAGTCGAGAAATAACTTTTTTGGAATGTGCTGATTTGATTAAACATTTTTGAATGAATTTGCAGCCAGAATCTTGAATGCTTATATAACTAATAATATAGATCGTTTCTGGCAAAATAAAGTTAACTATTTTAATGCTCAATCTCTCATTTTACAATCCTTGTTTCTACATTCTTGTTTTATAAACCCTAAACAACCTATCCATAATTCGTACCTTAAATACTAACGGGTGATTTTTTATGCGTAGTTTTTTTTAAATCGAATAAAACACACAAATTTGCATCAAATATTCCAAATTTTTATTGTTATCGATAAAAAGCCCTTTGCCATTTACGTTTTAAAGACAAAAAAAATACAAATTTTTGGCGCAACAGGCTCGTTAGTACCCAGGGCCTGCCTAGCTTTCTCACAACCATTCATGTGTGCGTGTGTTACTTCTTGCACGATGGCGGGACCTCCTATTTTATGCCAACTCGAACGGCTAAGTTGAGATAAGCTATTCTTTTGAATTGATACTACTCGGATGATTTGTCAGATCATCACGAGAGGAGGGCCAGTGAAAAATCATTTAGGTGTTGCTACGGCTGGGAATCGAACCCAGACCTCCTGCGCGACAGTTCATCGCACTAACCATCGCGCCACTGAGCCCTTAATACATTAAAATTAGTTATTGTAATGTAAAGTAATAAATATCTTCTGTATTGAAATCTTAATATGGAACTACGTCACAATGATCATTTTAAAAATTTCAATTTAGCTACGGCGATAAGGTTTTTCATACTAAAATGTATCTTACGCTCATTTTGGTACTAAATTTGCAAATAGAATCGAATTTTACTGAATTTCATATTCAAATTCAAATTTCGTAATGTGCTAAACGAGCAAACTCAGCTGGAGGAGTTCGACCAAGTGCGTTTTTTCGACTATCGGAGGACAAACTGGCCTCGTTTGAGCGAAATTAATCCACCGACATAAAGAAATTTAACAAACGATGAAAATGACCAACAAGGTCAATGGATATAACTATCACTAGGATAGAATTGTCTGACGACCAGACGAAGAAGTATCGAACACCAACAATCGATCCACTTCACAGACATGTGTCCGAATTGGCCAGACGATAGAAAACAGACAGACACTCTCAACTGTTGCTCGAACGTCGAGTTTTTCACGATGGAAGATCCGCGAATTCGATAGGCGCTTTTTTCGAAACCGTGTTTAAGGTGAACAATCCTGTTCGCCCTAATCGCGATATTGAGGAAAGAGCCTTTCTGAATCACTTTTGTAGTAATTCAGTAGACAAGTTGCTGCGAAAACCATACTGCCGGTCATTGAAAAGTTTTCGTGTTTCGAGATATCTCATAAGCTAACGATTTATCAGAGTTTCCATGAACTTGGAAAGAAGGGACGTAAGTGAAATTGGTCGGTAGTTGGTGAGAGAAGAAGATTCGCCTTTTTTTTGGTACAGGCTGGACAAATGCAGTTTTGGATCTACTCGGAAAGGGTCCTGATGAGTAGGATATATAGAAAAACTTACGCAGTGATTTTACTGGTGTAGAAGAACACCTCTTTCGAATAATGGGGAATATACCATCTGCACCAGCGGATTTGTGTTTGTCAATATCAAATTAAACTCTTGCAAGAGTACGAAAGTGAATTTGTCCCATCGAATGATCTACGTTCTCAAGTAGAGGATGAGACTGGGCACAATCTGGCAATGTAGAACTGGCTGCGAAATGCACAGCAAGCAGATTGGCTTTGTCTGAAGAGCTGACAGCTACAGCTGGAATGTCTTTGTGAATGAACGTAGAACTGATGATGAGGCCGATTTTTTTATATCTTTAACGAGTGGCCAAAAGTTTTTACTAGCTCTGGGAGGTTGTAGAATTTCTTTTGCCTCAGACTTATGCAAGTGGGTTTTTTTCTTTTCCAAGTTCCGCTTCTTTTTGTTGTCCCTACCAATCTTATATTTAATATAAATTGCCATAAAAAAAGCTAAGTGTTTCAAAACAATTAATTCAATTGAGTTCACCACAAATTAAGTTATTTTCATCCATTTTTAACAATGTACAATTATTCTAATTTCCTTTTTTTTTATTTGTTTACAATACTAATCTCACTGCAAACTCAGCTGTCAAACGTAATGCTCAAAATTATAGCGATTTCGATCGGGATTTTCAGATTTGCTCTCAGATTTCAGACTATACCCATCCCAATCGAACATAAAAGAGGTTGATCTGGTTTTGTTATTATCTATCTTTCTATCTATCTTTCCGCCGCAGTTATAGCTATCATTGAAAATCATCATTTGAAATTTTCTTATACTCATTGCGGCTTTTTTATTAATTCAACCATTGGCGAGGTGGTGTCAAAACAAAGCTTTTGAATTTTAGAACATGATTATCCAAAAATATTTTAATTTCTAATTATAGTTTTCGCAGAAAATCACTTTTTAGTTTTCAACAAAAATAAATCTTGATCTTTGATATAATTGACAGATATCAGATAAAAACAAGGCAGTCTATTAGACCAGGACATCTTGCTTCACGAAAATGTCAAACTTCATTCGTGCTAAAGGCTATTAATAAGAAATTAAATGTGTGAAATACAATGCGAATTGTGTTTTTTTTTATTAATTGTAATAACTGGTGATCAAATTTGCATCAAATATTCAAAATTTTTTTTGTAAACTATAAATAGCCCTTTGCCATTTACGTTTTAAGGACAACTTCATGTAAATGTTGTCCGCAGCTCCGTTTCAAATGGTCCATTCGGAAGGTTCAGTTTTGCGTCAATTTTTCGAGCATTTCTGCCTGTATTCCACGAATTACGCTTGTTATGTTATCCTGTAAGGCTTCAATCGTGTTCGGCTTGTTCACATAGACTACCGACTTTAAATAACCCCACAAGAAAAATTCAAGAGGCGTTAAAACGCATGATCTTGGCGGCCAACTCACAAGGCCATTTCTAGAGATAAGCTGCTCACCAAATTCATCCTTCAACATTTCCATTGTTTCACGAGCTGTGTGGCATGCGGCACCGTCTCGATAACACCGGCTCGATATCGTTCGCCGTTGACGGTAACGTTTCTTCCAAGGTCGTCATTGAAGAAAAATGGACCGATGATGCCACCAGCCCATAAACCACACCAAACTGTCGTTTTTCGGGATGGTAATTCTTGTATGGCATGTGGCTGTTCATCACTCCAGATGGGACAGTTTTGCTTATTTACGTATCCGTTGAGCCATAAATGAGCTTCATCGCTGAACACAATTTCTCGATAAAACAGCGGATTTGCACATTTTTCACAGAGCACGAATTTTGATAATAAATTTCAAAAATTTGCAATAGTTGCTCGTTTGTAAGTCTTTCTATGATGTAATGGCAGAGTATATTGAAAACTTTTCACTTTGACAGATGACGTGACGTTTGGACGCCATTACTAACCAGTGCTGCCCACCTGAAAAACTTAACTCTTAAAAAATCACCCGTTGTATGCAATTAGTTTTTTTTTTTCAACAATATGGGAACGCTTTTCCTATTCGTTGTAATGAACTTTGTATGTATTTTTGGTCGAGTACTCCATAAAAAGTTAATTCGAGCTTTAGGTCTTGAACAATATTTCTTCTGGATTTTTAAAAGCTGGTCTTGCTAGTCACTTTTAGTTTGCTTCTAAAAAATAAATACCCTGGTAAGTACCCAGGGCATAGCTTTTTCTCGCAACCATAATGTGTGCTTTGTACTTCTTGCACGATGAAGGGACCTCCTGTTTTATGCCGTAACAGAAGGGCTGAGCAGAGATATGTTTTTTTTGACAATTGATATCACTCGAGTGATTTGTTCGATCATCGATCATGCTTCTAAAGCTACATTAACGCAATCACTATTTGCCTGCTATTTCCTTATAAGCCTCCAAAAATTCAATACCGTTTATTGCTTTAAAAGTGAAAAGATATAACTTTTGATTCACTGTTAAGAATATCTGTTCCACTTATTGATTCCTCAGATATTTTCCTCCGCTGCCTCAGCTGCGATTTTATATTCGATTGCCTTAGATTTCCCTGCACACTCCCACGAACAGCGGCGATGTTTTTGGCAGGTCTTGCATACGTCGACGTACGGGTGTTGGTTTATCGTTTACTAACACAGTGGACTTGAATTTATCCACCACCCTGCGAATAGGCAAAACGCACGTAAAGTTACCCGAACAGAACACCCATTTCGATAAAACAATGTTATCACTTGCACGTGTTCGTGAACGCTATGTCCATCCATGGTTATTTGGCAAAACAGCCTGAATAAATGACGGCCAATTTGACAGACGTAGCTTCAACAATATGACCGCTATTAACTGTCAAAGTTCGGAAGCCCCTATTGGAAGGCCCTTTAAATGCGAAATGGGAAGGGGGAATTAGTCATGATTGACTTATGTCCTCTTTTTTTGTCGGAGGTTAATGCACACCCTACCGTATAACCATATGATGATGACAAAACCAGTCATTCATTAAAGATAAATCTGTTGAACTAGGTCATTCATTTGAGACTCAACTTTGGCTTATTTTATTGCTTGTGTTGACAATTTATGTATTTTGTATGCCTCACAATTTAAGAGTCGCCGATAGATAGCAAATTTCTAGGTCGGCTTGACTAAGCCTGATAAAACTTTTACTTATATTTACTTTGTACCTCTTAAGAGCTGAATTTGATCATGTCTTCCCTCAAATATTATTTTATGCTGGCGAACGTCACATTTAGTATATTAACACCTGCTCAACATGCATACCGACATCCCCGCTTGACTCGATACAATTACCTTAACCCCTTCACGGAGCCTATTACTTATCAAACTTCATGCATAAACTATTAAACTTAGTTCCCATCTAAACATTTATGGTGCCCCCCCTTCGGAGAGTAAAGCCACTACTATATCAGTGTTACGAAACCAGTCGCACATTATACTTCATGTCCGGTCGTCGTCGCCTCAATCTTCGGTCTCACTTTCAAAGTAAAACGTAATAGAAGCAAACGTTAAATGAAATCACATCGAGGCTTTGAGGTCAAAGACATTCCCCTTTTAGTCGAAGCTTTCAGAATAAATTTGCAATTGTTGGTTGGATTCACCTCAGCGCTGCTATGTAAGTGTGCATTCGAGTGGCATTAGTGCCCATACATATGCATGCGAAATTAATCATGGAGTATCTTTATTTACTTGTATTTCCGACAAAACAAATTAACACAATCGCAAAATTATGTATTTCGAATTATACATTTTTATTAGTTGACAGCTGCTCTGCATCAAATGACTGTCATTCATTATATCGGTCTTGTAACACTTTTGACATCTACTGTTGGTGCTGGTTAGTAACAATGATTGTGACATCCGTACTTGTCTTCATGAGTCAATTGCAAACTACTTTCATTTGCGTGCGATAATCCGAGTATTTCTTTTTTCTTTTCAAACAATTTCTTTCTTTTTATACCCTATCCCATAGGGGTATATTAGTTTTGATACATAGTTTGTAACATAGAGAAATAATTTAGCTACATATACCTCAAAGTATATGGATCGACTCAGAATCGATAGCTGAGTCGATTTAGCCATGTCTGTCCGTCCGTCCGTCCGTCCGTCCGTCCGTCCGTCCGTCCGTCCGTCCGTCCGTCCGTACGTCACCAGTTTTTGGGCCTTAAATTTTGAGCTAGAAAGATGAAATTTGGTACACGTACTCTTTGTTGCTCCCAGCAGAACAAGTGTAAAAATTTTTGAAATCCGCCCACTGCCACGCCCCCTTTTTAGAAAAACGTATTTTTTGGCCAAACCATAAGGAATTTTGAAAAACTTTCTGAACAACATATTTAGACAATCTCAATATCTGTATTTCGTTTATACAAAATTTTTTGCCACGCCCACTTTTTGGGGGCGTTTTTAATTAAAAACGTTTTTCGGTCAAATTTTAAAATTTTCGAAAAAACTTTTGATGCAGAATCATTAGTAATATAAATATGAACATTTCGTCCATAGACCATTTTAACCCACCCCCACTTTTTGGGGGCGTTTTTATATAAAAACCATTTTTATACACTACCCCATAACATATGCAGGAGAAAACCTTGTCTTTTGTAGAACCGTAAAAGTTTTTTGTAAGCAGTCTGAAGAATTTGTTGTCACCATGTCATTTTCCTTATTTTATCCACCCATGTGCACTTTTTGGGGATTTTAGTTTTACAGATAGGATGGGATAGGGTATTCAACGATCCGCACAGCGGATTGTAGCCTTCTCATATGTTTTTTTAATTATTAGAGAGCTCTCTGCTTAGGTGTTGCAAATAATCACATTGGTGCTTGAGAGTAATGCGCTGTTTCATTATGAAATCGGTTCACGCTTGAATTCAATAAACATGCGAGCAACTTCTTTGTAGTTGGTTTTGGTTTATTTATTTTCAACTTGGTTTCTTTTTGGGATGGTTAACTATTACCTAACGGATAATTAAATGAAAGCAAGTGGAGGAGGTAATCCTCTTTTCGGCTTCTGAAAATCATTAGGCGTAAAGCATGCTGATGAAGCTAATGAACTGATCAAGTAATTTCCGAGCCTAAATAAACAGTTTTTATGTATAGTTAAAACAAAGTGGAATGGTTTTTTTGAATCATTGGTATGAGTTTTGAATGTTACAACTTAACACACTGTGACATAAGTTAAAAATCAAACATGGGGTGTCAAAAGTTAATAATCCATTTCGTTCTTTAAGTGGCTTCCAAAAAATTCTTTATGAAATTTTGCTACAAATTAAGTGGTCTAAGATAACCTCTCCGATCTTTTGTGATCTGTGGTTACGTTTTATAAGCAAGTTTATAATTTAACGAGCAATGCAAACGAACAATTTTATAAGCTACCTATGACATATTTGTGAGACATTTGCTTGAGGTAGGATAGTAAAAAAACGTGAGGTCATTAGTAGCAGGAAGTAAACACTGAGTGACTATTTGATTGTATATTTCTAGACTCTGATGGACGGTTTCACAGTGGTAGTTTAAACTCATGTTTTATGTCGGTATGCAAATATTGAATAACTTTGACATTTATCAACAGATGAACATGTTTTTGAAACGTCAATTCTTGTGTGCGTGTGTACTTCTTGCACGATGGCGGGACCACCTGTTTTAAGCGGAATCCGAACGGCTAATCTCAACTTAGCCGTTCGGATTCCGCATAAAACAGGAGTTCTGTTCTGTCTGTTCTTGACAATTGTTACTACTCGGATGATTTTTCAGATCATCACGAGAGGAGGGCCAGTGAAAAATCATTTTCGTGTTGCTACGGTTGGGACTTGAACCCAGACAGTGATTGCAAAATTATTAGTGACGAGAAGAATAGGGGTGTTCATGCAACTTCGTAAGTTTACAACCCTTTGGCTACTTGCGATTTGTGGATTTGGCGGATAAAATATCACCACATCGATTCAGAAGTTTACTATGTACGCTTACCATATCGGCTAACAAAAACCGTGTGTTAAATTTCCGATATTGTTACAAAATTTTGACAATTCTTTTACCATGTCGTTAGTTTACCACGTTTATAACTTTTACGACGACTTTCCGACGTTGCAAGAGAAAAACGTATCCTTTGGAGAACAAATAATTCCAATTATTGGGACGATGTTAAAGTTTTTTTTCCAGATATTTCGAATCTCGACATTTATTCACAAATGACTTTCAGGAAAAATTACAGAAAATTTCGTATAGTCGAATTGTCACAGACCAAAATGGTCATTTGAAATACAACAAACAAATACGTGGCTACTTTCTGACGTTGTTGACAGTTTTCGAACTTAACATTTAAAATTTAATGGCGCAAATTTATAGTCGGTTAAAGTACACTTTAAAATTATTTAAACGCGTACTAACGCGTTTTGGTAATTATAATCGTCAAAAAGTGTACTTTAGCGTTGTCACTCTGCTTTAAAGTTAAAGCGACCGAAACCTCACTTTAAATATTTAATAAAGAGTAAGCGTTATGTCACTTTTCAGGTGAGTTTGATTTAGAGGCCTTAGAGGAATGTCCATTAGCATACACTAATTAGCGCCACGTTAAAAAAGTGTCTATTATTGAAAATATGTTAAAGCAAGCTTTTAATTTAAAGTACCTCATAACTAGTGTGGAGTTAAACGCTTAAAAATCGATTGACTATAAATTTGCGCCAATGTATTTTATTGCTCAAAGGTTCACTAACAAATAAAAAAAAACTCACATATCCATCAAAATTCCTGCTTGGATTGTTGGCTGAAAGCGATCGAAATTAACTTGTGCCTTTTTGGACGTTTGTGATGCCTAATTTTCTCCTACAGATTTTGTTCTTTTTTCGAAGTTTGTTTAGAATATGAGGCTGCTATATTATTCGGAATAGGAAAGTAGAGAAAAGTGAAAGTGATTGGACAACATTAACAGCACCAGTTTTGTTACAGGAGTATTTGGCATATCACTGGTTAACAACGTGGCAGCAACAGCAAATTTAGAACAATTCTTAGCGTTGACGTTAAGGTTAATGTAGCTGTTAACGTGGCTGTTCCAATGCGTTTCACTCACAAGTACTAACGAGTTTACTGTTTCTTGCTAATTAAATATTTATATAATGGTTACTTTTTGTATTAAAAAGGAGAATAAATCTGAAATAAGTCCAACAGAGCCAGAAACCACTGTAATGCCCGCATCAAGCGTGTCAAATTCCCTCACGACCAAAAGCTGTGGCAAAAAATTTTACTATATGTCCCAAAGGTAGTAAAAACTTTTGGTCGTTTGTCAAAAACATTAAGAATTCGGCCTCATCTTTCATCCCAACGCTCATTTACAATGACATTTCAGTTGTCACCTCTATAGACAAAGCCAATATGTTTGCTTCCCATTTTGAAGCCAGTTCCACGATACCAGATTGTGCCCAGTCTCCTCCTTGAGAACGTAGAATATTCTCTGGGACCAATCAACTTCCGTACTCGTACAGTCGCAAGAGTATTGTTAGATCTTAACATTCACAAATCGTCTGGTCCAGATGGTATTTCCCCCATTATTCTGAAGAGACGTTCTTTCACGCTGGCAAAACCACTGCGTAAGGTTTGCTATCTGTCCTATTCATCAGGACTCTTCCCGAGTAGATGGAAAACAGCATTTGTCCAGCCCGTCCCTAAAAAAGGCGAATCTTCTTCTACCTTATTTCTAAGGTCATGGTAACGCTGATGAACCATCAGCTTATGAAATATCTTGAATCACGAAAACTTCTAAATGACCGAAAATACGGTTTTTGTTGCAATAGGTCCACTGGTGATTTGATGAATATCTCACCGAAAAGTGGAACCAATCTATTCACTTCGGTGGCGAAATCAAGATCGTTGCGCTTGATATTTCAAAGGCATTTGACAGGGTTTGGCATCAAGTCCTTTTGTCGAAAATGCGTGCATTTATAATCGAAAAACTTCTTCTATGGATTAGACATTATCTTTTGAATCGTTCAATTCAAGTTGTTTTGGATGGTTTCAAGTCTGCAACTCACCAAATAAATGCTGGTGTCCCTCAAGGCTCAGTTTTGTCTCCGACTCTCTTTCTCATTATTATAAATGATCTCCTGTCTGCAACTTCTAATCCAATTCATTCCTTCGCTGATGACAGTACAGCTTCTCAGCTTCTCATATTTGTTTTCAGGTCCTCGTCCCTCACCTTCGAACGTGGACTACAAAATATGTTAAGCTCATTGAATTCCAAAGTTGACAGCATTATCAAATGGGGTAAATCCAACAGCGTGGAATTCAATGCTTCCAAAACACAATGCTGTCTTCTGTCATTAAAGCGAAACCAAAATCTAGAGCCATTATCCACGAATGGCACTTACGTCGAAGAAACCGAAAAGCTTTCCATGCTAGGTATGTGTGTTAGTAACGACTTACGTTGGAACGACAACATATTCGAAGTCGCTAAAAACGCAGCGAAATTTCTAGGTTTCCTAAATCGATGTAAGAAATATTTCACCCCCTCTGATCTGGCCACAATATATAAAGCGTTTATACGCTCAAAACTTGAATTCAACGCCCACGTCTGGTCAGGTGCACCAAAATCAACATTGCACCTACTAGATAGTATTCAAACTCATGCGGAAAAACTTATAGGAGACGTAAGAATAGCGAACTCCTTAGTTTCGCTCGAACACCGTCGGAATATATCCTGCCTTACCTTGTTTCATCACTATTTTAACAAACAATGTTCAAATGAAAAAGCCAGATGCATTCCTCCCATTCAACAATTCAGCCGCAATACTCGTTACGCAATGAATGCAAATCAGTTTAACCTCAAGCCTATCTTCGAACGTACACTGAAATACAGAGATTCGTACATAAACCGAACAACACGAATGTTAAATGCTCTACCAAACTCTGTTTTTTTCTTTCCATTATAACTTCCAGACATTTAAAACCAATGTGCTTATCCCCAATTTCCTTAACGCCCGCACTGTGTTAAAACATATAAAAGGTATTCATAACCCCTTGAGTGCGCGCAAATTATAAAAAAAACATATGAGAAGGCTACAATCCGCTGTGCGGATCGTTGAATACCCTATCCCATCCTATCTGTAAAACTAAAATCCCCAAAAAGTGCACATGGGTGGATAAAATAAGGAAAATGACATGGTGACAACAAATTCTTCAGACTGCTTACAAAAAACTTTTACGGTTCTACAAAAGACAAGGTTTTCTCCTGCATATGTTATGGGGTAGTGTATAAAAATGGTTTTTATATAAAAACGCCCCCAAAAAGTGGGGGTGGGTTAAAATGGTCTATGGACGAAATGTTCATATTTATATTACTAATGATTCTGCATCAAAAGTTTTTTCGAAAATTTTAAAATTTGACCGAAAAACGTTTTTAATTAAAAACGCCCCCAAAAAGTGGGCGTGGCAAAAAATTTTGTATAAACGAAATACAGATATTGAGATTGTCTAAATATGTTGTTCAGAAAGTTTTTCAAAATTCCTTATGGTTTGGCCAAAAAATACGTTTTTCTAAAAAGGGGGCGTGGCAGTGGGCGGATTTCAAAAATTTTTACACTTGTTCTGCTGGGAGCAACAAAGAGTACGTGTACCAAATTTCATCTTTCTAGCTCAAAATTTAAGGCCCAAAAACTGGTGACGTACGGACGGACGGACGGACGGACGGACGGACGGACGGACGGACGGACGGACGGACGGACAGACATGGCTAAATCGACTCAGCTATCGATTCTGAGTCGATCCATATACTTTGAGGTATATGTAGCTAAATTATTTCTCTATGTTACAAACTATGTATCAAAACTAATATACCCCTATGGGATAGGGTATAAACATATGAGAAGGCTACAATCCGCTGTGCGGATCGTTGAATACCCTATCCCATCCTATCTGTAAAACTAAAATCCCCAAAAAGTGCACATGGGTGGATAAAATAAGGAAAATGACATGGTGACAACAAATTCTTCAGACTGCTTACAAAAAACTTTTACGGTTCTACAAAAGACAAGGTTTTCTCCTGCATATGTTATGGGGTAGTGTATAAAAATGGTTTTTATATAAAAACGCCCCCAAAAAGTGGGGGTGGGTTAAAATGGTCTATGGACGAAATGTTCATATTTATATTACTAATGATTCTGCATCAAAAGTTTTTTCGAAAATTTTAAAATTTGACCGAAAAACGTTTTTAATTAAAAACGCCCCCAAAAAGTGGGCGTGGCAAAAAATTTTGTATAAACGAAATACAGATATTGAGATTGTCTAAATATGTTGTTCAGAAAGTTTTTCAAAATTCCTTATGGTTTGGCCAAAAAATACGTTTTTCTAAAAAGGGGGCGTGGCAGTGGGCGGATTTCAAAAATTTTTACACTTGTTCTGCTGGGAGCAACAAAGAGTACGTGTACCAAATTTCATCTTTCTAGCTCAAAATTTAAGGCCCAAAAACTGGTGACGTACGGACGGACGGACGGACGGACGGACGGACGGACGGACGGACAGACATGGCTAAATCGACTCAGCTATCGATTCTGAGTCGATCCATATACTTTGAGGTATATGTAGCTAAATTATTTCTCTATGTTACAAACTATGTATCAAAACTAATATACCCCTATGGGATAGGGTATAAAAATGTTGCCTTAAATGCCAAACGACACTTACGCCCTCACGATGTCAGTTAAGGAGCTATAGATATGACGATTTGATATCAAATGTATATTCTTCGGTCAAAATCGACAAATTTTGTCTTATGTCAATTTGCTTTTCAAGTGATGATATATCGTTCAAAAACACATAAAAATCGATTATACCTCCGCAAATTGTTGACAATTGTGAACACAGCCGATCCTTTGAATCGTTTGAAAGTCGTTAATACAATTTGCGTTCAAATCGTTGAACCGTTAAGATGTGTTTAACTGATCAGAAATGTTCGTTAGATCCCAGGTCCTAGCTTTCTCAGAACCATTCAGGTATGCGCGTGTACTTTTTGGCGATTCCGAGTGACTGAATTGGGATATGCTTTTCTTGACAATGGATACTACTCGGATGATTCTTGAAATAATTATAATAAGGATTTTTCATGCAACGTTGTTAATTTACAACATGCAAATAATTTTAATTTTACAACGACGTTTCATGAACGTCCCTAAAAATGAACCACTAAATAATGTGGTAAACCACTGAATTCTATCTCATTTTTGTAATTTTTTTATAAATAGAAAATTCCCCTTTTGTTTCCTTTCTATTCTCCATAATTTTTTTTTTTTTTTCAATTTCGCGCACATGTTTGATGTGTGGAAGTGACTGAATAAATGTCAAATTGCGTTTCAAGAGTATACCACGTTTACCATCTCAGTTTACACAGCCAATTGGTGTGCGAAATTTCCGATATTGTTGTAAAAGATTTACCATACAAATATTGCACGTTTTCAACGTTTACTAAGAATCAAAAAGTATTCAATCTTATTTTATATCTATTTTTTGCCTTAAATCTAAATAGAGAATTCCAAGAATCTAGTTCAGAATTTTTACATTTTATGTTGTATTTTATTACGTAAGCTCTAATTGACACTAGACATGTATTAAACGTCAAAAACTTAATTTTTTTTTTGTTTTCTTCCAAAGTTAGATACGAGATTTCGCAAAGAATCCCTTTTTTTGGCAATGTTTGTTTGCAGGGTACATATTATCAACCCGTTAAGTCGTTACTCAAAAAATTGAAGTGTTGAATGGAACATATTATCAATAGAAGGTAATAGATGATTTTTTAACGCTCGAAAGCACTTTTAAGAAGCTTGTACAATGAAAAAACAATATCCCTGACTTAAATCAATTTTTTGAAAATTCAAAATAAACATTTAAGCTGACAAGCCACATTGGACCTACTTGTTGTTCATTAACATTTCCTGGGGGTATTGAACTTTGTGTAACCAAGTGCAGTCGAAGAAGTCGATTAAGTAATATAAATGGTTGCTTGAATATTCTGTCTGAGATTCAAAATTTATGTCATGACTTTGTGGTAGTTTTCTTAGGTATAAAATTTATTCATTTGCTTAAGTTTTTCTGTTTGTCTAATTATTCATATATCTCTTTTACAGTTCCGTCGCAGTGTCGCAGATATAATTGAACCTGAACACGATGATTACTACCTCTTACGATGGCTTCGGGGTAGGTTTTTAACTGAAGTTTATATTTCATAAGAATCACTTACTAGGTCGAATTGTTGCATTTAATTATAGATTAGGTCTTTTGCTTTCATATCCGTCACAGTTTGATTTAAAAACGTAAATTATAGATGAAAAAAAAGTTAGGGGGCAACGTAACCATTTGTCAAATTACTGAGTTGCCAAATCAGTATGTTTTTAATCATTTTTTAGATTTCCTATTGCAAATGTAATATTTGTAACATGTTCATGTTTCTTTTCCGACAAGGCTTAGATCAGGTAAATTATTAAATCTTGCAAGTTCTTTTGAAACAGGAAGTTTTGCAATCAATCAGACTTGGGCTGCCTAGTATGTCTATCTAATTCTGTATGGATAGAGAGAGGTGGGGGCTGAACTAATCGTCCGCTTCAGATATGATAGTTTAGGCATTGGCTGCAACGGGCATGCTTTTAAAGTTTTTTTTTTATGGACAATAAGCTCTAATTTCATCGAGTTTTTGCTAATCCATGGATTTGCATGTAACTTTCCGGGTCGTACGTCCTAAAAATGTGATCAAGTGATCTTGGTGGCCAATCAATGACACCATATTTTTTTGACAGTACGCATCCAGGGAATTTTTACAGAAACTACATTGTTTGATTTTCAATAAGGCACGGCACACAGTCATGTTGGGACCAGTAAACTACTAGTCCCTTTTAACACATTTGTGGGCAGCCATATTGAGCCAACATCCGTCGATATATATATATATTCCCATCGACTCTTTCGCCTTTCATGAAGAAAAATTACCCAATAATGGTTTTCGCACATAACGCTGGCCACAACACTAACTTTTTACTCTCTATCCTCTTAAATCATTATTGGGTTTGCAAACCGGGAATTAGATCAAGGTTCCAATAGTCATTGGTCCACGGCCTTCAAATTCGGATAATGCAACCAAAAACAGGTACAGCAAGCGAGTGAGAGCGCGTTTACGGCCAACGCTAATAAGCGACTTCGCCCTAGCCCGAGCTAGTCCAATCTAGTGCGCTAGTAAAAAAACATGGACGATTGTTCACGCTAGTTCAAGCTAGTAAGTTTGAAAATCAAATGAGTTAACGCGAACTCTCTTACGACGTTGACCGTAACCGCGGCCTGAATGTGTTCTTCGTGCGGTGCTGCCCCAGGGATAGTGGGGGACTCACGACGGAGCAACATAAACGTGCCACAGGCGTTCAACGGGAATACACCGGACGGTGGGCCTTAAGGCCCTAGACAAAGATGTCCTAAAAAAGAAGTATCAGATTTCTGATAGTTGAATTCCAACTTCCGCAGTCACACAATATTTCTGGATTTTGTCTAAGTCCCGCTGCAGATGAATTCGAATGACCTCGACCATTGGGGCTAATTTGTACGCGATAAGATCGACCTAATACGCAATTTCCTGACTAAGACTACCTATCGCATCGCTGGCGTAAATGCTGAAGAGAATTGGTGAGTTTACCTCTCCATGTTGCAGACCATTTTTAATAAAAAATTCAGATATAGAAGTTACATTGCCACTTTTTACGACAAACTTTCTACCACAAAGCTATGAAAGTGGTTTTCTTATGCCAAGTCTGGTCAACTTTAGGTAGGGGTCCTCTAACCATACGGTGTCTAAAGCCTTCTCTAATCAAACACTTTTTTGGCTTTGTGCCATTATAAATATATCACAGACAAGTTTGAAGGCAGTGTGAATAGTATCATGACCCGCCTTGAAGCCGAATTGGGGCTCTCGTATTAACTGATTGTCCGCGGACTTCTTTTTCTGTACATAATCGGATAATCGGAGTTGATCTGGAGTTTTACCTTCGAGATTAACAGGAGACTAAGCCCATTTCCATTTCGGCGATGATGGCGTTTGCCAAGTTTTTGACATTGAACTCGCGGTTCTCAGATCGCCATTACGTTATGTCATTTCGGAGATAGCAATAATGGAGCAGTTCATTTTTTTACAAGACGCACTCCGGGCCAATGCTTTCATTCATTCTATCATTCTATACTTCCTGTAAAATATCCCAAACGGAATCCACTTTCTCCTGAGGATCTTGAAATAACGGGTCCGCCATCTAACGTTTTTTTTTCAACAAGTGCTTATTTCGTGAATGGTAACACTTAGCTCATGTCTGATTTGACAGATAATGGTTGTGTATACGCTTGAACAACGCTGGGAAATATTGCGACATTACTTTGAAAATCATGGTAATGTTGCAGAATGTGTGCGAAAATTGCGTACGGATTTTGGAAAAGAGAAGCACCGTGAAAAAAGTGAAATAAACTGGCTTCCTCATCGATAAACCAAAGCGTGAAAAGCCAAAAACAGTGCGTACACCCGAGAATATTGCAGCTGTGGCAGAAAGTGTGAGTGAAGCGCCATCAACATCAATTCCCCGTCGTTCTCAACAATTGAACATTTCGGAGACATCATTGAGACGAATTTTGCATAAAGACCTTGGTATGACGCCATACAAAGTCCAATTGGTTCAGGAGTTGAAGCCAACTGACCATCCAATGCGTTTTCGCTTCGCTAAGTGGGCCTGCGATCGACTCAGAGAAGATGCCGATTTTGCCAAAAAAAAAATCATCTTTTCAGATGAAGCTCATTTTGATCTTGGCGGGTATGTAAACAAGCTAAATTGTCGCATTTGGGGCACAGAAAACCCGCACGCATACATTGAAAAGCCGATACACCCAAAACGAGTCACTGTTTGGTGCGGATTTTGGTCCAAATGCATAATTATGCCATTTTTCTTCGAAAATGAGCAAGGAGTGGCCGTAACAGTCCATGGCGATCGTAATCGGGCCTTGTTGAACGATTTTTTGTTCACAAAAATTGAAGAGGAGGATATTGGCAACATTTGGTTTCAACAGGACGTGCCACACAGCCGAAGCTACACTCGATGTTTTGCGCCCTGTTTTTGAAGATCGCATTATCAGCCGCAGAGCTGATGTCGTTTGGCCACCTCGGAGCTGCGATTTGATAGCGTTGGACTATTATTTGTGGGGTGCCGTAAAAGATAAGTGTTACGCCGACAAGCCAGAGACAATTGACGCTTTAAAGGACAATATTCGTGAAGCCATTGGTGAAATACAGCTGCACACAATCGATAATGTGCTTAAAAATTGGACCGATCGTGTAGGCTACTGCATGGCAAGCCGAGGCAGCTGGCATGTATCGGTTGTTGGAATTTACGTCCCGAATTCTTTTATTCCAAAACCAATTAATGGACAACCTATAGTTCTTGTTGGTGATGTTTTGATCGACGACTTCAGCGTACTAATCTAGGATCCCGTGTGTTAGTCAGTTAGTCGACTGTACTAGAATTTAAGTCTCGTCAGAAGTCCGCTTTTTTGCCTATACACATATTGTTATGTCGTGTTCTTTGTGGTATCGGTCTGTTCATTCTTCTTTGAATCGTTTCGTCCATTTGTTGTAAGTATTCGTAGATTAGGCTGTATTACAGCGGCGGGACCGCAATTGTCGCTGTCGTACTGCAGTAAACAGTTTCGCGGGTGTTGGCCTACTGTGCCGGTAACTCTCAGTCATGTGTATCATTGCTGAAGGGCATGATGAGGACCTCCTAGGCTCCTACTGTCTCGTGCTCAGCTACATTCGACACCATACGAGGAATAGTGTTGTTAAGTTGTTGGTCACGATATTTTCGACGATATTCAAAACTGAATGACTATTTTCAATGCACAGCGTCACTATTTCGGCACGTTGTTTTGGTGTTGGAATTTAACTGAATTAACTGAAATACTTTTTTTAAATTTGATAACAAAGGAACTAGCTAATTTAAAGAATTTCATAAATAACAAGCTGGCCCGTCAAACGTTGTTTTGACCGCCTACAGCGCCACCTGTTGAGAATTTTTCAATTTTTCTTTTTTCCTAAACCTTTGCAGAGCAATTACGAATAAATCCGCAGAAGGAAGTATCCAATTTGGTCCAGTCGTTTTCGAGTTTTAAGCATCCGAACAAACCAAGATCCATTTTTATATATATAGATTGTAATATTTTACTTGTTTCGTATTTGTTTCATTTTAAGTTTAACTTCATAAAAATATTCAACATTACTTTTTGACCAATATATTCATTATTTTTCTGACAAATTATTTTGTTTTTATAGCAAGAAAATGGAACGCCGAGGCTGCAGAGAAAATGTTGCGTACCGTAAGTTTCCAAGTACCACACTAAGAAAATTGGTAATAAATACTTTTTTCCTTTCAGAGTTTAAAAACCCGTGCCATGTGGGATGTGGATAACCTTGATAAATGGGACGCCCCCAAAATATTAATCGACTTCGTTCCAAAAGGACATGTCGGTTATGACAATGAAGGATCTCCAAGTAACATAACCATTCAAGTCCTTCACAAATGAAAATACTAATTTAACACTCTTCATACAGTCATTGTTTGTCCGTTTTACGGCATGGATATGTGGGGTCTCTTACATTGCATAACTAAATTTGAGTTCCAAAAATATACAGTCCTTCTGCTCGACCGATACATGAAAGCTGGCTACGAAAGCAGCAAGAAACATGGTCCTCAGGCTAGACAACTTGTTGTGATGTTTGACGTTGCCAATTTCAATCTTAAACAGTATGCATGGCGTCCTGCTGCAGAGCTAATAATGACCATGGTTAAGCAATACGAAGCCAATTACCCGGAACTCCTTAAAATGTGCTACATTATCAACGGTGAGTTATTCAGAGTCTCATAACTAAAGCCTTACTTTGAATATCAATACTTTACAGCTCCAAAACTGTTTTCGGTTGCCTTTAACTTTGTGAAGAAGTTCCTCGATGAATACACCATGAGCAAGATTAAGATCTTTAAGAACGGTTCGGATAAATGGCAAGCACAGCTGTTCACACACGTGGACCCGGAAACGTTCCCAAAATGTTTTGGTGGTAACTTTGTGGATGAGAATGGTGATCCTGAATGTAAGTCAATTGTAAGTACAGAACTTGAAAAAAAAATAAAAAGGTATTCCATTTAATGATCGTTTATTATAGATCTGCTTTGGTGGGAAAATACCAAAGGAACTCTACACCCACCAGAGTGATGATAACAACAACAGCAAAAATTATGTCGAAACCGTAGTCAACAAGGGCAAGAAACTGAAACTCGAATTCGACGTTGCCGAAGAGTCAAAAGAGCGTATTCTAACATGGGAATTCCGTACCACAGATTACGACATCAAATTCGGTATTTACAGTATTGACAAAAAGACAGGTGACAAACAAGACGAAATCCCTTTGGGTACAGTCTACTCCAACGAAATGGACGAGATAGGCTTCATCAACTGCCGACCAGACTCAACCTGTACGTCATCACTTGCGTTCACAGTTTAGATTTGATTTCTTAATATCTGTATCTTTTCTTGTAGATTTTGCTGTATTTGATAATTCCAGCAGCTACTTGCGGAACAAGAAAATCCGTTATTGTGTTGAACTAGTGGCGGATCTAGAAGACGTTCATGAACTAACAGAATCGTTCCAGGATGCATCTATTGTGGAAAAGAATTGAGATTAATCAGAAAATGGTTGAAAGTATTTTTGCTATGAAATATTCCTACTTAAGTCTGTTTCGTTTATATATGTATTTAAAGTGGGCGGGTTTGTATATACAATATTATTAAATAGTCAAATGGTTTTTGTATAGCTAAAATTAAATGGCGATTTTGTCAAAACAAAATGGATGTCCTAGCCAAAAGATTTGTGATAACGTTATTTTAATGTAATTGTTTGTAATAAAATTAAATAAATTTGAAGAAAATTTTAATTTTAATTTTATTTTAATAAATCAGCTAATATTAACTTTGTTATTGTTACAACAATGTGACGTCTGGCTGGGAATCGAAGACTCTGCGAGCCGGAGTATTGGTGTCCATTCGTTATACATATCCTACCCATCTTAAACTTCAAACTACAGCGCCGTAGAGCAGGACTGGGATGATAAGGGTCTTATATAGGATCTCATTAGTAGTTCAAGTGAGATCCTTGCCTTCTTAGCCCGAAGAAACTGCGGTTGGCAAGAGTAATTCTTCGTTTGATTTCTGACGAGATGTTGTTGTCAGAAGTTAATAGCGGAGCCGAGGTAGACAAAGTCCCATACTACCTTAAAGATATATTTGTCAATGGTGACGTTCTGTCCAATTTGTCGATGTTATGTGTCCTTTCGTGTTGACAGCATATACTTAGTCTTACCCTCGTTTACAGCTAAACACATTTTTGCAGCTTCCTTTTCTATACTAGCAAACGTGGCTACGACATCACGTTGAGTCCTACCAATGATGTCAATATCGTCGGCGTATGCTAGTAGTTGCACCGATTATTGGAAAATTGCCTCTGCTGTTGGCTCGGGAGTTTTGCACAATCCTCTCAGGAATCAGGGGCTCTATTATATATAACGAAACGAGCGGCAAGTAAACGATAGTCACGAAAAAGTGGGACTGTGCAAAACGAGAAATATTTATGACAGCTCAGTGTCGTAAAACCTAGAACGATACTAATTTTATCTAATCGAATTTCAACGAGAACGAAGTGATTTCAACGATATTCGTTTTAAAAAATGTGGCCCCAGATTAAAGAAGTTACATGACAGTGCATCGCCCTGCCTAAATCCTTTTTTGATACCGCATGTGTAGGTGAGGTCGCTTCGACCCTGATGGAGCAGCGAGAATTCTCCATCGTCATTCTACACAAACGGACGAGTTTGGGCGGTATACCAAAACTAGATATGGCTCTGTATAGTTCGTCTCTATATAAATGCTGTTGTATGCGTCTTTGAAGTCGATAAATAGGTGGTGGGTATCGATTTGGACTTCTTGGGTTTTTTCCAGAATTTGCCGACGTGTGAAAATTTGATTGGTTGTGGACTTTCCTGGCCTAAAACCACACTGATAAGGGCCGATCAGGATGTTGGTAAATGGTTTCAGGCATTCACATATTACGGCAGATAGGATAGGATAGGCGATGTAGAGGAGACTTATGCCTCTTTAGTTGGCGCAGTTTAGAGGGTCTCCTTTTTGGTGGATCGGCCAAACGATGCTGAGGTTCCATTCTTCAGGCATACTTTCATCCGACCAGATTTGGCTTATGAGCTGGTGGATGTTACTTACCAAGTCATCTCCGCCGGCTTTATAAAACTCAGCGGGAGCCTTATTTACCTTGAGTTAAGATATTGATATCCTCACTTTACTTAGGTCGGGTGGGACAGGATTCTGTTCAAGCCTTGTATCCTTGGCTTTGACGTTGAAAAGCCGGTATTTTCACTTCTTCGTTTCTTGCTGGTGTATCATGTCCCCTTATGGATATCGAGGTGAGGAAACCGTGTGCTGGCTATAGTGACATTTCGTTCCGCAGCAAAGTCAATTAGCCTAAGGCCGTCACCAGACGTTTAGGCTATGTTTTCCGACAATACTGGTAGAGATGTCTTCTCTTCCTACCTTTGCGTTCAAATCTCCCAGCACGATTTTAGCATCGTACTTCGATAGTAGCTTAGGTTTTGTCAAAGAGCTCGTAGAATCAATCCTTAGTTATATTATCTTTTTCCTCCGACGGGGCGTGAGCGCATATAAGGGTTATGTTGGATAAATTGGCCTTGATTCGGATTGTTAAAATACGTTCGCTAATGTCTTGGAAACATAAGACTTCTTGCCTAAGTCTGGCACTTATAACAAATCCGTTACCAGGCGTGTTGTAGTGCAGGCTGTGTTTTCATCTCTTTTTGTCCGGGCCTTCCCAGGGCGCCTGACTTACCCTTAAGATTCATAGATAACCTGGTATCCGAATATGTCGAAGCAGCTCATGTAGGTTCGCCTGGGACAGCAGGCCGTCTATTCATTCCATGGCTGTTTATAGTGTTGCTGTTTTTCGTCTTGTTATCAACACTCGCACTTATCGCTAAGCAAGTCAAATCCAGTTAGATGAGACCAGTACCCGATGGTTACCATTTGGAGGTTAACACTTTTGAAACTTGGCATTATCAGGTTAAATCCAATCAGAGTCTACCCTCGTTCTACAACACCTATATATGACTATATATGACTATTGTTATGATAAATATCAAAATCATTATCAGGCTCAAAATGGTGTTTGCACGGAAAATTCCTTACCAGAATCTCCCATTAAACTAAACTTACCAATGAATTAGGCAAAATGATTATACATTTCGGTTAAATTTGAAATTGATAAATTCATAGACGAGTTTGAATTAAAAACGGAAAGTAGTATTTTTGCTGTATTCCGTTAAAAAAATGTACTAAATTTTAAATGTTCTATTTCCGTTGGTTGTAACATTTGCTATACGTATTGTTATTCATGTACAAAAAGGGGTTTGTGTCACAGATTTGATCGTATGTCATGACATATTCAGCCCTATCGAGGTATCCGTCGGAACTCGGAGCGGACACTTTTCCGCAACGCATATTTGTCGGAGGTTTAAATTCCATTCGAGGTATGTCATCGGAAAAAATTAATACACAAATGCAAAGGCTTCACTTCACTACAATTTGTAAATAAATTCCGCGAAGAATTTGTGTCGGAGGAAATCGGAAGAAGAATGGCACTTAGCTGTCAAAAATTTCGCGAAAAATGCACCTGAGCGCACTTCAACGCAATTCGCTGGGATGCGTTACAAAATGTCGGAAAAATATTCCGAACAGCTTTTCGGAAGAATACCTCGAAGCAAAAACCCTCCGAATCGTACAAAATCGCAGAATTTTCCGCTCCGACAGATACCTCGATAGGGCCGATTGTGTGTGTTATTTTGAGTATTTACTCACTGATTCCTGTCAGAACGTTCTATTTAACAGGTGGTGCAAAAAATTTAGCCCTATCGGAATATGCATAGCTGATTGACTTCGCTACGGAACGAAATGCCACTATAGCCAGCACACGGTTTTCTCACCTCGATATCCATAAAGGGACATGGCGGTCTCCAAATCAACGAACAGTCAACTAAAATGATCACATTGCGATAGACAAGAGGCATGCATACAGTTTTTTGGATGTCCGAACATTCCGAGGGGCTAACATCGACTTGGACCACTACCTTATGTCGAAAGACTGCAAGCGCAAGAGACCGCTAAGGCATTCGCGCAACGCGTATCCCTTAACCTCTCGATTTACACCATACCACCAGCATCTAATGTCGAAGAACAATGGTAACGATGCCAACAAGCCATTAGAAAGCACGAAACCCCTGATTTGATGAGGAATGCCGACAGATGCTCGCAGCCAAGAATGAGGCCTACAAGGCCGCCGGAAATGACGACCTTCCCGCTGAGCTTTATAAAGCTGGCAGAGATGACTTGGTAAGTATAATATCCATCAACTCATAAGCCAAATCTGGTCGGATGAAAGTATGCCTGAAGAATGGAACCTCAGCATCGTTTGCCCGATCCACAAACAAGGAGACCCTCTGAACTGCGCCAACTACAGAGGCATAAGTCTCCTCAACATCGCCTGCAAGATCCTATCTGCCGTAATATGAGAACGCTTGAAACCGTTTACCAACATCCTGATCGGCCCTTATCAGTGTGGTTTTAGGCCAGGAAAGTCCAGAACCAATCAAATTTTCACACTTCGGCAGATTCTGGAAAAAAAACCCAAGAAGTCCAAATCGATACCCACCACCTATTTATCGACTTCAAAGCCGCATACAACAGCATTTATATAGAGACGAACTATACAGAGCCATATATAGTTTTGGTATACAGCCCAAACTCGTCCGTTTGTGTAGAAAGACGATGGAGAATTCTCGCTGCTCCATCAGGGTCGAAGCGACCTCACCTACACATGCGGTATCAAAAAAGGATTTAGGCAAGGCGATGCACTGTCATGTAACTTCTTTAATCTGGGGCCATATTTCATAAAACGAATATCGTTGAAATCACTTCGTTCTCGTTGAAATTCGATTAGATAAAATTAGTATCGTTCTAGGTTTTACGATACTGAGCTGTCATAAATATTTCTCGTTTTGCACAGTCCCACTTTTTCGTGACTATCGTTTACTTGCCGCTCGTTTCGTTATATATAATAGAGCCCCTGATTTTTGACAGGATTGTGCAAAACTCCCGAGCCAACAGCAGAGGCACAATTTTCCTATAATCGGTGCAACTACTAGCATACGCCGACGATATTGACATCATTGCTAGGACTCAACGTGATGTCATAGCCACGTTTGCTAGTATAGAGAAGGAAGCTGCAAAAATGTGTTTAGCAGTAAAGAGGGTAAGACTAAGTATATGCTGTCAATACGAAAGGACACATAACATGGACAAATTGGACAGAACGTCACCATTGACCGATATATCTTTAAGATAGTACGGGACTTTGTCTACCTCGGCTCCGCTATTAACTCTGACAACAACATCTCGTCAGAAATCAAACGAAGAATTACTCTTGCCAACCGAAGTTTCTTCGGGCTAAGAAGGCAATTTAGTAGTAAAGCCATCACTCGAACTACTAAGGAGTTCCTAGAAAAGACCCTGATCATCCCAGTCATGCTCTACGGCGCTGTAGCATGGACCGTATCAAAAGCGGATGAAGAAATTCTTGTTCGTTTCGAAAGGAAACGACCCGTTGACGGGCTCCGCGTTGTACGTTTAAGATAGCTAGCACATGTAGAACGAATAGACACCTATACTCCGGCTCGCAGAGTCTTCGATTTCCACGACGCTGAATTGAAGCTCTTTGTAAGGCCTGACAAAAGTAATGGTATTAAATAGAAATAATAGAAAAAGTTGGGGTCTGTTTACACGGGAAGTATATTTGAAGACAGAAAATGTATGACAGGTTGAAAAGATGATGTCGTTCAATGCTCGTTTTACTTCATTTTGAATTGTTGCTCGCAAAACATCCAAATCCAAACAAGTGCTTTATTTTTCAATGCTGGCTTTCAAGACATCCAAGGTTTGTGGATTATTGTGGAAAACGCGAGATTTCAAAAAGCTGCAAATGGAATTAGTCTGGCAAAATTCACGCTTTTAATTTGAGTTGCAGCTTCAGTATGACAGCATCGGTTCTCTACCCCTGGAATAACCCCAATCTCCGTATACAATCCATATACATAAAACAAAAAAAAACCCAATCAACTGAAAAATACCTTTCTTTTTATTTCCTATCAAACTAAAGTATTACTGTACTAACATTTATCAGAATTTCATCTATTGGATTGGCTCTCTACTTTGCATTTTCAAGTATACTTCCAGCCTGCATGCACACACTTTTTTTCATTTTTATTTTTATAAAAAAAAGACACCATCATAGTCTATCTATCCTTGGTTTCTTGTTTCTTTCTAGGGGTAAATTGGAACATTTTTGTGTTTTGTTTCTTCTCTCAATTTGAATTTTTTTTCTCCTTTATCTCTTTCATTTTTTTGTAGCATAAATTAATTAAGAAAACGGATTTTTTGGGATCAAATTAATACAAGAAAACGAAATTAATATTAATAATAAAAATAATATAATTATAGTAACTAAAAACAACTTATACTTAAAAATGTATTAATAACTTAAACATTTCCTCCTTCTCTCCCCCTGGCTTGGTCCAGACATCACCCGGTTGGCACACTGTCATTCATACCTTACGGTGTTTCGGGCGGTTCCTCTTGCATTAGAAGCCTTTGTGAGTTCTCTAGACCGGATATGACGACGGGCGAGTATTCCTCGTGCACCGAGTTATCTTCGCCGTCGGAAAAGTTCGACTGGCCAGAATCGTCCTCTGGCAATGGAATATACTCAACCGTTGGATAGTCTGTTTGGATATCCGTCGGGTGTAGCAAAGGTATATCTACGGAAATTTTCATTGGCGTTGTGGATTGTAATATGTCTGGAGAAGGAGTAGTGGTTGTTGTTGTTGTAGTCGTTGTTGTTGTCGATGGAGTTGTTGTTGTTGTTGGAATTGGTTCCGTCGTCGTGGTGGTGGTGGTTGGTTCAGGTGTTGTCGTCGTTGTTGTGGTTGTCGTGGTACTGGTTGTTGTTAAGGGCTTGATGTATTGCGGAATCGGTGCAATTATCGGGGTTAGCAGTTCAACCTTTTTCAGGGGCTTACTGAACATATGTGGAGCTGGAACGATAACCTGAACAAGCGGTTTGATATTGGATACTTGTTGATTAAGTTGTTGCTGAATGATTAGAGGCAGATTTTCAGACAATGATGCATGCAAGATAATTGGTGGATCGGTGCAGACTTCTCGATCGTTTTCATAGCATTGTGACTTGCCACGTATACGAGCCTCCTGTGATGCCATTATCGGACAGAGTTCATTTACCCGTTCATCGTCACACATGATTGGATTATCTGTAAAAGAAAAATAGTTTGTTATAGAAATTTCAATTGCATCTTGTTTACATTAGGAACGTACTCTCAAGCCATATTTCAAGTTTGCCTGGAACACCGTGATTGGAACATTTTGTCTTGGATACCAAATCTGCCGATACCGAGGTGATTTGATTGTGCATCAGATGTGCTTGACAGAGCACTGGTAATCCATGGAAATCTTTTACTAATTTTGTTAGATTGTTGTATGCCACCTTGATGATTTTGAGTGATGGAAGAACCGTCTGAAAGTTGAAAGAAATTAAATGTGTGAAACACTATTTTTAAAGAACCTACAAAAAAAGCTTATGAATGATATATGATTAATCGTAATATTAACCTGTTTTTGGGAACCCCCTATTGTACTTCTTTTGATTAGGGGAAGACCATTAAAAAAAACTAAAAACGAGATAATAATAATCCCACTAAAAATTTTACTTGGAGATCCCCTTAAATTTATTTTTTTCTGGTTAGTAACGATTCTTTTTTTTTTTAAAGCTTCCTAATAATTTTTTTAGATTCGAATCCGAAGCAAATTGTATTTGAAAACAAATTATCACTTTAAGGGCTCATTTTATGTAGAAAAGATTTCAACATGCGTGATCATAATGGCATATAACAGTTTTTAATTGAAGTAAGTATGATTTAGCAGAGACATGAACCAAACTGTGTTGTAAATGGTGTAAAACATTGTGCTCATTAGAATCTTCCCATTTTATCGGAAGAGTAATAATAAAGATATCGCTGCAATAATAGGAGTATTTGTGAAGACCATGTCTCTTATGGAACGTTTAGCGTATTTTGAAATACGCTAAATCTTGATTAAAAAGAGTATAAAATAAAGCTCGTTCAAGAATTGAAGCTGACTGACGTTGGTTTGCGTTTAAATTTCGGTTTGTGAGCCTTGAAACAGCTTCAAATGTTTTATCGAAAATTTGTTTTTAGCGACCAAGCTCATTTTTGATTAATCGGCTACGTTGATAAGCAAAATGTCCGTATTTGGGCCGATGAAAAGGCAGAAGCATTCTAACAGCTACCAATGCAACCCTAAAAATGCATTATTTGATGAGGTTTGCGGGCAGACGGCATCATTTTTTTAAAAATGCGTAACGGACGCGTGTTACTTAATGCCAATGGAGATTTCTACAGACCAATGACCAAGGAACGTTTCAATTCAACAGGTTGGCGCTACATGTCATACAGCTAACGAATCAATCCCTTTATTGGGGGAAACGTTCGATGAAAACATCATCTTAAGAAATGGTCCTGTCAATTGGCCTCCAAGAACTTGTGATTTGACACCATTAACTTGAGTGATTGTGGTATGTGAAATCACTTTTTTACGTCGATAAACCCGAAATGATTGAAGTTTTGGAAGCCAGCATGCCAGCGTGCTATTCATGGAAAATCGATATGCTTAAAAGAGTGGACGAAAATTGGTATGGTCATGGACCTGCAGAGTTCAGCAATAAATGACATCAACCAAACTAACATCTAAAAAAAAGATTTTCCTCAATACATTAATCTCTTGTGTTTTATTTTAAAAACAAAATCAAGAAGCTCTTATTGGATTGCCCATTATAAGATTTAATTACACCTAGGATTTATTTTAAACTGGTTACAAGTAAATAGTGTTCCATACTATAGGCAAAAATTTGAATTTTGCGCCATTTAATAGTACTGTGTTGCCAACGGAAAAAAGATAACAATGTGACAGCTGATATTTCGGAGTTAGTAAAAATGGAGCGCTATACGAACGAACAACGCATTTTCATTGTTGACCAATATTTTTAAAATTATGGACCATTCTTCTTCGAAAATGCGACTGGTCAGGCAGTAAAAAATAATGATGTTTGTTATCGTTGTTATCATCCAGTTTTTAGTTCCTAAATTACAAGATATGGATGTGAAATGTGACCATAACATGTGGTTTCAACAACGGTGACACACGGCATACAGCCAGAGAATTAATTCAATTACTGAATGAGCCATCAACATTATACGAATTATGGGACACCTTTAATTTTTTGTAAATGATTTGAGTAGCACAATACGTAATAAATAATCTGTCTATCCATTAGCGATTTGTCTTGAATAATCGAGAAGTTGAAATTGCGAGATTTTTGAAATTAATTCTCCAAAATTGTGTATCTCCAATCCATCTCTTTTCAATCAAAATGGTGAATTGCATTTCTTATTTTTTATTATTTATTTGACACTGATGTTGTCGCGAAGAATTCTTTTGATCTGACAGATGCAAATGATTATACGAACACAGCTACTCACCCGGGACTTAAGGGCTGACTAGAATGCTTTTAGCTGAGTCAAAATTTAAAAGCAAAGCAAGCCGCAGGCGTTAACACCATGTGTAGTATAAAGGATTACGTGAATATGAAATGAGAAGTTGACTGCTGCTTAACTTCCGAGACAGATTCACATCTGACACTTAAACATTTGCACGTGTTGGTTCTTGTCTTCATTTTAGCTGTTTTATTTCAGATAAAAGTCGACATTTTATCGACAAATTTTCAATCGACATTTTTTTGTCGATCAAACTTCAGTCGACATTTTAACAGTCAATGAAGTTTATATTTGTCCAGTCGACATTTTTTTTGTCGACCATTCGTACGCTTTCCTATGTTTTCTCTTTTCCACTAATGCATTCTGCGATTTCGTAAATCTGTCACTTTTCAGTGAATAAACGTAAGGGTATGACTTATGACATTTGATTTGTAATAACAGGTAATAGGTCTGTTCCCGTACTTTTTCAGTAAAAATAAGTAAATTCTCAAATTTCTTGGAGTGGGGGTAAATTATCTCAGAAAGAGACAAAATTACCAAAAAGTACGGGAACGCGTTTAAATAAAAAACAGTAAATTTTTATATTTTGTATGCCTTTTAAAGAACAAATGACATAAATCACCTGTCAAAACAAGCGAGTTGTCACTTTTAGATACCAAGTGACAGTTTACTGATTTTTACCAACAGAAATTTCTGCAGTAATTTTTTTTACAGATTTTTATGGAGGGGTAGTTTTTTGCTCTCTCATGAGCTGTCTCTTTTACTTATTTTTGCGTACGGGAACGGCAATAAGTAAAAATCAGTAAAAATCAGTAAGAATCAGTAAATATTATTTTGTACGGGAACAGACCTAATATCATGCCAGCAGTTAGAACCCAAAACCACCTGAAAGTTGCACATACACACACAAAACTAACATCATGACAGAAAATATATTTTTTTATACTTGCCAATCTAAACCCCGGATCACAGGAGAACAGTTGGTGTGAATTATGTAATGAGTGCATTCAGAAACAACATTTTGAATAAAAATGTAGAAAAACCAAAATGAGGAAAATTATTAAAGCGGGGGCTATGTTTATCGTGAGAAGAAGAAGCCTGGTTACCCTACTCTATAACAAAAAAATTTGTAGGTAAGGTAACACAAATGGAGGTGTGAAGCGCCTTGAAGGCAGTCAGGGGAATAAGTCAAATAGATGTAAATTTTGGATTTTATTGAAAAAAATATATATACAATCAGATTTGACTATATCTCATGTAAAATATACAGGTATGTATGCACAATATCTTGACAGTTCTAAGATGTAAAATTTGTTTCTGGGATAAAATTACCAACAAGTGCAAGTGCTATTTTAAGGTGCTGTAATGGCATTTTGAGAGCGCTTCCCTAGATTTATTGTATTTATTGTTTTTTTTGTTTATATCATAGTCAAAGCCTATCAAACGTATAATTGATGAATAATTGAACTTGAATATTTAACACTCTTATCTGTGTTCTGGGTTAGTAAGTTGGACTACTTAGCGCGGGATCCCTGGTTCAAATCCCGAAATTGGCAACAGCATACTTTTACAACTGTTCCGCCTCTTACGAGAGTCTGACAACAGACAGCAAGGTTTGAGGTTCTGTATGGTGTGTTATTGCCAAATATTTTTGTGTATATAACGGGTCCGCCATCTAACTTTTTTTTTCAACTAGTTCTTATTTCGTGAATGGTCACACTTAGCTCATGTCTGATTTGACAGATAATTAGTTTTATCCTTCCGCTGAACGAATATGGTTGTGTATACGCTTGAACAACGCTGGGAAATATTGCGACATTACTTTGAAAATCATGGTAGTATTGCAGAATGTGTGCGAAAATTGCGTACGGATTTTGGAAGAAGAGAAGCACCGTCAGCTCCGTATGTTCGTTATCTTGTGAAAAAAGTGAAAGAAACTGGCATCCTCATCGATAAACCAAAGCGTGAAAAGCCAAAAACAGTGCGTGCACCCGAGAATATTGCTGCTGTGGCAGAAAGTGTGCGTGAAGCGCCATCAACATCATCAATTCACCGTCGTTCTCAACAATTAAACATTTCGGAGACATCAAAAAAAAAAAAAAAAAATTTTTTGGCGCAACAGGCTCGTTAGTACCCAGGGCCTAGCTTTCTCACAACCATTCATGTGTGCGTGTTGTGTATCTACTTCTTGCACGATGGCGGGACCTCCTGTTTTATGCCGACTCCGAACGGCTAAGTTTAGATTAGCTATTCTTGACAATTGATACTACTCGGATGATTTGTCAGATCATCACGAGAGGAGGGCCTGTGAAAAATCAGTTAGGTGTTACTACGGCTGGGACTCGAACCCAGACCTTCTGCGCGGCAGTTCATCCCACTGAGCCCCCCCGGAGACATCATTGATACGAATTTTGCATAAAGACCTTGGTATGACGCCATACAAAGTCCAATTGGTTCAGGAGTTCGCTTCGCTAAGTGGACCTGCGATCGACTTAGAGAAGATGCCGATTTTGCCAAAAAATCATCTTTTCCGATGAAGCTCATTTTGATCTTGGCGGGTATGTAAACAAGCAAAATTGTCGCATTTGGGGCACAGAAAACCCGCACGCATACATTGAAAAGCCGATACACCCAAAACGAGTCACTGTTTGGTGCGGATTTTGTTCCAGAGGCATAATTGGGCCATTTTTCTTCGAAAATGAGCAAGGAGTGGCCGTTACAGTCAATGGCGATCGTTATCGGGCCATGTTGAACGAATTTTTGTTCACCAAAATTGAAGAGGAGCATATTGGCAACATTTGGTTTCAACAGGACGGCGCTACGTGCCACACAGCCGAAGCTACACTCGATGTTTTGCGCCCTGTTTTTGAAGATCGCATTATCATCCGCAGCGCTGATGTCGTTGGGCCTCCTCGGAGCTGCGATTTGACACCGTTGGACTATTATTTGTGGGGTGTCGTAAAAGATAAGTGTTACGCCGACAAGCCAGAGACAATTGACGGTTTAAAGGACAATATTCGTGAAGCCATTGGTGAAATACAGCTGCACACAATCGATAATGTGCTTAAAAATTGGACCGATCGTGTAGGCTACTGCATGGCCAGCCGAGGCAGCCATTTGAATGAAATTATTTTCCATTATTAACCGGAAGGATTGTACTTTCAAATAAAAAAAGAAATTTGAGAAAATATTCAGTAGTTTTTTTTTATAGCTGTTATTTGCTATATTTGGCGGACCCTTTATGTGTGCAAACGAAACAAACTAACTTACCGTTGAAGTTTCTTCCAGAGTCAACAACTGATTATGTGACAAATCCAAGATCTCCAAACTCTCCAATCCAATAAAGTCATCTGGTAAAATACGTTCTATCTGATTGTGAGTCAAACTTAACGTCCTCAGTCTATTTAAGCCCATTAGAGCGCCATCCAAAGACTTCAGTCGATTATGATGCAAGTGCAGGTCAATTAAAAACGAGCGCTGGTCAATTAGATTCTCCTGTCGTCCAGTCAGCTTTTGAATTTTATTATACGAAATATCCAATGACTTCAGATACTCCAAGCCTCGTATCTCATTCATAGAAAACTCATCCATCTCATTGAATGAGAAATTTGCTGTACACAAGCGTGTCATTGGTAACAGAGAATTATTCAACGATCGGATGTTGTTGTAGGCCAAGTCAAGAACTTCCAAGTATTCGGCCTCGAGGAACTCATCTTCAGCCAGGTAGTCAATTTGATTGTGAAAAGCCTTAAATTCCTTTAATTTTTTCGCATTTTTAAAAACACCATCCAACGCCTTCAGTTGGTTATTCTGAAAGAACAGCGAATCAAGGTTAGGCATATCCTTCATGCTTTGTGGAAGTCTCTCCAAGCTGTTGTTCTGTGCCAGAATCAGCTTGAGATTCTGTGAAGGTGGCAATTCATCGTCTAGCATTTTTATATTATTCACATTGATGAAGAGCGACTCCAGTTCATGCAGATCCCGAAGAGTTCCATTCAAAGTGGTGAGCTGATTGCGACCCAAATGCAATGACACCAATCCTGGGGGGAATGCACCTTTATCCAGCCTCGTGATGTTATTGCTCACCAACATCAAGTACCGTACTTTCGAAATACCCTTAAAGTCATCCTGCAAGACAGCTTTTATATGACCTCTTGCCAGATCTAACGTCGATATTTTAGGCAAGTGATTCAGCACGTGTTTAGGTATCTCATCCAAGTCATTTTCAGCAAAACTCAAGTACTCCAAGTTCGATAGACCTCTGAACGGCAGTTCCGGAACATATCTACAATGAAATGGAAAGTTTGTAAATACATTGTACTATGTCAAAAAAAAAAAAAAAGTATTATTGTGCGAAAAGGCACTTGCTATCTCATTTGTTTTCGTTTCATAATTATTGCAAGCAATAACACGAGTGCGTGATAACACGTCTTTAGAACTCATGCTGAGTAGGTACAGTGAGTCATCGATATGTGTGTCCATTCATGAGCATGTTTTTTGACGTCTCCATCAATTACAATTGTGCACTGTCAATGTCGTATAACCCATGCAAGTTTGTTTCTTTATGTATTTTCAGCTTATCTGTGTTTTTCGAGTCGCATTCATTTCAGAAGACGTAAACACACGAGTATAAGCTTTGAATTGTTTTGGCGCGCGTGCATGTGTAAAAGCCTTCTTAACAAAAGTCGAAGTCAATGGTCTGAGCTACCTCAAGACAGATATGAGTGGCACGATAAATCTAGTACTACAACGAAATTGACATTCTATAAGCAATCCTTATGTTATCAGGGTACATTTTTGATAATTGAGTCCGCCTAGACACGTCTAAATTCATTTTTTGAAGGCTATTGCGGTTATCGAAATGCGATTCAGAAAATCTCGAATGAAATGCTTACGCAATGATTGTGAGAAAATTACTAACTAGAACGAATGTGTGCCATAGATGTTTAAAATAGTATGTACGCTAACTTCTGATGACAGGGCCTATAGTTTAGTGACAAATACAAGCGTATACGTAGACCACTCAATTAACGCTATACTACTGTAGAAGAACAATGACGACGACAGCAAGAAACCCTTGGTTTGATGAAGAATGCTGACAGATGCTCGAAGCCAAGATCGTGGCCTACAATGCTAAGCTGCAGGTGAAGATGAGAAAGAAGAAATAGGAGCAGGAAAAGCACGCGATTAAAGTAATAGACTGGTGTCACTTCAGGGAAGATACAAAATACAAAATTTTTGGCGCAACAGGCTCGTTAGTAACCAGGGCCTAGCTTTCTCACAACCATTCATGTGTGCGTGTGTACTTCTTGCAAGATGGCGGGACCTCCTGTTTTATGCCGACTCCGAACGGCTATGTTGAGATAAGCTATTCTTGACAATTGATACTACTCGGATGAATTGTCAGTTCATCACGAGAGGAGGGCCAGTGAAAAATCATTTAGGTGTTGCTACGGCTGGGAATCGAACCCAGACCTTCTGCGCGGCAGTTCATCGCACTAACCATCGCGCCACTGAGCTTCAGGGAAGATGTTCGCCAATTTAACCAAAGTGTAAAACGTCAATGTTATGTATATAAGGCACGAACAGAATTCAGAAGGCAATATCTTAAGCCTTCACATAATGCAGGTCTTCCCACAGAATTTTATAAAGCCGGTGGAGATTATTTGGTAAGCAACATTCAACAACTCAAAATCAAAATTTGGTCGGATGAAATTACGCCTGAAGAATGGAACCTTACCTGATCCAAAAAAAGGAGAACCTCTGAATTGCGCCAACTACAGAAGCATAAGTCTCCTCAATATCGCCTTCAAAATCTTATCTCTCGTTATATGTGAACGTCTAAAACCGTTTTCAAAAATCTGATCGGCCCTATCGGTTTGGTTTTAGACCAGAAAGGTCCACAACTGATGAAATCCTCACACTTCTGCAGATCCTGTAAGAAAAACTAAACCAAACCAAAATCGATAGCCTCCATACCTATATATTTATCGATATCAAATCCGCATACGACAGCATTTATAGTAAAGAGAAGGTAAATGAGGGTCAATACGAAAGAACATCATTGACTAATTGGACAGAACCTCAATATTGACAAATATAACTGAGGTAGTCCTGGACGAGCTCATTGGTGCCCATCTGAAAAATATGACAAAGGTACAAAGGATAGTATGTGTGTGCGCTACTGGCGCAATGGGAACCACACCAACAGCGGGACTGGAAACCATCCTTAACCTGCTACCGCAAGACCTTTACATGCATGAATCTGCAGCCAAAAGTGCTCTAGGAATCAGCCAGCTCAACTGCTGGAAATCGAACCCAGGAGGACATGCCCAAATTCTACACAGATATCTGGGCTCAGCTGTATCCTCTGACTACACGCTGCCTCACCATGACTTTCAAAGACCATTCTCCTGCATCTTTCCAAGCAGAGAGGAGTGGGAGAGGAACGAATTGGGCACCGAAACCATATCCATCTACACTGATGGTTCAAAAATGGATGTAGGCGTTGGAGCTGGAGTGTTTTCAGAAACACTAAAGCTAAACAGCACCTTTCGTCTGTGAAACTTCCAAAAGGATGTGGCCTGAGTATGACAAAGCGAGAACCCATAAACTACTTCGTAGAAACATGAAATCTGTCTCTACTTTAGTTGGGTTTCTTACTGGACACAACTTACTACAAGGTGGCGCAAAAATAACCTTCCGATGGTTTTTGGCTGTAATTTAAAAAAAAATGAAAAACTTTGATTCTTCTTGTGGATTATTTTTATTTGGTCTTTTAATTTTTTTTAAATCATGTCGAGAATATGATGTCATGTAAATGGCCGCCGCCACAGTTGATTGTCATTTGAGCCCTTTTTATGACATTTTCCATCACTTTGGCTAAAACTTCCGGCGATAGGTCCTCACATTCTTGACGGATATTGTCTTTAAGAGCTGCAAGAGTCGGAGGCTTCTTGACATAAACCCGCGACTTCAAAAAGCCCCACAAAAAGAAGTCTGGAGCGGTCAAATCAGGCGATCTTGCTGGCCAGTGCAAATCGCCAAAACGGGAGATTAGGCGCCCGGGAAATGCATCCATCAGCATATCGGTTGTGACACGTGCAGTGTGTGCCGTTGCACCGTCCTGTTGGAACCACATGTTTTCCAATCCCAACTCATCAAGTTGCGGCAAAAAGAACTCGTTGATCATTGCTCTGTAGCGCTCACCATTCACAGTAACCGTTTGGCCCGCGACGTCTTCGAAGAAAAAAGGTCCGATGAATCCTCCAGCGAAAACAGCACACCATACAGTGACTTTGAGCGGGTGTAATGGCTCTTCGTGGGTTACACGCGGATTTTCAGTGCCCCAGAAGCGTAAATTTTGCTTATTTACGTACCCGCTAAGATGGAAATGGGCCTCATCACTCATGATTATTTTTGATGAAAAATCATCTTCATCTTGGTGGTGATTAAGGATGGCTTGAACGTATGTTAGACGCGATTGGCGGTCAGCAGCTAATAGCTGATGCACCGTCTGGACTTTGTACGGAAGCATCTTCAAACCTTGTACCAAAATTCGCTGTAAAGACCGTCAACTGATACCCATTTGCGTGGCACGTCGTCTGGTCGATGTCGACGGCGCTTCCATGACATCTTCGGCTACAGCAGCAATATTCTCTGCAGAACGGCTACTCCAGGGTCTGACACGCCTGACAGCATCTCGGGTTGTGCCAGTCTCTTCGAGGCGAGCGGCTAAACGTCGCAGTGTTTCACCAGTAGGCGTTGGACGGCTAGGAAATCTGCGACGAAATTCACGTTGTGCCAAAGTCACCGACCGATTATTGCTCAAATAAATAGTCACCAATATTCCGCGTTCTGGAGCTGTGTAGCATGACATTGTTTATTAACGTATATTTCGCATGAGTTTACTACACAAATGTCAAAACAGAACTGACATTAGGGGCCAATCGCAAAATTTATAGCATTTTCTGATAGGAGGATTACTTTTGCGCCACCTTGTAAAAAGCTACAAACTGAAAATGCATCTCATAGATGATGACCTCTGTAGAGGCTGCGGTGATGAAGAAATACACGAGGATACCCTCCACTTTCTGTGGCACTGCCCACGCCTCAGCCAATTAAGAATGAGAACCTTAGGAAAATACTTTTTCCATGACCTCACGGATCTATCCGAAATCCCTCTCCCTAATCTTTTCAGGTTTGCAACAACATCTGGATGGCTGGAAAGAGGCTAACAACAATGGACAGTAACGGGACAATGAATAAACCAACCACACAAGTGGACCCCCAACGGGCATCACAATGGGTCTATATTGACCTGAGTGCGATGCCTCATCAACCCACCAACCTAACCTAACCTAGTGCGATGAACTGCATGCCGCGCGGAAGGTCTTGGTTCGATTTACAGCCGTAGCAACACCTAAATGATTTTTCACTGGCCCTCCTCTCGTGATGATCTGACAAGTATTCGAGTAGTATCAATTGTTAAGAAAAGCTTATCTCAACATAGCCGTTCGGAGTCGGCACAAAACAGGAGTACCGGCATTGTCCAACAATGTGAATGGTTGCAAGAAAAGCTCGGCCCTGGGTAGTAACGAGCCTGTTTCGCCAAAAATTTGTGTTTGTATTAACTCTATTAACTCTGACAACAACTCTGAAGAACTCGCCTAGAGTCTTTTGTAATGACTTTTATCTGAGTATTGAACTCCAAGCTAGGGGATTTGGAATCTCGGATTTACCACATTTAATGACGAAAAACATTCAAATGGCATAGTCGCCAATAGTTTGATGATGTTCGTGCAAAAGGATGACCTCGTGGACATCTTTGTATTACTGAAAAATAAAAAGTTCGTGTGATAGGATGGTGTCCCAAACGTCATTTTGAGAGACCAGCCAATTGAATCAGTCGATATTTTCAACACGTTGTTTAACAATGCACTGAATAAATAACAATTTCCGGTGCATTGGAAAACGGCGCGACGGTGAAATATACTAATCCTAAAAAGAAAAAAACTAAACCTGTAAATCTTCGGTCAATAAGCCTCCTGCCGAATGTAGCAAGATAAAGTCGTTAGAGCTCTGGGTTGAGAAAAATAAAATTATTCTGAAAAATTAGTTTGGTTTTCGAGCGAGGCATGGCACTGTTCACACTGCGTCGTAACTTGTGTCCGACATCCTATATGGAAAACCAATTCACAGGACCTTGGTTGACTTCGGGAAGTCCTTCGACAACGTTTGATTACAGGAGCGTTTCTGCAAGCTAACCAGACTGGGCAAATGAAATGCCTATGGGATAGAAGTTCCTTGTCAACTTACCTTTGAACTTATAAAAGGTTTACAACAGGGGCGGTGTATTCCCCGATATTATTTAACATTTATAGAAGTGATCTTGTAGATTCCCTCAGACATGCTATAGCCTACGCACATGATCTAGTGGTGAGAGAAGTTATAATACCATGGCATTTGGCTTGACAAGTTTCTGCATTTTATCAAAAAATGAAGGGTTAGGGTGGCTTATGCTGTGACAAGTAGTCAACTTGGTTCAAGGGTGAAAGTCATTTTCTCTTACATGGCCCTTATAAGGCCAATCATCGCTTACGGTTGTCACGGGTGGTTTAATGTAGCATCATCCTACATGGAATGGGTTCTATACAATGGGGCTCAGCTGAATAGAATTGACCATTTCATTATTAAGGTAATTTGAAGGCACTTCTCAAGGACGATGGCAAGAGATAACAGCCTGAACTTCGGGGCGTACTTACCCAAGGAAATACACATAGAGAGCATGTGGGGCTTTATTCCACCAGATGCATTCATTTATATCGACTCGCTAAGGTTAGTTCAAGAGAGAAATGGTATCTCGGTAATATATTACCGTGGCTCGTGGGACAATCGGCTGATACGCCGCGTCTTCTCTGACTGACGCGCATCCGAAATGTTCTATGACTCTGACGCATAAATCTGGCTTAATTTGAACGATGGGATGGTCTATGTTGGCTTTGAAGTCCGCTGTGGTTCGTGGCTTATTCGCACAGACCCGTGACTTCAGATAATCTCACAAGAAAAAGTCTAATGGAGTCAAATCGAGGTGGCTACTTCATATCACCTCCAAGTGAGATGAACATGACCTCGAATCGCTCGTGCAGAATTTACAATGTGGTGTGAGCTGTGTGGCTGTGTGAAACCACATGTCGTTGGTGTCCATATCATTCAATTCAGGCCAAAAGAAGTTGGTAATCATCGACCTATACCGCTCGCCGTTAACGGTGACGGCCTCGCCAACATCGTTCTCAATGAAATATGGACCCGATGGGCGATGACGCCGGCAGCCAAAAATCCACACCAAACCTCTTAATCTCATGTGGATCTCATTTGGATTGGTATACCCAGATTCGACAATTTTGTTTGTTAACGTACCCATTCATCAAGAAATGAATATTAGGGTTAGTTTCCAACTGCAGGCTCAGTTTCCAACTGAGGGCTCAGTGGAGCGATGGTAAGTGCGATTAACTGCACGTGTTATCGAACGCTATGTTCGTCCCCTGTGATTTGGCAGAACAGACTCAAGAAATGGAAGCCAATTTGCCAGTTGTAGCTTGAACAATATGGCCGCTATCAACTGTCAAAGTTCGAAGTCCGTATTGGAATACCCTTTACTTAAATATTTTAGGGCTATTCTGCCCTAGCGAGGTATCCGTCGGATCGGAAAATTCTCCGATTTTGTACAATTCGAAGGATTTTTGCTTCGAGGTATTCTTTCGAAAAGCTGTTCGGAATATTTCTCCGACATTTTGTAACGCATCCCAGCTTTGACAGCTGAGTGCAATTCTTTTTCCGATTTCCTCCGACACAAATTCTTTGCGGAATTTGATTACGAAGTGGAGTAATAGAAAAATGTATGTAATTATATAAAATTATTTATTTAAGTCATTTTCGTACTAATCGTTTGAATTTGTGTTTCCAGGACGAGCTCAAAGGAAAAAACCAGCCCTCAACAGTACGAGCTTAGTCGTCGCATTTGTGTAGTATTTCTTTCCGATGACACATACCTCGAATGAAATTTGAATCTCCGACGAAGTATGCGTTGCGGAGAATTTTCCGCTCCGACGGATACCTCGCTAGGGCATATTATCTCTTAAAAAAGTAAAAATATCCGTGATCCTCCGTAACATGCCAGAAGATTGGTAGTTAGGCAAAATATATAAATTATTGCATACAGTAGTTTTCAAACTGCGCATAATTTAGCGAACCGAGGGATTGAAAGTTTATGCAAACCGTTGACGATGTCCTTGCATAGCGTCATCTCGACAATAATCGTTTCAAAAATTACAAAAATTATGTTGCTTCAACATAGGATGGGCTCGGTTGATTCTTAGATACAAGTGACAGACTATTTCTTGTGATGTTTATGTACCTGTCAAAAGTAAAACCCTTTTGTTGATTATAACGCTCACTTTTCACAAAGCACGTTAAACGATTCCACCCTATCGACTGAGATCATGGATATTCCCTATGCTTTCTAGCCCTAACCTTCTTTAAAAATAAACAATGACTTGAAACAGAAAACGCCAAAACCCAGCTTCATAGTTGCAAAGTAGTAGCAATAATCTGATTAATTAAGTTGTTCGCCAGCTTCCACTTTGTTACGCATGCTAATACTCGTTTGTTTTAATCTCATTTAATCGTATTAATAATACCAAACGCACTTCACTTGTCAAAGCAGCACTAAGTGTTTTAGAGCTGAACGCATGACGCCTGGCGCCAAGTAGTTGACGTCTATCATTTTCTAAGTCACTTGCTTCCCTCAAATAAAGGGGCACACACATTGTAGAACAATGGGTGAGGGTATTCATTTTTTTAAAGCACCATTTGTAGAGAACTCGTACAAGTGATGCACTCTATTGGGAATTGAGGGAGATTGAAGAAGTCAACGAGTTGTTGTTGTCGATGGGAATTTGATTGTTGGCCTTTGCACTGCAATTGAAGTGAATGTTTTGAAATTCACTCGTCGCACTGCTGGGGCAATGGCGTGGCGCGATAATCTTTCTCAATTATATCGTCGTTTGGTTTTCTGTTGTTTTTTTTTTATTGGGTTCGCAAATTCATTCATTTGCAACAGTTATAACGATAATAATAACAATTATAATATAATTGATGTCTCGTTGCGTTGCGTTGCGGGGAATGCAATCGAAATGTCACTTCTGTCAGGTTGTTCTAAATTAAGCACACACGATGATGATGGCTCGGTTCAGTTGTTGTGGGCGCCCTTATTCAGTGCTGAGCACTTAATTGATACCGCGGGTGATGGATGTCGTGGAATTTACCAGCACTAATAGAACAATAAGTCCAATGTTCCTGCGCTGCAGTTGTTGACATCATGGATGATGGCCGGCAGACGACGACAACGCGACGACGCACAGTTTCCAATCTGAGACTGTGATGATGGTAGAGAGGCCTACAGCTGGCTATGGGCATAAACATTACTCATTTGACTGACAGTGGGGTTGTCAGACAAGGATCATGTCTCGTCGCTGAAGAGGAGACAACATTACGTACGACAATCATCGTCCATCACCTGTTTGGTGCTCGCCATTCACTGGTTGAAGTGATAAAATTCATGATGCATTATTTATGAGGAGCAGCCGCCTCCTGATTCCAGTCGTTTCCTAGTTATTTTTGCCTTTGCCATCCTCTTTGTAGGGATTTTCCTCCCATTTCTTTTTTTTGTATTGTCGTCAATTCGCATTCCGTTACGCATTTTTCCATAATCGCTGGCGCTATGCCCCGGAGGCAAGGATTTTAATGATCGTGGCGGGAGCTATTTTTAGAGCCGGTGGTAAATTCTTGCGCGTGGTGCCAGAGTTCTATTTTTAATTTTAATGCAAATTGAGTGTTTCCAATTAACGGCGCTTTCCTGATTAAGTATGCTTTACAGGTTGCTATGTATAGGCCCGCATTTTGTGGAAATTGACATTGCGAAATAATTACGCAATGGATGGCTAGGATGTGATGGGAATGCGCTAGACCGTGCTTGTGTGTTGGGTTAAATGAGAGGTGATTACATCATTGGGGGGTGATCAATCAGGGTAACAACTTGTAATTAAGATTCAATATGAATTTATCACTTAAAATGGTAATTTTTGAATGTTTTTTCAGGTTGCAGTGGGATAGGTTTATTTTTAGTCCTGAATATGGATATGGATACTGAAGATAGCATCAACCTGTAAAATGTGTTTATGACAGAAAGGCTATACTTCTTAATAAACCGTAGCGACTTGGTTTATAAAATGAAGAAGCCTGGAAACTGTAGACAAAGCTTTGATCAGCCTTATCAGCACGTTTTAGCTCAGAAAATTATATTTATCGGCTGTACAGAGTCTTAAACGAGGCAAATCTTTTTTACGTGAGAAGTTTTGATCCTAGAACAACGAATTCGGCCTACAATTTAATGTCAATTCAAATTTGAGAAGGGTTGTTTCTAACTTTTGTAAGACTTTGGGTAGTGAAAAAAGGGAGTTCTTGTTATTTTCCGGGTTTCAACGGGGCATCCAACTTAGAAGTCGAACGTGTTTACCACTAAGGCCCGGTTTTTCAATGCTGAGTTAACTGAGTTAGCCCAGAGTCAACAAACCCACGCCCACTTTTTGGGGGCGTTTTCCTACAAAAACCATTTGAATGCCCTACCCCAAGGCATATGCAATACAAAAACGTTGTTTTTTTGTCGAACCACAAAAGGTTTTGATAAACTGTCTGAGCAATATATTTTGACAATGTCATTTTCTGTATTTTATCGCCATAAAGCCCACATTTTGAGGATATTATTTTAAGATGGGATGGGATGGGATAGAGTATTCAACGATCCGAACAGAGGATTGTAGCCTTCTCACATGTTTTAGTAGCGTATTTGTTAATAAAAGAAAAAAGTTATTTTATTGTAATCCTTGTCTAAACATATATTTTATGCTTTCCTTCTCATTCGTATTTCGTAGAATTAGTTTTCGAAATCGCGAACCTTTAGGCTGGTTCCGCTTATCCTTCCGAGATTACCGAAAATTCCATAAGTGCATCACGATTTATGCAACATGCTAAGACTTAAATTTGTTGGATTAATCTCCTCACCCTTCTGCTAAAATAGTACCGCTTGTTATTTTGTATCCTTTTATTAGTAAACAACAAATAACGGTAAGTTAGCACTAACACATCGGTTAACTTGTAAATATTAGGGGTATTCATGCAACGTCGGAAAGTCGTCGTAAACGTTGTAAACGTGATAAAATTACGACGTGATAAATGAACTGTCAAAATTTATATGGGAAATATTTTCCAACAATATCGGAATTTTCTCACAGGAATTGGGTGCGTAAACTGAGATGGTAAACGTTGTAAACTTTTGAAATGCTCTTTTGACATTTAATCAGTCACTTTCACACATCAAACGTATACGCTAAACTGAAAAAAATTATCGAGAACGGAAAGAGAATAATAGGAACAAAATTCTATCAATAAATAAATTACTAAAATGAGATTGAATTCACTGGGTTACCGCATTATTTAGTGGTGTAGTTTTAGGGTCGTTCATGAAAAGTCGTCGTAAAATTATAATCTTTCTCACGTAGTAAAAATACGACGTTGCATGAATACCCTTATTATCAAAAAAACATTTTTTTACGAACCGATAACTAATACCACGTTCTCACTGAAGTTTAATTGAGGTAATTTGCAAATTTTTTACGTTGCGCATTACGTTTGACAACTGACTATATTCCCGAATTTGCTATGACAGTTGACAGAATTTGTATGTTAAATTCTATCGTTTTTGCAAATTTAATACCGAAATTTTTTTTTTAACGTTTATTTATTCACAATTTCTTTAATATTAATTAATAGCCTAAATAAACTTAAAGACTAGACATTTTTAACTTTTGCCAAAGTAAAAGACCATTATGGTTCGCATTACATGATATATAATTTGTTTGTTTAATTCAATTTTTATATTTTTTGTGAATTTTTGTATTATTGTTATGTACTATTTTTTTTTTTTGAAAATAGGAAAATGTGAATCAAAACCTATTAGAAGACAGTCGCAATTTTTTTTTTATATAAAACTAAAACCTACATGACTAACTTAACCTATCTAAACCTATCTAGGCCCTGTCATGTGATCTCTATTCCATCGACTAACAAGTCATCGTTAGATCAGAGATCACATGTCAGGGCCTAGTTTTACTTAACCTAAGTATCGGCTTCAGCCCAGTCTAGCCACCAGTATCGGTCTCTATTTAACCTGTTAGTGTTACTTTTGTCGCTTTCAGGTATGCTAATGCAGTATCTAATTTGATCAGTATTCCCGTCCCCCGACTCAAAAGGCTCATAAAGGATCCTTTTATCTGTTGCTCTACTTGCAGCATGGTATATTATTGGAACGTTCGTTGAATCCGATAGGTAGCCATATGCATCCAGAAACAGAAATGTTTCTGGCGGAATGTATCCACTTTCCAAGGCATTTCCGAAATACCCAGGATTCGGATAGAATAATCCAGAGATTAATTCGTTTTCGCTAACACTTGCCGAACGAACAAAGTGATTCCTTACAAGATCTAGAATGACATTGTCAATTCTGGACACACCGGAAGCATCCAGAAGTCTTTTGTTTGAGACGTAATGCCTATAATCGGAATGTGCACTCCTATACATCTGTGTGCAAGCTCTAAGACATTTGCGCTCGAACACTCGAAGTTTTTCCATATACGATGGGTTAATGTTCCACCACACTGGACTCGCATAAGTCAGAATTGGAATGAATGCTTGGTCACAAATGATCTTCACATCGGATCTAAGATAGTTGGAATAAAACAGGCTTTTTAGCGACATGAATGCCGCTCTTGCCTTGTCTAATTGAATATTTATGTGCTCATTGTAATACAGAAACTTGTCCAAATGAACACCTAAATATTTTACCACGGTCCTAGACTCGATCCGAAGACCATTTGAACTCGTTATTTTGAGATTTCTCCAGTTGTGTCTCAAATCTGAATTACCGCGTCGTATTGGGGTGCGGAACAGTATGGTTTCACATTTCGTATAGTTTATTTTAAGCTTCCATTCGGAGCAGTAAGCTTGAAACCTATCAAACTTGCTTTGAAGTTGGATTGGAATGTCTTCAATTTTTGAGCCGCTTGCAAACAGTGTAGCGTCGTCGGCAAATGCCAATGAATTATCGAGTTCCCTAAGTATATCGGAAATGTAGATATTGAAGAGCTGTGGAGCAGTTACTGTGCCTTGAAGTAGACCATTATGGACATTAAAAACTTCAGCTGTCAAGTATTCTCTATCTGTTACAACAAATTTCTTTCCGTATAGCATGGATGCTATCATCTTTGTAAGATGAGATGGAAATTCATATCGAATAATTTTGTAAATTAACCCGTCAATCCAAATCGTGTCAAAGGCTTTTTCGATATCCACTAGGCAGGCAGCTGTACATCTTTTGGCGTTGAGATTCCAATTAACATCCGAAATCAATTTTGTAATAGCATGCACTGCCGAGTGATTTCTTTTGAACCCAAATTGATTCCGCGGTATAATCTCCTTTTCATTACAAACGAACAAAATAGATTTATTAAAATCTACCTCAAAAATCTTCCCGATATTAGGCAGGAGACTTATAGGCCTAAAGAAGGATCAGAAGGATCCTTCTTTTTCTTAATTATTGGAAACACCTTTGATATTTTCCAGCAACTAGGGAAGTAGTAGTTATTTAGCAGATTGTTAAAGATAACGCAGTATTGCCGTATGATATCAATTGGTATATGCTTAAGCACGATGTTATACCGAAATGAACGTATTTGTGGCAAAATAGTATAACTCACCGATTTTCGTGTACAATTTTTGAAATTGTGTGTATTTTTTCTCTATTTCATTGATTATACAAATATATATAAATTACTCACATTATCGTACTATTTTTTTTATACGTATACTTAGATTTTATTATTTTAAGTACTTTTAAGTAATGTGCTGCCAACTTCTGTTGGGATTCATAGCGAATAACAAATATTTATATGAAGTATATTTTTTGATAACAAAAGATAACATACGAATAATTTCACTATCCGTTAGCTACATAATTCGAGTGTTTATGAGCGATTCTGATTCGATCCATATATTTTATGGTATCTATCTTAATTATTTCTCCATGTTACAAACTATATATCAAAACTAATATACCCCTATGGAAAAGGGATAAAAATGTCAGCTGATGAAGTGGAGAAAAATCTCTGAAATATCAGTTGATGATATCACTTCTAACAAATTTCGAAAATTGATAATAAAATATTCACTACTGTGACAGTTATTTTGGAATTCGAACTCCGAGTATGACAAATTATGTGATAATTATTCCTACTAGATTATAGCAGATCAAATTTAAGATACAATTACACCCAAAAGCAACAGTTTACTATTCACCCAGGGCAATGTTGGTACATAGGTAGTACACAGTCTACAGCCTAGCTTTTCATCTTTTGTTTATGTAAATGAGGAAGTTACTAATTCGAACAATTTTTCCAAATCAAATTCAAACAATTATTATTGTTGTATTTCTCCTGCCTATGCGTCGAACGAGTGTACATATACGACTCTTAACTAAATTCAATTAGTCGCTCATCTTTGACGAAATTGACGGCGGCGGCGGCGTGGAACTTTTGCGCATCGCTATTCCTGATATCTTCACTTCATGGCAAGGCAAAGCAAAACACAACGTTCACTTCTCCGATATACTGTCCGAATGAGGATGTCAATCGAAAATAATTTCTTAATTCATAGTAGAAATGATTCACTTTAAGCTTGTAACTCAAAGCTGCCATCTAGAGAGCAAACGGATAAGCAATCTTCATTATAGAAATGATTCACTTTAAGCTTGTAACTCAAAGCTGCCATCTAGAGAGCAAACGGATAAGCAATCTTGACAGTTGAGAAAACGTTTGCAGATCAAGCAGTTCGATCTGGATTAAAGATGAGCTGAAACGTAAGCAAACAACACCCATCATCGTCTGTAGGACAGGCGTTATAAAACAAAAACAACATCAGATCAACATTCACTGAACTTGATCGGTTTTAATACAATTGTCACACGACCTATTTGGCCTTTGGCCTTTGATTGATCGTAGTAATAATAACAATTGATCATCATTTAATTTGATTCCAAGAAAATATTTGTTCTCCTGATAATATCGTTGTGTGAGTTGAGTGTTGTGTTGGGAGTGCGCCGTTCGCTGCGATCAGTTTAAATGAAGAGTTGAAGTTTGGTTTCATGTATTATTTAAGTGGCTGCTAGTATTAGTGAAATGAGAAGTGTGTAATATGGGCATTTGTAGCAATTAGTGACGGTACATAATTTGATGGAAAAAACCAAACCGTTTTAAACTAATATTGCCCCAATAGAAATACACCATTTTGGTGGTTTAAAGTTATGCCATGACATAAAGGTTGCACAAATTCTGATTCATAAAATATTTCGCCATCCATAATAGCTGTATAGGGTTTGTGTCATAAGAAGTACCAAAAAGGGGAAAATCTATTACAATCATTCCATTGTTAAATCTGGATTTTGATCGAAAATTTGATCTTTTTGAGTGCCAATGGAACACGATTTCAGATAGATTTTTTTTGTCTCAGTAATGTTGTAATTTCTTGTCTGCGAAGTCAGTGTCTGTGTAGCTGTTAAGTTTCAAGTCTCACAGGTTGGTTGTTTTTAATTTAATTTATATTTCACATTGAACTGCTACTATTTTAATGTTTAATAATAGTTTTTCACAACCGAAATAATAATAAATCAAATCGAAAATCACTTTGGTCAAACTGACAGCACTCATGAGTATTAGTGTGTGTGCAAGGAGTAGAAATCTGCCTAAAAATCCAGAATTACAAAATTGATCTTAGATTAAAAAAAAACAATTAATGGAACACAACAACTGTCAAAATCGCTCTTTTGACAGATATAGATAATACAAAAAAATAGATTTATGACCAATGGAAAACGCCATTAGCTGTTTCATAACTCTTCAGAGTTTTTGTATGGTTGCAAAACGCATGGCGACCACATTGTTTTCTATACTTTTACACTATTTTAAACATTTTATAACTTAATATCATCATTTACAATGTTGGGTCTGTAGATAAAGACGAATTTTCATTTCAATAAATTAAACAACGAGAAGTAACTGCAAAAATACAAAAATAACCTCTTTAACGTCTTGATGGTTTTTTTGCGACTTAAAATTGTATCATTTGTAACCCTGAAGCTCAGCTGTTTATGACAAAAAAAAACAAACAAAATAAAAGAGTACTGAGTTAACCCAGAGTTAACTAACTCCAGAATAAATTTAATCTGAAGTTAACTCATGAAGCAGTTTTTCATTGCATGATTAAATTTGACTCCGTGTGTGGTGATTTAGTTTGGTAGCACTAATGATTTATCGATTGTGCTATCAAAAAGTTATCGAAATGTATAGAATCTTCAACAGCTCAATTATCAGCTGTTTGGTTTCCTTTTCTCCAAACAACTGAAAATGCATTGGTCGCGATCTTACAAGTCTTTTTTGTAAAAGTTGTAGTTGTTAAGTGGCGCTACAGTCCGGGATGAACCTGGGCCTCAACCAACATGTCTCTCCAATTAGCCCGGTCCTTAGCTAACTGCCTCCAGTTGCGCACTCCAAGTTGGTTGAGGTCGGTTTCTACTTGTGCGCGCCACTTAAGACGAGGTCTTCCTCTACTGCGTCCGACGTCTGGCTGGGAATCGAAGACTCTGCAAGCTGGAGTATTGGTGTCCATTCTTTCTACATGTCCAAGCCATCTTAAACGTCCAATGCGGAATTTTTTGACTAGGGCTATGTCGCTGTACAGCTCGTATAGTTCTTGGTTGAATCTTCGTCTCCATAGCCAGTCAACGCAAACGGGACCGAAGATTTTTCGGAGAATTTTCTCTCGAATCTATCAAGGATTTTTTCATCCGCTTTTGATACGGTCCATGCTTCAGCGCCGTAGAGCAGGACTGGGATGATCAGGGTCTTATAAGGATCTCCTTAGTAGTTCGAGTTAGGGCTTGACTACTAAATTGCCTTCTTAGCCCGAAGAAACAGCGGTTGGCAAGAGTAATTCTTCGTTTAATTTCTGACGAGATGTTGTTGTCAGAGTTAATAGCGAAGCCGAGGTAGACAAAGTCCCGTACTACCTCAAAGTTATATCTGTCAATGGTGACGTTCTGTCCAATTCGTCGATGTTGTGAGTCCTTTCGTGATGACAGCATATACTTAGTCTTACCCTCATTTACTGTTAAACCCATTTTCGCCGCTTCCTTCTCTATACTAGCAAACGTGGCTATGACATCACGTTGAGTCCTACCAATGATGTCAATATCGTCAGCGTATGCTAACGGGTGATTTTTTAGCTGGTTTGGTTTTGGCAATACTGGTTTTGACAGCTGATGTGTGTTTAGTACCTTGTGTCACTGTCAAACAGCTTCAGTTTGGTTTGCAATTTAACCATGGATCGTCTTACAAATGAACAACGCTTGCAAATTATTGAATTTTACTATCAAAATTCGTGCTCGGTTCGAAATGTTCATCGCGCGCTGCTTTCATTTTATGATCGGCATTCTCGACCTTCTGAGCAGTCTATTCAGAAGATTGTGACCAAATTTCGCACCAAATTTACTTTGTTGGACATTAAACCACCAACACGTTTACGTACTGTGCGTAGTGAAGAAAATATTGCGGCCGTATCAGCTAGTGTGACAGAAGACCGCGAAATGTCGATTCGGCGCCGTTCCCAGCAGTTAGGCCTTTGTTACAGCACTACGTGGAAAATTTTGCGGAAGGATTTGGGCGTAAAGCCTTTTAAGATACAGCTGGTGCAAGAACTAAAGCCAGCCGACCTACCACAACGCCGAATTTTTGGTGAATGGGCTCTTGGAAAGCTGGCCGAGGATCCGCTTTTTTATCGAAAAATTGTGTTCAGCGATGAGGCTCATTTTTGGTTGAATGGGTACGTAAATAAGCAAAATTGCTGCATTTGGAGTGAAGATCAGCCAGAAGCATTGCAACAGCTACCAATGCATCCCGAAAAAGCCACTGTTTGGTGCGGTTTATGGGCCGGCGGCATTATTGGGCCATATTTCTTTAAAGATGATGCGAATCGCAGCGTTACTGTCAATGGTGAACGCTACCGAGCGATGATAACAAACTTTTTTTTGCCCGAAATGGAAGTTCTTGACTTGCATGATATGTGGTTTCAACAAGACGGTGCCACATGCCACACAGCACGCGAAACAATGGCGCAATTGCGAGGCGAGTTTGGTGAACAGTTAATTTCACGTTTCGGGCCGGTCAATTGGACGCCTAGATCGTGCGATTTGACACCATTAGATTATTTTTTGTGGGGGTATGTCAAGGCTAATGTCTATAGGGACAAGCCCGCTTCGATTGACGCACTGGAAGCCAACATCCATGCATTCATTCGTGAGATACCGGCCGATTTGTGTGAAAGAGTATGCCAAAATTGGACTCAGCGGATGGGCTACCTGAGACGCAGCCGCGGTCAACATTTGCATGAAATTATCTTTAAACATTAAATTGCAAGGTTGAAACTATCGATTCAAATAAATATTTCATTCATTTTTTCGAATTTTTTGTGTGTTTTTTTTTAAAGTTCTAAACCTCTTAAAAAATCACCCGTTAGTAGTTGCACCGACTTTTGGAAAATTGTGCCTCTGGTGTTGGCTTTGGAGTTTTGCACAATCCTCTCAAGAATCAGATTAAAGAAGTCACATGACAGCGCATCGCCTTGCCTAAATCCTTTTTTGGTATCGAATGTGTCGGTGAGGTCGTTTCCGACCCTGATAGAGCAGCGAGAATTCTCTATCGTCATCCTACACAAACGGACGAGTTTGGGCGGTATACCAAAACTAGACATGGCTCTGTACAGTTCGTCTCTATAAATGCGGCTTTGAAATCGATGAATAGGTGGTGGGTATCGATTTGGACTTCTTGAGTTTTTTCTGTCGATCTGCCGAAGATCTGCCGAAGTGTGAAAATTTGATCAGTTGTGGACTTTCCTGGCCTAAAATCACACTGATAAGGGCCAATCAGGTTGTTGGTAAACGGTTTCAGGCGTTCACATATTACGGCAGATAGGAACTTGTAGGCATTGTTGAGGAGACGTATGCCTCTGTTGTTGCCGCAGTTCAGAGGGTCTCCTTTTTCGTGGATCGGGCAAACGATGCTGAGGTTCCATTCTTCAGGCATATTTTCATCCGACCAGATTTGGCTTATGAGTTGGTGGATGTTACTTACCAAGTCATCTCCGCCGGCCTTATAAAGCTCAGCGGGAAGGCCGTCATTTCCGGCAGCCTTATTAAGCTTGAGTTTAGATATTGCTATCCTCACTTCACTCAGGTCGGGTGGTTGGCAGTTTTCGCTGTCGTTGCCAATATTGAATGGTTCGTTCTGCCTGACAGCGGAATGTTGTTCGTCATCGCCGTTTAACAGTCTGCAGAAGTGGTTCTTCCATATCCTCAGCATCGACTGTGTCTCAACTACAATATTTCCTTGTTCATCTCGACAGGATTCTGTTCGAGCCTTGTATCCTTGGCTTTGACGTTTTACACTTTGGTAAAACTTGCGAACATCGTTCCTGGAGTGGCACCTCTCTATATCCTCGATCGCGCGCTTTTCTTGCTCTTTTTTCTTCTTGCTGAAAAGCCGATGTTCTTCCCTTCTTTTTGGCTATAGAGCTCAATGGCAGCTCTCGTCTTCACCTGCAGCTTAGCCTTGTAGGAATCGTTCTTGGCTGCGACCATCTGTCGGCATTCCTCATCAAACCAGGGGTTTCTTGCTGGTGGGCGCGAGAAACCTAGCACATCAGTTGCGGCTGATCTAATGGCCTGTTGGCATCGTTGCCATTGCTCTTCGACATTCGATGCTGGTGGTATGGTGTTAATCGAGAGGTTAAGGGATACGCGTTGTGCGAAGGTCTTGGCGGTCTCTTGCGATTGCAGTCTTCCGACATTAAATTTTTTCACAGTATTTCTGGATTGTTGTGGCTCGAAGTTAACACTGGATTTAAATTGACTGAAAAACTACTTTCTCCAGTTAACTAGAGTTTAATCCCGAAGCTAGGATAATCTCGCACTGAAAAACTATGTCTTATAGTTGCAGGCACTATCAACCATCAGGCGCGTTTAGGTTATGGAGTTCTTTCAGTAAACGTTTTATGAATACGGTTTTTGCGTTTAGCGGCATTTTAAGGAGTACATAACTTTATACACTCCTTACAATAAGTTTATGAATAACCGCCGTATAAAAAACGCTGATTAGCTAATTAATGACTAACATGACAGCTTTTCCCATCAGAAATACTCGCGCAAATGTCAAAAGTTAGTCACTGCGTTTATTAATACGGGGGTAAGGGTGCAAATTTATATGATCAAACGCCATTCAAAAGGTCGTGCCGGACCTCCTATTAATTTTTTAAATGCTCATGTTTGTAGATATCTATCCTTGTAAAAATGCCATGGTAAATATTTCATTAAAGACATTTTATTTATTATTACCTTGTTATTTTTTTAAGTTAAACGAGCGATTTATTTTTAACAACCGATTTATTTGCGCCTGTTTCTTGTCTTTTGAAAGATAATTAAATAATTAAAACTCTTTATTTTTATTTGAAATTATATACTGAACCCTACAGCTCCTAAATGGCGATTTAGTTGTATTCAGTCAACATATGTCTGTTTCTCATACTGAATATTTACCGTCAAATACAGATACCAAATCGTCACGTTGACATTGACAACACCGTTACAAAATAGCAAGCAGTCGGTACACTGAATTTACAATTGATGTAATTGCACTTTTTTTTATTAAAAAAAATCTAAAAATAAATGCACATGCTCTTATCAAAACAGCATGAGTTTTCATTCAGAATCTGAATCCGAATATAATAAGAAAATCTCATACCGCAAAATTTATTTTTGGTACCAAAGTGCAAACAACAAAAATAAAAATGGTGATAAGTTTTTTTTATAAATATATACACATACAATTCTACCGTTTCCAATTAATCAACAGCACAAATATGTCCCCGCTTGCATTTAGCCTTTACACCAACAAATAATCAGCGCTTTTTGTCCTAAATCGGTCACCATTGTCACTCGATTTTTTACACAATCAAATGCGAGTTTTTTTTTTTTATTTAATGCATTTAAAAAAAAACACAAAATAAGGGAAATAATGATAACAATCATCACAATGAAATGTTAATTGGCAAGTTAATATTTTGTCCGACTACATTTAACAAAAAAAAAGTAAAACCCAACAACCATCGACTATGCGTACAATATTGGTCATTATCACGTGTATATGCGTGTGTTGTAGGCCAACACTTCTGCAGCCGCAGCAGCAACAACAACAACGACAACAACAATTCACTACTTATACGGACATCATTCAACAACTATACAAAATTATAATTAAATACCGCCATAAAAATAATATTCCTGGCGCCAATCGTAAAAATGTCAAAGTGGTCGTTAAACGGCTGCTATCTGAGCGGACCCAAGCGATAAGATTGAGAGCGTACTTGTCCGATCCGTATATTCGAGTATCGATGCCGCGTATACGACATTTCGATTCGGGCTCGGATTGAATCCACTCCCGACCGGAAAGGTGTGGTGATATGAGTAGTAAAGTGCTAATTAGTCGTATAATTTTGCAATTGCAAAGACCAATAGTCGGGCAGCAGCCAGATGAAAGGAGTTCGTATTATACAACGGACAGCTCAGCTTAGTGCTTACGAATTGATGGCAAGTGTTGCCAACCATCTGAAATAAAAAAGTCAACATGAATGTGGATTTTTGTTGTTGTTTTTTTTTGTTTGAGAAGTTTTTCTTCAAAAATGCTGACGATGATTAGAAATACATGTGTTATCAGTAATCTAAAACTGCTAGCAGAGATTGAGATAGGAATCCTTTGGGCACCTAGTTAATTTATGTTTTTTGAGATGACCTTTGTGTGCAGAGTATTGATAAAAAAACAACAAGAAGAGTACAAAATAACGTTTGTATTGGATTATTTATTACCTTAGATGCACATGTGGGCTGATAAGAAAAACTGTCCAACTGTATGTGCGCTTAATTGTGGAAAACATTTTTTATTGACTGCTTTGTTTATAATTGGATGTAAACTGACGTTAAGGTTGATACGTCACATGTTTGTCATTTAGAAAATATGAGTTCATTGGCGCAATGTCAAATCAAAATTTTTGTTAAGAAGTTGTTGGCTGTATTTGGTTTCGCATAAGCCATATTTGGTTGATTGGAAAAACACATGGGGGAATTGTTTTTTATTTTAATAATTTAGTACTTACAATGGTGTATATTCATTAAGATTTACAAAACTTAAACATACCTACATTCGGCCATGTTTTATGTGATTTATGAAGGACACTAGTACTCGAGTATTCTCAAAACTTGAGTCCTAGTGTCCTACATCCAGATAGCAATGACATAGCAATAGCTTATAAATTATTTCTAAATATCCACCAAAATATTTTTGTAGCTATATTTATGACGTGGCCGAAGCTGGAATAGTGGTTAGTGCATTGGTCATCATTCGAATGTCTGACGAAAAATCTAGGAGTGTATATAAAACGGTCATTTAAAGCTTGTCAATTTTTCCGATTGGAAGTTTAGGTTAGATATTGCCCCGGTGTCCTACTGACATTTCACGTTCCCCAACCAGAGTTACATTTTAGGGGAATTTGGCACTATGCCGAATAGAACAAAAAACATATAAGAAGGCTTCAATGCGCTGTGCGAACCGTTTATTAAATAAATGTCTCGAAAAGGTGAATCGGGCTAAAAACTGAATGGGTATAAAATATGGAATATGATATTGTAAGCACATCTTGTTCTATTAATTTATCTGAATCTTTAAGTTTTCGGCAAAAAACGACGTTTTTCTATGGCATATGCTATGGAATAGGCTATACATATCGTTTTTTTAGAACGCCTCCAAAAAGTGGGTGCGGGACTGTGGGTAAAAATGATCTGTATTACTATGTTCCTAAATTTATTCTCGAAAGATTTTTCGATTTTTTTCAAATCTGACGAAATAAAGCTATTGAGAAAGTCTAAATACCTTAATCAGACACTTTTCAAAGTTCCATACGGTTTGACCAAAAACAACGTTTGAACGGTTTTTGAAAAAAATTGTTTTGCTTATTCGAACAGAGAGTGTACTGTATAGCTATATCAAATTTTATTATTCTGGCTCAATATTTAAGGCCCAAAAATCAATGACACAGAGACTGGCTGACGGACGGACAGGCAGACATAGCTGAATTGACTCTGCTAGCGATTCTGAGTCGATCCATCCATATACTTTTAGGTTAATTTATCGAAATTATTTCTCTATGTCTCCTACGGGAGAGGATATTTTTATTTTAATAGACGCAAAGACGCTTGGCGCAAATAATTTTATTACGCTAACTCTGTCTGTCTCCGTACATTATGATTTTGACTGTTTCTTAATGATTTTTACTTATTGCCGTTCCCGTACGAAATAAGTAAGTAAATAATAAGTAAGAGAGAGAAAAAACCAGTCCATAAAAATATGTAAAATTATTTTACTGCAAAGACATATGAGAAGGCTTCAATGCGCTGTGCGAACTGTTTATTAAATAAATGTCTCGAAAAGGTGGGCCGAGTTAGAAACTATCATTTAGTATCACAAAGTGACAAATTGTTTGTTTGGACATATGTTTTATGTCATTTGTTCTTTACTAACGGGTCCGCCATCTAACGTTGTGCTTATTTCGTGAATGGTAACACTTAGCTCATGTCTGATTTGACATATAATTGCGTACGGATTTTGGAAGAAGAGAAGCACCGTCAGCTCCGTATGTTCGTTATCTTGTGAAAAAAGTGAAAGAAACTGGCATCCTCATCGATAAACCAAAGCGTGAAAAGCCAGAAACAGTGCGTACACCCGAGAATATTGCTGCTGTGGCAGAAAGTGTGCGTGAAGCGCCATCAATACAATTCACCGTCGTTCTCAACAATTGAGCATTTCGGAGACATCATTGAGACGAATTTTGCATAAAGACCTTGGTATGACGCCATACAAAGTCCAATTGGTTCAGGAGTTGAAGCCAACTGACCATCCAATGCCTTTTCGCTTCGCTAAGTGGGCCTGCGATCGACTTAGAGAAGATTTTGATATTGGCGGGTATGTAAACAACCAAAATTGTCGCATTTGGAGCACAGAAACCCGCACGCATACATTGAAAAGCCGATAAACCCAAAACGAGTCACTGTTTGGTGCGGATTTTGGTCCAGAGGCATAATTGGGCCATTTTTCTTCGAAAATGAGCAAGGAGTGGCCGTTACAGTAAATGGCGATCGTTATCGGGCCATGTTGAACGAATTTTTGTTCACAAAAATTGAAGAGGATGATATTGGCAACATTTGGTTTCAACAGGACGGCGCTACGTGCCACACAGCCGAAGCTACACTCGGTGTTTTGCGCCCTGTTTTTGAAGATCGCATTATCAGCCGCAGAGCTGATGTCGTTTGGCCACCTCGGAGCTGCGATTTGACGCCGTTGGACTATTATTAGTGAGGTGCCGTAAAAGATAGGTGTTACGCCGTCAAGCCAGAGACAATTGACGCTTTAAAGGACAATATTCGTGAAGCCATTGGTGAAATACAGCTACACACAATCTATAATGTGCTTAAAAATTGGACCGATCGTGTAGGCAACTGCATGGCCAGCATATGCAGCCATTTGAATGAAATTATTTTCCATTATTAACCGGAAGGATTGTACTTTCAAATAAAAAAAAAGTTATTTGGCGGACCCTTTATAATTTATTACCCGTGCTTTGTAGTAAATTTGTCTCTTCCTAATAGAATTTACCCAACTCCGAAAAATTAAAAATTATTTGTTTACTACAAATGTACGGGAACAGATCTTATATTTATTTTTATGCCGTTTTCCAATGGTAAAAACTAATTGCGATTTCTCGAAACTTGCCTGACAACTGAGATTTTTCGCTGCCATGGTTTGACATGAGTTCTGTCAATTCTGAATGCTTCTAAGCCCTTCGTTTGACCAATCGAAAACGTCATAAGTATAATCTATAGAGAATTTTGCGAAATGTCAGAACATGCAAGATAGGGTGTAAGAAATTACAAATAGAGACTGCAATTTTTTTAAACAAACATGTGATGAATGTCTTGTTAATTTTGAATCTATCAAACATAAATTCGAAGTATTAGGTCATCGGTAGGTCATTTCATTCATAAGAAGAACAAGCAACATGTCATTGGGAATGTGCATTTGATGTGAATTTACTTAGAAATGGCTCAGTGAACATTTTCCGTGGAACAGTAAATATTTTGTTTCGTACGAAAAAATAACTAAACCCATTTACTAGCTAATATTTATTTGAATTGCTATTATTTATTGATGCCTGATAATGCATAAGTTTAATTTTTTCGGATTGATTTTCTGATAACCATGAGAGGATGACCAGTGAAAATGCATTTAAAGTGTTGCTACGGCTGGGAACTGATCACATACCTGCTATTAGGTAAAATATATAGAAAAATATAGTGGAACATAACTCTGTCATAGAAAATTAAAAAAAAAAACAAAATATTATTTTTTTTTTTTTTTTTGAATTGAGATTAATAGCCCGATTCTCCCCATCATCACTGACACCTAACAAGTCACAAGAAGAGGTGAAATTGATTTTGTGACTTTTTCGTATTCTCCCCCACAGTCACAACTTGTGAGAGTCACAAAAACAATCGAAATTGTGATCTCCTTCAGAGCAGGTCACAACTAGCAAATTATTTGAGATTTGATATTTTTATTGTTGAGTAGTGTAAAAAATGGAAGTTGAAATGAATATGGCGCATATTATTGACGAAGTTTCCTCCGTAAATGAAAAGTAAGAATTTTACAAAAGCACATCATTTTTAACAAATTAATAATATTGATAAGATTGCAGCGAAGACGGCTTTTAAGAACTTTGAGAGGTACCAATGACCAAATATTTATACAGAACAGCACGTTTGTAAAGTTTTTTCGATTTCCAAAATCATTATGCTGGGATCTCATGCAGATCAAGAAGCCTTGCCTTTTGTACTTCGAGTATGTATTACATTTTTTTCTTCTCAAGTTCTTATTGTAGTTTTATTAAATTTGTTTTGAATAAAGTTTCATTCAGAGCTATATTTCCTTGCACATGGCTGTTATAAGAAGTGTATACGAAATAATTATACAATACCTCTCAGCCAAGCCACAATTTGCAGAAACGTTGCTTATATATAATTCACCTTTGCTGTGGTGAGTTTCGTTGTGACTTTTCTTGTGAGGATTATCGGAGAATCCGACGAATGTTATCGAGACTTTTGATTCCTCACAAGGGGGAGAAACGGGCTGTAAGTCACTCGACCTGAGGTGAGTTTACTTATAATTTTAGACTTTTAAGCACTATCACAGCATATAATATGCATCCACATGCTCATCATTTAGTGTATTTGTTAGTGGAACATAACAGAATATAAAAGTTAGTTATAGGAACCACCCCGGGTATTAAAACCAATAGCACTTAAAAGATCGGGAACATCTATTTGTCCTGATAATAATTGTTGTAAGAAAACCATGTATGTCTACGTTGAGATAATGACAGTTGCATTAGTTTAATTCGACACCTATACAGGGGGCAAATTCTGTAGATCATTCCATGATCTACCTGTCAAAGCAAATCTTATGAACTTACGTTGGACTGATACAATTCTATTTGAATGAACTGCATTGTCCAAACTTGTGGGGCATACTCCAAATGAGGGCAAACGAGACAGTTATAAAGCGAAAGGGTGACGTAAGGGTCATTAAACTCTTTTGACCACCATTTTATAAATTCCAACATAGAGTTGGATTTATTGATGATAACGTTAATGTTTTTATTACAATCCATTTTAGGATCAAAATAAACATCTAAATCTTTAAAAATTAAAATTATTTAGGACGCGTTTTCGTGAAAATGACACAAAGTGCCAGCATACACTTTGTAGGGTTCAGATTCAGACCGTTTTAAAGACACCATGTGGTAAAACTATTTAAATCGGTTTAAAGTGAAAGAGAATCGTTTCGATCCCCTACGAATTTAAAAAATGTTCATGTCATCAGCATAATATCAATATTTTGCTATCTCGAATACAAGCTTTGACATCGTTAGTCCCAAGTATGAATAAAATTGGTCCTAAATGACTTCCTTGAGGTACTCCAGATTGGGCAACAAAATGGTTGGACTCTCTAAACTAAACATGGTAAGTTCTCAATGAGAGATATGATTGAACAAAATTTAGGAATCCTGGAGGGAAACCATATACCTTAAGTTTAAAAATTATGATGTTAACTGGTCAAATGCTTTGAAGAAGCCAGTATATATACAATCGATTTCTTTTTTATTTTCCAAACTATCGGAACAATGATGCATAAATGTTAAAAGGTTTGTGACAGTTGTGACTTTGTATACTTTTTGGTAAGCTCAACAGGTTTTTACGAGTTGTTAGAAAAACACCTTAAATAACGCATTGATGCCAACACGTAGCTTGGTATTCTCGCTGAGTGTTGTTCGTCATTCAACTCAAACCAAATAAATAATTGGACTAGATCCTAACTTAAAGTAAGTTTCATTAGTCGAGTTCCACTTCTGAAATTTTTAAACAAAAAAAAGAATTTTTAATTAGTAAACTTATGCTTTTTGACATTTCATGAAATGAATTAATCGTTATTATGTTAGGTTAGGTTTAATGGGCTGTTAAAACTCAGGTGAGTCTTCAAACTCGCATAGGCATACGTGGAAGAAGGAAAGGAATGTTAAAAATATAGTGAGCGTGATACTTATGTTGTGATCTGCGTTGTTCCATCCGCTTCAAACAGATGTTTGCTCCGTCCCGAATTGCGGCAGAAACGGACGATCTGCGCTATAAGTTTCGTTGCTAGCTCCGTCAGGGCCTCGTAGTAGAAGCTACGAGGCCCTGACGGGCCTCCTGCTAAGGAGTTTGTTGCCGCTGTTGCAGATCGCGGGACATAATTTGTTAATAAAATGAAGAATTACGGATCTTTCAGAGATTTCCCTGTGTGCTGCTTCAGCTGTGATTTTTTATTCATTTGAACAACATTCCTTATTATATAGATGGTACCTACATACAAAATAACCAGATGTACTCTTTTAGCAGAATAAGTGAGGAGACGAATCCAGAAAAAATGAAATCTAAGCATATTGATGAAAATCTCCGCTTTGAGGCATCGTGTTCGACTTATTGAAATTTTGGAGATATCGAAGCTTAATATCCTTACTTTGTTGTACAAAGTAATAACAATTTATTCCTTTAATGAAAAGTCAAAAAAACATCAGAAATGGCGTGTAGATCAACCGTACAAATGTCTGTCATCAAATTAAAGAAAAGATCCCGGTGAGAAATCAACTGTCTGTCGGTAATGACAGATCGGCTACACCGATTTTCTTCAAACTTCATATACATAGTTTTTTTGAACACAATTCCAGGCCATTTTTTTACTCTTAGCCATTTCATGAACAGTACCTTCCATATGAAGAGAATGTTACGTATGACCAATTCAATTCAATGGAATAAGAATAATAATACATGATCATAGGAAAACTTAATTTTTACCCAAACTCACATAACAACAATAAAACATTTCCAATGATGTTTTTCAATAAACATAACACCGAATTTTCTATTCTCGAATTAAAATTAAAGCATTTTATGGCGAAAACCACTATTAAACCAAATGTCATTGGTAGTAAATGAGAACTGTCAAAACGTATCTACATTCTGTCAGTTCTCAAAAGGGAATTTCGCATCTAGGTTTAATTTTAGATGACAAAACGCTTTCGGTAACATATTTTTTGAAAAATCGAAAATGCTAACATTTTGGAAAAAAAAAAGTTATCGAATGAGTTCTCGAAGAAATGTTTATTATATTAGGGAGCTGTTACGGCCAATATCTAATAGTAAGCGTATGCGCTAGGAAATCTGAAATATCAATAACGTGGACGAAGATCACGTATTTTGCTATCACACGCTTGTAATTTTGTAGAACAAAACTCATTTAATTTTTAAGCTTATTAGCGTTTGTTTTATTTTTGCCGTGATGGGCATAGATTTATTAGTCAGTGTAGTAATGGAAGAAATAGTTGTGGGATATAATGTCAAAAATTAAAAAAATATATAGAAAAATATAGCTTATAAGAAAAACATATTAAGAAATCTGTTCAGTTATGAAAATACAAGCAGTCTTATTCATAAACGAATTATTGGAAGTTTATAAAGGGTTTAGCTCCTTCAAATGCATCTAAACACAAAATTCGTATTCATAAAACTTAAACAATGTTGAATAGATTCTGCATAAGCTAATCGCTTACTACAATCCTATAAATGAGTGTTTTAAGCAGAGATCAAGTAGGAAAATATAGGAAACTTTCGTACGTCTTCCCCTTTTTCAACCGATTTCTTGCGTGTCAACAAGTGTGCACCTGGTTGGGCCGTGTGGAGAATTTATCTGTCAAAATCATGGAAAATTCCAGGATTAGCTTGTACGCAAAACGTAAAGTCCTGGAATGTTTCCTATCTCTTCTTTACCTGATCTGTTATTTTAAGTATCAAATTGTATTTTACGTAAAAAAAAGACTGTTAAAAAAACGGATCACTTTAAGGGTTACAAATGGTAAATTTTAAAAGTCACTAACAATCGCGCTGATAAAAAATAAGTGTACTTTTGTATTTGTAGAAAATTATGAATTTTGCAACCAAAAAATTGTGTTGCTCAATAAATATAATAGATTTGTTTTTATTTTTAAAAAATATTTGACAGAAACCCCGTTTTACTAATCTCGATGGAGAAATGTTTATGAATAAGGATTTGCGCGACCATGAATTATAAATGCTTGTGCTGTTATTTACACATAAAGTACTAGGTCAACACTAAAGCGGTTAGTAAATAACATATTACAACTATTGATCAATATACCTTAGAAATGCAATATTTGACATACTTCAATGTAAAAAAATGACACGAACAGTTTTTACTAAATTGGACTTATATTAGTGTATCAGTTGGTCTTAAGAACTAGATATGGAGGATTTTAATATCCCTTTCACCCATTTTTTCAAAATTTCTAAATAACCAAACATCAATCATAGATTTCAACCCAAAAAAAAATACATCCAAACCGCATCGATGCTTTTTATACTCCTTTTTCAAAAAATTCCTCCTTATGTTCGTACTTTGTTTGATATTTTCAGGGAAAATACTTTTCTGGTGTTTTTGACATTTTAAATATTTTCTTCACCAACAGCACTCTTAAAGATTATACAGAGGTGACTGGACTTTTCGCTTACTCCTTGAATAAACAAATAACACCGTGAGTTATCGTGAGTCTTTTTAATAAAAAGAAAACAAGCAATATTTCCCATTCGGATGTTGACCAGGGAAATGTGTTTTCTCACAAACTCGCGGGACATTTCAAAGGCTTCAAATCTGGAATAACCTAATTTTAACTAACCTTAACCGGTGTAATACTATGCTGACTAGGGATTTTATTTGTTTTGATATATCGCAATAATAATCGGAAATCTCCTAAAGTCATACAATTTTGAAATTCACCCGCCGCCATGAGATTATTATTGTTATCGCGGTATGCTCACACATACTAGTCTTCATTTGTTATTGTTTCAGAATCGAACTTTTGCGATAAGTCGCCCCCAGAAGATCCTCGGTGAGGCGAGATTTTCGCAGGCTAATTTCAAAACAAATTACGAAAAGAATGAGAATCGATATAGATCGATGATGATTCGCGGCTCCTTTTGAATCAGCCCCCGCCGCGCAGTATTCAAAAAAACAATAATAGGGCGCCTATCAGTTTTCTGAATCTCTACATCTACAGACATAATATTTTGAGAGCGAGAGAACTTGATCTTAAACATGATGAATTTGTAATTAAAAATATAAACAAGTGTTGATGATAAGCCTGTCTGTATTCGAAGCACACACACATCAACCCGATTCACTGGAACTAATCTCAAGTTCGATAGAGACGTTTCGTTTGGTCGCGAAATTCACTTGCCAAAATGAAAACAGGAAAAAAAATTCGAATTCGAAAGTTTCAATTAATTACCTTAAGTTATCCGATATCATTCGCAATTTGATCATGTTCAGCTTCATTTCCGTAAACGACCTCATCTCCAAATCATCCAACTGTGAGTGGGATATTTGCAAGCTTATGCTTAGGTTGGATGAGAACTTGCCCGACAGGGCATCGACGATTTGATTAAACGAATCGACTTTCTCGCAGGATAGTTCGACGCGATTCGTAGTGTATATCGGCTCGCAGGTGCATGGTGAGAGTTCAGGACGCACCGAACAGTGCACTGAGGCTATACTCCAAATGGCATACACGAATGATGCCATTTTTGGTAAAGTTTTCTAAACACTGGAGAATTTCACAAATTCACAAATTGTATTATATCACGATAGGGAGAGAGAGGACGATCGATCTTTCTGACCGACTAACTTATATCTGTTACACTTTGTCACTAGCTACTATTTAAACAAACACTCACTTACTATCTGCGTTTTTTTTTCTTCTATTCTTTTATTTTCGAGAGATTATGTGAAATTTTATATTCTTCTTCTTGTTAATTTTTTTTTTCGGGGAAAATCCCCTTCAGTCACACACGCTTGGCATTTAAATGAGTGCAGGATACACAATATTCCACATGAGATCCTTATAGGTCGACGGACAAAGGACGTTTTAAACAGATGTTTGGGGTTTTCAACACGGTACGTTTGGGAATTTATTACAATAAACGCGGATGATGATAGGAAAACCCGGTAACTAAATACTTTTTATACACAAGAACAAAATTATTTTATAGGTAGATACTGCGTTTATTTCAGTGTCCTTGTGACATGAGGAGGTGTTTTTTTTTCTTGTATAGAAGATCACGTAGTTACGCGAGATAGTTATTTTCACGTCTGCATACCAGCACGGTCTGAATTCGACTATGGAGACGATAAAGATTTTCAATGAAAGACACGCGATAGAGTCCCTAAACGATCACAACCATCATCATCAACAGCAGAAGCAGCAGCATCATTGTCGTCGTCGTCGTTGTTCTCCTCTTCATATCACTACTCAGAGTAGGAGCCGCGTCAGCCGCGCAGCAGTGGCATTATTATTATCGCATCGTAGGGTACTCTGAGAAGTCTCACAGCAAAATAGAGCTTCGCCAAGATCAGACGGCAAAAAGAGAGAGTGAGATGCTGCTGCTGAAGGCGATCCTCTCATATTTGTGTGTGTTTTTTTTTTTTCGGTACATCAGATTTATGTCGTAGTAGCCGTGTCACCAATCAGAAATGACATACCCTCTCTACAATCTGAAGAATTCGCGAAAAAGATTGTACACTTTTCATCTGGAGAGATCAACGAGCTTTACCCCCCACCGTTGTTGTTGGTAGCGTAAAGCTTGCGGCTCGGATTGGTTACTGGACAAGGAGTTTCTTTGGCAGCCCCAGATGTGCCGCATATCAACCCCACAATTAGCTCGAGGGGGTTATTTGATGTGACGTCAGAAATTGCGCGCGGATACAGTCATATGACGACCTGATGCTTGAGATACGTAAAAATGTTTCTTCCAATTGATTGTATTTAGCAATAAAAGTACTCAAGTCCAGGAAACATATTTGTCTGATGGAATTGTGGGAGATAATTGCAAAATTGACGTCAAACGTTGTTTATACCATCAACGCAGGTTATATAGTTAAAATGTGTTTCATTCACGAATATGTAGTCTTATCAGGAATTCTGAATGCGAGGTATAGGTATCTAGCTACACCTATACGTGCAGATGATTAAAATATAGTGACATCTGGGATATTAGGGTCAAGGTTTTCCTAAACTACTGATAATACACCTCAGGGAATCCGTGATGTCAAAGTAATTTTTTTAGTCTAATTCTGTCCTTAAAAAAAACCAACGCACATGGTATTTGTGGATCAAATTTGCCCAAAACAGTTTGTATCCAGCCAACACAATTTCCACTGAATGGTTATTGCCATAAGATTGACGGTTTAGGTTGTTCTTGAGGGCTGGATTTGCTGACGTTAAACTACTGAGTACTGATCTACTTGCAACACTGTGTGGGAAAGACGTCCGTCGGGACGTCCTTGATCCAAAGCTTCCCCTAATTCTTCCAAAAAAGTGAAAAGGCTGATATATATCTATTATGTTATAGAACAAAGTCTGTGGCCACCGTTTGTTTTACGCTTTGTTCTTCGCTTCTATGAATACGAATACATTTGACATAATTCATATAGCTTACTTCTTAAGTGGTGCTACAGTCCGGAATAAACCAAGGAATCAACCAACATGCCTTTCCAATTAACCTGGTCCTTAGCTAACTGGCTCCATTTGCGCACTCAAAGTTGGTTGAGGTCGGTTTCTACTTGTGGGCGCCACTTAAGCCGAGGCTTCTATGCTACCAAACGTCGCTATGACATCACGTTGAGTCCGACCAATGATGTCAATATCGTCGTATTGCTGGCCTAAGACCACACTGATTAAGCTGTTGGTAAACGGTTTCAGACGTTCACATATTGCGACCGATAGGATCATGTAGGCGATGTTGAGAAGACTTAAGGCTCTGTAGTTGGCGCAGTTCAGATGGTCTACTTTTTTGTAAATCAGGAAAGCGATGCAATGCTTCAGGCATACTTTCCTCCGACGAAATTTTATGTGTTGAATGTTACTTACCAATTCATCTCCGCCGGCTTTGTACAGCACGTAGGGAATGCCGTCATTTCCGGCAGCCTAAAGGCCTGCTCAGAATGCATATAGCTACAGCTGGTATCTTGCATCGCTGTCAAAAGGGAGATACATTTCTTACATGAAGTTGCCCTCTATTCAACTTCAAGCTACAGATTCACGAAGATACACATTGTGTAAGCGCTTAAGAGTTGCCTTGTTTTTAACTTTTCATTCAGCTACAGATACCAGCTACAGATACGCATTCTGAGCAGGCCTTAAGGGTGGTTGAGACGTTGAGTGTAGTTTTCGTTTTCGTCTCCAGTATTGAATGGTTCGTTCTGCCTGACAGCGGAAGATTGTTCATCATTGGCGTTTATCAATCTGCCGAAGAGGTTCTTTCATATCCTCAGCAGAATTCTGATCGCACCCTGTGTCCCTGGCTTTGCCGTTTTACACTTTGGTAAAACTGGCAAACATCGTTCCTAGACTCTATATCCTCGACCGCGTCCTTCCCTTTCTCTTTTTTTATTCTATCTGAATTCTTCGTTCCTCCTTTGCCTTTATAGCTCAATAGCAGATCTCGTCTTCACCTACAACTAAGCCTTGTAGGCCTCGTTTTTGGCTGCTATCATTTGTCGGCACTCTTCATCAAACCAAGGGTTTCTTGATGGTGGACGCGATAAGCCTGGCACATCAGTTGCGGCTGATCTAATGGCTTGTTGACGTCGTTGCCGAGATATAAGATGCTGGTGGTATGGTGTTAAAGGAGAGGTTAAGGGATGGGTACACGTTCTGCGAAGGACTTGGCGTGGTGGCAGTCCGAGTCGATGTTAGCCCCTCAGAATGTTCGGAAATCCAAAACATTGGATGCTTGTCTCTCATCTATCGCATTGTGATCAATTTTATTGACCGTTCGTTGATCGGGAAATCGCCATGTCCCATTATGAAAATCGAGGTTACGAGTTCGAGGAAATTTACAAATTTCAATGAATTCACAGCGGAGTGAGTGCTAGCTAGTTTGTATTTTTATTCTGTCTGTGGGCTTTCTCTACTCCAGAAGAAGCGAATTGCTTCATTGAAAATTGTAGTTCTGAATTTTGAAGGCACATCTTGCAGATTTCAATAAAGAATGTTACAAAAATCACTTCGTTAGGGTTGACAAAGACGAAATTCAAAACAGGATGTCCATAGTACCAAAATACACAAGTTCCGTACTTCACGCCCTTTCGCAATACATAAAATTCCATCGCCCATTATTTCTCACTGATAAATATCATTCGTGCACTTTACAAAAAGTCCATTTGCAATGAAATATTCAACAAGATCTTCATTCAATTAGCATGCTGGCTTAAATCAGACATCTGGCGCCTCAAATCCAAGCCAATTTGTAAAACGATCCATCGGACACATTGCACAGAACATGAAGTTAATCATCCCGCGAATGCGCAACGTATATCTCAAATCGCTTACGGAAGTCATGTTATTTTCAACGCACAAAAATGCTACCACATTACCACCGCAAGTCTGCCTCGTCCAAAGATTGGCGACAGTAGCCGCAGAACCATCAGCAACAACATTATCACCATCTCCTGGATCAGGAGACACCCAATTACCATGGCATTAGTAATGTAGTAAGAGTCGGAATGAAGGAGGCCACGAGCACGCACCACAGTGCGCACCAGATGATTAATACAGCGCCACACTTCAACGATCAGCCAAGAGATGGATTATCTTGTTTAGATTTATCTCGGCACATTCCCGATGTGCCGCGCCGCCGGCCGGCAGCCGCATCTTTCACATTCCGATGCGAACACATAATCTCACAGTAGCCGTCCACATTTCAGATTTGGATTTCACTAAGTGACGTTTCTTCATTTCTGAGCATAAATCATTTGGAAATTTTCAACAAGAGAGATAACCATAACCACGATCAGGCAAGAGTTAAGGATGGCGCCTGGGCTCCATATTCCTTCTTAATTGCGTGCACTCGCATTCATATCCAATTGCGATTTGATGACGTACTCGAGAAGTAGCGATGGCTGTCAAGTGCCACTGCAAGTTGATGAACAAGAAGTATGTATGTTCGTTCTTTTTGTGATGCTGCTGCTATAGTGGCTGTCAGTCCGTCGCGTCGCTGGTGCGCGAGACACGCCAGAACTCATTTGAGTTGATGGGATTAACACAACAAAAACAAAACACAAACATTTTATACAACAATGGATGGTTGTTTTTATTTTGTTAATTTACGTAGAAAAAATGTGAACTTTTGATTGGATATTTCTGTAAGACGTCAGAACTCTAAAAACAAATTGTTCTGGAATGCTGTCGTCAGTCAAAGAGGTCGGAATTATTTGGCCACAAAGCCAGAATAAAAATATAGCAGATGGTACTCAGAAAAGAATTTTAATTTGGTCAATAAGTTAATTAAAATGTATATCGGGGGATCTTAACGTCGCCATTTCAAAGATCAGAGAAAGTGCAAGGTTCATGTAGATTTTTGTGAGAATCGCAGCATTCCTTGAGACAGGTGGCGCCGTTAATACATTACAATTAGGTATTGTAATGTAAAGTAATAAATATCTTCTGTATTGAAATCTTAATATGGAACTACTTGGCTCACAAAGTCACAATGATCATTTTAAAAATTTCAATTTAGCTACGGCGATAAGGTTTTTCATACTAAAATGTATTTTACGCTCATTTTGGTACTAAATTTGCAAATAGAATCGAATTTTACTGAATTTCATATACAAATCAAATTTCGTAATGTGCTAATGCTAATAGTGACCACTGCGGACTCGCTGCCATATTCAGGATCCCAAACGAGCAAACTCAGCTGGAGGAGTTCGACCAAGTGCGTTTTTCGACTATCGGAGGACAAACTGGCCTCGTTTGAGCGAAATTAATCCACCGACAAAAAGAAATTTAACAAATGATGAAAATGACCAACAAGGTCAATGAACATAACTAATACTAGGATAGAATTGTCTGACGACCAGACGAAGCAGTATCGAACACCAACAATCGATCCACTGCACAGACATGTGTCCGAATTGGCCAGACGATAGAAAACAGACAGACACTCAACTGTTGCTATAAGTCCAGAAATTGTTGACTCGAACGTCGAGTTTTTCACGATGGAAGATCCGGCGAAGAAGGCGAATTCGATAGGCGCTTTTTCGAAACCGTGTTTAAGGTGAACAATCCTGTTCGCCCTAGTCGCGATATTGAGGAAAGAGCCTTTCTGAATCATTTTTATCGTAGATCAGTAGACAAGTTGCTGCGAAAACCATACTGCCGGTCATTGAAAAGTTTTCGTGTTTCGAGATAATTCATAAGCTAACGATTTATCAGAGTTTCCATGGACTTGGAAAGAAGGGACGTACGTGAAATTGGTCGGTAGTTGGAGAGAGAAGAAGATTCGCCTTTTTTTGGTACAGGCTGGACAAATGCAGTTTTTGATCTACTCGGAAAATGTCCTGATGAGTAGGATATATAGAAAAACTTACGCAGTGGTTTTACTGGTGTAGAAGAACACCTCTTTCGAATAATGGGAAATATACCATCTGCACCAGCGGATTTGTGTTTGTCAATATCAAATTAAACTCTTGCAAGAGTACGAAAGTGAATTTGTCCCATCGAATGATCTACGTTCTCAAGTAGAGGATGAGACTGGGCACAATCTGGCAATGTAGAACTGGCTGCGAAATGCACAGCAAGCAGATTGGCTTTGTCTGAAGAGCTGACAGCTACAGCTGGAATGTCTTTGTGAATGAACGTAGGAACTGATGATGAGGCCGATTTTTTTATATCTTTAACGAGTGGCCAAAAGTTTTTACTAGCTCTGGGAGGTTGTAGAATTTCTTTTGCCTCAGACTTATGCAAGTGGGTTTTTTTCTTTTCCAAGTTCCGCTTCTTTTTGTTGTCCCTACCAATCTTATATTTAATATAAATTGCCATATAAAAAGCTAACAGCCTTATTCATAAACTCATTATAAGGACTGTATAAAGTTATGCACTCCTTAAAATGCCTCTAAACGCAAAAACCTTATTCATAAAACTTATACAACGTTGAATAGAGTCTGCACATCCTAAGCGCGTCTGATGGTTGAATAGTGCCTGTGTAAGGGTATATAATATTTTTTATTTCTTTATACACAGACGGCTGAGCATCAGGGTTACCAAAGGTTCAATAGTGAGTTGAAAAAAAATCATCCAGGGTATTTTCGTATTTTAGCAGTTGTGTTTCACTGTTTAATTTGTTCAAATGGCAATTCTTCTTTACCTACAGACTCAACATTGTAAACGATGTTATTGAGTCAACATAAGTCATCAATAAGTTATAAATATGAAGAAAATAAAATTGTAACCATGAGTTTCGCAACCATAAATATGATCCCTTGGTAACTCTGCCGAGCTTTTTGGTAATTTTTTTGACACAAACCCTGTATAACTATTATGGATGGGGAAATATGTTATGAATAAGAAATTGTACGACCCTGAATAGAGGCTGTATAAATACTTATGCACTGTAGAACTATACAACCGTTGAGATGTGTTTTATTGAAATCTAATGAATAAGGGAGTAAGTGTTTCAAAACAATTAATTCAATTGAGTTCACCACAAATTAAGTTATTTTCATCCATTTTTAACAATGTACAATTATTCTTATTTAATTTTTTGTTTATTTGTTTACAATACTAATCTCACTGCAAACTAGGAAATATAGTCAGCTGTCAAACGTAATGCTCAAAATTATAGCGATTTCGATCGGGATTTTCAGATTTGCTCTCAGATTTCAGACTATACCCATCCCAATCGAACATAAAAGAGGTTGACCTGGTTTTGTTATTGTTTATCTTTCCGCCGCAGTTATAGCTATCATCATTTGAAATTTTCTTATACTCATTGCGGCTTTTTTATAAATTCAACCATTGGCGAGTTGGTGTCAAAACAAAGCTTTTGAATTTTATAACATGATTAACCAAAAATATTTTAATTTCTAATTACAGTTTTCGCAGAAAATCACTTTTTAGTTTTCACTGATCAGAAAAAATAAATCTTGTTCATTGATATAATTGACAGATATCAGATAAAAACAAGGCAGTCTATTAGACCAGGACATCTTGCTTCACGAAAATGTCAAACTTCACTCGTGCTAAAGGGTATTAATAAGAAATTAAATGTGTGTAATACAATGCGAATTGTGTTTTTTTTTTTATAAATTGTAATAACTGGTGATTTTTTAAGTGTAGTTTTTTTTTGAAAATCGTATGAAACACTCAAATTTGCATCAAATATTCAAAATTTTTATTGTAATCGATAAATAGGTCATTGTCATTTACGTTTTAAAGACAACTTCATGTAAATGTTGTCCTCGGCGCCGTTTAAAATGGACCATTTGGAAGGTCCAATTTTGCGTCACTTTTTCTAGAATTTCGGCCTGTATTCCACGAATTACCTGTGTTATGTTATCCTGTAAGGCTTCAATCTTGTTCGGGTTGTCCACATAGACTAACGACTTTACATAACCCCACAAGCAATAATCAAGAGGCCTTAACTCGCATGATCTTGGCGGCCAACTCACAGGGTCATTTCGAGAGATAAGCTGCTCACCAAATTCATCCTTCAACATGTGACATGTGGCACCGTCTTTATGAAACCACATGTCAACCAAGTTCAACTCAGCCAACTGGGGCATAAAAAGTCGCGAATCATGGCTCGATATCGTTCGCGTTGATGGTAACGTTTCTCCCACGGTCGTCTTTGAAGAAAAATGGACCGATTATGCCACCAGCACATAAACCACACCAAACTGTCGTTTTTTTTGGGCTGCCTCGGTAATTATTATATGGCATGTGGCTGTTTTGCTTATTTACGTATCCGTGGAGCCAGAAATGAGCCTCATCGCTGAACAAAATTTTTCGATAAAACAGCAGATTTCCATGATTTGCAATCGTTGCTCGTTTGTAATGGCGTTTTCCATTGGGAAATCTAAATTTTGATCTGAAATTTGATCTTTTTGAGTGTCAATGGAACGCGACTCAGATTTATTTTTTTTTTGTCATTTCGTGTCTGTGAAGTTAGCGTCTGTGTAGCTGCCAACATTAAAAACATAACAAACATTTGAAAATATTTAATAGTTCACGTATAACTTTCTTTTCTGTGTCTATATCCATTATTAATTAAACCCAAAGCACTCTTGTTTTTCACAACCGAAGTAAAAAATCAAAATGAAAACCACTCTTGTCAAACTGACAGCGATCATTTTTTATTGGTATTGGTAAATCTGCCGAAAAATTCAGATTTGCAAAATTGATCTCTGATCAAAAAAAAATCAATTTTTTCGCCCAATGGAACACAACAACTGTCAAAATCGCTCTTCAGATCAAAAAAAAAATTGATTTTTTTCCCAATGGAAAACGCCATAAGTCTTTCCATGATTAATTGGCAGAGTATACTGAACTCTTTTCACTTTGACAGACGATGGACGCCATTACTAACCAGTGTTGCCAGCCTGAAAAACTTAACTCTTAAAAAATCACCCGTTAGTTACTCTTGCTAAGTTACTAACAATTTATTTTTTAAATAACTTATTACTCGTTTATAATTGACTGCTAATTTAAATTCCAGAAACAAAATTAGCAGCATCTGCATAATGTAACATAATCATGTTCCTGAAATGAAATATCCAGAAAGTGCGTTGTTAGAAAAATTAAAAACGTTGAAATGTCAAAAACACATTGAGCTTATGGGATCGTGTATTTATAAGTAGGCAAACTGAACGTTGACGTTGAATAATCATCCTAACCTCAAGTGTGGTGCATCCCCCATTGTAGTGATTTTAATGAATGAATTTTCCAATCATTACTCAATTCCATTATGTTTTGTGTACCAATGATGCTTTTGAATGATAGCTGTTGCTGGACCCTAACCATTCATCGAATGATTCGTGCTCACTTTTTCGATCGTTCCAAATGTCACTAGCCTTTTGTATGACCCCACACTGTGGTGATAGAATCATAGAATTTTCCAATAAAAATGGAAAAAAACGCCTAAGGGTCCAGTTATAGCTATCATTGAACAACTTCATTGGACCACAAAACATGATGGATTTAAAATGTTACCTCCATAGTGCCTGGGCACACGTTCATTGGAATGAAAGTCATCTCCAACGAGACAGGTATTATGTGACCCAAAAAGAGAAAGGAAAATTGCACCGAAAATCCACCGATAATCCATTTCAAACTGAATTCTCGGTGTGGGCATGAACGTTTCACTTCCAAACCTTTTCATTTTGACAAAAATACTCAGATTTCCCCGTGTTCCACGTGTAAAAGCTGACTTCATTCCAACGACGCTTATTTGTTCATGGGAATGAAAGTCGTTGGGATGCACGTGTGGCCAAGTACATAGCTGGTTATAGGAATGATTAGAAAATTCTGTTTTGATTGGCCCTAAGCGTCCAGTTAAAGCTATTTCATAGAAAAGCATCATTGGAACACAAAAACATGAAGGAATTAATAAAATGTTACTTGTGAAGTTGATCATAGCAATCATTGGAAGCAAACAATTTCGAATGATTCAATAATCGCACCCTTATCAGCAGTAGGTACCTGTTTCGTTAAAATCCATTTTTTTAATTCATCCGAAATAGAAGCGACAAATTGTTATTGCTCCATGCCGAGTTCAATCCACATATAAGCTCATAAAATGAATATTTCGCTAATCTTTTGCAAAATAAACTTAAAAAAAAATAACAACGTGTTAATGAGTGCTCTAAGGAATGTGGGACCATTTAATTTCAACCATCAACGTCTTTATGATATTTTGTGGCGCCTCCCTATTTATATTTTGAACATTCATTGAGGAATTTAAAACCTGAAATATGGTGACAAATATTGATATTTTAATTCAGATATCAACAAATGATTTTTATTTTTAGAATGACACTTTTTGTTGTTTACCGGCAACAACAGACCGTAAATAACACCCACACCTTGAACGCGATCGGAATCTGTCCCGATGCACTTGACCTCTTGAACGAAATAATTGTTAACACACGCTTTAACAGCATCAACAACAGCAAGGACCCTCTCCTTACTATGGGCCTTGGTACAGAGGGCTTTAAATATATTTGTTTGTTGTTATGCAATATTTTTAGGCATGGAGTTTCTATTTCGAGATGATAGAACTTGTATTCTCGTGAAAATGATTTAATCGTTTACGTCAAAAGGAGAACACTCGGATAATCATGGTGGTGATGTGCGACAATTAATTGGAATATAGTTGGGATGAGTAAACAATTTTGTTTTATGGCGGTTTCAGAGATTTAAATTTGTCATTTATAAATATAAAAGAGTTTTATTTAAAGAAATTGTGATTTGTGAGCTGTTGATGGTGGGGCTGGACGGGGCTTTAAGAAATCCGCCTGGCTGTCTACGCAGTATGATAGCATCCCCGACTAATGTCACGTCAGTTTTATTTTTGTTGCAGTAAAATCTTTTATATTCTATATATTCGATATGGTAGACCAGTTTTTTCATTGATAATTTAAATTATGTAAGTTCTACCAAAATCTTTTGGAAAAATATATTTTTTTTCCAAAATTGTGGAGTTCCGCTGAGTTTTTTTAGAAAATTTTTCGAGTTTTTTTTTTAGAAAATTAAATATATAATGTTCCTTTTGAATAAGTGTCATCTCTCTACGAAAACGGATCTAACATTCCTTGAACACAGGGTCACCAAGGTGCTGTTGACGTGGGTGCTTGCCAAACGAATTGAGTTGAGCTGTACTACATTTGTAGAGGGAATTGACATCCTTTCAACCCTGGAACCCAAGTATAAATGGTTTTTATTTCTTTCATTTGTAATAAAGACCGACAAGGAAAATAGAACAACTCCAGTCCAATTCATTTTAGATCATGATCATCATCCAGATAATAGTCTTATCATGTTTAGAGGTTGTTTCTCATGCAATCTTAAGATATCATCTGGGTATATAAAACCTGCCTATTATTGAAAAGGACATTTTTGACACAGGTAGCTTTTAGACAAATAGAGTTTCCTAAGCGGATCAAAGAAGTTGCGTCAAAGGTATTGATTGTTCCCTCTCCACAATCAATACCTTAAAATCAGTCTTTTCTCTCCAGAAACACAAATATAAAAAAAATATAAAAAGTTAGCAATCCGATATCCCATCTGGTTGATGAAATGCGATTGTTATTTATATTTAACTAGTTGCCCGGCCCGGCTTCGCCCGGGTACTGTTTCGTTTTGGGTCCGTAATAGTATTTTAGTGTTAGTAGTATTTATTTTCTCAAAGCTGACCTGAGAGATTTTCTCAATATTTTTTTCCGTAAGAACCTTGTACAGAGTATTAGAAAACTACAAAAAAAAAATCAGCCAAATCGGTCAAGCCGTTTTCATGTTATGTCGTGACAACGGAAAACGGGTTTCATTTTTATATATATAGATAAAAATGGTTAGTCGCAATGGAGTTTGGCGGCACGACTTCATAATGGTCCATCTGATAGAAAGATGGACCATTATGAAGTCGGTAAACTCTTTTGCCGAAAGTGGGGCAATTGGTTGGAACTAAAAACTCTGAGATGGAATTGCAACCAGCTCGAGTCACATTGTGGTGTCGGGCCATAATTTTTTTATGAAACCATCGCAATATAATGCTCATTGGTAGCCGTTATTTAAAAATGTTAATAAGATTGTTTTTTTTTCTAATACTACGTCGAAATATTATTCATTTAACTTTTTTTAAGTATCGAGTGTGAGTTCACACGCGGTAGAAGTGAAACTGTACTCTGATTAATTTCTCGTAAAATAGTCGTTCCCGATACCTAGCATCTCGTTTTTAAGACGTCGTCATATGAAAAACACCATCCTTCCTGATGGTAACACCCCAAAACCTGTTTGGATTCAAGCTTCAATTACAAACTCCAGACGTCAGACACACAACTTCGCTAAAACACATTTATGACACCAAAATCAGCTGACATTTCAAAAAAATTTGAATTGAAATGGCGCCCAACGGGTTTATCTAAGATGTCGAATTCTGACTCTGAATTTCAATATTAAAAGCTCATTGCTTTTCGCGAATTTAACGTTTTATTTTATTATTTTTATTCTCCTCAAGAAATGCCTCAGAAATGCCATTTAAGCTGTCGATTAAAGATTAGAACGAAAGCAGCTGTCCGATCTTTAGGTGCATAGAGATTTAGTGTGTTAGCTGGAAGTCTATTCCATAATCGATGGCGGGCTAGAGTCGATAGTCTAAACTTCTACTTGGACTACTGTCCAAGTGTCTACATACAGTGCTGGATTTACGCCTAGGCCCGTAAGGCCCGGGCCTAGGGCGGCATGATTTTAGGGGCGGCAAAATTTTGATAACCCTGAAAATCAAGAACCGTAAAATGTTAGAATACAGTCAAAATTCGATAACTCAAACTACTATTATCCACAATAAAAGCTCGACTTATCAAGACTTCGATTTATCCAAATTGTTCCTCAAAATTAAAATAATCAAACAATTCAATATGTATCTGAAATACATATGCACACACATTTTGTGCTTTTATTAAGTCTAACACATTTTATATTAATGTAGTACATAGGTATTTACAACATACATAAAATTATTGCCTGTATGTACATATATGTATGTACTTACAACTTCCAACCAGCAACGAAAAATGTCGGTAATAAAAAAGTCAAATTTCTTAAACCTACATAATTATTTTTGTGTGTATGTAGGTAAGTATCTCGTTTTCTTTTCAAATGAAAATTCGCTTCAAAAATTCGAATTTAAAATGCATACGTGATGTTGTTATTTCTTCTCACTAAATGGGAATTCCCCTAAAAAAGTTCGACTTGCTTGATGAATATGCGATTTTTTTGTTCGAGTTATCAGGGAAAAAAATGTGTGGGATTTGAACTCTAAACGTTGTTGCCACATAATTTTGTTCGAGTTATAAAAAAATAAGGTTGTCCAAGTTTGACTGTAATTTGAAATTGATAATTTTTGTGGATTAATTTACCTTTATATCTATAAAAAATTTTGAATATAGGTAATTCCGACTTTACCCTTTAATTTGCCGGTGCAATACAATTTTTTTTTAGATCAATATTATTGGCCGTTGAAAATAATACACTAAAAAATCGGCAGTGAATTTCTCAGTTTTTTTTCAGTGAAGTGATTGCGGAATGCAAAATTTTTGTTCATCAGTTTAAAACAAATTCAAATTTACAAGTAAAATTGTCGCAATTCTGATATAAATTTATAATCAAATATGAGTGCATATCGAAATAAACTCAGTGGTGCTGAATATCGTAAAAGAAAGGCAGAAGAATCTACGAAAAAATGTAATTTACTAAAGAAAATCCCAAAAATATCTACTTTTTTAACAAGTTCGTCAAAAACTTCTAATAATGATCAACAGCCATTATGTTCATCTACTGTAAGTATTTTACTATAATTATCAACATTTTTTTTTAAATTGAATAAAGAAGAAACTCAAGAATATATCATTTTAAACGGTGCACCACAAAATAATATTTATATTATTGATTTTAAAAATTCTAAAAATGTTTATAGTGATAAAACAAGATATTGCTCGAAAAATTTATTTCAACGAACTTTGAAGAATGGAGAGATTCAACGCCGTGAGTGGTTGATGTATTCAGAAACTAAAGGATCCGTGTTTTGTATTCCATGCTTACTATTTAGTAGATGTGGTGAAACAAATGCTTTCACCTGCGAAGGGTTCCGAGACTGGAAAAACTCAAAAGCACGCGTTGAAGGTCACGAAAACTCTGACGTTCATAAAACTAATGTTAGTAACTTAAAAGCTCGAGCGGTAGCTCAAGGACGTGTTGATCAACATTTATTAAAACAACTCGACGAAGAAATTTCGTACTGGAAAAAAAATATTGTATCGGATAATTGCAATCGTTAAATCACTTGCAATAAGAGGACTGCCGTTTCGAGGGCATTCAGAGAGAATTGGAGATCCCCGTAATGGAAACTTCTTAGCATCAGTAGAACTTGTTGCTGAATTCGATCCATTTCTATCTCAACATTTAAAGTCGTGTGCGCATCCTGGTAGTGGCAAAATATCGTACTTATCAAAAACAATCTACGAAGAAATTATATTACTGATTCAAAGTCAAGTTTTAAAGCACATTTCTACTGAAGTGCAATCCGCTAAGTACTAAGGTATTATTGTAGATTCTCATGCTCATGTCGACCAGCTAACTATAATTATTAGATATGTACGTGCAAATGGTGAACCCGTTGAAAGATTTTTAGAATTTATACCTAGTACTGGTCATAAAGCAAAGGATATTGAAGATGCTGTATTAAACTCATTAAAAAAATGGTTTGGACATTATGAACGGTCGTGGTCAATCGTACGACAATGCAAGTAATATGTCAGGGATATATTCAGGAGTTCAAGCACGAATGAAAACAATCAATCCATTAGCAGATTACGTTCCTACTCTGCCCATTCGCTAAATTTAGTAGGCATTTGTGCATGAAGCAGTTGATTTTTTTTCTACTTTGCAAGAACTGTATAAAAAAAAACAGACAAATTTAAGACTCAAAAGCCTTTCTCAAACTCGATTGTCTGCTCGACATGATGCATGCTATGCTTTAGAAAAAGAGTGGTGTGCAATAATTGAAGCATTGGACTTTATTGGAGAAAGCAATGACGAGAAACCGAGTACACGATCTGAAGCTATTGGATTAAAACAGAAATTACAGCATTTAGAAACAGCAATACAAGTCATAGTTTGGAATGTAATTTTAGATCGTTTTAATGCTGTTAGTAAGAAACTTCAGGATTCCCAAATTGATTTATCATCCGTAGTCCGACTCTACGGTTCGTTGGCCTCTTTTCTTCAGGATATGAGACATAAACAATTTTTAGAATATGAAGAAAAAGCTAAAGCGCTGTCTAGAGTTCAAGATTATTATCGCTATGGTACTCGCCGCAGAAAAATCAGAAAACTTCAGCCAGACGAGTCACGGGTAAATGAAAGAGCACCTATTTCTGGCGAAGAAAATTTTCGTACAAATATTTACTACCCTATTTTGGATACTCTAAGTACACAATTAGCTGAACGTAAAAATGTATATGATAAGCTTTATGCACACTTCAATTTATTTGATAATCTATCTGAAATTGATACGAATGAGTTGAAAAATGAATCAAATAAACTAGTCAATAAGTATCCTGACGATTTAGAAGAAACATTAGGAAATGAATGTATTCACTTTCATTATCAACTTAAAGATTCATTGGCAAATTCTAAAAATGTAAGTTCTGCGAAAAATATATGCAATATATTGCATTCACAAAATCTTTGTGATGTTTACCCTAATTTAGATATTGCTCTACGAATTTTTTTGAGCATCCCAGCAACAAATTGTTCTGGAGAAAGATCTTTTTCAACTCTGAAAAGGGTAAACAATTATTTACGTGCAAGTATAGGCCAAGACCGACTTAATGCCCTTGCATTATTATCTATTGAAGCTCAGTTGGTACAAGAACTGGATTACGATGATATAATTGACGTTTTCGCACGAACTAAAGCCAGAAAGAAGAAAATGTGAACTCAAAAAAGCTATATTCAAATTAATAATTTATATTTAAGACTTTATACGAAAAGTTGTACCTATGTTAACTAATTAAATGTTGTATTGAAGTTAATAAATTTGAATTCATAATAATTTAAATATTTAAAAATTTTATATTTATTGTTAATAATTTTTTTTTCATACATATCTCACGGGGCCTAGGGCGACATCGAACATAAATCCGCCACTGTCTACATACCACTTCGATCATATTATTAAAAGTATGTATTAGGCGTAAAAAGGATTAGGGGTTAAGCAGGAGGTCCTCTTCTTGGTGCCAAAATTAATAACTTCGCACACACAGATGATGGTTTGGTAGACTACTCTTAGATAGACAACAAATAATAAGTTATGCAATGTTTACACATCTTCCGGGACTGATACAATCGCACACTTTTTTTTAGACAGGAGATGATGGAAAGTATTCGCCATCCGGAGGATTGTCCCGGCCAAATTATGCCATCAACATCTGGGATGATTCGGAATCGCGGTGAACCGTTATTGCTGTAAAATGTTGGGATCGAGTTTTACTCTCAAGCCTGGTGGGTGGTAGTTTGTTTAAGCGTATTTTTTTTAAATCGAATAAAACACTAAAATTTGCATCAAATATTAATATGTTCATCACTCAAGATGCCACAGTTTTGCTTATTTACGTATCCGTTGAGTCAGAAATGAGCCTCATCGCTGAAAACAATTTTTCGATAAAACAGCGGATTTTCACATTTTTCACAGAGCACGAATTTTGATAATAAATTTCAATAATTTGCAATCGTTGCTCGTTTGTAAAGGCCTGCTCAGAATGCATATCTGTAGCTGGTATCTGTGGTTGAGTGAAAAGTTAAAAACAAGGCAACCCATAAGCGCTTGCACAATGTGTATCTTCGTGAATCTATAGCTTGAAGTTGAATAGAGGGCGACTTCATGCAAGAAATGTATCTGTCTTTTGACAGCGCTGCAAGATACCAGCTACAGATATGCATTCTGAGCAGGCCTTAAGTCTTTCCATGATTAATTGGCAGAATATACTGAAAACTTTTCACTTTGACAGATGACGTTTGGACGCCAATACTAACCAGTGCTACCAACCTGAAAGACTTAACTCCCAAATCACCCGTTAGGTGTTAATCGAGAGGCGCCATTGACAGTAACTTTCGGAAAAAATTATTCCAAGCATGCAAACCAAGATCTTTCCTTAAAATCTTCCATAAAGTGGATTAATGTGCACGATGGCGGATAGACTGATTCGGGTCTTCCTTTACGCTAAGCTCTACAGCAGCAATGAATTCTTCTGTACGCACTGTACGACGTCTCTGTGGATGCGTATTTAGAGTAAACGTGGTGCGAAAACGTTCCATACTTAATAGCGATACGTATTTTGAACAGAACCATGATTTTCAAAATAAATTTCCACAATTTGGAAGCATTGTTCAGGCGTCAGTCTATTCATGTTGAAATGCCAAACCAAACTCAAAATAAATCACCTGACAGCTAATAAAATGGCCGCCAGTTAAAATAGTGTTGCCAACTTAAAGTTCTATACCTCTAAAAAACAAAACACCCTTTACCTATAGCGTTTTCGATTGGGATTTTTAGATTTACTCTCAGATTTCAGATTTTACCCGTCCCAATCGAACATTGAAGAGGTTGCTCTGGTTTTGTGTGTGTGTAAGTGTGTTATTTGACAGCTTATTGTTTATCTTCAGGCCGATATTATAGCTATTAGCTATCAATAGGTCTGTTCCCGTACAAAATAATATTTACTGATTCTTACTGATTTTTACTGATTTTTACTTATTGCCGTTCCCGTACGAAAAAAATAAGTAAAAGAGACAGCTCACGAGAGAGCAAAAAACTACCCCTCCATAAAAATCTGTAAAAAAAATTACTGCAGAAATTTCTGTTGGTAAAAATCAGTAAACTGTCTTTTTGGTATCTAAAAATGACAACTCCCTTGTTTTGACAGGTGATTTATGTCATTTGTTCTTTAAAAGGCATACAAAATATATAATTCTACTGTTTTTTACTTAATCGCGTTCCCGTACTTTTTGGTAATTTTGGTAATTTTACAGACCTAATGTAAACCATCATTTGAAATTTTCTTTTACTCATTGCGGCTTTTTTATAAATTCAACCATTGGCGAGTCGGTGTCGAAATCAAACTGCGAAATGCAAACTTCAAACTGTAAGATGTTAAATGTTTTTGTGTTGGTGCATGTTGGTGTAAATCTGGGGTTAAATTCCCACATCAGTTATCGAGTCATACGTGACTGAAAAATGTTGATTTGGTATGATCGCATACGAGATTCCAGTATCAAGTATCGAATTTTTATTCTGTCATCAGTGATCGAGTATATTTTTATACGGGAGGTTTTGTGGTGTCGAGTGGATGCATTTTTGTGAGAGAAAATGTAATATATTTCGTTTTGTTATTTTCATATTATTTTGAATATACATGAATGCACTCTTATTCACGATGAACCTTTTAAACAAAAATTTAAGTCAAAAAATATGTTTCAAGAAAATTAAAATTTCATTAGTTTTGGAATGATAAATGATTGCTTTTGTCTCTTAAACGTCTTCGTTCAATGGACTCGAAATTTCCATCCATACAGCAATTTTATTTTTAAAACGTTCACAGAAAAACAATTCATTTGACAACATCAATGTAGCTGAATTTTGCTAGTACAATTAGTGCAATTTTAAATGTGCATTCGATACATGATCATTCGTATGCGATCATTCCAATGTAATTACTCGATCATTCGATAACGTATGAATTTCACTCACTCGATAACTGATGTGGGAATTCGACCCCTGACTTGGAATCCAGATTCTTCAAAAGTACTCTAGAGTAAAAAAAGAGTGATTTTTGTATCCCAATCGAAAACGCTATTAGTCTTACCAATTACCCTCGTTTACTGTTAGAAGCCATTTTTGCCGCATAAAAACAATACATTTGACATTTATCAGACATCCGATATAAATGTAGCAGATTTTTGCTAATACAATTGGTACAATTTTAAATGTTCGTTCGATACGTGAACATTCGTATGTGATCATCCCAATGAAGTTACTCGATCATTCGATAACGTATGCATTTCACTCACTCGATAACTGATGTGGTAATTCGACCCGAGATTTCGGTTATGAGTTGGTGGATGTTACTTACCATGTCATCTCCGCCAGCTTTATAAAGCTAAGCGGGAAGACCTTCATTTCCGTCGGCCATGATTAGCTTGAGTTTAGAAATTTGCTATCCTCATCTTCACTTATTTCGGGTGGTTAGTAGTTTTCGCTGTTTTAATGTTTATTATTTTAGCCAGTAGAATACCACCATTCAATGACAAAATACCACCGTCCATAACGAACAATTTTAATTTAAGACTTTTGTACTTTTCTGGAACTCAAATTTACTCGAGTTTAGAACTGAGTAAAACGCAACTTTACTCCACGACTATCAGATGCTCTCTTCATGGAGTCCATTATTTGTCGTTTATGAAATCCACCCATTCGTTAATTCCAACAGCACGCATTTTAGACTAAATTTTAGACATCCTGTCAAATGGCTCACCACTGTTAAGACTACAAATTTCCAATTCAAACACATTTTAGTTTACCTATTTTGTTTATATTTTTTTTTTTAAACTTTATTCAGTAAAAGTTTAATTGTTCATTATTATTACACAAAATTTGTTAAATATGTTTAATTATTCTTAACCAGAATCACGTATAACAGAGCCCTCTCCTCAGTCATCCAAACACAATAATAAAAAATATCATGAACTAATAAAAAATTGTTGTTATTGAAATTAAACTTAAAAGAAAAACAATGTGGGCAAAGCAATATAAGAAAACTTTCGCTTAAATCAATATGTAAACAGGAAAGATATACAGTTTTAGGATTTGGGCACTTGTCTCGTAGGTGTGGCAGCCAGTAGCTGACATCACACTCGAGTAAAATGGAGAATACAAGTTTAAATTTCTCTTAGACGTTATAATTTATTCAATGATGTGAAGCGATACGTACTATATTTGTTAATTATTTATTTTTATTTACAAGTTTAACCCCAAACAACTAAAATATATTGTTTTCAAGCAATGTGTCAATTTATCTATGTTCTAAGCGATGCAGCTAAATTGGGATGCATACCTAGTTACTATAAAAAAAAAAACAAAACATGCCTAGATAGAGCAAACAAATTATATAAAAGCGACTAACAAAAAAAAGTTAATAATTTAAATTCAATGTCCCGGTGCTCTCCTCTACTGGGAGCGTTGCTTTACTTTTTTTTCAGTTTATGTTCATAGCTACTAAGATGTGTTGTGTTTTTTTTTTACGTTATATTTGTTTTTTGTTAGTGCGAAGTATTGATTAATTTTGTTTGTTGAAATATTTCGATGTATGTGGAAATTTGTCGGCGTTAAAGTCGCTGTCGGTTTTGAGTCGGTCCTTCACATTGGTACGGAGTGTTTCACAGAATGACGCTTGAACCGATGTGTCTGTGGCGATTGCATTGGCAATTTCATCTGTGCTATGTGTTGGATTCGAGGAGGAAGGATTTTGCAGGCCAGTCGTTTGAATTGCACGTCGGACACTCTCAGCGACTAGTGATTTGACATCCTGTGGTGGTTTCGTGCTTTGAATGAGCTTTCGCCTTTTGGCTGACATTCCGGAAATGTATGTGTCTGAAAATGCTGGCTGAGTTGCCTAAGAAATGAAACGTTAGAATTATAGTGCACATTTTTGTTAATTTACGATCGAATGTACGTACTTGTCGTGTCTGACGCTGAATGTCACGGGTGATAATGGGAAGCCAAGTTGTCGGGAAGTTCCTGTGCCAAGCCTCGGAGCCTACAATTACTGGTGGAAGAACTTCATCGGGTTCGCTTGGTGGCACTGTAGATGTCTCGAAGTTGCTACTTGAAGATGCAGATCCTGATGCTGAACATGAGTCCGTATCCATAGGCTGTGAATAAATATAGATAAGTGCTATTATTTAATAGAACATAGGCGATAACGTGTCTTCTTTTTTTAATAAGTTTTCAGGAAGTGGTACAGCAGAGAGTTTTTCTGGTAGCCATTTGTTATCGAAGAAGATCTTACTTTACTTTTGCTACCAATTAGGATGATAATCACACAGTATGTGTGAACGGACAAAACTTTACACCACAGGAGATCAATTATACAAGGTGTGGCAACTCCCTTTTGTGAGTTATTGAGGCTGTAGGGGTCGTAGCTGGATGTGAAGGCTAACCTTCGACAGACGTGGTACTAAAGTTTTGTTCAGTGAGGAACGTGCGTTTGCCGTAAAGGCCTACTTTACGTTCTGTAATCGCAACACAGTGATTAAAATCGATTCAATGTAGCCCCGTTGACTGGAAATCAACTGTTGTATTGGTCAATACCATCAAACAAATGCCGAGTGCGACAAGATGAAGAACTGGAGTCCCTCGGCTCGTAGATCACCTGACAATATTGAGGTAGTAAGGAGTTCAATCTTTTATCCTCGTTGACGGAATGACGAAAACATTAACTTCACGGCAATTAGAGCAAAAGAATTGAAGATAATATCCATGTCTACGTGACAAGCTCGTTAGAACACCACTACGAAAAGCATACAGACCCTCAACTATCGAGGCCTAAACAACTTGACTCCACGGCGACTGCAACTATCGTCGTACTCACTTCTTGTCCGGCCACGGAAGCTATTGAAAATATCTGCACCCATTTGGATACGATAACTCACCTTTTTGTCCGAAATGTTTAGACGAAAAGGGAGATACGGAGCACGCTGTCATTTTTGTCCGAACAACTCAGATGAAAGGGAAGATACGGAGCACGTTGTATTCTACAGACGAATCCCAGCATGGAGAACAGATCTTCCAAATGAACAGTGTTAAGTCGAGAGGGATACTAAGGTGAAATCATCGAGTTCGTTAAAAACTAGCTGAGGAGAACAGAGAATATATTATGGGAAGCCGACAGTGTGCTGGAGAGTGGTAGAAATGTAGAATGGTTTCCTGGAATCGAGTATTTAGCCTCCATTTGAGAAGATTACCACGTCGGAACAGTCAAGAAAAAAGGTCCATGAAAGTGTCGACAGCAAATGATGGACTTATGATCGAAAACAGTTTTTGAAAACACATGTTCGCGAGGGAACAGGATGCAGGGAAATGGATTTCTTTTAAGTTGATGAATTTTAATTTTGTTCCCTCTGCGTTCATTAGTTGTATCTTGAATGCATTAATGCAGACGCAATATGTATCCAATAAGACCACTTTAGCTTACGAGGCAATAAATTAGCCCATGTGCCACCCATTCACACGAGTGTTCTCTGCATCTATCATCTAAAAACAAGCCAAAACGTACAATCTGGCAATTTTTTAAAGGGAAATTTTATTTGATTCATGACGTAGGTAGAAAGTACAATACCGAATTGAAAATTTGAAAGAATATCTATTCTTGAGAGACAGAGCAGCAACAAAAGAGCAGTACCAAAAAGACAAACATGATGGATAAAATAAAAATCCTTGAATGGAATGCTAATGGTATCGAGAATCGTAAGGAAGAGATTCAAATAATACTCGATAATAACCAAATCGATATATGCCTCATCTCAGAGACTCATTTAAAATTATCTACAGACTTTAAACTGCAAGGATATGGACAAACGTAAACCAAATAATACATATTATGACAATGTTATTTATATATAAATTAAAAAACAATATGCTTCCAACTTATTTAAGTGATAATATAAATGATCGCAGTAATACAAATTATTTATTAAGAAACATAGGAGATTTTAACATACGAACATAACATACATGGGATTACAAGAATTTAATAATCTACCTAATGACATTAAAAACTTAACAAATATAAACGAATTTAAAAGAAAGGTTACTGAACACATTAAATTAAACATACATTAACTAAATTTAAAATGTAAATCATTCTCTTAACAAAATATATTATAGATTAATGTTTAGAATATAAGAAATTAAAAAATGTACAACATATGTAAATGAACCTAAATGGCTTACAAAAGCTAAATAAATAAATCAATCAATCAATCGATATAAACTATATCACACCCCACATCCTCACAATTGTGCAAAAGGAGGGGCTGCAGTCTTAATAAAAAACGAGATTGAACACCATATAGAAACCAAATTCCAGTCATGTGCGATTCAAGGGATCTCCATAAGAATAAAAACGAACAGTGGGCAGATATCAGTTGCATCAGTATACTGTTCCCCTAGCTATAGAATACAGAAAAATGACTTTAAAAGTCTTCTAGATATATTTCACAATAGATTCATTGCGGGAGGAGATTTTAATGCCAAAAATAAGTATTGGGGATCTAGACTAACGAATACTAGAGGAAGAGCTTTACTTGAAACAATTAAAGAATGTGGCAGTAAATATCATTCGGCGGGAAAACCTACCTACTGGCCAACAGGTAGGAATAAAACCCCAGATCTTGTCGACTTCTTTATAACAAAAAATATCTCCTCAAATAATATAAATGTGGAAGAAGGGCCAGACCTACAGTCAGATCACTCTTCAATACTTTTCACACTTGGCGATAAAATAATAATGAAAGAACAAAGTCCAACACTAGTTAATAAGCTAACTGACTGGAGCTACTTCAGTTGTTGGAAGTTGGAATAAAAAAAGCCAAATGATCGATTTTCAAGCAGTAAAGCAAATAGAGGAAGCAGTGCAATTATTTACACTCAATATAAAAAAAGCTGCATGGGCTGCAACTCCAAAAATAAAAAAAAACAAAATAAAACAAAATTCATACCCCTCCTGTAATATGTGAGATTATTGCAGAAAAGAGAAAAGCTAGAAAATGTTGGCAGCATACAAGGGCACCACTTGACAAAAACAAACTAAACAGGCTAAATAGTAAACTCAGAAAATCAATAATTGAATTCAGAAATGAGTCACTAAAAAAATACCTAACAGGCCTAACAAATGATGCTAGTACTGACTACTCGCTCTGGAAGGCAACAAAGAAAATGAACAGGCCAACAGCTCACATCCTACCAGTGAAAACCAGAGAAGGAAACTGGGCAAAAAGCAGTCAAGAAAAAGCAAATACTTTTGCTGAGCATCTTGAAGGCGTCTTCCAACCATACGAAGATAAAGACTATCAAGGAATGCAAGAAACGTGCCAGGAAGATGTACCAATTCGACCGGTTACGTCTAAAGAACTTGCCAAAGAAATAAAAGAAGGTATAAACATAAAAAAGGCCCCAGCGTTTGATTTAATAACGGGGGGAAATTTAAAACAATTCTCAAAAAAATACTGAAACATCTAGCGCAGATCAAAAACGCTGTATTTAGATTAAGATATGTACCAAGCATATGGAAGGTCGCGGAGGTTATAATGATTCCAAAACCAGGTAAACCACCTAGCGAAGTAACCTCATATAGGCCAATATCGATACTACCAATGTTGTCCAAGCTATTCGAAAAGATGCTGGTAAAACGCCTGCAAAATATTATTGTAGACAAATCGCTAGTACCGAGCCATCAATTTGGGTTCAGGAATAAACACTCAACAATTGACCAAGTGCATAGAATCACTGATAAAATTGAAAATGCTTTTGAAGAGAAAAAAGTATGCTCTACAGTATTTCTTGATATATCACAAGCTTTCGACAAAGTATGGCACAAAGGATTGATCCATAAATTACAAAAGCAACTGCCAAAGCAGTATTCAAAAATACTGGAGTCGTATATTCTACAGCGATTTTTCAGAATTAAACAAGAAACAACATACTCAACATTAAGAGAAATTAAGGCTGGTGTACCTCAAGGCAGTGTTTTAGGTCCAGTACTATATCTCCTATTCACTAGTGATCTACCAGAAAGTGACGAAATCACTCTAGCTACCTTTGCAGACGATACTGCTATACTTTCTGTAGGAGAAACTGTCGAAATAGCTACAAAAAAGCTTCAAAAGGCAGTAAACAATATCTCAGAATGGACTAAAAATTGGCAGATCAGATTAAATGACCTGAAGTCAGTTCATATAAATTTTACGTTAAAAACTGTACCACACATTCCAGTATACATAAATAGTAATGTAGTGGAAAATTCAAATACTGCTAAATATTTAGGGATGACTCTAGACGCCAAACTGCGCTGGAAAGCCCACGTAAAGAAAAAAAAGAGATGAGTTAAACATCCGCTATAGTAAAATGTATTGGCTTATTGGGAGATACTCACCCTTATCCAACTACAATAAATTATTGCTATATAAGCAAATTCTTAAACCAGTATGGACCTATGGGCTCCAGCTGTGGGCATGCACATGCAAGACAAACTTACTAAGAATACAAACCTTCCAAAACAAAGTACTACGGAGCATAGTTAACGCACCGTGGTACATACGTAACACCGATCTACATAGAGATCTATATATTGAAATGGTTGAAGATGAAGCTAAAAAAGTAGCTCTAAGACACAGAGATAGGCTTCTCAGCCATGTTAATTTAGAAATAGCACAGCTTTTAAGAACCGACAATATAGTCAGGAGATTAAGACGGGTTAAAACCCTTGATCTATGTAGCTAAAGATATATATAATTTAAAAAAAAAGAAAAAAAAACAAGAAATACTGAAACTTAGGTACAATTTCAAACAAAACTCATAGAAATCCGACCAACGTCGGAATTTCTTTTAAATTTAATATTTTTATAAAATATAATACATGTGAAAAATAAATTGCTGATTAGTCTAACGACTAGGTGCGATTCCTTGAAGACATACAAAAGTCAGTCTTCGGGAGGTTTTTTAGATCGGGTTAAAGTCCCTCACTATTGCAGAAGGTTCCCTCGCGATAAAACCTCTGCAATGTCTTTCGATGATTTTTCCTTCCAGCGAACCCCACAAAAAAAAAAAAAAAAAAAATACCGAATTGTATTCAACGGGGAAAGCCAACTTTCTGGGAAACTTATGTTACTAAAATATTGGATTTAATCGTTTTTTTTTTTTTCATTGCAAAAGATCTGCCATCCAATCGAATCAAAGTTGAAGGATGCTTTGATCTTCTCTGTGATCGGTCTTCGGTCATTCTAACTACGAGCCATATATTTGACACACAACCGAGAATAGAGTAATAAGATACGCAAGTATTACAGGCAAATATTAAACGCGAAATAGAGGAACTTAAACCCACAAAAAAGGCTCCAGGTCATGACCTGATTACGGGAGGACTACTTAAAATGTTGCCTCGCACTAACGAAGCTTCTCTTCATTATAAATGCGGTAATTCCATTAGAATACATACCTAGTCAATGAAAATTCGCAGAAGTGATTATGGTTTTAAAACAGGAATAATCTCCAAATGAAATGAAGTCTTACAGACCTATTTCACTTCTTCCAATCATTTCTAGTTTTTTTTAAAGGGTATTACTTGGTCGCTTATTATTATTGATCAAAAACACCTTCTACCTGGGTTTAAAAGCAAGCACTCGACGATCGACCATCGAATTACTGAATTAATTGAGTAATTTGCTGAGAACTATACTTCTTGCTCGGGAAATATACGAAGCTACGCCTCAATAACAAGCTGCTATTATACAAGCAAGTGCTAAAACCGGTTTTAACATATGGTATACAACGAAGGGGTTGTACCAGTGGAATGATGCGCTGGGCAAAAAGAGGATGAAAAACGGTGACATCTACTACGGATAGTGAGTGGAAACAGCCACTATTCGGATGTGGATTTGTTATAAGTGCCAGACTTAGGCAAGAAGTCTTATTTTTCCAAGACATTAGCGAACGTATTGTAACAATCCGCATCAAGGCATATAAGGCTGTAAGTTGGAGAAGCCTTATATGCGCTCACGCTCCGAAGAAGGAAAAAGATGATAACTAAGGATTGTTTCTACGAGCTCCTATGAGCGACTGCCGAAGTACGATGTTAAAATCGTGCCATGAGATTTTAACGCAAAGGTAGGAAGAGAAGACATCTTTACCAGTATTGTCGGAAAACATAGCCTACACGTCTGGTAACGGACATAGGCTAATTGAATTCGCTACGGAATGAAAGGCCACTATAGCCAGCAGTTTTCTTACCTTGATATCCATACGGGGACATGGCGGTCTCCAGATCAACGAACACGCATCCAGTATTTTGGATGTCCAAACATTAGAGCTGTAGCAAACCGTATGTATTCGTTACTGAGTAACGAATATTCGATACGATTCGAAGTAACGAATCGTTACTCTCCAATAAGTTTCGTTACTTTTACAGGTTTCGTTACTCGAATCAGATTCGTTATTCTTATGTTTTTTCGATACTCGCCGTTCGGTTCGTTTGGAAATAATTTGAATTTTGTGTATCCCTATACTGAATGTTGTATCTTATCCGTGCAAACAGAGAGGTACCTACCCTGTTTACATAGCACCTGATAGCTATGTAGGCAGGGTAGGTATATGTTTTTTTGTTTTTTATGTGTTTTGCATCTGCAGTCTGCAGTGTAGTTGTAATCATATAGTGATGTTTTATTGTTCTATAATCTGTAGTCAGTCAGTGTTCATTGTTCTCTATTGTGTTTGTGTAGTGCTACTGATGTGCTGTATCGTGTTATAATTGGGTTTTTGTTATTTTAAGCTGTTTTGTTATAAGTTGTGGCAAATCAAATCAAAAATCAAATTGAAGCTTAACCACTCTTCCCGAAATGCGCTTCTAACAACACCCTGAGTACCTTAAAACGTAATTCTATCGAATGTAAGAAAGTAACGAAAGTAACGAATACTTTGTAACGGGTAGTTACTTAAAAAGTACCGAACACATACGGGTACTGATTTTTTCGTTACTTTTACAGCTCTACCAAACATTCCGAGGGGCTAACATCGAGTCGGACAACTACCTTGTTGCAGCCAAGGTAAGGATGCGTATATCCCGCACACCACATCAAATCAGAAATACTGTGAAAAAAATTTAATATCCAAAGACTGCTATCGCAAGAGACCGCCAAGGCCTTTGCACAACGCGTATCCCTTAACCTCTCGATTCACACCATACCACCAGCATCGAATGTCGAAGAACAATGGCAACGATGCTAACAAGCCATTAGATCAGCCGCAACTGATGTGCTAGGTTTCTCGAGGGCACCAGCAAGAAACCCCTGGTTTAATGAGGAATGCCGACAGATGCTCGCAGCCAAGAATGAGGCCTACAAGGCTAAGCTGCAGGTGAAGACGAGAGCTGCCATTGAGCTCTATAGGCAGAGAAGAGGAGAAGACCACCGGCTTTTCAGTAAAAAGAAAATAGAGCAAGAAAAGCGATCGAGGATATAGACAGGTACCACTCCAGGAACGATGTTTGCAAGTTTTACCAAAGACACAGTTTTTTTGAGACACAGTCGATGCTGAGGATATGGAAGAATTACTTCTGCAGACTGTTAAACGGTGGTGACGAACAACATTCGGCTGTCAGGCAGAACGAACCATTCAATATTGGCAACGACAGCAAAAACTGACAACTGTCCGACCTAAGTAAAGTGCGGACAGCAATATTTAAACTCAAGCTTAACAAGGCCGCCGGAAATGACGGCCTGTTCGCCGAGCTCTATAAAGCCAGCGGATATGACTTGGTAAGTAACATCCACGAACATAAGCCAAATCTGGTCGGATGAAAGTATGCCTGAAGAATGGAACCTCAGCATCGTTTGCCTGATCCAGAAAAAAGGGGACCTTCTGAACTGCACCAACTACGGAGGCATAAGTCTCCTCAACATCGCCTACAAGATCCTATCTGCCGTAATATGTGAATGCCTGAAACCGTTTAACAACAACCTGATCAGTGTGGTTTTAGGCCAGTCCACAACCGATCAAATTTTCATACTTCGGCAGATCCTAAAAATAACCCAAGAAGTCCAAATCGATATCCAACACCTATTCATCGATTTCAAAGCCGCATAGGACAGCATTTATAGAGACGAACTATACAGAGCCATGTCTAGTTTTCGTAGGATGACGATGGAAAATGCTCGCTGCTCCATCACCCAAATATACCATGCCAACAAAAGGAGTTATGCAAGGCGATGCGCTGTCATGTAACTTCTTTAATTTGATTCAAAACTCCCCGAGCCAACACCACAGGCACAAAATTCGAAAAATCTGTGCAACTACGTACTAGCATACGCCGACGATATTGACATCATTGGTAGGATGGCGTTAGCTAGTTAGAGAAGGAAGCGGCAAAAATGGGTTTAGCAGTAAATGAGGATAAGACTAAGTATATGCTATCAACACGAAAGGACACACAACATCGACGAATTGAACAGAACGTCACCATTGACAGATACATATAACTTTGAGGTAGTACGGCACTTTGTCTACATCGGCTCCTCTATTAACTATGACAACATCTAGTCAGAAATTTAACGAAGAATTACTCTTGCCAACCACAGTTTCTTCGGGCTAAGAAGGCAATAGTTAAAACCCACACTCGAACTGCTAAGGAGACCCTATATAAGACCCTGATCATCCCAGTCCAGCTCTACGACGCTGAAGCATGGACCGTATCAAAAGCGGATGAAGAAATCCCTGGTCGTTTCGAGAGGAAAATTTTTCGAAAAATCTTCGGTCCCGTTTGCGTTGACGGGCTATGAAGACAAGATTCAACCAAGAACTATACGAGCTGTACAGGGACTTGCCCTAGTCAAGACACAGATTATTCCAACATGACGGCGCCCTATATAGTTCAATGAAATGTGCATTTCGGATGGAAAAAAAAACAAATTTTACTTACAGTTACTTCATTGTCCCTTGATGTTGCTGAGGGATCGCGTAGTACCAAGAATGGCTTAACATCGTCAACTGTGGATACAGTCTCTATATCAGGAGTTCTTATCTGCACTTGCAAGAAAGTCAGTGCTTCATCCCGGAAACCTAAAAAAAACATACTCCTATAGTTAAATCCGAGAAAATTTAGAAGCAACCCAATAACTTACGTGCTCGAATTGCCAGCATCACCATTTGTGTAATTTGCGTCCAGTACAACTCGGCGTTCATGCGTCCAACGCAAACAAACAGAATGATATACAGTCGTCCAAACAACTGCTTGAAAGATGTACTCAAGCGTGACTCAAAGTTTGCAGTATCTTGAGAGTCATTGATGAGATTAATGATCAATGGCAAACTGGTGCGAACTAGCTTCTCAACAGACGCACGTGAATTGTACTCATGCATGTCGTACTGTGGCAGAAAGATTAGGATGTCGTTCAAGTATTGAATTGCTTTCTCGACAGCGGCTGACATTCCATCCTGTGTAATTGGCGAGCCATCGAACATAGTCGTGCCGATAAAGGATAGCAATTGATTGCGTAGACGGTTACGACGACACAAGTTGGCGATAATGTTCAGTTGGCCAACAGTTGAGCTGGTACTGCTGCCACCGCGGGTCAAAGGGGACCTCGAACGTGTCGGAGTTGTGGAGACAGCTGCACCCTCTGTATTTCCAGTAGATGGTGTCGAATTTGGCCGTCGAACGCGACGCAAAATTCGTGTTTGTACACGAGGCTGTGTGAATTGTGGATTGACACTGTTGTTGTTGTTGGCGCCGTTCTCATGGCCCTCTGCATCGCGAATATGGTGACTGTTGCAGGGTAAAAATCTAAATTCGCAAGCCATTAGTGAGTGTTGGAACAAAATAATTGAATTTTTATCGTTAGCTCACCTATCGAAGGAGGACAACATATTTGCCGGTATAACGCGGGTATTCCAAGTCGAGGGGATGTTTGCAACCTGAACTTGCGGACGAGCTGTTGAGCGTGTTTGTGTCGATGTCGTTGGATGTGTTGCAGTAGTGACACGCGCTTGATTTGTATCACCCGAAGTGGGTGTATTTGAATCAGATGATGCATTCGACGGAGTTGCTGTGGTTGCTGTTGACTGCTGTTGTTGAGTGGATGAAGCTGCCGTCTGCGATGTAGTACTAGCTGCAGTTGTTTGTGGACGCACTGACACATTCAATGGCAAGCCGATTGAAAGGATGCTGGGCGCATTTATCTGAACATGAAAATCTGCGTCAATTGGTGCCGAGTTGACAACAGCTTGAATGAGACGTGCCAATGGCATCTGATGATTTGCTGGGGAAGGACATGAAATAGGGATTACCAAATGCTTAAATGTGATTGGTTGGTAAATGAAGTCTCACATTGGTGGTGCGAGTGTGTTAATAACCAAAACAAAATAAACGCTCATAGAACAAACACATATAAGAATTGTGATGAAGCTCAACGAAGTGCAGCATTTGATTGGATTAGTACAATTGGAAGACTTGTGCTGCGAGACCAACGTTTAATAAAAAAAACGATAAGCATCGGCAACCTCATTTTGTGTACCATTGCATGACTGCAACGTGTGTATTAATCACCGCAAAAATCAAACTAAGACTTCGTTAGTAGGAAAAAAGAAAAACAAATGTAAACACTGAAACCTACGATGAAAAACCCTTCTTGGTGTAAGATCAAGTACGACCTCAAGTTCGTTTTCATCTAGAAAAGAAAACAAAACGAACAGACAAAATAAAAATCTAGAAAATGCGGTCTTTTGTCACACGTTTACCTACGACGCTTTTTAAAATATTTAATTATCTTTGGGCACTAACGCGCTTTTCAACTAACCTGATAGATTCTGTGTTGGTGGGGATGTGTTCGATGAATCGGTGCTATTTGACAAAATCCAGGGAGGAGTTGTTGGTAGAATAACGCTTGATGTGGGTGATGCTCTATTCGCAGAATTGCTATTCTCTGATGAATCATCTGCTACCGTTGATGTCGATGTAGATGCCGATGTATCTGCTGGTGTAGAGCTGGTAGCAACATCTGTTGAAGTTTCAGCTGCTGTCGAACTTGCTGCAGCAGCTGGTGTTGGTGGTGGTGTTGCACTTGCAGTTGCAGTTGCTGCGGCCTGCTGCCTTGGCATTGCTCCTGTATGCATTGGCGAAGGTCCACTTCCTGATGCCGGATTGTAGGCCATGTAATTGTTAGAGCTAACATATCCACTTTGTTCGACTAAAATAGGGCGACAGCACAAGTATCGTGGTGATGGTTGTGACACATCTAACATCAAGTCGGAGATAGCATGCTGAGCGTGGGAAAGATAATGGAAAGCCTCTGATACACGATCGAAAAGTCTTTGTGTATTCTCGCGTCCTGTGGTATCCTAAAAAAAAGACGATATGTGTTTAGCACACCTATCAACAAATTTATCGTGCACTCTTACATTTTCCTCGAATGTCGGCTCATTCTGCAACAACTCATAATACTGATCGATGAACGGATTCAGACGAGCTTGCACAGTGCGCATTTGTGTAATAACTTCAGCAAGGACACGAGTTCCAGTTCGCTGTCGGCTTGGACTTTGATCGGCATTTGGTGTGGATGTCGATGTTGGAGCACCCTCTTCTGGTGGGGCACTAGACTCGGCGGTATCAAGTGGTGCTGTTGGTTCATTTTCCTCACCTGTTGGAGCATTTTCAGGTGCTGCTTCATCCATTGGTTCCACAGAACCAGTTGAATCTCCGCCGCTGTTTGAAGATTGATTATCAGTGTCAGATTGCTCAGGAGTCGCGTCGGCTCCATTTGTACCAAATACAGTTGGTAATTGAACAACCGTAACATTTGCATTGCCATTCTGACGTAGAGCAGCTGATACGGCACCCTGCAAAGCTTCGACAATGTTGTGAGTTTGATTTTGTTGAATGTCGGTTATGCCAACTTCGACTACAGTTGATTCCATAGTCCATCGGCCTTGAGCCAATATGTCAAGTGATGTATTATTAAGTCCCTAAGAGAGAATACAATAGATACAGATATTTATATTGTTCAAAACCCATTCTTACCCTTTCTGGATCTTCCAAATAAGCTGCGATATTGTTGGCACAGTCCAACATATGACGAGCCACTGTTATTCTATTCATGCAAAACGATGATGACGATGACGTCAGCGGGTTAATTGTTGTTTGCTGGTTTTGCTTTATTTAAAAAGGTTAATTTAGTAATGTTAGGTTATTGTGAAGCTGCTTGTCAAACTTACAACTCCAGCATTCATTGGAATGGCCATAGCACCAACCACCATCCCGTCAAGTGCGCGGAACAGTGGAGAACTACGCATTCCCCGACTTTCACCGCGTTCGCCACGCCTTGATGATGACGAGCTTGAAGTATTTGTTGAAATCCTAGCCGATGGGGGTGGCCTTTCGGCAACATGCACGACTTTTCCATCGACATCTATTCAGCAAGAGAAAAGATTTAATGAGTTCGTAGTGGATTGCATAATTTCAAAGCCAGCTTACCGTATTCCTTGACCTGCTTTTCATCAGCCAAAACGCGTCCACAATAAATAATGCGCTGTTGCTCCGCTGCGATGTTGGTTTTCTCAGCTATTTTGTCTTTGAATTGTCGAATAGTTATCTGAAATGGAAATGGAAATATGTGAGGAACGTAATGCAACTGTTAAAGCATTAATCTAAGGACGTCATTTGTCATTTGTTGAAAATGTGAAATCTTAGTAATTTGTTCCATTTACTCCATCTTTGCTAAACTAAAACTAAACTAAAAGTCGCGATTAAAGTAAGGCTTGGCTTAAACATTATGGGTGACTATTTATTCAACAAATGAGTAGATACCAGTAGTCTTAAGATATTCAACGAGGGAGTATATCATTATCATACAAGTAGCCATGCTGGCGTTTTAGAGAACTTCGGTAGACGTGGTCAGCCCTGAACTGTCAAAAACAGGAAAGCGAAATGTAGCCGCTTGCTTAAGTGCTCACTCTCAAAATAATCATCATTGGGTAGTAAGCCCCCAAAATTAAGACTATTGGTCGAGGCTATCGCTCTTACCGTGTGACCGTGAATGAATTTCAATAGAAAATTCACTATTCTGTTTATGTAGGCCCCGTTGCATAGGACCTGGCTGGAATAATGTGTTCTCTGACTCTGGCGTTCTTTGTATTCCAAGACAGCTTCTTAGATACTGCCTCTCAAACGCTCGAATCTTTTCCATTTGAGATGGGGCAACGTTAATAAGGGCCACCTTTACCCTGCTGTCAAGACGACTACTATAATACAATATTGTTCTCTAGCTCTTGTCAGAGCAACATCTACATGCCTGCCGAAATAATGATACTGATCCAGCCAGATACCAAGGTATTTTACTACACTTTTACTGTGCCAGTAACTATCCATTTGATCCCACGATCACCAGCTTGCGCGAGTTCGTAACAGATTTCTTAAAGTTGATTTCCCACTTCCAGTCATTACAATCAGCTTTATCGAAGTATCCTTGGAAGCGGAAAATTCTCCGAGTTTGTATGATTCCGAGGATTTCTGCTTCGAGCCATTCTTCCGAAAAGCTGTTCGGAATATTTCTCCGACATTTTGTAACGCATACCGGCGAATTGCGTTGAAGTGCGTTCAGGTGCATTTTTCGTGCAATTTTTGACAGCTATGTGCCATTCTTTTTCCGATTTCCTCTCACATAAATTCCGCGCTGAAATTATTTACGAATGGTAGTGAAGTGATGCCGTCGCGTCTGTGTAGTATTCGATGACACATGCCTCGAATGGAAATCGTCCGCTACGACGGATACCTCGATAGGGCTGAATATCTCTGGATTTTGTACAAGCCTCGCTGTAAAAGAATTCCAATGACCTCGACCGTAGTTTCTGTTTTGTAAGCGATAAGATCGTCCTCTGAAGAGAATCGCCAAGTTTACCGCTCCTTTTATAATGAACAAATCTGAGGTAAAAGTTAGATTGCCACAACAAACGTTCTACCACACAGCATGACAGGAAGCACATATATCTCTGTGGTTTACTTATGCCAAGTCTGGTCAGCTTTAGATAGAGACACTCTAACCATAAGGTGTCGAAAGCCTTCTCTAAATCTCAAGCAGACATGCACCCGTGCACTGCATTTTGGCGTCGTTCTGTTGTAGCTCAGAGACCAGTTTAAATTCTGCATGAATAGTGTCATGACCCGAATTGAAAAACTGGGTCTCTGGTATTATCTTATTGCCCAGAACACATCTGAGCAGCCGATTGAGGATCTTTTTAAATACCTCGCTGATATTCGTCCGAGACTTATCGAAAGGAGATTCGCCGGATTGGAGTTGCCCCTTCGCATTTTCGGGAGAGGATTAACCACCGCAAAACGTTGCGTAAATGTCCTTCAGCTTCAGGGATATACCAGTTCGTTTTTCTGTCTTTTTAGGTAGTCAATGTTCACATTTTTGTACATACAAGTTGTATCACTTTCTTTGCATTTGGGTATCATTCTGTTCATTGTTCTTTGAATCTTTCGTCCATTGGTTGTACTTATTCGTTGATCTTTTTTGATAACCAAACATACACCGAAGCTGTGATGCAACAGCAACGTTAGCAAGCACGGAAACAACCAAGTACTTGCCATTCAATGCCAACTCATACAAGCAATAATGAAAGTCAGAACATTAGTCAACCCATCAGACGATCTGTTACCATCGGAACTGTGCAAAAAGCGCATAGACACATTTAGGTCATTGTATGGCTGGAACGAATAAAGTTTGTTATCTGCTACGAGGCCTCGCAAAACTGTGGTCTGATTCACCTTTTCAAATTATCCACTATTGACAGACATCAGCATAGGAGAGAAAGCAAAGAAAGCAAAATCTTGTTGCACGATATGCCGACATATGTCGACAACGTGTTCTGAATTTTGAGCATCAATGACAAGCATCAAAATCTTACCAATATGGTAAATACCCACTAAAATAACACCCAGTCGTTGATCCAGGAAGCGATAGTTAGATTGATACGGTCGGGATAGCTCAATCATATGATCCATTCACGTTAAGTGCCAGAGGTAATGGATCGGTAATAAAAATATTAGTGCACGTAATCATATAGACGATACTGTAATGAATCATCGTTATTTAGTTCTCGGAGATGGGTCCATCTTGCATCTACTTCTCCTTGGAAATGATCAACAGTTAATAATTGAAGAAAGATCTTGTCATTTGGAAAACAGAATCAGAACAACTGATAATAACGGGTGATCCAAGTAGAGATACTTTATCAATAGCCTTTTTTGACAGATCACGTGTGAGTCGTGTCATGCTGTCATGTTATTTTTGTTTAGTATTGTTTGGCATTTCATAATGGAAAGACTTACGCGTGAACAACGTTTACAAATTGTTCAACTTTATTATGAAAATTCACGTTCTGTCAGGAATGTGTTTCGTGCACTTCGCTCAACTTATGGTCAACATAATCGGCCTACTGAGCGTACTATTCGCAACACCATCACCCATTTTGAGACCCAGCATTCATTATTGGATAATATTCTACCGAATATACCACGTCCAGCACGCTCTGAAGAAAATATAGCGGCCGTATCTGAGAGTGTACACGAAGACCGTAGAGAGTCGATTCGGCGCCGTTCGCAGCAACTCGGACTGACGTATGGAACGACTTGGCGCATTTTACGTCAAGATCTTAAATTGAAAGCGTACAAAATACAGCTTGTGCAACAACTGAAGCCGCTCGACCTTCTCAAGCGACATCGCTTCGCTCTATGGGCTCTTGAAAAGTTCCAAGAAGATCCGACGTTTTCGAGGCAAATTTTGTTTAGCGATGAGGCCCATTTCTGGCTCAATGGGTATGTAAACAAACAAAATTGCTGCATTTGGGACGAAGAGCAACCTGAAGAGATTGAAGAACTGCCACTTCATCCAGAAAAAACAACGGTTTGGTGTGGTTTGTGGGCCGGTGGAATCATCGGTCCATATTTTTTTAAAAATAATGCCGGTGCGAACGTAACCGTCGATGGCGACCGTTATCGTGCCATGATAACCGACTATTTGATGCCTGAAATTGAAGCTCGTGATCTCGGCGACATTTGGTTTCAGCAAGACGGCGCCACTTCCCACACATCGCATCAATCAATGGACTTATTGAGAGAACATTTCGGTGAGCACATAATTTCACGTTTTGGGCCGGTCGATTGGCCACCAAGATCGTGTGATATCACACCGATAGACTTTTTCCTGTGGGGATATGTAAAGTCAAAAGCTTATGCCGACAAACCCGCCTTGGAGGAAAACATCACGCGTGTCATTCGCCAGTTACCAGTCGAAATGCTCGAACGAGTGATCGAAAATTGGACTCAACGGATGGATCATCTGCGACGTAGCAACGACCAACATTTGATAGACATAATCTTCAAAAAATAAATGCCAAAGAATGTTCTTTCAAATGATAATAAACATTCTCCATTAAATTTGAATTTTCTGTGTTTTTTTCTTTAAAAAAGTAGGGAACCTCGAAATGGATCACCCTTTAGTTTATCAACCAAAATGAGGGATGAAATACAAAATCTGATTAGTGTATGCTTTACCTGTTTTGGCGAAACACTTGATAGCTTAGGACTTCGACTTATACAAAACCACTACGATGAACATCTCATGAACAACAAATTGTTGTTACGAAGCAACCAAGAGCATCAAGAAGGACTGGTTTTATTGTTCACGACCATTAAACAGGAGAATTGCGGCTGTAAAAGTCAACAACCTGAAGTCCTAAGCCGCTTAAAAGCAGACATGACTGCCATCCAGAAAATACCATGGGAAGCGCCGGGTAAAAAGGATGAGGATATATCTACGGACCGTGTTATATTGAGCAGAAACAGCGACTATTTGTATGTGTTTTTGTTATAAGTGCCAGGCTTAGGCAAGAACTCTTTTCAAGATATTAGCGAACGTTTTACAGCAATCCAGTATCGCGGACGTAGTGGTCCGAGCCAAGGTAGAATGCGGACATATACAACGCCACAACAAATAAGAAATAATGTGAAAATATTTAATGTCGAAAGACTATAATCCTAAGAGACAGCCAAGTACCTCTCGAAGAACAATGGCAACGATGCCAACAAGCCATTATATTAATCGCCACTGATGTACTAAGTTTCTCGCGCCCCCCGCAAGAAACCCCTGGTTTAATCAAGAATCCCGATATATGTTCGCAGCAAAGAACGAGGCCTACAAGGCTAACTTGCAGGTTAAGACGAGAGCTGCCATTGAGCTTTATACGAAAAGAAGCAGGAAAAAAAAAACAAGAACCAGGCAAGTTTTATCAAAAGGTAAAACGTCAAAGCCAGGGATACAATTCTTGGACAAAATCCTGTCGAGATGAAGAAGAAAATATCGTAGTTGAGACACAGTCGATGCTGAGAATATGGTAACCACTTCTGCCGACTGTTAAAGGACGACAACGAACAATTTTCCGATGTCAAGCAGAACGAACCATTGAATATTGGCTACAATATTGTGGTTTAGGCCAGGAAAGTCCACAACTGATCATATCTTTACTCTTCGGCAAATCTTGAAAAAAAAAACTCAAGTCCAAATCGATACCCACCAACTATTCGTTGATTTCAAATCCGCATACAACTCATCCGACTGTGCAGGAAGACGATGTAATGTGACTTCTTACTCACTCTTGCGAGGATTGTGCAAAACTCACACAATCTTCCATAATTCGGTGCAACAAGCATACGCCGACTATATTGACATCATTGGTCGGACTCAACATGGTGTCATAGCCACGTTTGCTAGTATGTATGTTTAGAGAAGTAAATGAGGGTATGACCAAGTATATGCTGTCTACTCCAAAGTACAAAAAAAAAGCGACGAATCTGTCACAATTGACAGATATAAGTTACTTTGAGGTATTACGGGACTTTTTCTACCTCGGCTCCGCTATTAATTCCGTCATCGTCAGAAATTAAACGAAGAATTGCTCTTGCAATTCTCCTTAAACTACTAAGGAGATCATATACCCTGATCATCCCAGTCCTGCTCTACGGGGCTAAAGCATGGAAGGTAGCAAATGTGGAAGAAGAAATCCTTGGTCGTTTTAAGACAAAAATTCTTCAAATAATGTTTTTTCCCTTTTGCGTTGACGGGCTATGGAAAAGAAGATTCAACCAAAAACTATACGAGCTGTACAGCGACCTAGTCCTAGTCAAATAGGATGTTTAAGATCGCTATGACACTAATAATCCGGCTCGCAGGCTTCGATCGCCAGCCAGACTTCGTTCGCAGTAGGGTCAGACCTCCCTTAAGTGGCGCGCACGAGTAGAAACCGACCTTAATCAACTTGAAGTGCGCAATTGTAGGCAGTTAGCTATGGACCGGGCTAATTGGAGAGGCATGTTGGTTGATGCCAGGTTCATTCCAGTCTGTAGCGCCACTTACCTATACATTAACATATATTTCCGGCGCAGTAGTGGAGTGACTGTTGGTGCTATGGAAGACATACTTTTGCGAAAGTCATCCCAAAATATTAAAATCCCATTGTTAGCTGAATGAACCATTTTATATTGAAGATATTGAATGGTTCAATAAATAATCAAATAAATGACGGCCTTCCTGCTGAGCGAGGAAATAATTAGTATCCACAGTAAATGAGAAATGCTGATATGTTCCAATGTATACTCAATGTAGCGTTCAAAGTCGTGGTATATCATAAAAAATCTTTCAAAAACAACCGGATAGGTTGATCCACTCCTTACACTTTAATAGATCGTAGGAAAAGCAAAACACAAGAATCACCACTAAACCTAAAGGCCCATATGTTAGGATTTATAGAGATGAGTCATGTATTGTTTTTGTAGGCCACCCAAACTCATACACGTTCAGGATCACAATGCAAATTCTCACTTCTGCATCAAAAACTGCAACAACCTCGTCACAAAACAAGTTGTAGAGCTTTTATGCGATTTCATCAACATTTTACTGGATAGGGGGAAATGCATGAGGCAACACCAACATAAATCTGTGCAACTACACACTTGCATGCATACGCTGACGATATTTTTTGGAGGAGATTAATGCTCAAGCACTCCATAGCGTCCCTTAAGTATGCTTCCAGCACCGTATTTCTTAAAAAAAAACTAGAGCGTTCCAAATAAACCCACATGATTGCAGTGCTACAGAATAAGGATTAATTTCTGATTCAACCCTGATCAAACGAGTCCAAAGTAATCGCATCAATGCATCATATCAGTGAATGCTGATGATCATCCACCTTTTTAGAGATCATCGCGACAAGATTGCATCAAAGCTGCGAAATGAAAACTTGAATAATTTGACTGATTTAATGTAAATACCTATTGGAAAGTGAAAAATTCACACATGTAAACCTTATTTTGCCTTAAAATTCTATGTCTTTCATTACACTACCAAGCGCTACGACCCTACCATATTCAATCCACATACAACCAAGAGGGATATATTTTTGTGACTCACCCCAAAAAAAAATAACACTCCCCACCGTATACAAGCAGAGAAAAAAATGGACTTCCCAAACAAAATCGATTAAATAAAATGAAAACATTTTTTGCAAACCAACTTACCTCATTGTCTATACTGAATTCGTGGGTCTGTGAGTCCAGAGTCTTCACTTTAAGATTTATAATCATTGTTCCTTCGTTTGGTTAAACTTATCGGCTCTGAGTATGTGATTGTGTTTGTAGCAATTGATTACACAGAAAATGGGATTGATTTTCACTTCGATGCGACACTTAGCTTTGTTGTGTTTGCTGTGAATTTTCAGAAAATATCGAAGGAACGGTGATCCGGAGGGAAACTATTTCCTGCTTAGATGACGACGATGGTAATTGATAGCGATAGTGGCCACAAAACATAACCTCGCCAACGGAGCTGTCAGTTTTTCTTCTTTTTTTTGTCGCTCGTCTGTTTTTTCTTCCTTTCACTCTTTCTATTGATATGCGCGAATGCAAACGCCTTCTTCTCTCACAAAATGAATGGTACCGAATAAAAAAATGCTAGTGAGCTGCCCTTTTTCAGTTGTGAAATAAACCGTATAAAAACACGTAGATGTTGTGATGACTGTAGAAAAATATTCCCGAATAGTTTAATAATGTTTTGATGCTAATTTGATTTTATTTTTTTGCGTTTTTCTAGCGAAAAAATGTTCTCGAAAAACTACAGTGCTTGGATACGGTTGACTTTTTGCAAACTTTCGGACAGATGGGGAATGGCCGTGGGTTTACACATGACAGTTTGTGGATTGTAATTTTAATGGAAGGAAAGAAATATTTGGAATGTTCTACATTTATTGTGAATGGGTAGGAATTGTGAATGAGATGTAGATTGATTTTGATTCTGTACATAACCCGGGGTTTAGATTTGCAAGTATTAAATTTATTACTTCTTTAATGGTGTTAGTTTTGTGAGTGCATGTGTTATGGCGTTTTCCATTGGGAAAAAAAACAATTTTTTTTTTGATCTGAAGCTGTCAAAAGACCGATTTTGACATTGGGAAAAAAACTGATTTTTTTTTGATCTTATACTACGTTCTCACTGAGCAAAAAAGCTCATTTCGGAAATCAATTTGCAAATACGATTAAATTTCCCATACAAAATCAAATTTCCGTAATGTGATAATACCATCACATTTGTGGGAAATGTGGTTTCTAATATGAAAAAATAAGAGGTCAAACAAACGAACAAACCTTTTTTCATTGGAATGGAACAGCTAAAATGTCAAATTCGATGGGATTCATGTGACAAAAAAGGAAGGGTTGATTGTAAAAATGTAAACATTGGAAACTTTCTCCCTCTGTTTTCAAACGCCAGTTGTCAAACGCAATTCGAAAACTTAGTGAGAACACTTTTTTGGTGAAATTGGAGATAATCTCATTTGAACCCCAGTGAGAACGTAGTATTAGATCAATTTTGCAAATCTGTACTTTTCGGCAGATTTACCCAATACCAATACTAATGATAGCTGTCAGTTTGACTAGAGTGATTTTCATTTTGATTTATTACTTTGGTTGTGAAAAACAGGAGTGCTTTGCGTTCGGATTTATTAATGGATATAGACACAGAAAATAAAGTTATACGTGAAACGTGAGCTATTAAGTTCATCTAGTTCGACATCGTCTTCGGAAAGTGATGAAGGTAATTTCTGTATTTTCAAATTTTTGTTATGTTTTAAATTTTGGCAGCTACACCGACACTAACTACACAGACACGAAATGACATCAATGCAATGACAAAAAATAAATAAATCTGAATCGTGTTCCATTGACACTCAAAAAGGTCAAATTTCAGATCAAAATCTAGATTTCCCAATGGAAAACGCCATAACTTCAAGTGGTGATGGGTTCTAACAGCATGCATGAAATTACAGTCATGAAATTACCTGGCATGTCATACTCCGGCGATAATTCTACTGAACAGACAAATCAAACCAAAAAAGGGTATGATAATTCCACTGAAAAGGATATTGGTAATTAAAACAAAAATTGATACCTATTGGTTGAAATTTTAAATAAAATCAAAACAAAGGCACCGTCGGAAAAAGGGTACGTCAAATAGAAGAAATTTGACGATAGACATAATATAATCGCTAAATGCACAATTGTAAAAGAGAAAGCAATACCCAAATGTCAAATTTACATTCGTGGAGTTTTCGACCTAACGTGCAAGCAAAATGTTTCGAACAATCAGCCTGCAAGGAAGACCTCTCGTGTACAGATGCACTAACACATATAAACACCATGAAAGTTGAATTTATTACATGCAAATCTAAACCCCGGGTATTTATCATGAAAATTGAATTGAATAATTAATCTAAACCCAAAGTAAATGAAAGAAGAAATAAGAATTTAACCGGCATTGGTGGATTACACATTTATTTCAAAGAAATTGACTTTTTTGATAGAAAGATATTTATTTTAAGGATAAGGGTAACAGATCTGATTGAAACATCATGCAACCTATACTGTTCTGACCTATATTTTATTTGCATTAATAGCTGATTGTCAAACTTATTTCATATCTTCTGAGTAAGAAGGTATTAATAGGTGTAAAAAAAAACGTTTCGATTATGTTGTGAAAAAGAATAACAAGAAAATAATTTTTGACTAACGATGATTTCCACAAAACTTTAACTACCGTGACTCCAGGTCAAAGTCAAAAAGTCAACATTTATAGGAAAAAAAAAACGCTGTTCCGAGAATAAATCTTCATTATTAATAGGGGAGAAAATGATTATTCTTCATCAGAAAAGTAAGAAGAAATCTATAATAGTCAAATCACTCCGTACGAAAAGGTCCGTAAATGTGCGAATGCATGGAAATAATATTGTTCGGCTATAATGGTTGGGTGTTGTAGAACGAGGGTAGACTCTGATTGGCGTTAACTTGGCAATACCCAACACTATAAACACCCTGGTGAGAATGGCACGGATGAATACCCGGCCTGCTGTCCCAGGCGAACCTAGATGAGCTGCTCTGACATATTCGGACAACAGGTTGTCTAGGAATTTCAAGGGTTAGTCAGGCCCCTTGAACAGAGATGGTGGCGGCTGAACCGAAAGGCCAACGGCAGCGCTCAATCCCGTAGTGGATACTGATGGCCCCGTGTTCTAGGGGTATCTAATAAATTGGAACTGGCCCTCCAGGTTGGGGGTTGTGCTTTGGGTTAACTACCCACCCACAGAAAAAAAACATGGTTACGAAGCAACCAATAGCCTCGGAAAGGACTGATTTTATTGTTGACGACCCTGCTAAACGAAAAAAGGACAACGACGTTCGTATCTGCACCTGGAATGTGAGAACATTAAACAGGAGAGGTGCAGGCGAACAACTAGCGGAAGCCCTAAACTGCTACAAAGCAGACATTACTGCCATCCAGGAAATACGATGGGATGGGCCGGGCAAAAAGAGGATGAAAAACTGTGACATATACTACGGACCGTGTTATAGTGAGCAGAAACAGCGACTATTCGGATGCGGATTTGTTATAAGTGCCAGACTAAGGCAAGAAGTCTTATGTTTCCAAGACATTAGCGAACGCATAGTAACAATCCGCATCAAGGCCAAATTCGCCAACATAAGCCTTATATGCGCTCACGCTCCGACGGAAGAAAAAGATGATATAGCTAAGGATTGCTTCTACGAGCTCCTCGACAAAACCTATGAGCGACTACCGAAGTACGATGTTAAAATCGTGCTGGGAGATTTTAACGCAAAGGTAGGAAGAGAAGACATCTTTAGAAGTATTGTCGGAAAACATAGCCTACACGACAACACGTCTGGTAACGGACTTAGGCTAATTGATTTCGCTACGGAACGAAATGCCACTATAGCCAGCACACGGTTTCCTCACCTCGATATCCATAAGGGAATATGGCGGTCTCCAGATCAACGAACGGTCAACCAAATTGATCACATTGCGATAGATAAGAGGCACGCATCCAGTATTTTGGATGTCCGAACATTCCGAGGAGCTAACATCGACTCGGATCACTACCTTGTAGCAGCCAAGGTAAGAATGCGGATATCCACCACGCCACAACAATCCAGAAATACTGTGAAAAAATTTAATGTCGGAAGACTGCAATCGCAAGAGACCGCCAAGACCTTTGCACAACGCGTATCCCTTAACCTCTCGATTAGCACCATACCACCAGCATCGAATGTCGAAGAGCAATGGCAACGATGCCAACAGGCCATTAGATCAGCCGCAACTGATGTGCTAGGTTTCTCGCGCCCACCAGCAAGAAACCCCTGGTTTGATGAGGAATGCCGACAGATGCTCGCAGCCAAGAACGAGGCCTACAAGTCTAAGCTGCAGGTGAAGACGAGAGCTGCCATTGAGGCATTGAGCTCTATAGGCAAAGAAGAAGGGAAGAACGTCGGCTTTTCAGCAAGAAGAAAAAAGAGCAAGAAAAGCGCGCGATCGAGGATATACAGAGGTGCCACTCCAGGAACGATGTTCGCAAGTTTTACCAAAGTGTAAAACGTCAAAGCCAAGGATACAAGGCTCGAACAGAATCCTGTCGAGATGAACAAGGAAATATTGTAGTTGAGACACAGTCGATGCTGAGGATATGGAAGAACCACTTCTGCAGACTGTTAAACGGCGATGACGAACAACATTCCGCTGTCAGGCAGAACGAACCATTCAAAATGGGTTTAGCAGTAAATGAGGGTAAGACTAAGTATATGCTGTCATCACGAAAGGACTCACAACATCGACGAATTGGACAGAACGTCACCATTGACAGATATAACTTTGAGGTAGTACGGGACTTTGTCTACCTCGGCTCCGCTATTAGCTCTGACAACAAAATCTCGTCAGAAATTAAACGAAGAATTACTCTTGCCAACCGCTGTTTCTTCGGGCTAAGAAGGCAATTTAGTAGTAAATCCCTCACTCGATCTACTAAGGAAACCCTATATAAGACCCTGATCATCCCAGTCCTGCTCTACGGCGCTGAAGCATGGACCGTATCAAAAGCGGATGAAGAAATCCTTGGTAGATTCGAGAGGAAAATTCTTCGAAAAATCTTCGGTCCCGTTTGCGTTGACGGGCTATGGAGACGAAGATTCAACCAAGAACTATACGAGCTGTACAGCGACATGCCCCTGGTCAAAAAACTCCGCATTGGACGTTTAAGATGGCTAGGACATGTAGAACGAATGGACACCAATACTCCGGCTCGCAGAGTCTTCGATTCCCAGCCAGACGTCGGACGCAGTAGAGAAAGACCTCGCCTTAAGTGGCGCGCACAAGTGGAAACCGACCTCAACCAACTTGGAGTGCGCTGCAACTGGAGGCAGTTAGCTAAGGACCGGGCTAATTGGAGAGGCATGTTGGTTGAGGCCCAGGTTCATTCCGGACTGTAGCGCCACTTAAGTAAGTAAGTAAGGCTATATTAGCATTTCTCTAAGTAACATCGTTTACTTCTGCTCACTTCTGCAATAGCGACCTCACTCGCTTGTAAATTTATTAAAAACAAACTGTTTATCAGATTTAAATTTTTTTTATCCCAATCAAATATAATCTGGAGCATATCTTCTTATTTTGTGTTGATAAGCGTATCATTATTTGACAGTTGTTTAGGATATCTTATGATTTGTTCTTACATAATTACGATACTATCAACACAACATAATAAATATTCACTGACAAAAATTAGGATTATTTTCACCCACTAATTTATTTTTATACGCATACATTTTAAACTGACGTAAAAAGCTGTCAATTGTGTTTGTGTTGATGCAATGGAGTGATCTAGTAATAAAAAAATTGTGTTCCAATAAAAAACGCTATAAGATATCTTATATATACTTAACTAATAGTTTCGGAACGTGACCAATATTGGGTTTGTTGTTTTTTTTTTATCGGAACGTGAATTTCGGTAGACTTTTTGATTGGGCCTGCTTAAAATGATCTGGATTAATTTAGAGTTAGCTCTGCATTGACATCGTCAAACTCGTCCAACGATAATCATTTTACGGAATAAGGGCCCTGGCTACAATATTTCGTCATGCGAGATGGTAAAACAACTGTCAAATGCACTATACCACACTCAACACTGTGTAAATAAAATGTTGGTATCGCGTAATATTTTCCCATGTACATGAGATGATGTTGAATGATATTGAATGTCACCTTTTTAAATTTTAGAAAGTTATTTCTGGCGCCCAACAAGAGGCCTCTCTAATTGACAAACTTAACAGTCTACCTAGCAGTAATAAAACGATTAAAACTATTATTATTTTCATGAAATAATTATATCTTCAGTTTGTATTTAAGCACTCTTTGTATGTACCAATATTGTGCCCAAATTTAGTCGGTGGCAGTAGAATATCTTTCGAACAATAAATGCTGGAGCTCGCGTTTAGTTTTCCCACAGACACAGCCAGATCCATAAATCGACGAACACTTTCAACTTGATTGTCCCATGGTGGTAACTCCGTAAAATTTCCAATAAAAGCTATCCAATAACTGTCCATTCTAAGGTCATTGTTTAATTCAGCACTCTGCAATGCCCAACCTCTTCCTGCATAGATTTATCAAAAAATTAAACGCGATGTCGTCATTAACTAGAAGATGTTCTTCTTGAATTAAACGCACAACGTAAATGCAATCATGCTGAAAATATAAAATAATACAATGCAACCAATTAACTTATTTTCAAATTCCTAAATTTCATCACTACATTACCTTATTTGAACACTCTCCTGTTTGCGTATCAGTTATAATAATCCTCTTTGCAGGAATATTGAGTTTACCTATTGGATTGTGGGGTGGTTGTGCTAACCATTCATTGCGTGTAACCATAACAAGGCCAAAACATGGCTCACCAATAGTAACGTTATCTTTACATTCCATAATCTCTGATGGAGGTGTGCTCGTAGTGGCCTTCTGAAAATTTTTTCCAGATGAGTCACCTAAAAATATTCTATTTGAATACCAATAACAATGCCTTAAGAAGTCTTACTTGTGTTTGAAAATAAGATAACTATTTGGTAGATGGCGAAAATAGCTGCAGCCACAAGCACCACATTGACAATAACACTTATAAATCGCATTTTTGTGAAGCAATTTCTTTACAATTTCAGGAATGATTTGCTTTTAGCTCGATCAGATAGCAATCACTGTCTGTGGTTTGTCAACCCAAGTGGGGTTGACTGATTAGCTAGCGGCTGTCTTTAACGGGTTTATTTGGTATGAATTTCATTATCTATTATCTGTTGATGATATTTATGGGAGTATTGCGGTTTTAACGAGCAAATGGCGTGATAATCTGAGAATTGTTGTTGTATATATCCATTTATTTAATAGACTATAAAGTATCTATGACTGTTCATTCCTTAAAATTGGTTTAAACAGAAATTCATTATTGTTAAAATTATTGACTTCTAAAAGGGCTCCAAAATGAGCACTGTTTGGGTGGTCAAATTCTTATATAGAGTGGAGTAACTTAAGTAAACCTTGTAGCTTATTAGAAAGCGAAGATCTGTGCTTCACAGAAAGATCGCGACAATTTTTGAAGAATGACAACTAGTGTTAGTTTTCATGCTCTTAGTAACCCTGGGCATTTGGCTCCTACAGTTGTCATTGTTTGATAATTTAATTCTTACAGTGTGATTATTACACAGGTAATGAAATATACGTATAGTCCAGTGCTGCCACCCTACTCCTTTAGCAGTAGATCTACTGCGCTTAGGCCAAAACGAAAATCTACTGCGCAGCAAAACTAGTCTACTCCTCTATTGAGAATTTTGATCGTTACCCAAAGTTAGCTCTAAACGCGTCCATCCAAATTACAAATTACGGCTATTTCAGATTACATTGACTTGTGTTAGTTTTGAATTGTTTTCGTTTGATTATTTTTATACCCTATCCCATAGGGGTATATTAGTTTTGATACATAGTTTGTAACATAGAGAAATAATTTAGCTATATATACCGCAAAGTATATGGATCGACTCAGAATCGATAGCTGAGTCGATTTAGCCATGTCTGTCCGTCCGTCCGTCCGTACGTCACCAGTTTTTGGGCCTTAAATTTTGAGCTAGAAGGATGAAATTTGGTACACGTGCTCTTTGTTGCTCCCAGCAGAACAAGTGTAAAAATTTTTGAAATCCGCCCACTGCCACGCCCCCTTTTTAGAAAAACGTATTTTTTGGCCAAACCATAAGGAATTTTGAAAAACTTTCTGAACAACATATTTAGACAATCTGAATATCTGTATTTCGTTCATATAAAGTTTTTTGCCACGCCCACTTTTTGGGGGCGTTTTTTAATAAAAAACGTTTTTCGGTCAAATTTTAAAATTTTCTAAAAAAATTTTGATGCAGAATCATTAGTAATATAAATATGAACATTTTGTCAATAGACCATTTTAACCCACGCCCACTTTTTTATTTTTACTTTATTTTTGGGTAGCAGTAGCAAAACCAATGAGACGCCGGAAAATATGACACCAGAAACAAATAAAAATGGAAATGCCTAGTTTTTTAAGAACTCGAATTTGCCAATTTTGGGTTAATTTCGATTTTCGTCTGAAAATGATGAAGTGCTAAATATGCAATGGATGTTTTTGATAATGATATTGTTAACAAATATAATGACCCTTAAAATAAAGTTTTAGTCAAAAGCAAGTACAATAAAAAACGAGTTAGGTCAATTTGTGTTGGCAGAGCTATCAAAATGTATGTTTTTTATGCTTCCCATCTCAATATATCAAAGGAGGGTTTTTCATTCCAATTTTGCCAAAAAGAATTTTTTTTCCGCAAAAGGAGGGTGAAAGGAGGATCGATTAACATATTTAGCCGGTCTGATGGCTAGTTGACATCGTCGCCATTATGTTCTTCGACTTTATGGTGGAATGTTATTGCTCGAAAGATTAAGGGATACACGGTTTGCAAAGGTGTAGTCGTTTTCTTGCAATTCCACTATTTCAATGATAAATATTACAGAACTTCCCAGCAGAATTTAAAAATCATACTTTGGAAGTCGCTCATAAGTTTGCCCGGGAGCTGGTAGAAACAGTCCTAACCAATGTCATCTCATTTCTTCGCATATACGCATTGTTGCAATACGTTTGCTTATGTCTTCAAGCCATACAACTTCTTGCTATCATTACATACCTATAACAAATCCACATCCTTATTTCTGCTCAGCTTAACACGGACCCAATAAATGTCACAACTCTTATACCTCTTTTTGTCCGGCGTATTCAATCGTATTTCTTGGATGGCAGTAATGTCTGCTTAGAAGCAGCTTAAGGCTTTTGCTAGTTATTCTGTTTAATGTTCTCGCATTTCAGGTGGTCCTGTAATCAGTTCTTTTGGTTGCTTCGTAACAATATGTGTTTTCCGTGATTGAATAGGTGACCCAAAATACAACCCACAACCAATAGGTCTAACTTAAATTTATTAGATACACCTAGACATAGATTCATCAGTATCCACTACGGAATTCAGCGATGCCGTTGGTTTTTTGGTTGCTAACCCTTGAAATTTCTGTACGTCCTATTGTCCAAAAATGTCAGACTTGCTCATGTAAGTTTTTTTACTTCGTAGATGCCACCGTTAATTCCATCTTGGAAATTCGACCTTTACCTTTTGGGAAGAATTTTTGATTTATGGCTGATATTTTTGGTCCAAAAGTTTGGTTCATCCTCACAAAAGGAGGATAGATAGGATGGTTAGTTATGCTCATTACCCCATAGCAGCACAGCTGGTGAAAGGAAATGTTTGCTAGTCAACTTAGTAAAAACAGATACTAGGAACAGCATTAACACGAATACTCTTCAAAATATTATTTTTGCCAAAGAGCTTACATTCCTGAAAGAAAATTGTCGGTCTCCCTCAGATTCACCAGGTATTATTGAATTATTCAATGAATTTAAATTTATAAATTGCGAATACAAAAGAAAGTAAGCCCAAAATATTTATTATGTGTGAACCTATATATGAATTTTCCGAATAAAATGCCATTTTTTGTTAATTTAGTTTAAGACATTTTTTTTTATTTTGGAGTTCGTTTTTGAAGTAATAGAAGTTTCCAGATTCTCCTGTTTTTATTCATAAGTAAAATATATTTATATAAGTTGGACGTTTGTTTTTGGTATATTATAAGATATACTGCGTTAAATTGGAATCTACTGCGTTTCTTGCTAATATATACTGCGCTCAATAATCTATAGGATGGCATCACTGGGATACCCGTGTAATTAATAGATCCCGATTTGGGTCCGTGTAATTTTAAAACACGTGTATTTTAATATGTCAGTGTACCCGTATATTTAATAATTATCCGTGTAATACATTTTTATTTATGGTTCTAAAAAAAAAATATTTAGAGCAATTCTACAAATTTGTTTTATTCAATGAGAAGTCTATTTTGTTTGTATCATTTAAATCCTAATTATTAGAATCCGTTTATTAGGAATCCGTGTATGAAGAATCCGTGTATTAGGTAGGAACCCGTGTACACGTATACACGGATAATCGCGTGAATAAATATACGTGTTTAAAGAATACGGATCTCAAGTTCGCTTATATTAATTATACGGATTCCGTGTATGTAAATCGTTACCTCTAATCGCTACCACGTTCTGCCGTTTTTGAAAAGATGTATTTTAATGTGAAGAATCCACTCGATAGTTAAACGAGCAAGCGAACTAAATAGCGCTAGCTCGTTTAACTATACGTCACTGATGAGTAATATGACCTGAAACCCATATTAGACCGAATTTCTACTAATTCCCTATGGGTATAGGATTGCATTCCAGATCTCAAGCACAGTCCAATCAAACATGACGATTCTGGGGTTGTGCATTAGAAAGACTGGATTATTTTTAATGTGATTTGATTGTTACAGAATTCTACTTAATTACGTTGAAGTCATTTTTTTTGTGGAGCAGGCTCGTTAGTACCCATACTCAAGGCCTAGCTTATTTTTCACAACCATTCCTGTGTGCGCGTGGACTCCTTGAACGATGGTGGGACCTCCTGTTTTTTTCGAACCCGAACGGCTAAGTTGAGATAAGCTTTTCTTACGTATTTTTTCTGATTTGGTCTTATTACCGTTCACGTACGCACAAATTCATTAAATAAAGTGCTAATGAGAGCAGAAAAAACGACCCCTCCATAAAAATCTGTAAATAAATTATATTCTTAAAATTGAGAATTTACTAATTTTCTCTACAGGGGTACGAGAACAGACCTATTAAGTAGAATTACTAGGAACCTTAATGTCAACATTTTTTTTTTTGCGAACAAGTGGTCCACAAGTGCTCTGAAAGTAAATTTTACTTTGGGTAATCTTTAGTGTAAAAGAGAAAACCTTTTAAACTAGTGTATTCTGTGATTTTCGCATATCTGAATTATAGCCGGGGTATGACATTTGAATTTCAATGACACGCGTTATTTCATGCTAGCGGATAGAAGCCATCACCACTTGAAAGTTGCATATACACTCACAAAAATAACACCATAATCAATATTCTATTATTAATACCCCCTAATAAAGGGTCCGCCAAATAAATTTTTTTTTGAAAATGCTATAAAATAAACTACTGAATATTTTCTCAAATTTCTTTTTGTATTTGAAAGTACAATCCTTCCGGTTAATAATGGAAAATAATTTCATTCAAATGGCTGCCTCGGCTGGCCATGCAGTAGCCTACACGATCGGTCCAATTTTTAAGCACATTATCGATTGCGTGCAGCTGTATTTCACCAATGGCTTCACGAATATTGTCCTTTAAAGCCTCAATTGTCTCTGGCTTGTCGGCGTAACACTTATCTTTTACGGCACCCCACAAATAATAGTCCAACGGTGTCAAATCGCAGCTCCGAGGTGGCCAAACGACATCAGCTCTGCGGCTGATAATGCGATCTTCAAAAACAGGGCGCAAAATATCGAGTGTAGCTTCGGCTGTGTGGCACGTAGCGCCTTCCTGTTGAAACCAAATGTTGCCAATATCCTCCTCTTCAATTTTTGTGAACAAAAATTCGTTCAACATGGCCCGATAAGGATCGCCATTGACTTTTACGGCCACTCCTTGCTCATTTTCGAAGAAAAATGGCACAATTATGCCTCTGGACCAAAATCCGCACCAAACAGTGACTCGTTTTGGGTGTATCGGCTTTTCAATGCATGCGTGCGGGTTTTCTGTTCCCCAAATGCGACAATTTTGCTTGTTTACATACCCGCCAAGATCAAAATGAGCTTCATCGGCGGTGAATTGATGTTGTTGGCGCTTCACGCACACTTTCTGCCACAGCAGCGATATTCTCGGGTGTACCCCCTGTTTTTGGCTTTTCACGCTTTGGTTTATCGATGAGGATGCCAGTTTCTTTCACTTTTTTCACAAGATAACGAACATACGGAGCTGACGGTGCTTCTCTTCTTCCAAAATCCGTACGCAATTTTCGCACACATTCTGCAACATTACCATGATTTTCAAAGTAATGTCGCAATATTTCCCAGCGTTGTACACAACCATAGTCGTTCAGCGGAAGGACAAAACTAATTATTTGTCAGATCAGACATGAGCTAACTGCTACCATTCACGAAATAAGCACTAGTTGAAAAAAAACGTTAGATGGCGGACCCGTTATAAACCCCGATCTGATACTAACAAATTTTTGTTGTTTCATCTGACATATGTGTGATAATTCACAAATTCAGTTTTGTTGGTCCATTGATATTCAAAATGAATGGATTCTGGAGTATGACCAATGAAAAACCCAATAGTTTATTTCTCGCTTAAGTCACTTCTCGGTGGTTTTGGTCAGAGATGATCTCTAATTTTGGTGTAGGATTTAAGTTAGGAAAAAGTATTGGAAAAAGTATTGGAACGTGTTTAAGCAAAAAACCTTTCAAATACCAAATCATAGTTTACTGATTTTTACCAACCGAAATTTCTGCAGTGAATTTATTTACTGATTTTTTTGAAGGGGCAGTTTTTTCCTCTCGCTGGGCTCTCTTTTTTTAATAATTATTGCGTACGGGAACGGATAAAAATAAAAATCAGCAGAATCAGTAATAATAATATTGTACTTTAGAGACATTTTTTCTCTGAAGGACGATCAATTCTATCAGACCTTTATATTGTCATCTATCAATTCAGCGATCCGTAGTTATTAGCACATCAAAAATTGTGCCTTGACTTTTTATAAACGTAATCAAAGCAATAATCGCGAACATACAAGGTGGAACATAAAAGCACAGTTTACTATATTTTAGTTATAGTTTACTACACTAGTCGGCATAAGTATTTTGACGAAATAAAAATCGTGCATTTTTGAGATTAACTTCTAAATGGCTTGACAAGAATTCATGTTTATTTTTTCATTTTTATATATAACTAATACAAACTTAAAAATAGGCAAACAAATATTTTTTCATAGAAGTCAAAAAAGATATAAATTAATTTGTAATTTCGTGTGTTGGCATAAGTATTTTGACAAGTATATAACTCTAAGAAAAAACATTTTAAACTTAACAAAAGTAAATAAATAAAGAAGAATTTAGTAAAATATATAACCTCCTTTGGCTTCAATAACTTTTTGAAGGCGTCTCGGTACTGAATCTACTAAATTTTTAAGAATCTCTGGAGATATCTCTTCCCAAAGTGAAGTGACCTCAGAAATCGTCTCCTCTCTGGTTTTATTTAAAGAAACTGTTCTTTTGCGTTTCAAAAGAGACCAGATGTTTTCTATTATATTTAAATCTGGACTTTGAGGTGGCCAGTCCAAAGTGGCAACACCAACATCCTTCAAAAATTTAGTTATCATCCGGGCTTTGTGGCATGGGGCATTGTCCTGTTGCAGGATAAATGATTCACCAATAAGCCTACCTCCGGAAGGAAAGGCATTATCATTTAGGGTTCTTAAATATTGACCTTGGTTCATCGAGCCGGTGATAGGAACCAATTCACCCAGGCCATTATATGCAACACATCCCCAGAACATGACCGAGCCTCCACCATGGCTCACTTTTTGACAAACGGGGCGTCTTTTTTGCCTTTCTACCTTTGGCAATCTAACGTAAAATTTGTTTTTTGATGAGTTATACTCAATCTGTGCATAGAACGCTTCTCCAGTACTCCTTTGGCTTGTGCAGATGTTCCTTTGCGAAAGACAGTCTTTTAAGCTTGTTTACCTTTGATATGTACGGCACGTCCTTAGCTTTAAATGTTTTAAAATCTCCTTCCATTAAACGTCGTCGGACAGTGCGCTCACTGATTGGATTCGTTGCCGTCAAATTCCATTGATTTGCAGCAGTTTGAGGCTTCAGGAATATATTTCTTTTAAATTCCCGTAGAAGGGTTCGGTCTTCAGTGGGCGTTGTTTTGCGCTTAGCACCTGATCTTATTAGGTTTGTGATGTCATTATGCTTTTTAAACTTATTGATTTGATAGTGCACAGTTTGACGCGACACATTAAACTCACTTGCTATGTCTTTTACTGCCGTTGCAGCGTTAAACTTCGCTACCATTGAAGATCTGACAACCAAACTCAACTCAGCCGTTTTACCCATGGTTTTTTAATAAATTTTAATAAATTTTTATTTTGTTATCAACGTTTAATGTAAATTAAAGTTAACTACACAAGTTTTTTGGTTATCACGTGCTCAAAACTGTTAAAATATTTACACAAAGTTTCCGTCAAAATACTTATGCCACGTAAAAATTCTTTGTCTGCATGCGTTCTTATCAGCAGAAAGAGGATGCAAAAGGTAAACAATACAAAACTTGGCATGCATAGAGCTAAAATTAGATTCTTTTTTTCGCGCATCATTTTTGCACCGTTATTTTAACGATACCAAGCAAAGTTAGTCTCAAAAGTCACAAAAAGGTTTCGTCAAAATACTTATGCCGACTAGTGTATATTATTTGTGATAAAAGGTCTTATCCCGTACAATATTATTTTAACTGATTCTTACCTTTCTTACTTGTCGGCGTTCCTGTACGCAAAAAATATTAAGAGAGAGAGATAGCTTATGAGGGAGGAAATAAATTAATTTTAATGTATTACCACATCGAAATGTATTATAGATTTTAAAATTTCGAATTCGAATTAAATTTTGAAATTTTTAAAACAGAATCAGAATTTGGATGAATAAGCAATAAAGTGCTACACTTCTCAAAAGAAAACGATACTTCTGAAGAATAAGTCACTTATTTTCGCCAAAATGGAAATTAACAAAGGGGTGCAACTCCCTTGATAGAATAATTAAATTTCTTTAACGTTAGACTTCATTTCAATAGATCAAAAGCTTAGACCAAGCTGGCTGCTTTTCTTAATATACATTTTAAGAATTCATATGGTTTTTTGCCATCGTTTACAACAAATTGGAATGAATCATATAATTTGAATTAATCTTGTATGGTTTCGAACTTAAAATCCACTGTGTCAACATCGCAAAATAAATTTGCTCATTCCGTTCAATTATCCCATATTCAGTGTGTAATAATTCTCTGTTTGGAAAAATGTAAGTCCCACAGATCTTGTGAAAAAAAAATCTCTTATATGTTTTCTACAATCCGTTTCCCATCCACACAGTCTAGAAAGTATCTATCCAACGAATAGCTAAACAAAGTCTTATCGCAAATTTTTTAAAGGTGGTAATTCCCCACATCATACGTCACCGATAAACCATATACAAAAGGCTATCGGCAAACCAGCAACAATTTGAAAGCCATCAGTCTGATTTAAAGTGTTCGGGTTTGAGGAATACGATCATTTGTTTGCCATTAATTAATTTTACAATGTCTTCATCAACGTTTTTGTTGGCGTTGGTTTTGTGTCTTTCCTGCAATCTGATAATTGCCGAGTTGAATATAGTATCCAAAGCAGACTGGGGTGGTGAAGATGCCAAAGGAGAGATAGACAACTTGAAGCTGCCAGTTGAAAAGGTCATTATAAGTCATACTGCCTCGGAATCATGCAACAATAGGGTATGTTTTCATAAGTTCAATCCATTCTAGTGTGTGCTAAATTATTCTTTACCTACTTAGACCTCATGTGACCGAAAACTTCAAAACATACAGGGTGTCCAAATGGAACGATTTGGCTTTAGTGACATTGCATATAATTTTCTTATCGGAAATGACGGTAATATTTACGAAGGCAGAGGTTGGAATAAAGCTGGAGCGCACACTAGGGGGCACAACGCCGGAAGTATTGGTATATCGTTTATTGGAAATTTTGATAAACAGCTACCAACAGATGCAGCAGTTAAAGTAGCAGAAGATTTGATTGCTGAAGGAGTACGTCTTGGAAATATATCTGCGGAATACAAACTATATGGTCATAGACAATTGAGTTCGACCAATAGTCCAGGGGATTCATTGTACTCAGTTATCAGAAAGTGGCCTCACTGGAGCAGACGATTACACTAGATGAGTGCATATATATTTTAATGATATTTTTCTATTCGAACAAATTGTTAAGTATATTTTGTTTATCTTGCACCCGTGCTATAATAATTAACTGAGGTTATGCTTAGTTTTCATGATTAATGTGAGAATACTTATATTATTCTAATATCATCGCAACTGTAAATTTGCGGTCATTAAGGTGAAGAATTGTGTTCCACTTAAAGGGATTTTCGGATATCTCGAAGGGATACTTAATGGAATACGGAGAATTTAATATTGAAATGGAAAAAAATCAAATATATTATAGAAGTGCACTGGAAGGGAAAGATATTGGGAGGGTCAGGGATAAGGGAAGTAAAAAAGAAGTAAAGTATACTTCCCTTATTTCTGGCGAGGGACCTTTTGCAAAATTGAGTGACTTTAGACCGAAATAGGAAACAAATTCTCCGAGTCCGACAGAGATCGGTCTTGAAGAAATCGCAAACACACCGTAAGTGGTATTTCTTAAGGTTTTGTTTAAATGTTTATGTATTGTATTACAAATTCTTGGGTTTTGAGGTACCTAGGTACTTTGAGTTCAAAAAGGTAATTTTTTTTAAATGTTTGTAGACGGTAAGATTCTGGGGTCTGTGTTCTTAAGTCTGCTATTGTCACTGGAGCCCAAAAACTTAATACACGATTTTACTGATATGTCGGATGGGTGTTGTTGGTGGTCCTACATAAGGGTTTTTGGAATTGGGCAATTAGGTAGCATATAACAGTTTTTTTAAACAAGATTATCTCGATAACTGCTCTAACGATGTTGATGAAAACGAGTGGTGGGTGCACGACTGGGTCGTACGCAACTTTCTCTTTCACAGCGAGTTTTACCTACGCATTTTGATTATTAATGCTTAAAATGATATAAATAATGTCGAAATGTATTTATACAGATGTTTACTCCGAAATTTGAGGGAATCGATGTCAATCTGAATAATAATGATTTTCCGTTTTTGGCCAAAACTGAAAATTCCGTTTAGTGATAGTTGGGCTAAAACTAATAATGTGGAATTGCTTCAAGCTGCAATAGTAGTATATTCACTAAATTTCATTCAATTTGACATAGCAGTTTGCGAGAAATTAACACTTTTCTTTATATGGCCTATATGACAAAATCCGTTATATGGATTTTCTCGTAAAAACTGGGTATGCAGTTTTGTTGGAACTAATATTCTTATAGTATATATAAAGTTTAATCAAAATCGTTAGAGCCGTTTTTGAGGAAATCGAGGTTATGTGTAATTTTTATATGGCAGGTACCGTTATTAACATGGCTAAAAGCAAACAAAAAAGATGGCCTAGAATTATGACCAAAACAAGCTTGGGTACGAAGTTTGAAGAAAATCGGTCAAGCCGTTTAGGCTGGGGAGACCATTACGGACAGACGGACCGACGGACGGAATTCCAAAAACCACTTTTTTAGGCTCCGCTATCATGGTAATGATAGAATCAATCAAAATCCCGAGGTCGAAAATTTTCACGAAAACAATACCTTTCTCTTTGTAAGAGAAAGTTAAAAAGTAATAAAAAAGTTTCTACAAATATATAGAATAAGATGGCATAAGCAGTTTTGCTTTGCCAAAAATGCAGTTACTTTTGAAAATGTCTGATTTCTTAAGAACGACGGCGTTTATTTAAATGCAAACAAGAATATAATGTAATGTGGATATTCCGATAAGATAATTTACGGTATATTTTGCTGCATGTTTTTTTTTTAAATGTTGATTTTCTCTAAAACAGCTCCAACGATTTTGATAAAATTTTGGTGCAAACATTCAAAAGGGATCAGGGTCCTCATTTCGTAAAGTGATTAACGTTTGACGATAACATTTCGACGGTACATCTTGCAACACGTAAGATCAATAGTAGTTTTTGCTTTCGGCGATATCACTTTATTTGCTTATTGACACTGACGTCAAATCACAGACGATTATTGAGCGATTGCTCATGAGGTCTCGACTGCCGTCTGAGTTTTCAAAGTTACGAAATGACCCCCAGCATTCTAACACACATTAACAGTGTTAGAATGCTGATCACTTTTTTGCACTAAATCACTAAATCATGGGAAAAAAAATCAATCTTTTATTTGATCTAGATCTATCAAAAGACCAATTTTGACAGTTGTTGTGTTCCATTGGGCAAAAAAAAATGTTTTTTTTTTTCAATTTTGCAAAACTGGAGTAACTGACGAAAGTTGAACATTTACGCATGCGCACAGATATAAGTGAAACAGCAAACTTTACTTCGACCTGTCATGAAAATGTTTATGATTGCAATGAAATTACCCGTTATTAAAGGTTTATTTAAGTATGAAATATGGGAAATTAATTAGCAATGTAAGGGTTGGCATAGTTTGACATTTACATTATCATTCAGTATTATTTTGCGTTCCACATCACCTTACCTTATTTTACAATTGTAAACTGAAATCCGAAACACGGTCAATTACATGAATTATAAGGTTTACACATAACACATGCTTGCATGTGCAGCATAGAGATTGCTCATGCAAACTGTGAAAGTATGGAGTAAACTGCTTGTTCGTGCATTCATTAATGTGTGGTCTACATTTTTGGTGGGTGGTAGGGACTACATTTTTATATTAATAATGTCGACCAGCCTCAGTCAGCGATAAACACACGAATGAGTGTGATTGTGTATTATTTTGATTGTACATGCATGCATGCGTTGTCCATGGGCTATATAATACAGTTTCTTGTACAGGTTCGGTCAAATAAGACATACAAAGACCTATCTATCCACAATGTTGTTCTGGACATCCCACATTGGCCCGAACGACGGCGAGTTGAGACAGACATTGTTTTTTTTTATAAACTTGAGGCGAACATATATTGCTCCAGGAGCGCCCTGAAATGATGCTTGCAGATGTTAATTGACTGTCCTCTTGTATTGTTGTAGATTGTGTATTAGTGGAAATACGTATTATGATAGTTCGCTCAATTGTGTGCTTGTTCTGTAAAAAAAATCGTAATGCATTGATTGTGTCGTTTTTCGTTTTTCAAAGCTCCTCTGAGCATTTTCCGTTATAATATCTGTAATAAAAAGAAGAGACAAGTCTTAGTTGTGCTAAAGGTTACAACTTCAAAGTAATGGACGAATCATTTAGAAAGCGGTTTAGTGAATGTTTTGGGACCGAACTCCAAACAGAACAGTATTCAAGACCTGGGTCGTAATTGAACTTTATACAAAAGTAGAAGCTGAACTGATGTAAAGCTCTTAGCTCTGAAAAGGTAACTGAGTTTTGACGATGATAATTTCGTAATAGAGGTTACATGTTGTTGCCATGATACATCTCACCTAATTGTGAGCAGATCCATGGACTCTTCTTATTGAAGGACTGTATTCTCCCTTTCGATTTGCGGAACTATGGACTTGTTATTTCTTGTTAATGTTGTATATTGCGTTGAACTAGGTTTTCTTTTCCCCATTGCATAATCTTTTGTTTATAGACCAGATTTCGCATCTCTGTTGGTAAGCAGCAATAGTGGTAAGTGGCGTGTTGTTTGATTTAGACGATATTATCTGCAAAACTAAAAACGCGATTGTAAGTTGTCCTCAAAAGATCGTTCATGTGCAGCAAAAATATAGTGAGTGAGAGAATTAATCCTTGAGTTACCCCAACATTTACAAAGAATTTGTCAGAGAAAACGCCACCAACAACTACTTGAAACAGATCTGTCTTTAAGCGTTCCATTCAGCCGCGCAGTATTCGAGGTAGTCGGAATGCTGTCAATTTGGCTAGCAAAGCCAATTCCCAATCGAAAGCCTTAGAAATATCCAGGCAAAAGGGTAACATAACTCATATTAAGTTTTTTTTCGCTAAAATGGATAGTAAAGCAATGGGTCTGTCGTTGTCAAGCATGCATCTTCTTCTTTTTTTTTAAATCATTTGGATTGGATCAATTTCCCAACAACCTGTTGATCATATGACATAGAAAATAATTTGCAAAGAACGGGTGCAAGATCGGGTTCGAGTTTTTAAGAACTTAGGTAGAATTTCATCAGGTTCAGCGGCTTTTTTACAGTCCAAATTGTTCAGAATGGGTCTTATTTTTGACTTTGAAATTTCACTTCAACCATCCTTTAGAGTACGTGCCCTTTCGTTGGTGACACCGCTTGTCCCGAATTCAATGTTGTGTTTGCCATTGACCAAAATGTCCATGAGCCTCCGAAATATGCCAGATCTTTGTTAGTATAAATTTGTTCATTGAAGGCAATTTGTGACTTTGGTTTGATTGGCAATGTTTTCCTGGTTGATGGAAACTACTCTTTCCTGTTCAGTTGAATCTGTCCCGGCCATTGTCAAATGCTTTCTGTTTTTTTTTTTCTTCTACAACTTGCTCACATAGCTTATTGAGCCATTTGTTGGATCCTGCTTTTTTTATAGAGTTACTAACGAATATTTTCATACCCTGAAGAATGATCTCTGTTACTGCCTCTTCGCTTGTATAGACATCACTTTGTCTGAAGCAAAGGTCTTCCCAAGAAAGAGAATCGTAAAACTCACGCAGATTATCCCAATTAGTAATCCAGTAGTTCCATATTCTTGACATCGATTAGGGTATATAGTTAGATCGCTGTAATTGAAGTGTGATCTGAGTTTTCTAATGGAGCAGAGATTGAGATCTGATAGTTGTTTGGATCTGAAGTAAGAAAAGATCAAAAATATTTTTAAAGTTGTTAAGAATATCAGGAATATGTGTTGGTTCCTCGACATGTTGGGTCAAGTTGCTGGTAATGACAAACATTTCTGCTTATTTTCCTGATCTTGCGTCATCCGTTCTGTTCTAAAACCATAGCCAAGTAGGAGTTGTGGACGGTTAATTTGCCAAGGATGATAACTTAGCCTGTTGAATGATGAGTGTTTATCAAGTCAACTTTTTCGGATTAAGGTTGAAATAGTGTCGCAAGTTGATATACGTTTGAAGCGTAGACAAGCAATTCGTCTAGTGAAAAGATCGAGTCACAATATTCGCTACTTGATGTTGCCGTGCCAGTGAGACTACGCTTTGTCCGAAGTATGGAGAATAAATTGCTGGCGTATAGGCGTCCGTCGAGCCGAATCAGTCAAATTCCCACATTATGGCGAATTTCTCGTAATGATCTTAAACCCTTAACATTAGGTCTGTTCCCGTACAAAATAATATTTACTGATTCTTACTGATTCATACTTAAAACCGTTTTACAGTTTTACATGCAAATAATTTTCCGCAGTAAGAATCAGTAAATATAATATTGTACGGGAACAGACCTATTATAAGATCACTTCATCCGCAAAAAGTCACTGTTGGTGCCGTTTTTCATGCCGGTGGCTGTCATTGGGCCGTTTTTTTTCGATGAAAATGGTGACGGTTAATGGTATTCGCTATAGAGACATGTTGGAACGTTATTTCTTTGAGCAATTGCATGAATTGAACATCAGTGATATGTGCTTCCACAAACCACACAACAGGTGCAAAAATCGAGTTATTAAAGTCTTAGTTCGGTGAACGTGTTATCTCAAGAACGGACCCATCGATTGGCCGCCGAGATCCTGTGATTTAAGGGCTCTAGACTTTTATGGGGGCTACATTAAATCATTAGTCTAAGCCAACAAACCGACGGCACGTTAGAGGAGCTCAGAGCCAATATTGCAAGTAAAATAGTGGCCGTATCGGTCGAAATGGGCGGCCGGCCGAGTCATCGAAAATCGAAGTCGAATTCCATTCTTAATGTTCTGATAGTAATTCATGTAATTTTTTTAGACATCTCAGGTAGGGGGGTAAGTAGAAGTGGCGGGTCGCCATGAACCCAAGTAGCACTTATGTGCCTTTTTGTTACCACGACTCGTGTGACATTTATTATGATTGTTGTTGTGGATGTGATTCAGACGGTCTCTAGATCCAGCCTGTGAGGTTTAGAAAACGGATAAGATCTTGTATCCTTTTACCCGAGATGTCACTAAGATTGTCGAAAAACGGTTGGTCTACCGCACGCAATCTGGCTCTTCCTAGTGCCGGACATTTGCAGATGAAATGGGAGAGGATTTCTCTCTCATTTGTGTTCCCGCAACTGCGGCATTGAGGGTTATATGGGATCCTTAGTTTGGTCTCCAATTGGCCAGTGCCCCGAGACTATCATCGTAGTTCTTGCGATATCTGGGCCGGTTCTATTTAGTAGATCGTTTGTTCTGTTTTTGTCGTAGGAGGGCCATATCGTCCTCGATATGACGCAATTTGTTAACCTTCTTCATTTGGAGTCGGCCTTTGTCAATACTGTCCCTGTATCAGTTTGGTACTTGGTAGCCAAGTTGATGGTGTTTATGGCCGCTTGGCTGTCTATTAGAATAGCAATATTTTGCTTTTCCGTATAGTGTCACCCCCCAGTAGCGTGCAAGCCTCTCGGAGAGCCAGTAGTTCCGCCTGGAATACGCTGGCAAAGTCCAGTAGGCGGTATGATACTGATATTACCAGTGAATCCGAGTAGACTTCGGACCCCACAACACAGTTCATTAGATCTGTCGGTGTAGGCGGCTGTGTCGAAATCTCTTACTACGTCGTTTCTCTTCCACTGAGCTCTGATAGGAAATCCTACGTGGAGGCCTTTCTTGAAGCTTAGTATAGGTGTTATGTAGTATGTTGGAACGTGACTACGCCATTTGGTAACGAGTCCAGGATATTACTGTGGCCACACGGCCTTGCATTCCACCATCCTGACTCATTATGAGTCTTACTGAGCTGCATACAGCGGTATATTTAATGTGTAGGTCGAGAGGCAACAGATGCAATAGCACAGTAAGGGCATACGTTGGCGCCGACCTCAGCGCGCCCGTGGTGCCTATACTGGCTGTTCTTTGCAGCGTTTTTAGTTTTGTGAGGTTGTAGCCTTTACTCAATGCTAGTGAGCCGTATGTGGGAATTGGACGTACCACAGTTGTGTACAATTGTATATCCACAAGGTCATCTTTGGTTGAAGTCCCCACTTCTTTGCAAAGGTTTTGCTACAAGCATAGAAGGCAACCACCCCTTCCTAACTCTATGTTCGAAGTTGTGTTTCCAGTTAAGTTTTGGGTCAAGCATGATACGCAAATACCTAGCGCTGGAAGATAATGTGAGTGGTAGGTAGGGTTTTCGGTCCCGGTTTCCGGGGACGGAAATTCCCGGGTATTATAATTTTTCATAATACCCGAGTACCCGGTGGCCGGTTACATTCAAAATTAATAATTTTCTTTGTGAAAACGATATTTAAAATATATACATATACAAAAATCTTAGTAGCCAAGGCGTTTAAATGCCATACAAAGTTTCGTCACCAGTGAATCTATGTTGTTCATGTTCAAAGTTTGTTAAAAGTTTTAGTTCTTGTTTTTGTGTTGACGTTCATTAGATCTGGTAAGTATATTTTTAATACTTCATTGATTGCTATTGCTATTGCTTTTCTCGTACATTTAAATTGCAAGTCTTATGAGATTCTTGTAAGTTATAAAATATAGCTTTTTTTTATAATGCATTGACAATTCGTTACATTATGTTATGGTTGTCCAAACATGTTGTCTTGCAAAGGCTCGTCGACAAGTGGTTTAGTGAAACACTTTGAAAAAGTACATAAGCTAAGAATATCACAGTTAGAAGCCGAAAAAATAATCTACGACCAAGCGCTTCTATTATAGACACTGACAATGTTTCTACGGTTACCAAAAATGCGTGGCAAGCAAAACGACCTAAAATTGAACAGCAAAATATCAGTGGTTTTTTCCAGCTTACTCGTTATATTTCCGAAGTTAAAGCTCGTTTGGCTGTTGAAGACGGCATACCAATCCGTGCTATCATACGCAGTGAATTCATTCGCGAATCTTTTCGCTGGATTTACCGAAAAGCGAAGGCACGGTTATGGAACTCATTATAGAGTTGTACGGTAAAATAAAAACTGACATAACTGCAAAGTTTAATCAATATTGAAGAACGGCTCAGTATAACGTTTAATGAATGGACCAGCTTAAGAAATAGGCGTTGTCTGAACATCAACCTATACTCTACTGATGGAAGGGTATTTGCCTTAGGACTGGTGTTTATTCCTGGTAAATATGATGCAACTTAACGAATGTAATTTGAATATCGAAAACCACATTGTAGCTACAACATCTGATGGGGCATCTGTAATGAAGAAGTTTGGGAGAGAAAGTCGGTCAGAAACGTTGCTTTGCATCAATCACGCCGTGCTTTTAGCACAAGCCTGCAAAAATATAATTCAAAATGAAAATGAATCAGACGCGGAGAACAACGATTTCGACACTGTAGTCTTCAGCGTTCATTTCATATTATTGACGATGAAGACGACCTTGAAGTTGCCATTCTTCCAGATTTATTCCATTTGCTAAACGAGGTCCGAAAAATCGTAAAAATGTTTCGAAAAAGTCCAGTAAAAAATACTCTACTTCAACAATTAATTAAACAAGAAAAAGGACAAGAAATGCAAGATGTAAAAACTCGATGGAATAGTTAAGTTACTACGGTAGAAAGATTCTTGTTGGTAAAAAATAGTATTGAGAAAGCTCTCGTCGATTTGAACTACAACTGGAACTTGAATAAAAAAAAATGAAGAAGAGTTGCAGATTTTGGTACAACTATTGAATCTTGTTAAAAGAAAAGACCCAACAATTCTTACATGCGATGCTATTATTTCAGTTCCACTGAATGCAATCCGAATACTTCAATCTCCCTTTTTAGAGTTTTAATTAGCACTAGAAGAAAAAAATTTAGAAACGAGAGATGTCAGTCTTTTTGGCTCTTGCAAATATTTACATAATCCTGACACTTATACATCAAATGACTTGCCAAATGCTTCGAAAACAAGCCTTTTAAGATATGAAGAAAACATCTTTATGCGCTTATTTTCTAGCAAAATTGAATCAAGTGAAGAAGATACTCTCACGTTGCAAGAATCGTCTGATAATCCTACATCTTTCGAAATGCAGTTGAATGAAGCTATCAACAACGCCACCAGACTTGTTCCAGCATCTTCCGATACAAGACGCATTAAACTAAAAGAAGGAATTCCAGGTACATATAACATATTATTTTACATACTATTTATTTAACTATCCTTTTTATGAACTTATTAAAAATTTATGTTCTATTTTGTTTTTGCTATCTGTATGGAAATGGATATTATACCTTTTCATTCCTTGTCTTTTTTCTGATAATTTTTCTTACAGATATACGAGGCCACGAAAAAACGTACACCCAATTTGGATCTGCTATACAAATCCCTTTTAACAGTGAAACCAACATCTACAGAAAGCGAGTGTTTTTAATCGCTGGAAACTTTGTGACCAAAGCAAGAAACAGGCGGTCCGATAGGTCCTGAAAAAACTAGTGGTAGGGTATTTTGATTTTGGTGTTGATTAGCAACAATTCCGTTATGTCCGGAATTCTAACAAAAACGTGAGCACGAAGCAAAATCAATTTGAGATCTTGGTAGATTTTATGTTATTAAATTAGTTTTTAATCTGATCCCTAAACTTTTTTGCAATGTTTGAAAAGTGATTGGTTTTCGAAACGTCATGGTTATCAACAGTATAAGATGAAGTATCTTCTTCTGCGTTTCGGTTGGAATGTATGTAGGGGTCTCAACATTATGTATTAAACATATATTGTGCAGTGCACAACACACGTTTAAAATTTGAACGACTTTTTCAGGAGCATAATGAAGTTCCCTTGCTGCAAGGAGGCAACGAAATCGTCCTTTCAATATTCCGAATACTCGCTGAACTTAATAATTCACGTTTCACGTATAACTTTATTTTCTATTTATATCCATTAATAAATCTAAACGCAAAGCACTCTTGCTTGTTTTTCACAGCCGAAGTAATAAATCAAAATGAAAGTCACTCTAGTCGAACTGACAGCTATCATTTGTATTGGTATTGGTAGATCTGCCGAAAAATACAGATTTGCAAAATTGATCTAAGATCAAAAAAATCAATTTTTTTGCCCAATGGGGCGTATTCAGATTAAAAAAAAATAGTTTTTTTTTCCAATGGAAAACGCCATTAATGTGTTTTGGGCTCAACTAACTTACAATGGCACTACAAACTTCTGCAATGCAACTTGACATTGTCTGCTGTGCTACACCAATGTGCCGGTCTTGACCAATTTGGTGTTGGTAGCCGCCTAGACCCAGGAACTTTAGCGTTGCTCCTAACTTTATAATTATTGGAATGGATGTTGATCTTATTGCGGTGGCAAAATTATCCCGTATGTTGTTCAAAACATACATGAACGCTTCTTTTGAATTCTTCTTTCTATCCAACCACAGTGCTACTGAGTCCATTATCAAATTTAATGGTTTATGCAATTTTTTGGAACGATCGTCAATAATCTTTAATAGAGTGTTCCCGTACTTTTTCAGTAAAAATTAGTAAATTCTCAAATTTCTTGGAGTGGGGGTAAATTATCTCAGAAAGAGACAAAATTACTCAAAAGTACGGGAACGCGTTTAAGTAAATAACAGTAAAATTATATATTTTGTATGCCTTTTAAAGAAAAAATGACAGAAATCACCTGTAAGTAAATTTTTTACAGAGTTTTATGGAGGGGTAGTTTTTTGCTCTCTCGTGAGCGTCTCTTTTACTTATTTTTGCGTACGGGAACGGCAATAAGTAAAAATCAGTAAGAATCAGTAAATATTATTTTGTACGGGAACAGACCTAATTTCACTTTGTTTACAATTGTTTTTTGACTATTCTCATATTAGTATCGCGACTCTCGAAAAAAAAATGTCCGAGTATGTATGAGTATCGCGACTCTCGAACAAAATGTCCGAAAGTTGGAAATATTTATTTGGTAGCATTTTTATTCGTTTCGAAAGTAGTACACAGTGCCGATTCAAATTCGATTCGAAAAATACTTCCGAATGATTTTAACTTTCGAATCGAAATACAGGGTAGGGCCCCAGGTGCTAACCTTGTCTAGAGCAGCCCCCATGATTTCACGTATCACGGAGGGGAAATTTCCTGACACTAGTATCTTTAAAATCCCCTCCCGCGAAAAATATTTTGTGAAATATGCGGAAAAGACTTTTTAAAACAATCATTCCGTATTTTATAGCTAGGAGAACAATATGCATCTGATATTTGTCCAATGCTCCATTGTATACCTATAGAACTTCTTTAGACCGCACACGTCTTATATATAAAAAAAAATTAAAATAAATGTTTTGTTTAATACTGGAAATTCAATTAAATTCCATTTTTTATTAAATCCTCCTATTTTAACGCTAACGCTTGAAAATATATGCTTGTATATAAATATGAACTTAAAAAAGAATTAATAAAACAACTAGTACTTTCCAACAAAACTCAATTATCAAGGTGGAAGATAGCGAGTATACATAAACATAATATATTTATATAAATGTATAAATTAATATTATTTCTCATTTCTTGCATCTAGCAAAACTGTTTCTTTCGATCGGAAAAGTATTTGATTAGCCACTTCCGTCCCACCTCTGCTGATGTGTCGTCACCCAATTGTTTCCTCAATACTTTCAAGCACATTGATTCCGATATATTGGGGCTGTTATCTTCCAGTTCTTTCATTTCCTCCTCGTCTTCGAGGATGCACGGCTCTTCACATTTGATTTTCTCGGAGCTTTTATAGAATGACCGTTCGGTCTTTCGCAAAAAATTGTACAATGCCACACAGCCGAGTGTGATCTTTCTGGCATTTTCGGTATCGATTCGAAATGGCGCCGAAAGAATGGGAAATATGTTGGTCAGCATGCGCAAGGCACTTTCTGAGTTGTATTCGACTCGGTCCATTGCATAGCAGTATTCGTATTCGGGACTGCCATAGTTGAACCATGTTGAACTCTCACTACTACTGTATGGTACGTACTTAAGGGTATTCAAGAGGTATGTTTTGAGTGGCAGGGCACCGTGGCCAACAAAGTAATAGCTTGGCCCGGTGTCGGGCTGTTTTGGCATATTCAACTGATCCTGTTCTATTAGACCTTTGATGATTGATGATTCAAAAACATTGTCACTATTGCTGGGACTCGGCTCGACGTCGGCATAGATAAAATTGTCATTTGAATCTACAATGCCTGTGAATATCAATGTTTCGCCGTCGGTCTGCTTGAGGGGGTGTTTGTTGAACGTAATACGTTTCATTGTTAGGCTACCAATGCAGTTTGGAATTCGTGTCTTTTTGTAGTACGCGGTGGAAATGGTTTTCCATTCTTCTTCAGTCTTTGGGGTGGGCATGAAATGATCCTTTAGCGTTTCATAGATATTCATGCAGATGTCGCCGATCATCTTTAATATCACAGGTTTTGATGCTCGAAAACAGTAGTTTCTACATGAATGGAACTCGCCTAGAATGAAAAGAAAAACAAAAAATTATTAGAATTGGAAGGTAGTGTGATTGATATACACTAGTCGTTAGTTTTCTCATTTACTGTAAAGCCGCAGTCATCGACAACAAATGTTTGCTTCCGACTAACTGACCCTGCAGCAGCCTGTAATACTATGCTCAGCAGCACTACGTTATCTCAATCTCCAGTTGATCTAACGCCTACCAAATTCTCTAGTTGTCATAGATGCGTTGCACACATCCCACTTCTGGTTCGATCTATACAAATTTAGCGGGGCAAACATCTACTCTGTCCATTTTCTTGTCACAGCCATTTTCTCAAAGCTTGGGTGTCTCATTGAAAAGAAGCTACGAATGGTCGCCTTGGAGAACTTTAGATAGCCAGAATCCACGAGATAGAACTGAATGAGAAAATCCTCGCTGTGGACCCCCAAATATCAACAACCAGGGGATTCCGTATCACAACGTTTTTCAAAATGTAACTGATTTTCACCATAGACTAACAGTCACCCACAAAAAGATGACCGTGATGTGATAAGATGGTTGCAAGTACCAACAAGAGATGGCAGGCACACATCATGACGTTACAACGCAAAACTCGCGCCGGCCATCAAACCAGAAGAAGGGAAGAGAAGAAAATCATGCGTGGAGAAAAGAGTCTCGCGACAAGAAGAACATCCGTCAATTCTACAAAAAGCCAAACAACTTGCAGCTGGCTTTCAATAGAAACCTAGTCACTGACGCGCAGGGAATTGTAGATTTATTCAGGCAGTATTTCCAGTAGCTGCTTAATGGCCTAGATAACTAGATGAGATGTTGGTGCAGTGGCCTAGTGGTTACTACTAAGCGCGGGGTCACTGATTACAATCCTAAATGTGGCAACTCCTAATTTTTTCACTGTTCCACCTCTTCCGAAAGTCTGACAAACATTCAAGAGTAACACTGTCATGAGAAGCTTCGCAACGTTTCGGTTCGGATTATGCGTTAAGTAGGAAGTCCTCTTCATTGTGGCAGAAATAATAATTTCGCTGACACAGATGAAGGGAGAACCTAGGTTTGAGGTTCGTATGGGCCTTAAATGACAAATATTTCATTTTTTTATGTACATATCTAGAACTAGATGAGAAGAATTTTATAGTAGAAAATAAAAAAAAAACACACGACTTCCCAGCTTAGGGAATCAACCAATTCTACAAAAAAAAAGCAGCTCGCTTCAAAATAGGAACACAATGTCGAGTGAATTATACCCACCCACTTTCAATCAACGATGAAATAAGGATCTCTCCCAGTATCCCACAGCTTTTGAAAAAATGTCAGTGTTGACATCATCAACGTCGGATTCAATATCAACTCCAGAAATGATACCTACTGAGATTGACCCTTGAAATCCGATGCTACTTAGGTTTAGCGAAATATAAAAACTCAAAAGTCAAAAGCTGCACAGAACGATTAGAAGCAACGTGCCCAGGATCGAACATTACGGAAGATTACCTTTGCTTGGACAGAGAATATCAACGTGTAGGGAGCCGGTAGTATGAGAAGCAAGCTGTTAATCTCAGTTTCATCTGGCTTTAAAAGCCGTATGAGTAATAACAGCCTGATCATCCAAGCATAGGCTGATGAAGAAATATAAATTTTTAGTTTTTTGTGTTAACAGGGTTAAAAGGCGAAGATTCTTCGACGTTTAAGATACCCAGAACAAGAAGAGTGAATGGACACCATGTTGAGATTTTTATATTTCCAAATGATACACGTAGTTGACATCGTCAAAAGTGTTTAGCACAAGTTGGAACTGGAGAGGCATGTCCGTTGTTGCCGGATTTAAAATGAATTTAAAGCACTACCTCTTTTATTCTGGAAGTAGAAGCACGGTTGCGAAAATTTCGTCTTGTATTCATTTAAGCATGAGTTGAACTTTTTACAAAAACAAATCACATTCTAATCTTGGTTATAAAAATCACATTTTTACATTTTGTCAGGCAGAACGAACCATTCAATATTGGCAACTACAGCGAAAACTGCCAACCACCCGACCTAAGTGATGTGAGGAAAGCAATATCTAAACTCAAGCTAAACACGGCTGCCGGAAATGACAGCCTTTTCACCGAGTAACATCCACGAACATAAGCCAATACTGGTCGGATGAAAGTATGCCTGAAGAATGGAACCTCATGATCGTTTGCCCGATGCACAAAAAGGGGACCAATTGAACTGAGCCAACTACAGAGGCATAAGTCTCCTCAACATTGCCTACAAGACCCTATCTGCCGTAATATGTGAACGCCTGAAACCGTTTACCAACAACCCATCGGCCCTTATCAGTGTGGTTTTAGGCCAGAAAAGTCCACAACCGATCAAATGTTTACACTTCGGCAGATCCTGGAAAAAACCCAAGAAGTCCAAATCGATACCCACCACCTATTTATCGATTTCAAAGCCGCATACGACAGCATTAATAGAGACGAACTACACAGAGCCAAATCTAGTTTTGATGAAGAATTCTCGGTGCTTCATCAGGGTCGAAAACGAACTAGCCGACACATTCGTAACAAAAAAAGGGTTTAGACAAGGCGATGCGCTGTCATGGGATTTCATTAATTTGATTCTTGAGATTCTTGAGTGTAAAACCCCCGAGCAAACACCAGAGGCGCAACTTTCCAAAAATCGGTGCAACTACTAGCATACGCCGACGATATTGACATGATTGGTAGTACTCAACGTGATGTCATAGCCACGTTTGCCTGTATAGAAGAGGGTGGGGAAAAATGGATTTAGCTGGAAATGAGGGTAAGACTAAGTACACACATCATTGACGAATTGGACAGAACGTTAGGTTAGGATGAAGTGGCTGCACGTGTTACGCGTACACACTTAGACCAAAAAGGTCCGCTGTGGTACCACGTGGATCCTACGACTACCCTATATTCGTACGCTTAATTGAACCATTCAAGAGCTAAGAGGTTTCTGACACTGATATTAGCCAGATCACCTACATTATCGATGAAGTAGTCTCCCAGATGAAGTTTCCTTTTTACTGAGAGAGCCAAAACAAGAGCAAAGAAGCCGTCCATGCAGCTTTTACAGAAGTCATTGGTGAAAAGGCAATATAGGGCAATGTCCTGTGAGGACACCGATTATTGTGCTGATATATGATCTGTTCAGCATTATTAAGCAGATGGAGCGCTTCTGGTTAAAGCTAGGCTAGAGTTCTAACATATCCACTGGTCATATAATGTCAAGGGTAGTGCCCTATCTGGCAAGCTGATCTGCCTTGCAATTCCCTGGTATGTGTCTGTGGCCCGGCACCTAAAAGAGGTGAATGGTAAAATGCTCCGTTATCTCGTTAAGAGACAGTCGGCATTCGTGGGCTGATTTTTAATTGAACGAGATTGCTTCCAGGGATTTGATTTTTGCTTGGCTGGCGCTGAAGATGCTAATATTCTTCGTGGATATTACATTCCTTTTCAGCCAGGACAAGGCTTCTTTGATTGCCATGATTTCCGCCTGGATAACGCTACAATGATCGGGAAGGCGAAGGGATATGCTTAGGTTAAGCATCTCGGAGATAACACCTTCAACCACTCCAGATTCTGTTTTAGACCTATCTGTGAAGATGTGAATCGAGTTATTGGTTTCGATAGAATCCGACTCCCATTCAAGGACAGAACGTTACCATTGACATGTATAAATACATTTGAGGTAGAAGAAAGGGATTTTGGTACATCGACTCCGCTATTAACTTACACAACATTTCGTCAGAAATAAAACGAAGAATTACCACGAACAACCACTGTTTCTTCGGGCTTAGGAGGCAATTTAGTAGTGAAGTCCTCACTTGAACTACAAACGAGATCCTTTACAAGACCCTGATCATCCCAGACCTGCTCTACGGCGCTGAAGCATTGAAAGCGAATGAAGAAATCCTTGTTCGATTGCGTCCACGGGCTATGGAAAGATCAACCACTACTATAGGAGCTGCAAATCGACATAGACCTGGTTAAAAAAAACCGCATTGGACATTTAAGATGGTTAGGACATGTAGAACGAATGGACACCAATACTCCGGCTCGCAGAGTCTTCGATTCCCAGTCAGACGTCAGACGCAGTAGAGGAAGACCTCGCCTTAAGTGGCGCGTACAAGTAAACCACTTAAACCTGTGACTGCAATTGAATGCGGGTGATAAAATAGTGGCCAGGAACAGTTTATTGAAAGTAAATCATTCGATTATCACATGCTTATTAATATTCTAGTCATATATCTCAGAGGTTTAAGGAGACATTGCCTTATATTAATATTTAGTCATCTATCTAACATTTCATTGAAGCATGCAAATGCGAAAAGAAAAATATTTGTCTGCACCCACTTCACCACTAATTAGAATTAGACTGCTTAATTTGCAGAACCTCCAGGAAAACCAAAAACAATGTCAACCTCCTAGCCCCTCGATTGTCTGCGACCGACCTCCTTCCACATAATAGGTAGGTACTCTTCGAGAAGTATTTCCCGATCGATTTTTTTCAATTAATTCAAATGCAAACTTTTTTCCCCCATTTCGATCATAAATCTCTGCATTTGCTGTTCATATCTCTGTTGATACTCGTTCTGTTGTTGTTTTTGATGAGAAAAAAAGAAATAAACCAACAACAACAAACTATATGTGTGCGTGATTCACGTCATGCTTTGTCTGCTGTGAGTAAATCTTAACTTTTTCATTGCCTCGACAAAAACTATCAAAAAAAGGACACACCCCATCATCCCAATCCGGGATCAAAGTGCATTATGTAAATGAAAATATTTTGCTGCACTCCGTGCGAGATTTTCCTAGCAAACATCATATGAAATACACACAAAAAAACACATCATCCAGTCAGTCGCAGTAAAGAAATTTTCCAAAAAAAAAAAGTAAAAATAAACCCGATTTTACTAAAACTGAGAAAAAAATATCCATCAGCATTTCGTGTTTACAATTTACAAATCACGAAAAATGGCCCCCAAATTAGGTAGACAACGAAACATGCTCCCCATGTTTGGGGCAAGAAAAAAATAAAATAAATGTGTTCATCACTTGCTTACCTGTAGCTAGATATTTCAGCGTTATGGCCAGGCGTTCCTCTGCGCTGAAGAACTTCTTCTTGCGATGTGGCTGATAGTTTGTGATGAGTGGTCCCAATTTGTTGACTAAAAATCGAAACTGCTTCTCTGTAATGTCGAAGAAACAATTTAGATGATAGATTTCGTTGGTGCGGAATTGGATTTCTTTGAGTATGTTCTCTTTTGCAGTGAATTGGTCGTGGTTCTTCCTCAGCCATTCTCGTGTCCATTCGAGACGTCTTTTGCAGTGTAAAATGCCAGCCAAGTTGTTCATGTTGACCGCATTATCCTCCCGCAGGACTCCGATGAATTTAATTTTTAAATTATCCATACTTCGTGAAGTAATTGAAATTTATGTAATTTCGTTTTTTTTTTTTTTGCTTTTTTCTGCCGTCGTAGTTGGAAGAATTTTATTTTATGAATGTTTTTTTCAAAGATTTCTCTTGATTTCCTTCTTAGAATGGAGGAGTTTATATTTATTAGAACATTTTTGTCGACGAAAAAATTATACGTGTGTGTACATTGGGGCAGCGTTTTAATTCTTTTTTTGTTGGAGTTTTCTGTCGCAGGTTCTGCTTCTGCGATGACAAAAGGAAAACTTCTTGTTTACCTCCTGCTTCCAACAAAATATACGTTGGACGTCTCGCTCGCCGGAAATCAGCTGATTACTGTTGTGTGAGAAAGAAGAACAGATTAGCTTTGCTGAATAGACGTGTAAAATTACATAGTTTAGTACAATTTAATAAAATGTCATGCTGGATTTTGTGAAAAATCTACTCGTATATTGTACTATTACATTTATTTTAGAAATAGTTTGTAGTAAACGTTTTTAATACTTCGATTCGGAATTTCACAATAAGACGTATTCCTATTATTCCTAATGTTCATATTTGTCATAGTGCTTGATGCACGTTCATCCCAATGACTTTAATTTACATGAAGTCAACGGCTAAACAGAAAAAAAGTTTCATACGTATGATGTCGGTTTTTACATAAATGGAACACGCTGAAATTTAAAAGATTTTTTTTATTTTTTTTCCATACGGAAAAGTCCGTTCGAAATATACCTATTGTAGATTTTGTCACAATTAAAATAGGTCGTTGGGCAAGACATTTTTCAAATGAGGGTCTTCATTTAAGGTTCTTTAACTTTTATCAATAATAGGGGTATTAAGTCATCCTTGTAATTGTTGTAAAGTATATTTCTTTTACACCAAAGCCGATAGTAAAAATGAAGAATTATTAGTAGTAGATGAGAGCCAGCTGTTAAAAACTTATCGAATTGAATGTTCCAAATTTACAACTAATATTTGAGGATGGCTTATGTATAAAAGCTGGTATAAAAGTATACCAAAGAGTTCCCACTCGCGTTTCAGTTTTTTCAAATTATTTTCTTAATTCCGTGTCAGTCATTCTGACCCGACTTTTGATAGTGTCCGATCGTAACCACATGGAGGTAAAATAAGCACAATTGATGAATAGTCAAAGTTAAATTACTAGGCGTTGCCAAGTTAACGCCTAGCAGGTTTCGTTCTACAATATCCAACCATCACTCCGAAGAATGTCTATTTTAAAATTGCTCCAACGAGATAATAAGGGTATTCATGCAACGTCGTAATTTTACTACGTGAGAAAGATTATAATTTTACGACGACGTTTCATGAACGACCCTAAAACTGCACCACTAAATAATAGGTAACTTACTGAATTCAATTTCATTTTAGTAATTTATTTATTGATAGAATTTTGTTCCTATTGTTCTCTTTCCGTTCTCGCTAATTTTTTCAGTTGATCGCAAACGTTTGATGTGTGAAAGTGACTGATTAAATGTCAAAATAGCATTTCAAAAGTTTACAACGTTTACCATCTCAGTTTACGCACCCAATTCCTGTGAGAAAATTCCGATATTGTTGGAAAAGATTTCCCATACAAATTTTGACAGTTCATTTATCAAGTCGTAATTTTATCACGTTTACAACGTTTACGAAGACTTTCCGACGTTGCATGAATACCCCTAATAATTGTTTTCATTAATTTCAGCGTACATTCTTCATAACAGCAACATTTTCTTGCAAACGTGGTTGACGTAAGAGTATAGATTGTAAGATAGAAGAATGTATATAAAATGCGATTTGTTTTTTTGAATGAATGCTTAATGTTGTTACAATGAATGGAACATAATCGATATTGATCAGTTTCGATTTATTCTGGGGTCATTCCATAACTTTGAAAACGATTATCACTCAGACGTTAGTCGAGACCTCATGAGCAATGACTCAGTAATCATCGGTGATTTGACGATTATTGTTTTAAGTGAAGCAAATAAAGTGATATCGCCGACAGAAAAAACGCCTATTGATCTTACGTGATGCAAGATGTACCGTCGAAATGTTATCGTTAAACGATAATGACTTTACGGAATGAGGGCCCTGATTATCCACATAGTGACTGTTTTATTTGGCTTTTAAGTACAAAGGTTGGTATCGACTTCGACATTTTCTACGTAGTGTGAACATTTGATTAGTTGTGGAATTTTCTGAATTATCACACGCGTTCAAGTGTTAAACGAAAAAGAATTTACATGTGCAAAAATTGAGCACACTTTTTAATTGATTATAAAAGAAAATGGCAGAAACCATTTAACGGGGCCTACCCGGCCGAAGATGGGAGACAATTTTACAAACAAATGGAGGTCGTAGAGTGCTAACAAGTTGAAGTGAAACTTCACACAACGACGTTTCTCAAATATCAGAAGTCCTTCCTCATCAAAATATCAAAGTATGTCACATATACCGCTCTGAAATGTCCTATCACTTCAAAAAAAAAAAAAATTAAAAATACAATAAAAAATACAATGAGTCGATGACACAAAACACATATTTCATCTCCACTCATCAAGAAAAAAACACACCAGCATGCTTTGGGCTTTGGTCGTAAAATCCTTACATTCACGATTCACTGCAGACTACAGAGAGATCGCATGTTCTTGTTCGTCGCACATTTGTTCTGTCCGCGCTTGCCCCCCTACCCATTCAATTTTCCGATGTGATGTGCATGCTTTCCGCTTTAGATTCACTGCAGAGTGCTCTCTCATGCTTACGCTCTCTTTCTATTTTTAAAATCCGTACGGCGTACATTCTCGATCCACTACAGAGAGATCGGATGTTGTTGTTCGTCGCACATTTGTTCTGTCCGCGCTTGCCCCCCCTACCCATTCAAATTTCCGATGTGATGTGCATGCTTTGCGCTTTCGTCTTTGGATTGACTGTAGAGTGCAGAGGCAGAGTGCACTCTCATACTTACGCTCTCGCTCTATTCTTTTGCTGAAACAAGTTTTTGCTTGTTGTTCGCCCACCGTTGTCCCACAATGCTAGCCTTCTCCTACCCATGACTATTCGAGTCTGAAATTCGTTTCATGTGAGTTTCGACTTTGGATTTACCCCCGACGAGCCCAAAGAAGTTTCACTTCAAAAAGTAGCTGCATTTTATCTACAGCAACAAGAAGATCAATTTTGTTAAGCTTATTCGGGTAGTCTGATGACCAGCAGTGTACATGCAATGTTCCACACTATTTCGGTGCTATCTTCTTTTATATACAAAACAAATTTTTGGCGCAACAGGCTCGTTAGTACCCAGGGCCTAGCTTTCTCACAACCATTCATGTGTGCCTGTGTATTTCTTGCACGATGGCGGGACCTCCTGTTTTATGCCGACTCCGAACGGCTAAGTTGAGATAAGCTATTCTTGACAATTGATACTACTCGGACGATTTGTCAGATCATCACGAGAGGAGGGCCAGTGAAAAATCATTTAGGTGTTGCTACGGCTGGGAATCGAACCCAGACCTTCTGCGCGGCAGTTCATCGCACTAACCATCGCGCCACTGAGCCCTCATCTTCTTTTATATGGCATTAGCAATTTTTGCATTATCCAGAAGGGGAATATCGTTTGTATGCTTGCGGTCACGAATTTTGAAGAAATTGCAGCAATGTAACCCGTGCAGAATGCATGTGTTCACGTCTAATAGGATCCATAGACTACGCATGCACGCATGTGCAATTACAAGCAATTACAATCACTATTTCTCTCGCTATTTCTCCACATAATATAAGTGCAAACTGCGCAGTACTCATTCGTTTTTTATCGCTGTATTATTGTAAAAATTTACTCTCCGCTAGATTTTTTTCCCGAAACTGCGCAGTTTTGTAATATATATTATTTTATAACTATATCTGCAGGAATATGTAGGCACATGTGTTTCGGGATTAAAGTGTCTCTCGCTTTAAAAATAAATTTCATTAATTTCCGAACGCTAGATTGTTTTGTAAAACTAAATTCCCATGAACGCACTGCAAATGCCTTTTGTCAGTTTGTGTTTGACATTTGTCAGTTTATATTAACACCGTTTGCAACAAATTTATTTCGAGATTTTAAGTTATCAAATTTAAACTTAAAAGTTTATTTACAAAATGTTTAATAACGAATGTATAGTAATTAAAGATATAAAGCCCGGCTTGAAGAATATCAATGTTATATTTATTGTTCTTGAAATCGGCACAGCTACTGTGACCAAAGAAAATCGTGAAGTTCGCAATTTTAAAGTTGGTGATCCTACCGCTTGCATTAATGTGTCCATTTGGGACGAGCCAGGAAAATTAATCCAACCTGGAGATATCATTAAATTGACCAAGGGCTATGCTTCTATATGGCGACACTGTCTTACTCTTTATTCCGGAAAGAATGGAGATATCTTTAAAATGGGTGAGTTCTGCCTCACCTTTAATGAACAGCTAAACATGAGCGAACCCAAACGACCCGAATTGCAAATGGCAATGAATCCGCAAATGCCAATACCGGGTCCAGGACCATTGGCAAACAATGGCGCTGGCAATAATGGCAGTCAGATAGTACCGAACAGACCAATTGTTGTACCGCCTAGTGTTCCCATTCAAACTGCGCAAGCACAAAAAATGCAACCGCAGCAAGGACGAGCTGTCCCGCCTGTTGACTCTGCTAAGCCCGGTTTAGCGAGTCAGTCAAATCCTCAACAGAAAACCAATCGTGCTGGTCGTAGCAATCAGTCAAGAGGAAATGTAAAGGGCGACCGAAGATAATAGTTGTGTTGGTGTAGTCTTAGGGTTTGTTCTATATTTTCTACTAAAATATATATCGTATATGTACACAAAGAACTGTTGAATAAAAATATATATGTTTATACGTATATTCTCTGATTTGTATATTTATTTTAAATGTTAGGCTGTTCCTAATCATGGGGTTGGAGTATCAAATCAACTTAGACATGGAACAACATGCCAACTCACTAGATCCCAATGCACTTATTTTTGAGGCTGTCTTAGTATTAAGGTATTCCTAAGTTTAGTACAAACTCGTTAAAAAATTCAATTTGAACAGAAACCCTGGTTCTGGTAAGTTTTTAGAAGAAGAACAATGCAGCGGGATATATTGACTGATAGACGACGACCTCGATCGCCTCTTTCAATCACTTAGGCCTAATTTTACCATCGGTGAACACTCTTTCTGGGGTTCATGATGCAATTCAACGAAAGAAATACGGTACCAAGCCAGTATGAATCTTGGAGTGGACTTTTTTTTCGACAGGAAAGCCAACTGACAAAATTCAATCCCAATCCCTGACTTTGTCGACTTCTTTGTCCTAAAAGCTAACTAAAAATCTGACTGAAGTCAAAGAATGCTATGGTCTAGGTCTAAGAAAGCAGGTTATTCATTATCAAAACCAACTGGGACGTTTTCAGAAAAGACTACAAACAAAATGTTGCTTTTCACGTGCCACTTAAGACACTACTTGATGACTTAATTGACAATTGTGGGAGCCGCTCAGAGCGCAGCATGCCTAACACTTCCTTCCGGAAGACAGCAACGCGCAACAATAAAGTTATATACCAGCCTGAAATCGAAGACCTCATATGAGAAAAGAGGAGAGCGCGCAAGAGATTGCAACAATCCCGCGCACTCTCTGATAAAAGTTGTTTGAAACATCTTTGCAAACTCAAAAATCAGCTACAGGATTTAAGAAATCGCGGAACTTCTACTTTTACCTCGATGGCTTGACTACTGATAAGAGTGCTAACTACTCACTTTGTAAAGCCTTGAAATCCATAAGGAAACCCAAAATGGCCTCCAATAAGAAAAGCTAACTGCGAATAAGCGAAATGAGACAAAAAGAAAGCGGATTTATTAGCCGAGCATCTAGAAGAAACGTTCAAGCCGTTCGATGGAGAACCTTTTAACGAAGAACCGAATGCTAATACGGCACCCGACAACTATAAAATAAAAGAAAAACACTTTACCCCAGATCATCAATCCGTGTATCGAATAACGAATGAAATTAATAAAGCTCTAGAATGGAAAAAGATTCGCTCAGGCGCTTTTCTCGACATATCCCAAACTTTCGACAAGGTATGACACGAAGGTCTAAGCTAAGGAGAATCCTGTCGAAAAAAATTTACAAAATACTCGATCCAACATTGAAAATAGACTCTTTCATGGTAGACATCAGGTTTCTTTTTTTTTATTTTGGAATTCACAGAAATCCATGCCGATGCGTTATCGGTCCAATCCTATTACTGCTCTACTACCATTCGCAAACGAGCAAAATATCTAGGAAAGACCCCAGACGCAAACCTTATGTGCAAAAAAACTCATTAAAAAATAGCGCGACGAACTCACAATCAGAGGCAGACAAATATCACTCCGACAAAAGAAAACTCCATCTGGAAAACTTTTTCTTTGATAATCTAGGTGAACTGGAATATCAATGTCAGAAACCTCCTACACTATATAGTCGAATGAATACAACAGATCCATGTAGTACCACAACGGACCTTTATGGTCTAAGTGTGCACGCCCATCGCGTGCAGCCAATACAACCTAATCTAACTTGACCTAGCTGGTGATCCTTCATAGCTAAGTCTGCTTGATGTTAGTTTTGATGGTGCCTCTAGATGTTTGTTTAGGTTACACGTCTTACAGCTTACGTGACCAATCCAGCGATTCAACGACTCCCTCTAGTATAGGACCTCGCAAAGCCATTTTGTCAGATTTCAAATTTCATACGGTAATGCTCACCTCGTTGGACTTCTGGAAACATGGCTGTCTGCGAATAGATTTACGTTAGAGAATATAAGTCGATTTATATCAGTCCATAGAGAGGAAGATCGTGCACGAAGATAACCATATAAAAAAAGTCAATGATTTTGAACATGTGTGGTACAACCATTTTGAATGTACCTGCACCGAACAGCGAATGTATTTGCAACCTCTCTCTGGTGTCCAAAAACAGAAGAAGGAATCAAAAACATAAGCAGTTAGAAAAGAGTTGGTGGCGGAGGAGCCCTCAATGGGCCTGGGTAACTTCCCGACCATGGAAAAAACCATAAGTTATGAGAGAGACACAACCAGCCTCGGATAATGAAACTCCACAAGACCCGGAACATCAATGGACAATTATATGAGAGTATGTACCTGGAATGTACGAACACTCTACACCCCGTGACATTGTGACACATTGTGACACTTATTACAGCTGCAACAAAAGATTGCATGTATTATGATGTGGATTCGTCGTGGGAAATCGGCTAAGGACAAAAGTCTTTGACTTCAAGCCGATAAGTGATCGCCTTTCTGTGATCTAATATGTGAACACGCCCCTACCGACGAGGCTGAAGATCCCATCAAGGAGGAGTTTTATGGCCTCCTGGAGCCTGTCCGGAGTATGATGTAAAAGTTGTACTCGGGGATTTCAATGCTAAAGTCGGAAAGGAAAACATCTTTGGCTGTTGGTAAGCACAGAATCCACGAAACGACAACAGACAACGGCTAACTACTAATCGATTTTGTACCAGCTCGTAATACGGTGATAAGTAGCACTAGGTTCCCAAGGCTAAGGATCCACACAGCAACCGGGTGCTCTCCAGACGGTCGAACCGCCAACCAAATCGACCATTTGCTAATCGATGCGAGGCACGCATCCAACATCCTCGACGTGCACACATTCCGAGGGGCAAACGTAAATTCAGAGCTCGACTGTCCAACGAGAAGAAGCTGCGAACTGCCCAGAAGAAGAAATTCGACGTTGGACGCCTTTGCACACCTGGAGTAGAAAGAGCCTTCATGAATGAAACTCTCCATTGTGCACTCACCTACCACAGACGCCAACAATCAGTGGTGCTAGTATCGCGACATCATCAAGGAGGTAGCCGAAACCACTGTAGGGTACCAGCCACCCCCGAGAAAGAGCCCGTGCAATGATGATGAATGCGTTTACAAGAACAAGGTGACAAAAGATGGACACAAGAAAGCGCTGCAGCGCAAAACAAAGACAGCGAAAGAAGAGTATCGAGCCAGGAGAAGGGAGGAAAAAATGACCCTGCGTAGAAAGAAGAGAGCTTACGCAGCTTCCCAGCTCAAGGAGATCGAAGAGTCGCGTGATCGTAACAACATCAGGAGGTTTTATAAAAAAAAAAGCCAAGCAACTGTCTGCTGGCTACATAAAACAGGCTGGCTACAGAACGCAGGCTCTTCGAAACAGCGAAGGAAATCTAGTCACCGAAGCGCCGGGAATAGTATATGTGTTTAAGCAGCATTTCCAACAGTTGCTAAGTGGGCATCATGTAGAGAGAGTGATAGGACAAGATGAAAACCAACAAGGCCGCAGGTTCTGATGGCTTACCAGCGGAGCTTTTTTAATACGGTGGTGATGTTTTGGTAGGGATCATCCACCGAATCATCAACCAAGTATGGGTGGAAGAAAACATGCCCGATGACTGGACTCCATATGCCCCATCTACAAAAAAGGCGATCATATGTCTTGCAAGATCCTATCCAACGTACTGTGTTAACGTCTAAAACCGTTCAACACGCTAATCGGCACATATCAGTGTGGCTTCCGGCCTGGCAGATCGACTATAGATCAAATTTTCACCCTGAGGCAAATCCTGGAAAAGACCAACGAATTTCAAGTCGAATCTCACCACCTATTCATCGACTTCAAAGCCGCGTATGATAGAATACATCGTCAGGAGCTCTATATGGCGGTGGCAGGATTCGGAATCCCGGCAAAACTGATTCAGCTATGTCGCGTGACGCTGGAAAAAACGCTCTGCAACGTGCAGTTTGGAAGTAGCTCCTCCGAACTATTCCAAACATGCACCGGATTTCGGCAAGGAGACTCGCTATCATGTGCCTTCTTCAATCTCATACTGTAGCAGATAGTGCGCAGGGCAGGTGTTAACACGGAAGGCACTATTTTCAAGAGGTCCGTCTAGCTGCTGGGCTATGCGATATTGACATCATCGGTCGCTCCCAAGGTGCCGTGATAAAAGCGTTCACGGCAATTGAAGAACAGGCGAAATCCGTTGGCCTTTAAGTAAATGAGGACAAGACTAAGTACATGCTATCAACAAACAAACAAGCATCTGTCCACCGCCTAGGACAAAACGTCCCTATTGGAGATATTATCCTAGGAAACCTTTGCTACTTCGGTTTGGCGAAACAACTGAGTTCAAAACTCCTAACTCGAAGGACGAAATGTGTGCTCTACAAAACCCTTATTCTCCCAGTTCTGTTTTATGATGCCGAATGCTGGACGATAAGCAAGAAAGGAGTGCTGATACTGGGCTCCTTCGAAAGAAAAATACTTCGGCGGATTTTTGGTCCTGTGCACGAGGAGGGCGAATGGAGGAGAAGATACAACCGCGAACTCTAGTCCAAGAAGCCAAAACACGTCGACTACGTTGGATCGGCCACATCGAGCGAATCGACAACAATGCTCCAGCTAAAAGGATCTTCGAATCCCAGCCCTTAGGTGCCCTTAGGTTCGAGAAGGCAAGGAAGACCGAACCTCCGTTTCAAAGACCAAGCCATCGCGCTTGGTCTAGACAACTGGAAGCTGCGAGCCAGGGATCGTAGAGGATGGAAGGCTGCAGTGTCATAGGCAGAGACTCTTCACGGGTCGGGAGCCCGATAAGTAAGTAAGTAAGATATCGAAACTCAAGCTTAACAAGGCTCCAGAAAAAACCTTATTGCTGACCTTTATAAAATAAATAAAAAAATATTTTCGAAAAAAGTAAAATCTTTTGAAAATCTTGACCAAAAACATCCCTTATTTTTAACTTTCTCTTACAAAGAGAAGAAAAAGAGAAACAAAATCTAAGAAAATTTTAGACCTCGAGATTTTGATTGATTCTAACATTACGATGATAGCGGAACTCAAAAAAGTGGTTTATAGAATTCCGTCCGACGGTCCGTCGGTTCGTCGATCTGTCTGTCCATCTGTCCGTAATTGGTTAAAATGCTTGTCCTTTTTTTGTTATTAACAGTACCTGCCATATAAAAATTAATCCTAACCTCAAACGGCTTTAACGATTTTATAAATATATACTTTAAACATATTAGTTCCAACAAAACTGCATACCCAGTTTTTTCGACATTATTTATATCATTTTTAGCTTTAATATTCAAAATGAGTTTTATTGTGTATTTTGGCCAAATTATGAATATCGTCAAATTCTCTCATGCTTGAGATTTGATCTTACGCCAAAATCGCTGTAAAAGAGAAAGTTGCCTACGACCCAGTCGTGCACCCACCCCTCGTTTTTATACGCTATCCCTAGGGGTATATCGTATATTAATTTTGATATATAGTTTGTAAGATAGAGAAATAATTTAGATAACTTAGCAGGCTGATTGTTTGAAAAACACTTTGCATACGAGATTACGAGAAGGTCAACAACTCCGATGAGTGTGAATTCGACATTGGGTATGTTTTCTCTTTTACACTAGTACATTCTGCGATTATCGTATATCTGTCACTTCTTAGTGAAAGATCGCCGGGTATAACATTTGCGTTCTAATGCCAGATAATTTCATGCGTGCAGTCAGAACCCACCGCCACTTAAAAGTTACACATACATATACTCACACAACTAACACCATTAAAGAAGTAATAAGTTGTATATCCCTTAATCCCTGACATACATAAGTCAGGTGTCAAATGTTTTTGTGTTGGTGTAGGGTAAATCTCACTTGACATCGAGATTTGTCAAAAGTGATCTACCCAATCGAAAACGAAAAAAATTGATCTAGAGCAAAAAAGTGATCTAGTGATCTAAAGTGATCTAAAATTGTGCTTTTTGTATCCCAATCGAAAACGCTATCTTACTTACTTAATTACTTAAGTGGCGCTACAGTCCGGAATGAACCTGGGCCTCAACCAACATGCCTCTCAAATTAGCCCGGTCCTTAGCTAACTGCCTCCAGTTGCGCACTCCAAGTTGGTTGAGGTCGGTTTCCACTTGTGCGCGCCACTTAAGGCGAGGTCTTCCTCTACTGCGTCCGACGTCTGGCTGGGAATCGAAGACTCTGCGAGCCGGAGTATTGGTGTCCATTTGTTCTACATGTCCTAGCCATCTTAAACGTCCAATGCGGAGTTTTTTGACCAGGGGCATGTCGCTGTACAGCTCGTATAGTTCTTGGTTGAATCTTCGTCTCCATAGCCCGTCAACGCAAACGGGACCGAAGATTTTTCGAAGAATTTTCCTCTCGAATCTACCAAGGATTTCTTCATCCGCTTTTGATACGGTCCATGCTTCAGCGCCGTAGAGCAGGACTGGGATGATCAGGGTCTTATATAGGATCTCCTTAGTAGTTCGAGTGAGGGCTTTACTACTAAATTGCCTTCTTAGCCCGAAGAAACAGCGGTTGGCAAGAGTAATTCTTCGTTTAATTTCTGACGAGATGTTGTTGTCAGAGCTAATAGCGGAGCCGAGGTAGACAAAGTCCCGTACTACCTCAAAGTTATATCTGTCAATGGTGACGTTCTGTCCAATTCGTCGATGTTGTGAGTCCTTTCGTGATGACAGCATATACTCAGTCTTACCCTCATTTACTGCTAAACCCATTTTTGCCGCTTCCTTCTCTATACTAGCAAACGTGGCTATGACATCACGTTGAGTCCTACCAATGATGTCAATATCGTCAGCGTATGCTAGTAGTTGCACCGACTTTTGGAAAATTGTGCCTCTGGTGTTGGCTTTGGAGTTTTGCACAATCCTCTCAAGAATCAGATTAAAGAAGTCACATGACAGCGCATCGCCTTGCCTAAATCCTTTTTTGGTATCGAATGTGTCGGTGAGGTCGTTTCCGACCCTGATGGAGCAGCGAGAATTCTCCATCGTCATCCTACACAAACGAACGAGTTTGGGCGGTATACCAAAACTAGACATGGCTCTGTACAGTTCGTCTCTATAAATGCTGTCATATGCGGCTTTGAAATCGATGAATAGGTGGTGGGTATCGATTTGGACTTCTTGAGTTTTTTCCAGGATCTGCCGAAGTGTGAAAATTTGATCGGTTGTGGACTTGCCTGGCCTAAAACCACACTGATAAGGGCCAATCAGGTTGTTGGTAAACGGTTTCAGGCGTTCACATGTAAGAAACTCATTTATTATTTTCATTTTTCATTTTTTTTGCCATTGGGTTATATTTTTTTTTAAAAAAGTAACGACACGGATATGCTTGCTGTGGTGCGGTGGCGAGTGGAAGTATTTGCTGCGATGTTTCTTTCGATAACATCCAGTGAGCGAACGAATAAATGCTGGACGATGGAATAGGGCTGTCACTTTTTTTCGCTGAACTTATGGCGCGAAACATTTTTAAATTCTCTAGTTCACTGGATTTTATTCAGAATCTAAAAAAAATTAAATCGGAGGTTCTCGGAATCGGGATTTGATTTTTAAGACCAAGAAAGGAATTTTCGGAATAAAATCTAATGAGCTAGGGACCTTTGAACGAAACCCATAAGACGCATGCGTTAGAGCGAGAGGCAGCGAAATGGAATGATTGGCGATTCGCGATGGGGTTTTTTTTTGCGGCAGCGACGCAGCGTGGAGATCGGCAGTGTGGAGATCGGCAGTTACGTTCGAACCAGCAAGAGAACCAGACGTCAGTCGATACACGTCCTTCTCATTTTGATTTTTTTTTGTTTAAACCCGTATTATGATTTTTTTTTATGTATGATCATAAAATGATTTGGAATAATTATTAAGTGCATGCATTAGTTTTTTTTTATTAATTTAATGGTGAGACGGTTGAGTTGCTCGGGAAACGAAAGACAGCAACCACGTATGGTGGTTATAGCTATAACTCAACTCACAATAGAACATTGCCATCCGGCATATACCACAAGGTAACCACAGTGCATTCACTTAAATGGGTACAATGGTGAATAGCACATGGTAGAACCACAGTGTGACCGACGAAACAACACAAAATAAAGAACATTAAAAAAAAAAAAAACCCTTTCCGCACAACGAAAATCGCCGAGCTCTCCACTCGAATAAGTGAAAGTGACGACTGTTCCCCGAAATTTCCTCAGTCGCGGCCACCGAACTCGCTGAAAGAAAAAAAAAACAAAATCGCCACTACGCCCTATCGCATCTGCGAACCTCAGCAGGGTATCCGTCATCGCCGCTCCGAACCGCAGCAGAAGTCTCCATATTGGCCTCCGCAGTTAAAGAACATCGCCAATAGCAGATCGCAGATTCAAACCTCGTGACCTTCAAATATCGGCTCCTAGGTGACGCTGAATATAGTCAAATGGGAAGTAGTTGATTTTTTTTCTGTATTATCATGTTGTAAACTATTGTTGTTCAAGTGCTTTACCCTTATTTCAAACTTAATTTAGCTAGCAGCAAAATACACGCGGTTGCAAATAAAGTGCGACTTCATCAGAGACCCAAGGAAGGAATGCGGTGCACCTCATCCCCGTCACCTTGAAGAACGTTTTTTTTACAATAGAAAATAACACCAAAAAGAAGGGTAAGTCTTGTTAAAGATATATTGGTAGAACACTTTGAACAAAAATTGGTATTTTTTTATGGTTAAATCGACGGTCAACTACTTCATTTACGTTAGTACAAAAAAAAAAACCCCATACATTTATGAGTTATAGCAATAACGAATTGTGATCATAAGAAACAAAAAAACGTGAAGTATGTTAAGAACAACACGTTAAAATTGAATCTGCAATCTATAGCTAAATAAAATTTGGAAGTACCTAGTTCCTGGTTGTATATTTTATATGGAGTTAAAGATACTTGGACCTTTAACTTATTAACGATAATTTGTTAGAATTAATTTAAAATTTCTTTTTGAAGAGACAATATCAGTTATGCCAAACGGTTTTTTTTGAGTCGAATACCAATAAAAACAAAAAAAAATATTATAACGAATTGAAAAAAAATAGTATAATTGTGTTTTTCTGAGCATCTGGAATGCTCCATGAGTTCAATTGTAGAAGTAGTGCATTGTTTTTTTTAGCAGTGTTTGAAAGAGGAAGGTTGTCATTTTCCCGGGAGTTGAGCGTAACAGTTGGAGTTGTTGGATATTTTTCAAGGCATGATTAGATGCCCATCTCAATTTTTTTTTTTAAATTTTTGCTTTTCGCGATGAGCAGTTTGTAAGAAGCTAGTGAGGATGTGCTAGATTGATAGATGCATGGCAGTTTGGAGGAGTGAGGAAGTTAGACCAGGGGTATGTAACTAATATGGTTAGATACTCCTTTTTTTAAATTAGGGGCTGTCGCTAATGGAGCATCGCGATAGCCATGGATAAGAATGCCGAACTTTGTTTTGGTTTTTTTCCTAGGGGTGGGTTCGCTCACGGAGAGAATTCCATCGTAAACTCTCCGTCCTTTTCTCACTACAGGAAACATTTCAGTTTTTATTATAGCGACTTAAACTGAAGCAAAATTTGGGCCTTGCTGGTTTAGTAGTTTTTAGTTGGTTACCGTGCGATGGTTTAACATATTTTTTCGCGATTTTTCATTTTCAGGCATTTAAATAAAAATGTAACCCCGGTCCAGATCATGTGGCAAGAACCCATGCGCACCGTTGAGCTAGCGAGCGGATGGATATGCCTGAGCCGCATGATGGCTGGACACCCGTTTTACTAGTCTGCCCGGACTGGCCCAAGGGTCCTGTGACCTTGGGTCATAAGGGTGGATAGAGTTAGTAGAAGGGATGGTGCTTTCGAATTTCGACACGATGAGAGCATGCGACGATGAGTGGACTAGGCCTTCTCCAGTACGGGTGATAGTGCTGGAAGAGGTCTAGGTTCTTCGGATGGGACATCCAGGTCAGACATGCCACTCGCTCTTCATCGCGGGGCTCGGGGTACGTTACACACATATTACGGCAGATAGGATCTTGTAGGCGATGTTGAGGAGACTTATGCCTCTGTAGTTGGTGCAGTTCAGAGGGTCTCCTTTTTTGTGGATTGGGCAAACGATGCTGAGGTTCCAGCATCGACTGTGTCTCAACTACAATATTTCCTTGTTCATCTCGACAGGATTCTGTTCGAGCCTTGTATCCTTGGCTTTGACGTTTTACACTTTGGTAAAACTTGCGAACATCGTTCCTGGAGTGGCACCTCTCTATATCCTCGATCTTGAAATCGCTATCAGAGAAGTAAAATGAAATGTTTTTTAATAAATTTTTTCAACCCTAGAAAGGTAACCTTCTTCTTCAATTTTCTCTTTACTATTCTTTTCGATTGAAACCTCAACTCTCAATAATTCTTTAAACTTCTCGGAGGCAATTGTCAATAAATAAGTTTTGCACTTATTTAGCACATATGTATATCTTAATGCGCCCTCTATTCAACTTCAAGCTATATTCACGAAGATACAAATTGTGTAAGCGCCTACGGGTTGCCTTGTTTTTAACTTTTTACTCAGCTACAGATACCTATTCTGGGCAGTCCTTAAGCGTTCATGAAACGGCCAAATGCACAGCAGGAGACAGTAATGACTGTTTTAAATTAAACGTCTGTCATTGAAATAACAGTTCCGGAACCCAGATTTAGTAGAATGTCTTAGATGAATCTCAGTCCTCTTTGCGCTCAGTCGACCATTTTGATCAAAGGGAACAGAGCTTCATTTAAGATATCTTACTATATCTGAGTTCCGGAACACGGCCATTGTTCCTATGAAATGTGAACTCACCTATATCGTATTGACGTTTCATGTCGTATTATCAGTAGGATATTGTTAGTTGCTGGGAAATTACAAGAGTGCAACCGATTCCCAAAAATCGATGCCTGGAAACTGTAGACCCATAGCTCTGTATTCCCGAATACTTTCTGAACTGGTGACTATAAATATTAAAGTTAAATATAAATACTGAGGTTCCTAAAGGCTCAATTCTTTCACCTAGTATATTTGCTCTAATCAACCGATTTATTATTTTGCCGTTAATAAAACTTTATAAGGTACCCAACACATACACCTGTAAGCCCTATTTTTCCACACCTGCAAAGACATACGTACCAATTCATTACATGAATGTAGAACTCCGAAATAATCCAGCTATTGGTCAGAAGTAAACAACAGAAATAATATTAAACCTTTTTGGTTGGGCTAAATTATTTTATTTTGAATTTAAATTTAAATTAACTAAATATAAATATATTTGTTTATATTTTTTATTTATTTTTATATTTTTTTAATTAACTAAAACTTTGAATATTTTGTATGTTCTTATTTTCCTGCATCGTTCATATTCTTGGGCAGACTAAGCAGAGAGTTGATTAGCTCCGAGTTCCTTTTGGGCATTGGTCCAGACAGTGAATTACCGTAATATTTACATGGATTGTTTGAAACAGGAGCTTGGAGTTGTGAAAGCCAATTGAGTAATTCTCTAGCATACTGAAATAGATAAAAATGTTAACAAAAAAACAATTACACAGAACTAATTTTTAGGTGAATTCACTTCTTTATCCAAATATCTCTCTTCGTCTGGAGTTGGTAGTGCAGCGGAAAGTCCCAAGAGGATGCTGATTGCAGCCAAAATAATTGTAACCGATTTAACCATATTGAAGGATTTGATAATCTGGTAGACGCGTATTTTTTTGTGAAGACTTAACCACTTGAACTGCTAACAGTGAACTGATAACAATTGGCCTTTTGCTTCTGCTTATATAGTGGTAAAAGGTGAATGATACCTGTGAATATGTCAATTTCAGGATAAACAATGCGCACAATGCAAAGGCAAACCGCTAAAACGTAAATTAACTCACGAGGTAAACTTTTTTTTGCATAGATGAAAATGTGCTTCATAGAAAATGCGTAGATTCATTTCCCACAGTGTAGGTATATTCCCGTACAAATACTTTTAATTTAAAACCGCTCCCGTACGTTTTTTTCGGATGCAATTCAATTTTTATAGTAACAAATTCTACACGAAAGTTGGATGTTGGTAGACTTGCTATAAACTAAAAATTTGATTGGTACAACTGCCCTTCCTTGTCAGTACTTTACGTTGACAAAATTACAGGCCGCTAGAATTTATTTATTGAATAATGAATCCAACCAATCTGACAGAATAATGATTTAATTCTTCCAAAAATAAGATAATTATAAGTCTGTACCCGTACTTTTTTAGAAAAGGTCTAGGCCCTAGCCTTTTTACAGCCACTCATGTGTACATGTGCATTTCTTCCTCGATGTCGGTACCAACAATTTTAAGCCTAATCCAATCAGCTGAGTTCAGATAATCTTTTTGAAGCGCAACTTTTTTGGCCTCGTCGGGGTAAGTCCAAACTCACATGAAACCAAATTTAAACACGAAAAGTCAAGGTTAATGGAAGGCTAGCGTAGTGGGACAACGGCAGCAACCAACAAGCAAACAACTTGTTTCAGCAAAAGAAATCGAGAGCGTAAGCATGAGAGAGCACTCTGCAGTGAATCCAAAGCATGCACATCAGAAAATGGAATGGGTGTGGGGGCAAGCTCGCACAGAAAAAATGTTTGACGAACAACAACATGCGAAAACTTGTTTCAGAATATAGAGCGAGAGCGTAAGCATTAATGTACGAATCTGTAGCGAATGTACGGATTTTACGGCCAAAGCATGGTGGTGTGTTTTTTTGACTTTTTGTGCTCTCTTTCTCTATTCTGCTCTCATTTTGTTTTGATGGTACTTTATACACTTACACATACACATAAGCTTTAGTTTGCCGATTATAAGAAATTCTTATTATAGTCCATACCAAATCAGTTGGCCAACGGTCGATTGCGCAGAGGATTTAAGAGAAATTTAAGATATTTTAAAATAAATTTGATGAGACCTGCGAAGTAGAATGGCGAACTGGTTTGGTTTGCACTAGTTTGCCAACGGTCAGATGCGCAGAGAGAGGATTTAAGACATTTTAAAATAAATTTTAAGAGACCTGCGCAGTAGAATGGAAAACTGATTTGGTACGGACTATAAGAAAGAATAGCATGTATAATTTATTTTGTCTGTGATATGTTTGCTTTCATTAAATTGGTTGTGCGCCATTTCATTTATGAACTTGAAGTGATGAGGAAGGACTTTTGTTACTTGAGAAACGTCTATACATGAAGTTTCTCTATAACCTCGTAGCACTCTACGGTCTCTTTTTTTAATAGCTGATTTGTCTGATCATCGCGAGAGCAATCTAGCCTTAGGTATACAATGCGTGTTCCACTCAATGATCTCTTCGATAGCTCCGTAAGTTAAGCACGATTACACGGAGATTTTCTGCAATATCCTGAGACTTAAATACTGCTAAAACAGTACAGCTGGTTATTTTGTATGTACCATGTTTCGAATTCATCATTATTGTAATCTATGCGAAGTAAGGAAACCGAATTTTTGACAAAACTTCCTCTCTGCTGAGAATGTTATTTCACTGAATAAGTAATCTCAGCTGAGACAGCGGAGGAAAATTCCTGAGGAATCTGTAAGTGGAAGACCCTTAATAATAACAATTCAGGTGTCATTTGTACGCCTTGGACAGCCGTATCCTGGGTAGTGAAATTCGTGGTTCTGTGTGTGTACTTTCTCTAATTAGAATTCGTAGTGAAAAGTTTCAATGTAAAAGGCAATTTATTCTGAATTTAATACACAACGTTTTTAAAATAAAAAATTCATTACAAAAATTTTACGAGATCCATTAACGAAGCCGAAGCTAATCTAAATTTCAACAGCACATATAATATAATCTCTAATTACATAAACTAGTTTTCATATAACTGTACACATATTTAGAAGTCATATTGTTTTGAAACAGACAAATTCGAATGTGCTCTCAACAGCATCCCTTTTCTTTGTACCTTTTATTATATAACTGACCCCCATTCAATGTTTATTTCCAATACATATACTTTAAACGTTGGTGGGTTGTAGATGAATAGGGGGAAGTGTCATCTAATCACAGCTTGGTCTATTCTGCTAGTGACAAGTACTTACGTTGGTAAAGGATCTATAGATAGATACAATATATGCCATATTTGCTTACCTAGGATGATAAACTTCAGTTTGCCAAATGCAAATATGTATTTGTTAGTTTATTTGAATTGACGTTCAATTTTATTTGCGGTAGATTAAGGACACACAAATTGTACAATATCGGTGCGCCAGTTAACTGAAGTAGGTACATGACTTTAAAAACCTAATTGGATGTTTTTATCAAATAAACAAATGTTAATAAAGTTAATGTTGACTTAAATGCCTAATGCGATTTTGATTATATTATATAGGATCTTAAATATACATCGAATTCATTGATTCGTCTATAGCTTAAGGAGATAAGTCTGTATATATGTATTAAACTTGTCAGAATTTTAAAAATATTCAAACTTTTTTGAAAGTCTAACTTCATTATTGTTGCTCATGCACATCAGGATTTGTTATAATATATGTATAGGTTTTTCGGAATACATCATCATTTTAATATAACTAATATTGTGGGTGTGTTTGCGTTGGTCTAAAATGTGCAAAAAAATGAAATCCGTTGTGTACACAGCCAAGATTTCTTCAAATCTTTCTAGGCGTCTCTAAACGTTTTAAACAAAAATTGAGTAGTCATTTCGAGGATAGCAGTTAAACATAGTTTTTACTATTCAGTCTTTGAATATAAATTTCTAAATTTTTTCTAAATTTTCTAAAAATGCCTAAATAATCAATTGAATCTCAAAAAATATATGTATATATTTAAACAGCAGGAAGCCCGCATATACACGATGTAAATCGAAAATAAAATTATACCTACCACAAAGGGACAGTATGCTATAACCTATAACTTATGTTGGGCTAGATACAGTTCACAATGAACCTGGGACTTAAACAACATGCCTCTCAAATTAGCCCCGTCCCGTAGTGCACTTCAAGTTGGATGATTTAGGTTTCTACTTGAAAGTAAACGCCACTTAAATTGCCTTTTTAACCCAAAGAAATAAAGTTACGAACATTATTCCTTGAGTCGCGACCGTCTATATTTTCGATTGGCCGCATTTCTTGCTCTTTTTTCTTGTTTCTGAAAAGCCGGTGTTCTTCTTCTTTTTCTATAAAGCACTTTGGGACTTCTCGTCTTTACCTGAAGCCTTTCTTTTAAAAGCCTCATTTTTATCTCCGACCATCTGTTGGCATTCTTCAATAACCAGAGGTTTCTTGCCAGTGAGTGCGAGAAATCCAAGCACATTAGTTGTTGCTGATCTTATGGTTAAGGGATATGCGGTCTCTTACTACTTTCGCACTTATTGCTGCATGGTGACCTATTCGACGACTACCTAGACGTGTGCCTCATGTCTATCGTAATGTTATCAATTTAATTGACCGTTTGTTGATATGGAGAACGCCATGTCCCCTAATGGATTTGAAAGTGAACAAATCATATGCTGGCTATAGTGTCATTTCGTACCGCAAAGAGGTCAATTATTTTAAGTCCGTTACCGGTCTGAAAATATTGCTAAAAATATGTTCTCCTCCTACAGTTGCGTAAAAATCACACAGCTCGATTTCTACCTCGTACTTCAGTTGTTCAATGATAGCTATAACTGAAATCTTAAGGTTGCTTCGTGATTCAAATTAAAGCACACCGTCAATCTGGAAGTCCAATTTTAATTTATTAAAAAGTAAAGACTTTTAAGTTGCTGCCTTATCACAAATTGGACAATTTATGATGATGAACGGAAATTCTTTGTATGGTAACCACGATAACGGTACCATACAAATCTGTCGAACAACAACGATTACAAATCTTTGGTGGGACATCCTGTAAGATATAATTTGTTTCTGTCATAGATTTATGTCATGGGTGCAAAAAGATAGCTTTTTTGACCAACACCCAATGTCATTTCAATTTTATTTGTCCATGTAATGATGTTAATTTTATAAAATTCTGTCAAAAAACGGCAACGATATTCAAAAAACCGAAAATCAACCTGAAGTATTTAAATTTATCATACCAAATTCAAATTTAAAATATTAAAATACGTGAGAAAAATTGTAAGTATAATTGTTTCATGAATGCCCCTTGCTGCATTCCTAAATGATGTGGTAAACTTCCCAATTCAATTTCATTCAATTGATTTGTTTATAAATAGAAATTGTTCCTAGTGTTCTCTTTCGGTTTTCGATAACCTTTTCAGTTTAGCACATATGTTGCATTTATGGAAGTGACAGATTAAATGTCACAATAGCGTCTCAAAAGTTTATAATGTCCATGTTGTGGGTTTTCGTTTTAGTAAAAGTTAACTTTGATGAAGCTCTGTTCTTATTGGTAAATCGACAATTTTAGTCACGTGACATTGGAGGGGCAATGACTGACGAAATAAACTAAACATTTTCGCATGAGCAATCAGATATGAGTGAAGCCTGTTCGACCTGTCATGAAAGTGTTTTTAAATTCAGTAAAAATCTATAAATATGGAAAAATGAAATTACAAAATAAGGGTTGGAACAGTTTGAAAAAGATTTTCGTTCCACATGACCGGAACACGTCGAATGATTACCATCGCACTCCCAATTCATTTGCTAAATTTCCCATATTGTTGCATAAGATTTCCCATACAATTTTTTACAGTTTATTTACAACGCACACGACTACTTTCCGATGTTATCTTATTTGTAAATGGTGGCACTCAAATATTTCTTCATCTTCAAGTGGTCATCATCGGATCAGTATCCCATCCAACCGTCTCGCTAAACTTATAAGTACAAGTGTTAATAACAAGACGAAAAATAGCAACACTATTAACAGCCAGGGCCTTCATTCCATGAAGTGATTATCGTTTGACGATAACATTGACTACATCACGTAAGATCAATAGTCGTTTTTGCTGTCGGCGATATCACTTTATTTGCTTGATTTAGAACAATAATCGTCAAATCACAGACGATTATTGAGCAATTGCTCATGAGGTTTCAACTACCGTCTAGGGGATAATCGTTTACAAAGTTACGGAATGACCCCCCCAGGGTCGGAATGACTGGCGGGGAATATCCGACCTGCTTTTCTCAGGTGAACCCATGGGCCTGGCCCTCCAGGTTGGGGGTTATACTTTGGGTTTAACTACCCATTTACGTAAAAAAAACAATATGAGAAGGCTACAATGTGGTTAAAACCAAATACTACTGTTTAACACGAAAGGACATGCTAGGTATGACGACGAATTGGACAGGGTGTCAACATTGACAGATATAACTTGGAGTCATTCCGTAACTTTGAAAACGATTATCACTCAGACGGTAGTCGAGAGCTCATGAACAATCGCTCAATAATAGTCTGTGATTTGACGATTATTGTTTTAAGTGAAGCAAAAAAGTGATATCGCCGACAGCAAAAACTACTCTTGTTCTTGTTGCAAGATGTACCTTCGAAATGTTATCTACAAACGATTCTCACTTTTCGGAATGAGGGCCCTGCGGGACTTTGTCTACCTTGTCTACCATTAGACCTCTAGGATGACTAGGACAGTCTTTGATTCCTAGCCAGACGTATCGGACGCAGTAGAGGAAGACCTTGCCTTAAGTGGTAGAAACCGACCTTAACCAATTTGAAGTGCGCAACTGGAGTCAGTTAGCTAAGTACCGGCCTAATTGGAGAGTCATGTTGATTGAGGCCTAGGTTCATTCCGTACTGTAGGCCTACTTAAGTTAGTAAGTAAGTACATCTCGATTGTCCTAATATGTCGGTTCAAATCACGTAGGTTTTCCACTTTGCCCATCCTGACTGGGATTGTAGACGACTTGTTGACTCTTTCTTGGAAATAGACCAATAGAGTACTTCGCGACAACGTCAATCTGTCAGCCATATAATTTGCATTCACAAGAAGTACTCTATTCTTCATCTGCCATCTTGGAAAAAGGAAAGAGGTGTCTAAGTGTGATGACCCTTCCGCTCATCTGCTACCCCCATGACTATAGTTTAGGTTGGTGAGCTGATGAGGTAGGCGTTGTGCGTCTTTCCTCATCACACTCAGGTCGATATAGACCCATTGGTCCTCCGCACATGAGATCCAAGCGCACACGAGATTCGTAAGCTCTTAGGTTTGTGTGAGAGTACATGCAATTACATTGATGTTGACTGCTCAACTCACAAAACGCACATGAGAGCCGAACGACTTAAAAAAAATGTCAGACCTAAAATGTTGAGGTTGAAGATTTTCAACCATTTTCTCTCCGTATACCTCAGTCCCCACGCCCATAAAGCCGGTTTCATGTGTGGAGGCCCATTGTGATGTCCGTTGGAAGTCCACGTATGGTTATGACGCATTATACATCGGTCAAGGTACTTTCACTTTAAAATTTATCTTTATTCATTATTTCGAATATCAACTTAAAACTAGAACAAAAATGCTTAAATCTAACTTACAATTAACAATTCATCATAATCTAACTTACTGGCCCTATAAGCGGGCACTATAAGCTTATCTTTAACATTGTTGGCGTTGCCTTTCGGCATTAAGATATTTATAATACTTTTACGTGTATTTGATATATATATCTTTTAAAGAAAATACAAGAAACTTTGATGGCTAAAACACAATCACGCTTTGGAGCTTCGCTTTACCAACGTTACGCCCAACTGCTTTGCGCACGCTTTGACATATTTATTTTCTCAGCAGTTTCAACTTCTGCTACAAAAATTGGGGAAATGATTAAAATCTTTGCTAGAAATATCGTATTCCACAACCTTCTCAGAAAATAACCCATAAAACAACAACAAATATTTTGACAATTCACACTTTTTCCAACCTTTCCTTTGCCCATGGCGCTTTACAGCAACATTACGTTAAGATTTTACGTTTTTCATTTTGAGGTGGAAACTCAACGCCAGGCAAAGCTAAATTGGGATAGGTAACATTGATTTCTATGGTTGAACTAGGTGCGTCAGCCAACGCAACGCACCAAAGCGTGATTGTGTTTCAGCCATGATTCGTGGCTTTTTTTATATATAAAACTTAACTTAGTTAAAAACTAACCTTAACTACTTAAACCTAACTTAAATATAATCAGGGTGATCGCCTCAAGAAAGCTGAGAGTCGGAGTAAACAGGTTTGGTAAAAACACTTTTTTATATGTAATTGCATTGGTCGTGTTCCTGATTTAAGATTTAGTAAGATATCTTCGAAGAATCTCTGTTCTCATCTCATTAGTCAATCGACCATTTTTACCAATGAGAACAGAGTTTCATTTAAGATATCTTACGGAAATCCGGAACAAGTCCATGGCCTAACATTTGACCATACTGCAAGAATACCCCTAACAAATCGTCGGCTGGATGCTATCTTGTTCAAAAGGCCATTTTTTACGAAATTGAGTTAAGTACGCAGTCTTCATAATTTTTGGACGCTCTTTCGTTTGGCGCAAACCATTTTGTTCTATATCTTTTAGTTTTCAAGTTACAGAGAACTGTTTTGTTCAATAGGACACTTTTTTAACGATTTGTCATGTCTATTTTGTTCAATAAACCACTTTTCATCTTTTTTGTATTATATCGAACAATTGTTAGTATATTTTTAAAAATACTATTTCATAATTTCTATTTTGTCCAATATCCACAATTTAAATGCAATAAGTTAAATGTATTAACTTTTGAATGTAACGATAGTACGTATAAGAACTTAGGCTAAAAAAGAATTACTGTTTTGTTGTTGGCTTCTAAAACAGAATGTATTTTTTATTAACTTTTTTATAAAATAAAGATTTGAATTGAGAAACAAAAGTCTTTTTACTTAAACCCACATGATTTTGATTCTCTCCAAAAAAAACATTGCAACATTTATGTTTTCTTGTTTCTTTCAAAATTCGTTACTATCAGCTTTAAGCAATAAAACTATTTTTGTTCTATATAACATAATCAACATTATGTTTCTTCTATGTTTGTGTTTTTTTCTTTGTTGTTCAATATTGAGTTTTTTTGTTCAACATCCAAAAATTTCACCAACTTTTTGTAACTCCATATAACTTTGTTCAATATCCAAAATGACTTCCTTGTCGATTTTAATTTATAACTAATTCAACATAAAAGGAAAATAATGTCTGTGACTTGTTTTATAAACAAAATTGTTAAGACTTTCAGAAAAAAATCAATACCAATCAAAAAATATCTGATTTAAACAAAAATTTTCAATCTGAACTTTAAAAATCGTTTTCCCAACATTTTGAAAAATGGACATTGAACAAGACAGCATCCAGCCGACGAAATGTTAAGCCAGATATTCAGCCGTGTTGTATTCCGTACCTAATTTTCTGAGACTAAAGATGGATGGTTAATGGTTATTGTTGACTTATTACAAAAATAATTTAACAATACTATATATTGCAAAGTAAGGAAGTGTTTGTTTTTTTGCAGAGAAAGTTTCCCTCTTATAAGAATGCAGTTCCACTTAATCGAAAATGTAGAAATACCCCAATGCCAATTGAAACCAACATCCACATCTGCATCGACATTAACAGAACAATTTTATAGGCGTTTTATTTTTATGGTAAAAGACACATCATCATTCATCAGCAACAGACAAATAAGTGTTGCTGCCGTCGATGTTTATCGATGTGCCCATCAATATGTTTCACCTATTTTTTAATGTATAAAACGACATAAAATAAACACCTTCCACACAGAAACAATTGTGGATTGCATTTGCAATGACTCTAGATTTCTCGCCCATCTACAACCCATCTTACATTTCACGTTCAGTTTTTTTTCTAACTAGAACTACAATGAACCACCTACATTCTAAAAATATATATTTTATAAACAAAATATAATCGCGTGACGTCGAAGAAATGATATAAAAAATTCCAAATGTTTACAATCAAAATTAGTTGCTAATCACATAAATTCATCAAAAAAAACTTATTTTGTGACATTTGACGTACTGCGTCCAATGTCATTCTCCACTGTCACTCATTGGCTTTGCTTTCAATTTAGCACGTCACTATTTTTCTATACAATTTTTTCTAGTAAAAAAGTTACCAAATAATTTATTTATTAGCATGTTTTTCTAAATACGAGTGTACGTTCATCCCTAAAATAAATTAATTACCCATAAAACCAAAAGAAGTGCGTGAAACCTAATTCGAAAATAAAAAAATCTATCCATTGTTTGCTTTTATCGAAAAGTGGATTTTTTCGCAGTCAACATTCATTTAAATTAACAATAGAGATGTATATTTCGTGAATCTATAGAAAATTCAATTGTTGGTGAATTTCAGAAAAAAAGTTCCCTCTTACGGATGTTGAATTAAATCTTATTATGGAAAAATTTCCACTGAAAGGCAATCGAGCAGTCGCCGCTGAAGGAAATAACTACATCACTGCATATCAATCTGTTTTAAAGAAGGTAAGTCGGGCAAGAGGGGCTGCCCGAGATGTGGGTGATGGGCTGCTGCATTATTTAATTAAATGCACCAAGTGACTGATACATTGCAACCAAATATATAACGATAACCAAATCAATGTCATTGCCATTACGGGCGGTGATTTACAAAATTCCACTTTAAAAATTGCACTGAAAAACGCCCCATTTTATCGGCACATACATTTGCATATCGAATTACACTTGTACCATGCACGAAAAAATCATAATTGCACCTACAGCTACCCTATTAGAGATGTTTACAGGTGGAAATCTCAAATCGAATCACCGCATCATTCGTTTTAAACTTTCTTTGTAAGTTGAGCGAGTATGCAAGAAAAAAAAAATGCAACAAAGGTTTGTGCACCCGTACGAATCGTAATCGTAACTAACACTAGTAAATGGTTTACCAACGTGACCCATTGATTTGATACTGATTTTCGTTTCTTTCACTTGACATTTTTGTAGTATCGCCTATTTGGTATGTCGTTAATACGTCACATAAATTTCCAGCAGTCGAACGGACATAACACCGCGGCGGATATCCAACAGCAGCATCCACTGGCGACGACCACAACCACATCTCTGACGGCGGCCGATGATGATGAAATGATTGATATCACACCACGCACAAGTCCAAGTGAAGCGCATTCTACATTGAATCTAACCGCTAGCAGGAATACCGAAATGGATCGGACCCATGTGCCAACTCACAGCGCCTTTGGGACTGATTACAATGACCCAGATGGTATGTATATGAATGTCTTGAAAACAAGTACACAAATGGTGTAAATGTACATATTGTTTATTTATTTAATAAACAAAAAAAAAAGGAACCGGTTATATAGGCGCCGGAGGTCATTGCAATGCACGGTCGCTAATTTTTACTTTGAAAGAAGTGTTAATAAAGCTCATTATTATTAAATCATTATTAATTGTCTCGCACACACAGGGACAAACTAACTATCTCGCATAGAATTAGCATTTTGTTAACGAGATTGTGATCTGTTTCTTTTTTTTGAGATGTGAGGGAGTACATTCATAGATAATGCAATGTATGCACAGAGATGTCCTTTTTAATTTGTTAATGCATTTCTATTGATTTTTCATTTACAGGAGCAATTTCATTTTATGGGTCGCAAGGTAAAGTAGTTTTCATTTATATGCTTATGCCAGGAGAAGACCTAATGGAATTATTGATTTTCAGAACCTCATGATGATATACCCGGCATTGGGCAATATGACGATTTTCACACAATAGACTGGCAGCGAGACATTGCTCGAGATCGCATGCGACATAGATATATAGTTAAGAAGCGACAGGACTCATTATGGGATTTGATAAAGGTACATAATCAATTTTAACATTTAATGCTTAATGACTTTGTCGTGTAGGATTGGAGTAAGTTTTTGAAGTGAAACTTCTTTTGGGCAGGTGCGAATTGGGATTGATGGAACGAAAAAGTGTAATGAGAAAGAGATCTCTGTGTTTACCTGAATAGTCTATTCATCTCATTTTCTTACAATTTAAGCAGAATACAGTTTCACTTCTACCGCGTGTGAACTCAGACCCATTTTTTTATTATAATTTGCGCGCACTCAAAAAGTTTATAAATACTTTTCATGTTTTGCACAGTGGGGTCGACAGAGAAACGTCTAAAAGAAAGAGATAGGAACGATGTTGGGTATATTGGAGACATACTTCATGGGTGGTGTCCGAACTAATTTCAGAAAGTCGCTTGTGTTCTTCTTATTCGCAGAATATTGATCGAAAGTTGGTTTCTTTTACTTTTAATTATAGTTTCATTAATTTTAGCACGGATTGACATCCTCCCCCTTAACAGGCGAAAACATTACTCATAATCCGCAGCCAACGCTAAGGCCTAGTTAGAACGATCAGCGTTCTCATTCAAGTTGCACTTGAAATGGCTAAACTTTTATTTTTCATTATATTTCTGAAAATTCTTCAGAATTTATAGAGTGACCGAGCTAGAAAAAGGCCGTCGGTACCTTATAAAAACAAATTCTTGGCAGATATTATGTCTCACAGTGCCCAGCTTTTTCCTCATAACCATTCATGTTTGCATGTGCACTCCTTACCCGTCGGCGAGACCTATAGTTTTATGCCGAGCCCGATTAATTTTAATTTATAAATTATGTGAAAGTGTTCCTTTTATTCACCTCGTTTGATAGTAGGTTTTGGTTTTTGGCCATTTGAATGTTCCGTTTTTTTGTTTTTATTAATACGACGCGCGTCTGTCCATCGAATCCCGGGTGCGTTTCTTTATTTTTTGCTAAACTCTAATATGTTTTGGAAAGACGTTCGTGCTTTAATAGTACTTAATCTCCTATCTTCGGTTTAGCGTTAAGTTTAACCAAAGATTATGAATTCTACACAGATGACGCACTCTATATAAGAAAAATTGTTCGGGCTGTGCCAGCACGACCCGCAACATATTTTTGTTCTTGTTTTTCATGTGTTTTCATGCACACCGCCCGCCCGTACCATGAAGCTACTGAGCAAAAGTTTCTGTTTTTTGTTCTCAATGCGTCACCTGTATAGAATTCATAATCTTTGGTTTAACCTATTTCGGACGGTAGCCAATTTTGTGCATTGTCTCCATGTGGCACACATTGCAGCTGTGCACCGATGTAGTAATGTGCTGGTGTGATGACTTCTTCCAAGTCATCGACGTTGTCGGTAAAAGGACACAAAGGATTGAAATTCAGGCAAGGGTGGTGAGTTCATCGTATGTCAGTTACTCGTTGCCGTACCACTTTTTAGGTGGTACTGTCCTTAGCACAGGTTCCCATGGTCCTCCAAAATTAGGAGTTCAGGGTGTGAATAAAATGCCACTACATGAATTCGCCAATATTCCTGCCAATCGTGTTATGCATGTTTTAAAAGCCACCGCATTGGCTACCACAAAGTTTGTTTCACAATCGCTGTAGATATGAAGACAGACATCTCTAAGTGACGAGAAACGTCTGTGTTTAAAAAAACAAGGAAACCAGACAACGTGATAGTGCATCACAAACAACGGGCATATATGAGCGACGATAAACGGCATTATCGTGCGATGCCACAAGAACAAAAGCAAACAGTACCTACTGTACTGTACATTACTGTATTGTAACATGCCTAGTGCCAGGCACAGATTTCGGACCGAGATATACGAAGTGCACATACTCGGTCCCAAGAAACGGTAACCTAGAGCGGCGAAAACATTTTGCATACCTTTTCATCGCCCGTCAACGTACCAAGAGCAAACACACAATTTTCGGACCGAGATATATGAAGGGCATATACTCGGCCGAACCCAACAACAGCAGCATAGTGTCGCAGTCTGAGTAGCGGTACCTGCGACCGAAAAATAGCAAACATCGACCACCGGCTGCATCGACGACCGAGAAGACAACAACAACACTAGCAACCCTTTGTATGGGAAGCAAGATATGACACGTCGCCACACAATGTGCATGGCCATGGAGCGGTCTACACAGTTTTGTTTAAACTCATCTTTCATCCAGGGCGGATGTCTCACACGAGCTGGCAATTCAGAGTTCATCCAGGGCGGATGTCTCACGCGTTTGTCTCAACTCAGCATTCATCCAGGGCGGATGTCTCACGCGTTAGTTTCAATTCTGCATTCATCCAGGGCGGATGTCTCACGTTTTAGTTTCAACTCAGCATTCATCCAGGGCGGATCGTTACTTGCAATACGGAATTCATCCAGGGCGGATGTCTTCCGTACTCACCTTTTGATTCAGAGCTCATCCAGTGCGGATGTCAAAATTTACAGTCCACTATTTTTATATTGAATATTTTTAATCATAATAAAATTATTAAGTTTTCGAACTCGCGTTTTATATTTCATTGAGCTATTGAACAGTCTGAAAGCTACCAAAAACGCTTGTGTTGTTTATTCTGGCCTAGTTCAATGTAAACGGCTTATGTCACTAGACATCTGAACAATAGGAGCTGAATTGCAATGAGCTTTTCCTGAAAATTCATTTCCGGCACTCTTGTTAAGCTTCCGATCGAATGTTCTTAATTTTTTTTCTGCAATTCAGCAGAAACTTGTTCACCATGTAAACAGGATTCTCTTCAGGCCTTGTATCCCTGTCATTGACGATTTTCTTTTTTCATATATCTCCCGAACATCATTCCTGGCGTAGAACCTTCCTGTATAAAAAAGTGGAATTCGCCCCTTTCCAAACAGCAACTCTTTCCGCAGCACTCGTCTTCGTCTGTAGGCAGTGCCTTTTAGGTAGAATACATATTGCGACTAACGCCAATCGACAAGAAACCCAGCGTATTAATGTGCGTGTCCATTTGAGAGAAAAAGTGATGAACAATCTCCAGCCATGAGTAATTGAGTTAAAAAACCTTGGTGGGTTGATTAGGTAGGTGGTGTTCGTCCTACTTCATTACACTTAAGTTAATGTACCCTACCCTCATTATGCCCGTAGCGGGAGGTCCACGTGTGAGTAGCTACTTCCTTGTTGTGGTTAATGCCCATCGCCTACGTCCATTTTTTAACCATCCGTCCATTTTTGAACCATTTCCATGGCAGGAAAATGGTATTTAAAAGTCAGGGTGTGGCAAAACGTTACCTCTGATCAAGATCTGTTTAACATCTGATCGTGTCCTCTCGGATCCATTTCCAAACATTTATGTTGACTGGATTGAAGAGCACTTTTAGCTGGACATAAAAATAAAAATGTGCATGTGAGTATAGCCAGCTACTTGCACTATTGTACACAATAGAAAAAAAACTTTTTTTACTTATTCCTTCCATTTTTCAAGCCGAGTACTTATTTTGTCAAGCAGAAACGAAACGCGCGTAATTTAATTTAAGATTGGCACCTGATAAGTTTAAATATGTCCTACAACAGCCGTATACATTCGTAGAATAACAATGTGTTTCTGACACATTATTATTGTGAAATACTTTCTGTGTTCATAATATGGATTAAGTCTACAGGTTATTTGTCTTTCTAAAATAATTTGCGCTATCGGATAATTCGTAGGAAGTCCCATCGATAACAATTAGATTGGCCGTGTTTCTAATTTAATTTTACCGATGCACTATTCTCATTGGTCAATCGAGCATTTTTAGTCACGTGACATGGTCGATTGACCAATGAGAACAGTGCATCGGAGAAGTTAACTTGGGAAATCTAAAACCCGGAACACGGCCATTGAATGTCGCAGTTATTTTCTTAACACGTTTTTTTTTAGGATCGATGCCCAATTTAGTCCACTTCTTCAGAGTGTTCAGCGCACGTCGTATGTATAAACTATGACTCTTTCACTGCTGTATAAATAAATATAAATATCTCGATAATATCAAAAAGTATTTACCACGACGCATTTGAGATTTTGCAGTCGTATGGGACAGAAGGGATACCTTTTTATCCCGTCAGCACATGGGTACCATTTCGGCTGTGACAAGGTGCTTCGATATTTAAAGCATGATCAGGATAATTCTGTCGATTCATCAATTAATACCTCACACACTAAAGATATCATCCGGTGTTGCCTATTGGTTTAAATGATTTTTGTTACTTGAAACAAAGTGTGCATCAAAACTAGAAATCTTCGTTGGGGAGCTTCAGATCACCTAACATAGAAGGTTCCTTAGAAATATTGTTGCTAAGTCTGGCTAATTCTGTTGTGCGTTCTATATTGCTATAAAAGTAGCACCAGCAGGTGGGTTTAATACTACTGACTGTTCTTTTGAATCTTAAGTTAAGTAGTAAGTCGTACCCCAAATAACCCATCAGCAATAGGATGTTACCACGAAGGTACGGCATCAAATAAATGTTAAGTAAAAACGGAATGTCCAACGACGCTATCATCTGATCTTGGATTGTAAGAACCCTGATCAAAAAGTGTGCAGGTGAACAGCGAGGTGAAAATAGATTCTACGAAGCAGACAAAGCATAAAGAACACAAATAAGCAACATAAACTTTTACACTATTACCTCCGTATTAAAACGCTAATTAAAAAAAAAACTAAGCCTGGACTAACATTAGACATTTGAGCGATCGATTCTTATGGGAAAAACTGTTATGTATGTCATTGATTAGCTAAGCAGTGTTTATTACTATAGGGGTTATTGTTTAATCATTTCCTAAAGAGGGATTTGTACGTTTTGAGAATTTGGAGAATAATTTTTAAACACGAGAGAAACAAAAAATTCATTTTTGACCTAAAAAAATTTACGCAAAAACATGTAAATTGTCGAAAATTGTTTTTTAATTCGTATACTGTCCAACTAATAATAATATCTTATGAATCCTGACCTAAACCTAAACCTTGTTAATCAACAGGGAGCTCACGATGCATGGTCGGGATGGCTGTGTGTACTCTTAGTGGGAATTGCTGCCGGTTGTGTGGCCGGTGTGGTCGATATCGGAGCAAGTTGGATGTCAGATCTAAAGCATGGTATTTGTCCTCAAGCATTCTGGTTCAACAGAGAACAGTGCTGTTGGCCTTCCAAAGAAAGTGTCTTCGAGGATGGCAATTGTACTACGGTAAGCAACGCGTTTTTTTTTTTGTTTTTGTCGCAATTTTACAAAATTGTTCATTTATTTCAGTGGAAAACCTGGCCTGAGGTATTTGGGCGCACTAAGAGCGGAGCTGGATCATATATCGTTTCATACTTTCTCTACATCATGTGGGCGCTGCTCTTTGCTTCCCTTAGTGCATCGCTCGTTCGAATGTTCGCTCCATATGCATGTGGTTCGGGTATACCCGAAATAAAGACCATCCTATCGGGATTCATCATTCGTGGCTATCTAGGCAAATGGACGTTGCTTATCAAGTCTGTTGGTCTTATGTTGTCTGTATCGGCTGGTCTAACTTTGGGCAAGGAAGGTCCAATGGTTCACATTGCTAGCTGCATAGGGAATATCTTCTCACATCTCTTTCCAAAGTATGGTCGAAATGAGGCGAAAAAGCGTGAAATACTTTCCGCAGCGTCGGCAGCCGGTGTATCGGTGGCCTTTGGCGCCCCAATAGGAGGTGTGCTCTTTAGTTTAGAGGAAGTTTCGTACTATTTTCCTTTGAAAACACTCTGGAGATCGTTTTTCTGTGCGTTGATAGCAGCTTTCGTCCTGCGTTCAATAACACCATTTGGCAATGAACATTCGGTTCTGTTTTTTGTTGAATACAATAAGCCGTGGATATTCTTTGAGCTGATTCCGTTTGTGCTGCTCGGAGTTTTGGGGGTAAGTTAGCAAATTGTTAAGGATTCATTTTACTCTCTTTGTTATTTCAGGGCATAACTGGAACGGTGTTTATTAAAGCCAACCTATGGTGGTGTAGATATAGGAAATTTAGCAAATTGGGTCAGTACCCGGTTATGGAAGTGTTGGTGGTGACGTTAGTTACAACAATTATCTGCTACCCAAATCCATATACCAGGATGAATATGAATGAGCTAATTTATATGCTCTTCAGCAAATGCGGGGCCAACGATAGCAATCCGCTATGGTAAGTGATGATTTTGTTTTGATGAAATGAGGTTAAGACTAACGTTAGGCCCTTTGCAGTGACTATACAAGGCATAATATAACAAGCGCGACTGCAACAGCTATAGAAATAGCTGAACCTGGACCAGGGGTTTATAAGGCCATATGGCTGCTTATATTGGCGTTCTTCTTAAAGCTGGCGCTAACAGTGTTTACCTTTGGTATGAAAGTTCCTTGCGGATTGTTTATACCATCGCTGTTACTTGGTGCCATTATGGGACGAATTGTTGGAATAGGTAGAGTAGTTGTGAAGTTTTGTCGTGGTTGTGTCTAACTCTGATTTATTAGGCGTCGAACAACTGGCGTATAACTACCCAAATATTTGGTTCTTTGCGGGTGAATGTGTAACCGGCCAAAACCTTATTACCCCAGGATTATATGCAATGGTAGGAGCGGCCGCTTGTTTGGGCGGAGTTACTCGAATGACAGTTTCACTGGTGGTCATAATGTTCGAGTTGACTGGTGGAGTTGGCTATATTGTGCCGCTTATGGCCGCTGCGATGGCATCTAAATGGGTAGGAGATGCCCTGGGGCGACAGGTAAGTGGTAGATTTTAACAGACCTATAGTGTCTACTAACATTAATTATTTTTAAGGGTATATATGATGCACACATTGCACTGAATGGCTATCCATTCTTGGATAGCAAAGATGAGTTTGCGCATACAACACTGGCGGCTGATGTCATGCAACCAAAGTAATTCTTTTTGAATATTAGCAAATTTAGTATTTTCATTGACTATGTGTTTTTCAGGCGCAATGAAACTCTTTCGGTTATAACACAGGACTCGATGACAGTAGATGACATTGAATCATTGCTCAAGGAAACCGAGCACAATGGCTATCCAGTTGTGGTGTCAAAGGAAAATCAGTATTTAGTTGGATTTGTTCTGCGTAGGGATTTAAATTTGGCTATTGGTGAGTTGAGTTTGATTTGAAATCTTCATCATGTTTGATGGGTATGCTGTTTTTTTAAGGAAATGCAAAACGTCTTATTGAGGGAATCAATGGCGCGTCGGTGGTACTGTTTACATCCGCAACGCCAGTTCAAAATTTGGGCCCACCTCCATTAAAGTTAAAGAAAATTCTTGACATGGCGCCAATAACGGTTACAGATCAAACCCCAATGGAAACCGTCGTCGATATGTTCCGGAAGTTGGGACTTCGACAAACACTAGTTACGCATAATGGGTAAGTGAAGATGATTACTTTGAAATAGAATTATCTCGTGTTTATGGGGACCGTATAAACATATATCTTGGTGTTAATATTATTTTGTTTGTGCTAAGGTTTAATTTTATACATAAATGTGACTTCTGTGGTTGCATTAAATTTAATCTGAACACTTAAAATTGTTATCGGTAAGGCCATAAACTTTAATCACGGGTTCGACATAGATGCCTTTGTGCCGTAGCCAACCAGTTGCTACTATGAGTCACCGCTGCGAATATTTATCTGCTCTTATCGAAGTAGAACATGAAAGCGATTTTATTTAATCAGTTAATGCCTTAATATTTACGGTACATTTGATTCCGTCCCGAATTCCTCTGATCTCAACTAAAAAATTAGTCTGACTCATTGCATTCGTTCACTGCGCTTTCTTTTTGAATTTATTTGCCTGAGACAAGGCAGCCTTGCATTTTCTCTTCGTTGCTGCCAGTTATTCAGTCCAAGCGCTCTGGCATTCGTAGCCATTTAGGCAAATGGAGGTTTCTTATCGGCTGGTCTCATTTTGGGCATAGAATGTTTCACATTGTAAGCTGTATAAGGAATATCTTCTAACATATCTTTCCAAAATATGAGCTGGGAGACTGGGTATTCTCTCGATACTGTGTTTTAGTTGTAGCGCCTTGATATTTCAATGCTTTTGGTACGTGCAAATATCATCATGCCACGGCAATCTTTCCTGGGGTGGCTGGTAGCCTATGGTGGTTTCGGCTTTCTCCTTGATGATATTGCGATACTATATCTACAGGTTATTAAGATTGGTAGATGACAAGGGGTATAGCGTTGAGTCTCTCACTCTGTTGTTGTTTGTAGAATCTGGCAGTCTCAAGCTCACTAAGGCGACCAACTTGAAGTCTCTTTTTTACACCGTTCGTAGGTTCTTCTCGTTGGACAGTCGGGCTCTGAATTTAGCTTTGTAGATTCGAAGTTTTCGGAACCTAATGTTGCTGTTAACAGTATTACAAGCTGCCGCGAAGCCTGTTAGTCGAAAGCCATTATCTGTTGTCGTTTCGTGGAGGCTGTGTTTCCAACTAACTCGCTGAGTATGTTTTCCTTATCGATTTTTGCATTGAAGCCCAGTATTAAAATTTCACATCGTATTCCGATCCGGCTTCGTCCAGCCGTATACGGCTGATGTTGTAAAACGCTGCCCTGATATGGATCACAGCCAGGCGATCACTAAACGGCTTAAAGTCGATTAGTCTTGACCTAAGTCGACTGCCCACAAATAATCAGCATCCTTATACGTGCAGCCTTGGGTGGCAGCTATAATAAATGTCGCATGTTTTTTCGATTTTGTAATCCTGATCCTGTCCTACGTATTTTCTGATTCGCCGCGCGAGAACAGATTCAAATTTTTGAGTAGCACCCGGGGTGTAAAGCGTCCGTACGTGTCGATGTCCGTTGTTGTTCCGAGTCTGATTGGGTTATCGGAGGCTGTTGTCTCTCTCATTATTTTTTTTTTTAAGTGCTAAGAAAGTTACTTTGACTTTACAACCACCAATTTGGAAGTCCAGTTCTAATTTATTCGAAATCCCTAGGACACTGTACCTTCAGTATCTAGCAACTAAACCTACAGATTCGATGACATGTTGGCCGAATATGTCGAGGCAGCTCATATAGGAGTTTTTACTTTATCCATCCTAACTGAGACTTAATTCGCCGCCTTTGATTCCCTCCTGGTAATTCTCCCGCTGCCGTATGGAAAAGGACTATGTGCCTTTGTGTGGTGACACAAGACTTAACACGGTCGATATGAGAAGGATGTGAGTCGGATTTCGTAGGCATCAGCTAGGTTAAAACTCATGGTTTCATATAATGGCATTGCCTATAATTTGACCAGAAACTGCCTAATTTAGAAATTTAGGTTCTTGTTTTCCTATTCGTCCAGAGTTCTATTTCAGGGATAAGTTGATGTGTCCATCTTCTATGGTAGCATTGTTCCAGCGGTTTTACCAGCTCTGCATGGAGATTGCTCTTTCCTCTCTGGTTACTAAAGACCTCATGTAGAATCTCTTTATTTCGTCGGCGTGGATGTCAATAGCCAGGACCAGTGCTGCTTCCTCTGAAACGGTTTTAAAAGTGGAACTCGTTCTCTAGGCATTTAGTCTATACACGTGTGATCATTTTTCCTACATTCGTTTCTAGCCACTGCGACTGCCTCTGGATTCACCGATATTCGGCAAAATTCTTGCAAGCGATGAGGGCTCAGTGGCGCGATGGTTAGTGCGATGAACTGCCGCGCAGGAGGTCTGGGTTCTTTGATATCCAGCCGTAGCAACACCTAAATGATTTTTCACTGGCCCTCCTCTCGTGATGATCTGACAAATCATCCGAGTAGTATCAATCAATAGCTTATCTCAACTTAGCCGTTCGGAGTCGGCATAAAACAGGAGGTCCCGCCATCGTGCAAGAAGTACACACGCACACATGAATGGTTGTGAGAAAGCTAGGCCCTGGGTACTAACGAGCCTGTTGCGCCAAAAATTTGTATTTTTTGATGATCGAAGTATCGCTGCCTTGAAGTAAAGTATACTGGCGTTCATTACACGTAGGTAGCTGATTGTGGGTTTCGATCGAATTGTTTGATCTCCCAAGTGTACTGTAACGAAGTAAAACTCCTCCTGGTAACCAAGGATGGACAGACCCGCCCACCTACAGTCACCCATGTGACCTCACAGCCACAGGCATCACCAGAGGCCAGTCCGGGCAAAGTGGGAGGGTGTTCGACCAATAAGCAGCGGTAGGCATGCTAGCGGAGCTCCGTCCTCAGCTCGTCGGAATGGGGGGGATCTTGCTACCTATTGCCGAACTGCGTTACCTGATATCTCATGCCTTCATCTCGAGGTGGTGTTTGAGGAACAGTTTGAAATGAACTTTGACCCGAGAATGTATCCCTATCCGATTATAGAAACCCTTTTCTTTTGTAAACTGGAAGTTAAAAGGGGAGAGAGAACTAGATGGGGATGTTCTCTCCTGGTGAACCCACCCCTTAGCCAGAAACAAAGGTTCCTGGCGCCATGGTAGCTACTGTCACACTTTTATAGTAACTACCCCTTACGCGCTATGAGACTTCATAGTCCCCTGGCTGGTCGCTGCCCTTATCCCTACATCACCGCCGTCATAACTGGTGTCTAGCACCACATGGTCTTATAACCCGAATCAAAAGATAAATTTAAAAATGTTTGTACGGACATATTTCAAAGATTTTAATTATAAATTTTTAAGTTCATTATAAGGTTCTTAATTCTAAGGGGAGGGGACTGAGATCTTTATACAACTAATAAATATATATCTTAAGCTAAAGGGCTTTTCGATTTCCAAAAAAAAATGTTATGTAATACTTGAGATACAATAAATTAATTTTTTTTTTGTATCTTTTGTTTCTCTTACTTTAATTTACTATTATTTTAACCCAAACTCAATATTGGCATATATAGGAATATAAATTTTGCACTCACCGATACTTTTTTTGTTTTGTTACTTTTATGTTTTGTTTAACCCTCTTACACTGGTGGATTCCGGAGATGTGCACACGTCCGGTTGATGGGGAAACCTTTGTTTAATCTAAAAGAATATATATATGCTTATATTTTATGTTGGGTTGTATATATAGTTTTTTGTAACATTTATTCAGTACTTATCTTTTCTATATAGTTTTTTTTTTGTTTTTGGAAATCCAATCTCCTTTAAGTTTTCCTTAATTATTAATTTAATTTTTTTTTTTTTCTAGGAAGGGTAGGGGGTAGGTGGGGGATAGGGTTTTCCGCTTCGTCGCCAATTCTGTCTCACGGCTATTTGGGACAGTTTCTTCAGACGATTCCTTCTTTTTCAGATTAGTTGCTTCTTTGAGGTTTTCCTTGGGGGGGATATGCGCGTCTTTTGACCCGCTGTGCACCCCTGGTGGGGGACGGTGTTCCCTTTTGTGATGCGGTGGTTGCCTGTTGGATGGCGTGTGTGTCACTTCGTGGCGTTTTGCCTTCGTCGAGACGGTTTGTGGCCCTTTTGTAGGCGTTTTGGGTCACTTTGTGGCGTTTTCGCACTCGTCGAGACGGTTTGTGGCCCTTTTGTAGGCGTTTTGGGTCACTTCGTGGCGTTTTGCACTCGTCGAGACGGTTTGTGGGCCCTTTTGTAGGCGTTTGGGTCACTTCGTGGCGTTTTCGCACTCGTCGAGACGGTTTGTGGCACTTTTGGGGGGAATTTTATTTTCGTTTCCTTTGGGTTTTTTTTTTGTTGGTACACCTTTGTACTTTTAATTCTTAATTTTCACTTATTTTTTTTTTTTTTTTTTTTTTTTTTCTCTCTGGCGGACGTTCACTTTGTTTAGTCTCGGAACTCTGACTGACCGCCGACCGGTGTTCAGGATAGTGCTTTTTCGTATTTTTCCTCGGTCGTATGGTGCGTCTCACTCACACCTTCGAATGATCGCGTACTTCCTTTGTTTGACCGGAAGGTACCGTATTTCCATTCCTTTGTTCGGAACTGGTACGGCACCTTCCGTCTCGCTCCAGTGGAAGTACGCCTCTCGTTTTCTCATTCACTTGTTTTTTTCGTCTCTCTGAGAGAAAAGTTGCAGCCGCACGAATTTCTCGCATGCTATTTCACGCATGCTATTGCGTTTGAAGGGGAGATGGGGGTTATTGGGACTGATTTACGGGTGGGATGGTTAGGAGATTGGGGTAGAACCGACGCAACCATTTATAGTTATTTATTTGGGACTAGTGCGTTTCCAACAAAACTTATTCCTTTTGCACGTTCTAACATGTACAAGGGATAAGAATGAAACACCTGACTTAATTTCGTGTCCCTGGTTATCGATGGCGTATACTTAATTTTTTTTTTCTGACTGTTAATTCAGCTTCTTAAATCTTTAATATGAAATGTACCAATTTTTTTTCCTTTTAGGTCCTCCAGCTCGTATAAAGATTGGCTTATTACTTTGGAGACTCTCATTTGTACGAATTTCGGACACAGTTTCGCGTTAAGCTTTTTCGAAGCGTCGCTCAAAATGAAGTTTCGCTTATAAACTACATCTCCGACTTTAAATTTGCGAACCTTGCTTCGTAAATTGTAAGTCTTTTCGTATCTGAGATGTGCTTCTTCAAGAGATTTCTTGAGATGGGTGTGTAGAATGTTCATTTGGTCCGCTTTCGGTAGAACTTCTATATTCGAATTGTTTAGGCCATCTAATTGGCGCAGAATTTGGTAGGTAGAGCCATGTTCCACCATTTTCTGGCCGAACAATGCTTCGAAGGGAGATATACCAATAGCTGTATGGAGTGTTGACCGTAACGCACAACCTATTGAGGGTAGCTGTTCATCCCATTTAGTATGGTCATTAGCTAAATACGAACGTATAGCGGCCAAGATGGAGCGGTTTACCCGTTCACTCGCATTGGCTTGTGGGCTATATGCTGCGGTTCTGATGTGCCTTATGCCAAATGATGATAACAGTTTGCCAAACTCGCGACTGACAAATTGCTTACCGTTATCCGTTAGTATGGATTCCGGAACTCCAAACATGTAAAAGATGTGTTGTTTCAAAAATTTTGCGGTGGTTTCGGTAGTGGCCTTCCTAAGAGGCTGTACAATCACAAATTTAGTCAACTGATCTAAGGCTATTATAATATAGGTGTTACCTGATTTGGACCGTGGGTATGGGCCTAGGAAATCGAGAAAAATGTGTTGAAAAGGGCGCTTCACTTCAAAAGCTTTTCCCATTGGTGCTCTTAGGATGCTGTTTGGTGCTTTTGCCGATTTGCACTCCACACATTCCGCTATGAAGTTTTTCACTTGTGATGCCATATTCGGCCAATAACATCTTTCTCGTAACCGGTATAGAGTCTTCGCTATTCCTCCATGCGACGCCCTAGGCGGTCGATGAGCCAAAGATATGAGGCGTTGGGTTAGCTGCGATGGGATCCATAGTTTCCAGGTTAAATCATCTTGTAGTGGGTGGCCTGTACTGTGTTGCAGTTTTTTGTATACAAATTTATTTGACACAATCAAGTCTGGGAGTTCGGAATTATTTTTCTCGATAGTATCTATTATTTTACCATACTCCAGCGACTGGAAACTGGGATCTGTCAGGTCTACGTGCAGGACATCTTCGTTATCCTTTGACATTGAGACATCTGGCTGTAATGCCTCTAGGCTAAATACCCTAGAAAGCGCATCCGGGACCACATTCAGTGAGCCTTTTCGATGCTCAATATCAAAGGCGAAACATTGTAGTTTTAGGCTCCATCGAGCTAACCGACCATCTAAATCTTTTTTGTTCATCAGCCATTTAAGGCTAGCATGGTCCGTAATGATTTTAAATTTGTGACCTTCCACATATGGTCGAAACTTTTGAACTCCTAACACTGCGGCTAAACACTCGCGTTCTGTAACGCTGTAGTTCCGTTGGGCAGGGTTCAATTTATGAGAATAGTAGAAAATAGGTCGCTCGATACCTGTGTCATCCAATTGGCATAGGACACAGCCGACACCGGTAGCCGATGCGTCACAAAGTATTATAAACTCTTTTTCGTAATCTGGATTGATTAAGACTGGGGCTGTAGTAAGCATAGATTTAAGTTGGTTAAATGAACTCAACGCTTCTTGGCTAAATTGAAATTTTACGCCCTTTTTCAGGGTATTGGTTATTGGAGTTGCTATAGTAGAGAAGTCTTTTATAAACCTCCGGTACCATCCCGTCATCCCCAGGAATCTACGTACCTGCCTAGGAGACTTTGGTATAGGAAAATCGTTTATTGCGGCCACTTTTTCAGTATCGGTCTTAAGACACCCGTCTCCCACAATGTACCCCAAGTATTTTACCTGGCGTACACAAAACTTCGACTTTTCAATGTTAATGGTCAGTCCCGCTTCTTTAAGTCTTAAGGCTACCGAACTTAACATCTTGACATGCTCGTCAAATGTTCGTGAGATCACCAATAGGTCGTCCAGGTATACAAATACATTTTCCCTTAATTCATGAGGTATTACCTTCTCCATTAGCCTACACATGCTTTGTGGAGCGTTGCAGAGACCAAATGGCATAACCCTGAATTGGTAAAGAGGTCTACCGGGGACGGTGAATGCGGTTTTCTCTCGGGAGCTTTTCTTCAGCGGTATCTGCCAAAAGGCGTCTTTTAAATCCACACTTGAAATAAAGTGTGTATCTGAAAGACGTCCGAGCAGCCCTTCTATATGCGGTAGAGGAAACGCATCCTTTTTAGTGACCTGGTTCACTTTCCGAAAGTCCAAGCACAATCTGTTTTTCCCAGGCTTTCGTATGAGAACGACTGGCGAACTCCATGCGCTTGTACTCTCTTCTATGATCCCCAGATCCAGCATGCGATCCAATTCCTCATATAAAAGGGTTTGTACCGCCGGAGATACGGGATAGTGCCGCTGTTTGACGGGTTCCGCGTCCCCAGTATCGATGCTATGCTCCACTAAGTTTGTCTTGCCTAACCCCACGGTTGCGAATGAGGGAAACCTGCCTATTACCTGGATTAACCTCTTCATCTCTTCTTTGGACAAATCACGAGTATTTGAATCGGATTCCTTAACAGTTGGACTGAATGAAAGACCAGAAATTATTTGCGGTGCAATATCATATTGCTTCCAAAAATCGACTCCTAAATATAAAGGTTGTTTAAGGGTTGGTACTAAGAATAAGGTTAGTGGCTTTTCGATCCCTTTATAGATAACTTGTGTGGTCAGCTGCCCAATGACAGATTGTTCTTTACCATCCGCTGTTTTGACCTTAGTGGAAAATTTTTTATAAGGGATCGATTTCTCTTCTACTATCTGCACCCCGTCATGTCCCAAACAACTGACTGCAGCACCACTATCTAGTAAACCCAGGACTTCCTTTTCAAAGACTTTGATCATTGCGTATGGACGCGGATCGTTTTCGGGTATACATAAGCTCGTGGCAGCCAGAGACATGTACTGCATTCTTTTCTGTTTAAATTTGTTTCGGAGACGACATATCTTTTCCGATATGGATGGCGTCTTCGAGAAAATACGATGTCTAGCTTCATAATAGGCAGTCACCCGATCGTGAAAAGATTTCGAAGGTATTTTGTTGGATAAGTCCGTGTTGGATGGAGTAACTTTTTCGCGATGCATAATGCTTATGGGCTGGCTGAGGTCTGTAGACATTTCAGGGGAGGGGTTGGGACAAGTAGAAATATTGTTTGATGTACCGGATTTTTCTATTGAGAGCAAGGTCTTCCGGTCGGTGACTTGCTCCGTTGATAGTTTCCCGAACATTTAGGACAGTTGGGAGTGGTAGTATTTTCTTTACCGCACTTGTAACAGAAAAGACTTCTTTGAGGACTGTCGCACTCATAAAATGAATGGCCGACTAACTTGCAGTTCCAGCACGTAAGAGCGTTATGATTTCGGCGATTCTCTAAGGCTTCGACCAGAAATTCGGATGAGCTACCGGCTTCGTTTGCTACGTCTACTTCCCCGATTTGTCTTCTAAAGGCGGGATTGGGAGATGGTCTCTGTCTCTGAGGTTCGTGATCACCAAGATACTTTTCAATATTCCGGCAGACATAGACCATCTCAGGCAGACTACTCGTGTGGAAAGTAATAAGGAGTTCTCCTATTCGCCGGCGAACGTTCTGCTTGATAATCTCGATAAGTTCTCGATTCGGTTTAGGGTTTCGCAATCTGGTATTTAGTTGGAGAATGTCGTTATAAAAATCGTCGAATGACTCCGCGGTTCCTTGTCGTCGATCCGACATTTTACGTGACAATTCAGAGTCCGATTCGAGACTTCGAAATTGTTCGATTAGAGCAATTTTTAAATAGTCCCATGTAATGTTTGGGTTGGATTTGAGGTAAACCCAATACCAGTTCTCTACAGGGCCACATATAAATTGATGGAAGTTTAATACCACTTCCTCCCAAGATGCTCCATAGCCTTCACGAACTCTATCAATTCGAAAGAGAAAATCGTCTACCGTCATTTTTATGTTATCGAACTTTATTCCCCATTTGTGAAAGTTATGGGCTTTCGTATAATTTGACGAAGGGGTTTGGGTTCGGTTCGACACAGGGGGAGGCGAAATTTGATTCAAATTTAAATTGTTTAATTGCGATAGGAAGTTGTCTACGTTGTTGCTTCGCGGAGGTGGAACTGACGTATCTGGAGGTTGGAAGGGTTCAGATAGACTTGCACGTGGTAGTGGCGCGGGTGCTGGACCCAATGCCGGAGTAACAGGAAATACTCTTTGCCCATTAGGTTGGGATTGGCGATTTGCCGGGGTGGATGCACTAAGAAGACCTTGAATCATATTGGTTATTTCTGTTTGCATCGAAATCCGATTCTTTTCCAATTCCTCTCTTATAGCTCGCATGTCATTCGCTCGGCTCAGTCCTATAGAGGCGGATACTACCTCTTGCACATACTGTGCAAACTGATCTCCTTCGCTACCTACAGTATCATCTCCCGATTGAACAGGCAACCCTTGGTCTTCGTTTTCTTGATCGTGTTCGTTTGCAACATGGTTCAAATCCGCCCCAGCAGAATTTGAAGGACACGGATGGCCAATTTGGGCTTCAAATGGCTCATGGTCACCCTCCGGGCTATTTAGGTCATTGTCGGTGACATTGGATGTGCCTGGATTATTTGAAGATAGATTCAACCTGTGTCGCCCTCTCGAGGACTTTCTCCAGTTCCATGTCACAAAGGAAGAGCTTAACCTAGCATCCATTCCTTTCTTTGGACGTAACTGTCTATCCGTTGGTACGATAGGAGGTGCCATAATCAGGCGTCGAATAAAATTATAAAAATTATATGGTGTAACGAATTTTTTTTCAAATTCAAAAGTAAAAAAAATTAGTTGGAATTAGGGTATCTACAACTTATATAATTGTAAATGCAATGAATAATTCAAAGAAAATTGGTATTTTGTAATTTGTATAAATTCATAATATAGACGGAGGTGATGTGTTCGTAAGAGGGGCAGCTAACCAGCTAACACTTCGCAGTTTAAAAACTCAGCATAAGATAGTTTTTTTTTTTTTTTTTTTTTTTTGATTGAATTGATGACTAGATAGTGAAGATTTTTGTTTTCTCTAATGTGATCATAATGTAAGGCACTCAAAGCCTATGTTGAAATTTTGTGTGTGTAGCAACTTATGTAAATCGGGAACATTTTTCGCCAATTTACCGGACTGCATACAAAATTCCGAATGAAATTTTGGTGATTTTGACACTATCCTTAAGTGCAATATACTCTAGACGAGCGAAACAACGTGAACGCTAGCTTCGGATAACATGCTACTTCAGGCTTAGGTCTTGGATACCGACGCGGGTATTTGAGAGGGTCAGCAACTGACATAGATCCGAAAATTATTCGCTATCTACCGGTCTGCCTTCTTTATACCTACGACCTGGATGATTTTCCAAAAAAAAAATTAATATCAACTGAACCGCTAACAATAAGTAATTTTACTTTAAGTGATCAACCGAAAATATCACCAATTTCCATAAACTATTTCCTTTATTAAAGTCGTTTACCATTTCAGAAAATACAAGTACGTAGTACAAACAATTGTAATTGGATACATTCTACCAATCCAATGGATACACAACGCATGAATTCGTATTCTCAATATAGTAATCAAAGGAAAAAGTCTAAAGCCAATGACACGATTAGATAAATTGTTAATTCCTAAGGCAATGCTTAAAACAGAGACATTGATGTATGACACCGGAGGAATAATGGATCGACGTGGCAACTGTTGAAGACTCCTAAATCGTAATAAACGATAACGATAAACGGACAACACAGCGTTCCATCGATCCTATATAAAAAAAAATATGTTGCGAAACAACTTGAGAGCGCGTAAACTGCTCGATCAAGAGTTTCAAAAATAGTAACGTCATCTTAAATGAAGTACAAAATACTTCATCTTCGCTTCAAAATCAAAAGAGAAATTATTGAACAGGTATAAAAGGATAGGGACATTATTTTCGGGCCCCACGTTGGGCGCCAACCTGTAACGAAGTAAAACTCCTCCTGGTAACCAAGGATGGACAGACCCGCCCACCTACAGTCACCCATGTGACCTCACAGCCACAGGCATCACCAGAGGCCAGTCCGGGCAAAGTGGGAGGGTGTTCGACCAATAAGCAGCGGTAGGCATGCTAGCGGAGCTCCGTCCTCAGCTCGTCGGAATGGGGGGGATCTTGCTACCTATTGCCGAACTGCGTTACCTGATATCTCATGCCTTCATCTCGAGGTGGTGTTTGAGGAACAGTTTGAAATGAACTTTGACCCGAGAATGTATCCCTATCCGATTATAGAAACCCTTTTCTTTTGTAAACTGGAAGTTAAAAGGGGAGAGAGAACTAGATGGGGATGTTCTCTCCTGGTGAACCCACCCCTTAGCCAGAAACAAAGGTTCCTGGCGCCATGGTAGCTACTGTCACACTTTTATAGTAACTACCCCTTACGCGCTATGAGACTTCATAGTCCCCTGGCTGGTCGCTGCCCTTATCCCTACATCACCGCCGTCATAACTGGTGTCTAGCACCACATGGTCTTATAACCCGAATCAAAAGATAAATTTAAAAATGTTTGTACGGACATATTTCAAAGATTTTAATTATAAATTTTTAAGTTCATTATAAGGTTCTTAATTCTAAGGGGAGGGGACTGAGATCTTTATACAACTAATAAATATATATCTTAAGCTAAAGGGCTTTTCTATTTCCAAAAAAAAATGTTATGTAATACTTGAGATACAATAAATTAATTTTTTTTGTATCTTTTGTTTCTCTTACTTTAATTTACTATTATTTTAACCCAAACTCAATATTGGCATATATAGGAATATAAATTTTGCACTCACCGATACTTTTTTTGTTTTGTTACTTTTATGTTTTGTTTAACCCTCTTACACTGGTGGATTCCGGAGATGTGCACACGTCCGGTTGATGGGGAAACCTTTGTTTAATCTAAAAGAATATATATATGCTTATATTTTATGTTGGGTTGTATATATAGTTTTTTGTAACATTTATTCAGTACTTATCTTTTCTATATAGTTTTTTTTTTGTTTTTGGAAATCCAATCTCCTTTAAGTTTTCCTTAATTATTAATTTAATTTTTTTTTTTTTTCTAGGAAGGGTAGGGGGTAGGTGGGGGATAGGGTTTTCCGCTTCGTCGCCAATTCTGTCTCACGGCTATTTGGGACAGTTTCTTCAGACGATTCCTTCTTTTTCAGATTAGTTGCTTCTTTGAGGTTTTCCTTGGGGGGGATATGCGCGTCTTTTGACCCGCTGTGCACCCCTGGTGGGGGACGGTGTTCCCTTTTGTGATGCGGTGGTTGCCTGTTGGATGGCGTGTGTGTCACTTCGTGGCGTTTTGCCTTCGTCGAGACGGTTTGTGGCCCTTTTGTAGGCGTTTTGGGTCACTTTGTGGCGTTTTCGCACTCGTCGAGACGGTTTGTGGCCCTTTTGTAGGCGTTTTGGGTCACTTCGTGGCGTTTTGCACTCGTCGAGACGGTTTGTGGGCCCTTTTGTAGGCGTTTGGGTCACTTCGTGGCGTTTTCGCACTCGTCGAGACGGTTTGTGGCACTTTTGGGGGGAATTTTATTTTCGTTTCCTTTGGGTTTTTTTTTTGTTGGTACACCTTTGTACTTTTAATTCTTAATTTTCACTTATTTTTTTTTTTTTTTTTTTTTTTTTCTCTCTGGCGGACGTTCACTTTGTTTAGTCTCGGAACTCTGACTGACCGCCGACCGGTGTTCAGGATAGTGCTTTTTCGTATTTTTCCTCGGTCGTATGGTGCGTCTCACTCACACCTTCGAATGATCGCGTACTTCCTTTGTTTGACCGGAAGGTACCGTATTTCCATTCCTTTGTTCGGAACTGGTACGGCACCTTCCGTCTCGCTCCAGTGGAAGTACGCCTCTCGTTTTCTCATTCACTTGTTTTTTTCGTCTCTCTGAGAGAAAAGTTGCAGCCGCACGAATTTCTCGCATGCTATTTCACGCATGCTATTGCGTTTGAAGGGGAGATGGGGGTTATTGGGACTGATTTACGGGTGGGATGGTTAGGAGATTGGGGTAGAACCGACGCAACCATTTATAGTTATTTATTTGGGACTAGTGCGTTTCCAACAGTACTTGCATCTATTCAACAACTTCTCGGCTAGTTATTAGAATTGTTTTGAGTTTCTGTTTCAGTTTCAGACTCCAGCCAGCATTTGAATATATTCGTTTGTTCTCTGCTCGATCATGTGGATATGCTTTCCCACGGCGGATTATATCATCCACAAAGCTTACAACCTTCACTATTCGTGGCATTGGCAGTCTAAAAGCACCATCGTACATAATATTCCACAAAAAAGGGCAGAGAGCAGAGTCTTGTGGAAAGCCTGCTAACTAGTTGTCGTACTCAGTGCCTTTGTCGCTGTCACCGCTTAGCCTTCTGTTCTTGAATTAGCTGGAGTTATCGGGACCGGAAAATGAGTTTTAAACTGTAGAGGTTTTTAGTTTTCTTTTAACATCTTACATAATGTTTTTATTAACTTCATAACATCTGTTCCGTAAGTTCCGTAACTACACAGTAGTGCAGCCAATTCTTCCTAAATGTAAATTCACTTTATCTAATAGTAAATTTCAGCATGTTATGTCTTTGCATAACTTGTCTTACTAAAGATCCTTTTTTTTAGTAACACAACTACATCACATAATGATATTTTTCTTTTCAGTCGCCTGCTTGGTGTCATCACGAAAAAGGACGTCCTTCGTCATGTCAAGCAAATGGATAATGAAGACCCCAACACCGTATTGTTTAATTAAATTCATTGTTATTAGTAATCGTTTCGAAAGCAGCAACAAAATGATGGTCTTAAAGAAATTGTTATAATTTATTATTATCTCAATATCAAGCGGAAAAGAAGAAGAAGAAATTATATAAATATACACATAAACATAATTTTTATTATTATTTTAAAATTTACATTAGCAAAATTGTGTTTATATACCATTATTGTAAGTACATATATATTTTTTTATTGATATATTCAGCACTATATTCTAACAGATATAATAATGTAAAATGTAAAATAGACAACAATCTTTTCATTTCACTAAATCAATCATCGTGTTCGCCCTCTGTTTATATATTTTGTTATATGATTTGTTTGTATTTTACAAGAGTTGAGGGAACAGTCACACTAAGAATACCTGTTATAAGAATTCACTTGGATTAGAAATGTAAATCTTTAATTATTTTTTCGATGCAAATGGTCTTCCCTATATGTATCTGTGAAATTGCTTACAAAAAAAAAACTTAATATAATTGGATAACGAAAATTAATTATATTGTGTGTGCCCACTTCTCTGACTGTGATTTTATTATGTAACTTTTTTGCAAATTATAATAAAAAAAAATAAAAACAAATTATGAATGCTAGTTGTTTCGTTAAGTTGTCATTTATTTTATTTTTGGTTTCTTTAGACCATCTATAGAATTCACATTATCAATTAAAACAAACAAAATGATAATTATAGTCAAAATATTAATACGTACGTATGTATATTTAAACTAATGTAAATAGTAACAAATAAATATACTAATGGTAAAACATATAAACAAGTATTTTCGCATTAAAGTGGACAATTATTTTCAAATACAATTTGGAATGTGTATATGTTTATGATTGTTCTGTTTCGATCTCATTCCATGTAGAGTGGTATGATAACAAAATCAATGTAATTCCTCAGATCAATAGTCATATAAAGTGCTTAAGGATAGTGATGCGATAATATGAGGAAACTCCTACTCTCACCTCCACGCTGGTGACTGGTGGGTGCCTAGTACCTCGATTGGTGATGGGGTATTAAACCCCTGTGGAAGTTCGTTGGTGGCAGCAAATGATAGAGGGGGAGGAGTGTCCTCTAACTAAGGCACTCACTCTCAGGCGGCAGCGGAGGAATTCCCTAGATGGAGTCAATGGTGGTGCCTACAGCTCCAGTTTGATCGAACTGGTAGTGAAATCCCTATATGAACTGCTTCGACATATTTGAACACCAGGTCTATAGGGATTTCCAGTTCTTAGCCAGGGTATTGGAAAAGAGTTGGTGGCGGAGGAGCCCACAATGGGTCAACGGCAGCGCTCATATCCCAAAATGGGCTACTGACATCGGTATTTTTTTTCGGCCCGCTGCCCTAGGGTCAAAACAATGGCCTGGCCCTCCAGGTTGGGGGTTGTGCTTTGGGAAAAAAGATTATGTTATGAAGAAACCAATCGCCTCGGAAAGGACTGATATTATTGTTGACGACCTTGCTAAACGAAAAAAGGACAACGACGTTCGTATCTGCACCTGGAATGTGAGAACATTAAACAGGAGAGGTGCAGGCGAACAACTAGCGGAAGCCCTAAACTGCTACAAAGCAGACATTACTGCCATCCAGGAAATACGATGGGATCGGCCGGGCAAAAAGAGGATGAAAAACTGTGACATCTACTATGGACCGTGAGCAGAAACAGCGACAATTTGGATGCGGATTTGTTATAAGTGCCAACCTTAGGCAAGAAGTCTTATGTTTTCAAAACATTAGCGAACGCATTGTAACAATCCGCATCAAGGCCAAATTCGCCAACATAAGCCTTATATGCGCTCATGCTCCGACGGAAAATATAGCCCACACGACAACACGTCTGGTAACGGACTTAGGCTAATTGACTTCGCTACGGAACGAAATGCCACTATAGCCAGCACACGGTTTCCTCACCTCGATATCCACAAGGGGACATGGCGGTCTCCAGATCAACGAACAGTCAACCAAATTGATCACATTGCGATAGACAAGAGGCACGCATCCAGTATTTTGGATGTCCGAACATTCCGAGGGGCCAACATCAACTCGGACCACTACCTTGTTGTAGCCAAAGTAAGGATGCGGATATCCTATCGGATTCTTACTTATTTTTACTGATTTTTGCTTATTGCCGTTCCCGTACGCAAAAATAAATAAAAGAGACAGCTCACCAGAGAGCAAAAAACTACCCCTCCATAAAAATCTGTAAAAAAATTACTGCAGAAATTTCTGTAAGTAAAAATCAGTAATCTGTCAGTTGGTATCTAAAAGTGAAAACTCGCTTGTTTTGACATGTGATTTATGTCATTTGTTCTTTAAAAAGCATACAAAATATTTAATTTTACTGTTTTTTACTTAAACGCGTTCCCGTACTTTTTGGAAATTTTGTCTCTTTCTGAGATAATCTACCCCCACTCCAAGAAATTTGAGAATTTACTAATTTTTACTAAAAAAGTACGGGAACAGACCTAATATCTAAACTCAAGCTTAATTAGGCCGCCGGAATTGACGGCCTTACCGCTGAGCTTTATAAAGCTGGCGGAGATGACTTGGTAAGTAACATCCACCAACTCATAAGCCAAATCTGGTCGGTTGAAAGCATGCCTGAAGAATGGAACCTCAATATCGTTTGCCCGATCCACAAAAAGGAGACCCTCTGAGCGGCACCAACTACAGAGGCATAAATCTGCTCAATATCGCCTACAAGATCCTATCTGTCGTAATATGTGAACGCCTGAAACCGTTTACCAACAACCTGATCGGCCCTTATCAGTGTGGTTTTAGGCCAGGAAAGTCCACAATCGATCAAATTTTCACACTTCCGCAGATCCTGGAAAAAAACCAAGAAGTCCAAATCGATACCCACGACCTATTTATCGATTTCAAAGCCGCACCAATCGCTGTTTCTTCGGGCTAAGAAGGCAATTTAGTAGCAAAGCCCTCACTCGAACTACTAAAGAGATCCTATATAAGACCCTGATCATCCCAGTACTGCTCTACGGAGCTGAAGCATGGACCGCATCAAAAGCGGATGAAGAAATCCTTGGTCGATTCGAGAGAAAAATTCTTCGGAAAATCTTCGGTCCCGTTTGCGTTGACGGGCTATGGAGACGAAGATTCAACCACGAACTATACGAGCTGTACAGCGACATACCCCTAGTCAAAAAACTCCGCATTGGACGTGTAGAAAGAATGGACACTAATACTCCGGCTCGCAGAGTCTTCGATTCCCAGCCAGACGTCGGACGCAGTAGAAACCGACCTCAACCAACTTGGAGTGCGCAACTGGAGGCAGGTTTAAAGCAGGTTTTGTCTTCCGTATTCCCTCAAACCTGAAGGCTGGGGTTCGAAGATAGACTGTAGAGTAAACATTTGAGCTTACGAGTTAAGAGTTTTGATCCCATTATTTTCGCTAAACCGCTAAATTTGCTAACCACTAATAATCGTGAGGTTGTTGTTTTGCTCTAAGAAAAAAACAATTGCATTGGAAACAGAAATATGATCCTACGCGTTCAGTAATGGTGTATTTCATTACTAAAAAAAAATCAATCTTTTTTATCTAGTTATGTCAAAAGACCGAGTTTGACAGTTTTGTTCCTTTAGACAAAAAAAAATTTGTTTGATCTCAAATCAATTTTGCAAATCTTTTCCGCAGAAATACCCCTTTTCGTTTTTATTTATTCATGAAACGTCGGAAAGCCATCGTAAACGTTGTAAACTTATAGTGGATTCACACCGAACCAAAAACTGAGTTTTCGCAAAAACACCTGAAACCTTCATCAAAAACCGAGTTTTCCCATACATTGTCAGTTCTCAAAACCTAGTAGGTTACGACGTAACCTTCTCATAATCACTTCGCAGACGTCATCTCGTTGCAGGCTGTTGGAAAGAACACACCTTTACATACACTTCTTTATCGATAATTTTTTTCAGTTTAAAGCTTAGCACGCAGCTCGCGCTAAATTTTATCTTTGCTACTCTCCACTTGTTTTCTCCAATCCAAAGATAAATGCTCGCTAAATTCGTACACAGCATATAGATGAGTCAGGGAAATGTCATACATTCGCAGATGTCAGTAATATTATTATTTTCTTTGTTAATAAAGATGTCGTCCTCCTCGAGGAATTCGTCCATCAAATATTATTCTTCATTTTCTTCCATTTTGTTTTTATTTTTTATTAAAAATTCGCCGATTTAAATGCCTCGCACATTAATTTCCCGAGATAAATAAGTGGAGACCTGTTTTCCGCAGTGTATAACACTTTTCGTATAACACATAATATTGTTATACCCTACCTACATTTGTGTGTCCCATCTTTATGAAGTTAAGAATTTATCTTGCGAGCTGCGTACTGCACTGATAAATTTGCTCGCTAAATTTTATCTCTGTAGAGATTTTTGTATGGGAGATAAAATTTAGCGCGTGCTGCGTACTAAGCTTAAGCTAGTACTAAGCTTTATGGTGGTGGCAATCTCGACGCACGCGACGAACGCGACGCAGACGGTTTCGCATTGAAGTGTCAAAAATTGTGAGGATTTGAGTGGTGGTGGCAATCTCGACGCTCACGACGCGATGCGATGTCACTTGATTGACAGTTCACCATTAGCCGTCGAAGATTTTGTTTGTTTTTCAATTCTCACAGAAGAAAATTTAATTAGTTGTTAAATAAATTAAATAAAATAAAATACAAAACACAATTATTAATTCAGTACTTTTAATTTATTTTGTTTATTTATAACCTATGAAAGTAATCTCATGATTCTCACAAACATACCATCTGACAGCTTTCAAACTGATATTACAATGCGTCGATGCGCAAGAAAGTTGAAGTTGAATCAACTTTTCTGTGTAGCTAACGTCCATTGCGTCGCGTCGGCGTTCAGATTGCCCACTTATACATGTTCCCATAAGCTCGATGAGTTTTTGACATTTCAACGCGAAACCGTCTGCGTCGATACCGTCCGTTGCGTCGAGATTGCCTTGGGGGTTAAGCGCACACGTTTGATGTGTGAAAGTGACTGATTAAATGTCAAAAGAGCATTTCAAAAGTTTACAACGTTTACCAACTCATTTTACGCACCCAATTCCTGTGAGAAAATTCCGATATTGTTGAAAAAGATTTCCCCTATAGCCCAGTACGCAGCTCGCGCTAAATTTTATCTTTGCTACTCTCCACTTGTTTTCTCCAATCCAAAGATAAATGCTCGCTAAATTCGTACACAGCATATAGATGAGTCAGGGAAATGTCATACATTCGCAGATGTCAGTAATATTATTATTTTCTTTGTTAATAAAGATGTCGTCCTCCTCGAGGAATTCGTCCATCAAATATTATTCTTCATTTTCTTCCATTTTGTTTTTATTTTTTATTAAAAATTCGCCGATTTAAATGCCTCGCACATTAATTTCCCGAGATAAATAAGTGGAGACCTGTTTTCCGCAGTGTATAACACTTTTCGTATAACACATAATATTGTTATACCCTACCTACATTTGTGTGTCCCATCTTTATGAAGTTAAGAATTTATCTTGCGAGCTGCGTACTGCACTGATAAATTTGCTCGCTAAATTTTATCTCTGTAGAGATTTTTGTATGGGAGATAAAATTTAGCGCGAGCTGCGTACTAAGCTTAAGCTAGTACTAAGCTTTATGGTGGTGGCAATCTCGACGCACGCGACGAACGCGACGCAGACGGTTTCGCATTGAAGTGTCAAAAATTGTGAGGATTTGAGTGGTGGTGGCAATCTCGACGCTCACGACGCGATGCGATGTCACTTGATTGACAGTTCACCATTAGCCGTCGAAGATTTTGTTTGTTTTTCAATTCTCACAGAAGAAAATTTAATTAGTTGTTAAATAAATTAAATAAAATAAAATACAAAACACAATTATTAATTCAGTACTTTTAATTTATTTTGTTTATTTATAACCTATGAAAGTAATCTCATGATTCTCACAAACATACCATCTGACAGCTTTCAAACTGATATTACAATGCGTCGATGCGCAAGAAAGTTGAAGTTGAATCAACTTTTCTGTGTAGCTAACGTCCATTGCGTCGCGTCGGCGTTCAGATTGCCCACTTATACATGTTCCCATAAGCTCGATGAGTTTTTGACATTTCAACGCGAAACCGTCTGCGTCGATACCGTCCGTTGCGTCGAGATTGCCTTGGGGGTTAAGCGCACACGTTTGATGTGTGAAAGTGACTGATTAAATGTCAAAAGAGCATTTCAAAAGTTTACAACGTTTACCAACTCATTTTACGCACCCAATTCCTGTGAGAAAATTCCGATATTGTTGAAAAAGATTTCCCCTATAGCCCAGTACGCAGCTCGCGCTAAATTTTATCTCCCATACAAAAATCTCTACAGAGATAAAATTTAGCGAGCAAATTTATCAGTGCAGTACGCAGCTCGCGAGATAAATTCTTAACTTCATAAAGATGGGACACACAAAATGTAGGTAGGGTATAACAATATTAAGTGTTAAAAAAGTGTTATACTCAGCGGATGAAAGGTCTCCACTTATTTATCTCGCGAAATTAATGTGCGAGGCATTTAAATCGGCGAAATTTTAATAAAAATTAAAAACAAAATGGAAGAAAATGAAGAGGAAGACGACATCTTTATTAACAAAGAAAATATTAATATTACTGACATCTGCGAATACATGACATTTCCCTGACTCATCTATACGCTGTGTACGAATTTAGCGAGCATTTATCTTTGGATTGGAGAAAACAAGTGGAGAGTAGTAAAGATAAAATTTAGCGCGAGCTGCGTACTGGGCTTATCCATTTAATTTTCTGATGTGGGTGTATGCTTTGGATTCACTGCAGAGTGCTCTCTCATGCTTACGTTCTCGCTCTCTTTTGCTAAAACATATTAATATTTCGGTTGTGAAAAATTATTATGAATCATTAATGGTAGCAGTTTTAAGCTTTTCGGACACGAAATTAGAAATAGTGTTCCATTAGCAACAAAAAATACCGAATTTCATATCAAAATGGAGAACACCATAAGTGCAACTGGCCCATTCTGTTACCTACATTAGATCCAGTACCCTATAATTGCCCGACTATTGGACAAACCCGTGTATGACAGTTCGTTGAGTCGTTGACAAATCACTTCTTTTCTGACAGTACAACCATTTTCACGGATCGAAAATTTAGAAATCCAAATTCATTTCAATAATTCTTAATTGAAACAATAATTTATAAGAACAATGAGTGCTTTTATTGATCCACGTCGCAAGGACAAAGTAAACAGATATAAGCCGCCACAAAATCAAGCTCAGGGTGGCAATGGCGAAGATCTAATGCCAGACTACATGAACATACTTGGTGAGAATTAGGGGTTTTATTTAATCTTCTTATCAATTTAAGTTAATTTTCAATTATATCCATTCCCCTTAGGTATGATCTTTTCCATGTGCGGATTGATGATGAAATTGAAATGGTGTGCTTGGTTTGCTCTATACTGTTCCTGCATTAGTTTTGCCAGCTCTCGAGTCAGTGATGACGCTAAACAGGTAAAGATTTTTGTATGAAGTGGTTCCTAATTTGAATGTTGCGGATTTCAGAATTAGTAAGATATCTTAGGTGAACTCTTCACATAGTTCAAAACGGTCGGTTGACCGGGTTGAATTCGGTTTTATTTTGCAAGTTTTTACTTTGTTTTACTCATTTCGCATATTCTTCTAAAGTAGGCCCATTCCTTCTACTTAGATAGATCTAAATCTAAATGTTTGTATGGCAACATAATTACACCAATTAGGTTTATTGAAGACAGGAAGTAAAGAGTTCATCTAGCATTTTTTTTTTTTACAAATTCGATCATTTGCGAGGAAGCACATTAATGCAATTAAAAATACACTTGCGTTTTAAAACCTTAGAAAACCATCATGCTTTAATCCCATTTGTACTCTGCTGGTAGTGCAAAGTATAATATTTTTTAGCATGTTAATAAATTGCGAGTTGCGCCACCAATAAGCACTGGAAACACTAAATACCGAAACTGCATCCTCTTTAATTGTTTCAAATAATGAATATAACATTCTATTTATTTGTTTAGTATTTCTATTATAAGTTACAAATATATAATATGGTATGATTTATGAATAACTTTTATATTTTCACATGTTTGCGTTTAATTTTAACTACATATTTTACAATTGGCCTATGTATTTAAAATATGGATAGTCTTACCAATTGAAAATCTTATTAATAAATCATTAAACTCTAGCATTTTCTAATATTGCTCTATTACTATCACATAATCTGTGTGTGGAGTTAGACCAAAATGGGAATACCACAGGGTACTTGTGGTATCCCGATATAAACTTGAACTTTAATTTAGTAATTTAATTATATAAGGCATTTTGAAACAAGTATTAAGTGCTTTGAGTATAATTCTGTTTGTTTTATATTTATACATTTATTTTGATTGACTATTAGTTTGGTCTATGTCTAGTGCACAATGAGAATATTTATTGCTTCATAATGAATCTCTAAAACTAGATTTATTCTAGTGGTAGACTAATATTTTTGAGTATTAATTTGACTAATATTTGCTGATGATATACCCTATCGATAATGTCGTTATAAGTGAAGAAGTTGACCCTATTAAGTTGAATAACAACTTTAAAGTGAGGTTGTATGAACACTCCAACTTTTATTTAACTAAGAACAATTCAGTATCATCTTGCTGAATTGATAACCCCTAGCGTAATTGAATTAGTCACACACAATCTAATCGTTTACATTTCCTATTGTCCTGAGTAACTATATTGGCATATGAACCGGAAAATGCGAGTTCTTATTCTGCTTGCCAAACATTACTACATACTCGGCAGTAGAAGTAAAATGGAACTCCCATATACCCAAGCACTGGGTTACTAATGTATATCCGAATTAATGTATATCCACGCTCAATTTCAGCAGCGAAAAATATTGAAGCCAATGACATGAATTGGACATTTCAAAATCCAATTCGGGGGAAAATTTCGTTTATACAAATCGACCGATCGCGTTAAAAATGAAGACGAATTCGGGTATCCAGTGGAATTCCTAAGCTCTTTGGATTTGCCTGGAATGCTGCCTCATCATTTGCGTCTTAAAGATGGATCTGTCATTATTACGCTACGAAATCTCCATGCCCCAAAACTGTGCAATGAAACCCGACTGATTGTGACTAAGCTAATGAATAATATGAAAGTGGCAAGGATTTTGAAAGTATTTAAGGGGAAAGAATGCTTTATTCCTCGAATTCAACCGATTTGCCGTTGCAGTTCAAACGGATTCAGTTCCCAATTAAACTTGCATGTGTCTGCTATTTATAGGCGACCAAGTATTAGTCTTGCAGGGTTCATTGACAAGTTAAACGGAAGCATCAATAAAAACAAGGAAAATATTTTGTGAGATGATGTCAATATAAATATTCATGAAGGGAATTACTCCCTGCATGGAGATGAGCGATTCTAAAGAATTGACAAATGTTATATAGCAACAAATTTACATCGAGTGTAGATATACCAAATATCACTGCATGTTAGCGTCACTAAGCTGGATTTTTTATCAGCAATAATTTAATCAGATCTTTCTGACCATTATGCGGTTTTATATGCAACAGAAAGCCTAAGTAGTAGAGGAACGTCGGATAAGATTAAGGATAAACAAACTAACCAATAAAAAGTTAATGAGCTAGTAGAGCAAACAAAGTGTCAATATTTGCTCGATGAAAATAATGTTGAAAAACTTTATAATAACTTTGTACAACCAAAGAACACGGAAACATAAACCATGGATAACTACCGAAATGTTGCCATTGTGAGCCCGGGGAGTAAAACATTTGAAGAGTTTTAGAAAATAGTTAATAAAAACATACAACACATGGAAGCCAATTTGTATAAACAACAATTTGCAAATGCTTACAATCATCCAAGAAAAACATGGAACATTGTTTAATTAACAACCTGGAAGAGAGAATCGCTCAATAGATGAAACTATTAAAAACAAATTTCCATATACCGAAGGTTTAAATGATGTTGTGGGAACATTTACTGCGTAATTTTCGAACCAAGCGCCAACGATTATACACATTTGCAACACCAACACATCAAACCACGAGAACAGGCAACTTCGACAAAGTATTTACCCAGAGGAAGCAACGGAACAGGGGGGGCTCAGTGGCGCGATGGTTAGTGCGATGAACTGCCGCGCAGGAGGTCTGGGTTCGATTCCCAGCCGTAGCAACACCTAAATGATTTTTCACTGGCCCTCCTCTCGTGATGATCTGACAAATCATCCGAGCAGTATCAATTGTCAAGAATAGCTTATCTCAACTTAGCCGTTCGGAGTCGGCATAAAACAGGAGGTCCCGCCATCGTGCAAGAAGTACACACGCACACACGAATGGTTGTGAGAAAGCTAGGCCCTGGGTACTAACGAGCCTGTTGCGCCAAAAATTTGTATTTTTTTTTTTTAAGCAACGGAACAAGAAGTCTATAGGGGAATTGAATCAATTGAATACCAACAAAGTTTCTGGAGCAGACAATATAAGACCAGTTGATCTTTAAATAAATGCAGTATATCTGGCTTTAGTCATTACAAAAATAATAAGCCGTAGTATATAACAGAGCTATGTATGTCACAAAGCTGTTGAAAACGTCGATTTATCGCCCGATATATAAGGGAGGCATTACAAGTCAAACGCAATTTTATCAGCTGTTGAAAAATGTATGTCAGCCGAAGAAAGAGTTTTATGAACAAACACAAATTAATTCACACAGCCAATACGGGTAGCTAGCTGAGTAGCACAATACGGAATGGGTAACGACACACATTTAACACACGAAGAAGTTTCTTGGGAATGGTAGACGTTCCGGAATCATACAACGCTTACGGAAACCGAGAACTACGATGGTTTATACCAACAATTTTTAATTTACTTCCTTAATTTTGAAGTCATTCCGAACATTACGAAAAGAAAAAAAGAGCTGAAAGGTACTACTTAAACTTATTGAAATTAATTTTTTATAACGAAATAATTTTTAAAATTAAAAACAATTCAAAGTTTTAGTGGGGTTGTGCACAACCCCACCTGCAGAAAAGCATTCGCTATGCAGGTAAACAATTGTAAATGCTAAACAAATGGGCAAATAAATCTCTAAATTGTGTAGACAAGCTTAGAAAACTGTGAAAGAGCAACGACCCAGGAAAGTGTGCAAGTAAGAGCGACTTCAGATTAAACAGAAATATACTAACAACAAAATGTAATAAAGTATGTGTTCTGAAAAACGTTTGATATTATAATCTATGCATAGGTAGTATAAAATAAAGTCCCAAAACGTTTATGAATGCGCTTATCTCGAGAATTCCTAAACGGATTATACTATATCCCATAGTGTATTCCTCTATCACTTCTTCATTAAAATTGTACCGGGTGAAGTCGGGTCGGAGTACTAGTAAAGTATAATTAAAAGCAGTAACTGATTGCTTTTTCACGATAGATTGCTTCTCAAAAGTTTTACCCTCAGCACTTAGGCTGTCTCTTTAATTCATAAATGTTCTAAAAGGTGCATAGAAAGAAAAGTTCTTTTGAATTACACATTCGATTAGCCAGCTTTAAAGTCATAGTTGTACAGTGAATGCAATTTAAATACAAAATAACACCTTGATGGGTTCCTGGAAGACCTGAATCATCAATATCCATTGACACAATTAGTGCATTTAAATAAAATACGTGTTCCAATGTTGCTGCTAACATTTATCTCGCCTTACTCACCCTATTGTGATACACTGTAAAGGAATCTTAATCTTCTTTAATACTCCAATATCAACAAATAGCAAGTCTTTCTTCATGGAAGGCCTCAAACCTTATACAATTGTAATTTTCAATAATGGCAACCCTTTTTCTTTTCCCATTTCAGGTTCTATCCTCATTTATGCTGAGTGTGAGTGCCGTTGTAATGTCATACCTTCAAAATCCCGCACCAATGACTCCGCCATGGGTCACATAACACTACAACGCTTTGTATTTTATCATTTCATTTTCAATTTTCTTCGTTTTCAAATAAAAAGCCAATTAGTTTATATGGGTAACAAAGCAAAAAAAAAATGTATTGTATGATGTTGCAGTGGTTTAAATTTTGTTAGCGATTAAATTAAATAAATTTTAAACATTCTAAACAAAACTACAAAACAAAATAGAAATTTGTAATCGTGTGTAAAATTGTAAATTTTTTTTAAATTAGCACTAAATAGAGTACCGAAATAAATATAATGAGGTTTATTGCAGCAACGGTATATACTCAAATCTCCCCGAAATTAGTGTGCCCCGTCGATTTGGCGTGCTGTTGGGCTTGCACTTGGCCGACCAACATGGTGTCGCATTGCATGCAGCGTAAGGAGAACTTTTCAACATCTGTGAATTGGCGAGATGATTTCGCTTCTTTTGCTAGTTGTTCGGCTTGTTGGTAAACAGCAAACTCTTCGATTGGAAACATAGTTGCAGGCACATCTCCCTGGAAAGATAGAAAAACAAGAATAATTTCTGGATTTAGTATTGAAGAAACCTACTCCACACTGAATATATATATTTTTTTTACTGATAAATTTAGTAAGAGTGCGGCAGTTCAATGAATCGATAAGACTCTGCATGTGTAACTTTCGATTTCATTTCTTGTTTACATGCACTGATTGTCTTCTTAGTCAGACATTATCAACACACGCGTAAATAAGCTTCGCCAATGATTAATAAAAAAAAACAAGGAAGTAATTGCATGACTTTCAAAGAAAAATCAATAAATTAACCAAGAATACATTTAAATGATTTACCGAAACTGATTCCATATAAAGCGGATCGTAGTGGATTCCATCAAATAGAAGAAACACTCTTAAGCCATAGTTCTTATCCTCTCCAAATCGATTGATTATCGAGTTTTGAATGTCAACAACATCAATTTCGATTCCGTAAAAGTTTGACAGTATCGACACCTCAATCGCTCCACCCCATGACTCTGGCTTTTGGATCCATTCGCAATATTCTTCGTTCGGTTTGCCCAGCATACCCTCATTATACGAAACCGGATCGCTGGCTACTTGCTGTGCAATGATTTTTCTCATAAAAAGACCACAATCCGTGGCGACTTTTCCATTTAGAACATAACCAACACTAGTGAAAAGGCATGAGTTATCTGCAGGTACAACTTTTTTCAGCAATATTCCGCCAAACGGATTCAGAGGATTATCGTTAGGTAACTGCCCGGCTGGCCGTTGCTGTACCTCTTCTTCTTCTTGTAATTTCCTTGCCAAAGCTGCGTCATCTTCCAAACTTACTACGACCTTCTCTTCAACGATTAATGTGTCACCACTTGAGATTCCAGTCGCACTGATACGTTCATCGATGTGCGATAAATCCAATGGTTTGGGAGGAAAGCCTATTAGGATGTGAAGAAATGGCTCCTGGATTTGCGTAACTTGTGATATCTTTGTTTTCAAATCCCTTATTGTTGTGCCTGCATTCAGATCACTTACAACGTATTGGCCGTTTTTCGATTTCAGCTTCAACGAATATCCCGTCATAATGTAATTGTATATTGATTTCTAATTTTTTCGTTTAGCGAAATAAGGTAATAATTAAATTTATAGTCCAAAATGGAATAAAATTAAAGATTTTTTGTGTAAATATGTCCGTCGTCTGACCTTTCAAAATGGAAATAATGACAAGCATAAGCATTGGTTCTGTTTGATTTTCTAACTTTCGATGTCGAAATAAGTCAAGGCCTAGATGGGCTTTTTCTCGGAGTGTGGTAAAAATATAAAAGAATTGTAAAAAAGTAATCTCTTGAGGAGTTATAGGCGTATTTTGTTCTTAATTAATATAGGCTTCGAAAAAATGAGAAAAACATAAACACTAATCGGTAATCTTGCACCACTGAAAGACGTTAACACCAGCAGATGGCATTGGTGGGTTTCAATTTTTGCTATTTCATTTATTTATTATTTTGCACATAAAATTCCAATTTTTTTTCCATTTCTACACTAATTGTAATGTTGTGATTTTAGATTTAAAGCATAAATAAAAATATATTCATATCAAATTATTACAAAAACATTGATTTCCCACCTATTTCGCATCGTATGATTACCGGTAATGGTATATCAGCTGCTATTTTTTGTAATTTTAGCATGTTTGACGACCGTTTTCGATAACAATTAATAAAAATTGGTTTGGTAGCACATTTTCTCTCCTGGCTAAGGGTCTATCTATATAGGCTAAAGTGTTTTTGTATTTTGCATGGAAATTGTTCTCTAAACCTTTTTAGATATGGAATATAGAGAAAAAAAAAAACATGGCTAATATGGAGATTGGGAAGCAGTTGTCTAATTATTAGACGTTTCCACTTACGAAGTTCTCTTATATGTAAGAGAAATCCGTCAATTGAACACGATTCCTTACCTGAGAAACCAGATATTTTTTTTTAAATAGCTGCGACTAAAATATTTGGATTCACCTTCTCACTCAAGTTTTTTCTATTTGACAGATGACGGGAAGATATTTTGTATTGTGTACAAAATAGATAGAAATCGCAAACGAGGAGGCTCCAAACACCTGTACAAATACTATTGCAAGACTTTGTTTTGAATAAATGATAAATAATGATAAAATATATTGGCGTTATTGAACTTCATTGAAAGTCCAAATGGTATGTAAAATCTGTGTGTGACATGCATTTTTTTTACAGTATTTATCAACCGATTCGGCATTTTGAGCATTTTCTCTCACAAGGTGTTAAGGTAGCAGCCCATAATGAGCTTTACTATTGACAGGGTAATATATTGCTTTGAAATAGGATAAAAGGCCAATTATTACATAATATGATCAATATGACGGACAGAAGGTTTCTTGATGAAACAAATCCCCTTTCTTCACAGGATTTCTTATTGATGAACGTCTCCGTTAAATGTAATTCAAATGCTCTATTCAGGAATGCAAAGAGATGAAACTGACATATTTTAGTTTGCAAATAGAACCTTTTGTTAGTCCACAGTTGTTTCATTCCAAAAAATGGTTGTTGAAACCGACACAAAATCGTGCATCGACGGCAAAGAAATGGATGGGGAGGAGGTATGAGCGAGCCATATATGTGTTGAAACTAACACATGGTCGTATATCGACGATGACGACATATTGGAACATATATAAAAATAAAAGAAGAATATTGAAATGAAGCGACGTGCACATGTATTTGTGTGCACACAGTTTGGGTTATTCTTTTGCTGGGACGACGAGCAGTTGCTGTTTGCTTTTGAAAGCGAATAGACATGTTCTTGCTGTGCGAATAAAAGTTTAAATAAAATTAAAATAAAGTCTCCATCATCATTTTTTTTTCGGATTTTCAGCAGCAGCAACAGGTAATATACAGTCCACACTCGCTGAAATGACTGAGCCCTCGAAAATGGTTATTAATAGGAATGTTGCTAACTACCAGAATAAAACAATCGGCCCTAGCGAGGTATCCGTCGGAGCGGAAAATTCTCCGATTTTGTACGATTCCGATGATTTTTGCTTCGAGGTATTCCTCCGAAAAGCTGCTCGGAATATTTCTCCGACATTTTGTAACGCATCCCAGCGAATTGCGAATTCTCCGACGAAGTATGTCTGCTTTCACACGTTGACTGTTGAGTCAAGACTTTTTTCGAAGTTCTCTTTGTTAATTTTCTTTCGTGAGTCTCGCGCTTTTACACGACGACTTTTTCTCTTGACTCAAATTTGACATTCCTCTTTTATTCTGTTTGAAAAAAAACACCAGCAACCGAACAAATCTACGCAAGTAGCCGAAGCTGACTCTCCAAGCAACGAAATTATATGAAGCAACATGATGATAAAAAGAAGGAAGTGAAAAGAAAACGTCAAAAAGAGTCGCTGAAAATTTTGCCCACGACTCACAGGGCAAAATATTTTTCCTCTCAACTTTTCGAAGTTTCTTTCTCTTTTGCACTCATGTGAGTCGTGACCTTGAGTCTGCGTGTGAATGCAGACTATGCGTTGCGAAAAATTTTCCGCTCCGACGGATACCTCGCTAGGGCAGAATATTCCAAAAATATATCTTTTTTATTACTGGAGGTAGGGTAGGAATATATTTTTAAATATATAATTTTCTCTGAATGTGTTCATTCCTGTGCCAACTACGATCTACGAAGTGCTTTGTTTATTACTAAACCGAACACACCTAAAACTAAACTTCAAAGTTCAAACAAACAGTATACTTTAGTCGGTGAAATTTGTTTTTCAGTAAATCCCCTAAAAAATCGAGTGCGATTCTTTACATCGATGCTAGATAAATCACATCACAGCATCGGATAAATATATTTGTTAAAAAACCATGAGTATTCAAGGCAGAAATTCCATTCATAAGAACATTGCTAGAAACTCTAAAACTACTCCAGCTCACAGCACCCAAGATAATTTGAAGAATTATGCTACTCTAGACACCGACGATTCGCTCCTTTCGAGCTCAATAAGCTCCGTAGATCTTGAATTAACAAACGATAGCCGAAATGTGTCATCGTTTAACCGAGATACTCGAAGACGGAGTACATCCGCTGCTAGAAATAATTCTCCAAGTGGCCTAGAGTCGCCGCGGTGTTTTTCGCGAAATCTTAACAGCAAAGTTGTAACAAGAACTGAATCTCCCATTAGGCTTGAGACATCACACAACTATTCCCGGAATGTAACTAGAACTGAATCTCCAATCAGAGGAGAACATCCGCGGAATGTTTCCAAAGTAGCTCCAAGTAAAAGTAACTCAAGCTGCTACATTTGGGTAGTTGTTAGCTTTGTTTTGTTTGCATTCCTTGCCTGGTATGTGCATTCTGTTCACCCTGATGGCGATGATATAAAAAGGTGTACCTATTCGGATTTGAAATCCAAGTATCGACAGGAGAGTGACTACGTTTGGGCGCACTTGGAGTCCGGGATAGAAGATATATTAAATGACCGTTCAGATAAGCCTGCTGTTTATTTATTTGTACACAGTGGCGGAAACAAAGCAAATGAACTTATAAGTGACATTGCCAGGGCATCGTCTTCTTGTTTTGGTAAGCAAATTGGTTTCAGTTCTATTATTTCATATTCATTCTCCTATGCATACTTTTTCAGATCCTTCGATGAAACCTTTGGAAATTGCGAGTGTTGATTTTACCTCGAGGGATGCAGTCGACGATTATGGCTATGTTATCGAGAAGTACAAGCAAATAATCAAGAGGGGAAAAGTAATCTTGATTGCCAATCTAAATGAGGTAAATCTTCAAATTAACTTTAAATAAATCAAATTGCAAAATGTGCATACTGAAATCTTCAGAGGGGATTTAGCTTGTAGATTTTATTTAAACAGAAGCAGAAGACATAACTTAACAACATTATTCTATTCATAGATTCCACCGGAGGCAGCTAGAGCTCTTCATGCCATTTGTGACACAGTTAGTCCTATTGTGCCGAGGGTTATGATATTTCTATCGTTGGTTGCAGAACATAAAGAAGGTTACAAACAGCATTAACCGATGATTATGATCCAATCCATTGATTTATTTTATTTTCTTTAATATCAGGACGAGGTATCGATACAGCCGAGGAATCTCTGCGTCAATTATGGGGAGACAAGATAATTCCAAGTGAATTGGATCCACTTATAACGCGGGTTACCGACGAAGTTATTTTACTGCAAAGCAAATAAGACATATTTATAAAATGTGCTGGCGAAACGTTGGCACTTTTAGTACCTACATTATCGCACTGAAATCAATGATGTTATATATACCTATTAAGTTTTACTCTACTACTGAATAAATTCCTATTGTCGAAAACGTTCATTAACATAAAGGACTATTAATTAACTTCGGGACGCAGATATCATGATTCTTACAAATTCTCTAGTTTTTTTTTTAAGAAAGCCAAACTGTGTTCATAGTTTGAATACCGACCCCTTAAAATAGTTAATCATGTTCACAGGAACTTAGGAAATTTTAGAAAAAACATTCATTTTATAAATCTCTTATCAATTCTATTGAACCGTCTTTACGCAGTCGACCGTTTGTTTTTTAATGTTAAAAACAAGGGGGCTCCTCACAGTATCAATTTGTATGTTCACAATTTTGAGCTCCGTCAAGCCCAGCCTTCTTTTTAACATTGGGGTATTGAGTATTTCCCTGATACAGCTATTGCCATATCATCCGCGTAGACAATCACTCTGCATCCTTCTCCTTCTAGATTTACTAATATCTCGTTGACCACTAGATTCCAGAGAAGAGGAGACAGCGATTCCACTCTTTCAACAATAAATAGTTATATTACAGTACTTCGCATTTGTTGTGGCGTGGTGGATATCCTCATTCATACATTGGTTGCAACCAGATAGTGGCCGAGTTAGTTAGCTTTTCAGAATTTTCGGACATCCAAATACTAGATGCGTATTTCTTCTCTATCGCAATGTGATCAATTTGGTTCGCCGTTTGTTAATCTGGAATCTCCTGTCCCTTTATGGATATCGAGGTGATACGTGTAGTAGTACGTGATGTCATGAATGTTGTGCTTTCCGACAATACTGCTAAAAATGTTGTATCTTCCTAAATTAGCTAACAAATTTCCAGCACAATTTCAAAATCATACTTTGGTAGTCGCTGGTATAAAACAATGAATGGGTGCGTTCCGGATTTCAATTTTACCAAGTTAACTTTGCCGGTGCACTGCTCTCATTTGTCAACCGAGCATTTTTAGTCATGTGACATGGTCGATTGATCAATGAGAACAGTGCATCGGCAAACTTAACTTGGGAAATCTAAAATCCGGAACACGGCCAATGTCTTCAAGTCATATGACTTTTTGCTGTCCTCAGCATAACACGGACCTAGTATATGTCAAAGTTACTTCCTCTTTTTGCCCGGCCCATCCAATCTCATTTCTTGAATGGCAGTAATGTCTGCTTAGTAGCAACTTAGGGCTTCCGCTAGTTGCTCAGCTGCACGTTTTTTGTTAAATGTTCTCACATTTCAGGTGAAAATACGAACGTCGTTGTCGTTTTCACATTTAGGTCGTGTAATCAGTCCTTTCAATGGCTTTTGGTTGCTTCGTAACAATAGGGTTTTCCGTGATTGAATAACCCAAAGCACAACCCATAACCTGTAGCGCTAACTCAAATTTATTAGATACTCCTAGACATAGGTCCATCAGTATCCACTACGAAATTAAGCGATGCCGTTGGTCTTTTGGTGCCTCACCCTGGAAATTTTTTGACATAAAACAAACTTTTTCTATTGCATATGCTATGGGGTTGGGCATAAAATTCGTTTTGTTAAGAAAACACCTCGAAAAAGTGGGCATGGGCTAAAAGGATCTATTGACGAAATATTCATGTTAATATTACCAATGATTTTGAATCAAACGTTTTTTCAAATATTTTAAAATTTGACTGATAAGGGTTTTTGAAAACGCCCCTTAAAAGTGGGCTTGGGAAAAAACTTTGTATAGACAAAATATAGATCTTGAGATTTTCTAAATATGTTGCACAGACACTTTTTTAAAATTCCTTCCAGTTTGGCAAAAAAACTGCGTTTTTCTAAAAAGGGTGGGTAGCAGTGGTTGGATTTTGAAAATTTTTACACTTGTTCTGCTTCGTCGGACAGAGAGTCTGTATTCCCAATTGCATCACTTAAGGTCAAAATTCAAGGCCTAAAAATCGGTGACACACAGACACACAGGACGGATGGACAGACAGACGTGGCTAGATCGACACAGCTAGCGATTCTGAGTCGATCCATATACTTTATGGTGTATCTATCGAAATTATTTCTCTATGTTACAAACTTAATGTCAAATCTAATATACCCCAATGAGATAGGGTATAAACATATGTAGCTACTACATGTATTTTCAATAAAAATATCTAAATTTGTACTTTTGTGTGCTTTTATTGTTGGAAAGTCACGAATCGCAGCCAGTTTGAAAGGCTGGTTCCAGCTATGGAACAAAATCTTGATGTCGCTAGGGGCCATGGCAAGTGTGGTATCTATTTACAAATCGTGTGTGCTATGGAAATATTTTCTACAATAGTAAAGGTGCTGTTTTTCCTTGGCTGGGTAAATAATGCGAAATTTAACATAGCTCCTTCCTTTTCTTGTGGCGTCATAGCAAACGTAAACCCATTTGGACAAATGTGTTTCTCAAATATTAAATCCAAAAAGTTTTTCATTTTGGAAAACGTCGGTTGGCAAATCTTTAAAGTAAAATCGTTCCCACACCTGTTTTGTAGGTAATTGCCTTCTGCGAAGAACCGTAAAAAAAAATTTCATCTTTAAATATCAGACGATACTGGTGATTTCCAGTAGCAGATAGCTAAATGCCTGTTTAGAATGGCAAAATGATTTAAAATTCCTACCTGAAACTCTGGAATCCAAAACGCGAATTTTAATTAATTTTATTAAATAAGGAACAGTTGTAAATATGATACTTGCAAAGAATTCTGTAGCTCCATTGGATTTGAATGATCCCGAATAGCTGCCAAGTTCTCAATCGGCACCGCGTCGCTTTTGAGTTATTTTATTCACCGAAATTTTTGTGTTTTAAAGACACCGTCAAACTAATGTTTACATTTTCGTTTTTATAATTTGACAATTGCATAACTATGATGATATACTTACTTACTTACTTAAGTGGCGCTACAGTCCGGAATGAACCTGGGCCTCAACCAACATGCCTCTCCAATTAGCCCGATCCTTAGCTAACTGCCTCCAGTTGCGCACTCCAAGTTGGTTGAGGTCGGTTTCCACTTGTGCGCGCCACTTAAGGCGAGGTCTTCCTCTACTGCGTCCGACGTCTGGCTGGGAATCGAAGACTCTGCGAGCTGGAGTATTGGTGTCCATTCGTTCTACATGTCCTAGCCATCTTAAATGTCCAATGCGGAGTTTTTTGACTAGGGGCATGTCGCTGTACAGCTCGTATAGTTCTTGGTTGAATCTTCGTCTCCATAGCCCGTCAACGCAAACGGGACCGAAGATTTTTCGAAGAATTTTCCTCTCGAATCTACCAAGGATTTCTTCATCCGCTTTTGATACGGTCCATGCTTCAGCGCCGTAGAGCAGATGATCAGGGTCTTATATAGGATCTCCTTAGTAGTTCGAGTGAGGGCTTTACTACTAAATTGCATTCTTAGCCCGAAGAAACAGCGATTGCGAGAGTAATTCTTCGTTTGATTTCTGACGAGATGTTGTTGTCATAGTTAATAGCGGAGCCGAGGTCCCGTACTACCTCAAAGTTATATCTGTCAATGGTGACGTTCTGTCCAATTCGTCGATGTTGTGAGTCCTTTCGTGATGACAGCATATACTTAGTCTTACCCTCATTTACTGCTAAACCCATTTTCGCCGCTTCCTTCTCTATACTAGCAAACGTGGCTAAGACATCACGTTGAGTCCTACCAATGATGTCAATATATTCAGCGTATGCTAGTAGTTGCACCGACTTTTGGAAAATTGTGCCTCTGGTGTTGGCTTCGGAGTTTTGCACAATCCTCTCAAGAATCAGATTAAAGAAGTCACATGACAGCGCATCGCCTTGCCTAAATCCTTTTTTGGTATCGAATGTGTGGGTGAGGTCGTTTCCGACCCTGATGGAGCAGCGAGAATTCTCTATCGTCATCCTACACAAACGGACGAGTTTGGGCGGTATACCAAAACTAGACATGGCTCTGTACAGTTCGTCTCTATAAATGCTGTCATATGCGGCTTTGAAATCGATGAATAGGTGGTGGGTATCGATTTGGACTTCTTGGTTTTTTTTCCAGGATCTGCCGAAGTGTGAAAATTTGATCGATTGTGGACTTTCCTGGCCTAAAACCACACTGATAAGGGCCAATCAGGTTGTTGGTAAACGGTTTCAGGCGTTCACATATTACGGCAGATAGGATCTTGTAGGCGATGTTGAGGAGACTTATGGCGCAGTTCAGAGGGTCTCCTTTTTTGTGGATCGGGCAAACGATGCTGAGGTTCCATTCTTCAGGCATATTTTCATCCGACCAGATTTGGCTTATGAGTTGGTGGATGTTACTAACCAAGTCATCTCCGCCGGCCTTATAAAGCTCAGCGGGAAGGCCGTCATTTCCGGCAGCATTATTAAGCTTGAGTTTAGATATTGCTATCCTCACTTCACTCAGGTCGGGTGGTTGGTAGTTTTCGCTTTCGTTGCCAATATTGAATGGTTCGTTCTGCCTGACAGCCGAATGATGTTCGTCATCGCCGTTTAACAGTCTGCAGAAGTGGTTCTTCCATCAGCATCGACTGTGTCTCAACTACAATATTTCCTTGTTCATCTCGAAAGGCTTCTGTTCGAGCCTTGGCTTTGACGTTTTACACTTTGGTAAAACTTGCGAACATCGTTCATGGAGTGGCACCTCTCTATATCCTCGATCGCGCGCTTTTCTTGCTCTTTTTTCTTCTTGCTGAAAAGCCGATGTTCTTCATTTCTTCTTTGCCTATAGAGCTCAATGGCAGCTCTCGTCTTCACCTGCAGCTTAGCCTTGTAGGCCTCGTTCTTGGCTGCGAGCATCTGTCGGCATTCCTCATCAAACCAGGGGTTTCTTGCTGGTGGGCGCGAGAAACCTAGCACATCAGTTGCGGCTGATCTAATGGCCTGTTGGCATCGTTGCCATTGCTCTTCGACATTCGATGCTGGTGGTATGGTGTTAATCGAGAGGTTAAGGGATACGCGTTGTGCGAAGGTCTTGGCGGTCTCTTGCGATTGCAGTCTTCCTACATTAAATTTTTTCACAGGGGCTCTATTACATAAAACGAAACGAACGGCAAGTAAACGAAACAGAAGTAACGATAGTCACGACAAAGCGCGATTGTGTAAAACGAGAAATTTATGACAGCTCAGTACCCAATGCCAGTCGTAAGAAATTACGAGTATCGTAAAATCAAGAACGATACTCGTTTTATGCAATCGAATTTCAACGAGAACGAACTGATTTCAACGATATTCGTTTTATAAAATATGGCCCCAGTATTTCTGGATTGTTGTACTATGATGATATGCGTTGGTTTTTTTAAGGAGTCGTATGCACACGAATCGAAGAATAGGAATTTAATTTTGAAGCTATTCCAAATTCGACTTGGCATTCGAATTGAAATTGGGGTCAATGCCAAAATTCGCAATCGAAACTTGCAATGTTCGCCTAATACTATTTTCAGAAGACAGTTCCATCAATTCCTCAGCAACACGCCTTGAATCCACCTGCTCAAAAAGTCGCCAATTTATCTATTAACATGATTTATGATTTGAATCAGCAATCGGACCTTAAATACCTTCTACCCTAACCAAGCTACAAGTAAAATGCACATGTTTCATGTTTTACAATTTTTTTGTTTATTTTCCAATTTTTTGTGTTTTACATGTTTTTTGTATATTTTTTGTTTGTTTTTATTTTTCACCATTCCATGGTATTATGCACTTAAATTCAAATACAAGTTTCTACTTCAAGTGTATAAAAAAGGACATTGAGTGTCATTACATCCTTATTACTGAATATTCTCTGGTTACCTGGTTAGGGAAACTGGTGACGTTAATTTTTTTTTAACCAAACTGTGATTTCAAAATACAAATACATAGTATGCACACTTTTATAAGTAATAAATGGATATAAGAAAAATATTTTTTTTGTTGTTTTTAGTGTTCTCCACAGTGGGTAGGATGTTATGATTAAAAAAAAGGTCCCATTGAAATAATCATATGAAATTTAAATGCTTGGCATTTGTTAGTAGACATTGATGGAAATACAATAATAATAACTTTGACTATCAATGAATACTACAAGACTAATTACAGTTATGACTCTTCAATGGTATAATATATGTTTTTGGTTGTTTTTTTTTCTTGCTTTTTCATTAGTAGATGTTTAATAAATTTCACACACAATATCTAAAACGATTTTAGGATTTTTTAAATTCACATAAAAAAAAGAAGAAAACTATTTGAAACTCAGGCAATCTTTATCAATGGGAACTATGTAGTAGAATTTAAGGAAAATAGATGTTAATTTATCCAGCTAAATAAAATAAATAATGCATTACATTTGAACCTTTGTATTTTTCTTTTTGGTTTTAAAAAAATCATATATATTTTAAAAATAAGAAAAAAAAATAAATATAACGAGATTTTCCTAAAATTAAAAAAAAAATAACAAGAAAATGTTTAAAAATTTGTCCTTCAGCGGTTTGCCTCGATTATTTCAAAAGAATCTAGTACACGATGCTGTACTAGTCTTACAATTAATTTCCATTCTTGTAATGCTCTTATTTGATTTTATTTGTGGGTTTGAATTGTTGGTTGATTTTCTTTTTTCTTATGCAGAACTTTCGGTTGTTGTATTTTGAACTTGTTGGCCAGCGTCCTGCTGTTTTTTTTTTTTTTGAACGAACATAATTGTGGGGGAGGGGACGAACAAATGAAAATAAAGAAATAAAAGCAAAAATGATAAGTAAATAAGAATTGTAAAAAAAGGGAAATATAATCTCCTACTTGTGTGTGAGTAGAATAATTGTATGTAACTTATTCAAAATTGTGGGTCAAAAGTTAAGCAGCTCCATTTGAATTGCGTCCTTCATCAGAAATTGGAATCTAAAATTTAGAAAGTTTGTTGCAATTTGTTGCAAAAACAATAGTTGGCGACATCTGACATTATGGGTGAACGACATGAAATAGATGAAATTAGGCCTAGTGCAGATGAAGGCTGGCTATATCAACCCTGTTTACATGTCCTTCAATTTATGAATCAGACAGAACATATTCGATAGCAACGGCTACAACTTTTGACCCAATACTAGATAATGTACATATATTGTATATTTAATGAAATGGGAAGATGTAATGTAGTATGTATATGAATGTTTTTTTTTATAAATTTCTCTTAAGATTTTATGTGTGTTGCGATCTTGTTCACACTCTAATTTACCTGCTGTTGAGGTTGTTGTTCACCTCCGTTAGAATTGCCCCCAGCATTGTTTTGCTTCCTGGGGTTGCGTCGAGTGCGAGGATTGCGTGGAGCGTCTCCCTGTCCCCCTTGTTGGTCTGCAAAGTAAATTAATTCGTTACAACACTCAACAGGATAATTATAATTTACATACAATCGTTATCATCACCGCCATCGGTACTACGGGGACGACGTCCTCCTCCTGGTGGTCCACGGTTGCCAGATGTGAACTTACGTCTGAAGAAACGCCTTGGTGGTCCACCGCGACGTTGTTGGCCTCCTTGGCCATCACCACGGTGACCGCCGGATTCAACGTTTTCGTTTCCACCCTCTCCACCACTAAGGCCTCCATCACCGCTCTGGTTAATAGAGCGCCTTTGTTGGCGTCTTGGTCCATTGAAATAGTTGCTGTAGCCACGTCCGCCACGGCCTCGTCCACCACCACGACGGTAGTTTCTCTGTGGACGTTGCTGCTGCTGTTGCTGGCCGCCATCGGTGACTTCACCTTCTCCACCGGACTCGGCATTGTTTGTGTTTCGGCGTTGCTGTGGGTTGCGGCGACTCCTGTACAACCACGAACGGTATGTACGCTTCTTATCGGCCGCAAATTGGCTACCACGCACTGGCTCACCAGATGGACCGGTCACATTGGCGGCTTCGTTTCCTTTCTCTCCAATGACTACATCAAACTCAACCACCTCACCATCGCCAACGGATCGTACAGCCTTCTTGGGGTTGTTCTTGGCGATAGCACTTTGATGAACGAATACATCTTCTTTAGTATCGTTCCGGTTAATGAAACCATAGCCGCTCTTGACATTGAACCATTTCACTGTACCAGTTACTTTGGTGGCTAAAAGAAAAACACAAAATACAAGCAATTAACAAAAGTTACATTTATGAAATTCTACAAGGGTCGTCGACATGTTTTTTGTTTTTACCGCGCAGCTGCAAGCACATTTTCATTTAAAAATGAAGCTTATAGCACACACAATAATAATGGGGACAGGTTAATAAAATAACGATATTACGGAAGGGAAATGCGCCCGCAAAAAAATACAAATCAACAACAAAACCATCTCAACTACAATAACAGACCATTTTGTTGTTTTTCTTTTTAATTTATCTAAATAATATTTTTCAATTCACAGGCATGCTGAAATAGAGTCAAATTACAAGTAATGTGTATCTGAATAATTTGTTTTGCCGGGCAATATTTAACAGTTTGGGAAGCCTCCCACAAGTCTATAATCACATTAGAAACAAAATGGCGACGTCCTTATTATTTTCGGAAAATCAATACGAAAAAATGTGGTCACCGGCAGATGCGTAACCCCATTCTTTATATTTTAGGGCAGTTTCGATTTAAGAAGTCGCATCACACAGCAACAAAGGGTAGTTAACTTACCGATAATTTCTTTTGGTGGAGCAGCCGGCTTTGGTTGGGCTTGGTTTCCAGCAGCGTCAACCTGCGAATCTTCTTGCTGGGGTTGTTGCTGCTGTTGTTCAGTAGATACTTTTTCTGAGTCTGCCATTTTTTCACACTTGAATGTTAAACTTTAATCCTCTTATTTTCTTGGCGGAGATGTTTTATTTGTGTTCAGTTGGTATTTTTTAGGGACTCAACTACTGTTGTTATTTGTTCTTTGAGTGATGGATGGTAAAAAATCACTCTTCCAATCCTTTTTTCTCTCTATACGATGGTGTTGTCCGCTTTCCAGATCTTACTCGATTGACAAAATGGCATCTTCCGCTAATTTAACAGGGGCGATGGCTGGCTTTCGAACTCATTTTTCTATATGTATAAAAAGTGATGCCAAGTCATTGTTTGATTTTACAATTAATATTCATATTTTTATTGATATTCATGGTAATCTTTTTACTGCCAATGGAACATGATTTCAGATTTATTTTTTTGTCTTTGGATTGGTGTAATTTCGTGCCCATGAAGTCAGGGATAGCTACACTGACACTAACTTAACAGAACGAGATTACAACAATAAGAAGACAAACAAAAAATTAATCTGAAATAGTGTTCCATTGCTAACAAAAATAATAAAATTTCAGATCAAAATCGAGATTTACCAATGGAAAACACTATTAGAACTGCTACAACTTGCTATCACTATTCTTTAATATCAACAGCCGTATTTATAAACGTAAATAAAGTGTGAATTATCATTAATCAATGGATTATATGAAAAATGTTATTAATAAATCAAAATTAAAGTTAATTGACGTTAATTAACATAAAATAAATTAACTCACCGAAGTAGGTGAATTATCCTGAAATTAAATTCAAATTTGACGGAAAGTTGATGTCAATTTCACCATTTTTTTTTAAGTAGAGTAAAGTAAATAATGGATTTTCAGTTAAGTGATTTTTTTATATACAATGGATATATTGGATATGTATATGATATTGTGTTAGATATGCAACCTACAATATCTAGAAGAAGGAAAATATATAAAAAGCGAATTAATCCAATAGATGAGCTGCCCGAAATGGATTTTTAGGAAGAAATATAGATTCTCAAAGATAAATATGCGGAAACTCATAACTTTAGTACAAGAAGACCTAAGAGGGGACAGGAGAGGAGGACACATTCCTGTTTATTATTGTTTATACATTGTTCATTCAAATTATTTCAAATTCTCACAAACTTCTTTGACAATTCACAAGGATTAAAAAAAAATAACAGCTGATGACAGCTGATTTTGTACCGATTATAATAGATTTTGTAATAGAATTGCCAATAAACATCAATCAGCTATTACATGCGGGCCTTTAATTTTTATTACTTAGAAAACTTAATTCATGAATTAACTTTTAATTCACAGATTAGATAATTTGTGAATTAGAGGAAAATTATTAATTTTTTATTAATACGGCTGCTATTGTATTGGCCAGAGACACCTCTTAAAAAACATCTAAGTGGAAAAACTTGTACAAACGTTGAATATATAGTTGATACCAGAGATCAAATAAGGAAGAGATAGGGAACTTTCGAACGTCTTCCTCTTTATCACCCGATTTCTTAAGTTTGACACATAAATTAGCTGGGCTGCAAACAAGTGTTTCACACACACACAAGGAGTGTGTGTATCTGGTTGGACCCTATGGTGATCATTTTTATCTGTCGAAATCCTGGAAATTTTCAGGATTAGTTTGTTGGCAAAACGTAAAGTCCTGGAAAGTTTCCTATCTCTTCTTTAACTGATCTCTGGTAGATACATTAGCTAAACGCGTCTTATAGTTAAAGAAAACCAGCCGTATTAGTAAAAACAAATTAAGGGTGAAATGAATATGAAGTCTTATTAACAAACTAATTTTTAACCCCCTTATTAATAAACGCTGATTATCTAATCAGTGACTAACTTTTGACATTTGCGCGAGTATTTCTTATGGGGAAAACTGTCAAGTTAGCCATTGATTAGCTAATCAGCGTTTATTAATACGGGGGTAAGGTAATTGGTGTTTCTTAACATAGAATTAACTTGTTCACCGAAGTAATGAATTACCGAAAATTAAAATTGAAATTTGGCGAAAAGTTGATGTCAATTGGAATTTAATTTTTTTTAAGAAATAGAAAAAAAGGATGGTTTCGCGGTTAATTGAGTTTTTCAATATAATGCATATGTTGGATAAGAAGCTAATAATATCGAGAGGAATCGGTGATTTCTGTCCAATACTCTTTTTTGTTTTGGTGTCCATATATTAGTTCTCAGTAATTAATGGGGTTTTCCATTGGAAAAAAATTGATTTTTTTTTTTGATCGGAGACCAATTTTGCAAATCTGTCAGTTTGACAAGAGTGATTTTCATTTTGATTTTTTACTTCGGTTGTGATGTAATGGATATAGACACAGAAAAGAAAGCTATACGTGTACTATTAAATTGATTGAATGAATTAAATGAAGATAATTTCTGTATTTTCAAATGTTTGTTATGTTTTTAATGTTGGCAGCTACACCGACACCAACACAATGACAAAAAAAATAAATCTGATCGTGTTCCATTGACACTCAAAAAGATCAAATTTCAGATCAAAATCAAGATTTCCCAATGGAAAACGCCAAAAGACATTTTCGGCACATTTACAGCCTGATTCTCCCCATTGTGAGGAATCAAAAGTCACAAGCTCTTGTGTTGTGACTATTCTTTGTGAGGATAATTGTGACTCGATAACATTTGTCGGATTCTCCGATAATCGTCACAAAAAAAGTCACAACGAAACTCACCACAGCAAAGGTGAATATAAGCAACGTTTCTGCAAATTGTGGCTTGGCTGAGAGGTACTGTATAGCTATTTCCTATACACTTCTGGTAACAGCCATGTGCAAGGAAATATAGCACTGAAAGAAACTATTCAAAAAAAAATTAATAAAACTGCAATGTTAAGAACGAAATGTTATATGTACATACTCGAAGTACAAAAGGCAAGGAAGTTGGTTGATTGTCATGAGGCTTCAAGCTCTGCATAAGATCCCAGCACAATGTTTTTGGAAATCGAAAAAAACTTTACTACCGTGCTGTTTTGTATAGCCATTGGGTCATTGGTGTCTCTCAAGGTTCTTAAAAGCCGTCTTCACTGCAATCTTATTAATATTATTAGTTTGTTACAAATGGTGTGCTCTTGTAAAATTCTTACTTTTCATTTACGGAGGAAACTTCGTCAATAATATGCGCCATACATTTCAACTTCCATTTTTTACACTACTCGACAATCAAAATGTAAAATTTTGTGGGGGAGAATACGAAAAAGTCACAAAATCAATTTTACCTCTTCTTGTGACTTGTGAGGTGTCAGTGATGATGGGGAGAATCGGGCTGTTAATTTTAAAAACTATTTTCCACATACTTTCTCTCTTTGTGTCCTATTAGTTTTAATTTCCATTTTACATTTTTGAAAAATAATCACAACTTCAATTTCCGACTTCTTGGTACTGTATTTGATATATCTCCTGTACAAATATTACGGAAGGAGAAATATTTTATGAATAAGTCTGCTTTCACACGTAGACTCACGACTCACGACTCACATGAGTGCAAAAGAGAAAGAGAATTCGAAAAGTTGAGAGGAAAAATATTTTGCCCTGTGAGTCGTGGGCAAAATTTTCAGCGACTCTTTTTGACGTTTTCTTTTCTCTTCCTTCTTTTTATCATCATGTTGCTTCATATAATTTCGTTGCTTGGAGAGTCAGTTTCGGCTACTTGCGTATATTTGTTCGGTTGCTGGTGTTTTTTTTTCAAGCAGAATAAAAGAGGAATGTCAAATTTGAGTCAAGAGAAAAAGTCGTCGTGTAAAAGCGCGAGACTCACGGAAGAAAATTAACAAAGAGAACTTCGAAAAAAGTCTTGACTCACCAGTCAACGTGTGGAAGCAGACTTACTACGTTCTCACTGAGCAAAAAAGCTCATTTCGGCAATAAATTTGCAAATACGATTAAATTTCCCATACAAAATCAAATTACCGTAATGTGATAATACCATCACATTTGTGGGAAATGTGGTTTCTAATATGAAAAAATACGAGGTCAAACAAACGAACAAACCTTTTTTCATTGGAACGGAACAGCTAAAATGTCAAATTGGATGGGATTCATGTGACAAAAAAATGAAGGGTTGATTGTAAAAATGTAAACATTGGAAACTTTCTCCCGAAAAATGTATTTTTTTAGTTTGCTATTTATACAACAATTGATGGTACATTTATTGCTCTGTATTTGCTGCTATTATTTCGCCCAGAACCTCCTTGGAGTTTTCCATTTTAATTTCAGTGTCGATAACATTTGAATCCGGAACCGAAGTCTTTGCATATCCCGCTTCCTCTGTTTTCAAACGTCGGTTGTCAAACGTAATTCGAAAACTTAGTGAGAACACCTTTTTGGTGAAAATGCAAATAAGCTCATTTGAACCTCAGTGAGAACGTAGTATAAGAATATGTGCGACCCTGCTGAAACCATTCAGATGCAGAGATACTACTAAGGATCAGAGCAGAGCCTGGCTTTGCACGAGCGAGTTAAATGCGCATATTCATATATATTTAACGAGCTCACACGCTATGATATTTATTTGGTTATGGTATTTATAGAAATTGTAAACATATGAAAAAAAGAAAAACTCGAATCCAACATGGCAGAATGTTTGTTGTGTACTCTGGCAAACGCCAGAAATAATAAAAAAAATGGCATCACTTGCAGCAATAAAAAAAACGAAGATAACGGCTCTGAATGGTTTTTCGATATTGCCTTGGGATGTACTCAATTATATAAAACGCAGAATATTCACGTTACGTTCCTATTTTACTATAGTCAAATTGACAGTTCACAGCTGATTTAAACTTTACCTGTTTCTCACATGTATTGCGAAAGATGAATCAAATACGGAATTTTATTACAAAAACATATTTAAATAGTACAAAGTCACTTACTTTAAGGACATTTGCTTCTGCCGAGACTCCATATACAAAATCATTTCCATCACCTGAAGATGTAAGTCGCAAGGAAGTAGAAAGCGCTTTGGACATAGAGACTAGTCTCTTTGAAAATTCATCGAAAACTCATAAACCGGCAATTGCACCAAAGCTTTTAAAGAATTACACAAAAAAGTCTAGCGAATCATTTAAATCAAACATTGTACCAAAACTTACTAAGCCCAAATTCAATCCTAAAAATTATGAACCGACAATTATCGATGACAAAGCGCTGGGGCTCAGTTTCACAAAGTTAAAATTAAACGATCCCGTGTTAAACAAACTCCTTACCACCGTGAGATCACGTAAGAGGCGTGACAAGAATCATCAGATCATCATCGAAGGGCGACGACTAATTTTGGAAGCAATTGATAGTGGATTGAAACTCCAGTCAATAATTTTCAGTCAAAAAGAGCAATTGGAACTGATCAGCAAGGACATTCATCCACGTAGAAAGCAGATTGAAATTTACAAAGTACCCCAACATGATTTGAAAACTTGGTCAACATTAACAACACCACCAGGATTGCTTGCCATCTTTGAGAGACCATCGGATAAGAACCTACAGTTTCCCGCCGAGAATGAACAGTTTCCCATCACTGTGATTTGCGATAACATTCGGGAGCCAAACAACTTGGGTAGCATAATACGTGCATGTGCTGCCATCCCATGTCATCAAGTGATAATTCTCAAGGGATGTTGTGACCCGTGGGAAACAAAGGCACTGCGTGGAGGTTGTGGTGCTCAGTTCCGAATACCGATCAAGGATGACATTGAGTGGGACCGAGTTATGGATTTCCTTCCTGAGGAATTTTCCACCTTCGCTGCGGAGAATAGCCTCGATAAAGTAAAGAACTACAGATTCGCGAATCCAAAGGAGACTTTAATTAGATCGTATCTAGAAATTGGAGGAACTAGTCCGCATTATGTTATCATAATCGGTGGAGAAACGCATGGTATTAGCAGTGATGCATATGAGTAAGTCAAAAATACTCTCGCGAAAACATATAATTTTATTATTTTCTCCTAGATTTCTGGATTATGTTGGAAATAATGGGTCGTTTCTGCATATTCCATTGGCTCATGGAGTGGAAAGTCTAAATACCAGCTGCGCACTCTCTTTAATTTTATTTGAAATAAGGCGCCAAACCATGCAGGCAGGTCAAATGGAACAAGTAGATCATAAAATAAAATATACGAATATTGAATAAAACATGGCGGCGAGTTTCTTATTTGGAACAGTTGTTGAACCATTCAACGTTTTTTTTTCGTCGGAGAGATTATAAGACGATTTTCTCGTCGCAATCAAATTTAGAGCTGACTCTACAAGGAACAATAAGTGATCGATTACCAGCTGACGCCTTATCCTCCACTAATAACAACACCTGGTGGGTACAGTATCGCAATATCATCAAAGAAGAAGCCGAATCCACAATAGGCTACAACATCCGTCAATTCTACCAAAAAGCCAAACAACTGGCTGATCGACTTAAAAATAGAATGTCAGCATCTTTGAAATAACAATGGCAACCTAATCACTGGCGCCCGCAGGGAATTGTAGATGTTTTAAGGCAGCAGTTCCAGTAGGGCAAGAAATCAATCCACCTACAGTCAATAATGATGTAGCGCTCCCTCACAGTATTGAAAAGTTAAGTAGACGCATAAAATAACTGAAGAACATGAAAGCAGCCGTTTCTGATGGATTACCAGGAGAAGTCTTCAAATACATAGAAGTGTTCATCCACCACACCATCAATAAAGTCTGGATTGATTAAAGCATGCTCCATATCAAATCTTGCACCAATCATTAGGAATTCGAGCTTATCTTCTACCCAACGCTTTCTTGGGATGGGAATTCTTCCTCGAATTTGTTGCCCTGTATGCGAGGAACGAGGATGTGGATGACGATCTAGTGATGATCTGACAAATCATTCGAGTAGTATCAATTGTCAAGAAAAGCTTACCTCAACGTAGTCGTTCAGAGTCGGCATAAAACAGGACGTCCCGCCATCGTTCAAGAAGTACCCACGCACACATGAATGGTTGTGAGAAAGCTCGTCTCTTGGTACTAACGATCGCCAAAAATGTGTCCTTTTTAGTGCTAGCGAAACTCAAGAGTTCGCTAGTCTTATGTCTCTTCTAAGTTTAGGCGCACGCGTTTGAATCCTATCTAGGAGGTGCAATGTTGTTTTTGGTGCATGGGCGTTGAACTCAAGTTTGGGTATAAACGCTTCAGATATATTTCACCCCTTCTGATCTGGGCATAACATCCAGATCAGAAGGGGTGAAATATATCTGACACCGATTGAAGAAACCTAGACATTTCGCTACGTTTTTAGCGAGTTCGAATGTGTGGTCGTGCAATGACTAGATGTTGGTTTTGCTTGTCTCGCAACTCACAGAACTGACAGAAAACAGCATTGTATGGGAAGCATTGAATTCCACTCTGTTGGATCTACACCATTTGATAATGCTGTTTAGAGACCACGTTCGAAAGTAAGCGGCGAATATGAGAAGCTGAGAGTACTGTCATCATTGGAAGTTGCAGGCAAGAGATCATTTATAAAAATGAGAATTCGAGTCGAAGACAAGACAGAGCCTTGGGGAATAGCGGCATTTATTTGGTGAGTTGCAAGACATTTCAACAGCTGACTGTTTATCAGCGTTTCCATGACCTTAGAAAGAAGGGAGGTAAGTTTAATAGTTCGGTAGTTGGAGTTAGAAGAAGATTCACCTTTTTTAGGGACTGGCTGGAAAAATGATGTCTACCCAGGAAGAGTCCTTATAAAAAAAAGAAATAAATAAGTTAACATTTTATCGTTTTAAAAAATTGGTTTATTACGTTTTTCTACATTAATAATGAGTATGCCAGCCATTTTCCGATATGACCTATATAAGACGGGTTAGAATAGAATCATACCGCCATCGCGCAAGAAGTACCCACGCACACATGAATGGTTGTGAGAAAGAGAAGAGAAATTTGAAGCCGGGCATTAAGAATAGCTTTGATAAGTGTCATTGTCTTCAAATTGTCTGCCGCCTTCATACACTTTACATACCCAAAGATTTTAAATGTTTAAGTCCGGTGAATAGGGCCGCCATGGCGAAACTTCTAAGTCTTCTTATTGAATTCAACTAACAACCTGGAAGTGTGGATGGGGCATTGTCTTGTTGGAATATCCAAGGTATAGTCCGTACCAAAATCAGTTGGCCATTCTACTGCGCAGGTCTCTTAAAATTGATTTTAAAATATCTTAAATTTCTCTTAAATCCTCTCTCTGCGCAATCGACCGTTGGCCAACTGATTTGGCATGGACTATATTCAATTTCCAAAAATGTTATTTACTTGACCGTTCCAGCAAACATTTGTAGTTGTTTCCTTTCTTTTTTGTGGACAAAAACTCCTACTCGATTATACCATAGTAGGTAATAGCTCCCCACACCATTACACCTGATGTACGGCTGTGATATCTTGCCAAAATAAGCACCTCCTTTCTTAGATCATGGAAATAAAAGTTGTAACCATCATGACCGTCAGGGTTATAATTGTTTTTTATTCGAAAAACAACGCGCTTAGTAGCTGGTAGAGTTGAATTTGAGGCAAAACATATAATTACCCACTTTTTTCGCAATGTGTGTGTTGTGGATCCGCAAGATTTACAACAGTCTTACTTTTACTAAGCCTCCTTGCAATTTCTCGGCCTGAGAGTCCTAACTCCTTTAAAGCACCTATTTTCCCTCTTTCTGTCGCTGTCAACACTTTCTTTCTTTCTGGAACACATTTTATTTTTAAACTAAATAAAAACAGTTCTTTTCAACGCATTTTATTCTTAACAAACTTTAAAACAAAACGAGTGGTGGGTGCACGACTCACAGCGAGTTGGGCGTTAGATCAAATCATAAGCATTTTGATTATTGATAATAAAAATGATATAAATAATGTCGAAATGTGATTATACGAACGTTTACTCAGAAACTTGAAGGAATCGGTGTCTATGTGAATTATAAAAATTTAAAATTCCGTTTAATGATAGTTGGGCTAAAACTTATTAGGTCTGTTCCCGTACAAAATAATATTTACTGATTCTTACTGATTTTTACTGATTTTTACTTATTGCCGTTCCCGTACGCAAAAATAAGTAAAAGAGAGAGCTCACGAGAGAGCAAAAAACTACCCCTCCATAAAAATCTGTACAAAAATTTACTGCAGAAATTTCTGTTGGTAAAAATCTGTAAACTGTCAGTTGGTACCTAAAAATGACAACTCGCTTGTTTTGACAGGTGATTTATGTCATTTGTTCTTTAAAAGGCATACAAAATATATAATTTTACTGTTTTTTACTTAAACGCGTTCCCGTACTTTTTGGTAATTTAGTCTCTTTCTGAGAAAATTTAACCCCACTCCAAGACATTTGAGAATTTACTAATTTTTACTGAAAAAGTACGGGAACAGGGAATGTCATTCGTATCGGAATTTTTTTTTTTATTTTTGACAAATGACGAAAAGTTTTTACCCCCTCTGGGACAATGTAGAATTTTTTGCCTCATCTCAACAGTCTTACAATACCGAATTTTTATATCTCAACCTGTCAGCTTAAGTCACATCACCCTTTTGCCTTGGTCTGATACTCTTCATTGTACCGAGAATAGAGAATGAGAACAATATTTGATGTCTTATCAGCAGCAGAATCGTGTCTCCTTTTAAACATTTGATTGATTCATTAAAACATTCTTTAAAAAACCAAGCAAATCACGAATTAAAACAAAATATAATCTTGACTTCTGAGGAATTGCATACCTTTTTTGTTTATTCGGTTGTGTCAAGTTTTTTGTGTATTACTTTTGTATATGAATATATTTTCTTTTAATTATATAGCCTTTGTTAAAGAATTTGCTTAATTGAAAAAAAAAAATAAATAAATCTCTCGCAAAAGAAAATATACATAATATTTGCAAGTTAAAATATTTTATAATATGTACAGTATACATAACAAAAACAATAATCTCCTAGTTAAAATAAAGAGAAAAAAATAATAAAATAAAAAAAATGTGGAAGCAAGAGAAAACAATTACATATTTCAAACAAAACAATTTGGGGGTAAGAACTGCAAAGTGCGGCTAAGGATTTCATTTGTCTGTTAGTTAGGTATCTTCTTTTTGTTTTGTCAAAAATGTTTTTTTTTTTTAATTTAAAGATGTGTGCATGATAAATTGTAGGTTTTTTTTTTTAATGACGAGAACAATTTGGTTTTTGTTAGTAGGGTTAGAAATTGAAACCACCGTGAGGAGCTGACTGATCGGGATTAAAATTGTATTGGTTGTTCTCCGCAGAGGGTGCTACGCGGGCGTCTTCCTCCTCATTGCCAAAGTATTGTTCGATGATGTAGAAAGACTTGTGGTAGATGTCTCGATTTTCGTGCGATTGCAAATATTCAATTTTGTCCAGACCTATGAAATGCACATGGAATAAATCAGGGTTAAGCAATCGAAATCTCTAATCGACTTACCTCCACATTCTTCGATTAGTATTGCATATGGATTTGGTCTAGTTGTGATCTTTTGGCCGGCCTTTAGTATGTTTTCTAAGGCATTTAGTGCTACTTGGACGATATCGGAATCGACTACTGTTAGGAAATCACACATTGGTGGTATGCAGCCAACGTGAACCTATTAAATAATTGAAGTGACAATCTCTTTGAGACTATTCAGCAAACAAATATGGATTTACTTACCAAGTACCGAATTTGTTCAGCTGTACCGCTACTAGTGGCGTTTGTTATGGCCCATGCTGCTTCCTTTTTTGTCTTGAAATCAGCAGTCTGTAGAATATTCATAAGAATTGGAAAGATGTTTGCATCGATAACAGCCTGAATTTGTTGACGATTGCCAGCAGCGATGTTAGAAATTGTCCAGCATGCTTCCTTCTTAATCGTTTCTAGTTGAGAACTAAGCAATGCACTTATACACGGCAGTGCATTGCAATTTAGTATGACTTGCGTTTGAATATCATCGCCGGTTACTATATTGCCAACAGCACGTAGTGCTGCTGTCACCACATTATTCTGAGGATGCCTTCGATTATCAAGAGTCGATTATTAAATTGATATGATGAATTTTGGTGGCAATAACTTACATGAGAAGTTCGACTAAACGACGGCAGACACCAGCATCGATGACTGCTTTAATCTTATCATTTGGTCCGTCGGACAGGTAACTTATTGCCCAACATGTATCACTTAAGATATCAGCATCGTTGTGATTTAGGAGACGTGCTAGTGTTGGGAGACCTTTAACTATGTTTGAGAAATCAGCAGGTGGATTCTTTCCTCGGCACAAATTTGAAAGGGCCCATACGGCATTCCTTGTCATTGTTAGCCTCTCCTCTCTACTTAGGACTCTGAAATTGGAAAACGTAATATGTAAACAGTACAATTTGAGTTTGTTGGGTAAACTTTTTTACGATGGTGAAGTTGAATTACAAGCAACGTTTAGAAATTTTTACCGTGAAAGCGTAAATTTCTCAATTTCATTAAAAAATTATCTTCAGCAAGTAGCATCAGGCGTTGTCGAGTGGTAGGCAAATCAATTATATGAAACTACTTGAGGTTTAACCGAATGCCGAGTGCCTAGTAATTTGACCATAGATAATCTTGGCGGCTGTAGATGCGAGCGGGGAAAGATGTGTCCTCACACTAAGGCTCATTGCCCGTGGAAGAATTCCCAAGAAGGAAACAACGTAGATGTGTTTATATTATATAGGATGGACAAAGTCCTAGGAGTATTTTATAAATTGGATCAGGACCTTCAGGTTGGGAGTTGTGCTTTGGGTTAACTACCCATTCACGTAAATGAAAATATTGTTACGAAAAAACCGAGACCCTCGGAAAGGACTGACTTTATTGTTGACAACCATGCTAAACGAAAAACGGACAACGACGTTCATATCTGCACCTGGAATGTGAGAATATTAAACAGCAGAGGTACGACTACCGAAGAACGATGTTCAAATCGTGCTGGGAGATTTTACTAAACACAGCCTACACGTCATCATGTCTGGCAACGGACTAAGACTAATTAACTTCGCTGCGGACCGAAACGCCATTATAGCCAGCACAAGGTTTTCTCACCGCTATGATGACCTAGCGGTCATCAGATCAATGTATTGCCAATCAAATTGATCCCATTACATTAGACAAGAGGCACACATCCAGTGTTATCTTGCTGCAACCAAGGTAAGAATGCAAATATCCACCACGCCACAACAAAAGCGAAATATTGTGAAAAAAAAATATCGAAAGATTTCAATCGCAAGAGAACGCCAAGTCCTTCGCAGAACGCGTATCCCTCTCGATTAAAACCATACCACCAACATCTAACGCCGAATAACAATGGCAACAATGTCGGTAAGCTATTAGATCAGCTACAACTGATGTGCTAACTTTCTCGCGCTCACCAGCAAGAAACCGACAGAAGCTCGCAGCCAAGAACGAGGCTACAAGGCTAAGCTGCAAGTGAAGGCGAGAGCTGCAATTGAGATATATTGGCAAAGAAGCACGATCGAGGATATAGAGAGGTGCCACTCTAGGAAAGATGTTTGTAAGTTTTACCAAATTTTAAAAAGTCAAAGCCAAGGAAACAAGGCGCAAACAGAATCCTGTCGAGATGAACAACGAAAAATCTTAGTTGAGACACAGTCGATGCTGAGAATATGAAAGAACCACTTCTGCAGACAGTTAAACGGCGATGACGAGACATCTCCCTCTGCGAGGTAGAGCGACTACAGCAAGTTATATCTTAACATAAGCTTAACAAGACTGCCAGAAATGACGGCTTCCTGTTGAGCTTTATAAAGGATGCGGAGTTGACTTGGTAAGTAGCACTCAGCAACTCATAACCTAAAATTGGTCGGATGAACGAATGCCTGGAAAATAAAACCTCAGCATTGTATGCCCGATCCACAAAAAAGAAGACCCTCTGAATTGCGCTAACTACAGTGGCATAAGTCTCCTCAACATTGCCTACAAGATCCTATCTGCCGTAATATGTGAACGCCTGAAACCATAGCTGATCAAATCTTCACACTTCGGCAGATCCTGAAAAAAAAACCCAAGAATTCCAAATCGATACCCAGCACCTATTCATCGATTTCAAAGCCGCATATGACAGCATTTATAGAGACGAACTATAGAGGTCCATGCCTATTTTTAGTATAACGCCCAAAATCGTAACTTCATCAGGGTTGACAACGACCTCTACGAAAAGTTCAATAACAAAAAAAGGATTTCGGCACTTTCATGATAAGATATGACTAAGAAGGGCTAGTGGTAATGCGCTCACTTGAACAACTATGGAAATCTTGTACAAGACCTTGATCATTCCCGTTCTGCCCTATGGCGCTGAAGCCTTTTGAGAAAAAATCTTCAAAAAATTGTTGGTCCCGTTTGCGTTGACCGGCTATTGAAACGATGATTTAACCACGATAATATACGAGCTGTACAACGACATATCCATACTCAAAAAATGCCGCATTGGACTTTTAAAGTGGCTAGGACAAGTAGAGCGAATAGACACCAATATTCCGGCTCGCAAAATCTAGACATCGGTCGCAGTAGAGAAAAACCTCGCCTTAAGCGGCGCGCACAAATAGAAAACGGCCTCAACCAACTTGAAGTGCGCAAGTGGAGGCTGTTAGCTAAGGACAAGGCTAATTGGAGCGGCATGTTAGTTTGGGACCAGGTTCATTCCGGCTACAGGCTGGAACGTTCCGATATAAACCAGAAGTTTGGGGGATATAAAATCGTTCTTATTCAAACCAGCTGTACAGCTTTTCCTTTTTTGAATTACTATTATAAAAAGGGTTGTGGATCTGTTTGTTTTAGGTCGTCTATAGACTTGTCAATAGCAGCCGAAAGAGGTTATTCTTACAACATCCGATACAAGCTTTCTTTATCGTAAAACTTTTGCAGTATGTGTTCCAAAAATCATCTCTATTGTTAAAGAACCTCTTTGACCATGGTTAAGTCTAATCTGCTCTTATTGATTGTTTGTTATGTTGGTACTTTAGTTTGGCGCTCAGAGCAGTGATTTAGCTAGCAGGTAAGGTATAAATAAATATCCCTGCACTTTTCGTGTTCAGCTTCGCCTTTTTTGTCCAGATTGTGCAATAACTGATTTTTTGTAATGGCACTCGGAAGTGTCATGATCCGCCGAATAAAGATTATAACCGCACGGATAACACCAAGTCCATTTCGCTTTACCAATGTTATGTGACGTTGGTAACTCAAAGTATTCGTTTTCAACATCTTATCAATCGACCACATACTTGTAGCCTTATCTCAAAACCACAAATTATTTAGAATGATTAAGAATTGCCATTTGCCAGATGTATACATTCTTTTCAACAACAGTCCTGTCCAAACGAATACAATCGGACTAACCAGGAATAAATTTCAACACATGCAACAATCTTTAAAGCTTTAAGCAAGCTTTCAAAACCAAAATTATATGATTTACATCTATTCGATGTTAACTTACTGTAGGAGGGGTGGAAGTATTCCAGAGTTTAGCAAATGATCTCTACACATGGCCGAATCACCAGCTATATTGCCCAAAGCCCATACTGCCTGTTCCTGAACATCATCATGAGGACTAGATAAGAGTTCAATGAAAATTGGTACGGCTCCAGCTTCGATAACGATTTTGGTTTGTTGAGATGTGCCCGAGGCAATGTTTGTTAATGTCCATGCAGCTTCAAACTAATAAAAGAAATATGGAAATTGTAAATGTATAAAAAAAAATTATGTAAAAGCTTACTTGCAATGACGCATTATTGTTATTTTTTAAAAACGTTACGAAACGTGGAACAATGCCATTCTGGATGACCTCTTCGATCGGTGGATTTGGATCCCGTGACAGGAGTTTTCGAAACTTTTGTGTAGCTAACAACTGTTGACTTTCGTCGTCACTGTAGAGCTGGTCAATCATATCCTTTTTGATAATGGCATTTTGTTGAACTTGCATTTCTTCCTCCTAGAATTTGATAAGACATTACACATTGCTACTTAGGAAGAACCAGGTTGGGTTTCAAGTTGCACAAGAGAGAAAGGCATTCTATTGCAAGTTTATTATTATTTCACATTCTTAGTGTGAATTTGGATGTATGTGTGCGTACAATTAGAAAACCATTCAGAACGACCTTGTGGCTTATGCACGAGATGAGTAACCCACACATCTCTCACCAGACAAGTTATTTTCTAGTCAGAAAGTTCTCCTAAAGCGTGCCTATGATTTGTTTGTTAGAATTCCAATCACAATTACCTGAATATTATCGCTCTCCATATTGACGGGTACATCAACATTTCGTCGCTTGATTAATTGTTGTTCACGTTTTTGTTTTCGAATCTGAATGCCCTCCTCCTCCCTCCTGCGGCGCATTTCAGACGAGTCCAATCCGACATTTTTATATCGGTGCCTGTGTGTGGTAGACATCTAAAGGAAGAACGTTTTTCGATTCAATTTGCTTTCAAACAAAATTTAAATAATTTGTTTTATAATGAAAGTAAAATGTGTTTATTCCAGAGCACGACACTTTCACAATAGCACAGTCAGCAGTAGCAGAGCAGCCAGAGTACTGTCACTTTTCTCTACAAACTATTCTCCAGAGCGACCATCTTGAAAGTGTCATACCATCGACGAGCAGTGGCCAATTGAAATCCCAGTCGAACAGGGGTTTTCACAGTTTAATTTGTTTACAAGTGACTAATTCGAGTTATGGTGAAGTAAGCAGGTGTCATTTATTATTTTAAGTGTTTACCTTATAAAGTATTTAAAGAATTTTCACAGAAAATTGCTGCACGCGAATGCAAAGAAGTTGCAATTAGTGAGAAGTAGGAAATTCTATCCTTCTGGAGACTGGAATGGTGAAAGAGAACAGTCAAAATTTGAGGAATGTCGGAATCGGAGAATGGTTCTCGTCTCGTTGAGCTGAGAAACAGGTTGACCAATATAAAGGATGACATCGAAAATGAACTAAAATCAAGTGAAGACGTTCCTGTTGATATTGTGAATCAAAAGAAGCAAATAATGGATTTACTACATGAATATAATAATGTTAAGGATTCAACTCAGATTATCTTGGGTGCACTTGCAAACATGGATGGTGTAACGATTAAGGATATCCATATGAAATATAACTTGCCTATAGATTAATGGAAACCAATTTTTGAATGATATTATTTATTTGTTAGACCCTTCCAAGATTCCACTGCTAAGTTTTTATAATTGATAGGAACAAGACCAGGCAATTAGCACCGTTTACGGATCCCTGCGAGAACGACGTATGAATCAGAAGCGAATTCATGATCATTATTATTATTCATCACTTAAATTGTGATATGACAGAAAAAGTTTTCTCTCTTAAAAATGTTGTTTCATTGAAATAAAAAAAGCAGCTGAGCCAGAGAAAAATCTCCGAGGGATCCATTCCTGTAACAGCAAAGGGAAACTGTTCCGGTCAAAACACGAGAATGCTTCATCCCACCTTATAATAATAAGAAGTCCCTTCACGACGCATATATTTATTATTTTAACAGAATTTTTCAAGAGATGTATTCAAAAAATGTTAATCTCAGAAAATAAAGAAAAACCTTCAGTCTGACAGTTAGGGAATCTTGTTCCACTTACTGATGTCGATGTCGCACTCGCACATGCTTGCGATGCTTAAATAATTTTAATAAAATTATAAAAAAAAACAGCAAAAAAAATGACAAATAAAAAAAAATATTTCAGCACGCAACATCGAATCAGAACTTTTGTACAATGTACATATTTGTTTGTGTGAACAATTCAAAAATAATCTGCCGTTAGTAAAATTATTTTCACTTTAGTATAAATCGCAAAGATCCCGTTCTCTTATCTAGTATGCATTCCTTACACATAAGCAAACTACATGACCCAATAAATTGTAGATGCAACGAAGCAGCCATTATAACTGAGGACTGAACGGAAGACTGAGCAGAAACTTTAAATCACTTGAGAATTGAGATACATCACCACTGTTCTACTATAAAGTTGGGTGTGTTGAACAAACAGAAAGCCTTGACGGGGTTAAGGAACGAAGCTAATAACGACAATTTACTTCGATAACGTTATTTAAGAAGAATCTTTTATCAAAACACATTTCGTATATTTTATTCGATACAAACGAGGTGGATTATATTACCCATTGTGATTGAATCCAAATCCTGTAAAAATTTCAAATCGCCAATTGCTCTGGGTTGCAAGCCTTTGACTATGTGATCAAAAGATATATCGGAAAGTCAAAACTGAAAAAAGGTGGCTGCCGCTTTTGATTGTTTGCAATTAGCACTCTATTAAGTTCAAATTAAGAGGCCAGCAAAAAGTATGGGGGTAGGAACTGCAAGGCATTTTATTACTCAAATCGGTATTTCAATAAAAAAAAAAAACATTTTAAGAAGAGCCCAAACTTGATTTTTGTTTCATAGGCTGTTATTCAGAAAATTGTAACTATAATGCAAATAGCAAAAACCAATATCGTTTCGAGGTCTCTTACTTCACGACTTTAATGTTTGGAATAATTGCAGTTGAAAATAAAATAGATAGAAACAGCGAAACAGATAAAAAATCGATATAATATAAACTTATCGTTGTTAAGCTGTAGCTACTTGCAACTCGCGCAATTTCTCAGACTGGGCAATTTTCATTCGAATCTGTGCTTGCCGTGAATCCATCATCACCCAATTTGCTGTAAACGTCCGTACTATATAGCAGACGCACCTAGTTGAACCATATGAAATCAATGTTGCCTATCACAATGTAGCTTTGAATGGCATTGCGCTTCAACCTTAAAATGAAAAAAAAGTATGAATTGTCAAAGTATTTGGGTTGTGGAGAATGGTATTTTTAAACGAAAATTTGTATCATTTTCGCCATTTTTGTAGCTGAGGTTAGCAGATTATGCTAAAACTTTCTGGTGAGTCTTCGAAATCTCCGTATGTCAAACTAGTGATGCGCATAATCGAATGATTTTAAGAATCGAGACATTAGTACTCGAGTGATCTGTATAATCGAATGATCATTCGAGATATCAAAAACTCTTAATACTAATAGGGAAAACAAAATATGCCATTACTAAAATATATGCCGTAAAATAATAACCGAAAAATTCTATGCTGTAAAACAACACATAGTAATTGTATTATATAATATTGATTAAAATTACAAGGAACACGACAATTTAAAAAGTTTACACATGACCATTAGTCCATAGAAGTAAGCTACGCCTGCCACACTAATATACTAGTACGCGTCGCAGTGCTCGATTCAAATTCAACCCCTCCAAGGCTCCAACAGTAAAGGTATGTACACACGAGAATTGAGGTATAAGCTGATATACAATTACTAATTTTGAGTTCCCAAAAGTTCACTCATTGTGCTCTCCATTCATTCGATTCAATTCATTCGAGATATGCATATGAGACATGAGATATGCATGACGAATGAAACATACTCCATTGTCCATTCATTCGATTCAAATCACTCGAGATATCCGTATGAGATATGAATGAATGACTACAAGAAACAAGAAACTGAAAGGGCATGAAGAATATCACACTAGATGTACTAAGTAAGACAAGTGTTTTAGCTATAAAATCTTTATCTAACAAATTTATATTTTTTTATAAATAAATGCTATATATTATAAGCCTCATTTCAATGGCAATATCGGTTTATTTCCTTAAAAACTCACAAAAACAATTAATAAGTACGCAGCTCGCGCTAAATTTTATCTCCCATACAAAAATCTCTACAGAGATAAAATTTAGCGAGCAAATTTATCAGTGCAGTACGCAGCTCGCGAAATAAATGTGCGAGGCATTTAAATCGGCGAAATTTTAATAAAAAATAAAAACAAAATGGAAGAAAATGAAGAAGAATATTTTATGGACGAATTTCTCGAGGAAGAAGACATCTTTATTAACAAAGAAAATATTAATATTACTGACATCTGCGAATGCATGACATTACCCTGACTCATCTATACGCTGTGTTCGAATTTAGCGAGCATTTATCTTTGGATTGGAGAAAACAAGTGGAGAGTAGTAAAGATAAAATTTAGCGCGAGCTGCGTACTAAGCTTTACGTGCAAAAGATTGTAATTTTACGACGACGTTTCATGAACGACCCTATAACTACACCACTAAATAATGTGGTAACCCACTGAATTCAATCTCATTTTAGTAATTTATTTATTGATCGAATTTGTTTCCTATTATTCTCTTTCCGTTCTCGATAATTTTTTTTCAGTTTGGCGCATACGTTTGATGTGTGAAAGTGACTGATTAAATGTCAAAATAGCATTTCAATAGTTTATAACGTTTACCATCTTAGTTTACGCACCCAATTCCTGTGAGAGAATTACGATATTGTTAGAAAAGATTTCCCATACAAGTTTTGATAGTTCATTTATCACGTCGTAATTTTATCACGTTTACTACGTTCACAACGACTTTTCGACGTTGCATGAATATAGTCCGTACCAAATCAGTTGGCCATTCTACTGCGCAAGTCTCTTAAAAATTATTTAAAAATATCTTAAATTTGTCTTAAATCCTCTCTCTGCGTAGTTGACCGTTGGAAAACTAGTGCAAACCAAACCAGTTGGCCATTCTACTGCGCAGGTCTCTTTAAATTTATTTAAAAACTAGCTGCCCGGCCCGGCTTCGCCCGGGTACTGTTTCGTTTTAGGGTTCGTAATAGTATTTTAGTGTTAGTAGTATTTATTTTCTCAAAGCTGACCTGAGAGATTTTCTCAATATTTTTTTCCGTAAGAACCTTGTACAGAGTATTAGAAAACTACAAAAAAAAAATCAGCCAAATCGGTCAAGCCGTTTTCATGTTATGTCGTGACAAAGGAAAACGGGTTTCATTTTTATATATAAAAGTATCTTTAATTTCTCTTAAATCCTCTCTCTGCGCAATCGACCGTTGGCCAACTGATTTGGTATGGACTTTCAGCCGTATTTATTAGATTTCCTTAGGCGGGGTCTCAGAGGTTGCCTAGTTAGGCATGCCTAAATATTTAAGTTGCCTCTAGGCAACGTTGGTTAAATTCTTATCTATAATCGATTTTCCATTGCTGCCTAACTAGGCGAAGTTTATGTCAAAAAAACGTAGTAGAATTTACAAATCTAGTATAAAAAATTAAGATTCTTGTACTTTGTCATCATCAGATTTTCTTCTTTTTTTTTGGTTTGACAGCATATGTTATTTGTATACAAATATCTTAAAGGAAGAACATGTGGAGCTATATGGGCAATGTTATATTGCTGTTCGGAATTAGTTTGAGGATTCAACAGTGGAGTGAAAAGAATGTTGGAGCAGGCATAGCCCCCATCACCGAGTAAGCGTTTTGTATATTTTTGGTCTCCTACTAGTTGGCATGTATGAATTTATAATATTCACTACACTTAAATCATTTACAAATGAAATGTAGCTTGAGTCCATTCTTATTAAAATATTTTCACTTTATTGCAAACCAATACACAAAATCTTAAAATAAATTTCCAGATTGAAATTCTCGTAAACGTCAAAATGAAAATGAAAATTCCTTAGGCAGCCTCTAGGCAGGGTTCGCTCGCGCTTAAGTTAGGCGGCCTTTAGGCAACGTTGCCTAAATGTGAAAATCGATTATAAATACCGATTTTGCACTTAGGCAGTACTTAAAGGTTGCCTAAAGTTGGGCAACCTCTAAAATGCTTTTATAAATACGTCTGCTATTATATAATAAAAGATTAAATGTAAATAATCTCAATCGCAACAAAATGTGCGCACACCCTTAAGAATTTGTCGAATGGAATAAAAACATCGCAGCGGAATTTTATGCAATCGGCACACCAAACTCTACAAAGTGGCGGTGCTGAGGTTAGGTTGTCTGTCACAATACGAGTAGTTTTTCTAAATAATTTTTTATTGTAAGAAACCGACAAATAAATAACTATTGCATAAGTGACAATAATGGCAATTTCATATTCCTGCAATGACTTCCTTGGATTTCAAGTATTCTAACCAAAATGAGCACCCGCAATGGTGTTCCACAATCACTTATCAGTTCTAAAAACAAAGTGCGCTTTTTTCCACAGGAGGCCTTAAAGAAAATGAGGGATCTTGATGATAAAATAATCTACACCTTAAACACATCACTGCCTACAGAATCATTTAAAGGACAAGTGGACTCAGAAAGCACATGTCATCAATTGTATGATAGACTGAAAGTAGGACACCAACACCGGGAGGAGGCAATCAAATCATGCATTCTTGCTGCGGCCGATACCGTCAAATCGTTGAGGGAGACTCGTGAAGCCAACAGAGATGATTTCGAAGTTGACAAGAAGTTCAAGTCTGAACAAAGAAAAGTAGTTGTTTGAAGGAATATTATTTATAAAGTTTTTAGTAATTGTTTCTGTTTGTGTTGTCCACTAGTTGCGCGTATTGCAGTCCGAATTGAATGTGGAGGATATCGTAAAGCAACGATCGTACAAGGCATTTAACGAACGATGCAGGACATATTTCCAAGCTGGTGCATTATGATAGCGTGATTCTGCCGATAGAAGACTTGATTACCAGAGAAATTGACTTTTTATAGTAGTGTCGCTAGTAAGTTAAAACCACCAAATTAATATGCAAAAGTTTGTTACAGTGGTATTGCTTTCATTTTTTTTTTAAATAAAGTCCTATAGCCAGATTGTGCGCATTTGAAAGTGTCGTTTTTGTGTTTGTTTTTGCAGTATTTGTGATTAATTTTGAAAAATCTAGCAACAATTGTGATATTTACACAAACTTGTCGCATTTTCGAACACATCGGTCAGCTGTTTGAACTCTCCACCTATTGGTTACGTGATGAGTGCGGGGTAAACGTCAAAAATTAAGCATCGCAGATCAGACTAAAAGAGATAGAAACGAATATCGAACAAAATTTTATACGTTCGCCACCGAGTTAGTTGTATAATAATTATTTTTCGTATTTCTGCAAATATCTGTGGTTCACATTCATACTCCAGAAGCACAAAGCAGTAGTCGTATGTTGTTAAAAGAATTCCATTTATAAGTGATAGCTGTATATTTTAATTTTATTTCAGATGTTTGCAAGAAGTTTGACGATAACCCGAGGATTATTGGCGAAGAGATACTTTTCAAGTAGTTCGGTGCTTAGACAAGAAACCAGGAATCATACACCAGATAATTTGGAGAAAAGATTCCTTGTGTGGACTGGTAAATACAAGTCTCTTGCGGAGGTACCCAATCATGTTAGGTGAGTGTCTTCAAATTGTAACTAGGTAGCTAATTGTAGCTAATTTGTACTAATTATCTTGAGAGAATGATGAAATGTTTCGTGTTGTTTGTGGAAATGTTTTCTATTCGGAATAACAGGTTGAAAGTGTATGGATTGTGGATTTGACATTGAAATACTGTAAGAATCATGCCAAAATAAAAATGTGTACATGAGTGATTGTTTCTAAGAATATATACAAGTCTACCTGTTGAAAACCACTGCGCTTGTGTAAATAGACAAAACGATTGGTATTACTTGATTGATGTCACGTTATCTATGCTGGCCAAGAGTACATATAGTCGGTTTCGTACTACCACTTTGTCTTTCATCATTCTATTCGGTTGTTTCATCGTTTTATGCGATCATGCTTTTGTCTGTTTGTTTCGAGTAGTAGTAGATAATAACTCTGGATTATTATCGTACCTATGTGGTATATAATTTAGAGAGAGAAGTCCCCCTTTAATTTAAAGATGTTTTCAGCTTTCATTCCATATTCCTCGCGGGAGGCTTAATCGATATATAATAACAGCTCTGCATGTACCCTTTCCACGATTCTACATTTAATTCTGCTATCTGCACGTTATTTTCGTTAGTCATTCTGACTCATTCTGCGTTTTCGGCAACTAAAAGTGGATGGCAATGGTTAAGAACCGTAATTCCTTTCATTATACGTATATTGCATATTTATTTCAAGACTTTCAGAGGTGAGGGGTCATGTTTTAAGAGGCTTTTTGCGAGGGCTGGTATACATTTTCTATGAGGACCATCATCGTGCTTACAGTAGTGTGGCCAGTAACTTTTCTTTGCTACTTCCAGCTTTTACCGCAATTTCTAGCACGGTTTTTGATTATCGGGCTAAATGCAAGGGTTTTGTTCTTTCAAGATGCCGCAATGACCGATGTGTTAACGTATCCTAAAAATTTACGTTTTATCTTTAAGCGCGGGAATACACAGACCTTCGTTTCTTATGTACGACGGTCCATTGACGAATGAACTAGTGATGTGTCAACTGGAGCTGATAACTGGATTTAAACCCGAGTTACACTTAAACCAAATTAACCGGAGTTGGAAACCGATTAAACGGATCGACTGATAAAATTCAAAACTATGTAAACCGGAGTTGAACACATGATTTGGTTTCGGTTTGGTAAACACACACCTAACATATGAAAAGCGGCGGGTAGTCAGTAGCCAGTGCCCCAATCAGTCAGCTACACGAAAGACGAAACAAAAACGAACCCAACATTCAATTATAAAGCTTGCAATTTGCGAGTTGCTTAGATTCCAACTCGGTTTAATTCGAGTTAAGAAATGTTCGGTTTGGCAGATCACTAATCTTAACATATCGTTTTCAAATGTTTAAATTCGTTTCACTGGTACAAGACCAAAGTTGTATACCATAATATGTTCAAACCGGTTTTAGAAAACTTCGGATATTTTCCCAGCAACCAGTAGAGTTCTCTGTATTTGTTCTAAAGTTCTTAGCATTTCTATTTTACATACGACTTCATTTTAATTATACGTCGAGAGTCACTCCGAGATATATCGGACTCAAATGTTGTTTGTTCGTTTATACAACAAATCTACATGAATCGATTTGCTCTCGTTAAGCGCAATCCTCCACAAATTTGTAAATTCATTGACCTTGTTAACCCTCCGATGATCTTAAAAGAGGCGGCTTACCGTTCGAAAGATGGAAAAATATGGAATACGAATCCACCATCTTCTGGAAGACCAAGTTTGCATAATGTGAAATCGTTAAAATTATCGTGAAAACTAATCGAAAAACTTCGTTTGGACGATGATCACCGAGAACGAAATGTATACATTACTTGGGAGCCAGCAAAAGAGCTGTGGACAAGTAACAATTACAATATGGCCATCTATATGCATAAATCCGTTCGATAACAGTAACACTCGTGCAGAGAGGCTTCAACAAAGCATACGATGTATGGCTCATGCCATAGATAGCATACACCCTGGGCTGCCATGTAATCGTCGATGACCAGTTTTTTCGTATAACGGACGAACTAGGTGTACTCAATATATTTTGAGTAAGCCCGCGAAATACGGAATAAAGGTTTTTGTGGATTTGCAATTCCATTTCAAATTATTCCCTGAAATGAATAGCTTATACCGAAAAACCAGCAGGTGGTCAAGGAGGGACGAACTAAACGAGCGGGTTGTCATAAAACTGATGGAGAAATATATGGCCACGAAACCAGCAGAGGCAATTCCCTTCTCTAGAAATTATCGCTCGGGAAATTTAACTTAACTCATGCAGAATTGTTTGCGCTGACAACTTCTTTACGTCATTTACAGGGTGGCTGATGAATACTGCTACATTAAGAAACTCAAATAACTTTTTCTTTTCAGTGTATGGAATTCATTTTTATTTTATTCTTGTTAAAGCTAATTCAATTTTCTTAAATATAGCTTAATTAGTTCTTAAAATAATGGAATTTAAATGCCCCCCTGCTCGTTGATGCATGTGCGGCATCTAACCAAAAAGTTGTTAATTACTGCTTGGAGAGTTAAGACAAGAATAGCCGCAATTGTTACTTGAATAGATAGCTTTAGTTCATTCAAATGTGTTGGTATTACTGTGTAGACTTCCTGTTTGCAATCACCCCACAAGAACAAGTCAAGTGCAGTAAGGTCAGGAGACCTGGGTGGCCAACGAAATCAGCTTATTGAGAAATTCTCGTCTCAATTCTGTCATAACAGGCCGGGCGAGGAGTTGCACCATCTTGCTGAAACCACACAGAGTTGAAAAAAATTCTCATTCAGCGTAAAAACTCTCTCAACATGCTCAAGTACTGGTCTCTAGTAACCGTAACGGTGTGACCGTTTTCTTCGAAGAAGTAGGGCCCGACAATGTGGCGTGATGAAACTGCACACCACACTGTGACATGAAGTGGATGCTGTGGGTTCGACAATTTTGTTTATTTATGTTGCCGTTTAAATCGAAATGAGCCTCGTCAGACATAAAAAGACAGTTCAACACGTTTCCGTCCTCTTCCACCATTTGAAGCATCTTCTGGCAAAATTCCAAGCAAATCGGCAAGTCTGCTGCGTTCATATCGTTGGCCATTTGGATTTTATATAGGAATAAGTCCAAATCATTGTGCATAATTGACTGCAATGACTGTCTGCTTATTCCCATTTGAGCAGATAAGCTTTTTATCGAAACTCTTGGATTGTTTTGTATGTCAGCGATTGTTTCTTTCATCCGAACTGAAGGGTTTCGATGGTAAGGTCTTCTTTCGACTGTCACATGCTCGGCAAAATTGTTACCAAGTCTCAATATGGTCCCTCTGTTCGGAGGATTGACGCCAAACGTGCGTCTATACTCTCGTTGAACCGAAACTACTGTCCCAGTTATCCATTTTGTTTAAAAAAAAAAGTTATTAATTTTTTTTGGAAGCGGCTTTCATTAGCTACACTGTAACTTACCGGAGATGTTGATGGATCAAAATGTGGCGTTTTTGGACACCGTTAGAAAAAACATGATCCTCTGCCCTCCTCAATTTGCACCGTGCACCGAATAGTTCTATCTTTTGCTTTCACAATAAAATTGTCGCTTTGTCTTATGGCAAAGCCGAAGAAGACAGTAGTCATGTTGTCCACGTTCACTACCGTCGCGTCGGTTGTGACACAGATCCATTGAAAGCATCAAAGCCGAAAGGCCTAAAATATTTGTATTCCACGTATTCCAACACACAAACATACAATTGGCACATCTCTGGTCATCTCCAGCATAAAAGGCCTAAAATATTTGTATTCCACGTATTCCAACACACAAACATACAATTGGCACATCTCTGGTCATCTCCAGTTCCCTGTCTCGAAATATACTTAATTAATATGTATGGCTCTGAGCAGACCATTACGCTCCATTTACCGCCTAATATGACACCGTTCATCAAAGGGTTAAAAGGTTTTGTAAATTTATGTTTGTTTCCTCCTATCTTTTGCCTCCTCAGCAACTTGGCAACTATTGTGTCGTTTATTTGTGGTATATCACTTGTAAATGTCATGTACAATAAGTGGTCAAAAGACGCTTTCTTGCGGTACACCTGCCATAATTTCCTTAAACTCCGAATATTCGTTTCCAAGTTTCACACGGAAGATACCACTCGAGGATTCTATATATTGTTCAGGCATCACTTGTCTTAATTTGTATATACGGCCTATATGCAACACCTTGTCAAAGGCATCAAGAAATACGGTTGGAACAGATCCTATATCCAACTTATTCGTTGGTTTTACATCAGTCTGTAGCTGCACACGTCTTCTATTTTTTTCTAGTCATCTCTACCTAGCAGTTTTCTGTAATAATTCAAAGCTTCAACGAGTTAAACATCATCATCTTGTCATCTTCATCAAAGCGATATTATTTAATAGCATCCTTTGAAGGGTTTTAGGACAATCACCAATTTGGCATACCGAACAAATTGAGCCAACTCTGACGCCAAACTCTGGAGTACACGCAATAGAGTGTTAATTTTCAAAGCAGACTTGTTCACATTCACAAATATGCATAGGATTTCGACAAGAAGGAATTATGCAATTTCTTTTGGTAGATGGAATAATTAAACTAAACTTATGATCCGAGGATGACTACCTCTTCAAATGCGATGTCGATTAACTAGAACGTATTTGGTTTTTCTTAAAACTAATGAGTAAGTTTCTAGGCAGCTGATTCCACGGCTTATCTTCTACAATGCAACGTTTGCCATTTTTTCAATTATAATCCCCGTGTCCCAATCAAAATATTGAAAACCCTTACTATTACTTTTCAAAATATAAAAGGTAAACTATTATTTTTTTCAGTCAAAATGAAATGGAACGTTGCCGAAACAGAATCCGCATCCGTTTGGCTAATATCATGATGGGTCTTACGCTATTAGGATGCATATTAATGGTCGTCAGTGGTAAGGATGCAGCTAAACGTGGTGAAACAGTTGCAAAGCAAAACTTGGACTGGCACAAGAAATACAACGAATCGCAAGGAGATAAAAAGGAATAAATTGCAATGAAAATGCGCTTCGAAATTTAAAACAACTCAATATTAAATAAATGCTGTGAACTGAAATGGAATGTAGAGCAACAAATTGTGATTTCGAAGTGAAATATTTAGAATATTCTAAGCATTGGCAATTAATTAAGCCAATGACGAAGAGATTCTAAATGTTTTTTATATGTTGGGAATGATATTGCATATATATACTTTGTGTTCTTCTTAATAAATTATATTTTGCTTATATTGATAACAGAATTTGTACGTCTTTTTTGGTATGTCTAATGCGTTTCAAGTTTAACTTGTGGATATTTTAAGAACGAAGAGTACCGATATGAAGCGCTCAGAAATCAACTGTAGTTTAGAAGTAGGTTCTGTGATAAAATAGAAGAATCTGTTCACCAATATCTGACTACCAATTTAAACCAAATGATCAATGGACTGCCTCCAGCATGGAAACCATTTACCTACTTCTGGACACTCACTTTCCTGGTAGCTCCTCTATACCTACGAATGCTGAACCAAACATGTTTAGTTCATTTATTCCATATATCCATGATATTATTACCAAAGGAAAACTTCTTTGAGTCATCAAAAGGTTTAAATCATTTAAATCCGCTTGACCAGGTGGTACCATACCTGCAGAACTCCAATACAATCTTGATATTACGCAACCACGGTTACTAGCTATCATGACCAGTTGTCTGCGGTAAGTACACATCTCAAAGGCATGGACGGAAATAGATGTTGTTTATCGCCCAAGTAAAAAAAAAAGCTCCAATATTAATCCAAAGGATCACAGTCTGATCTGTATATCCTCTTAAAAAAAACGTTGGAAAGACTAATTGATCTACTCATCCATAATAGTATTGAACTATTGAATAGAATGTGATCTCCAACTCTCAAAATGCATTTTACAAAAGGAAGTCGTACTCATTCGTACGCATCGCATGGTTGTTTTTCTTGATAGGAAGGAGGCTTAAGCAATGTCCAAGTGGACGAAATCACTAATGCACTTTCAGATTTTGGTGTCGATGATTCGTTGGGAGTGTTAATAAATGAGCTACCTACGGGCAGAATTATTATCACAAATCTTGGCGCATAGATTTGTAAGCTGTGGTTACCCACAAAGGGGCGCCCTGTCTCCTCTTTTCTGGAATGTAGTGGTCAATGAGCTATTAGTTAATTTAGAAAGGGGATGCTGGAAGGTAATTACTTACTTACTTAAGTGGCGCTACAGTCCGGGATGAACCTGGGCCTCAACCAAAATGCCTCTCCAATTAGCCCGGTCCTTAGCTAACTGCCTCCAGTTGCGCACTCCAAGTTGGTTGAGGTCGGTTTCTACTTGTGCGCGCCACTTAAGGCGAGGTCTTCCTCTACTGCGTCCGACGTCTGGCTGGGAATCGAAGACTCTGCGAGTCGGAGTATTGGTGCCCATTCTTTCTACATGTCCTAGCCATCTTAATCGTCCAATGCGGAGTTTTTTGTCTAGGTGTATGTCGCTGTACAGCTCGTATAGTTCGTGGTTGAATCTTCGTCTCCATAGCCCGTCAACGCAAACGGGACCGAAGATTTTCCGAAGAAATTTTCTTTCGAATCGACCAAGGATTTCTTCATCGGTTTTTGATACGACCGTATCTAAAACCGATGCTTCCGCGCCGTAGAGCAAGACTGGGATGATCAGGGTCGAATGAGGGCTTTACTACTAAATTGCCTTCTTAGCCCGAAGAAACAGCGATTGGCAAGAGTTATTCTTCGTTTGATGTCTGACGAGATGTTGTTGTCAGAGTTAATAGCGGAGCCGAAGTATACAAAGTCCCGTACTACCTCAAAGTTATATCTGTCAATGGTGACGTTCTGTCCAATTCGTCGATGTTGTGTGTCCTTTCGTGTTGACAGCATATACTTTGTCTTACCCTCATTTACTGCTAAACCCATTTTTGCCGCTTCCTTATCTATACTAGCAAACGTGGCTATGACATCACGTTGAGTCCTACCAATGATGTCAATATCGTCGTAGTAGTTGCACCGATTTTTGAAAAATTGTGCCTCTGGTGGTGACTCGGGAGTTTTGCACAATCCTCTCAAGAATCAAATTGAAGAAGTCACATGACAGCGCATCGCCTTCCCTAAATCCTTTTTTGGTATCGAATGTGTCGGTGAGGTCGTTTCCGACCCTGATGCTGCAGCGAGAATTCTCCATCGTCATCCTACACAAACGGACTAGTTTGGGCGGTATACCAAAACTCTGTATAGTTCGTCTCTATAAATGCTGTCGTATGCGGCTTTGAAGTCGATAAATAGGTGGTGCGTATCGATTTGGACTTCTTGGGTTTTTTCCAGGATCTGCCGAAGTGTGAAAATTTGATCGATTGTGGACTTTTCTGGCCTAAAACCATACTGATAAGGGCCGATCAGGTTGTTGGTAAACGGTTTCAAGCGTTCACATATTACGGCAGATAGGATCTTGTAAGCGATGTTGAGTTTGTGGAAGGTAATTGCCTACAAAATAGTCTATGTGTACTCTCCAAATGGACTGCCAGATGTGGTCAGATGCGGTCATACTTAAATGCTGGTGGTGGCAGAAGCACCTACAAATACAACGGTTAATATTTAAAAAAAAAAGTTTTTTGTTTAAAATTATACAAACGTAGATCAATCTATTAACGCCACGGTTCTGGTTTGAAAAAAAAAAATCTAGACGGTGATCATTATTAAAATTAATTGATTGAAGCAGTGAAGAACTACACGACCCGGTCAGATTGATTACCATCAACCAAGATTGAATAAAGAAAAGCAAAGCAACGAAAATAGCAGCACAATTTGCACTACGAAATGACACCGTATGGTTAGAGGTACTTTTCTACAATCTAACCAGAAGTGATGTAACTCTACAAACCAACCACAAGTGACACTCACGCTATAGCGTACGCAGAGGATCTAGTGGAGTACAGATCAGGTGCGAAAATCGACGTCATCAACATATTTTTGCAGCGTGATTTTGATCACAGTAAGGGGTATTGTGATTGGTAAGTAACATCCACCAACATCCACCAACTCATAAGCCAAATCATAAGCCAAATCTGGTCGGATGAAAATATGCCTGAAGAATGGAACCTCAGCATCGTTTGCCCGATCCACAAAAAAGGAGACCCTCTGAACTGCGCTAACTACAGAGGCATAAGTCTCCTCAACATCGCCTACAAGATCCTATCTGCCGTAATATGTGAACGCCTGAAACCGTTTACCAACAACCTGATTGGCCCTTATCAGTGTGGTTTTAGGCCAGGAAAGTCCACAACCGATCAAATTTTCACACTTCGGCAGATCCTGGAAAAAACTCAAGAAGTCCAAATCGATACCCACCACCTATTCATCGATTTCAAAGCCGCATATGACAGCATTTATAGAGACGAACTATACAGAGCCATGTCTAGTTTTGGTGCACACAAAGAATGAAAGGACACACAACATCGACGAATTGGACAGAACGTCACCATTGACAGATATAACTTTGAGGTAGTACAGGACTTTGTCTACCTCGGCTCCGCTATTAACTCTGACAACAACATCTCGTCAGAAATTAAACGAAGAATTACTCTTGCCAACCGCTGTTTCTTCGGGCTGAGAAGGCAATTTAGTAGTAAAGCCCTCACTCGAACTACTAAGGAGATCCTATATAAGACCCTGATCATCCCAGTCCTGCTCTACGGCGCTGAAGCATGGACCGTATCAAAAGCGGATGAAGAAATCCTTGGTAGATTCGAGAGGAAAATTCTTCGAAAAATCTTCGGTCCCGTTTGCGTTGACGGGCTATGGAGACGAAGATTCAACCAAGAACTATACGAGCTGTACAGCGACATGCCCCTGGTCAAAAAACTCCGCATTGGACGTTTAAGATGGCTAGGACATGTAGAACGAATGGACACCAATACTCCGGCTCGCAGAGTCTTCGATTCCCAGCCAGACGTCGGACGCAGTAGAGGAAGACCTCGCCTTAAGTGGCGCGCACAAGTGGAAACCGACCTCAACCAACTTGGAGTGCGCAACTGGAGGCAGTTAGCTAAGGACCGGGCTAATTGGAGAGGCATGTTGGTTGAGGCCCAGGTTCATTCCGGACTGTAGCGCCACTTAAGTAAGTAAGTAAGGGGTATTGTGATGAACCGAAAAATTGTATTTAGAATTCCATTGCTTGGGGCTTTTGGCGACATCAGAAAAAACCTTTTTCCAGTTTTTTGTACGTATCTTTGGACAGCCTGGTCTTCGGGGTTTACTACCCCAATGATATATACATGGAGAGCACGCTTTATTCCACCAGAGCCATTCATTTCAATCGACTAGCTAGGGTTAGTTCAAGAATGGATTGGTATCCCGGTAATATACCATCGCCACGGTGGCACGCGGGATTTAAGCATTTTTATCTAGTATTTTGTTAAAATTAAGAGAAAATAAAAAAGCACACTTTGCACTATCAACAGGAAGGGTTATCCGATGTCTTGCTGCAACTTTCGAGGCATATCCCTGCTAAATGTCGCATATAATAGTCTATCCAACGTGACGTGTGAAATCATTCCGCAACGAATTTACTAGTGTAGGTTCCGGCCCAACCATAAAACAGATTTTCAAATCGAGACATTCAGGCCTTGTGTGATACTATCCACAGCGACTCCAAGGCGACAAGAAATATCTAATCTCCTGTCAAAGCATCAAGCAATAACGTGTTCTGTCCATGTCATCTCCGTCACTTTTCAAAACAAAAAATCAAATTCTACTGAAAATAACAAAATATGCAACAATCTCAGTAACGGATTTATTTTTCTCAACTAATGTTACAATTATAAAAATATATTCTAAGTACATATTAACAACGTATACGGTGTTCAAAAATATTCCAATAAACTCTTCAAACATAAAACTTTTCTCTTCAGCAGGAACATTAATCTCTAGTGTTAGTATATACCGCAGTCACTGGCATGTAGCAACTAATCAAATATGCTAAAGGAATATTGAAACCCTCGTTCTTCGTAATACTCTTTCGTAAGAATAGATTCATTGAAATTCGGTGCAACAGAAAATTGTTTAGCACCATGCCAACTATACGTTATAGGATCCTTTGGATTGGTAACATGTATTTCAAAGTGGTCCGGTGCCAGTTTCTCAAGTTCATTCTTTAACCGATTTGAGAATCCAGCAAAAAGGGAACTTCCACCCACCAAAACAACATTTTTTAATAGATAGGAATGCGCAAATTCTGGACAATCTTTTAGTGAATCGATGACGGCTTCAGGAATACCCATCTGAGAAATGCCCACATCAGAAGGATTAAAAAGAAGTTCCGGAATAGTGAATCGTTCATTACATATATGTATTGCCTGCTGTCCAGAAGGTTGCTCCGAATTATTCTTTTTTATAAAACCCCTTTTAAATGTTGTAAAATCTGGTAAAACGTATTCTATTCGGTTTTTTCTATGCGCATCGTCTGCTTTCGAATCCCTAGTCAATTCATCGACGAAATTTTCTGCGACAAAGCAAACGTCTTCCTTAATTTGATTAACTACAAAAGTTTCATCCATCATATTCAAATACCTATACGAAATGACTTCTTTCAGATAGTTTGTAAGGACTTTCCCACCAACTTCTATTCTTCTTACTGCACTTTTTGCCTGTTTCCCATTTATAAAAGGCACAATGTGCGTAGAACTATACCCAACGTCAATGACAATGCAATTTCCAAAATTGTTTAATTGATAGCCATAATTGTAGGCGGCCATATCAGCTGCTGTGGTCCTTAAGATTCCGGCACATTCGAACTCTTCAAATAGTATTTCCGTCATTACCTCTTGAATGCTGTACAAATTATGTAAAGGCTCTGTAATTATCAGATTGTTGTTGGATAGTTTTATATTGGAGCAATCAGGGCTAAATATATGATCCCATATTGTTTTCTGTGCATCCCAGTTGACGAGTAGTCCTTTTTGGAAACAAAGCATATAGAAAAGACCCGATGTGTCCAAACAACTTTCAATTTGTTGACCAATAAAAGCGCGCCGTCTTTCCGATTTTACTTTCATAATACAATTCGGCACATTTAAAGGATTATTGTTATATGAAAGTCCAACTTTTGCGGTATAGCCTCCGTTGTCTAATATAACAACCGACATGTTTAAATATTTATCCACGGGTGAAATGTTTAACTAAAATTGCAAAATTTCTGATTCTGTTTATTGTTTACAATTTGATACTTTCGATTTGAACTGTCAAAATGAAATGTGAGCGTCATTAAAAACAACAGGGAAGGCAACACAACAGGTATGTTTGGAGGATCCGATTGTTTCCGACTATTATAGTTCAGTCTCATCGGGGGTTTAGGTTGAGGAGTATAAAAATTTAATTTTATATTTGCGGGAGCAGAATGAAAGAAGATTTTTGCCAACGAGTAGGTCGAAAACTGAGATGAAAGTGAATTTGATTATGGGTATGTTTTCTCTTTTAAACAAACGCATTTTGCGACTTTTATGTATCTATCACTTTTTACCGCCGGGTATGACATTTGAATTGTATTAATGCGTACGTTTACCCAGTGGATTTTATTTGGGCCGGCATTAAATATTTTAGATTGAGAAATTTCCTATTTACACACAGGACTATTATTGTGTCATTGATCAGCTGAATTTATGGTGACATCTAAATGTGCAGAGTAGAATTAAAAGTAGCATTTTTTTATAGTCCAGGTCACCTAAAGTTAAATTTGTATATATAGACCCGTTCACCTTAATATGTGAATGACATAAACAATTGAGTCGTTGTTCAATGTGTTTACACTTAACACCGATGAGACTTACACCAAATGTAGGCTCAGTTCCTGTTATTGTCCATGGTGTAAACGTAGCCAATGACAGGTCATTTCATTCCAGCTGTAAGAATCTACCGCCACTTGAAAGTTGCCCATGCACTCATAAAACCAACACCATGATAAAAATGCCGCTAATATGAAATGACAATATAAACACCCATGAGGGTCATTCCATAACTTTCAATACGATTATCACTCAGCCGATAGTCGAGACCTCATGAGCGACCGCCCAATAATTGTCTGTGATTTGATAATATATAAATATATAAAATTGTGTGGTACAGATTTATTTTGTGGTTTTTTTGAAGCGAAGGTAGCTTTTTTACGGACGGTCGGTGGGTCACGTATAAAACCTATTCAAAAAGATGGAGAGTGTACCGAAAAAAAAAATGAAATCGTGACCGTCACCGTACCGTTAACTTTCTTCTCCATGGCGCACTTGGATGATACGGAGTGAACCGAGAAAAAGTGAAATCGTGACCGTGACGGCCCAATACGTAAAAGCTTCGCTTCTTTCGACCAACCCATGACGCGACCGTCTCCATGTTTTTTTTTTGTTATAATTTACGCGCACTCAAAGTGTTATGAATGCCCTTTAAATGTTTTTTTTTTGTGAAGGGGAATAAATAGAATGATAGGAAAGAATTCGGATGTAGAGCAGACTTACTCTATGGGTGGTATCCAAACTAACTACGGGGAGTCACTGTTTTTTGTGTTCGTCAAATTCGCAGAGCTTTGTTTGACACAAACACAAAAAGACGGCCACTAGCCTTTTTTGTGTTTTAAATGAAATATCAAAACTATCAGAAAAACATGCATTGGTTGGTAGATTACTCATCTTCAATCACTTAATTTTGGTTCAACATTTGCTCTCTGGTGGCTGTCAAACTGTGCCCTCTCTTCAACCACCCACCAACAAACATGAGGTTCAACTGGTTGAAGCATACTCGTGTGCGAAGGCCCACTCGGGAAACGATTACACGGATTCCAATCTTACTTATTAATTATTCTAAATAAAGCCTAGGTTACGATAGATAATGGTCGCAATAAATTATCTCTACAGAGATAATATTTGTTTATACAAACATGGCATACGCATACGTGTATGCTTCCACCAGTTGAACGCCATTTTTGATTGTTTGACTGTAGGTCAGTTTGAGAACCTCTAGAAAGCAACATTTAAATCAAAATTATAGGAGAAGTTATTTAGCAATATATATGCTATTCGTCATACTATTGCGACGTTGCACGTCGTTCATATGCAAAGACTTGTGGGTGTTTGTGAAATCACCCATATCCGTGATTCTCGTCCATTTGGAAAGTGCCGTTAGTCGTTACAAAATAATATTTTACTACTATGCGTAAGATTTTGTTTTATACTCTGCCGATGGTAATTCTTCACCCTCCTGCAATCCCTCCGTGATCTCCAATTCCTCAATTGGAGATTTTCTTTTATGCTGGATAAAATTTGTTGGGTTCACCTTCTAATCCATTCTTCTAAAAGTCTACAGTGTGTTTTTTTTTTGCATGTATCATGAATGGAATTCGTCAGAAAAGGTTTCCCACTGGTGAGAATGTTGTTCTTCTTAAAAATCTCAGCTGAGACAATGGAGGAATATCCTTGAGGCAGCCGTTATAGGAACTCGTCTATAATATCCAACACAATAGCAACTATTTTTTGAAAGTGAAAAGCCTACAGATAATTCATGGAATAGGACTTTTTTTTTAATACAGAGACCAATAGATATACGCATCCAGGACATCTCTCATAGCTCCATACGGTTGCAGACTATTAAAAGGGATTAATCATTATAGGATCGATATTTAAAATCAGATATTATAACATTATTAACGTATTTACTTACACGGTTCCCGAGCATCCATCATCTTTATCATAGGAGCGCTGCTTCCAACTCTTCATTGTAATCGCCAAGGGTTCCGATGTCGATTGATCCTTAACCTGCATATGTTTGAGCTTTTGTTTCTTCTAAAATTTCTGATCTGTGATTATATGATTCCAACTTTTTCATAGGCTACGTTTACATCGTAGACTATTTGTGGGCTAGCACTAAATATTTCTGTGTCAGACTTTTCAGTTTACAACATATAAAGAAGCATAAATTATTGTATGAAGTTTTCAAAAAATACAACCTCAATTATATGCGATGTAATAAGCTAGTTTGTGGTGACTTCAGAGGCAAATTAGAAAATGGTAGGATTATATGATTATACCCTTGAAACTTAAACCAATTTGTAGTCTTAATTCATTTCAGCTTTCAAATTTTCTGCCTGTTGCATGTATTTTTGTAGAATTCCTTGATGTTAATATACCATATCCCTATTAAGTTTGTAACTTTCGAAAGACATACAATAAAGTATATGGATCGACTCAGAATCGGCAAATGGATTCCCTCCAGGATTTATTAACTGGGCTTAATCATATCGCTCATTGAGGTCTTATTAAGTAAAATTTAGTAAGTCCAAGTACAACCCTTTCACTCACTCAGGTCGGGTGGTTGGCAGTGAAGTGAGGATAGCAATATCTAAACTCAAGCTTAATAAGGCTGCCGGAAATGACGGCCTTCCCGCTGAGCTTTATAAGGCCGACGGAGATGACTTGGTAAGTAACATCCACCAACTCATAAGCCAAATCTGGTCGGATGAAAATATGCCTGAAGAATGGAACCTCAGCATCGTTTGCCCGATCCACAAAACAGGAGACCCTCTGAACTGCGCCAACTACAGAGGCAAAAGTATCCTCAACATCGCCTATAAGATCCTATCTGCCGTAACATGTGAACGCCTGAAACCGTTTACCAGCAACCTGATTGGCCCTTATCAGTGTGGTTTTAGGCCAGGAAAGTCCACAACCGATCAAATTTTCACACTTCGGCAGATCCTGGAAAAAACTCAAGAAGTCCAAATCGATACCCACCACCTATTCATCGATTTTAAAGACGCATATGACAGCATTTATAGAGACGAACTGTACAGAGCCATGTCTAGTTTTGGTATACCGCCCAAACTCGTCCGTTTGTGTAGGATGACGATAGAGAATTCTCGCTGATCCATCAGGGTCGGAAACGACCTCACCGACACATTCGATAACAAAAAAGGATTTAGGCAAGGCGATGCGCTGTCATGTGACTTCTTTAATCTGATTCTTGAGAGGATTGTGCAAAACTCCAAAGCCAACACCAGAGGCACAATTTTCCAAAAGTCGGTGCAACTACTATTATAAGCTGACGATATTGACATCATTGGTAGGACTCAACGTGATGTCATAGCCACGTTTGCTAGTATAGAGAAGGAAGCGGCGAAAATGGGTTTAGCTGTAAATGAGGGTAAGACTAAGTATATGCTGTCATCACGAAAGGACTCACAATATCGACGAATTGGACAGAACGTCACCATTGACAGATATAACTTTGAGGTAGTACGGGACTTTGTCTACCTCGGCTCCGCTATTAACTCTGACAACAACATCTCGTCAGAAATTAAACGAAGAATAACTCTTGCCAACCGCTGTTTCTTCGGGCTAAGAAGGCAATTAAGTAGTAAAGCCCTCACTCGAACTACTAAGGAGATCCTATTTAAGACCCTGATCATCCCAGTCCTGCTCTACGGCGCTGAAGCATGGACCGTATCAAAAGCGGATGAAGAAATCCTTGGTAGATTCGAGAGGAAAATTCTTCGAAAAATCTTCGGTCCCGTTTGCGTTGACGGGCTATGGTGAAGAAGATTCAACCAAGAACTATACGAGCTGTACAGCGACATGCCCCTGGTCAAAAAACTCCGCATTGGACGTTTAAGATGGCTAGGACAAGTAGAACGAATGGACACCAATACTCCGGCTCGCAGAGTCTTCGATTCCCAGCCAGACGTCGGACGCAGTAGAGGAAGACCTCGCTTAAAGTGGTGCGCACAAGTGGAAACCGACCTCAACCAACTTGGAGTGCGCAACTGGAGGCAGTTAGCTAAGGACTGGGCTAATTGGAGAGGCATGTTGGTTGAGGCCCAGGTTCATTCCGGACTGTAGCGCCACTTAAGTAAGTAAGTAAGTACAACCCTTCTCCCATTCAAAAGAGACCAAGGAAGTTTTCTTACACTAATCATTATCAGAACAAATTGATGCCCCTGGTCATTTAAATGCTATTGGTTTTAACACCCAAGGAGGTTCCTTGGTTCAAGCAGTCTTTCACTATATCATTTTCTTCGGAGTGTGATCGCATTTAAGGCTTACGTTGGAGAATTTGGCCTTGATGCGGATTGATGCAATGTAATGTCTTCGAATTATAAGACTTCTTGAGTAAGTCTGGTACACATAAAAAGAAATCCACATTCGAATAGTCGCTGTTTCTACTCGCGGTCCGTAGTAGATTTTACAATTTGTATCCTCTTTTTCCTCGGCCAATCCTATCGTATTTTCTGGGTGATGTCGGCTTTGTAGCAGCTTAGGGCTTCCGTTAGTTGTTTAATTTCTCACATTCAAGGTGCAAATATACACTACGGGATTGAGCGCTACCTCAAGGCTCATCCTAAATCATCTTTGTTCAAGGGGCCTGATGTACACTTGGGATTACTGGATGACCTGTTGTCCGAAAATGTCGAAGCAGCTCATTTACTTACCTTTGTCCACCCTAACTGGGACTGTAGACGCCAACGTTGACTCCATCTTGGGTGTTCTTCCGCTGTCACCTGGAATGGAATATGTGCGTATATGTGAGTACCCCTTACCCACTTTCATTTACTGCCACCAAGATTTTACACAGGGGTTGAGACCCTATCCAGGTCAAGGTACTCGGCACTCAGCGGTTAGCACGGGAAGGCTGAGAATAGGAGTTGGTAGGCATCAGTTAGGTGAAACTCAAGGTTTCAAATATCAAAAATATATATTCATTACTTATTGCTTTTGTTAGTGATGTCAAATTGTGTAACTTCTGTGTTCTGTTATGTCCGACTCATAATTGCACTAAATGATGAACCTGTGGATGGATGTGATATGCTTTGACAAATCTCTGATCGTTGAGGCAGCTTGTAGTAAGCGCACTAAGCCTCAGATCTAACAGTGTTAAAAAAAATCGTTTCCAGCTTTCCCGTCATAAAGATTACATTTACTTATCGTCAAGCTGGGGGTAGATAGTTCAACCAGTGAATCACATTTCCTGTTGTATTTCCGCAATCTGATTAGTTGAATAAATGCGTACGTGTAAGTATCCCTAAGCATCCCAATACCTATATAAAATTTCAAATCCGAATGTTTAGTTATTAGTATTACATAAATGACCTAACTTGTAAAAACGTTTATTATTATAAACTATAATCAGGCATTTATTTTGTATACAGACCTTTCGCTTTAATAGATAAGTAGCCAAAATGTAACAGTTTCACAGGCTGTTTGTATTTACAGCCTCTATACGTGTAATATATGATTCACCATACTTTTCCTAATGGAAAAGTCGACTTTCCTAATGTCCAGCAAATGCATTCTGCCTGATTACAGGTTGTAAAAAAAATCCTACGTGGGTCGTTATTTTTTTCTCAAGTACTCAACGTTATCGTCTCATTCTCCTTTCAAATTTTTCCTTTTTTTCTCCTTCACGACTGCTGCAATGCACCACACAGGTCCGCACTATCCACATACAGGTATGTACCAATGTATCTACAACGAGCCCAAATTCTGTCTGAGCACAAATTATTATCCCGCCATCCATTTAAATTGCTGGTCGTTTTTTGTTACCCAACTCGTTTGTGGTTCTACCACTATAGCATTAAGGTCCATTTAAAGAAAAAGGTGAAAATCGTTTTTTTTTTTGTAACGCATTTTTCCACTTGACTTCTACATTTTAATGGCACTCCAAGGGTATTATCGATGGTGAGATGAAGTGTGCATTGGTCAGGTATTGTACAATTGTTATGCTGAGTCACACATGCTTGAATCATCAAATATTCTATAGAAGACATTAAAAAAATATATCCTTACCTGATCTTAATTTCATTATTTGTCAATGGCTTGGTATTTATCTTTGAATTTGAATAGTTTATTCGGTTTTAAATGTGAGAGCTGGGCGTTAGGCTTCGGTAAAATGGTAACGTGAAAAAAACTAAATAAAAAAAATCGAAAAGTTATTGTTCTTATGACGAGTATGTGTTTCTGCTTATTTAATCTAATTGATTGGTTTTTATTGAATGACGAAAATGGAGAAAGACAACAGAAAGACTCAAAGAACTGGTTTCCAAGAAAGAAAGGAAGAAGTGGGTTGCCACTTGAGCATGGGTCCATGATAATCGGAAAATATTTATTCATGCATCTTGGATAGCAAACAACATGAAGTCAAAAAAATGTTTTTTTTTTCTTGTTTCGCTTTCCCAAACAAACCTATATCTTGATTTTTTTCCATTGGGTTTTATTTTATTTTATCTCTTGCTTGGGAGACGTAGTGCGGACATTATTCGATATTTTATGCATGTTACCGAAATTGTGAAATTATCTGCGACACGCCAACGTGGTTTTTGCATAGAATCACGTTGCATTCATCGATATTTATAGTAGATACAAATATGTATATTATTTAAAAAAAATTTACATAGGTACTAGCTATGTTTCACACCTATATAGCTAACTTATAGAAAACTGCCTACCGAGAATTGGATTAAAAAAAAACCTTAGCCACATTTTGAACTAATATTTATTTTAGTATTTAGTGGCAATGGTTATAAAAAAGCCGTGTATTAATATTCAAGTCACAGTTAAACGTGGGTTTTGAATTCTGACACTGCTAACATATACTCGAATATTTGTATGCACTCAAGGCATAATTTCTAGTTAGAATCTAGTACACGTTTTCTTTAGTCTAATTTTAGTTTCTAATTAAATTTGTATAATACATGATAGGTACATGAATGCAAAACGATTTGGGGACAATATAATGGGTCAAATCTACATTTTTTTGGACCACGTTTCGGTTCGGATGAGGGGGTTAACCTTCTTACTTTACCATAACTTCAGTTCTTCAATATTCCATCAAATAAAATGTTGGTGCTTCTGTTTTTCATGCATGTCTCATAAGTTTGTAAGCTTTCTATGTATAAAAAGTGTAACGATACTATAACAGGAGTGGTAAAAGGATAACGTCTCATAACTGTTCTACAGTATTACATACTAATTAATAGTTTGGCATGAGTGGAGATTATAGATTACAAACTAAATACGTCAGACACACACCTTCGCTAAAACACATTTATGACACCAAAACTAGCTGTCATTTCACCAAATGTCACATCCGCATATATTTAATACCAACGTCCTTTCTTCAACCAACGTGCCACCATGTTTTTTTGCACACCAACGTACGTGTTGCCTGAAATACAAGTTCATAGTTATATCCGTTCATTACACATGATCAAACAGCCACAACAAAAACCGTCCAAAAATAAGTTTCACTTCAAATAAACCTAATAAACCAACAACACGCGAACACCGACATCAATCAGACTCGATTGTGGTTAGTACTTGGTTGGATATCCGGATCAGAACACCGTCATCTTGATATTTTTATGTTTCATAAAATCCAATTCACACCGTCCAAAAAGAATTTCACTTCAAAAGTTCGAACCAAAATTTATTACTGTACCTATGGGGTGTCCCATAATTCATGGAAAATTTGAATTTTGCGTCATATAATATTAGCGTGTAGCCAACCGAAAAGAAGATAAGAATGTGACAGATGACAGTTCGGGGTTAGTAAAAATGGAGTGCTATATGAGGGAACAACGCATTTTCATTGTTGAGCAATATTTTATTTCTGTTTTGGTGGTTTCGCAAATGTATCTATTTACTTTCAAAGCATACTTACTTTATTGTCTCTCCAGTTAGCCCGTTCCTTACCTTTGATTACGTACTCCATGTTTTTTGTGATCGATTTGAAGTTCAAAACAACTACATCAATAGAAAACAGTCCAGCAGTGATAAATCCCACTAAAAAATTGGCCACTAGAGCCATCGTCTTCGAAATCTGCTGCTTAAATGCTGTAGATTGCACTTTGATGAAAATACATCTCCTGGAAGTTTGTTCCCTAGTTTGCTTCTTCTGTAACAAAAATAGTTTTGGTATTGTGTTCTTTGTGTCGCTGTTAGTTTAATTGTGCGCCTATGAGCTGCAACTGTATGTCTTGTAGGTCGTTCAAATGCATAAAGTGTAGGGATGATGTCGCTAAGATCTGGCATTAGAAAACCTATAATAAAAAGAAGGATCTCCTATGAGTCTTAGCTGAGTAAACGTTTGTAGATTAGAAGGAGGTTGTGTGTAGACGGTAGTTCAGGCTATCCTTTGGTGAATTGACTATGACATGACAAACAACAAACGACATGGACTTACTTTTTCTACTTTTCAGGACATTGTGGCTGGGAGGTGGATAAGGGGCTATCTCTCATAGACGTTGCCAGAGGGATAGCCATAGGAAGTCTCTCGGGACGTAAAGGGTGGGAAGGCCAGCATTTACCAACAATAACGGGCTTGTTTTGGGATCGAGGCGAATCTATGCTGCTGTTGAACATTGGATCATGTTTTCCTAGTTGTTTTCAGTGGTTTAGACATAGGTTTTTGATTTCTTTTCAGCTTTTTCTTGAATTTATACCCTTTCCTTTTAGAGTCCTTTTAAGTCCATCCGTGGTCCACATACAGTAACTTTGTTCATCTTTTTTTTTTAGTTTAATTTAATTCTGGCACGAACATGAAAATATTATTCAAAACCTGGTCTTACTTGGACTTTATAAAGCTTATTCACTTGGTTATGTTGACTATATACTTAGAATCGGGGTCATAAAGTTCATTGTCATTCGATAAAACAGCAAGCGTTCTGTGTCGTCATCGTGCATATATGGATGATTCTGGCGGTAGACTAAACAAAAATATAAATAAGATCGATGAATAGGTGATATGTAGTTGTAGTTGTAGTTATGATATTCTTAAGTTTTTTTTTCGTATCTGGCAAAAATCAGTTGTGGACTTTCCTGGTCTAAACCCATACTTATAGCGCCCATCTAGATTGTTAGTAAACGGTTTGAAATGTTTTCATTTTATGGCAAATTTGGATCTCCTTATCGGTGTTCAAGAGACTCATATCATATAATTGGTGCAGTTCTTGGGAAATCAACAAATGATCATACTTTTTAAAAATTATGCTAATGGGTTTGTGTATCCTATTTCCTGCATCCGAATAGCAGATTATCCTGATATCTAAAACACAAATTACTGTAAGTGTCACGATTGTTAATCCCCTTTTTTGGCTGGCTAATCCCATCGTATTTCCTGGGTGTCAGTAATTATTGGATTTGTAAAGCATAGTGCCCCTAAATCTTTCAATATGAAAGCTTTGTTGTTAAAATTGTTGGGAATTTTGAAACTATCAAATTTGTTGTAAATGGTCACCATGGTTATTGACAACTGTATTACACTGTAGAAACAAAAACATCTGTCCATGAGGAACATTTTACACGTTATTTCGCTAGGCGGTAACGTGAACTTCCGAACTTCCGTTTTTGGCCAAAACTGAAAATTCCGTTTAGTAATAGTTGGGCTAAAACTAATTATGTGGAATTGCTTCAAGCTGTAATAGTAGTATATGTATTAGATTTCATTCAATTTGACAAAATAGTTTGCGAGATATTAACAATTTTCTTTATATGGCCTAAATGACAAAATCCATTGCATGGATTTTCTCGAAAAAACTGGGTATGCAGTTTTGTTGGAACTAATATGGTTATAGTATATATAAAGTTTAATCAAAATCGTTAGAGCCGTTTTCGAGAAAATTGAGGTTATGTGTAATTTTTATATGGCAGGTACCAGTTTTAACATGGCTAAAAGCAAACAAAAAAAAAATGGCCTAGAATAATGACCAAAACAAGCTTGGATACGAAGTTTGAAGAAAATCGGTCAAGCCGTTTAGGCTGGGGAGACCATCACGGACAGACGGACCGACGGACCAACGCGACGGACGGAATTCCAAAAACCACTTTTTTAGGCTCCGCTATCATCGTAATGTTAGAATCAATCAAAATCTCGAGGTCGAAATTTTTCACGAAAACAATATCTTTCTCTTTGTAAGAGAAAGTTAAAAATCGCTATCAAGCAAGTTTAGCCAGATTTATGTGACAAGGTCATTGAACACGTGCCACCACGAAAAGTACTCAGTTTAGAGTTAGAGATCGAGATTCGAGAGTTTTTAATTGCAGACCCTCTATTATTAACATAGACGTTATTGTCTTACCATAACCGTCAAAAATAAAAACCTTACATTCTGAGGGTCTTAGTTTCTTCTTAAGTATAGGTATATGACGTTAGTGAATAGTCAACCCAAATCATAAATACTAACCTGTAGGACTAGGCTTAGTGGTGATGATCTGACAAATCATTCGAGCAGTATCAACTTTCAAGAAAATTTTATCTCAACTTAGCCGTTCGGAGTCGACATAAAACACGAGGTCCCGCCATCGTGCAAGAAGTATACAAGTACACATGACAGGGTACTAAAGAGTCTGCTTTTTTATTGGAGGACAAGCCCCTTTGATGAGCCCATGGGGTCGGATAATATGGACCTTACTGCCTATGATCTAGAAACGTTCTGTGGATTGATGATTTGTTGCAATATAAAATGCCAATTTAGATCCTACAGCAGTATCCTTTTAACAGACGCATATGCCACCAGCGCCATCATAATTGCGTATTTAATTGTGGATGTGTTCCGTATAATATTAAGTGTTATCTACTCTTAAGCGTGAATAACTCATATGGAAGCTGCACCTTGAAAAATATATAGTGGATGTAGTGGATTTATGGCTTGGTTAATATTAAGCCAGGGATCCATAGATATAAGCCCGCCGGTAACATCGACCAATTTTATTCATAGTCAAGGCTGTCATATAAAATTCTATGAAACATCCAAGAGCAACTGACAAGTCATAAGAATCTTTTCAAAGTTTGCCATTCGGAGTCGGCATTCAAAAGATAAAAAGGCGTTAACTACATTAGATGGAGCACATTGAGCAAATAGGCAGTATAGAATCTTGAAATCTCAGCCCTCAGGATCGAGACGACGATTATCTCTAAAGATCTAACGATTGTGCATACGAGAACGGTTGGAAGTGTAGTTAATGACTGAAAGCATTGGGCCAAGAGCTGAAGAGGATAGAAGATTCGCTTGTCTCACGCATAGACTCTTTACGGGCTAGGAACCCAAAATGAAGTAAGTGTTCCCCATATCATTGTTAACATCCTATAGGTCTTTCTGAATCATTTGCGCATGCAAGGCTACATTTTTGGCACAAATGAAATTTTGTGGCAATTCCGAGCGTCAAATGTTTTCCCTTTTGCAACTCAGCAAAAACTGTGAAACTTTCAGTACTATTTGGGATTTTGAATCCATTGGTCAGTAGTCATTAACCACCCACAACCAATAAAAATTGATTAAAGGTAGTTCGGCACTCAACTCTTTTATATTTACAGAGATAGGTTCGGTTGGTGGGTTGATGGTGGTGGTATGCGTTGTTCATCTTCTCATAGACCCATTGTGATGCCCAGTGGGGGTCAACGCATGTGGTTGGTATCTTCATTTATCACGTTACTGTCCATTGTTGTTAGTCCCTTTCCAGTCATCCAGATGTTGTTTCAAACCTGAAAAGATTAGACAGAGGGATTTCGAATAGATCCGTGGGTCATGTAAAAGGTATTTTCCTAATGTTCTTATGCCAAATTGCCTGATGCCTGGACAGTGGTTCAGAAACCGGGGGGTATCCTCGTGTATTTCTTCATCACCTCAGCCTCTACAAAGATCATCATCTTATAAGATTCATTTTCAGTTTGTATGCTGTTTTCATTAAGAAGCTCTACTAGCGTCGAAACAGATTTCCTGTTTGACAGAGATAAGTCTCAAACATTCCACATCAGGCCTCTCCTGTTACAAAAACCATGAGCCTGTCACCAATTTAATGTCATTTGATGCACATACAAGGTGGCGCAAAAATAACCTTCCGATGTTTTTTGGCTGTAATTTAAAAAAAAATGTATGTAAAAAATAGTCACCAATATTCCGCGTTCTGGAGCAGTGTAGCATAACATTGTTTATTAACGTGTATTTCGCATGTGTTTACTACACAAATGTCAAACAGAACTGACATTAGGGGCCAATCGCAAAATTTATAGCATTTTCTGATAGGAGGATTACTTTTGCGCCACCTTGTAGTTGCCTTAGTTGAGTAAAACTAATTTGATCTGCTCCCGTACTTTTACAGTTAACATACAAAAAAATTCTCATATTTGTTGGTGTGGGGATACATTTTATTCAGAGAGAGAAAAATTGAGGAAAATATTCGCATATGTAAAAAGGAACGGCTTATCACTCTAAGATACCAACTAACAGTTTACTGATTTTTACCAACAGGTATTTCTGCAGTAAATTTTTTACTGATTTTTATGTAGGGCTAGGTACTCATTTTTCCATACGGGAACGGCAATAGGTAAAAAAAAACAGTACAAATCAGTAAACATTTTTTTACAAGAACCGACCTATTATTTCTGAGAGATCGTGAAAAGCGTTCAATCATTAGTAACTCATTTGCTGTGTTCATGTAGCTGTCCACCGAATCCTATTCTCCATAACCTACAGAATAGATATGGTTAACAAGTGGAGTGGGTAAAGTATGTTTTCTTTAATTGACTGGACTTCCTAATATACTTTCCTCATAAGAGCTCCTCCATTTTCTTGCAACGGCTTTTATTTGCGTTTATATCTTTGAACAAAAAAAAGTCCAATGTCATGCTTTGATTTCCATCCATTTAGTAAGACCAAATGAGTAAGCATCAGTATTCTAGCAATATACAGTGCCGCTCACTTGAATAGCACCCCCCTTTGCTGTGAGTTTTAAGCTTAATATCTTCAAAAATAATTATGGTAATGACTTGTTTTTTTTGTTTCTAATGAAAGTTTATTAAATTCTGTAAATAAAACAGAAGGAATGGAATTCATATTTACAGTGGTAATTTTTTTATAGATTTTGAAGCGATATGACTCAAAATATACACATCACATTTTGGCTCACTTGAATAGCACCCCCTCATAAAAAAATTATTTAAAAATGTTTTCACACTGTTGGACTTAAAAATTTATTAGGAACACAATTAAGAATTAAATTTTGAATTGAATTTTATTAAAAAAAAAATTAGTAACGGGTGCTTCCGCCTTTGTTATAAATAACCTCATACATCCTGTTAGGTAGGGAATCATATAATTTCTTGATGTAATCCAGCGAAATGGAGGCCCAGCTACTTCTAATTGCTGCTATTAGCTCCTCCTTATTGGAGTATTGCTTCCCTGATTCGTACACCTTCCGAGCAAGCCATCCCCAAACATTTTCGATGATGTTTAGGTCTGGCGAGTATGGTAGCCAATCCAACAATAAAATGTTTTGACGCCCAAGAAATTGTTTTACCACTCTGGCATTGTGAATTGGTGCGTTTTCCTGCTGCAATTTCCACGGCAAGTCACCAAATAATCCATTAATGGAAGGGATAACGTTCTCTAGTACTCCAATGTAGGACTGAGCGTTCATACGAGGAGTTAGGAACTGCAACTCCAAAGTGCCATAGTACGTTATGGCTCCCCAAATCATAACACCGCCATCTCGACTGTGCAAACGATCCAATTGATGTTCCACCTTCCGCAAATCATGAAAGTAATAATTAAAACCGTCAGGACCCTCTAAATTAAATTTTTTTTCGTCGGAGAAAACAACACGGTACCATTCCTTGCTCCACATCATGTTAACACGGCAGAAACTAAGGCGTTGCTCTTTGCGATATGGGTTAAGCGGTGGTTTTTTCTTTAATTTCAATCGCTTTAAGTGCTTAGCCTTCGAAATAATTCGCTTTACTATGGACACGCTTGCTTAAACACCACTTTTTTCTCTTATTTTGGCTGCAGAGTCGTGCGAATTTGACGCGAGCCGCAGAATTGCTCTTTTTCCAGGGGTAACGGCACTAACTGTTCGTCCTTTCATGTTTTTGCCATAGTTGGACTCGTTCCGTAAAAATGTGGATATCACTTTGCGGCTTCGTTGAGTTTTTTTTGGCTATTTGGTGAATAGACAGGCCACACTCACTGTAAGCCTTGATTTTAGCTTTCTCGTCCTCTGTCAGTGATTTGCCACGACCCATTTTAACTAAAATTATCTTAAATTAATTAAATGATTATTAGAAAATACTTTTGCATAACCACCTGATTTGGCTTCCACACGAAAACTGATAATAGAGGGGGGGTGCTATTTAAGTGAGCCAAAATGTGATGTATATATTTTGAGTCATATCGCTTCAAAATCTATAAAAAAAATTACCACTGTAAATATGAATTCCATTCCTTCTGTTTTATTTACAGAATTTAATAAACTTTCATTAGAAAAAAAAACAAGTCATTACCATAATTATTTTTGAAGATATTAAGCTCAAAACTCACAGCAAAGGGGGGTGCTGTTCAAGTGAGCGGCACAGGCGGGCAGAAGAATAGATGAAGCAGTCTCATTCGATACATATAATCAAATATATGTCTATTCTTAATGTATACATAATGGGATAGGTTTGTTGTTGCGCCAAATAACTTGTTAAAAAACTTCAAAATGAACCGCCTGTTCCGATATGTTGGAGTTTGTTAATTAAGAGCCTTATTACGGTTGTCAAAGATCAATAGTTTTTAAACGATCAAATTCATGAATCTATTTATATTTATTTTAAGTGTCGATTGTTAAACTTTAACCCCCTTATTCATGAGATTTCACTAAAACACATCTCAACGATTGTATAGTTATACAGTGCATAAGTATTTATACAGCCTCAGGGTCGCATGTTATGAATTTCTTATTCATAACATATTTCCCCATCCGTAATAGTTATACAGGGTTTGTGTCAAATAAATTACCAAAAAGCTCGTCAGAGTTACCAAGGGATCATTTTTATGGTTGCGAAACTCATGGTGACAATTTTATTTTCTACAATTTTATAACATATTGATGACTTATGTTAATTCAATAACATCATTTACAATGTTGAGTGTGTAGGTAAAGAACAATTACCATTTGAACAAACTAAACAGTGAAACACAACTGCTAAAATACAAAAATACTCTGTACGATTTATTTCAACTTACAATTGAACCTTTGGTAACCCTAATGCTCAGCCGCCTGTGTATACAGAAATTAAAAAATATTAAATACCCTTATACAGGCACTAATCAAGCATCAGACGCGTTTAGGATATGCAGTTTCTATTCAACGTTGTATAAGTGTTATGAATAAGGTTTTTGCGTTTAGAGGCATTTTAAGAAGTGTATAACTGTATACACTCCTTATAATGAGTTTATGAATAAGGCTGAAGGTGTTTGTATAATTTTATTAAATTTAACATTAACATTAAGAAAATAAAACTTAAATATTTTCCTGAACCTCATTTAATAAATCTAAGAAAGCTACTTTTCAGAGTCGGACATTTTGTAGATATCTGACACCGAATCACCTTGAGCGCATAACAGATGTGAAAGGAAAGTATTACATAGAAATATGTGTTCTTCCAAATCTAATGGATTTGAAGCATCTCGTAAGTTCCATCGTTTTTTGTCCTGTTTCACTAAATTTACTCGTACTTCCTCGTTATCACTTTCTCCAAAAGATAATTCTACTGCAGACATTTCGTTTTGAAAATGATGTTATTGTTTTCAAATGAAAATGCCAAATTATCAATACAATTAATATATTCGTCAACGAAGAATGTGTGAATGTGTGATTGACTGAATATTTGATAGATATCAATTTTTTCGACAACCATAATACCAAATTTTTCAATAGATCTAAAATTCGCAATTTACATTTTATCAAAATTTTTGTAATAATGAAATTTATTATATTTGCTTATGAAATTTTATGAAATTTTTGATATTTGCTAATTGTCGTATTGTTATTTGATAATCGTAATAAGGCTCTAAGAGTCAGTCATTTAACAGAAAATAAAATAAATTCTTCCGAAAGTATTTTGACTGCAATATGGTCCACATAACAAATTCAATTAAAATTTTCAGGTAACTGAGGGGTAATTCCGTAACTTTGAAAACGATTATCAGAAGGTAGTCGAGACCTTATAAGCAATCGCTCAATAATCGTCTGTGACTTGACTTGATTGTTTTAAGTGAAGCAAATGAAGTGATATCGGAATGAGGGCCTATTTATTGGCCCGGCGATGATTCTGTTTTAAATTTGACCAGCAGTTTGTCAGTATATGTATTATCAGTAAAATGTTAGACCCCTTATTAGAAAAGGTTCAACTCTGCAGCCGAACAATACTGACATTACTGGCACTCAAGAAAATAGACTATTCGAATACGGATTTTCAATAATTTTTGCCAAGAAATCGACAAACAGTCAATTATATTGAACATATTGTAATCGGCAGAGGACATGCACCCAGTATTTTGAATGTCCGAACAATTCAAAATGCCAACATCGACTCAAAATATTTTCCAGCTGAAGAGATCGTAGGATAGGAATGATGATAATAATACACCACCGATAATGCTTAAGCTTTCATAGAACGTGTAGTATCTATCAATCTCTAAATTAATTATATTTTCAAATACACCAGAAAATGGCAGCAAGTGATGTGATGAATTTCTTTCGCCTAGCAACAATAAATTTATGGTTTGACGAAAAATGACAACAAATGTTGGCAGTCAAGAATAAGTCTTTCAAAGCAGTGAATAAAGTTGGTTTGTTAGGGTGAACGAACTATCCATGAAATATTATGAAAAGTGGTGGGTTTTGCTATATCCAAACTAAAGTTTAACAGGGATCACGCAAATGCTGGCCTTCATTTATGGTCGTGAGAGATTTTTTGGTAAAGAGCCATCAACCAAATTTGAACGAAAAAGAAAGAGTCCGCCAAATAACTGAAAATGATATAAACAAAAACTACTGAATATTTTCTCAAATTTCTTTTTTTATTTGAAAGTACAATCCTTCCGGTTAATAATGGAATGTAACGGCCACTCCTTGTTCATTTTCGAAGAAAAATGGCCCAATTATGCCTCTGGACCAAAATCCGCACCAAACAGTGACTCGTTTTGGGTGTATCAGCTTTTCAATGTATGCGTGCGGGTTTTCTGTGCCCCAAATGCGACAATTTTGCTTGTATACATACCCGCCAAGTTTAAAATGAGCTTCACCTGAAAAGATGTTTTTTTTTTGGCAAAATCGGCATCTTCTCTAAGTCGATCGCAGGCACACTTAGCGAAGCGAAAACGCTTGGATGGTCAGTTGGCTTCAAGTACTGAACCAATTGGACTTTGTATGGCGTCATACCAAGGTCTTTATGCAAAATTCGTCACAATGATGTCTCCGAAATGTTCAATTGTTGAGAACTACGGTGAATTGATGTTGATGGCGCTTCACGCACACTTTCTGCCACAGCAGCAATATTCTCGGGTGTACGCACTGTTTTTGGCTTTTCACGCTTTGGTTTATCGATGAGATGCCAGTTTCTTTCACTTTTTTCACAAGATAACGAACATTCGGAGCTCACGGTGCTTCTCTTCTTCCAAAATCCTTACGCAATTTTCGCACACATTCTGCAACATTACCATGATTTTCAAAGTAATGTCGCAATATTTCCCAGCGCTGTTCAAGCGTATAGACAACCATATCGGAAGGATAAAACTAATTATCTGTCAAATCAGACGAGCTAAGTGTTACCATTCACGAAATAAGCACTAGTTGACAAAAAAAAAAAACGTTAGATGGCGGACCCGTTATATGCTTGAAGAATTGAACTACAGCATCATAGAATACGGAAGTGTCGCTTTAGAAATGTGCATGCACCAAACTATAAACAAAGTCTGGACGGATGAAACCATGCCCGATGACTGGAATATCAGCTCCATAAATCCATTTCACCAAAAATGAGATTCGATGTCTACCGAGGCATATCCCTGCTAAATGTCGCATATAAGATCCTATTCAACGTACTGTGCGAAAGTCTTAAACCATCTTTTCATAAAATTCAAGGCCGCTATGATACCATCCATCAACTAGACCTTTGCGATGGTGGAATTCGGAATACCATCAAAACTGATAAGAGGACACGCAATGTATCGTTCAGTTTGGAAATAGCTCATCTGAACTTTTCCAAATACCAAATTACGACATGCGATTTCTTCAATCTCGTGTTGGAATAAATAGTGCATAGGGCAGGAGTTAATACTGAAGGCCCTATCTTCAACAAATCCGTCCAGCTACTGGAATATGCAGACGACATCGACATCATAGGTTGCTCCCACAGTGTCTTTGTAGAACATTTACGACCATTGAGGGAGTGGCGAAACGCGTTAGTCTTATAGGTAACGAGGGCAAGACAAAGTCTATGCTATCAACAAACAAAGTACTGTTCACCCACAACATTGGATAAAATATCACAGATGATATCAACAATGTTGAGGTAGTTAAAAGTTCCATCTACCTGAAATCCAACATCAACCCCACGAAGTGGAGGTACGGCGAAGACTATCCCGGCTTAAGGATATCAGAGCGCTTGATTTGAATAACTGGCAGTAATGTGCAAAGGCTCGAATAGGATGGAAGGGACCCGGCTCAGAAGCCAGTTAAGTAAGTAAGTATGTATCTTAGTATGAATAAACCGTCTATCAATAATCTGATCGGTCTTTTAAATTTTGATTTGAGGCCACGAATGTTCATAATTGCTCAAACTATTTTCATTTAGGACATCTTGAAAAGAAACATAAATTCCAAAGGAATATAGGAAAAAAACATTTTCTCTAAATTGTCTATGTTTCTTCGGGAAAAATTATAGGGAAACCCTGTTTACTCCGATCCTACGTTACTGCGATGAAGTATGCGGACCATATCAAAAGTAGATTATTGAACATTTCGCCCTCCTTGTTTGTGTTGGCGGGTTTTGGGTGCAATGTTTCAACGACGAATTTTTCTAGCTGCATCGCTACATAGGCCTTTATATTCGAGATGGCATTTAGAATAAAAAATATCTATTTGATCTCAATTTCATCTACTTAAGACACCGTTTGTAAGTTTAAAAAGGTTTCTATACATTTCATACCCTGCTCAAAAAACTTCAGCTGATTAACCTCATGTGTGAATTTTCACACATATGGGGTTTCTTTGTATTTTGCACTAGTATAACATATTTTTTTTAAATTATCGTCAATAACAAATAGTTGGATGTGTGTTGTTTTTGGTTACACTTTTACATTTCTTTCGAGAAATGTCAAATGTTTGTGGCGAATTCCCACGAGACGCTGACTGTTGGGTGTGTGCTCAAGGCTAATGAACTTCAATGTCACGTCATTGGTTCGTTTAGTGATTCTCTGTCAACACTAAAAAGCAAATAAGAAGCTGATTTGTTTCGTGGAATAGCTTTTTTTATTGACATATATGATTCTGCAAGAGTTATTCCAAGCTCACGTAAAAAAAACTCGTAGCATGATATGTCGATCATATTTGAGAAAGCAACATTCGTCCATCGGTTTGTCTTATTCTCTTGCAGATGAAACAAGTCAACATTTTAAAGGGTCTTCCACTAGATTACTTCGCGTCAACCTGACAGCCCTGACATTTGTATGATAGCAAATTCATTGCTGGGGTCGCGGGGTGGTTCCAAAGAAACTACCTAGCCCCCGTCCACTGAATTTGCGAAGTACTGAATAGGGACTTCCCAAAGTTGAAAGTTGATAGCGGCCATATTGTCGAAGGTACATCTGTCAAATTTACTGTCATTTTTGTAAGTCTGTTTTGCCAAATCACCATCGGTTGACATTGTGTTCAACAACATGTGCAAATATTAATATTGCTTTATCAAATTGGGTTTTCTGTACGGGCAACGTTACGCGCGCTTCGTCCATTTTACTGTCGCCATAATCATCCTACCGAGTGTGGTGCAGTGTGGTGTATAAATTTGAGTCAACTGGTTCAGTAAACGATAAATCAACACCCGTATACGTCGACAAAACGCAAGATCTGCCAAAATCGCCGCTGTCCGTGAGAGTGTGCAGGAAAGTCCGAGGCAGTCGATTTCACGTCGCTCACAAGAAGTCGGCATTTTGCAGATAACATTTTGCGTTGTGACTTGAGCCTGCCCCCTAAAGTAATTCAACTCACCCAGGAGCTGAAGCTAAACGACAATAGACAACGACGTGTGTCCGCTAAATGGGCTCTGGAGCAGTTTGAAACTGACCCTAATTTTATCGAAAAATGACCTTCAAAAATGAAACCCATTTCTTGATGAATTGGTATGTCAATAAACAAAATTTTTGAACTTGGGACAATACCAATCCACATGAGATCCAAGATCGTCCAATGCATCCCGATAAAGTCACTGTTTGGTGTGGATTTTGGACTGTCGGCGTCATCGGTTATGATGGGATCAGAACGCGATGGTTAGTGCGATGAACTGCTGTCTGGGTTCGATTCCCAGCTGTAGGAACACCTAAATGTCTTTTCACTGGCCCTCCGAGACGGTTGCGCAAAAATTCGTATGTTTTTGCGTCATTGGTCCATATTTCATTGAGAACTACATTGACCAGGCCATCACCGTCAACGGCGTGTTCTATAGCTCAATGATTACCAACGTCTTTTGGGCTGAATTGGATGATATGGACACCAGCGAAATTTAATTTCAACAGGACTACGCTAGGTGCCACACAGCTCACGCAACATTGGAAATTCTGCTCGAGCGATCTCACGTGGAGGTGATGTTGGCCACCGAGATCATGCGATTTGATCTTGTGGGGTATTCTGAAGTTGCAGGACTATGCGGAGAAGACATCGGTCAAATTCAGACTGATTTATGCGCTAAAACCATGGGAAATTGGACATTTCGGATGCACGTCACCCAGAGAAGCCGCCGAGGACATTAAAACGATGTTACATTCCATTTATAAAGGGCGTCGGTAGGCTCTTCAAACGAATAAGCGTTTAATGAAAGACGACTGTATAGACGCCACCTAGAGTAGAAAAGTTTATCATGTGCCGATCAGTGAAATAAAAATATGATCATAGGAACAAATAGTTCGTTTTGTTGTAATATTGAATGATTTCTATTTCGGGTGCAGTTCAATCGAACAATCTAAACCGAAAAACTTTCCATGTTCGGTATGAGTGTTAGTAAAAACATTCGTTGGAACGACTACACATTCGAAATCGCTAAAAAAAACAGCGAAATGTCTAGGTTTCCTTATTCGATGCAAAAAATATTTCACCCCTTCTGATCTGGCCACAATATATAAAGCGTATATACGCCACAACCTTGAGTTCAACGCCCATATCTGGTCATGTGCTTGCAGCAAAAACATCATTGCACCTACTGGAGAGGATACAAAAGCGAGCGATAAAATTGTTAGGAGATCTAACCGTAGCGAACTCTATAGTCTCGCTTGAACATCGTTGGGAAATCTCCTGCCTAGCACTTTTTTACCGCTATTTTAACAGAAAATTCTCTATCGAAATAGCCAGCTGCGTTCCGTCCCTTCAAGTTCAAACATTCAACCGATATACTCGCCATGCCAAGAATAATTATCAATTCACCTTTAAGTCTATGTTCGGACGTACTATGAAATATAGAGAAATGCTTTACCAAACTCAGTCTTTCCTCCTCTTAGGTTAGGTTAGGTAAGGTTGGTGGGTTGATGAGGCAGACGGTGTGTGTGTTCCCTCATCGCACTCAGGTCAATATAGATGTGATGCCCGTTGGGGGTCCACTTGTGTGGTTGGTTCATTCGCTGTCCCGTTACTGTCCATTGTTGTTAGCCTCTTTCCAGCCATCCAGATGTTGTTGCAAACCTGAAAAGATTAGGGATAGGGATTTCGGATAGATCCGTCAGGTCATGGAGAAAGTATTTTCCTAAGGTTCTCATTCTTAATTGGCTGAGGCCTGGGCAGTGGCACAGAAAGTGGAGGGTATCCTCGTGTATTTCTTCATCACCGCAGCCTCTACAGAGGTCATCATCTATGAGATGCATTTTCAGTTTGTGGCTTTTTAGTAAGTTGTGTCCAGTAAGAATCCCAACTAAAGTAGAGACAGATTTCCTGTTTCTACGAAGTAGTTTATGGGTTCTGGCTTTGTCATACTCAGGCCACATCCTTTTGGAAGTTTCGAAGGTGGGAAGGGAGTTCCACCTGTTTTTGGCAGTGATCAGTGTTTTCTGTCCCATCCGAGATTTAAGGTCACATAGTGGCGGTTTGACAGACTGGTCTGCTTGGTCAATGCTGGAGGCTGATTCTTTTCTCGCCAGTTCGTCAGCAATTTCATTGCCCTGTATGCCTCTGTGTCCGGGGACCCAGCAGAGCTTAACATTATGTTGGACGCCAAGAACCTTTAGCTCTTCACGACAACGTTTCACAAGCCGAGATTTTATTTCGACAGCAGAGATAACTTTTATTGCAGCCTGACTGTCAATAAAGATGCTGATATCATCTGGTGTTATCGCCAGCATTGATGTCTTTGGCTGCCTCTGCTACTGCCAATATTTCGGCTTGGAAGACACTGCTGTGCTCAGGGAGACGAAAGGTGCTGTTTAGCTTTAGTGTTTCTGAAAACATTCCAGCTCCAACGCCTACATCCATTTTTGAACCATCAGTGTAGATGGATATGGTTTCGGGGCCCAATTCGTTCCTCTCCCACTCCTCTCTGCTTGGAAGGATGCAGGAGAATGGTCTTTGAAAGTCATGATGAGGCAGCATGTAGTCAGATGATACAGCTGAGCCCAAATATCTGTGTAGAATTTGGCCATGTCCTCCTGAGTTCGATTTCCAGCAGTTGAGCTGGCTGATTCTTAGAGCACTTTTGGCTGCAGATTCTTGCATGTAAAGGTCTAGCGGTAGCAGGTTAAGGATGGTTTCCAGTCCCGCTGTTGGTGTGGTTCTCATTGCGCCAGTAGCGCCCACACATGCTATCCTTTGTACCTTTGTCATATTTTTTCAGATGGGTGACTTTATTTGTGGATTGCCACCAGACAAGCCCCCCATATGTTAATATAGGTCTCACAATGGCCGTGTACATCCATAGGATGATCTTGGGGTTCGGACCCCAGTTTTTTCCGAATATTCGGTTACACGTATAGAAAGCGACTGTAGCCTTCTTAATGCGCTCGCGCACATTTAGGTTCCAGTTGAGTTTTCTATCAAGAATGACACCCAGATACTTTGCACTATCGGCTAGTTTGAGGGTAGTCCTATCGATAGCCGGTGGGTCGAATATTGGTATCTTCGTCTTATTCGTAAAGATAACGAGTTCCGTTTTCTGGTGGTTGATGCCAAGCCCACATTGTTTTGTCCACTCGTTGAGAGTTTTCAATGCCCGCTCGAGTAGTTCACTAGTAGTGGGTAGGAAATTCCCTTTAACTGGTATCGCTACATCGTCTGCGTAGGCTATGACTTTTACCCCATTTCGCTGTAGCTTGATGAGTATCTCATTGAGTTTCCTGCCCACTACAATTTACAAAAATCTAAAACCTATGCCCATCGGTATCTCCTATTTTCTTCTCTCCAATTTCCTTAATGCTCGTGCTGTGCCCAAACACTATAAGGGTGGTCATAAACCCTTTAGCGCGTGCCAATTATAAAAAAAAAATGTTGCTACACATGTGTCGTTTTTTTGCCGGCATATAAAGCAAGTGTTTTCTGTGTTTTCTGCTATTACAATGGAATTTTTTTTTATCATTCAATAAGTATTTGTCAGTCAGTCGTTATGTTAGGACGCTTTATCCTAACAACCAAATCCAGAACTAAACGTTCATCTCAATTTTGTCTGCCTAACCAGCAATTGGTTTCCCAAATACGATTGGTTTTTCGAAACATAGCAAGTTGCAGAGCAAACTGAAAGCGAAAACAGCACCATTTATCAAGTATTTTACGGATTGGAGTGGGTAGAACTTTTCTGATCTCTTTCTTCACGACTATCTCTCTCTTCACTCACTTGGTTCTAATCGCTTCATGCAGCAAATTTTCTTCACATGTTCATATGGTTTGCAAAATATCAAATTACGTAGACATTTGTTAACAAAAAGGATGTTTATATGGAAAAATATATAGAAAACCCATAATATATGTAAAAATTACACACGAGTTTAAAAAACGCAAATTTTGAAATCGAGAACGAAAAATAATTTTGCATTGAATAACGAATAAAAAAGTTAAAAGGTGATTTTTTACACTAAGAAGAGTTTAATATTAAATGACTTCAACAAACAAAATGCTTATCATAACCTACTATGTATGATAAAATATTAACACTAATCTTTCAACATATCAATTTACACTTTTTGTTCTGATAATTGCATGCAAATTAAAATAAATATCAGCTGCATGTAAAGCTGTGTAAACTCATTGTCACTTTAACCGCACTTTATGAATAATTTTTCATTTAATTTTATTTCTTTAAACTTTTTTTTTCATATTATTACTGTAATAGATTACGATCGCACACACATTTGTGCAACTTGTTATTTTTAAATGTAACTTGTTTATTGTTGACAAAGCGCTAATATTAACTTCGGTAAGCTAGCTTTATGACGTTAAATTTCACTCATACAGCTAGATAACCAAAGAGAACCATAGCACGATTTGATTTCGTTCATACATGTAGATACATTATTATAAGTTAACAATAATTCCATCACTTTGATTGGCACTCAATTAAAAACTACAATCACGTTCTATGTTTTCTCCACAAATGCACACGCTCCTTTAATTTAATTCCAACTCTTTTGAATAGCAATTTAAATTCCAAAAGAAAACCCAAATTCAACTAGATATCAATCACACCAAATACGTCATGAAAACATAAGCATTTCGGTGGTGGTGAAACTAACCAAGTGAAAATGTAAGAAAGAAAAAAAAACACACAATTAGGTATTTACAAATGAGCGTAAGGCAAAAACACCAACAGAAGACTATTATTTATTTTTTTAAGAAACAAAAAAAAAAAAGCACTACAACTTTGCTTCCTGGTATATTCAATCTTTGGTATTCTTTTCATGTTTCGGTTGGTCAAGTGACTGGAACGATGGAATAACTCAGTTTTACTTTTCGCTTAACAAAATATCTGTTTTCATTTTTTTTTTTTCACTAAAACAAAATTGAAGAATTCACACACTGCAGACCCTTCAGGTATATACTTGACCATTATTTTCTTTATCACTAGGTATACAGAGTGTGGTTAAATGGCTTTCTAAAAACCCTCAAACTCTGTTGGAGGCTAAAAACCTTCTGATTGAAGAAGAGCTAAGAATATTGCAAGAAAAGTATCTAAAAATGGGTGCAACCACTTTGAACTGATTGCGTTCATTCAACTGCGTGGGTGAATGGTGATTCAATTGTTGATTGTTCTTTTCACCTTCTTACCAATCGAAAGACAGTGGGAAAATCATAAGACAACAATATAAAATACAAGACAGGTAGAGGAGTTAAAGTTGAGTGTTTTCCCGAACTCTCAATCGGTTTTACTATGCGTGGGATGATTTATGTGCGTCGAACCTAAACAGAATACAATGGATCAAACGCACTTGCCCATTTGGTCGGGTATGGTCCGTTGACAGAATAATTCTATGCACGATTTATATATATTCCCTTGGGTGATGCTAATAAATGTATAGAAATGGATATTTCTGATGATTTCTATGATTTGAAAATCCACATGTCTTGTCAGACAAAAGAGTTCACTACCGAACTGGTTATGGAGTTTGTGTTGTTTTGGAAAGTAGAATCGGGGAAATGCTTTTGATCGGGAAAATTCCTTTCAGACTCTTTATATAGAATAAAATAATTTGTATATCTAATCATAGTTTTGTAATTGAAAGAGGATGAGTAGAAGGAAATCTCACAAAAAAAAGAGAATTAAATGAAAAGGGATCCAAACCGGACGTTGTAAAATTAAACAAACGTTTGTGGACTTTTTTTTGGAGGCTAGCAAGATTAGGGAACCTAACATTTCTTAAAGAAAATACATTTTAACTTTTTTCCAAACAAATCGTTGATTTTCTTAAGCCACAGACATGTGCTGCTCTAAATCATACAAGCAGAGTCATGGAAATAATTAAAAATTTGTGGTTTTTGTGGACAGAAACGTTTAGCTATAATTATCGAGCGCTTAATTAAATTTGACGTTTAATACAAAATAACTTAAATAAACCTTTGGATTGAAACATTCAATATTATACTAATTGTCTTGTATAAAATATATCAAAGTTAGGCTTTTTCGTTAATGGAAGTTATGCACAACAGTTTTGTTTGTTGTTGGTATATATTAGAATTCTAAAACAGAACATAAGAGATTTTTAAGTTTATCATTTAAAAGTGTAAGAAGAGAAGAGAAATGAAATGATTGCCTCTATAATAGAAGTCACCACTACCCAATATATATTGGAGAGCATAGAACAAATATCCAAACCTACAATTTTTTGTGTATAGATTGGATCTAGAATTAGTTTTCCTTTTTTTAACGAAGTGCAAGATTTAGAAAGAGCACTTGCAGATCAAATATTATAACATAAGCTCTGTTTAGTGAAGGAAAACTAAACCCGAACCCAACAGAACATCACAAGAGGGTGAAATTTACATTTTTTTATAAATGCCACCCTTTTCAAAAGTAATTGCTGGGTATTTACTATATCATTCAATCAAAATTCGTGAAAAAAAAAGAAGTATAATATTTCAGACGATTTCAGACATAGAATGCAAAAGGTTTTACACTTCTAACCACTATGTGGCTTAGAGTCAGACTCAGATCATTGAAATTGAAATAGCACCCTACTTCTATTTGTTCAAGTAATGAAACCCGGCAGAAGTATATTTTTATTGGGTAGACCAATGATAACTAGGGATGGGACTGATATATTAGTATTCATTAAGATATTAGTAATATTTGCCAATATTCAACACCACTAATACGAATATTATAGATATTATAATACTTTGATATTCATTAAAAGTATTCGCCATAGCCATATATTTTGATACCAAAATATTATGCACGAATACCGCTGATACTAATACTGCGGATCGTAGAATACCTCGATATTCACGATATTATGGATACATAAATATTAGGCACGAATACCACTGATACGAATACCACGGATCGTACGATGCCTCGATATTCAAGTATGGATACATACAGAAATGCAAACCTCACTTTTCGGTTGATTTGGAATTGGAATTGAGATAATGCTGTTTATGATGATGATGATTGATGAGACGCTAGTTTTTCCGCGGAAAGGGAAAGGGAACAGAGAAATCAGTCTGAAAACAGGTAGCTAGATATTTTTGAATTTGTATGGGAGTTTTGGATTTTGTCTGCCGGTGCAGATTGGCTTGGTAAGGGAAAAGCAAATAGGAAAATGACTGATTTGAACATGTATGCAGATTATCAAGAACACTGCTGCATCATCGCTACTGCTGTCCCTTGTGAACGAATATTTTCCAAGTCCGGCGAATTAATATCGGAGAGAAGAGCTCGTCTTAAACCTGAAAAAGTTATGAAATTAATGTTTCTTAACGTCAATAAAAAAAATTAAAACCTAAATCAACTTAAATGTGTTTTATTTTAAGAAACGACACATATGTATGTACATATATATTAACCGGCAACTTTTTTTGTAAATATGGGAAACACCAACATTTAATAAATGGGGTAGGTACGAAATCCAGAAAATATTAGTGATATTTTTGTATCGGTTTCGATATTATAATATTAGTAAACGAATATATTAGTATTAGGTAATATCACAAAATATTAGTATTAACCCATCCCTAATGATAACAGAGATCCATTGAATATAACCAACTACATAGAGTGCGCATCTCATAAAACAAAAATTTACTATGTGGGGTACTGATGTTGATACCCCAGTGTTCAAATTGCCATGCCAGCATCAAGCAACAGAATAGCCGATGCATACGAACGACGAAAATTCCCCTTAACACTTCTGAAACGGCTACTCTATGTAGTTCTATACCTCTTTGATATAATTTACTACACTCCGCAAATGATAGCTTTAACGAGGGCCCATACACTTTGGTCCTATAACCTTCAAACATTGAATGAACAGAGTGCCACTTTTTTAATACATATAACGATAGTATAATGTTGCATACTCGTAGGATACCTGACATATTAGGTCCCTACGCGTATTCATTTGCAAGAGAAGATTTTAATAAACTTGAATGTGAAACTTCAGAAGACCGTACTTGTAATGAGAAAATTGTAAAAAGGTGAACGACGGAGCAATTTAGTTTCGTTAATTTTTTCTAAATTTTCTCGAAGATAGGCAAAATTTGTGTGTGTCGTCTATTTGTACTTCAAACATTGACTTTTTCATTTTTCCTCGCAAAAGCGTACGGATACTTTTCGTTAAAATGAGTGAACTTTCTCACGATATTGGAGATTTGACAGTTTTCATATTTTTCTTCACATAAAATTATTGGTCGTGTTCCGTATTTCAGATCTAGCTAGATGAATGTCTCTTCGGATTCGTCAAAATGGTAGATTGACCAATGAGAACAGATCTTTATCTTAGATCTCTTACAAAATCTTAAATCCGGAACATTATTCATAAATAGTTCGCGATGATGAATCATCTGAATAGTATCAACTGTCAAGTTAAGCTTATCACAACTCAGCCGTTCGGATTCTGCAGAAAACTGGGGCTCCCGCCCACGTGCATGAAGTACGTACAAACCAAAGATTATGAATTCTATACAGATGACGCACTCCATATAAGAAAAATTGTTCTACGGCGGGTCGTGCTGGTACAGCATATGTTTTTTTTTTTTTTATAGTTTTTCATGTGTTTTTATGCACTACGCCCGCACGTACCATGAAGCTTCTGAACAAAAGTTACTGTTTTTTTGTTCTCAATGCGTCATCTGTATAGAATTCATAATCTTTGGTACAAACCCATGAATGGTTGTGAACAAAAAGCTAGAATCTGAGCCAAACGATCATGTTGTACCAAAAATTGGTATTGGATTAAATAGTTTACAAAGGGTGATTATTTTGACACTAAAATTGGCTCCGTGACAGCAACAATTTGAAGTGATGCTTATATTTAAATATATGATTGAGAAGTTGTGACATAAGGACGATCTGTGAAATCGGACATCGTTGCTTAATATTGGTCTTCTGAAGAATGCACAAGCTTAAAATGTTTGAATCATTAGTAACAGCATTCAGTTTATATATTTAGAAAGAATCAAAATTGCGAAATCAAAGTTTTCAATTCTTATCGACAAATTAATGCTGCAATTGACAAATGTATTCTTTTCAAATGGATTAATAGTTAAACATAGTTTATTGCCCTTTTAACCATAACATAACATTCAATGCCCAGTTTTCCAAAATTAAAATTAAGCCTCAATGTATGAAGATTTTTGATCATGTTTTGCTAATACTGTTTTATACTGTTCTGCATAACTTAGACAGATGTAATTTATAAAAAAAAATTGACGCTAACTAGTATTTTCATCAATAATACTTATTTTTTTACAGAATCTAATTTTACGTGTAAAATATGAGGACTCTGTACCTATTTTGATAAAAAATAAAAGCTGGCGGTCTAACTTTCCGTAGCCCATAAGCATGGTCACATACTTTTATCGGAGCTAATGACCGAAGAAAAACGTTAAACCTCCGTAAAAATCTATAAAATAATTATGTACAGGAATTTCTGTCGGTTAGAATAAAAAAAAAATATCGGTTGGTATCAGAAAGTGACAAGTTGTTTATTTTAACGTCAGTTTTATGTAATTTGTTTTTAAAAAAAACACATGAAACGAATGATTTGACAGTAATTTGCTTAAATGCGTTCTCGTAGTTTTCAATAGAATTATTTACTTTTGAGGGAATTTTTCACCACTCCAAGTAATTTGAGAATTTATTTATTCTTACTGCAAAGGTACGAGAGTAAACATATTGTCATTGCTCTAAATTTAAAGGTGACAACTAAACACGTTTAATAATATGTACGGCGCATAGAGACAAGGAAAATGAGTCTAGCGAACAGACTCAGGAATAATTGCAATTTTATGCGAAATTATAAAAACGTATTTATTGGTTTACCGCCGTATTAATAAACGCTGATTAGCTAATTAATAACTAATTTCACAGTTTTCCCCTTAAGAAATACTCGCGAAATGTCAAAAGTTAGTCACTTATTAGCTAATCAGCGTTTATTAAGGGGGTTGATGTTTAGGCGGCGACAAAGTTTTTTTTAATCAGTTTGGGTTTCTCTTCTAAAAATGAATGAATAATACTAAAATATATTTTTGATTCTAAAACAAATGGATACCTACATGATTTTTTCTAAACTTCTAAAACGCCGGCTGGCAATGAACAACTTGACAGGTAGGTATATTGCTTGCAAAAATAGTTCTGTTCGATGTGAATTTTCAATTAAAATTTTTTAATTAATGTGAAATAATTCTTACCGCCTTTTTTAAAAAAAAAAATATATTTTTTGTAAATTTTTAAAGTTAGGTACTAACAAAAAATTCAAATGTATGCGCAGCAACTGCGTGAAACCAATTGATATATGCGGCGACGCCACCTAAGATACATGTTTATTCAGTATCTACATTCTTTATATAATATGTAAATTTAGAAAGGTATGTCGCCATAGCTGTATCATGGAAAATAGCTATTCGTAATTGACACTATGACGCATCTCGTAAAAATCGTACTCTTATAACATGAACAAAATAGAAATGTAATTTCAAAACAATTCGTTATAAGTATGACTACTGGCGTAATTGCTTTATGATCACAACTAATAAGGAAGTCCAACAACCTCAGTATCTACATTGTGATTCACATCTACTCGTAGCACTTGTATATTTCCAATCGATGATCATCACCGACGTTTTTTCCCAGCAAATGTTGATTAGTAATTTAAATAACACGTGGTGGTGTGATATTTGTACAACTATCGCTAATAAATTGATTTAAATTTGCAAAATTTGTACCCACTTACCTCTGAGGTGACTCGAAAATTCCGTTTTTTTTAGTTTTTAAATATTTGTCACGGCGGTTATTTTTTTTTATAGAAGCCGGATGTACGAATTCACTCGCCACAGCCTACATAGAGCTTCTCTCACACGAAGTGATAGCGTCATAGTTTTTTTTTGTACAACTATCAACATATTCCATTTAGCACTAAAATGTTGGTATTTTTTTTTTATAAAATTTAATATTTTTCTATTCAAAAGGATGACATTGCGGACATCTTGAGAAATTGTTTAATTTAAAAAAAAGAACAAAAATATGATAGACCCTCCGAAGAACCGTGAGTCAAGTGAAATATCCGGGCTCAAAAACTAAAATAAACTTGGCAATATGCTCGGATTCACTTAATTTGGTATTTCCTTCAACGCCAAACACTTCTAGACTAATTTTAGTTTCGGTTTTAAGACTTCGATCGGGCTCCAGATCAATTCTCGAAGTTATTTCATACCTGTGCGGCGGGTAAGGTTTTTTTTTTTCTTTTTCATTTTAGTTGTTGTTGTTTCGTTTGTGTTTTGTTACCTGTTATACCTACAGGTATGAATATACAATGAAAAAAAAAAGTGAAGTGTATTGCGCTGAGACTTGATGTTGTTGTTTCTTACCTTTATTGATTTTTTTCTTTTCTTTTCTTCAATAAATGCGGGAGTTAAGAGAATGAGAGAGGGAGAGAAACCTGTTTTTAACATTAAAAATTTTTCAAATGAAAAGGCTAAAAGTGAAAAAAAAAAACACAAGGAATGGACAGAGCAGTAAGCGGCAACGTATGAAAGACAAAAAATCAGTTTGAATGTACAGATTTTTTTTTTTAGGTAGGTACCTACTCCCATCTAAATAAATAAATGTGAGAGTATCTGGAGATATGTATGGATATATGTCGGCTTTTGTACACCGAATGGATCTTGTATGTGCGATGAAGATGGTGAATGATAATCGTTTGTATATAGATTGATGTGTGCTTGTGTAGGCATTTTCGGTGTACATTTTTAGATCTTTCTTTTTTTTTTTCAAAAAATGTAAAATGCGGATGGATTGGGGTTAAAAAAAAGTAATGATGTACAAAAATCACTGACATTTCTCATCTGAAATGGTTAGTTTTGGTAGTTCTTTGTTTTGTTTTTCGATTTAAACGAAAATATTTGAAGATCCAGGAGAAGAAAAAAAAAATGCGCATACCGATGCGATCGAACTGCTCTTGACCGCTGGCCATATAGGGTAGATAAAATATACTCCTTTCGAAATTCAAATGAAGAAAGTTATACTTGACGGCTTTACTTTCAAAATATGCTTTAGGCTGACTTCTTATTAGGTTGTGTGTAAATTGCTTTAATGTGGGAGTTAAATTTACCCACCGACAAAATTTTGACGTTTCTGTAGAGGTTAAAATTGGCTTTTTGCTGTGTCAATTGGATTAGGGATTTTTTTCAAAAACATATGTAAAGGGTTTTTTTTTTAGAGTTTTTTTTTACTTTGAATTGGAATAAAACAAATGTGGTCTATTAAAATTAACATGAAATTTACTTTGTTCGAAAGATAATCTTCCGTCACTATAATTTAAATATGATTTCTGGCACGATGACTTTTTCCAAAATTTATGACCGTATATCGGCAACAACACGGCGAATGTTGTCCTCCAAGTTTTCAATCGTTTCGGGCTTATCGGCGTAGACTACCGACTTCACATATCCCCACAGAAAATAGTCAAGTGGCGTTAAATCGCACGATCTTGGAGGCCAATTGAAGGACCAAAATGCGAAATTATGCGCTCACCGAACGTTTTCTTCAACAAATCAATTGTGGCATGAGCTGTGTGACATGTTGCTCTGAATTGTTGAAACCAAAGCTCCTGCAATCATGGTTCTTCAATTGATGAACGAAAAAGTCAGTAATCATGGTTCTATAGCGGTCACCATTGACTGTGACGTTCTGCCCAGCATCGTTTTAAAATAAGTACGGACCAATTATTCCACTAAACCATAAAGCACTCCAAACAGTCAGTTATTGTGGATGTAACAGTGTCTCAACATAGACTTGAGGATTATCATCACTCTAAATACGGCAGTTTTGTTTATTGACGTATCCATTCAACCAAAAGTGAGCTTCATCGCTAAACGAAATTCGCTTATGAAAATTGGGATCAACGGCAATCTTATTTTGGGCCCATTCACCGAATTGGATTTTTTAAGCACGCAAACCAAGATCTTTTCGCAAAATCTTCTATAAAGTGTATGGACACATACCCAAATCCTGTGCATGATGGCGGATAGACTGATTCGGGTATTTTCTTAAAATATACTTCCTTACTTACTTACTTAAGTGGCGCTACAGTCCGGGATGAACCTGGGCCTCAACCGACATACCTCTCCAATTAGCCCGGTCCTTAGCTAACTGCCTCCAGTTGCGCTCTCCAAGTTGGTTGAGGTCGGTTTCTACTTGTGCGCGCCACTTAAGGCGAGGTCTTCCTCTTGCGCCCGACGTCTGGCTGGGAATCGAAGACTCTGCGAGCCGGATTATTGGAGTCCATTCGTTCTACATGTCCTAGCCATCTTAAACGTCCAATGCGGAGTTTTTTGTTCAGGTTGTTGGTAAACGGTTTCAAGCGTTCATATTTTACGGCAGATAGGATCTTGTAAGCGATGTTTAGTAGACTTACCTATGCCTCTGTAGTTGGCGCAGTTCAGAGGGTCTCCTTTTTTGTGGATCGGGCAAACGATGCTGAGGTTCCATTCTTCAGGCATGCTTTCAACCGACCAGATTTGGCTTATGAGTTGGTGGTTTTGCTTACCAAGTCATCTCCGCCAGCTTTATAAAGCTCAGCGGGAAGGCCGTCATTTCCGGCGGCCTTATTAAGCTTGAGTTTAGATATAGCTATCCTCACTTCACTTAGGTCGGGTGGTTGGCAGTTTTCGCTGTCGTTGCCAATATTAAATGGTTCGTTCTACCTGACAGCGGAATGTTGTTCGTCATCGCCGTTTAACAGTCTGCAGAAGTGGTTCTTCCATATCCTCAGCATCGACTGTGTCTCAACTACGATATTTCCTTGTTCATCTCGACAGGATTCTGTTCGAGCCTTGTATACTTGGCTTTGACATTTTACACTTTGGTAAAACTTGCGAACATCGTTCCTGGAGCGGCACCTCTCTATATCCTCGAACGCGCGCTTTTCTTGCTCTTTTTTCTTCTTTCTGAAAAGCCGATGTTCTTCCCTTTTTCTTTGCCTATAGAGCTCAATGGCAGCTCTCGTCTTCACCTGCAGCTTAGCCTTGTAGGCCTCGTTCTTGGCTGCGAGCATCTGTCGACATTCCTCATCAAACCAGGGGTTTCTTGCTGGTGGCCGCGAGAAACCGAGCACATCAGTTGTGGCTGATCTAATAGCTTGTTGGCATCGTTGCCATTGTTCTTCGACATTAGATGCTGGTGGTATGTTGTGAGTCGAAAGGTTAAGGGATACGCGTTGCGCGAATGTGTCTTCTCTTCCTACCTTTGCGTTAAAATCTCCTAGCACGATTTTAACATCGTACTTTGGTAGTCGCTCATAGGTTCTGTCGAGGAGCTCGTAGAAGCAATCTTTAATTATATCATCTTTTTCCTCCGTTGGAGCATGAGCGCATGTAAGGCTTGAAAACATAAGACTTCTTGCCTAAGTCTGGCACCTATAACAAATCCGCATCCAAATAGTCGCTTTTTCTGCTCACTATAACACGGTCCATAGTAGATGCCACAGTTTTTCATCCTCTTTTTGCCCGGCCCATCCCATCGTATTTCCTGGATGGCAGTAATGTCTGCTTTGTAGCAGTTTAGGGCTTCCACTAGTTGTTCGCCTGCACCTCTCTTGTTTAATGTTCTCACATTCCGGGTGCAGATACGTTTACGTCCTTTTTTCGTTTAGCATGGTCGTCAACAATAATATCAGTCCTTTCCGAGGCTATTGGTTGCTTCGGAACAATAATACAATTAATAATGAGTGCTTGTGGTAAAAGCAAACAAAGGGGAAAATCGCAAAATGTTGCCATACTAGCAGTACATATAATATCCTAAAATATCAAAGCAATAAGAGAAACATATACCTGTGAAATAAAATCGAGGTGAACTACAGAATCTGCATGCTCAGATACCTTGTTATAAGTTTTATATAAAGGCGTTTTCAGAGTTTTAGACCTTTTCGGACTGATTTTGATTTCAATTTGCTATTCTTCACTATACCATTGCTTGTATTTTTAACAAAAAAAAAACACTGCAAAACATTAAAAAACCTCATTACAAATTACATTCTCTCATTAATTATATATTGCTCTAATAAATCTCATCAAGAACCACTAATGTGCATATTTATTATTAATCAGTATTTAACCCAATTCACTTTAATCGTATGTATTATGTACTTCATTTTTATCCATGTAAATTTCCGAAGTAAACATCCTGGAATCAATTTAAGGTACAGCCAGTAAAACAGCATAGGTATTCACAGTATACATACGACATATCTATCTATTGTAACATTAAATCATGTGCACCCTTCGGTTGAAAATAATACGAAAACAAAAAAAAATCTCACACAGGGATTAGTTTTTGACAGTGCTTGCACCCTTTGTATCAAATAACAAAGGAACAGGTAGTTCGAGTTTTTATGTCCAAGACGAAATTCAGGTGTGATGGGTCGTCCTTTTCAACTTGTTTCAGATCATAAATTTGGTATAATACCAGGGATTCGATGTAAGGTCAATTTATTAAATGAGATTAAGGAAGGTAATCGAAATTTAATGTAGATACTTAATAGGTTGCTCTCATATATATATTTTATGTATGTAAAGTATATGTTAAGGGCGAAACTTTATTTACATAATATGAGCTGTGGGTTTCAGTATGTATAGATCTAAAGGAAGTGATTATGGACTACAGAATTAACCCTTTTATTTTTTGAAAGATTTTATGTTATATAATTATAAATGTGAGATAAATAATGTTAGTAACCAAATCAAGTATGTTATTTATATTTTTTTAACTCTTGAAAATCAAATCTATCCGAATTTCTTTCCTATGACAAATTGTTGCATTTTTGTATATGTAACGGGTGGTTAAATTTTAAGGGCCGATGTTGAATGTAAACCACACCTAAACGTCAAGTTTTTTCTGCATTTAATTTGACATTTCTCAATTTCAGACTAACTCAATTTGAACCAAGGAAAGATACACAATCGAGCAACGCGTTAAAGTTATTCAGGCTTAATCTTGATTTTTTCGGTCAATTTAATCGTTCAATCGAAAAAATCGTTGATAAACATTAGGCATAAAGACTTGAATTTACACGCTTACAAGGTGCAATTGATTCAAGAACTAAAGCCTATTGACCATTTCAAGCGTCGTTAATGGTCAGAATGGTGGCAAGAAATGGCAACAGTGGATGATAAATTTTGGAAGAAAATCATCTTCAGTGATGAGGCACATTTTCACCTCAGTGGATTTGTCAATAAGCAGAATTCCCGCATTTGGGCGAATGATAACCCAAGAGTGATTGCGAAAAACCCATGCACCCACAAAGAGTGACTGTTTGGTGCGGTTTATGGGCTGGTGCATCATCGGGCCGTATTTTTTTCCAAAATGAGGCCGGTCAGGCAGTTACTGCGAATGGTGTTCGCTATCGTGAGATGATAACGAACTTTTTATGGCCCGAATTGAAAGATATGGATGTGGACGATATGTGGTTTCAACAGGACGGTGCCACTTGCCACACAGCTGACGAAACAATGCCTCTTTTGCGCGACAACTTCAACGGCCGTGTTATCTGTTATCTCACGTGGTGGCGATGTCTATTGGCCGCCAAGTTCATGTGATTTAACACCGTTGGACTTCTTTCTTTGGGGTTATTTGAAAGAAAAGGTGTACGTCGGTAAGCCATCAAGATTTCAAGAGCTAAAGGATGAGATAATTCGGTACATTAAAGGCATAGAACCTCAATTATGCCTCAGCGTCATCGAAAATTTGGACCATCGGAATGAGGTGTGCCGCCGAGGTAGCGGCGGCCATTTGGCCGATATTTTGTTCCATACATAATCGAACCATACCAATATTATCATAATAAAAATAAATGATAATATTTTCCTTAATAGTTTGGGTTTTATTCAAATCAACATCGGCCCTTAAAATTTAACCACCCTTTACTTAAATTTTAAAAGTTTATAAAGTGTCTTTCATTAGGCGCTTCCTATCTTTAAATTTAAATAAAACAAAGTGCGTGTGAGATATCATCGAAATTGTTTATTCGTTTGAAACGCTTATCGATGTCATTATGTATAGAATATTACATCTTTTAAATGTCCGCCACTGCTTCTGTGAGCGGCGCACATACGAAATGTTTAATTTTCCACATCTCTGGCGCATAAATCAGGATGAATTCGACCGATGGCCTAGGTTATGTTGGCTTTGAGGGCCGTTGTATTTTGTGGCTTATTCGCATAGACCAGCGACTTTAGAAAACCCCACAAGAAAAATAAGTCTAATAGTGTCAAATCGCACGATCTCGGTGGCCCGTTCAAATCACCCCAACTGAGATGACCATGCCCTCGAATCGCTCGTGCAGAATTTCCAGCGTGAGCTGTGTGGCACGTAGCGCCGTCCTGTTGATAACAAATATCATTGGTTCCAATATCCTCTAATTCAGGCCAAACGAAGTTGCTAATCATCGAAATATAGCGCTCGCCGTTGACGGCGATCGCCTGGCCAACTTAGTTCTCAAAGAAAGATGGATCGAGGACGCCGCCAGCACAAAATCCACATCAAACGCGATCCAAAGGCGCCCATAATGAATCAAGAAAAAGGATTCATTATGGGCGCGTGTGTATTGGTATCGTTCCAAATTCAACAATTTTATTTGTTGACGTAACCATTCATCCAGAAATTGGCCTCATCGCTGAAGATGATTTTTGGTCAGTTTCCAAATGCTTCAGAGCATACGTTGTTGTCTTTGGTCGTTTAAGTTCAGCTCCTGGGTCGGTTGAATTTTGTACGGGTACAGGCTCAAGCCACGACGCAAAATTCGCGAAGTTGTGGTCTGCGGTATACCGAACAGCGGTGATCTTGCGTTTTATCGACATATGGCTGTTGGTTTATCATTTACTAAACCAGTGAACTCAAACTGATCCACATCACTGCCAATAGTCCTTTCATAAGGACGATTGTGGCGACTGTAAAATGGGCGAAGCGCGCAGAACTGATCACCGATTTTGATAAAACAAATTTATCATTTGTACTTGTTTTTGAACGCTATATCCTTTCATGATGATTTGGGAAAACAGACTGAATAAATGACAGCCAATTTGAAAGATGTTGCGTCAACAATATGACCGCTAGTAAATGTCAAAGTTTGGAAGTCCTTGTTGGAAGACCCTTCATTTGTCAGTTATAAGAGGCAAATTTATTAGAAAGCTAATAATTCCAATATTATGTATGTTTTAATATTTCGAGGGGGAACTTTAACTCTGATTGAATTCGTTTTGCAGTCAAAGTATAAATGCGGATGTCCAACACTACATAACAAGAGTGAATTAAATTCAACGTTAAAAGACTGCAAGGCAATAATGCCAGCGTCTTATGTTGAAGACCAATGGCGAAGTCGTGTACCATCTATAAGATCGGCGCAAGGGATGTTCAGGTTTTCTCCCATCCACCAACCGGAACCTCTGTTTGATGAATAATGACCAAGGCCCAAGATAAGAGCTAGCTGCTTAAAAGCTGCCATCGAGCTTTATATCCAAAGAAGGAGGACCGGATTCTTAGAATATATAGAGAGTGCCACTCCAGTTATGACGTTCGTTCTGTTTTAAATTGAACACAATGTCGCAGACGCCACAGCGCCCAATGATGTTCTAGACACAATTGTTTCGGTTTTCAGAAATTGATGATAAATTTATCGCAATATCCCTTAATGTGAGCGAAGTCACTTTGCAAAGGAATGTTGATGATCTCAATTTTCGGATGTTGGAAAAGTATTTTGATGACTTCGATTTTCGGACCTGATCTGTACGCCACTAGATGTTGTTTTTTGGACTTATTCCAAGCACTAGTTTCGATGCGGCATGAACAGTGTCATTCCTCCCTCGAAAACCATAAGAGGTTTGGAAGGAATGAGCAGAGATATATTGACTATCTTTTAGAATACCCTGCTTGCATTCGGCAGAAGGCTTATTGACTGAATATTAGCAGGCATTGTTTTGTCCTTATTATTTTTGGGACTAGGATTTACCACCGCCATTTTCCAATCCACCGGATTGGAGCAGTTCAATAATTCCCGCGGAATAAAGTCCCATGGGGCTAATTTCCCAAAAAAAGGCAATAGACCCTGCGGGGCTTATTTCTTTTTCGAAATGGAAACCTGTGGCTGTTAATGCCTTTTGCTTGTGGGGCTTTTTTCATTTGCATGCATCCAAACTCGCACGCAACCCAAATCCAGCAGTGAGCCCAAGCAGGGGGGTCGCATATTCTAGCTTTGCATAACTCGGATCGGGATCGGCATGCAAAGTATGAACCCTCCTGCTTAGGCCAACTGTTGGATTTGGGATGAGTGCAAAATCGTATGTATGCAAAGTTTGAATATGGAGTGGGGGGGCATGTCACATGGGGTTTATTTTCTTTTTTTTTCGGGAATTTAGCCCGCAGGGGTTATTGCACTACACCCACCGGACTATGTGCATTATTCAGTGCATTGCTTAACAGGGTGGTGAAAATATCGAGTACTTCTATTGATTGGCACGTGTCTGAATACGACGCGACGCTTAGGAGACCATCCTTTAACGCCGACTTGTTATTTTTAGTGATAGAAAAATGTTCTGGAGTTCAACTTTTTGCACAAACTACATCAAACTATGTGACTATTCCATTTGAATGTGTTTCGTCATTGTGATTTTCCGGTCGTCAATTTTGGAGTTTAGTAAAAGTGTTTCAGAAAGGTCATTTCCGCAATATCACGATTTTAGCGAACAGAACCCTCATTCCGTAAAGTGATTATAGTTTGACGATAACATTTCGACGGTACATCTTGTAGCACGTATGATCAATAGTCGTTTTTGCTGTCGGCGATATCACTTTATTTGCTTCACTTAAAACAATAATCGTCAAATCACAGACGATTATTGAGCGATTGCTCATGAGGTCTCGACTATCGTCTGAGTGATAATAGTTTTCAAAGTTGCGAAATGACCCCCAGGATTTTTCACGGTATGCACGGTCTCGAAAATAGTGCCTATCGAATCCGCCTTCTCCTTAGGTCTTCCGTTATGAAAAAACCTTCGTTCAAGACAACACTTTCCGGGCTTACACAACAGTCGAGAGTGTCTGCTTGCCAATAAGCGTTTGGGAAATTCGGACACTTGGAATATCGTTATGATCCTTTCTCCTGAATAACATGAATAACATAACTGAAAACATATTAGGACTAATGGTTTTTATAGCCTGAATTTTCTGTGATTCTTCGAGATTAACAGTTGGAATTTTTTTTATCTGTGAATTTCCATATCTCCGTGTCTTGTTTGTCAATAAACTTTCTGTGCAGCCGTTTAAACCTCGAGATCCATGTACTTTGTTGATCAGTGGCTTTGCTGATCGTGACTTCAATCTCCGTATTTCCAGGTCTTGTCAGTAAACTGTTTGTGCAGCCGTTTAAGCCGGGTACTTGGCGATTGTTGGCGTTCGATATTTCTCCATCTGGTCGTCTTTGTTATGACCTCATTCATTTGGAGTAAATGTCGGTCAATTTTGACGTTTGTTAGGTTTCTGTTTGTCGATGGATTTTTGCCGCTCAAACGGAATTTTCGGTTTGCAATTTATTTTTATTTATTTATTTAAGTAAAATTGAAATGCCTAAACACTTTACGATAAGCTATCTTATATATCAGTGCTAACCTAAAAACTGCAGTTAAAGCTAGAATATATTTTTATATATTATTTCCTGAATTAAATTAAATTAACCAAGTGATAACTTAGTTTTAATACTTAAACTAAAACCTTAATACATTTTTAAACATTGTTGTATTTTCTATTATTCTTATATATCGAGGCAATGAATTCAATTGGCGGATATCGTTTATATAAAACTGACGCAAGAATAGCGTGGGTGAATTAACTGACCCGTTCTATTTGAGGAGGCTACAACTAGTTTATCATACAAATGCCGAGGTTGCCATCTTCGTATTATGTTTGAAAGTAATAAAACTGTGCGAAACTGTCTAATGGCATATTCAATAGCTGTCTAGAGAATCAAGATACGCGGTCGTATCTTTGTAATCGAAAAACATATCTAGTAGCATTGTTAAAGGTTATAAGGAGTCTCCTTTTACTAGCAAAGCTACAATTTCCAAAAAGTTCACACCCATACAAAAGAATAGGTATCACCAACGATCGTACCAGCATGAGATGCGTCTTTAGGGGAGTAAACGATTGAGTTGCCCACAGCGTTCGAAGCACTCCATGAGTTTTTCCTACTGCAGCATTTATATGGTTGTCCCAAGTCAGAGTGGGGTTAAATGTCACACCAAGATTTTTCGCCTTTTTGACATATTAAATTGGTGCATTGCCCAAAATTATCGTTGGAAAATAAGATAAAACCAATGGGTGCCTTTAGACTACCAAACACTTAGACTTCAAAGGATTTAAAAAGAGTCCATTTGTCTGTGCCCATGCTACAATACTCTTGAGATCCTCATTAACGCATGCTGCACCACGCTCTATTAGACCAAAAGAACAGTACATTTACACGTCATCAGCACACATGTGTAATCCACAGTGCTTAACAATGGATGAAAGATCAGTAACTTACAATGAAAAAAGTACAGGACACAGAATGGATCCCTGAGGGACACCATTTAGCGTATTAATATACTCCGACTGTTGATCATTTATATGAACTGCTTGCATTCTACCTAATAAATAACAAGCAAACAGTTTGACTGTACCGTCCGAAAATTTGAAAAACTTGAGCAACTTATTGCATAATGGACAACAGTGTCGAAATCTTTTGAAAAGTCGAGCAGAACTAAGACTTACTTACTTAAGTGGCGCTACAGTCCGGGATGAACCTGGGCCTCAACCAATATGCCTCTCCAATTAGCACGGTCCTTAGCTAATTGCCTCCAGTTGCGCACTCCAAGTTGGTTGAGGTCGGTTTCTACTTGTAAGCGCCACTTAAGGCGAGATCTTCCTCTACTGCGTCCGACGTCTGGCTGGGAATCGAAGACTCTGCGAGCCGGAGTATTAGAGTCCATTCGTTCTACATGTTAATATGCGGAGTTTTTTGACTAGGGGTATGTCGCTGTACAGCTCGTATAGTTCGTGGTTGAATCTTCGTCTCCATAGCCCGTCAACGAAGATTTTCCGAATAATGTTTCGCTCGAATCGACCAAGGATTTCTTCATCCGCTTTTGATACGGTCCATGCTTCAGCGCCGTAGAGCAGGACTGGGATGATCAGGGTCTTACATAGGATCTCCTTAGTAGTTCGAGTGAGGGCTTTACTACTAAATTGCCTTCTTAGCCCGAAGAAACAGCGATTGGCAAGAGTTATTCTTCGTTTGATGTCTGACGAGATGTTGTTGTCAGAGTTAATAGCGGAGCCGAAGTATACAAAGTCCCGTACTACCTCAAAGTTATATCTGTCAATATAACTGTGTGTGTGTCCTTTCATGTTAACAGCATATACTTTGTCTTACCCTCATTTACTGCTAAACCCATTTTTGCCGCTCCCTTCTCTATATTAGCAAACGTGGCTATGACATTACGTTGAGTCCTATGCTAGTAGTTGCACCGATTTTTGGAAAATTGTGCCTCTGGTGTTGGCTCGGGAGTTTTGCACAATCGTCTCAAGAATCAAATTGAAAAAGTCACATGACAGTGCATCGTCTTGCCTAAATCTTTTTTGGTATCGAATGTGTCGGTGAGGTCGTTTCCGACCCTGATGATGCAGCGAGAATTCTCCATTGTCATCCTACACAAACGGACGAGTTTGGGCGGTAAACCACAACTAGACATGGCTCTATATAGTTCGTCTCTATAAATGCTGTCGTATGCGGCTTTGAAATCGATAAATAAGTGGTGGGTATCGATTTGGACTTCTTGGGTTTTTTCCAGGATCTGCCGAAGTGTAAAAATTTGATCGATTGTGGACTTTTCTGGTTCACATATTACGGCAGATAGGATCTTGTAAGCGATGTTGAGTAGACTTATGCCTCTGTAGTTGGCGCAGTTCAGAGGGTCTCCTTTTTTGTGGATCGGGCAAACGATGCTGAGGTTCCATTCTTCAGGCATGCTTTCAACCGACCAGATTTGGCTTATGAGTTAGTGGATGTTGCTTACCAAGTCATCTCCGCCAGCTTTATAAAGCTCAGCGGGAAGGCCGTCATTTCCGGCGGCCTTATTAAGCTTGAGTTTAGATATAGCTATCCTCACTTCACTTAGGTGGGGTGGTTGGCAGTTTTCGGTGTCGTTGCCAATATTGAATGGAGCAGAACTAAGAATGTCACCTTATATGTCTCGATCGCTTCTCGCATATCCTCGGTGACTTTTATCAAGGCAGTAGTACAACTATGGTTCTTTTGAAAACCGGATTGCTTTATAGTTAACATGTTGCTGTCATTAAGGTATAAACTCATTTGCATCTGTAGTATTCTTTCAAAAACTTTTGAAAGAAATGATTGAAGCGCGGCCAGTTCGTCCTTCGATAGTAGAATGATGGCATTCGAACTCCTCCAGCTGAGTTTGCTCATTTGGGATCCTGAATACGGCAGCAAGTCCGAGATGGTCACTATCGTATTACACAGTTCCGCGAGTATTCATTATTCGTCAGTTCTAATCGTGCGTCTATAAATCCTAAGACAGCATTTTCTATCGGGTAAGACGGAATATATAAATCGCATACAAACTATTGTTGTGTACTCAATAAGCTAGTGGTACGGTGCGAATTTTACGAAAACATTTTCCCGGCCAAATAATCTTAAAGAGTGTTGATATCGACTGGCCCCCACGATCCCCTGATTTGACGCCTCCCGATTTCGTCTTATGGAGGTACTTGAAGATAATGGTATACATCAACAAACAAATACTTAAGGACAACATTAGAAACGAAATTGCTGAAATTATACCGGAAGTCAGTGAAATTGTTATGCAGAATCTATTTAAAAGAGCCCGCCTTTATAGCACTGCTAGAAGCGCCCACTTGACCTACATCATATTCCATACATAATATCTAAAACCATATAATCAATCCAAAAAAATTGGATTCCATTTAAAAGTTATTAAATGGCCCGGCACATTAAAAAAAAACCTGTATTTAGGGTCTATTATACCCACTTATGTAAAACATAAACCATGCTCCTATTCATAGTCCATTATAATAGACCCGCCAGCCAATAGTGACACTGATATTATAAACGATGATCTAATTGAATCATTAAGGATTAGTCGACAAATTTACATTTGAAATGTGTAAATTCGTTCAACCAAACTAGAATACGTTCGCATTGGATTAATCAAGCGATAAAATAAAAAAAAAAAACGTTCAATACACACTTTAAATACTCCAACGATGACGACTAGAGCTCCAACTAAGCATCTCAATGAAGGTTAATAACATTGTCTTTCCGATTCAAATCGATTGGCCGTTTTTTTTTAAACTTCATCAGATACATATACGTACGTAGATATAGGTATATAGTGTGCGGGCTTAAAAAGTCGTTGATGTTGCTTGGCGGCCGGGCCGGCTATAGAGGGAAACTAAGCGAAATAGAAAATTTGGTATTCCTAAAAGACTGGAACGTTTAGAACTGGTTTGGTTTAAATTGCTTCGAAAAGATACAGGAATATACGAATGATTTTCTTCAAGCAGCAGCAGCGTTAGAGTGAGCGGCGTCGCGTCGGTGAGTTGAGTCTTGAGGTGGTATGTTCTCAAAATCTCTCTGCATACCTGTATGTTGAGGTTCTTTTTCTTGATTTTAACCGGTAAGAGTAAAGGATGGCTAAAACAAAACTGCTCACCACCGCCACCACTGTCGTGTTCATTTAAATTCGTATTTTCTGTTTATTTATACACTTTGGGGCATCGAACACCGGGGTCTGGACGACGACGACGACGACGACGACGACGACGGATGGGCTCCCTACATCGATGAATATCGACTATGTACAGGCCTGACGTGATAGTATATAGAGAAGAATACAGGTATTCTGTGATCACACGACACGACGCATGTACCAAAAATCTAGAGTGGATGGATATGGTAAAAGTCAACTTTGGTTAATATTAATGAATCTCCCTCGTCGCTTTGGTTGGTCATTGTTCTTGATGATCGATACTTTGCATATATGGGCGGCGGTGGGGGGAATATACCTGCTAGCTGAAGTTTGCTGATTTATGCCACATAACATTGTGACACTGCCTGTGATAAGGATCTAATTTGTTTACAGCACAAATGGCTTCTTAATTTCACGAATTTATTCCATAAATGACAGCGATACACAAACGCACCTGTACTAAAGTGATCAGTGTAAGAACGCCCTCATCAGAATTTTAATTTTTTTCTTCTGAGTAGCCCCAGTCCCCCTCAATTTCAGTGTTGGTTTTGCTTGCCTAAAGTTTCTACTCTAGTGTGTGTGTGTGCGTGAGTGTGTGTACGGCTTGAACAATGAATTTAAATTAAAGAAATTCATGAATTATGAGTGAACAGCAGTCGCAGTTTTATGTAGGTAATAGCCTTTTGGAAATTCAGATCTGATTGTGATTGTATGACTGGAATGACAATTAGGATCGCAGGCGGACGAGGAAAACACACTATCGGTGTACTCATCAATGTACGATTCCTTTTGTGGCATCAGAAACTGTATCGTGTACGAGAGTGCGAATAAATAAAGAAAACGCTGGCTGCACCAAATTGTGTGATACAATCGAAGACTGGATTCGGATTCGGATTGGAATTGTATCGTTGGTTTGGTATAAAGCTGTTCCTATAGCGATGATTTACATTTATTGGTCGTCTTAAGAAGTCGTTTGGTGTTGAATAGAATTCATAGGAGAGATCATTATGCAATGTGGAGAATGTTATTTCGATTGGATACAATCCAAGCTTAATGTGAAAATTATTCAAAAAAAATTTACCGGTAACTTGTTGATAAGTTGGATGTTTAAGCACATCTTTGACCTTTTGTTGGAACGTATGATATTAAGGGTGATTTGAAATGGATAATTTGGTTGGATATTTATTTGATGCAGGGATTACTCATTGCATGGCATGTGGTTTAAGAAATTAGTTTTCTGAAATTGAAAATTATGAAAAGATTGGTTGGTTTTGTAAAAAGAATGTCACAATAACTTATGCACTTTTAGTTGTTTTTGTAAATTTTGTTAAATTTATTGTTCATTACCGTAAACATCGGGTGATGCTGTGGACCATTTTTGCCAAATATTTATAATATTTGAAATATGAAGGGGCTAAGAAAATCACGATTATTTGGTGAACATTCCTTTTTTGGTATATAAATTCAGTGGCTCAGTGGTTATTGCGTTGAACTACCAAGCTTTGGGGGTTCCTGGTTCATGTCCCGAAAGTGACTACACCTAGGTTTTTTGTCACTGCTCCACATCTTGCGAAAGCTTGTCAAACATTCAAGAGTAACACTGTCCTGAGAAGCTTTGCTTGCTTTGAGAAGACACCCTCTTCTTTGTGACAGAAACAATAACTTCGCACACGAAAATGAAAGGAGAAGCTTGGTTTGAGGTCCTACATGGGCCGTTTATTTTAAACCTTTCAATAAAAACGTTTATTGCTCCAGGAGCACCCTGAGATGATGTGTGCAGATGTTTAATAACTCTGTGGTGTCAGCACGTAATTTCGAATAAAATTCCTGCAGTATAATCGAGGATAGTCGATTGAAGCAAAGTGTGTGTTGCCAACCGTCGATTGTTACGATAAAAATCGATTTTATCTAGTTACGTGTTGGCACCTCTGTTCTTGAACTGTTGTAGATCCTATATATGTAGTTGGAAATACGTCTCCTAGAAATTTCTTCCAATGTTTGCCTGTCCTGTAACGAAAATAATGTTGGTATTGTGTCGTTATTAAATGGACAGTGTGTCTGTGAGCTGAAACTGCATGACTTGTTGTTAAGTGAAATGCAACGAGTCCGGGGATGATTTCTCCGAGCTTCCCCGAACATCTGCCATTATAAGATCTCCAATAAAGATCTCAATAAAGAGGCAGCTCTCCTACAAGTCATCGCTGTGCGTCTATGTCGGATTGCACGACACGACGAAGTTCAGTGTATGTTTCGGGGACGAGCTCCAAACATGAGAACAGTATTCAAGACTTGGTGGTACTTGGGCTTTATAGAGGAGAAGAAGCTAGGCTGGAGGGAGGAGACCCTCTGAACTGCTCCAACTACAGAGGCATAAGTCTCCTCAACATTGCCTACAAGATCCTATCTGCCGTAATATGTGAACATCTGAAACCGTTTACCAACAACCTGATCGGCCCTTATCAGTGTGGTTTTAGGCTTAAAAAGTCCACTACCGATCAAATTTCCACACTTGGGTGGAACCTAGAAAAAAACAAATCGATACTCACCCACCAATTTATAGATTTCAAAGTCGCATACGGCAGCATTTATAGAGACGAACTATACATATCCATGCCTAGTTTTGGTATACCGCCCAAACTCGTCCGTTTGTGTAGGATGACGATGGATAATTCTAAGGTCCATCAGGGTCGGAAACGACCTCACCGACACATTGAATACCAAATAAGGATCTAGGCAAGGCGATGCGCTGTCATGTCACTTCTTCAATTTGATTCTTGAGAGTATTGTGCAAAACTCCCGAGCCAAGACCAGAGGCACAATTTTCCAAAAATCGGTGCAACTACTAGCATACGCCGCGCCGACGATATTGACATCATTGGTAGGCCTTAACGTGATGTCATAGCCACGTTTGCTAGAATAGAGAAGGAAGCGGCAAAAATGGGTTTAGCAGTAAATGAGGGTAAGACTAAGTATATGCGGTCAACACGAAAGGACACACAACATCGACCAATTGGACAGAACGTCACCATTGACAGATATAACTTTGAGGTAGTACGGGACTTTGTATACTTCGGCTCCGCTATTAACTCTGACAACAACATCTCGTCAGAAATTAAACGAAGAATCACACTAGCCAACCGCTGTTTCTTCGGACTAAGAAGGCAATTTAGTAGTAAAGCCTTCGCTCGAACTAATAAGTTGATCCTGTATAAGACCCTGATCATCCCAGTCCAGCTCTACGGCGCTGAAGCATGAACCGTAACAAAAGTGGATGAAGAAATCCTTGGTCAATTCGAGAGGAAAATTCTTCGGTCCCGATTCAACCAAAAACTATACGAGCTGTACAGCGACATACCGCTAGACAAAAAACTCCGTATTGGACGTTTTAGATGGCTAGGACATGTAGAACGAATGGACACCAATACTCCGGTGCGTAGTCTTCGATTCCCAGCCAGACGTCGGTAGAAAGACCTCGCCTTGAGCGAACTTGGAGTGCGCAACTGGAGGCAGTGAGCTAAGGACCGGGCTAATTGAAGAGGCGTGTTGGTTGAGGCCCAGATTCATTCCGGACTGTAGCGCCACTTAAGTAAATAAGTAGAAGCTGAGCTGGTGTAAAATATCTCTAAGCTCTGAAATGGTGACTGCGTTTGAACGCTGATGATTTGGTAATAAAGGTTACATATCGTTGCCATGATACATTAGAACCAATTGTGATGCATTGATTCTTCCGATTTGAGGACTGTAATCTCCGTTTCGATTTGCGCAGTTGTAGACTTGTTATTTCTTGTAAATGTTGTATACTGCGTTTTTTTTAATTGAATTGAAATATAGTCTTCATTTATAGAGATGATTTGTTTCCATATCTGCCAGTGAGCAGCAATAGCGGTAATAGTAGTGTCGTTTGAGTTAGTCGCTATTCGAATGTTATGATAAAAAAATTTTCCATCCACACGCATAGTATTTGACACCATACGGATGTCAATTTGGCTGGTAAAGTCCTCTGCCAAACTTGATGAAAAGCCTTGGAAATATCTAGAACAACAGCTCTAGATTCTCTATGGGATTCCATCGCAGATGTCTATAGACGGGTTACATAACTTAGTGGGTCTCCAGTTGAGCCAGTCCTTCGTAACCCATATTGTCGACCGCTTATTAAATCATTTCTTTCTAGGTAATCCAATTGTTCAGGCATGCATTTTCTTCATTTTTTTTTGGAAATCGGTTGGATCCGATCAATTGTCCAGCAAATATTGATCATATGATATAGAAAATAAATCTGGAAAGAACGGATACATGTTCGGGTGTGTTTGTTTTAGGTAGAATGGGTGGAATTTCGTATTTTTCGAGGCCGAAATTCTATTATTTTTTTCTATCGATGGTGGTACCGCTCGATCCGAATTTGGTGCTGAATTCCCTGAAAACATTCTAGCGAATAAGTCGGTCTTTTCGTTTTTGTAGTTTTGGATAAGAAAAGTTACAATTTTTTGGTGCTTTGACTCATTATTAGTAGTTCTCCTTATTACAGTTTAATACAAATTTCTGACGTATACTCAATATATACAGTATACCATACAACGGGTAAGAAACTTCGAGTATATAAAAAAAATCGATATAGCAATCTAATCAAAGTAATTGAAAGCCGAGTGCTCAATTCGTACGCTAATCACCGAGAGAAAGATGACATTTCGTAATAAAAGAAACTTTTCTAACAGTTTTGTGATTGGTTTACTCAGTATTGCTTAAACGCGCGTCAAAAATGGACACCAGCCCGTTGTGCCGGAATATCGCCGCTGTTGCCTAGGATGTCGAGCTGTCGCCGGAAACATCGACCAGACGCCGTGCCTCGCAATGAGCCATCAGCCGGTCATCCCTAAGGCGAATTTTGGTCAAAGACTTGGGCATGTTTCCGTACAAAGTCCAGTCAGTGCATCAGCTGCTGCCTGTCGACCGCGAAACGCGTGTAACCTACGCCCAAGCCATCCTCAATCTCGAGGACGGAGTGGACGATTTTTCGACCAAAATCATAATGAGCGATGAGGCTCATTTCCTCCTCAGTGGGTACGTAATCAAGCAAAACTATGGCTTCCGGGGCACCGAAAATCCACGAGTAATGCACAAAGTTACTGCATGGTGCGTTGTTCACGCTGGAGGAGTCATCGGGCCATTTCGAAAATGCCGCTGGTCAAACGACCACAGTGGACGGTGCGCGCTATAGGGTCATGTTAACCCAGATTTTTCTGCCGTTATTGGACGAATTAGGACTGGAGGACATGTGGTTCCAATGGACGGAGCAACATCACACACTGCGCAACCACAACCGATATTCTGAAGGCGGATCGGAAATCGGATGATTTCTTTTGGCCCACCTTGTATAAAGGCGAAAACCAAGCCAGGCGTCTAAGCATGTGAATAGTGTTCACGGATTTGATTCTGTTACAGCCAATCATACGCAGTTTTGGTTTTAGTTGATTCTATTCCGGTAATTTCGGTGTCAAAGATGTACCATGTTCTGGAAAGCCAATGTCGGCAAAATCATGGAAATCTATAAGTCTAACAGTCAATATAAAAAATTAGTAAAGGAGCCTAACATTGCAACAAAAAACCCTTTAACCATTTAAAAAAGGATACATAAAGGTGCAACACGAGTTAACGCACGCAAAAATAAACACATGGGGCGAATCCATCTGTGAATTGCTGCTGAATCGCAACAAAATCGAAGAATCTCTGAAGCGAATGATGACTGGTGATGGTGCAATTCGTGGTTGAATCGCAGCGAGGTGGCTAAGCTATGACCGTGGGCTATAAATGTTCTACTATGTGTTTAGTGGGATTCGCAGGAATCATCTATTATGCGATGCTCCCCTACGGCAAATCTCTTAATTCGAATCTGTACTGTCAACAATTGGACCGTCTGAAGGAAGAAAACGCACAGAAACGGCCAGCTTTGACCGATAGGAGAGGATTTGTGTTCCATCAGGACAACGCCAAGCCATATAAATCGATAGGGACTCACAAAAGGCTCCGGGAGCTTGGTCGGATCGTAATGTACATTCAGCTTATATTCCGGACGTTCCACCGAGTGATTACCACCTGCTTCTTTCCATGGTGAATGATTTTCTTTGTGAATACTTCGACTCAAGAGAGGCTTGTGAAAAACATATGCCCCAGTTTGTTGCCAATGTGGATGAGGGATTCTGTAATAGAGGCTGAATGAATTTACCTTTAAAAAATATTAATGAATAATCTAAAAAATCAGCTTAAAAGATCGATAAGAGAATTTACAAATGAGCCTCTTAAAAAATACCTTACCAATCTTACAAATGACGCTAGTACCGAGTACTCACTCTGGAAGGCAACAAAAAAAATGAAAAGTCCAATTGCTCACATTCAACCAGTTAAAAACAGTGAAGGTAACTGGGCAAAAAACAACCAAGAAAAAGCTAATTTATTTGCTGAATATCTTGAAGGCGTCTTTCAACCATATGAAGATAAAGACTGTCAAGAAAGCGAAGAATTGTGCGAAGAGGAAAGACATATCCACCGGTAACGGCTAAAGAAATTGCCAATGAAATAAAAAAGGGCATCAGTACTAAAAAAGCCCCGGGATTCGATTTAATATCAGGGGAAATCCTAAAACAATTCCCAAAAAAGGGCTTAAAGAAACTAGCACAGATCATAAATGCTGCATTCAGGATAAGGTATGTACCTAGCATGTGGAAAGTCGCGGAGTTGATTATGATACCAAAACCAGGCAAACCGCCCAGTGAAGTCACCTTATATCGCCCCATATCTATGCTACCTATGTTGTCCAAGTTATTCGAAAAGATGTTGATTACACGTCTGAACAAAATAATCGAAGAAAAATCGTTAATCCCAAACCATCAATTTGGTTTTAGAAATGAACACTCCACGATCGATCAGGTGCATAGAATAACAGATAAAATCGAAAAATCATTTGAAGAAAAAAAGATATGCTCTACTATATTTCTCGGTATAGCACATGCTTTCGACAAAGTATGGCACAAAGGACTGATCTATAAATTGCAAAAGCATCTGCCAAAACAATTTTCAGAAATTTTAGAGTCCTATATATTAGAGAGATTCTTTAGAATTAAACTAGGAAATGACTACTCCACATTAAGAGAAATAAAAGCTGGTGTACCACAAGGAAGTGTGGTAGGTCCTGTGTTATATCTCTTATTTACTAGCGACTTGGCGAACAGTGATGTAACAACTGTGGCAACATTTGCAGATGATACTGTTGTACTTGCTTTGGGAAAAACTGTCGAAGTAGCGACAAAAAAACTACAGAAGGCAGTGAACAATATAACAAAATGGGCAAAAAATGGCAAATTAAACTAAATGACCTAAAATCGGTCCATATAAATTTTACAAATAAAAATGTTCAGCACATACCTGTATTCATAAATGATAAAGAAGTAGATTACGCAAACACAGCCAAATATCTAGGCATGACACTAGACGAAAAACCATGCACCATGGTACATGGTACATGGTAGAAACGCTGATCTGCTAGAGATCTAGAAATAGAAATGATTGAAGATGAAGTCAAAAAAGTAGCTAATAGACATAAACTTAGGCTTCTCAATCACGTCAGCTCAGAAATGAAGGAACTATTAAATACTAACAATATGACTAGGAGGTTAAGAAGGATAAAACCTTTTGAACTAGCTACATAGCTCGAAAAATAAAACAAAAACGGTATTAAATCCTCTATGGACAAATACTTAGAATATGAATTTTAAAATATGAAAGACAAATTGCTGATTGGTTTAACTACTAGGTGCAATAATTGGAAAGCTGGCTAATCCCCGCCCTGAGACAATGAAATGCCAAGAAGGTTGTAACGCAGGGAAAACGGGAAGACGGGAGAAGGGGTTTAGTGGGTAGAAATCACCACACAGTTACTGAGTACGGGCTCGGTTTCGTCTTTGGAAGATTACCACCTCCCAGCGTAAAAAAAAGGCCTTTAAAAAACGTTCTGAGATTGTATTTCTTGTAGATTGTAAATTGGTGGAAACACTTCTTCTTGCAAAAATTGATTTCTTTTCACTAGACCTTGCCAGAGCTAAGCAAAATCTTGATTGTACATACGAGATCCGTCCAAAGCCATCTACGGATGATGTTCAATAACTCGAAACTCCAGTAAAAGAACACAAGCTAGAGCGCTACATGATTTATCGGTGCGGTGTCGTTTCCCTCGCTATGGTAGCCGGTTGTCGAATATAAACCAAACCTCATTCCTCTTCATTGTCTCGGAATGTACGGGAGCGTGATTGTCATGGAAAATGACAAACAGTAAATCAGTGACATAGCCAGTTGAGCCTAGGAAAACAAGAATAACTTAAAAAAAAAACTATTTACAAAAGCACTTAAGGAATACCAGCTACGACACAGTCAAAATAAAACGTCCGACACGTCACGGACAAATTTCCCCAGGAATGTAGAAGAGTATATTGTGTTTACTTTGTACTTTGAAAAATTCCAAGTTAGCTAAATTAGTCTATTTAAGCTAAGCTAAGCTTAACTTCAAAATTTTATCAAAATCGAAAAAAATGATTTAACTCTGGAATGGTATTTGGGGTACACTCGTACCCCAACCTTTGTTTTTTAAATCCTGCCAATCAGTAGCAGATGATGCTGCAAGCTTTAATTAGTTTCAAGACGCGTTGCATCAGTTCGTATTTGATACTTACGGCTGGCGGAGTGTTTGTTATTGTGCTGGAATTCGATATTGGGAATTGGCTGTACCCCAGTATAGCAAAATACGAATATTGTTCAAAGCGTCATTTCAGCGTTTTTTTTTAAATGTAAATGTTTATTATTAATTTAATGATTTCCAACGTTAAAAAAAGCAACAAAATATAACTTTAATTAACTGTTTTTCAAAAATCTGAGTACCCAGTCATATGATATTTTGGGGCAATAAAATAACCGATATTTTTGTTTTACAGATTCAACAAGTTCATAACATAAAAATATGAAAAATATCAAAACGATAAACAAAATTAAAAAGTTCAACAAACAGAAATGGATTAAAAATCTAATAAATAAAAGGATTCCATTAATATTCAACAACACTCAACATTCATTGTTAAGACCGCAGCTTTTTAATTCAATTGGTTATCAGAGGTAAAGGAAGTTTTATAAAGCCCATTCTCTTCAACTTTTTAACGCAGCAGTAGGGCCAGGCCCAGGGTTAACCCTCAGAAGACCGAACTCGCACTAAAAATTAAGCATACCACATTTGTAACCGCTACCTTTGAATGTGTGAAATGTCTGAGCATTTTTATGGACCGAAAGTACAATTGAAAATCGAATGTCAATGAACTAGTAAAAAGGACAGCAATTACCTCCAATACATGTCCACAAACTCATTGTCATCATAGAACTCACCCAGGGTAGTGCTTAAGTCTCCCGAAATTTCTATGAATTACTGGCCCCTCGATTTGTTTTACGACATATTCGTTTTGAGGAATTCTACTATTACTGGTACAACTGCTGATCAATTAAACTATGGACATGGTCGCTTTCCAGGGGACTGCTCATACCAAAAGTGGAGAAACGAAGTTGCGTAAGCGCGACTGATTACGGAAAGGTAGTTAAAATCATTTGAACCAGCGAAGCAGTCTACACCGGGAAACTGTATACATAGGCATCCCCAAAGACGACTGACTAAACCCCTTAGGCCATTTTTTCAGTGGTGAGCTAACTCTGAGTTAACCCAGAGTAAACTAACTCTGTATTAAATTTAATCTAGAGTGAACTCATGAAGCAGAATTAAATTTAACTCGGTGAAGGTGATTTAATATGGCAACGCTCTTGATTTGTAGATTTTGTTGTCAAAAATTTATCGAAATGTATCGAATCTGCAACAGCTTAGTTTTCAGCTGTTTGGTTTCCTTTTCGCCTTTTTCTTCTTAAAAACAGTTAAACTCAATATTTCAAAAAATCGAGTCGCTGAGATCTAAATCGGAATATATCGTAGATGTATATATTTTCTAAAAATATTATAAAATGTTTACATAAATAGAATTAGAAATAATTGTTCGTTTTTTATTTTATCATCTGTCGAAATCATATGATCATTTAAACAAAGGTTAACTCATCAAACTTGCTGGACTAACTCAAAGTTAACTCTGGATTAAAATTTACTGAAAAACACCTATCTCGAGTTAACTTGAGTTTAATCCTGAAAATAGGATGATCTCGAACGAAAGCTGGACGTTAGTGGAGCAACGAGTTGCGTGAATGATTCCATAATCAATCATCAGGCGTTAACATTAAGAAATGGGAATAGCTATCTATGGATACGGAGCTAAATCCTTTTTTAACCTCCAAAGCTTTTAATTGTTTTGTTTTATGGCCCGAACATTTGTGGCCTAAAGCTGTCTTGGGTAAATTATAAGTTTACAAAAAGTTTGTGACTTATATAACCTAGGTGTTTCAAAACTCTGTTCTGTAATTTTGACATGTTGAGTTGTGAGCCTGCCTCTGCTGCGGCTGCCAAAAATTAATGGAGAATAAAATAAACAAAAAAAAGATGTCAATGCTCTTGGTTTACAGTATAGTGGTAAATTCTATTGGGGGCCATCCCTTTAATTTGAAAACGACGGTAGTCGATACCTCATGACCCATCGTTCAATAATCGTCTGTGATTGGACGGTTTTTGTTTTAAGTGAAGCAAATAAAATTATATTGCCGACAGCAAAAACGACTATTGATCTTACGTAGTGCAAGATGTAACGTCGAAATTTTATCGTCAAACGAATTACACTTTACGGAATGTGGGCCCTGGGTATCTGGTCACAAGGTTAGAGCCGTCAACGAGATTGCCGACAAACTACTAAAAAATGGATTTGCAATAGACCAGGTGTTGAGCAGGTGTTATATTTCTACCATATAATAGCCAATGGTCGTAATAAACGAGGCAATAGGTCCTCTTCAATTAAGTTTTGTACTTGTTTTTATAAAAAAAAAATGATTCTCGTTAGAACGATTATTTCGGCAGTGTTTGATGAAAACTTCCAAACAAAAAACTTTTAATTTTACAACACTGTGAGCAGTAAATATCTTTATAATTGTTTTTGTTGATCAGAATTATTGTTTTTTTGTGGTCTGTCATGTTTTTTTTAATGCATTATTGCTCCTTTAATAAAGGGTCAGCCAAATAACTTTTTTTTTTGAAATGCTATAAAAAAAAATGACTGAATATTTTCTCAAATTTCTTTTTTATTTGAAAGTACTATCCTTAGGTTAATAATGGAAAATAATTTCATTCAAATGGCTGCCTCGGCTGGCCTACATGATCGGTCCAATTTTTAAGCACATTATCGATTGTGTGCAGCTGTATTTCACCAATGGCTTCACGAATATTGTCCTTTAAAGCGTCAATTGTCTCTGGCTTGTCGGCGTAACACTTATCTTTAACGGCACCCCACAAATAATAGTCCAACGGTGTCAAATCGCAGCTCCGAGGTGGCCAAACGACATCAGCTCTGCGGCTGATAATGCGATCTTCAAAAACAGGGCGCAAAACACCGAGTGTAGCTTCGGCTGTGTGGCACGTAGCGCCGTCCTGTTGAAACCAAATGTTGCCAATATCCTCCTCTTCAATTTTTGTGAACAAAAATTCGTTCAAAATGGCCCGATAACGATCGCCATTGACTGTAACGGCCACTCCTTGCTCATTTTCGAAGAAAAATGGCCCAATTATGCCGTCAAAATCCGCACCAAACAGTGACTCGTTTTGGGTGTATCGGCTATTCAATGTATGCGTGCGAGTTTTCTGTGCCCCAAATGCGACAATTTTGCTTGTTTACATACCCGCCAAGATCAAAATGAGTTTCATCTGAAAAGATGATTTTTTGGCAAAATCGGCATCTTCTCTAAGTCGATCGCAGGCCCACTTAGCGAAGCGAAAACGCATTGGATGGTCAGTTGGCTTCGACTCCTGAACCAATTGGACTTTGTATGACGTCATACCAAGGTCTTTATGCAAAATTCGTCTCAATGATGTCTCCGAAATATTCAATTGTTGAGAACGACGGTGACGAAATAATCACTAGTTGAAAAAAAAACGTTAGATGGCGGACCCGTTAGTTTTGTGTAAAGACTGAACTAAAATAGTCGGAAGCAATGGAACCAAATGTCAATTTTCTAAGTTAAGTTTTCTGTCATTTGCTGACTTGGTGAAGGGAAGCGACTGTCAATGAATTTCGCAGATCTCCTTGTGTTCGCACATTTACGGACGTGGTAGTATCGGAGCGATTCGACTATTATAGTTCAGCATTAATTTGTTGTACAGCGCATTTACCTACTAGCTAGTCTAATTTATGAATGTGAAGATTGCTTAGATTAGAAAGATGTACGGCATCTGTCTCTCCATCTCAAGTTCAAAATATTTGCACATTATGTTTAAAGATGATCCAGTGTCAATTAAATTAGCATGCGAAGAAATCGATTTTTTTAAACCCTAAAAAAGTAGGCGTGCTTATCCTTTAGGTCCGCGATTTTATGCCTGGGGCATGATGAAATAATACCTTTACTTACTTGAATCCACAAAAAATGAGACTCAACAACATTGCGTATAAAATCCTATCTGCCGTAACAAATATGGTGGATATGAGTGTGGATTTCGGCCAGGAAAGTCCACAACTGGTCACATCACTTGGAAGATCCTGAAAAAAAAATTCAAAAACGATGTTGGAGAGGCATGTTTACTTTTTTATTAAAGTTCTTAGACGCTACATACCGGAATATTCCTGGGACTCACCCAACATGATTCTCCAATTAGCCTGGCTAACTGCTTCTAGTTTGGAACATCAAGTTTGTTGAGGTCGGTTTCTACTTGTGCGCTTCTGGTCTGGAATCAAAGACTCTGCGAGCCGGAGTATTGATCCATTCTCTCTGCATGTCCTTGCCATCTTAAACGTCCAATGCGGAACTGTTTTTTAACCATGCGGTTAAATCTTCATCTCTCGATCGTCGGCACCGACGATTTTTTGAATAATTTTTCGCCAAAAACCACTAAATATTTGTTCTTCCTTAGAGTAGGACTAGGATTAACAGGGTCTTGTACAGGATGTTCTTGATAGTTCGAGTAAAGGTTTTACTACTAAATTGTCAACAGCGGTTGGCAAGAGTATTTCGTCGTTTAATTTCTGACGAGAAGTCCGGTTCTGTCCAATTCGTCGATGTTGTGTGTCCTTTCGTGTTGAGAGCATATACTTGGTCTTAATCTCATTTACTGCTAAATGCTAAACCCATGTTGCCTTTTCTATAATAGCAAACGTGGCTGTGACAACACGTTGAGTCCGACCAATGATGTCAATATCATCGGCGTCATCGACTTATGGACGATTGTGCCTCTCGTATTGGCTCAGGAGTTTTGCACAATCCTGTCAAGAAATATGTTAAAGAAGTCACATGACAGCGCATCGCCTTCCCTAAATCCTTTTTTGTTATCGGATGTTTCGGTAAAGTCGTTGCCAACCCTGATAGGGCAGCGAGAATTATCCATCGTCATTCTACGCAGACAGACGAGTTTGGGCAGTATACCAAAACTAGACATGGCTCTGTATAGTTCGTCTCTATAAATGCTTTCGTATGCGGCTTTGAAATCGATGAAGAGGTGTTGGGTATCGATTTGGACTCCTTGGGTTTTTTCCAGGATCTGTATGAAAAATATGAAAGTATGAAAATTTGATCGGTTGTGGACTGGTCTAAAACCACACTGGTCAGGTTGTTGTTAAACGGTTTCAGGCATTCACATATTATGGCAAGATAGGATCTTGTAGGCGATTTTGAGGAGACTTATGCCTCTGTAGTTGGCGCAGTTCAAAGGGCCTCCTTATTTGTGGATCGGACAAACGATGCTGAGGTTCCATTTCAGGCATACTTTCATCCGACCAAATTTTGAAAATTTTGCTGGTGAATGTTAGATACTCATCATATCATCTCCACCGGTTTAGCTGAAAGGTCGTCATTTCCGCAAACCTTGTTAAGCTTTTGTGTAGATATGGCTATATTCACGGGTCGGGTGGTTGATGATTCTGTTCGATTGGTATTCCTGGCTTTGTTGTTGGATATTTTGGTAACACTTACGAACATCTTTCCTCGAGTGGCACCTATCTATGTCTTCGATCGCACTCTTTTCTTCTTTCTGGGGTGTTCTTCCCTCATTCTTTGTCTATAGAACTGATTGAAGCATAAATTGTTGGATCCTGCTTTTTCATAGAATGGAGAACAAGCAATCCCAAGACCACAAATTCGACAATATCTCAAGTGTTCATGGGTATTAAAACATTTTCTTGGCTTATCAATTGAGACATTCCCCTAGGATGAACTCCATTAAGTTATCTGAAATATCTGCAATAATGGCAAAAAGATCCTTTTTGCAACCTGAATGCCGGTGAGAACTGTTAGATAAATGTACATATGTATGTAAATAGCATGTAGCGTTTACAGCTCAAAATTTTGCTCTCGGGTCAAATAAACCGATTTGGTGAGAAGTATAATTTTGCCCTGAATAGGTACCTCCAATAGGTACATCCAATATCCAATTTTGTATCGATGTACACAGCTTGTGCTTGCCACATATCAAAATTTGCATTAATAATGTAGCGCCAAAAAGAAATTTCAAATCGATCTCTCCTCAACCGGCCTAATTAAATTGCAAATTAACTCTGATTGAATTAATTTTTTAATTTTATTTTTCATCTATGAAACTTGACTCTACTATTTGTATCTGTATTCGGAGTTTGTATTTTAAATGTGCGATCAAAAACTAGTTTTGCGTAAGATTTGTTCTTTTTTTTATTTTTTATAATTCCCGATCACCTTACTCCTACATTAATTATTGATACCGCACATGATCACTTGACCTCATGAGCAATAAGTTGTCATTACATTTTGTTTAACCTGAAGTAGACATCCGCTGGTGAGTGGTGAGTGGGTGCGCAAAGCTGGTATGAGACACGACAAAACCTCATAGTGCGTCATCAAAGCTGGTGTCTCCAAGCGGATATATATTTCGAGGATATATTATGTACTCGCAATATAATTTTGATTTTATCTACCCGGTAGTTTAGAGAGTAGCGACATCGATATCCCGCAACACCATCGTCTCGCAATAATTAAAAAGCTGCACTGGAAAGAAAGAGAGAAAGAGGCGGACTGGTAAGACGAGGTATTTAGGGGGCGAAATCATTTCACGAACTTCGCCAGTTTAGTTTCGTATCATTGAACTCAATCACCCCATTCCGAGTAATTTCACCTCCGAGTATCAGATCGATGAATTATGTATGTGCCACTCCGGTCGGTCCCGCAGCCGGACGAGGTGATCATTTACCTGGCTCACTTTTTCTTTATGGCCGAACCTATGCAGTGTACGTATCTTTCTCCTCTCAGTTTTATCATCGAAACTATGGAAACCAGTTTAATTTCGTAGCTCTAAAGATCGTTAAAAGTTCTTAAGTTCAAGCCATTTATATTGAAGACACGTCGACTGCCAGGGGGCTCTTTTTACCAGTTTTCATCTTCGTGCTCGTGCTTTGTCGACGATGCGACGATGGTCGTGTACATGAAACTTACCACTGTAAGGCCAAAAAAGAAAATGTAACCGAAACAAGAATCTTGTTCTTTAAGAGATTTTAGATTGTTTATTGTGTTTTTTTTTTCTTCTGATCATTCGTTCGTTTGTCGTTGTTTCCTTTGGTTTTTACTCTTTTTGGTTCATTGGGCAACCAAAGTAAAGACACGAAGTCAACTCGATCCCTACGAAGATATAATCGGTGATATCTATATATGTATGCGTGTATAGGACCCAGCATCACATCCCATTTCATGTTTCATGTAAGTGCCCACACACACAATCCGGTATATGTGCATTTTGAACTTGGCGACTAACCTACACCTTGGAGTTGGGAGTCCAACAATTCATCGCTAAGACAGCAAAAAAAATAAATAAAAAGGAAATCGGTATCTGGGATGCTGTGGCCTTAAGTTGTGTCTTGTTGTGGGTATATTTGGATAGGTAGACACATCTCGCGCGCGCGTTGGAGGCAGGAGGATACCAACCGCTAACAATCTCTCTTGTGTATAAGGTCTTGCCTCGGGACGAACATAAACCTGGCCAACAGCCATTATGCGAATTTTGTGCGCGAACTCTTCTGGTCCGGTTGTGGTTCCATATAAAAAAGATTCCCTGGCGGTGTAGGGAGGGAGGATTATGCCCTATATGGGTGCGGGATATGTAGGCAGCAGGGAAGAGTGATTGGTTGGAGGAACAATTTACTCCTTCCTACTGAGGACGGCTTTTTTCATGCAATCTTCTCTCGCCTGAATGTAACTCTTATTGCAACGTCGTTGTTATATTTCGCGCGCCTGTATCTTTTCCTTTTTTTGTTGTTGTTGTTGTATCTCATTTTATTTGCTTTTGGAAAATTTTATTTATATCTGCTAAACTGTCGGTTTTATTTTTAGATTTGCACAAAAAACTCGTTGTTGCCGGGCAGGTCCCTTCTTTCTTTGGGAATGCTGCGGTTGGGTTGGTGGAGCGCGCGCGCTCTTGGTGCTCAATAAAAGGGTACAGTTTCGCGCGTGTACAAAAACTACATTCCACCGAGATGCTGATGCACATTCTTGAGCTACTCCACAACTGGGAAGCTAAAGTTGGAATCTAGATATATTTGGTATGATTTAGTTGTCATCAGAAGTAAATTTTATTCAAAATCTATGAAGGATTTTATTTGGAACGACTATTGAAGGCGATGATTTGTAAGCATGTAGTGCTATAACTTTAGGTAGACCGGGCCAGAAAGTATATTGGAAATTCCCCGGAAAGATTTATCATAAAGTGATTCTAACTAAATAAGGATCATTCACGACAAGACTGTTTGGTTATACAAACAACCATCGACTATTTTGGAGAGCGAAAAAACGTTGTTACTACTTAAGTGATGCTACTGATCGGGTGAATCTTGAAATCCACCATCTTGTCTTTCAAGTTAGTTGAGGTCGGTTTCTTCAAGTGTCGTTTGATTTCAAACTGGATGCCGCTATCAGAATCAGTGGCAAGGCCATGTTAAACTGCATCACTGTTGATTGTGACGCCATTTCTAATGCATCGACGTTGTCGCTTCTTATTAATTTAAACTTAGCCCTCGGTTATTGCCAAACACATGTTACCTGCTTCCGCCGTTAGCGCGGCGATGAAATTTGCATTAGTTTGACCAAGAATCAATACCGTCGATTTGTGCGAGTAGTTTTATAGATTTATTGAAGATTGTGTCCATGGCAATGACAATGCATTACCTTGACTTAATCTTTTTTTGGTATAAAAGATTGGGTGGTATCCTGCCGAACTTTCTAAAGCCAGTGGAGATAATTTGGTGAGTAACATTTACTAACTCATAAGGATAACTTGGCCTAAAGAATGGAATCTCAGCATTGTTTACCCTATTCACAAGAAAGGGCGCCAAAAACAGAGGCATTAATCTACTCAACTTTTTGTTGAGTTATCTTCAAGATCCTATTTGGGGTAATATGTGAAAGCCTGAAACCTTTTATCAACAACCTGATCGGCCCTTTATCAGTGTGGTTTTAGGCCAGAAAAGTCCACAACAGATCAAATCTTCACACTTCGGAGGATCCTGGAAAAAATAGAAAAGTCCAAATCCATACCGACCACCTATTCATCGATTTTAAAGCCGCATTAGACAGCATTTTGACCAACTATACAGAGCCGTGTCTAGTTTTTGTATATCGCCCAAACTCGTCCGCCTGTGCAGGATGACGAAGGAGAATTCTCGTTGCTCCATCAGGGTAGGCAACGACCTTTACCGAAACATTCTGTTATGTAACTTCATTAATATGATTCTAAAGAGGATTGTGCAAATCTTCAGAGCTAACGCCTGAGGCACAATCCTCCAGAAAGTAGTGCCTCTACGCATACGCCACCGATGTTGTCATCATTGTTGATATCGCAGCCACGTTCGATAATATAGGGAAGAAAGCTTCAAAAATGTGCTCTTAGCAGTATATAAGTGTAAAACCAAATATATGCTGTCAACGTGACAACACACAACATCGGCGAATTGATCAAAACGTCACCATTGAAAGATAATTACTTCGAGGTTGTACGGGACCTTGTCCACCACGGCTCGGCTATTAACAATAACATTTCGTCAAAAATAAAACGAAGAATTACTCTTGCCAACCGCCGTTTTTTCGGGCTAAGAATGCAATTTAGTAGTAAAGGCCCTATCTAGACCTGGTAATATCAACCTTGAAGCATAAGTAGTATCAAAACCGGATGAGCGAAAAACCCTTCGAAAAAACCTCGTTGATTGACTATAGAGACGAAAATTGAATCAAGAGCCATACGAGCTGTACAGCGACATAGTCCTGGTCAAAAAATAAAACTCCGCATTGGAAGTCTAAGACGGCTAGGACATGTTGAGCGAATGGACAAAAATACTCAGACATGCAAAGTCTTCGATTCCCAGCCAGACGTTGGATACAGTTAAAACAGACCTTTCTTAAGTGGCGCTCAAAAATTGATGAAACTCAAGTGCGCAACTGGTGGCAGTTGGCTAAGGATCGGGCTAATTGTTGGTTGAGGCCCAGTTCTTTTCCGGACTGTAGCGCCAAGTATAGGTTGTCCTAAGCGGTTTTTTTTAAATTCATTTTATAAAAATATACGGTGTCCGGTGGCGGATTTTTTTCAAATGCGAATATCTCAAAAAGCGTTTGCTATCGAGACATATTTTAAAAATGGCGAATTTTACGTAAGCGCTCGTAATTGTGTTCACGTTACTCGTTATGGCGATTGAGCGATGGAACAAATTCAAATTTGATTCGGTCGAAAAAGGTTCCGCGAAACTTCATCAGCTCTAAACACTTCTCAGCCATGGCCCAGAAGAACATCAACGACCACCGAAAACTTTCAAGCGTTGCATTGGAACGAAGTTTATGTGAAAACCCACGTAAGTCAGTGCTGTAGAGAGGGACTGGTCTGGCACTCTCAAATAGTATTGTTCTGAAACTAACGAAGGACTTAAAATTGCATCATCTTAAACTTTATTTAGTGCAAAAACTTAAAGAAAATGACTTTAACTTACGCAAAAACTTCTGTGAAGCAATGATGGCAAAATTTCGAACTGGCTCACTTCCACCTGAATGGCAGATAACTGAAATATACCAACAACCTCTACATTTCCCAAGAGTCACTGTTTGGTGGACTTTCTCGATGAACGGAGTCGGCCCTAGTTTTGAAAATTCCAGGGGACAAGCCATAAATGTGAACAGTGAAAATTATGAAAAATTTTCGACCACATCCATCGTATTCCTTTCATACATGGTTTCAGCAAGATGGAGTGCCTCCGCAGACTACCAGAACCTCCTTGAATTTGCTCCGTGAACATTTCCCACGCTTTGGGGACATCACGTGGCCAGCAATGTCACCGGGCTTTTTCTTATGGGGGTAACTCAAAATTAAAGCCTTTGGTGATAACCGCAATGAAATTCAAGACATCTTCGACGGCATATTTTTTTAATAAAATAAAACCTGCATCCTTTTTGCAAACTTATGCAAACTAATCAATAAAAAAACGTTTCCTTTGAAAACACAAATCCGCCACCAGACACCCTGTATATATCCGATGTAAAGTAAAATGCTGTCTTATCTCATTAACTGGCCTTTACCAAACAGTATAAAACTACATAGAGTGCACATCTTATAAAAGAATTATTTACTATGTGGGGTACTGATATTCGTTGAGACTGTGCCAATTTAGATGAGTTTAGTTGAGCACTACTGTATTTTTTTGCAAATTTTTGTACAGAACTGTAATAGCCGAAGTCGGCAGCAGTCGTTGTCAATCGTTTGGTTGAAACAGTGTGTAGTTTTTCTTAATTACATTTGGTTTGCTTGGTAAAATTACAATAATATTGATACCCCCGTGTTCACATTGGTACCACAGCATCAAACCCGATTATAGTCGACGTCTGAAACAGCTTCACAATTTTGTTTTACTGAACGCTCTAAGCTTATCCAATCCAATCAGACCTCCGTCTGGTATAAAAATCCTCATCGGAAATGATCAGGAGGGTTCAGTCATTAAGTTAATTTGATCTCGTTTAGGTGGATACCAAGATCATTACGCAAAATTTGGCTCAATGTATGCCAAATTATGTGAAAAACATGGAAACGAAAGGGTTGGCGCATTAAAAACCAAAACAATTCAGATTTCGATCGGTGCGCTTACACAGAACATTCAACAGTGGATAGGTTGACTTGAATTTATTCAATATAGCACTCACACCCTGTTTGTGGGACGATTATAACAACCAAAAATTGGAGTAAGCGCTCTTAAAATGACGTTGACAGATCATAAAAAGAGTGTGCCGTACGCGTTTTTATTCTTGTTTGGTTTTGGGCATTTATGACTTTGACCCTCATGCCAAAAATCCAACATGCGCAAAGCCATATCTGTAGAAGTTTTATCATTATGATTTCAGAATTTAAAGAAGACAGGAAAAATTGAAAATTGTTTTTTTTTTGTTACTGGCCAAAACTGAAAAATCAGTTAAGAGACTTTTCAACTAAAACTTATTTTGAGGCATTGATACAAATATCAATAATAACATCGGTTTTTAATTTTATTCAGCTAGGCAACGGATTTGTTAAATGAAGATGAACATAGAACCGAATAGGGCAGAACAGCACAACTTAGTAAAAACTGCCAGAACAGAAAGGAACATATCCTAGATACCTAATATAAAATGTTTCTACATTGAAGTATGTCAGATCCTTAATGACATATCTATGATATTTAGCTATTTTTTAATAAGCAGAATTTGTTATTTAAATACCTTTTTGTATTAATCCCGAGCATAAAAAAAAACGTTGTAAAGTTATTATTTGCCCTGTTAGAGACTTCTTTTTCTTGTGTATATATATTGAAAATCCCAAAGCTCTTAAATGGTTAACATTTTGATAATTCATATAGCTATATCAAAGAAAGTGATGTTAGTTACTACGCTTATAACTCAAGAATGCCTAGACCGATTTCGATGATTCGCACCAATTTGGTTTTGGACTGGTCTCCAATCTCCGGCCCAGCAAGGAGAATACCTAAGAAAATTCCCGAAAAATCCCCGAAAAAAAATTATGAAGAAAATTCACTTTCCCATGCATTTTGTTTTTGCACAAAATTTGTGTGACAATTATTTTTTATTTCATTCAGATTGATCAGAGATGCCTTGCGATTTATCAGCATTTTTCAAGTTTTATCAACATTTTTAACAGCTTTCGGCAGTTATTGGAATTCAATTTGATTTAATAAATTGTTTTGTAACGATTTTTTGTAAAAATTACCAGCGAACATTTGAAACACCAGCAGGAAACATAGCGAAACTTTCAGAAATGGCCAAAGTTTTGGTAGCAAGCAAAATCATTATCTGGGATGAATGCACAATGTCGCATAAACGTGCGTTAGAAGCTCTGAATCGCACTATGAAAGATATGCGTAATGACTTTTTGGGGGTGTATTGATTTTATTCTCAGGCGATTTTCGAAAAACACTACCAGTAATACCACGATCGCGCGCTGCCAATAAGATCAATGCTTGCCTCAATCATCGATATGCTGGCGTTATGTTAAGAAACTTTAGCTGACGACAAACATGCGAGTTGCACTGCTAAACGATCTGCCGAATTGTTCTCCAATCAACTTCTAACTATTGGTAATGGTTGTGGTCCTTTTGACGCATCGAATGGATTGATTTCGTTCCCGCCGAATTTTTGCAAATTCATCCTAACGAGATAGGAGCTCATCAACAAAGAGTTTCCAAACATCATTGCTAACCACAAAAACTACGATTGGTTAAGTGAAAGAGCAATCTTAGCGACAAGGAACAATGATGTGGATCACTTTAATTGCACAATTAAAATCAAATATTTGGTTCCCTGCATTCCTTTAAATCTATCGCCGAACCCCCCAACTAAGTTTTTGAATTTTTTGCATGGCTTGCAACCGCACAGTTTCGCAATCTCAACCAACCAAAATAATGCAACGGAACGCGGTCACAAAGGTGAGAAAGTTCTCATTCCCAGAATTGCAATGGTCCCAACCGATATTCGAGTTGAAGCGAATCCAATTTTCAATTCGTCTCGACTTCGCCATGGCAATCAATAAATCACAAGGCCAATCATTGAGTGTTTGTGGCCGAAGTCTGGAAAATTAATGTTTTTCACACGGTGAACTGTATGTCGCATGTTCCGTGTCGGAAAACCATCCGTCTTCGCACCTGACAACAAAACGAAAAATATCGTTTATCACAGAGTGCTTCAATGAGGGAAAATCGACCCGACCGAAACCCATCCAGCAAATATTTCAACAAAAAGCATCAATTGCAAATATTTACAATAGTGTAAAACGTCAAAGCCAAGGATACACGGCTCGAACAGAATCCTGTCGAGATGAACAAGGAAATATTGTAGTTGAGACACAGTCGATGCTGAGGATATGGAAGAACCACTTCTGCAGACTGTTAAACGGCGATGACGAACAACATTCCGCTGTCAGGCAGAACGAACCATTTAATAATGGCAACGACAGCGAAAACTGCCAACCACCCGAGCTATGTGAAGTGAGGATAGCTATATCTAAACTGGTATACCGCCCAAACTCGTCCGTTAGTGTAGGATGACGAAGGAGAATTCTCGCTGCACCATCAGGGTCGGAAGCGACCTCACCGAAACATTCGATACCAAAAGGACTTTGTCTACCTCGGCTCCGCTATTAACTCTGACAACAACATCTCGTCAGAAATCAAACGAAGAATTACTCTTGCCAATCGCTGTTTTTTCGGACTAAGAAGGCAATTTAGTAGTAAAGCCCTCACTCGAACTACTAAGGAGATCCTATATAAGACCCTGATCATCCCAGTCCTGCTCTACGGCGCTGAAGCATGGACCGTTTCAAAAGCGGATGAAGAAATCCTTGGTTGATTCGAGAGAAAAATTCTTCGGAAAATCTTCGGTGCCGTTTGCGTTGACGGGCTATGGAGACGAAGATTCAACCACGAACTATACGAGCTGTACAGCGACATACCCCTAGTCAAAAAAAACTCCGCATTGGACGTTTAAGATGGCTAGGACATGTAGAAAAAATGGACACTAATACTCCGGCTCGCAGAGTCTTCGATTCCCAGCCAGACGTCGGACGCAGTAGAGGAAGACCTCGCCTTAAGTGGCGCTCACAAGTAGAAACCGACCTCAACCAACTTGGAGTGCGCAACTAGAGGCAGTTAGGTAAGAACCGGGCTAATTGGAGAGGTATTTTGGTTGAGGTCCAGGTTCATCCCGGACTGTAGTGCCACTTAAGTAAGTAAGTAAGTAAGCAATTTACCACAGATATGAAATGACGCAGGGCAACACCTGCGGGGTCAGCTTTTTAAATAATACATAGATTACTTCAGAGCAAGCTAACAAGTCGTTTCCACGTATCATGCAGCCTTCAATTTAATATAATTATTGTTCTATTCTTCTTTTTTTTTTAAATTTCAACAAAACTAATAGAATTCAATGAAAATAATAATTCATTTTATTCTATTTTCACCAATGGTTCCGACTGAGTTTCCATTCCATTTGAAACGCTTGCAGTTTCCACTACGGCATGCATTCGCAATGACAATTAAAAAATCTTAATGGCAGTCTTTGCGTGTGTTTGCGGCATTAACCTTAAATATCCATTTTTCAAACATGGCAATTGTATGTCGTCTACATACAAATGATCATTTAAAAATTGAAAGCAAAACAACGTTTTGCCGGGTCAGCTAGTAACAAAATACAATCGAAACAGCAAAACTAACAACTTGCAATTGACATTGGCCGTGTTCCGGATTTAGATTTAGTAAGATATCTTGTATGAAGCTGTGTTCTCATTGGCTAATCGAAAATGTTGACCAATGAGAACAGAGCTTCATCTAAGATATCTTACAAAATCTGAAATCCGGAACGCAACCATTTAAAACTTATGTGTTCCTAAACAAAATAGGTACAGAGAAACATGTTCTAGATTGTCAAACTTAGGCCCATAAAACAAAAAGCAGAACTTTCGTACATGAAACACAAAAGCTGTTGGTACTTTTTTGTGCAGCTCAGAGTCATTAAAAACCAAAAATGTCTTTAACGGTTTTTGCTAATGTGCTTGTCACAAACTTACTTCATTACCCGTTGATGACCTCTGCTGAGACAAGAGGGGTGTTTTGTTGAGAATTAAGCAAAGCAAAGTAAAAGATTGTCAACAAAACGATCCAAACTCAATCTGCTTTTTAATATTTGAAGATTGGTGCGCCTACTCTCAGTCAGATGACGTTAGTTGTCCAAATACACAGTTGGCCCGTTACCATTTCTGGTTGCAAAAACGAAAGAGTTTAGAAATTTTGATATATATTATTTAAATAAAGTTTTAACAAAAGTTTTAAGAAATTGGTTCACAGGGTGTTTCAGAATCAGTCTTTTTTATCAATTGATTTTCACACAAAAAAAATTAACGGCCAAAATATACAAAGCTTTTTCAAAAAAACTACAAGAATACCGATATGAAAAAAGAAAAGATCAACTGAAAGAATGCTTTTGTATTCAAATAGTTATGTTTTTATCAAGAACACATTTGTTAAAAACTGCGATTTGATTATAGAAAACTATAACTTCAAGTAATCGAAACAATACTTTTTGAAACTTTAGTCTAAAGTCTTGGTACAAGGTGGCGCAAAAATAACCTTCCGATGTTTTTTGGCTGTAATTTAAAAAAAAATGAAAAACTTTGATTCTTCTTGTGGATTATTTTTATTTGGTCTTTTAATTGTTTTTAACATTAAGTCGAGAATATGATGTCATGTAAATGGCCGCCGCCACAGTTGATTGTCATTTGAGCCCTTTTTAAGGCATTTTCCATCACTTTGGCCAAAACTTCCGGCGATAGGTCCTCACATTCTTGACGGATATTGTCTTTAAGAGCTGGAAGAGTCTGAGGCTTGTTGACATAAACCCGCGACTTCAAAAAGCCCCACAAAAAGAAGTCTGGAGCGGTCAAATCAGGCGATCTTGCTGGCCAGTGCAAATCGCCAAAACGGGAGATTAGGCGCCCGGGAAATGCATCCTTCAGCATATCGGTTGTGGCACGTGCAGTGTGTGCCGTTGCACCATCCTGTTGGAACCACATGTTTTCCAATCCCAATTCATCGAGTTGCGGCAAAAGAACTCGTTGATCATTGCTCTGTAGCGCTCACCATTCACAGTAACCGTTTGGCCCGCGACGTCTTCGAAGAAAAAAGGTCCGATGACTCCTCCAGCGAAAACAGCACACCATACAGTGACTTTGAGCGGGTGTAATGGCTTGAGCGTATGTTAGACGCGATTGGCGGTCAGCAGCTAACAGCTGATGCACCGTCTGGACTTTGTACGGAAACATCTTCAAATCTTGTACCAAAATTCGCTGTAAAGACCGTCGACTGATACCCATTTGCGTGGCACGTCGTCTTGTCAATGTCGACGGCGCTTCCATGACATATTCGGCTACAGCAGCAATATTCTCTGCAGAACGGCTACTCCGGGGTCTGCCATGCCTGGCAGCATCTCGTGTTGTGCCAGTCTCTTCGAGGCGAGCGGCTAAACGTCGCAGTGTTTCACCAGTAGGCGTTGGACGGCTAGGAAATCTGCGACGAAATTTACGTTGTGCCAAAGTCACCGACCGATTATTGCTCAAATAAATAGTCACCAATATTCCGCGTTCTGGAGCAGTGTAGCGTAACATTGTTTATTAACGTGTATTTCGCATGTGTTTACTACACAAATGTCAAAACAGAACTGACATTAGGGGCCAATCGCAAAATTTATAGCATTTTCTGATAGGAGGATTACTTTTGCGCCACCTTGTACGTTCTAACAAACTTATTATTTCTGGAAAGTATCGTGTTACTGACTGTATTTTGTAAAACCTCTCTACAATGCAAATACGTCAAAATGGCAGCTGGTTTTGCTAGTAAATGTTTCAAAAATAGTCAATGATTAAATCTTCGTTGAGTTTAGACTAAAGACTCTGAAAGGTTTTTTTAAACTCAATTCAAAGTCAAAAAAAATGGAGTCAAAAACAGCTTTCCGAAAATCTTAAAATTGTGCAATATTTACAAAAAAAATTGGATCACAATTGTAATAAGCTAAAATAAAAAAAAAATATAATTTTAAAATAGGTTTCTAAATTTTAACTCCGAAATTATGAAAATTTTCATAATACAAAATCCTTTGATTGTAAAAATAAGGAAACTTTGACTTATATATAAGCCGAATCTTTCGACTGATTTTAAAATTTCTTTGAAGCCTCCAATATCCTCCTAATCCAGGCAACAAATTAGTTTTGGATTTTAAGCACACGCGAAATATAATTTTTGCAATGGATTTTAAAAAGTTGGCCCACTGTGGCCGTCCATTTTTTTCAACAAGAAATTTCAATCTATGGAAGTAGAAGTGGAGTAGGATGTACTGTCCGAACTCAATCTGACTTTGCATAAAAAGGTATAGTAATTCCCAGTCATTTGTTATATTTGTACTCCGTGTTAAATCTTACTTCACTTGGTAGCGGAATCTCACGCCTAAAATTATTCAGTCCAACAGCCCTGGTGTCCACGATGATCATTAAACCAGATGATCGGTGTTCCTTGTCTCCTCGAACCTGAAGGCTGGTATTCGAAGATTCCTTTAGCTGGAGCATTATTGTTCATTCGCTCGATGTTGCGGAGCCAATGTAGTCTACGGGTTTTTACCTTTTGTACTACATCCATATCTTGGTACACCTCATAAAGTTCAAGGTTGTATCTTCTCTTCCATTCGCTTTCCTCGCATTCAGGACTAAAAATTCAACGAAGAATTAAAAATGTAGAAAATGTAAAAATTGTGGAGACTTGTCACCGGAGGAGTAGATATCTGCTATTATAGCACATAATCTTGCTATAATTAACTGACGTAACTGCTTACAGCGCCATTTATTATCGCGTGTTGGAACAAGTGGCGTGTAAGTGAACCTGCAAGGTGGATCGTGTACAGGATCTACGGAGTTGTTAACATCTTTTAAATGTATCTCTACTGCGTACTCCGCTTTTAAATTTGCTTACTAAATTGTACCTATTTGTGTAGAGAACTTTGGATAAGAAGTAAAATTAAACGCGAGCGGAAAATATTTAAATTTAAGTTAATTTTTACTTTTCGATGCAGAAGGAGTACGATGCATTGGTCCAAAATCGTACTTGGTCTTAAGTTGACTTACCAGCTGGAGAGAAGGCCATTGGTTGTAAGTGGGTATACAACATCAAACGAGATGAAAATGGCAGTATTCAACGGCTAAAGTCGCGTTTGGTCGCAAAAGGATGTAGTCAACAGTTTGGAGTCAATTTCACTGAGACGTTTTCACCTGTTGTAAGATATGCCACAATTCGTATGCTGATTGCCATGGCTTGCGAACATCAGCTACATCTGATTCATATTGAATATTGCTTATTGAATTTCGAATTTATAAATTTACTCGTCCTGACGGTATTCCCCCTACTTAAATATTAGTCCACCTGTTCTTTGGATGTTGTTTTCTATGTCGTACGATCAACAAGTCTTCCAGTTGCAGAAAATTGATTGAATCCAACCGATTCCAGTCATTTATTTTTTAGATAATGAGGGTCCAAGGTATACAGAATACAAGGTAATATATTGCGCATGTTGTTATCCTATCTCTTTCTATGTGTGACGTCACGTGAATAACACTTGAATTGGGAGAATAAAGAATGAAAACTGAAACTTCTCACATATAATAAAAAGCATAGCAGAATTTTATGAACAGATTTTATTTAATTTTCTTTTTAGTTGATTGTTTTTTTTAAAAGCATTATATTGAAGATTTTGATTTTGTATTATTCTTATTCTAAAATACATTTTGCAACGGAAAAACGTTTTTACGATTTCAGGATGAAGGGAACACTCAGTTGACAGAGAACACATGTTTTGTATGTAGTTTTTACATGGTTTTAGTGCTATTTTATCCCCATTATCGTTACATTTGTTAAAAACAGAATCTAGCTTCTTCAATTCCATTTTTTTAACGTTATTACAGCAGGAAAAGGGTATCCGTTTTGTAGCAGGAACCTGTAGGCTTTTGGTCCGCTGGCATGTATTGCTATGCACTTGGATATGTCGTCTGAGGTCCATTTTACACGCCTATCACCTCGTCCAAGTTTAATTTTTTGCGTGGGAGTAAAAATGGAGTTAGTTGCATTACATACTTTTTGTAGCTTAGAGTTTTCTCTCGTTAACTCAAGGATTTTGGACTGCAGAGACATTTTTTCCTCCTCAAGTGATGCTATTTTCTCTTGCTGTCTTGAAATGGTTTCGTTTAACTCCACAGTAGTTTTTTCTGGTCTAGAGATTTTGGAAATTTACATAGAAACACATTCTAATTGCAAATATTCAAGTATTCTGTATACCTTGATGAGGGTCTGTAACAGTTTTTGACAGATAGGCGTATCAAATGGAAATTTATAGTAGAACGTGGGCCATGGGAGAGTGGCTTCTGGAAGCAGCTCATTCATCAAGAACATACTCAAAGTTGTCCATAGAAAGAAATTTTTTATTTATGCAGTTGTTAGTTGAAACTGAGAGTCTGGTGAATGCCCGGCCATTAACCTACATTACCAGTGATCCACTAGATGATGCTCCGCTTACACCTGCAAATTTCTTATTTTCTAATTCAAATTCAGGGCCCTCATTCCGTAAGGTGATTATCTTTGAAAATAACATTTCGATGGTATGTCGTACGATCATTAGTCTTTTATGCTGTCGGCGATATCACTTAATTTGCTTCACTAAAAACAATAACCGTCAAATCACAGAGGATTATTGAACGATAGCTCATGAGGTCTCGACTACCGTCTGAGTGATAATCGTTTTCAAAGTTTCGGAATGACTTCCCAAGATATTTGGAAGAAGAGAATGCAGTGTACTAGCATGTTGTGGAAGAGGTGGCGGACCAAAAATATGCAGCTAACTTAAGTGGCACTACAGTCCGATATGAACCTGGGCCTCAACCAACATGCCTCTGTGACGAGGATTATTGGTGTCCATTCGCTCTTCTTGTACTATCCATACACGGATTATATCGCTTTACAGCTCGTGGTTAAATCTTTCTTTCCATAACCCCTAAGTGTTATCTAGTATACACCGAGGATATTGAAGTTGTATCGATTTATGGAAGATTGTGTTTTGAAGTTGGCTCGGGAGTTTTGCACAATCCTCCAAAGAATGAGATTAAAGAAGTCACTGTCATCGTCATCTTGCCTAACGGAGCACCGAGAATTTTCCTAAACGGACGAGTTTGGTCGGTATACCGAAACAAGAAATAGCGCTGTATAGATCGTATCTGTAAATGTTGTCGTATGCGGCTTTAAAATCGATGAATAGGTGGTGTTTATCGATTTGGACTTGTTGGATTTTTTTCAGGATCTCCCGAAGTGTGTATATTTATTAGTTGTGGACTTTCCTGGCCTATCTACATTTGCTATATTCATTATGATTTTCTCTGCTGTTGCCAATATTCAATGGTTCGTTCTGCCTGACAGCGGGAGATTGTTTGTCATCGTCGTTTAACAGTCAGCAGAAATTCTTCCAAATTCTAAAGCATCGACTGTGCCTCAACTACGATATTCTACTGTTTATCTCGACAGGATTCTGCTTAAGCCTTGTATCACTGGTAAAACCTACATCATTCATCATTCCTACAGAGGCACTTCTCTATATCCTCGACCGCTCGCTTTTCTTGCTCTTTTTTTCTGAAGAGCCGGTGTTCTTCCCTCCTTCTATGCATATTGAGCTCAATTGCGGCTCCCGTCATTACCTGCAGCAAGGTCTCGTTCTTGGCTGCAAGCAACTGTCGGCATTCTTCATCCTAGAGAAACGCGGGAAACCTAACCAATCAGTTGCGGCTGATCTACTGGCTGGTTGACTTGTGGTCCGAGTCGATGTAAGCCCCTGAGAATGTTGGGATATCCAAAATACTGGATGCGTGCCTCTTGTCCATCGCAGTGAAGTCAGTTAGCATAAGTCGGTTGCCAGACGTGTTGTCGTGTAGGCTGTGTTTTCCTACAATACTGCTAAAGATATCTCTTCATACCTTTGCGTTAAAATCTCCCAGCATCTAACATCGTACTTCGGTCGCTCATTAGTTTTCTCATGGAACTCGTAGAAGCAGTCTGAGCGCATTAAGGGCTTTTGTTGGCAAATTTGCCCGGATTGTTACAATGTGTTCGCTAATGTCTTGAAAACAAAAGACTTCTTGTCTAAGTCTGGGACTTGATAACACATACGAATAGTCGCAGTTTCTGCTCACTGGGTCCGTAGTATATGCCAAAGATTTTCATCCTCTTTTTGAACGGCCTATCCCATCGTATTTCCTGGATGATAGTCTGCTTTTAAGCAGCTTAGGGCTTCCGCTAGGTGTTCCTCTCTTGTTTAACGTTCTCTCATTCCAGTTGGAGATTCGAATGTTTAACATGACCGTCAACAATAAAACAGTCCTTTCCAAAGTTCATGGCTGCTTCGCAACATTTTTTCCATTTTTTTTTTTTTTTAAATTCTGACCTGCCTAAACAGTAATATACACATCGACCTAAAAGATCTATTGTGCTTGCCGTCAGATGCTTTTTAGGTTAGTAGCGCTTCTACTTTCCTAATGTAGCTGATAATACTTTCAGCCGAAGATTTCCTCAATTCTTCGGGACTTAAGAATTCCCTGAAGAAAGATTCTCTTCTCATACCGTAAAGGGCCGGGCATTCACATATGATATGCTCGGCTGTTTCGTCTTCTTCTAAACATAGTCTGCACTCCGGTGAGTCGACTAGACGCATGATGACCAGTTAGGTAGCCTACTAGTTAGGTAGCCTACTAAGTTTTTGATATCGTGCCTGCGAAGATTTAGTATCTTGTCGGCATCTGATTTGAAGGGCTGAATAGCTCTTTTGGCCTGTCTTAGGCCTGGGATGTTTCCCCAGTATGAAACACATCTGTTTTGTTCCCAGTTTTTTATAACTAGATTTATGGCTGATTTGGGGATTGCACAGAAGGGTTCAGGTCCAATGAAGGGGGTTTCGGAACCTTTTCTGGCTAGTTCATCAGCTTTTTCGTTACCTTCAACTCCCTTATGTCCGGGGACCCACCATAGTTTGGTTTTGTTCCTGGAACTGAGTGTTTGGAGGGAGTTGAAGCAGTGTAGTACTGATTTGGAGTCAATGATGTGTGAGCTAAGGGCTTTTATAGCTGCTTGACTGTCCGTGAATATATGGATGTTTGCGCCTTTAATACCTGAGTTGTGTATTAGGTTTGCGCATTCTTTTATGGCATGGAGCTCAGCTTGGAATACACTAGGGTTTTTTCCCATAGGTATTGAGATGTTTTTATTTGGTCCATGTATGCCAGCTCCTACCCCTGAGTCCATTTTAGAACCATCCGTATACCACTTTAGGCCGTTTAGCCAGTTTGGAGGGTTGTTGCTACACCATGCTTCTCTGGTTGTGATCTCCGTTGAGAATCTTTTGTCGAAGCATAGTGTCTTTGGTAAGCGGTCTGTAACCGCACAGATCATGTCAAGTTCTGGAAGTTCGGAAAGAAGTTCAATTAGTTTAAGATGTTCACTAATGTTTAATTCTTCCGCTTGTGTCAAACTTGCTGAGCTGCGAATTGCCACTTTTTTTATATAAATGTGGAGAGGTGTTAGTCCTATTAAGGCTTCCATAGCCGCCGTGGGACAGGTACGCATAGCTCCGGTAATGCCCAGACAGGCAAGCCGTTGTACCTTGTTTAATTTATTTATAGTTGTTTTTTTGGGTGACTTTGTTCTACCATACTATTGAAGCGTATGTTATAATGGGCCTGACCATGATCGTGTAGATCCAGTGTGTGGTCTTTGGAGAGATTCCCCAGGTTTTGCCATACATGCTTCGGCAAGCCCAGAAAGCTTTGGTTGCTTTTTGAATTTTGTTGTTGATGTGGGAGTTCCAGCTTAGTGTTTTATCGAGGATCACTCCAAGATATTTTACTTCGTTGGAATACTCAATGTATGTACCATTAATTGAAATTTGGGTAAGATTTAATTTCCTCCTTTTTGTAAAAGGGACGATGATAGCCTTGCTGGGGTTTTTTCCATTAGTGGTTAGTTTATCCAAAGCACAACCCCCAGCCTGGAGGACTGGTTCCAATTTATTGATTGAAATTTATTGAGATTGAACGCAGTCGTTGGCATCTCAGCTCTTCCGCCTCCATTTCTGTTTAAGGGGCCTAGCGAACCCTTCTTAGATTTGTCCGAACATGTCAAAGCAGCTCAAATAGGTTGTTTATTTCCCTTTCCCTGGCCTTATTCAATTTTGCATACTCAAAGTACAATAAGTCAATTTTACTACGATTGCTAATGTTAATCGGAAATTAAGGAAATGCTTGGATTTTCATTCGTCAACATGAATGATTCACGTAATATATTCTTAATCTAAATTAACATACACTTTAATAACATCTCTAAAAAAAAAAACTATTTACTAGCCCTTAGTACAGTCGAACCTTTTCGATCGAATACCACTTTGAATAGTTCTTCTCTTGACTGAATACTTTCTTCTCCACAATGTTATAAAGCAGCGCAGATGCATGTTCAAGCTCGAATTTTTGTTTCGTGTAGGATGAGAATATGAGGTCCCATTTCATAAGAATTTCACTCAGACGTGTATCTTTGGAGAGGGTCATTTTCTGAAAATGTGTGTCCAAAAACAAACCAAACCATCGCATAATACGTAAGTCTTCGTCGATTTTATCAGGACAATCAGGTCTCTCCTCTAAGCAGTTATCTGGAGATGTAATTAATATGTACAAATATTCCAGCATCTTAAGGACATCATCGTATTCTATCTCTTTCCGGATGTGAGCGGAAATTGATTTCATGTCAAAGGAGCACGACAGAATTACATTCATCAAATCTTTTCGTTCTTTTATTGGTTTAAATGCAGGTTCGGCTGATTCTCCTAGTAAATCTATATTGGGAAAATTTTTTTTAGACTTTACGATGTCAACTTCCATATGTTTATCGGTGTCGATTGGGTCAGACTCTATATCTTTCTCCACAGGACTAAAGTCAAAGTCTTGGAGAACGTACTTGAGTGTTTTTGCTAATATTCTCTCGGATATACTGGTATACCGTCGAAGACAAACACCAATATCTTCCACCAGATCGGCTTTAATAAGCACCCATAGAAGTTTTTCGGTAATTTCATGCTCACTTGCGCCGCACTGTTCCAAGTGTGTGGCAACAATTTGTACTTCTTCGGTGACGAATCCAGTGTCATAGTAGTTGGACATAAAATTAATGCCAATGTCTGCAGTTGCTGATTCTACTTCCACTATTTGCACATGGACGTCTCGGTTCATCAGACGGTTGAGCTCCTTAGAAAATTCGTCATCTCCAGTAAATGGGACGGTTTTTCCATCGGCAAATATCGCCTTTTCCTTTTTTTGTTTCTTGTTTTTCTTTTCAGTTGTTTCCAGTGCCGGGGGACCGTTCTTATGATTCTTTGGGTAAGGCCTCTGTATCTCAGCAAAAGAAATGTGTTCTTCAAGTTCTTCTTCTTCGTTGACGAACTCGCTTTCGACAGCGTTTGAAAAGTCATTCGACATTTGCGAACCGACTAAGTCGGAGAGCATCCCCTTGTTCATTTGATATGATACCACCGATAAATTTTGGCCCATAGCTAGAAGTATGCTTGATCCAAATGACCACAGTTGCGAGTAGTTAAAGTAGATTTTGAAAAACTGCTTCGCTTTAACTACTTTGAATTGGGTATTGTAGATGACAAGAGAGCCGCCTTCCTGTGTGCTGTTACCACCGTAAATTGCAGCACAGTGCTTGGACAAACCCATTATTGTTAGCGGGCTATCGACTTTAAGATCAGTAAACATCGAAACAAATCGTCCCGGAGAATTGCGAGTGTCCGCATTATCAGCAAAATTTAAGAGAAATACTCTTCCATCGGCCCCTTAAATAAACGAAAGCAACAGATTAAACTTTAAAGACGTATGACTTCTAAAGCCCTTATACTTACAAATAGTCAACAAGGCGTGCGAATTTTCTACTTCAATCACTGAATATCCTGCAACAGCAACGTCTTGTCCACCTCGTCGCAGGCTAAATTTCTGCAAACTACCAATTGGCTTCAAGGTTTCCAAATCCAATTCCGTTTTAACTAATTCAAGAGAACCTGTCTTTTCGTCTTTTTGGAAATACACGAAATACTTTCGTCCATCGTCAGAATTGATAATCTTTGGATCAATGATGGCGTTAACTGAAAACATTTCCATTTGAAGATTATCCCCGCTGTGCTCTTTTCTCGATCGAATGGCAGATGATAAAGATTCACATGTGCCATCAGCATAGACCACTAGTGTTTCATACGGATCGTAAACCAATTCAGCGATATTCTTGTAAAACTAGAAATCAATGCGCATATTAAATCAGTTTTCAATTCGAGTAGATGCGTTGGCCGTACCTTAAGTTTCTTGCACTTGTTGATATCGCTGACATTATCATCCCATTGCCTTACAAAACGATTGGCAAAAACACCAACATATTGCTGGCTCTTGTGATCGTAGACGACTTTGCATGAGAATTTCTCCAAAACAGACCAGCTGCGAATTTGCTTTTGTGTTGAAATCTACAAAAAACATTACAATCTGAAACTAATTTCTAAATTAATAATTCTTACTTTTATCGCCATGGCTATGTTGCGACCGAGTGTAGCAATGATGTTAGAGCTGTCGCAATCTGGCGATAGTCCCAGAAAATCTTTAGTGTCATGTATCGTACATAAATTATAATATGCGGTGAATTTTGTCATTTTGCTTTGGTTTTTCTTTCAGAAAATTATTTTTTAACTAAAAAATTGTCGCACTCGAACACTACTGACTACACAGCACACGTGCTTTTGTTTATATATTTTCTAAAAGCAAATGAAAATGACGTTTCCAATTGTGGCACTTTTGACAGTTGAGGTATGTTTGATTGCGTTGAAAATAATATTAAGGCTAAGGGTGCGCTTATATTTTTAGAAAGTTATGGCGAAAGAAAGTTATTTGTAAAATAAACGATTTATTTTTTATCTAGATCTTTCAAAAGACTGATATTTTTTAGTTTAGTTTTTTAGTGTTTATTATTTTAGTAGTTTGTAAAAAAGTATTCAACACTGAAAGGCTGGGATTCGAAGATTACTATGGGTGGTCGATTATTGTTCATTCGCTCTATGTGGTCAAAGCAATGTGGTCTACGTGTTTTTACCTTTTTCATTACATCTACATATTGGTACAGCTTATAAAGTTCGTAGTTGTATCTTCTCCTCCATTGCCTTCCTTGCATACAGGACCGACAACTTGACGAAGAAATTTTCACTTTAAAGTGCCAAAAGCTAAAGCTTGAAACACACGTGCTAAATTCTCCAAGGAGAAAAGATAGAGCATACAATTTTCAATGGGAGTGAGATTGAACACATGTAAAATCCGCAAGCGTTGCAGTTCTGCAAGTTGTGTCATTTTCTAAATCCACTGCATAAGTCAAGGCCACCACAATACAAAAAAACAATTTTGATATATTTGGCATCATTGGATTATGATGTTTATTTTACATACAAAAAAAAAACAAATCAAAAGTATCTCAACTCAACTAAAACCTTTACTTTGCGGCAAAATTACTTACGAATACCCCCTATTACGAACCACAAGACGTTTAACAAAGTAAAGATATATCCTACGATAGCCATTATTTTTGTTAAATGTTTAAATAAATATCACCAAACACCACAGTAAAACAATTTTGAAAGACGAACGTTATGATAGGTCCCACTGCACTGCATGCAGGGGGTCATTCCGTAACTTTGAAAACGATTTTCACTCAGACGGTAGTGGAGACCTCTGAGCAATCGCAAAATAATCGTCTGTGATTTGACGATTATGGTTTTAAGTGAAGCAAATAAAGTGATATCGTCGACAGCAAAACCGACTATGTACCGTCAAAATATTATCGTCAAACGATAATCACTTTACGGATTGAGGGCCCAGCATTATGTGTATTGGGCATAATATTTGCTCGGTGTTCCTGCTTATTGTCCAGCAGCCAAGTGCCGTAAATTAGGACTGGCAGTATTAGGATCCTGTAGAGTAAATATTTGGACGTTTCATTTGTTTCGACAAACCGAAAAAGCATCTGTTTCCTAGGGTCAGTATTCGTCATTTCTTCACTAAGGTGTCATTTGTGGGGTTTATGTTGATTCATCTACCTTATATGCGCTTACCCTCCGACGGAGAAAAAAAGATGATATAACTAAGGATTGCTTCTAGGAGCTCCTTGACAAAACCTATGAGCGACTACCAAAGTACGATGTTAAACTTAAAATCGTGCTGGGGGATTTTAACGTAAAGCTAGGAAGAGGAAGAAAAGACAACTTTAGCAGTATTTTCGGAAAACATAGGTCTCCACGACAAGACGGACTTATGCTAATTGACTTTGCTACGCAACGAAATGCCACTATGGCCAGCACACGGTTTCCTCACCTCAATATCCATAAGGGGACATTGCGGTGTCCAGATCAACGAACAGTCAACCAAATTGATCACATTGCGATAGACTCGGACCACTACCTTGATGCAGCCAAGGTAAGCATGCGGATATCCGCCACGCCACAACAAACCAGAAATACTGTGAAAAAATTTAGTGTCGAAAGACTGCAATCACAAGAGACCGCCAAGACCTTCGCGCAACGCATATCCCTTAAGCTCTCGATTCACACCATACCACCAGCATCTTATGTCGAAGAACAATGGCAACGATGCCAACATGCCATTAGTTCAGCCGCAACTGATGTGATAGGTTTCTCTCGGCCACTAGCAAGAAACCCCTGATTTGATGAGGAATGCCGAGAGATGCTAGCAGCCAAGAACGAGGCCTACAAGGTTAAGTTGCAGGTGAAGACGAGAGCTGCCATTGAGCTCTATGCAGAGAAGAAGGGAAGAACACCGGCTTTTCAGAAAAACGAAAAAAATAGCAAGAAAAGCGAGTGAACGTGGATATAAAGAGGTGTCACTCCAGTGTGATTTAAGGAAAGTCCACAACCAATCAAATTTTCACACTTAGACATTACATACTTACTTAAGTGACGCTACAGTCCGGGATGAACCTGGTCCTCAACAAACATGCCTCTCCAATTAGCCCGGTCCTTAGCTAACTGCCTCCAGGTGCGCACTCCAAGTTGGTTGAGGTCGGTTTCTACTTGTGCGCGCCACTTAAGGCGAGGTCTTCCTCTACTGCGTCCGACGTCTGGCTGGGAATCGAAGACTCTGCGAGCCGGAGTATTGGTGTCCATTCGGTCTAGATGTTCTAGCCATCTTTAACGTCCAATGCGGAGTTTTTTGACTAGGGGTATGTCGCTGTACAGCTCGTATAGTTCGTGGTTGAATCTTCGTCTCCATAGCCCTTTAACGCAAACGGGACCGAAGATTTTCGAAGAATTTTTCTCTCGAATCGACCAAGGATTTCTTCATCCGCTTTTGATATGGTCCATGCTTCAGCGCCGTAGAGCAGGACTTGTATGATCAGGGTCTTATATAGGATCTCCTTAGTAGTTCGAGTGAGGGCCTTACTACTAAATTGCCTTCTTAGCCCGAAGAAACAGCGATTTGCGATTGGCAAGAGTAATTCTTCATTTGATTTCTGACGAGATGTTGTTGTCGATTTCAAAGCCGCATAAGACAGCGTTTATAGAGACGAAATATACAGAGCCATGTCTAGTTTTGGTATACCGACCAAACTCGTCCGTCTAGAATAATCACATGGTTTTAGGAACGATTACAAGTTGATGTACTCTATACTTTCGCTTGATAGAATGTACCATACCCTTTAGCAAAAATCGTTAGGTTTTCATTCTTTGATGCTTAAATGGTTTCATAATTGCTTAACAAACGGAAAGCAAATGCTAAATGGCTCACAGCTGAGCAAATTAATAAGCTCGACCTGCAACTACTTCCACTTGCGCACCCCAAGTAAGTTGAAGTTAGTCTCTATCTGTGTTACTTAAACCTCTAACAAGCCAAGCATCCTACTCAATTATTGTTCGGTATCTTCGGAATTAACATTTGTAATGCTTTGAAATTTTTATTTGCGCCGCGTAAACACAAGAACATATAATACGTATATTTTAACACAATCATTGATAACAGCAGAATTTAAAAATACGCTCAAATTGTTTCAGCCGTAGTTTTGGTAGTAGCTGGTGTCTCGAGAGTCAAAGTAGCAGTAGCAATAGCACTCTCCTGAGGTGGTGCCTCGACGTTTAACTCAACTTCGTCGGGCTTCTCATCGTGTGAAATAGTAACATTTTTATTTGGTTCCTCGATCACATCCACATCCATGGATGTGTCTAGTTTTTCATCGTCTTCCACTTTGATCACTGATTCGCTGTTATCGCTAGGCAATGAGTCCACAATAGTTTTTGTCGGTATTGTGCCAGTAACACTTCCGCCGGCAGTTCCATCTTCCTCCTCCTCCTCCGTCTCGGACTCCAAATTGATCTAAAATTGAAAATGTAGAGAAAACCAAATTTAGGATAAAGTTCATCGTTGAATCTTTACCTCTGCTTGTGTGTGAAAAGTGAACAATTTTGTTTTCAGATTTTCTTTAAATACACTGAAACGCTTATAATTTGAAATTGGCGAACTAAAAAGCAACATTTCTATACACTGCGATCGAAGCGCAGTTGTTCAATATTTGGAACGCATTTGATTCACGTTCGCATCGTTCACGCTTCGCAACTGACAACAATAAGATTAAGAAAGGTCGTTTTAGGGGTAATATTGAAAGTCTGGACTCACCTTTTGGTCGTAGTGCCTTTTGGCCGGTAAGTTTATATGCAGCACACAAGTAGCGTCTTCGAAGATATTCGGTACTGGCTCCTGACAGACTACGCCGCTCTTTTCGACATTACAGGCGCGGAAGAGGATTTGCTTTTTGTCTTCGAGTATGTGCTTTTTGCAGTACTTACAACTAGGGATGGCTTTTTCGCCGCACTTGACGCCCCCTTCAGTGAAAATGCACCTAACGGAGGGATGAGTTTTTTGAATGTATCCCTCGGTTGCCATTGATCGCTTATCTTTGAATTTCTTATGTAGGACTGCTTCCACGCCATGGCGCCGGTGGTAATGGTTGAGTGCCTTGAGTTTATCGTATAACTTTCGCTCGGCCGGGGTCTGTTTGGGCTGATCATGAATGCTACCTGGAAATTAAACAGAATTTAACAGAAGTGATTGGAATACGTAGCATAAATGAAACTTACACAAGGTTTCTCTTTCCTTGCGGATTGCATGTAAATACTTTCGCCTCTTCTCTTTGAGGATGTGATGCAATCGATTTATCTGCTCCATATAGAGATTTTGTAGATTTATAAGCTTTTTCTTGGATATCGCAATTGCTTCTTCGTTTGTGTAAATACCAGCATGTCTAAAAAAAACCAATAAGTATACGAATCTCTTATTCATACTTGAACTATAATTACTTTAACAAGTCCTCATCCTGAGAATCGACACTCTCATCATCGGAATTATCCCACTCGTGTCCCTTTGCTATATTGCTGACAGTAATCGGCTCTGCATCCGACGAACTATCCGAAGCGTAATCCAAAATTCGTCGCTTCTTCTTTATCAATGTGTTCACCGTGTTCAGATCAGAAATTTGATCGTAATTAACTAAAAAATATAATTAAATATCTCACTTGTGCACTAAATGGATCTTTTTTTTACCGAATGGACGTATATTTGGTGAAACAACATCTATCTCTTCGTCCAATTCACAGGCAAAGTTTGTCGGAGGCGTCAATGGTTCGATGTTCAAGTGATGAGACAAATTATTTAGCAAAACTTCATTTGTTTCGACTTGTTTGAATTTCCCAATTGCATTACGCGTCTTTGTGAGTTGTGCCAGACGACTATGTTCAAAGCAGTAAGTGGTTAGGGAAGGATCCTTTTTGAGGTCGTGTTTTGGAGCAGCTTGTGGGCATTTTTTGCCATTGGGAAATGTAAAAGTACATGGTCGGAATGGTGCTCGGGAGTCCTTCAATATGTGACGAATGCAATATTCGTATCCATCAAGTCTTGGGATAGAGCAATCAAATGTTGGATTCGAGCAATATTTTGATTTTTTCTCAATCTCTACGTGTAATAGCTCGCGCAATTCTTTCTGATCAAATGTTTGTTTTGTGGCCACTTCCCTTGGTTGAATGGCATTCATGTTGTCCATAGAAATTTTTTAAATTTCTCGGCACTTTTAAGAAAACCTACGTGGGTTTAAAACTATTTATTAATTAATATTTATTTTTCTTATTGAAGACAAAAGTGTGTTTAGAAGAAATGGCCGACAGCAACACTACTATAAAACTGTAAGTTGAAATTAGACAGCCTGAACCGGGATGTGTTCGTGTGGTACGTCTGGCACTGCCAGGTATGTGAAGTGGAAAAATTTGTAAGTGGAACTACGATTCCAAACGATTCCGGATGAAACCTCACAATTTCTGCAAAAAATACTGTAGCTAGTTATTTTTGCGTATTGTGAAAGAAATTCATCAACGTTTGATGCTCTAAAGTAAGAATCTTGTCAACCAATATATAAACAAATTCTCAGCTGATGCTTAAGCAAAAAAAAAAGTGATCAAAATAAAAAAAATCGTTGGGCTATAATAGAATCATCACGGATTGAAGCACCGCCTCGTTTACAGTTGATCATACATAAGAATAATGAAAGATATGAACAATCGATGAACTGAACAATTATTGAAATAAATATGTTTCACTTTGTAGTTATAACGCGCAGCTCTAGTTTATGGGATCCTTAAAGGAGTCGATAGCTGTGCAATGGTACGTTATCCCATTAGGGAAACTAAATATGCACATACTAGGGCCGTATAATGCATTGTGTTGGTACCACTTTGTACCGCAGTATGCAGTGTTAATTACAGTTTATCGTATACCGCGCATTATGAAGTGTGTTAATAAAGTTTTATTCAATTTTCGTAACTTCCTTTTTGGAAGTTATAGTAATCAATGAAATATGAATGAAAAAAGTGAATGTAACAGCTAGACGATTATTTTATGAAAATTTACTGAGAAATTTTATGAACATTATGACACATATTCATAAAATATACTATACATACTACTCCGCACTTTTATTTTATTCCTCGAATCGACAAAACCCTTGAAAAATTGATCCTTTTGCTAATCTAATGAAGAAGCAATCTGCTTCAACATACCCGTACGTATGGTGTACAGGCTTGTGTTAATATGGTGTTTCCCATTGGTCAAAACAACATTATTTAATGAAGTGAACTTAGAGCAGAACAAGACAGCTAAGTAAAAACTGTCAGAACAGAAAAATACCGATCCTGGACAAGACAACGTTGGTATGTCAAATACTGAAAAACATTTAATTTTGAAGACCTATTCTAAGACAGAAAAGCACAGATCCTGGACCAGATAACGTTTTTTTATTTTTTGGTTTAAATAACGTTTTTTTAATATATTTCTGCAGATAAACGTGTACTAGATCTTCCAGCTCAGGCTCAATTTGCAGCTTAGACTCATTGAATGCTTATATCAACATTTTTTATCTAGATATGTCAAAAGGTTGATTTTTAGAGCTTGTTGTTTGGTGAAATTATTGTTATAATGGGTCAATTTTGCGAATTTTTCCATCCTGAATTGAATGAGTTGGTTTGTTTTGTATGGTTTATGATTATGACACATTTGCAACATATTTATGTATTGGTTTTAAATTTAATGTTGTTATTTCAGATAAAGTAAAATAAATTTAAATAGATTATGGTTTATTTAAATGTACTATGACTCGCTTACAATGGCGACTAGTTGAACAGAAATCAACCAGGCAATAGGTTTGTTGGGTGAGCTCATGATATTCATAACTTTAATTGACGACTGAAGGCTAGCATTTTGGTAAACATCGACATATTCCTTTTTTCTCTACTAGTCGCAAACGTGGTGCTCTTCGTATGGAAAAATAGTACAAAATTAGATTTTGTGTTAAAATGATAATTTGACCGCACAGCATTGCATATATTTAGAAAGGCCATTATTTACTCAATTAAATGCCATATCAACTTGTATGCCTAATAGTAAAATGTTTGGAAATACGCGTTTGCATTTCTGTCTTAAATACAGTTTTCTTACGGCAATCCTGAATAAATGGAAATTTCCCTGAATTCTATAGCACTTAATATGTTTTTTTTTTCACATGTAGAGGCGCTTTTCAAACTTTTCCATTCGTCAATAATGTTATGTTTGTCGTAATATGCTATCACTGTAATATATGATGGCGGGTGAAGTATTTGTACATACATCTGGGTTTGTGATACATTTCAATTTTTTTCAAATAAATTTCGTTCGAATTGAAACCTTAAATATATATACATGTTCCCATAATATTGGGTAATGCTTATGAAATCAAAAACATCTTCGTGACAGGTCGACGCAAAATCAGCTGTTTTACTCATATCTGAGTATCCATAGCGTAAATTTTCAACTTGTTTTACCAGTCATTTCCCCTCCAAGGTCACGTGACTAAAATGGTCGATTGACAAATGAGGACAATGCATCGGCATATGGCGTTTTCCATTGGGAAATCTAGATTTTGATCTGAAATTTGATCTTTTTGAGTGTCAATGGAACACGATTGAGATTTTTTTTCGTTGTGTTGGTGTCATTTCGTCTCTGTGAAGTAAGCGTCGGTGTAGCTGCCAAAATTTAAAACATAACAAAATTTAAAAATACAGAAATTATATTCATCACTTTCGGAAGACGAAGTCGAACTAGATGAATTTAATAGTTTAATAGTTCCAGTAATAAATCCAAAAGCAAACACTCTTGTTTTTCACGTCCAAAGTAATAAATCAAAATGGAAATCACTCTAGTCAAACTGTCAGCTATCATTTGTATTGGTATTTTGGTAAAAATACAGAAAAATACAGATTTGCAAAATTGATCTAAGATAAAAAAAAAATCAATTTTTTTGCCCAATGGAACGCAACAATGTCAAAATCGGTCTTTTGACAGCTTCAGATCAAAAAATAAGATTTTTTTTCCCAATGGAAAACGCCAATAGTTAACTCGGTAAAACTAAAACCCGGAACCAGCCCGGAACACGGCCAATGTAAACTGTGTAATTTACAATACTCAATAAAATTCCTTTATTATATCGATGTGTTAATGTGTTTATCGCCTAATGCTACATACCTCTCTCATCCTATAAAAAAAATACCCCAAATGTACTTTGAACACACCCAACACATTCCTACAATCAAAACATCAACATTAAACAATAAATTCATCAACTAATAAAACTAATAACATCAAACCTTTCCGACACAAATAACAATAATTTTCAACCAATCTGTAATTTTTCCCATTAAAAATCAATTAAAAATGCCATTGAAAATAACAAAAATTTCCCATATACACGCCATTTTCTCTCATTTGTTTTATAGCAAATTGTGACGTAAAAAATTTCCCTTCATGTTGTGGGTCGGCCATTCTTGCGGATACAACATCATTTCTGTGAAGTGCTAATATTTTATCAATTTTCTTACATTAAACTTACATCGATTGTCGCAATTCAATTGAAAAACAAACGCTTTAATGCGATACTAAGTAATTAATGTATTTTGAACAATAAATACTACCACGGAACCGCTAAAAGAAGTGAAAAGTCTGGAGCCCAATCCCGACCAACTCGCGACTTCACGTGAACTTTTTTATTAAATGGCGTCTGTCGTCGCCTATCGCAAGAATAGATTTGTGTAAATGCACGCTGAAGTGAGAAGGAAAAACAGAAAAAATATACTCTATTTTTTCATCGTTACATGTATGCAAAATTTATATTATTAATTATAGGTTTTATTACTTTATGTTATATTGTTCTGCCATTTAAGTATTTGCATTGAGATTTTGCTTTGCTTGAGTTTTTTTTTTTTTTTCATTTCTGTGAATTCCAAAGAAAGAAAAAACTCATTTCATCATACATACGACGAAATTCGTGTGTCTGACAGCGCTGAAAAGACGGGGGGAAAGCGAGAAAGAGCACAAAAGGGAAAAATGAACAAAAAATTTCCCATAAAATGTTTCGTGACAGCGACGTGTCATTAGTGCGATAAAAGATTTGGCGCTGCGATCGCCAAAAAGTAAAGAAACAGTGCGAAAACAGAAATCAAAACAATCGTCTGCCCCGCCGCGTGTCTTCTGTGTCTGGTGTTGGTCCAGCAGAACACTCGAGTAAACAGACAAGTTCATTAAAAAAAAAAGAAAACAAAAATAAATTAGATTTACATATATTTCTGCGTAAATATTAATTACTTTTGCGAATGCAATCTTTTCCAGTAAAACAAAATATACCTAAGTGAATATCAAGTGCGTTTTTAACACTCGTTTAGATAGTATTTATCTATCTGCGGTGTCCTGTAGGACGCGCAAGTAAACGGAAAAGTCAATACGACATAAAAAAAAGAAGTAAAAACGAGAAAAAGAAATCAAAATAGTTATCCCGATTATTAGTATGATTTCAATTTTAAATTTCTTCCCGAATAGAAAATTAATGTGTTTCAAACAAAGTGATGATCAAGTGAATTTGTTCTTATACTTGTTTAATCGAATTTATTTCCCCAATCAAATCAAACAGAAAATACATGTCAATTTGACAAAAATCAACGAAAAATAATCTCTTCCCCTCTGAGAGTTTTTTGTTATGAATGCAGATCTGTTTTTGGTCAAACAAAATAAAGTGAATATCAAGTGAATTGCATTTTTTTTCTTAGTCCAGTTTAAAATCGTTTTTATCTGAAATTGAACCAATTTTCGTTTTGTTTTTTCCGATTTTGTTTGTTGATATTAATCCGCGACGATACGATTGTATAATTGAATAGTGTTTGAGCGCGATAGAAATTGGCTAAATGGCGGCGATCAGCAATGTTCTTGGAATCGGAAGCGGGATTCCTATCTCCACCACCAGTAGTGGCAGTGGCAGTAGCGCACCATTAAGTAACACAACCACTGAGGTCAAGGAAAAGGACAGCATTTGGTACTTCACTTCGGAACAGTTGGCAAGCTCTCCCAGCCGCAGACATGGCATTAGTCCAGACCAGGAACTTTCCTTTCGACAGATGACTGCCTACCTGATTCAAGAAATGGGCCAACGTCTTCAAGTGTAAGTACTTTTAGAGGGCAAACGATTGGGAACATGAGTTATGGAGTCGTGTGTTTTTCGATTTGCAGTTCACAGTTATGCATTAACACAGCAATTGTGTACATGCATAGGTTCTATGCATTTCACTCGTTTACACACTTTTCCCGAAATGGAATAGCGTCGGCGAGTCTGTTTCTGGCCGCCAAAGTGGAGGAACAGCCCCGTAAGCTGGAGCACGTGATTAAGGCTTCACAAAAGTGTCTCGGACAACCCCCAACATCAACATCGGATGCAAGCTACATTGAGCAGGCTCAGGATTTGGTATTCAACGAAAATGTTCTCTTGCAGACATTGGGATTCGATGTGGCCATCGATCACCCACATACACATGTTGTGAAAACATGTCACCTAGTTAAAGGTAAGAGTGCTTTGATCGATTGCGTCGTGGTTTGGTTTGACACGAGGATTTGTAGTGTTCGGTTGTAAGGTAATGGGTTGTAGTTGGGTGTAGTATTAACAATGTATTTGGTGGACTCTTGCAAGGTGTTGTCATTAGCAAAGGGAATTGACTCCAAGTTCAGTTGTTAAAAAGTTGCATTAACCTGTTTCGGTGTTGTTTCTCGTTGCACTTGCAGTGGTATGGGGTAGGTTTGTAAGGATCTTGGACTCACCAAGAACTAGATGTATGTTCCTGGAAAGGTGATTTTGTTTGGTTTTTAAACAAGTATTCTTTTTCTTGAAACCAAGGACTTCTCAAGGAGTAAAGTTGGTACAGGACAGGTTGTTTTATTTATTTAGCAGGATAGGGCATTTCAACTTAAAGAACGAAATCATAATAGACCTCACCTGCAGACAAGTATGCCAACTGAGGTGACGAGCTCCAAGGATCGTTTGGTTGCCCTGATTTTTAGACCCAACTACTATTTATCTTGACAATCATCCAAAAGTAGATAAAACTGAAGAACAAGCTTATCGTTCTCAACTCTGGTGTTCGGCGCCGGTGATAGACATGAGGTCCCATTCTTTGTGGCAAAAATAAAACTTCGTACACACAAATGAATGGTGAAGCTAGAATTGAGGGCCTGTATGGGTACGTTCATGATAGATATTTTATTTTGTTTGCTATTTCTTAAAAACATCGAATACACCAAGTGTAAATATGGACTCACATGTTGTTAGCGGTGTTAACTCAGTCGGTAAAAGCAAACAAAGTAAAGAGGGCTTCTTATCAGTACAAAAGATCGATAAATCCAATGAAGGGAACTCATCATCTTAAGGCATTTGTATGACAAACTAGTCATTTCCCGACAGATCAGGCCTTATCTCACCGATTTAATTCGTTTTTAACGACTTAGTTTCTGTCTAAAGACTTATATTCGTGCTTCAATAAAAACAATTCACAACTTGTCCTTATTGCCATTATATCTGCGTTTTCCTTTTACCATCAGATATAATCAACACAATTCGTCATCATTGTCATTATATCTGCATATTCCTTCCATCAGCAGACATAACCAACAGATTCTCCATAATCGGGAATTTGGTATTTTCCACAGTAAATCCCTTTGAAATATGTCACAGCTAAAGTCATTAGCGAATTCTAACTTCCCTGCCTCATATCACTGATTTGAGGTAATAATAACAGGAAAAAAGGCGCAAGAATTCCAGGTACGCGACCATGACACATGTTGATTATAAAGGACATTTCACAGGTAGCATAACAGAATTCATTGATACGGCTAGGTACCTACATATGAATCGCTGTTTAGGATTTTGTTTGCTTTATGATCTATACAATGGATTCCAAGTATCGCAATACTCTAAACAATGTGCCGCGAGATTTTAAGACAAAAGATGTTTCTTGACAGTTTTTGGGAAATGCGGCGATATGCGTTTTCAAGAGAATTCCGTAAATATAGGAAAATACAGTAAATTCACAAAAATTCACATCAGGCAAGGTTGTCTCGAGAATTTCCATGTAGTCACTCGATTTATATTTTATGGTATCTAGATATTTCTCTCTTAAACCAGAATGGTTTGTTCAGGTTCGTTTCATTACTTACCTACTAGTCGGTGCGTTGGACTACTATGCGCGGATGCCTGCCTGGTTCAAATACTAAAAGTGCAACCCCTCCGTTTTTTCCCTGCTCAACGTCTTGGGGAAGTCATGGAGGCCTTGTATTTACTTACATACTTATCGGGATCCCGCCCCGTGAAGAGTGTCTGCCTGAGAAACTGCAGCCTTCCATCCTCTACTGGGGAGCTGCTTCCAGTTGTCTAGACCAAGCGCTCTGGAATCCGCGATGGCTTGGCCTTTGAAATGGAGGTTCGGTCTTCCTTGCCTCCTCGAAACCTGGGGACTAAGATTCGAAGATCTTATTGCGGGAGCATTATTGTCCATTCGCTCGATGTGGCCGAGCTAATGTAGTCGACGTGTTTTGGCATTTTGGACTACATCCACATCTTGGTACAGCTCATAGAGTTCGCGGTTGTATCTTCTCCTCCATTCGTCCTCCTCGTGCACAGGCCTATACAGGAGGCCCTGTAAAGGCCGGAAATGCTTGATATTTAATTTTTTAAAAGACAAGAACAACTGCTTCTGCAGTTTTAAGTGCTATTGGACTGTAATGATCACAAGTCACTTTATCCAGTGACAAACAGAGTCAACCTACAGCATATGAATCGTATGGATTCCTTTACGATAGTTCTTCAATGACGCTCATGGTAGAAGAGTTGGAATGCACACACAAACTCGTAGCTCAAGTCTAACCTTTATGCCTGCGGTGGACATCAGACAAACACCATACTGAGGAATTGTCCAAGAAGTTCAACTTGCAGATTTGGGCGACTAAAGTGGGCATGTCGATCCCCTTAACCCGGTCTTATTCGTTTAAGTCAGACACTTTAAATCCACGTGACTTAGCCTATCTATCTATCATCTTGGGAGATTCTTGTGGACCTGTTTGGACCCGCTTTTACAAAAATAAGATGAATATGCTTGAAGAATCCAAGAGCACGTTCTTCTGCTATAGAAGGGCTTCATATCTGCTTAGTTGAAGAAACTGCAGGAATAATTCGCGTTTGATTTGTGATAAAATGTCGACAGAGCTGATGTAGACAAAATCCCTTACTATCTCAAAGTTGTAGTGGTCGATTGTGATGTTCTTAGTAATTCGTCTCGTGTCTGTTGATAGCATATACTTGATCATGTCTTAGTTTCCTGCTAAACGTAGGTTGTTTGGTCTTCATATATAGCAGCTACAGTCTTTTTATCGTCGTCTTATTTGTTTGTATTAAATTTCCTCAGATGAGGCGAATCTATAACGCTCTAGGAACGCCCTCAGATGATGCTTGCAGATGTTTATTGACTCTGCTTATTGTTTTCATGTTCTGTAAGACAAAAAAAATGTTGGTTTTGCGTTGTAGATGGACATTGCTGTCTCTGAGGTGAATTTGCGTGTCTTGTCGGTCGTTTAATGATTTGTCTAAGCTCCTCCGAACTTCTGCCGCTATCGAGGTTTCCGTCGGAGCGGAAAATTCACCGATTTTGTACGATTCTGATAATTTTTGCCTCAAGGTATTCTACCGAAAAGCTGTTCGGAATACTTCTCCGACATTTTGTAACACATCCCAGCGAATTGCATTGTAGGAGCATTTTTCGTTGAAATTGGAATTGAATCCTTTGGATTTGGAATTCTTTTTCCGATTATCTCCGACACAAATTCTTCGCGGAATTTATTTACGAATTGTAGTGAAGTGAAACCGTCGCATTGGTGTAGTATTTTTTTCAGATGACACATACCTCGAATGGAATTTGAACCTTCGACGAAGTATGCGTTTCGGAAAATTGTCCGTTCCGATGGATACCTCGATAGGGCTGAATATCTGTAATAAAGAAAGAGATCTCCCATCTCTTCGCTGCTTTTAAGGCGGATTGCACGCACGTCTTTGGATAGAGTCTAGTAAGTTCAGTGCAAGTTTGGTGTCTGAACTCCAAACATGAGAACAGTATTCAAGAGCTGACCGTACTTGGGCTTTTTACAAGAAGCTGGATTGGTGTTAAATATCTCTTAGCTAGGAAAATGTAACTTAATGTGGACTCTGCCGACGTTGCCATGATACAACTGACCCAATTGTGATGCTTAGGAGATGGATGGATTCTTCTGATTTGACGATTGTATTCTCCATTTCAATTTGCGGAACTGTGGACTTGTTTTTTCTTGTAAATGTTGTATACTATGTTTCCTTTGAGTTGAATTGAACTAGGCTTTCCTTTCCTCATTGTAAAATCATTAGTAGGTCTTCGATTATATGGAAGATTTGTTAGCATCTCTGCCGTTAATAGGTCTGTCGTTTGTGTAATTCGCTATCAGAGTACTATTAGTTGCATAACTAAAAATGCGGTTATAAGTTGTCTTCAATAGTTTAATAATGTGCAGCGGATATAGAATTGCTGGGAGAATTGATCCTTGAGGTACACCAGCATTTATATTTATAGAGAGTCTGTCTGAGGAAACGACATCCACAAATACTTGCAGTGATCTGTTTAAAAGAAAGTTTTCTATTCTATTTGAGGTATCCTGTCGATTGGGGTAGCAATGCCCTGTGCCAAACTCAAAATACCCAGAGCCAAAAGCTCTCGATTCTTCTTGATTTTCCATTGCAGATGTCCATACATGGGTTATATAACTAAACATGTCTCCAGCTCTAGATTCTCAATTCTCTGTCACTGCCTCTGCGCAAGTATTGACATCACTTTGTCTGAAACAAAGGTCTTCCCAAGGAAGAGAACCGTAAAAGTCATGCAGATTATCCCAGCTAGTTATTCTGTAGTCCCATAAAACTCGTTGATGGTCTTGTATCCTTGGCATCGATGTGGGCAGTGTATAGATCGCTGTTTTAGGTTGCCTCCTAACATTAGTAGTTAACCAAAGCACAGCCCCCAAGTTGGAAAAGCAGGCCCATGTTTTGAACTGAGGACAGAAGGCCGGATATTTCTCACCAGTCATACTGACAGCCTTTTTCAAAGTGTTCATATTTTCTGTTTTCTTGCCAACCCTAGCACTAATAAGTTTAGCGAATCTGATTGCAGCAAATAAAAACTTGCCATTGACTGAAATTGCAACACCTGAAGCCGGAGTTATTTGATTTGATAAGATAGGAACTCTTAGCTTAAAGTAGACATACTTCCTCGTTGATTATTCACACCCATGCCAGTCTTTTCACCTCGCTGTATTCGCTGCTGAATAAGCAATCTACTTAGAATATATCGCTCTTGCTTATAGCCCGACCCTTTCCACTTGTGTTAAAACGGTGGATTTTTTCGCGTACTTAACATAACTCGTGTATTTGCTGAGTTCATAAACAGCCCAAGGAGTGTTGTTTTCATTTGAAGAGCTAAACTTCTAAATATAGATGCCATGGTTTATAACGTCAATTTCTCTCGAAGAATAGGGGGTTTTTCTTTTTCTAACAACAACCACCTAAGGTGCCTGACAAGTACTAAAAAAAATTGCATGATGGTTCTCATTCCGTAACTTTCAAAACGATAATCGTTGACGATAGTAAAGGAGATTTTCTTGGTACGTACCGTGTAATTTATATACATGTGCACACACACAATATACAAATTACATGCTACATCCCTAGCAAGTCTCGATATTGTATCGGCAACGATAATCGTCTTAAATGTTAGGGAATGAGTACTCAGTATTAATTTGAGTTGAATGAATGTAGCCAACAAATATATATTTACTCATTGTTTATAAATATTTAATTACTCCAACAGCCTGCAAAGACTTGGCTCAAACATCATACTTCCTAGCGTCGAATAGGTAAATGTTATTAAAAAAACACCAAGTTTTGTCCGTAGAACATTTGTAATACTAATCAACAAAAAACAAACAAATTCAATTCTTTCAGTTTACATTTAACATCTATGTGCTTGCAATATAGGCCAACGGTAGTTGCCTGCTTTTGCATTTATTTGGCCTGCAAATGGTCCAGATGGGAGGTAAATATAAAAGTTTGTCTGCTTACATGTGACGGAAGGGAAAAAATATTTCTATGCTTCTCGTTTAGATACCCCAATCGACTGAGGGCAAACATTGGTTTCACTATGTTGACAAATCGGTGACAATGGAGCTGCTGAAGCAGTTAACGGACGAGTTCATTGCGATCTATGAGAAGAGTCCGGCTCGACTAAAGTCAAAACTCAACTCAATCAAGGCACTAGCACAAGGTGCGAGTAATCGTGTAGTGAGCAAAGATAAAAAATCTCAAGCTGAAGATTGGAAAATGGGCGATATGTTGAAGCTTTATCATTCGTCGATTCCAACAGATTCATCATCAAATGGTAGCGGCGGCGGCATGACTATGGATCAGCAAGTTCAACAGTATCAGCAGGAGCAACAACAGCAACAGCAGCAACAACAACAGCAGCAGCAACAGCAGTTGCCGCCACCAACATCCGCGCAACAACAACCGAGACGATCGGAATCCCATTCTAGTCACCATCGTGTACATCATTCCTCGACGTCGCATCATCATTCCAAGCAAATCTTGCCACCCAACGATTTAGGAGGTAAGTTATCCACTTTGTATGTTTTGTGTGTGTGTGTTTTGTAACGTTTTGTAATAATTGTAGTAGATCACAAGTCGGGGATTCACAAGCAACCATATCCTCCTGTGAATCGGCCGCCACGAGATGCCTCCCAACCATACGCGTCAGCGGTGCCTGGGCACAGTAGTAGCAACAAGCAAATGCAACCTCCTGTGCAGCCACCAGCAGTGTCGTCCCGTCCATCAAGTTCTCAGGGAAGACAATCTATACCGGCTGTTCCGCAAATACCCCAACGACCACCTCCTCAAGCTCACGATCCCAACTATCATAAATCATCGTCGAGCAGATCGAGTGTGGTACCACCTGCTCAAGTGAATCCTCCCCCCACAATACCCAACCACAAGATGATACCGAAAACAGAATCTAGTAGCGGAAGCAGTAGCAGAATGTTGCACAAAGATCCCAACGGCAGGCCGATTGATCCCAACAAAATGCCTTCTAGCAAAATGTATCCCCCTATGACATCCGCACAGAACGTTGGAGTTGACATGACTCGTAGTATGCTGCAGCAGAGCGTACCTCCGCAACAGCAGCAAAGGCCTTATAACCCCCAAATACCAAACAACTCGCAAGTAGCACCTCCGTCTTCAATTCATCCCGCATCGTATCCAAGTAGAACTACTAGCATAAGCAACAGCAAATATGATCAACAATTATCCGTCCAAATGCAGCAGCAACAACAACAAATCATCCACCAGCAACAACACCAAAAGCAGCAGCAGCAATCTGCAATCGAGTCTTCCTACAATCCACAACTAACTCAGCCCTCGATGTCGCATCAGTATTCGAGGCAGCAACAAGTGGAAGATAACTATGGCAAGCAGCCACAACTTCCTCAGATGCAACAGCAACAAGGCGACCAAATGGAACTTTGTTCACCACCAAAATATTCTCAATATGTCACTCCGCAGGGCTTTGTTCCTCCGGCGCAACAACAATTACCACAACAGCAGCAACAACAATCATCAAAGACCTCGTCAATCTTCAGCCCAGAATGGAACGAGAAGCCAGCTCAGAATACGAACAACGGTAGTAAGATTACTGGCTATAAATCTTCAAGTCGTGATAGTCCAAAAAAGTCGGACCGCACCACGCCAAAGAAGGAAAAAAGCCGTTCTTCGTCGTCGTCTTCCTCATCGTCTACATCAGGGGCAGCGTCGGCAATACCCTCGTCAATGATAGATGTAAATGCAGCGATGGGAGGACGACAAACACAAAACCAATCGCAGATATTTAACAAACAGTTAAAGCAAGATCAAGTTCCTGTGATACCACCGCCATATGGAGCTGGCTATGGAGTCGTCAAACGCCCATCCAGCAGTATGGACCATCAGATAAAGCTAGAGGATGAGCTGATGCGTGACTCAAAGATTCGTAAATTAGATTCGCATTCAGTGTCGCCGCCAGCATCATCATCATCTGCGGGAGCAATGAAAGCATCCACTTTCCCTGGTGGAACAGTGAATGGAATTGAGACAAATCCTGATTTGGTCAGTAGCCTGCTCAAGGAGAGTCTATGCACTGACAACAAGTTCTCATCGACTGGCTTCATCAAGACAGAACCTGCGCCAATCATTAAAACAGGCTATTTGGATCCCATGCAACTCTTTGACCCGACTATGACATGCTTACCTGAGCAAATCCTCCAAACTGCACCAGTGGCCGTCAAAGAGGAGCAAGTGATTTCCGCACCAATGGAGACAGATGACCACAGTGACTCAGTCAAATCTGAGAAGAAAAAGAAAAAGGATAAACACAAGCACAAGGAGAAGGACAAGTCCAAGGACAAGGAGGAGCGTAAAAAACACAAAAAAGACAAGGATCGCCATAAGGAACGTGAACGCGGTTCAGAAGCATCTGAAACCTCGGAACCGGTCAAGATAAAAATATCCAAGGACAAATTGAATTTGCCCGGCTCGACGGACTCATCTAAGGGTGGTGGAGCTCCAATTCTTGGCTTCAAAATAAAGATCCCCAAGGATAGAATCACCGGAGATCTCAGCAGTAATGCTGGTGGTGGGGGCGGTGGCGGATACGACGGCTCTAATTCATCGGGCATTGCAGCTCCACCGTTGAAAATAAAAATTTCCAAAGATAAAATCGAAAATTACAGTAGTGGTAACATGGACCAGCAGGCATCAGCTATGGCCGGTTACCAATACCATGGAAATAGTGTCGGTGGCAGCAGCACTGGCAGCAGTAGTAGCAGCAGCAAAAAGAAGGATCGCGATCGTGATCGTGATCGTGAAAAGGAGAAGAAACGTAGTAGTCACGAACACAGCAAAATGAACGGGAGCAGCAATGGTGGTGGCAATCCAATTGGAACATCGTATTCTCTAACGGCGGCAACTGCAGTCAACAATACGACCAACACATCGTCATCGTCTAAGGGACAAATAACCAACAAGGTGAGTTAAAGTATTTGTATAGCGAGATTGTCGGTGCATTGGGATTGTTTTTTTTTGTTTCTGCTTTGTTTTTGCATGTATTTTTGTTTGTAGTAGTAGTAGTAGTAGTAGAACAGTGTTGTTTATTTATTTATTAGGAGGGACTTGCTATTGTGCAATCATTAAACAGAGACCGGAAGGAAAATGTTGATCCATTAGTAGACAATAGCATGACAAACAAACCATACAACTGTAATGTCAACTTAAATGTTAACGGGTTGTTCATCAAATTAACACACAATCGATCCCTTTATGTAAATAAAGTTCGCAAAATGTATCAATCAAAACCTAGTAAGTCTGTTCAGAATTCTGTTTCAAAATGACCCTCACATTGGCCAGATCTAGGAATGCAGTTGAAAGCTTATAGAAATCCTCCCTAGCCTTGTTTCTACGAGCTACAAGACACACAGTTAGTCTTTCTTCTGTATCGAATGTGACCATATATTCTTGAATGTTACGTGTTTATGAAATCAAATGAAGTACCTGGCTCAAACAGGGCCTCAAACCTAGGCCCTTGTGGGTGCGAGGTTACATTTATTGTCACAAAACGGCGATTGCAAACGGCAGATTTAAGACTCTTCTCATGGCAGTTTTGTACTCTTGGATGTTTGCCTAAAAAAAATAGTAATCCAACGCCCTAACCACTAGAACACTGCACCCAAATAAACAATACACTCTGGCAAAGCAATCTGACCTTTATATATCCAATGCGAAGTTTACTGGATTTAAGTCGCTAAACAGCTCGTGATGCTTGTCGTTGAATCTTTGTCTCAAAATTTTATGTTGTCTCCGAGGTTGATGAACGACATCTAGCAAGGACATCGTTCGGTAGCTGAAGCAAGTCTTTCTTATAGATGGGACCTATTCCAGCCATCGGACATAATTTCGTCCATCCAGACATGTATAATGGTTTGGTGCTTGCACACTTTCATAGCAACACCTCGGTATTTGATGAACTCTTCTGTATCTCCATATGATATGTTTCGAAGGATGTTTTCATTGCAACTTTGAAATATAACCGGAGCTGAGGAGATGCCAAATTGATGTCTGGTTACCTTGAACGCAACCTTCTGCGTGGATATTGTTTGTAGGAACGCTGAACGCTCATCGACAACCAACAGTTGGTAGGCATGTGCCAAATCGATCTTTGCAAACATTGTAAACACACCCAAAGGACGCTTATAATGTGCTCACAGCTGGAATTTGGTGGCAGTGTGGTTTGATTACTCGATTCAACAGTGATTTGTCGCCACATGGATAGAGAAATCTTTCTTAACAACTGACACTGTATGAGTAGCTCTTTCAGAGTACATATTCCACGTTCTTTAATACGCCTTGACATAGTCATTGATTTATTCCTCGCATAGACCCTTGATGGCAAAAGGAATACGCAGTGGTGGTAGCTTAATGGTGGCGTTAATGAATCTATGTGCAATGAGACTTGTGGTCTCGTATATAACGACCAAGTTCAGATGAGAATAAGTGTTTCAACTTCTCCAGTATTAAATTGATTCTGCTGTTGACGGCATAAACGCCTTTGATGCGTATCCCAAGTGCGTCAAACCAGTTGCCATACTACCAAATTCGTGCCACCACCAGAGATGATTAGTGGAAAATTGCCAATTTTACGACGGTTGTATTGAATTGACACATCGATTACCCCTATTACTGGAATCGTGTTGCATTGACAGTCGTTTAGATTCAAATCACACTTGGAGAGATTTGGAATACGACCGTTGGTGACGACGTAGATTGATATGTTTTGGTGGACCAATGATAGAATCTGGTTGACAGTAGATTCTCTACGAAATGATATGCGTCCTGGTGCACCGTGACATGCTGATGTTGAATTCGGTGCAGATGTTGTAAACTTAGAAACATCTGCGCAACGGCAGACGCGCTGTAGATGGCCCTTCGTGCCGCATGAAAAGCACACCTTTTCATGATATGGACACTGCTTACGAAAATGCTGATCTCCCAGTTCACGGTCGGTCGTTTCTGAAGTGGTTACGCTGATTAATGTGTGAACGAATAGCTCTGACACCATGAATTGATTCGCTTTATTGCAGATTGTTGTCTTGCTCTACAATGGGGTGGCTTATAACCAATGCACTGATCGCTGCAGTATCGCTTGTCATGGCGCGCTCCATAACGTGCTGCATAGTTACCTCGCTCTCTGCCAGCAAAACTTTCTGTTATCCTTCATTCCTCATGCCGCACACAAATGCGGTCCAGCGCTCTACAAAATTTACAGTCCACTGCCAGTGTGCGTAGTGCTGGCATATAGTTGCCGACGGACTTGTCCGGATGTTTTTCACGTGTATGGAAATAGCAGAATGCAGCAAGGGGCGTGGAGACAATGGTTAGTCAATATCTTGTTGATCTCCTCTAAATTAAATCCACTGACAGGTTTATGGAATGCCAATAATGTCAGTAGATCGTAAAGCGCTCTTTTACGCTTTGTGCTCTTCTTCTTTGCCATCATTGACCAGTAGCAATAGTTGGAAACGCTCCCAAAATAATGTCCCCATGTTTGGGTTACCCAAATCGAATAGTAGTAGTGCACCTAATAGCTGAGGCTTTGTAAATGATGTGCCTCTGTCTATTTTTACGGAACTTTCACTGGAAACGATCTGATTATTTTTTACGATGACCAAGCCCGTTCTGCATTCACTCAAGAGCTAATTGCAGGTGCATTTCATAATCGTTCAGTCAAAGTGAAGTTACAGTTCACCATGGTTTCGTCCTCGTCTACCATTTGAAGGAAATAAATTCCAAGTGGAACCAAAGGTTTGCGGTGTTCAATTCGCTAGTGATCTGAACCAAAGAGGTATATAGCTATAGTGTACGCATCACAGCTAAAAATGTTGAAGCTTTTTCAGACACGGGCGGTAAGTGCGAAGGGCAATTTTCGTCGTTCGTATGCATCTGCTATGCTGTTGCTTGATGCTGGCATGGCAATGTGCACACTGGGGTATCAATATCAGTACCTCACATAGTAAATTTTCGTTATATGAGATGCGCACTCTATGTAGTTCTATACTCTTTGTCTGAACCTACAAGGGCAACAAATTCAAATCTTTATGAATTATTGTCAGCAATGTCTGCCTGGCTGATACCCATTTATGCAGACAAAGCAATTTTCCTACCCACCCAACGGTCCTCGCGGATCGAGTTTTTACCCGTCATTTTCTTCGGACCAACCCTTCTACTCCCGAAAATTTATACGTCACCGACTCATCATCGTACCCAACCTGTCTCCAAAAACTATCTGCTTCAACATGATGTTGATCGTTTTTATTGCACAACAACAATTTACATAGAGCTGATTTATGAGGGATATGATATTTTTTCGTTTTTTTTCTTGGTGTGGTTCAAAATTGAGTAGAGAACACACTAAGATTCTAAATGTAATAATGTTACTGCGCGCTATTAACCACTGACATACACACATTCTACGATGAATTCCTCGCCGCTGTTGCATGATTATTGGCTATCGTTCGACTAATGAACGATTTCTGGAGATGATTTGATAAATTGCGTTCAGCATATGATATACTTGAACGACTCAGGAAGGTGGTTGATAGCTTAATCGTTGAGACATTTTTAAATCTGTTTTCCATTATTGAGTTAGGGGTGTGTAGTCACTTTTAAATAACAGAAAGTGGGAGAAGGGACTTCAATTTTAGAGTAGACCATGCAAAGGAATATTCTTTACTATTGCACAGTTTTATGTCGCTTGAATTCATATAGTTTTAATGAATAAGGTTCAAACAATTACTACATAACGTCTTAATAATGGGCATAAGGGACACTAACAGTCATCCACTTGCACACATCTGTAAATACTGCTAATCTACTACAACAAAGGTGTACGTTCATACATATTCTCCTCCATAATAACATAAAAGCAAAACTAATACTAAAACTAAGCTAAAATCTATACCAAATACACACACGCATAATCGAACATAATCAACAAAAAAAAAAAGAAACAACTTAGGTTTTCTTTTTAACTCCACAAAGTTGCTTTTCTCGGGACATGGCTAAACAAAAATAATTTAAAGTTACATGGAATTAATTTTGACAAAAATACCAAAACTTACAAATTTCTTCTTCATGAACAACATCTAAAAAAATGAAAATATTCCATCCAAATTGTGTGCAAACAAAAACACGCGCCACCACATTTTACAGATTCACCAATACAACAGCAGTAATATGAGCCATTTGTTTGGAGAGTCAAACGACGATGATGACGATGATACAGATGACGACGATGACATCGTTACTTCGCCAAAGCTTCCACCGACAACATCCACGTCTTCCTCCTCCTCCTCGCATCATAAGTCGGCATCGTCGTCCCACGGCGGATCCTCTCGTTACTGTTCGTCCGACAATAGGTACAGTAGTAGTAGTGGCTCAAATAGTATGCAAAAGCATATCTCTCAACACCGCCGTCAGTCCTCTTCGTCGTATCAAAAGAGCAATTGGTAGTTGTGTCTTCCTCTCTGCTCCAAAGGTAAACAACAACAAATACCCTGCTTAGCTATAGTACGTAATAGTAATCAGAAAGTGTTAACCTGCTGAACAGAGGCTGAACTTTTATCTGTGTGGTTTCCACTGCATGCGTTTTTTTTTTTAATTCTTCAATTATTTAATTTAGCTTGCATATTAAAAAAAAAACAAAAAACAAATAAAAATTGTTTGACTTTTGTTAGCGAAATTGTGTTTAGTTTAAATTATATAGTACTTTTGTAAAACGACATATTATACATAGATAGATTTTAAACAAAAAACAAACTCTGTTTTTATTTAATTTTCAGTTTCATGCAGCGCAGTTTTAAAAAAAAATAATCTAGTTCATAGGAGAACGCTTGTTTCACAAATTTGTAACAAAAAAAAATAATTCGGTAACGCACGATTACGCCCTCTTCAGTGGATCTAAAGAGCGGTGCTCGCGCGCAATGAATTGACTATTGTTTTCCTCTTCTTTTTTTTTTAAATTAAATTGAATATTGTTTAACGCATCGTTGTTGTTTTAAATAACATGATTATGCAAACAAAAACAAAATTAAAGAAAAAAAAAATATACCCTACAAATATTAAACAAAAAAATATTCATAAGTAGTAAAATTGTTGATACTGAATAAAATAATAGCAAAAAGAGAAAGAGAAAGAATGTTCCTTCATTCCATGTTTAAAATTATAACAAGACAAAAAAAATAGTAATAACAATAACACTATTCGATGTAAAGAAACACGGAGATACACCTAAACTTAAAATATATAGATATATTTTTTATTTGTAATTGCCGAACAATAATAATTACTATAATTATTAAAACATTAAGAATTAACAATATTTATTGTTTCTCCTTTTGTATGTCATAAACAAAAAAAAAAAAAACACAAAAAGAATAAAAAAAAAACTACATAAATAGATTTACTAAGTATTTTTTGGAAAACAAAAGAAAACCTATTTAGTGTAATGTTCAAAAAGTGCAATGTTTTCGTTTAAATTTTTCTCAATTCAAAAGTAAACGTAGTTTAGAACAACAAACTGAAAAATAAGGTGGAACGAGTCGTCGCGTCGGTTACGCAATTGTGAATAATATTAAATACAAATATTCTCTATTACTAAACGTAGTTAATTAAGACACAGGATTTATTGCATTCATTCATAATTAATCGGCTTTCATACACCAAAACACACACACAAAGCTCACACACCACACACATTATTCAAACACATTTATGAAGAGCCACTACTTTATAGACGGAAAAGGCTTTGAATTTGTTTACCAATCCAGAAGATTATTGCAGTTTGGAGGAAGAATGAGTAAGTTATTTTTTTTGTTTAAATTTTGAAGAAATAACATTTTTTGTTAGCATTATTGAAAAGTGTTGCCTGGCAACCATGGACACAGTGGGTACAAAAAAAATTAAACGGGGTTTTTATTAACATCGCTTGAACTTTATCTTAAATTGAGAGTTTAACTGTTTTGGGTGTTGAATCGACGTTTTGTATAAAATTTACGATATTTTGAGCAATTAATAGGTCTGTTCCCGTACATTTTCAGTAAAAATTAGTAAATTCTCAAATTTCTTGGAGTGGGGGTAAATTATCTCAGAAAGAGACAAAATTACCAAAAAGTACGGGAACGCGTTTAAGTAAAAAACAGTAAAATTATATATTTTGTATGCCTTTTAAAGAACAAATGACATAAATCGCCTGTCAAAACAAGCGAGTGGTCACTTTTAGATACCAATGACAGTTTACTGATTTTTACCAACAGAAATTTCTGCAGTAAATTTTTTTACTGATTTTTATGGAGGGGTAGTTTTTTGCTCTCTCGTGAGCACTCTCTTTTACTTATTTTTGCGTACGGGAACGGCAATAAGTAAAAATCAGTAAAAATCAGTAAGAATCAGTAAGAATCAGTAAATATTATTTTGTACGGGAACAGACCTAATACCTTGGCACGACAAAATAATATAAAAAGAGACTGAATGCAGAAACGTCAAAATTAGGCATTGCAATCAATTTATTGCATCAGATCTGTTTGTGTTCCAATGCGAAACAAATGCACAAAAAACTGCGACAAGAAAAGTGATTCAGTCCCCTAAAAAAATGGTGTTTTCGGAATGCATGACATTGGAGTACTCTGTTTATGGCATTTTCCATTAGAAATACTTGATAATGCACTCATTCTGAACACCGATTAGGCAACCAAATCACTATTGAAAGATCCTGAAAGTTTATCAGATTTGTTTGTGTTCCAATGGTTTCCATTATTTGCGAAACACATGCACCAAAAACTGCGACAAGAAAAGTGATGGGTTATATCACTACAAAAATATTGCGTTTAACAATGTTTGACATTTGCGAATCACATGCTTCAAAAACTGCGTTAAGAAACGTGATTTAGTCCCCTAAAAATGGTGTTTTCGGAATGCATGACATTGGAGTACTCTGTATATGGCATTTTCCATTAGAAATACTTGATAATGCACTCATTCTGAACACCGATTAGGCAACCAAATCACTATTGAAAGATCCTGAAAGTTTATTCGAGAACTTCGAATCTATGTGAGATGCACAATAATGAAATGACCAGGAACAAAACACAATACTTCTGCATTACAGCTTGATAAAGCGTTCAAAAACCCAAGAGGATTATTATGATGAAATGCATACTATTCCAAAACGCATTGTAAATGCATCAAATGCGCAAACAAGAGCAACAAGAGCATCGTGAATGATATGATTAACAAATACAAAGCACCGCAAAAGTATCCTCAACCTGGCATTAATTGACATGTGAGTTTTTTTTCGCTGCCAATGGAACAGTTTAATCAGAATATTGTCAATTATGGACATCGCCATTAAACATGGATTCATTGGGGATTGAACTGGGGATTCATCTTCGCCAAACTTAGTAAAAAAAAATTAACAGAGCTAAAAATGAAGCTTATTTCGAACAAGTCATCAATAAACATGCTTTGTGCTAGGGACAAGTTCTTCCCAATGACAAACAAAAATAATTCATCGTATATTCCTAGTGAGTCGAAACGCGTCATTTAACGAAACCCCTTTTCTCAATTCAAATAAGCGGCCTTTCACAAACATAAACGTATTCCAAGTGCCAAAAATTGAATTTCTCTTTGACCACTATTCTCTCACCTCTACAGATTTTTGTTGTTTTTTTGTTAAAAAAAAAAACAATTTGGGAGGCAGTCTTGGACTTTTATAGTCGACAGTAAAGTTATTTGGAATGCGTTTCAGTGAAATGTGAAATTGTATTGCGAAATGCCTCGAATTTGGGCTGAAATCACGCGTTTTTGAAGGGCAAAGATGTATTTTAGACCAATTCGCTTAGAGTTAAGTGTCCCTGGTACCTATATTGTGGCCTTAATCGTTTGACAACATAAAATGGGTTGGACATGAAAATTTCACGATCATACCGAGAACTCTTATTGAAATTGATTTTCAGATGTTTCCTACGCTTATTGGCTTTTAAAAAAATTATTATTCAACTAATACAGGTATGGCTTTGCTTTGGGTTGACATGAGCGTCGATAAAGTTCGGTCCGCAGAACGAGACGAAAATAAAAACGCGAAGATGAAATTTGTTTAGATGAATCTAGCATGTCGTTGACATAGATTCGGTGAACGAGAAAAATAACAACGCGAAGTAGATATCTGGTTAGTTAGTACCATGCAAAAAATCGACCACCTCGTTGGACATGGCATTGGTTCCAAAGAACATGCACCCAGCGTCTTAACTTGCAATTCTTTTAAAAGCAACATAATTATTATTCAATAATTTTGTTATACATGTGAGCAAGTAAAGTTTAATATGCTGTGGCCATAGATTCTTGGGTTCTGTAATATTCTCCCCCGAAAAAAAAAAAATGATTTGAATGCTTTGTCAAATCAGGATATAAAAACCAAACATTTGCAAACGAACGATTCCATTTACGGGCAAGTTACACCCCAATTGGAAAACTTGTAAACGGTCCACTTTAAGGGAATTCACAATCTAAATCACTATTCACAAGGCGCAGTTGCTACATTCTCCTTATAAAATGAGCTAATTTGATCTACAATACATTTAATGTTTAGATAAAGGTCCGTTTCCGTAGAATAGTTTTTATTGTACTGATTTTTACTTATTCAGGGCTATCGCGAATAAATTTTCCCGGGAATTTTTCCCTTGTCAGCAATGTAAATCAGATTGCTGAATGAGAACAATTTCCTGGGAAATGTTTTTCACGATAGGCCTGATTGTCGTTTCCGTTTGTCTCACAAATTTAAACAAAAAACGAGACCAAATGGGAGGGAAAGAAAACTACATTTCTGTTGGTATGAATCACTTCATAATAGAAAGCATTGCCTCATGTGTTTGTTGTCTTAGATCGAGAATCGCTTCACAAAAATCAATAGATAACGTTAGCTTATGTGTTCGTTTTCTTAAATGAACATAAACAGGCCTTTCGTGAATAAATTTTCTCGGGAAATTGTGTCCATTCAGCAATCTGATTTACATTGCTGACAAGGGAAAAATTTATTCGCAATAGGTCTGATAGTGTGCTCACACTGATACTATGAGCTAAACACTCATAGGATAAGTCTATAAGTTGGCACGCAAATGTTTACGAGCCAAAATTATCGTATACAAAGCGGATAACTCACAAGCGTGATCGTATTTAAAGTGCTCACGCACGAACATTTCATGAGCGTTATTTTAAATTAAAAAAACATTTGGCTGGATAATGAATAATGGATAAATCAAGCGTTTATGAAAAGTAAATCAAACGTAAATCCATCGTAAATCAAGACACACTGTCCAAATATCGTCACCTCAATGAAAGAAATGGATAACTTGATTTTTTTCATTTTAAAGATATCGTCGTTTGTTGGCTACCTTGATACGATATAAATGTAGTGCAATAAGCAGCAAACTCATTTTCCTGATCTGCTGCCATCTATATTGTAGCTGTGTGGGAAATAGATTGCGATAAAGTCGTTAAAAAAAAGAAACAAAACTTTTTTAGCTGATTTCTCAAAAGTGTGGAAAGTGAAGTTACCCACTTATTGCATTCAGGTGACGATATGTCTTATTATTTAATTGCATTAACTCGCCGCAGTTGTTTCCGATGTCGTTTTTCAGTGGAATCGCTGATTAATTGTCAGTTACCTTGGCATATAAAATATGCGAATTTTATATGACCTTAATGCGATCCTTTGCGTTTATCCTAAACATCCCCAGAGTTGAATGGCAAAGAATCAGTCCACTCTCTCTATCCAATGATTTGGTCTAGAAGTGCTCTTCTTTTCATTTTGCATGTTTAATTAAAAATCACCGATTCCAAACAAGATACAACACAAAAGATTCACACTAGTTCGGGGGATATATTCAGGCCTATCGCGAATAAATTTTTCCCGGAATTTTTCCCTCAGTGGGCTCAGTGGCGCGATGGTTAGTGCGATGAACTGCCGCGCAGGAGGTCTGGGTTCGATTCCCAGCCGTAGCAACACCTAAATGATTTTTCACTGGCCCTCCTCTCGTGATGATCTGACAAATCATCCGAGTAGTATCAATTGTCAAGAATAGCTTATCTCAACTTAGCCGTTCGGAGTCGGCATAAAACAGGAGGTCCCGCCATAGTGCAAGAAGTACACACGCACACATGAATGGTTGTGAGAAAGCTAGGCCCTGGGTACTAACGAGCCTGTTGCGCCAAAAATTTGTATTTTTTTTTTAACTTTTCCCTTGTCAGCAATGTAAATCAGATTGCTGAATGGAAACAGTTTCCCGGGAAAATTTATTCGCGATAGTCCTGGGGTCGAATTACGGCATCAGTTATCGAGTGAATGAAATTCATACGTTATCGAATGATCGAGTAACCACTTTGGGATGATCACAAACGATTGGTCACGTATCGAATGCACATTTAAAATTGTACCAATCGTACTAGCACAATTCTGCTACATTCATATTTGATGGCTGTCAAATGTGTTGTTTTTCGGTTTTCTGTTTTTCTGCGTTAAAAATAAATTGGTGTTATTATTATTTCTTTAAATTGAAATGGAGTATTGGCTGTATTTTTCATCTTCCGAATCAGAAGACGGACATGAAGATAGACATTGTGAGTCCATTGAACGAAAACGTTTAAGAGATAAAAGCAATCCTTTGTCTTTACAAAACTCCGCGTACGTATAATGAAATTTTAATTTTCTTGAAATGTATTTCATAATTTTTTGTTGTTGTGGATAAAAAGTCCTGTGAATGGTTTGATTTTGTTGTCATCCCAAAAGTTTTCACAGCGAGTCCCTCCACTGCAACTTCCAGTCCACATGCAGACGAAATGTCGACGTCCAGCTGGCTTAAATGCTTCTCTTCATAGGGCCCACCCCCAGTTTTCTTCTTCGATGCCTTGTTGAAAGACATTTTATTGTTAATCTGATATTTCTGATCAGAGAATGTCTGCGGAAACAAATGAAGGTGAATTTTACGAAAACTATCTCACCTTTCTCCAAGACTTGGAATCCTTAACCGGTGGCCCCTTAGAGTTTAATTTTTGCGCTAACTCATTCCATAACTTAGTCGAAGTGGCTTTCCCCTGTGCGCACGTTAAAACATTTTTCGCAAGGTCTGGGTGGCGGCTCATAAAATGTTCTAAAATTTCTTTTTGCGTTGGATTAATTTTATTTAAGCTCGACCTACAATAAAATAAAAATAAAAAGTTAAAAAAGTATGTAAAAATAAAAAAATTAAAATATCTTACATTTTTCCTTCCGAAAATGCATCCACTCGACACCAAAAACTATACCGTATGAAAATAACCTCGATCACTGATGTCAAAATACCAACATTCGATACTCGAATCTCGAATGCGGTCATACCAAATCATCTTTTTTAAGTGACGTATGACTCGATAACTGATGTCGTTATTCGACCCCTGATTAGCTCTCATCTCAATAATAAATGAGGATTCTGTTGTTAGTTCCACTGCTTTCGAAATTGTGTGCCTCTACTCTAGAAGAGCAGGCGAAATGTTTCAGTGAAACGAGCAATTTCCAGATTTGAAAAATAAATTACGCCAAGATCATTTTTTGCTACCCTGCTGTGTGCAAGCACGGCTCCTATTTTCTTCAAAAACCTTACAAAATTTACACAATTTAACACCACTGCAGTAGGTTACACTTTTTTTTAACATTTTAGAAATGGTATCATATTTGAAATACCAATAATAAATGAGCGGCACATTTATTCTGCGCTAAACTATGTTATTATTAAATAGTACGTACCACTCCATTAATAAGCTTACAATTCCCATCTCCAACCATTCTTCGTCTCTATTGCAATATATCACCCTCCTGTACTCTTTCTCACTCTCTCTCTCTATATATATCTATCTAACTGATCATATATAGCTATAAGTAAACAAAATAATACCTATCTCTATAACTGTCCAATTATTTTGTTACATAAAATATAACAAAATGTGATTGAACCAATTAGTTTTGCATATAACAATCACACTAAAGTAATAAATTTAACTAACAAAAAAATAAAACAACTATTTATACTCTTTTTGTTAAAATAATTTAGTTGTTATTTATACAAAAAAAAAACATCCAAATAGCGCCTGCTGATGAAGCATTTTAATTTAAATTAAACTCATAAAACAATTAGCTTTTTCTTTTGTCTTAAAAGATATAAAATAAAAAAATTAAACCAAGCTGAATCTAGAAAATATATATATACAACAAGAAACGAATTAAATTTATAACAACTATATATATATATAATTTTATTATAACAAATTAACTAACTATGTATATCCAAAATAGATTAGGTCAACAAATTGATACTACCTTTAGTAACAAAAAAACAAAAATGTACCTATAAAATAGATGTTTTCGCGTTTTCGAGAGAACTTTGTTATAAAAAAATAAAATAAAATCAAAAACAAACAAAAATATTTAATTTAATTATTTTTTAATTGATATTTTGTTCTTTTTTTGCTTGCAATTTATACAAAATATACATAATGTATGTTTTTTATTTTTCAGTTGAAATTATTTAAGGGAAAACTCATGAAATACTTAAGAAAATAAGCAAAATGCAAAAAAAGAAATAAATAAACATATATCAAGAGCAATAAGTTAACATTTAACAATAATTGACAAAAAAAAATTAAAATTATATATTTTAATTTCCATTTTTATTTAAAAAAAAAATTCATTAATGATGCATATAAAAAATAATATATACAAATGTGTATATATTAATGCAAAATTTAGGATGTGTACATGTGATTATTATGCCTGAAGTTATGAGAAATGAACAAACAAACATAAAAAATGATTAAACAAAATTTTTAACATTGTTGTGACATGTTAAGAAAATCAATAAATTTATTAATCTTTTTGTCATTACTATTAAGATGAAACAAAGAAAAACAAACAACAAAACTATTTAAATACTTCATTGGATTATTATTAGTGAATACAATCACCAGAATATTATTGATTTTATTTGTTAACGTTAGAATATAATTTATGATTTATAAAGAAAGTGGTAAGGTAAATGCGACGAAACAATAGGAATACAATAATATTTTACTTTTATGTTTTCTGCCACGCTTTTATTTATACATTTGTATTCATATATATAACATATATATGTGCATACTTAAAAGAAAACAAACAAACAACAGAAAAAGAAATATTGTAAATATTAGTGAGTAGTATCGTTTAATTCAATTTTCATTAATGAAAAGCCAATAAATTATAAGTTTTCTTTATATAAACCAACAACAGCAACTTGTGTTTTAATTAATTTTGTTTAATATCGAGAATGTGCGGCGAGCAATTAAGATAACAATTACGTAAGTACATGTCGCTTTTTTTTATTTTAATTCAGAAAATGGATATCCGGGTGATCTTGGAGGGACAAAATTGGCAAATGATACGAACAAATCGGAAGAGAATATCAGTTTACGAACAAAGTAAACCCAGGAGATAGAATGTAAAAGCTCAGCTCTATGTTGGGAAGCAGTTTAATTGGGGTAGTCAGTGACGTTTTCGAGAGGCAATGCTAATTGATAGTCGATAGCAAAGTTTGGTATTGGTCCATATTGCAAGTGTCGATCTATTATGGACTCGCTATTATCGATCGTGTCATTGATTGTTGGTTTCAAGGGTGCCAGCACGTAACTTGATACTATCAAGTTTTATCGAAACAATCGACGTTTGGCAGCACATATTTTGGTTCAATCGACTATCCTCGATTGTACCGTCATATGGACCCATAAACTGATCAAGTTCTGTAAATTTATTTCTTACTAATGTTTTATGATCATTTACATGAATTTTTATTGCAATGTGATGAAGCAAACGTTTTTAGCTAACTTATTTCTCCGCAGTGAAACAGTGGCGTGTTTGTAGTTTTTGAACATACGTGAAGTTGGCTACTAGCATACCATATATAATAAGTCAATGATGTCTATCAACAAAAACAAATTGAAATTTTGATAATTTTTACGAGTGGTCATCAAAATTAATCTAAGGGGATACTTTAAGCTGCACAAGAAGGAAAAAATATATAGTGTTCCGGCCTGGAAGCAGCAGTTGAGGGAATTGCAACATCAAAATCTTTGAACTTTGAAAATTGTTGTCTGTGCCATGCTCGGCAATACAATTTTAACATCTTGGACTCATTTAAATTTGATTTAAAAAAAGCAAACTATATATTGTTTGAGAGTGTCCTCTCACTAAGGCACTCACTCTCAGGCGGCAGCGGAGGAATTCGCTAGATGGAGTCAACGGTGGCGCCTACAGCTCCAGTTTGATCGAACTGGTAGTAAAATCCCTAAATGAGCTGCTTCGACAGATTAAAACACCAGGTCTATAGGGATTTCCAATACTGAGCCAGGGTATTGGAAACGAGTTGGTGGCGGAGGAGCCCTCAAAGGGTCAACGGCAGCGCTCATACCCCAAAATGGGCTACTGACATCGGTATTTTTTTTCCGGCCCGCTGTCCTAGGGTCAAAACAAGGACCTGGCCCTCCAGGTTGGGGGTTGTGCTTTGGGTTAACTACCCATCCACGGAAAAAAAAATATTGTTACGAAGCAACCAATAGCCTCGGAAAGGACTGATGTTATTGTTGACGACAATGCTAAACGAAAAAAGGAAAACAACGTTCGTATCTGCACCTGGAATGTGAGAACATTAAAGAGGAGAGGTGCAGGCGAACAACTAGCGGAAGCTCTAAACTGCTACAAAGCAGACATTACTGCCATCCAGGAAATACGATGGGATGGGCCGGGCAAAAGGAGGATGAAAAACTGTGACATCTACTATGGACCGTGTTATAGTGAGCAGAAACAGCGACTATTTGGATGCGGATTTGTTATAAGTGCCAGACTTAGGCAAGAAGCCTTATGTTTTCAAGACATTAGCGAACGCATTGTAACAATCCGCATTAAGGCCAAATTCGCCAACATAAGCCTTATATGCGCGCATGCTCCGACGGAGGAAAAATATGATATAACGAGTGGTCATCAAAATTAATCTAAGGGGATACTTAAAACTGCGCAAGAAGGAAAAAAATATATAGTGCTCCGGCCTGGAAGCAGCAGTTGAGGGAATCGTAACATCAAGCTCCTCGACAAAACCTACGAGCGACAAACAAAAAAACAGAAATACTGTTTAATGTCGAAAGACTGCAATCGCCAGAGACGATGTTCGCAAGTTTTACCGAAGTGTAAAACGTCAAAGCCAAGGATACAAGTCTCGAACAGAATCCTGTCGAGATGAACAAGGAAATATCGTAGTTGAGACACAGTCGATGCTGAGGATATGGAAGAACCACTTCTGCAGACGGTTAAATGGCGATGACGAACAACATTCCGCTGTCAGGCAGAACGAACCATTTAATATTGGCAACGACAGCGAAAACTGACAACCACCCGACCTAATTGAAGTGAGGATAGCTACATCTAAACTCAAGCTTAATAAAGCCGCCGGAAATGCCGGCCTTCCCGCTGAGCTTTATAAAGCTGGCGGAGATGACTTGGTAAGCAACATCCACCAACTCATAAGCCAAATCTGGTCGGTTGAAAGCATGCCTGAAGAATGGAACCTCAGCATCGTTTGCCCGATCCACAAAAAAGGAGACCCTCTGAACTGCGCCAGGAAAGTCCACAATCGATAAAATTTTCACACTTCGGCAGAGTCTGGAAAAAACCCAAGAAGTTCAAATCGATACCCACCATCTATTTATCGATTTCAACGCCGCATACGACAGCATTTATAGAGACGAACTATACAGAGCCATGTCTGGTTTTGGTATACCGCCCAAACTCGTCCATTTGTGTAGGATGACGATGGAGAACTCTCGCTGCACCATCAGGGTCGGAAACGACCTCACCGACACATTCGATACCAAAAAAGGATTTAGGCAAGGCGATGCGCTGTCTTGCGACTTTTTCAATTTGATGCTTGAGAGGATTGTGCAAAACTCCCGAGCCAACACCAGAGGCACAATTTTCCAAAAATCGGTGCAACTACTGGCATACGCCGACGATATTGACATCATTGGTAGGACTCAACGTGATGTCATAGCCACGTTTGCTAGTATAGAGAAGGAAGCGGCAAAAATGGGTTTAGCAGTAAATGAGGGTAAGACAAAGTATATGCTGTCAACACGAAAGGACACACAACATCGACGAATTGGACAGAACGTCACCATTGACAGATATAACTTTGAGGTAGTACGGGACTTTGTCTACCTCGGCTCCGCTATTAACTCTGACAACAACATCTCGTCAGAAATCAAACAAAGAATTACTCTTGCCAATCGCTGTTTCTTCGGGCTAAGAAGGCAATTTATTAGTAAAGCCCTCATTCGAACTACTAAGGAGATCCTATATAAGACCCTGATCATCCCATCCCAACTTTGATTGCGCAACTGGAGGCAGTTAGCTAAGGACCGGGCTAATTGGAGAGGCATGTTGGTTGACGCCCAGGTTCATCCCGGACTGTAGCGCCACTTAAGTAAGTAAGTAAACTATATAATTATTTGTAATGAGTTGGACAATCACGACTGGCACCCTTATCTAACATTAGAAGTTAACTTACTTTGCTACGAGTTTTTTCGGGTCATTTATAATATAATTCTTAAGCATGTTCCAATAGTTCGCGTACGAAAGTCTTTGGTTGACTCCTGTCCTTTTAGTAACTTAACAACAGGATACTTAAGTTCTCAAGAAAAGCGAGCCTATAGGAAATGGCGTAAAATTGCTTCATATCAAGCATATCTTATTCATATAAATTCAAAAAATAAAAGCGATGGCTATCCCGCCTCTCTATCGTTAAATGGTCAAATTACCGACTCGCCCTCTATATGTAACAACTTTGGCTTATTTTTTCAATCTGTCGAGTTTCAAAGATTTCTTCAGCTATCTCAAGGAGTCTCATACCCCTATTTTCAACAGGCTGAAAATCTCTGAAGAGAGTATATTAGAGAATTTTATTGCAATGGAATCGGATTTTAATCCTGGCCACGATGGCGTACCCTCGGGTTTTCTTGAAAACTGTGCCCAATCACTTTATAAAATTGTTTCCCACATTTTTAATCAATCGCTGTTAACCGATATATTTCCATCAATTTGGAAAAATTCGTTTATTGTATATATTTTCAAATCTGGTAGAGGTATAAGTAAACAGTCAGCGATCCCTAAACTGTTAGATAAATTGGTCACTGAGCAATTAAGCATCTTTTGCAAATTTATAATTTGCAGTAACCAGCACGGTTTTGTCACTAAGCATTCGACTGTGACTAACGTCATTCTTAGGGTAATCAGGTTGATGCTATTTACACAGACTTCAGCAAAGCATTCGATCGTGTTGATCACGGAATTCTAATTTACAAACTAGAACGCATAGGCTTCCCGACCTCATTTTTGAAATGCCTCTCTTATCTAAGCAAAAGATACCAATATGTTAAATTTAGGAATTTAATCTCTAACAGAATCTTTGTAATTTCTGGTGTTCCTCAAGGAAGCCATATAGGTCCATTATTGTTTATTCTGTTTTTAAACGATGTTGTTAAATGTTTGCCTCATTGCAATATTTTGATGTTTGCTGACGATTTTAAAATTTATGCGTCGGGTAAAGATTCTCACAGCTTTCAAACGTTAAGCTGCGATCTACAAAAATGTTATCTATGGTGTACCAAAAATAATCTGTTTGATACGATATGGGGTATAAATCATTTGACCGATGGCATTATGTTGTTGTTGGCTATGCAAGCCGCGGCGATTTGTGGATTATTTACATAGACCTGCGACTTCAAAAACCCCACAAGAAAAAGAAAGTATAACGGGGTCAATCGCACGATGTCAGTGGATAGCTTCCATCGCTTCCACGTGAGATGACTGCCCTAGAATTCAATTCAGGCCAAAAGAAGATGGAAATTGTCGACCTTCAGCGCTCGCATTGACCGTGTTGGCCTGGCCAACGTCGTTATAAAAGAAATATGAACCGAAACATGAGCCCAACATGAATCCACACCAAAAAGTAACTTTTTCGGGATGCCCTGGTATCGTCCCAAATGCAATTATTTTGTTTGTTGACGTAGTTGTTCATACAGATATGGCATCATCGCTGAAGATGATTTTTCGATGAAAGTATAAGGGTAAGTTTCCAACTGCTCCAGAGCCCATACAGCGAACACACGTCGTTGTCTATGGTCGTTTAACATAAGGCCTCAACCAACATGCCTCTCCAATTAGCCCGGTCCATAGCTAACTGCCTCCAGTTGCGCACTCCAAGTTGAGTTGAGGTCGGTTTCATTCAACGAGGTCTTCCTCGTCTGGCTGGGAATCGAAGACTCTGCGAGCCGGCGTATTCGTATTCGTTCTACATTTCCTAGCCATCTTAAATGTCCAATGTGGAGTTTTTTGACCAGGGGTATGTCGCTGTACAATTCGTATTGTTCTTGGTTGAATCTTCGTCTCCATAGCCCGTCAACACAAACGGGACCGAAGATTTTTCGAAGAATTTTCCTCTCGAATCGTCCAAGGATTTCTTCATCCGCTTCGATTGCCGTCTTTCGACATCAAATTTTTTCACAATATTTCTGTATACCTAGTGAAGCCGCCGTGTCCCCTTATGGATATCGAGGTGAGAAAACCGTGTGATGGCTATAGGGGCATTTCGTTCCGTAGCGGAGTCAATTAGCCTAAGTCCGTTACCAGACGTGTTATGGGTCCATCAGTATCCACTACGGGATTGAGCGCTGCCGTTGGCCTTTCGGTTCATCCGCCATCATCTCTGTTAAACATTGTCCAATATATTGTCCAAATATGTCGAAGCAGCTCATCTAGGTTCACCTGAGACAGCAGGCCGGGTATTCCGTGCCATTCTGACCAGGCTGGTTAATGTTTATAGTGTTGCTATTTGTTATCAACACTCGCACTTATTGTTTAGCAAGTCAAATCCGGTTGGATGAGACCAGTACCCAAAGTTACCACATGTAGGTAAAAAAAAAACACAGTTGATGTGTAGTCAGAGTTAGAATCACTGGGCCAAGCTAAGCCTACCCTCGTTCTGCAACATCCAACATTGGCAGAACAGATTGAATAAATGACAGCCAGTTTTAAAGATGTAGCTTCAACAATATGGCCGCTAGAAACTGTCAAAGTTCGAAAGTCCCTATTGGAAGACCCTTTATGTGATCCCTATATTATGCGACTGATCATTGCCTTCTGTGTTTAAGAATCCTATCAACTGAGTGTGAAAAGTGAGAAGCGGATTGGATTTCCTTATCTTTTCTGTCATTAGTCATGACAGATGTCTATTGTGTTTTGAAAATATTATCTTATCTCGCCAAAATGCAATTGCTTTTATCGGTATCTGGAATTTCTTGAAAATATATTTTTTGGTGCCCTCTAACTTGCATAATGTATATTTAAAAGAAAAGAAAACATTTTTGCAAAAAAAAGTAATCTTCTCTTACTTCAAATCTACAAACTTTAGCTCTGAGAAGACGGACTACCAGGAGTCACATTTCCACCAATTCAAAATCTACAGAAATTCAAGAGCATCTGCAGGCATCATCTCGGGGTTTTCTATTTACTTGATTACTCCCTGAATCAAGAATTGTATACCAAAACGTCAGTGAATCATTAATAATGTTATCGCCTCGGGAATCTCTATGCTTGCATATGGTCATGGATTTATTTAGACAGCCAATCAGTTTCGATGCATGGAAACTAGTCATCAAAATTGCTTCAAATGTAACACTGCAACAGCATATTACCATTATTGCCAAATCACCAGCGACTATTTTACCATTTTGGAGCTAAGATATATATCACACTAGCACAACTTCTTCTTAATATACCACCACCACAAGAAAGGCCAGGATATCTTGAATACTGTTCTCATGTTTCGAGTTCAGCCCCTAAACTGAATATTCAAGACCAATTAACATCTGCAGGCATTATATCAGGCCGATCTTCTTTTAATAAAAAAACCATAGCATGTTTCATAAAAATGAAACATAATCGTTTTTCAAGTAAACTATGTTAATCATGCGAAATGGCAGACGTTAACTTATCATTCATAAACAAATAAGTTCAATGTAAACAGAACCTGAACCCTTTATGGACTTGTTGTGTACTTTTTTGTTCAACCAATAAAGAAAATTTTTATTTAATTTTTTAAAACCATAATCGGGTGATTCATTATAACTTTAACCTGAAAGTATGAGCCTTAGTTCTGGAAAACTGTTTTTCGTAATAGTATGCGTAATTATTTCTTAATCAACGTATACATAAGATAATTAAATAGTTTACTAAATGGCTTCCGAACTAATTAACTTTAGTAAAAATGGAATATTAACATTTACTCTGTTTATCGTTCTCATTAATATAACTCCAATGCCGGAAAAGGAAGTTTAGTTTAAGAACTGAAATATAACAAATTTACAGATTTTACTAAAAAAGACAGATTATGGCTAGACTTAAACGTAATCATAAACATGTTTAACGACTAATTAAGACGCGTGCGAGTGCGTGTATCACATGACTGCACTGAAGGCTAAATGCGTAGGCACTGGCACTTTTAATAACGAGAGCACATTGAGATCTACATATTTTTAAATGGATTTGTGCTATTTCCTCCTGAGTTATTAAAAATCAATCAATATTTATCAGGTTCTTCTCCTTGACTTTGTAATTTTATCAGGTGTCAACAAAAATCAATGGAAATGCAAAATACCCACATATTAAAATTATTAAAAATAAATTGGCATTGGAAATATGATTTACTATTCAGGAAATTATTTCTGCAAAACGGATGATCTGTATGCGCAACGGGATACTGTTGTTGTAAGTCGAATCCCTAAGTCTAGGGTAATCAGTGTTGCCAGAAAGAAATATTATAAGGAAGTACTGCAGCAAAAAAATGGGAGTAAAAGTAATACAGACATTTTTTACTTACTTACTTAACTAAGTGGCGCTACCGTCGGATGTCGGGATGAACCTGGGCCTCAACCAACATGCCTCTCCAATTAGCCCGGCCCTTAGCTAACTGCCTCCAGTTGCGCACTCCAAGTTGGTTGAGGTCGGTTTCTACTTGTGCGCGCCACTTAAGACGAGGTCTTCCTCTGCTGCGTCCGACGACTGGCTGGGGATCGAAGACTCTGCGAGCCGGAGTATTGGTGTCCATTCTTTCTACATGTCCTAGCCATCTTAAACGTCCAATGCGGAGTTTTTTGACTAGGGGTATGTCGCTGTACAGCTCGTATAGTTCGGGGTTGAATCTTCGTCTCCATAGCCCGTCAATGCAAACGGGAACGAAGATTTTCCGAAGAAATTTTCTCTCGAATCGACCAAGGATTTCTTCATCCGCTTTTGATACGGTCCATGCTTCAGCGCCGTAGAGCAGGACTGGGATGATCAGGGTCTTATATAGGATCTCCTTAGTAGTTCGAGTGAGGGCTTTACTACTAAATTGCCTTCTTAGCCCGAAGAAACAGCGATTGCCAAGAGTAATTCTTCGTTTGATTTCTAACGAGATGTTGTTGTCAGAGTTAATAGCGGAGCTTAGACAAAGTCCCGTACTACCTCAAAGTTATATCTGTCAATGGTGACGTTCTGTCCAATTCGTCGATGTTGTGTGTCCTTTCGTGTTGACAGCATATACTTTGTCTTACCCTCATTTACTGCTAAACCCATTTTTGCCGCTTCCTTCTCTATACTAGCAAACGTGGCTATGACATCACGTTGAGTCCTACCAATGATGTCAATATCGTCGGCGTATGCTAGTAGTTGCACCGATTTTTGGAAAATTGTGCCTCTGGTGTTGGCTCGGGAGTTTTGCACAATCCTCTCAAGAATCAAATTGAATAAGTCACATGACAGCGCATCGCCTTGCCTTAATCCTTTTTTGGTATCGAATGTGTCGGTGAGGTCGTTTCCGACCCTGATGGTGCAGCGAGAATTCATTCAGTCATCCTACACAAACGGACGAGTTTGGACGGTATACCAAAACTAGATATGGCTCTGTATAGTTCGTCTCTATAAATGCTGTCGTATGCGGCTTTGAAATCGATAAATAGGTGGTGGGTATCGATTTGGACTTCTTGGGTTTTTTCCAGGATCTGCCGAAGTGTGAAAATTTGATCGATTGTGGACTTTCCTGGCCTAAAACCACACTGATAAGGGCCGATCAGATTGTTGGTAAACGGTTTCAAGCGTTCACATACTACGGCAGATAGGATCTTGTAAGCGATGTTGAGTAGACTTATGCCTCTATAGTTGGCGCAGTTCAGAGGGTCTCCTTTTTTGTGGATCGGGCAAACGATGCTGTGGTTCCATTCTTCAGGCATGCTTTCAACCGACCAGATTTGGCTTATGAGTTGGTGGATGTTGCTTACCAAGTCATCTCCGCCAGCTTTATAAAGCTCAGCGGGAAGGCCGTCATTTCCGGCGGCCTTATTAAGCTTGAGTTTAGATATAGCTATCCTCACTTCACTTAGGTCGGGTGGTTGGCAGTTTTCGCTGTCGTTGCCAATATTGAATGGATCGTTCTACCTGACAGCGGAATGTTGTTCGTCATCGCCGTTTAACAGTCTGCAGAAGTGGTTCTTCCATATCCTCAGCATCGACTGTGTCTCAACTACGATATTTCCTTGTTCATCTCGACAGGATTCTGTTCGAGCCTTGTAGCCTTGGCTTTGACGTTTTACACTTTGGTAAAACTTGCGAACATCGTTGCTGGAGTGGCACCTCTCTATATCCTCGATCGCGCGCTTTTCTTGCTCTTTTTAACTTTCTCTTACAAAGAGAAAGATATTGTTTTCGTGAAAATTTTCGACCTCGAGATTTTGATTGATTCTAACATTACGATGATAGCGGAGCCTAAAAAAGTGGTTTTTGGAATTCCGTCCGTCGGTCCGTCTGTCCGTCTGTCCGTGACGGTCTCCCCAGCCTAAACGGCTTGACCGATTTTCTTCAAACTTCGTATCCAAGTTTGTTTTGGTAATTCTAGGCCATTTTTTTTGTTTGCTTTTAGCCATGTTAAAACTGGTACCTGCCATATAAAAATTACACATAACCTCAATTTTCTCGAAAACGGCTCTAACGATTTTGATTAAACTTTATATATACTATAACCATATTAGTTCCAACCAAACTGCATACCCAGTTTTTTCGAGAAAATCCATATAACGGATTTTGTCATTTAGGCCATATAAAGAAAATTGTTAATATCTCGCAAACTATTGTGTCAAATTGAATGAAATTTAATACATATACTACTATTACAGCTTGAAGCAATTCCACATAATTAGTTTTAGCCCAACGATTACCAAACGGAATTTTCAGTTTTGGCCAAAAACGGAAAATCATTATTTTTTACATTGACATCGATTCCTTCAAATTTTGTAGTAAAAATTCGTATAAATACATTTCGACATTATTTATATCATTTTAGCATCAATAATCAAAATGCTTATGATTAGATCTAACGCCCAACTTGCTGTGAAAGAGAAAGTTGCGTACGACCCAGTCGTGCACCCACCACTCGTTTCTTCTTGCTGAAAAGCCGATGTTCTTCCCTTCTTCTTTGCCTATAGAGCTCAATGGCAGCTCTCGTCTTCACCTGCAGCTTAGCCTTGTAGGCCTCGTTCTTGGCTGCGAGCATCTGTCGGCATTCCTCATCAAACCAGAGGTTTCTTGCTGGTGGCCGCGAGAAACCTAGCGCATCAGTTGCGGATGATCTAATGGCTTGTTGGCATCGTTGCCATTGTTCTTCGACATAAGATGCTGGTGGTATGTTGTGAGTCGAGAGGTCAAGGGATTGGCGATTGCATTCTTTCGACGTTAAATTGTTTTCACAGTATTTCTGTTTTTTTGTGGCGTGGTGGATATCAGCATCCTTACCTTGGCTACAACAAGGTAGTGGTCCGAGTCGATGTTAGCCCCTCGGAATGTTCGGACATCCAAAATACTGGCTGCGTGCCTCTTGTCTATCGAAATGTGATCAATTTGGTTGACTGTTCGTTGATCTGGAGACCTCCATGTCCCCTTGTGGATATCGAGGTGAGGAAACCGTGTGCTGGCTATAGTGGCATTTCGTTCCGTAGCGAAGTCAATTAGCCTAAGTCCGTTACCAGACGTGTTGTCGTGTAGGCTATATTTTCCGACAGTACTGTTAAAGATGTCTTCTCTTCCTACCTTTGCGTTAAAATCTCCCAGCACGATTTTAACATCGTACTTTGGTAGTCGTTCATAGGTTTTGTCGAGGAGCTCGTAGAAGCAATCCTTAGTTATATCATCCTTTTCCTCCGTCGGAGCATGAGCGCATATAAGGCTTATGTTGGCGAATTTGGCCTTGATGCGGATTGTTACAATGCGTTCGCTAATGTCTTGAAAACATAAGACTTCTTGCCTAAGTCTGGCACTTATAACAAATCCGCATCCAAATAGTCGCTGTTTCTCCTCACTATAACACGGTCCATAGTAGATGTCACAGTTTTTCATCCTCCTTTTGCCCGGCCCATCCCATCGTATTTCCTGGATGTCTGCTTTGTAGGAGTTTAGGGCTTCCGCTAATTGTTCGCCTGCACCTCTCCTGTTTAATGTTCTCTCATTCCAGGTGCAGATACGAACGTCGTTGTCCTTTTTTCGTTTAGCGTGCTCGTCAACAATAATATCAGTCCTTTCCGAGGCTATTGGTTGCTTCGTAACAATATTTTTTTTCCGTGGATGGGTAGTTAACCCAAAGCACAACCCCCAACCTGGAGGGCCAGGCCCTTGTTTTGACCCTAGGACATCGGGCTGGAAGAAATACCGATGTCAGTAGCCCAATTTTAGGGTATAAGCGCTGCCGTTGACACATTAAGGGCTCCTCCGCCACCAACTCTTTTCCAATACCCTGGCTCAGTATTGGAAATCCCTATAGACCTGGTGTTCAAATATGTCGAAGCAGCTCATATAGGGATTTCACCACCAGTTCGATCAAACTGGAGCTGTAGGCGCCACCGTTGACTCCATCTAGGGAACTCCTCCGCTGCCGCCTGAGAGTGAGTGCCTTAGTGAGACGACACTCCTCCCCCCTCTCTCGTTTGCTGCCACCAACGACCTTCCACAGGGGTTCAATACCCCATCTCCAGTCGAGGTACTAGGCACCCACCAGTCACCAGCGTGTATGCGAGAGTAGGAGTTGATAGTGAGAGGCTAGAGTGAGAACGCTTGTGTCCTCATATAATCGCATCACTATCCTTAAGCACCATATCTAATGCTCTTGCATTTATTTAAATTTACACTGTTTGTAACGGGTGATCCAAGTAGAGATACTTTTTTCAATAGCCTTTTTTGACAGATCACGTGTGAGTCGTGTCATGCTGTCATGTTATTTATGTTTAGTATTGTTTGGCATTTCATAATGGAAAGACTTACGCGTGAACAACGTTTACAAATTGTTCAACTTTATTATGAAAATTCACGTTCTGTGAGGAATGTGTTTCGTGCACTTCGCTCAACTTATGGTCAACATAATCGGCCTACTGAGCCTACTATTCGCAACACCATCACCCATTTTGAGACCCAGCATTCATTATTGGATAATATTCGACCGAATAGACCACGTCCAGCAGGCTGTGAAGAAAATATAGCGGCCGTAGCTGAGAGTGTACACGAAGACCGTAGAGAGTCGATTCAACGCCGTTCGCAGCAACTCGGAATGATGTATGGAACGACTTGGTGCATTTTACGTCAAGATCTTAAATTGAAAGCGTACAAAATACAGCTTGTGCAACAACTGAAGCCGCTCGACCTTCCCAAGCGACATCGCTTCGCTCTATGCGCTCTTGAAAAGTTCCAAGAAGATCCGACATTTTCGAGGCAAATTTTGTTTAGCGATGAGGCCCATTTCTGGCTCAATGGGTATGTAAACAAACAAAATTGCCGCATTTGGGACGAAGAGCAACCTGAAGAGATTGAAGAACTGCCACTTCATCCAGAAAAAACAACGGTTTGGTGTGGTTTTTGGGCCGGTGGAATCATCGGCCCATATTTCTTTAAAAATTATGCCGGAGCGAACGTCACCGTCAATGGCGACCGTTATCGTGCCATGATAACCGACTATTTGATGCCTGAAATTGAAGCTCGTGATCTCGGCGACATTTGGTTTCAGCAAGACGGCGCCACTTCCCACACATCGCATCAATCAATGGACTTATTGAGAGAACATTTCGGTGAGCACATAATTTCACGTTTTGGGCCGGTCGATTGGCCACCAAGATCGTGTGATATCACACCGTTAGACTTTTTCCTGTGGAGATATGTAAAGTCAAAAGCTTATGCCGACAAACCGGCTTCGATTCAGGCCTTGGAGGAAAACATCACGCGTGTCATTCGCCAGTTACCAGTCGAAATGCTCGAACGAGCGATCGAAAATTGGACTCAACGGATGGACCATCTGCGACGTAGCAACGGCCAACATTTGATAGACATAATCTTCAAAAAATAAATGCCAAAGAATGTTCTTTCAAATGATAATAAACATTCTCCATTAAATTTGAATTTTCTGTGTTTTTTTCTTTAAAAAAGTTGGGAACCTCGAAATGGATCACCCTTTAGTATTGTACAGTACAATTGTTAGCATCATAATATCGTCAATTGTATCTACTCCTATAAGCATTGTTATCAATCATCACATTTGGATTATTTTTTTTATTCCAAATTTATTTCGCGCTTTTACAATTATTTTATGTCAACCGGAAGTCAACATTTTAAGGACGTCCACAGAAAAGGTAGAGTTTAGAAATCTATTTACATATCCGAGGCATTACCTTATTAGTACTGCCTAGTACAAAAAGATCTATTATTCCTAGTTTGCTAAAATGTAAGAACTCACTTATTCCACAGAGTATAAACAACAATTTCTGTCATCGCATGAATTAATTAGGTTTCCATAAAACAATTTTCTCGTTCGTTATAAAAACAAACAGCACGATAAAAACTATTGATTATAAAAAAGTACATGTAATTAAAAAAAAAAACAATACAATACAATATATTCCGTTACGCTTATCCGGAATTAGCATTCACGTTTTCAAATGTTCATCGCGAAGATGCTGCCGAGTACTATGATCCAATGCTGACATTGAGACGCTTAACCGCTTCGCGTATTAAACAAAACCAAAAGTATCTCAAGTTGCAAACATCATATCGGATAGCAATATAGACGCGTACCGCCATAAAACTTTTATATATCAAAGTTTAATTGAATCATGGTAGAGCGTGTTCCCAAAACATTGAAAAAGTAAATCTATAGCCAAAAGTTGATAGCATGCATTTACACACATTTTCTGAACAAAGAGGAAACTAAGAAATTTCCAAATGTGATTCATCGCCCATTGAGAGATTAAACTCAGTTCTCATGTTCAGCGGCAAGCATGATCAGCTACTGTGTAGTGGTTAAGTATACGCCTCAGTCAGTCGGGTAATTCACCCCCCATATAGTCTCACTTACATCTCTGTAAAGAGTAGATTTGTATCTTAACAAAACTCACGCAGTTGAGTGTTTCAGTATGGGAAATTTAACTCAACTCTAGATACCAGCTAGCTATAAACCCGTTCGCGTACGATCGCGACAACGGCTGATCTTCAGTATTCTTTAAAAAGTTTTATATGGTTCTCGAATGTGGTGGCTCAAGTCCAAGTGCTGTGCGCGAGTAGCACTCATATAAATTGATTTGAAACTCATTCGCAAGACTTAGTTAAGTGAAGTGCACCCGTTTGTCCGCACCTTTGAGGAGGATAATATAACTCCTTTCAAAGTAAATAATAAATCAGGAATTTGCCAATCCTAAATATACTTTGGCTAGTCCTGACTAGAGATAACGATATTACGATTTACAAGTTTAAATTTAACTAAAGCATTTTTTTTTTTGTTGTTGAAATATGACACCGAAACCACAACAGGAATTGAATAGTGGTCTGACGCCTCCCAGCGTCGAGGCCAATTGTTCGGAAACCGTTACAACTATCATTGGGAATAACAACTCGGGCGGATCGGCCTTTGTTAATGGTGCGTTCGAAAGTGAAAAGGGTCAAAGTATCGGTGATCTAAAAGGTGGTTGTCTTACATTACAAGTGATGGGTGGTGTTGCTACACCAGCTAACAATGATGAAGAAAAGCCTCTGATAGACTTTGATGACTTGCTACCAATGGTTGGGGAATTTGGAAAATATCAAAAGTGTTTGTTCTTGTGCATGATTCCGTTTGCATTTTTCGTTGCGTTTGTGTATTTTTCGCAAATTTTCATCACTCTCGTACCGGAGGAGCATTTTTGTAGTATTCCCGAATTGAATCATCTAAATGTGTCTGAAAGGTAAGTTCATAGATGTTTAATAATTACACATAATTTAAATGTATTTGAATGGTAGATGATAATTACAAATCGTTGGGGACATATCGTTAAATGTTGAATTTTCACACTTATCTGTTAATTTTTAAGAAAAAAAAATAGAGTACCTAATCGCAAATCAAAAATCAATAAAAAAAGATTTTTTTTATAGTTGCAAACCAGTTTTATCTGATTTAATGGAAAATAAGCAAATAAAAAGGAATGATAGTAACTGCAGAATTCCTTTCGAACAGATTACAGCTCAGTCTATTTTTATCACTTCCAGTTTGACTGAAGTAGAATTCTGTTTCCTTGAATGGTAGCCTGGCAGTTTTCTGAAATGCAGTTTCAATCAATTCGAAATCCATTATTTGGTTGTTACTAGTCGTGTTTTATACCTGAAGAATGGTATCCACTCACTTTTTTATTTTTATTAATGTCCCATGCAGACATCATACTCGTTGTCAGCTCGTTTCAATGGCATTTGTATTCACTTGTCATTCAAGGTAACGGTTTAATGAGACATGCAAATTAAATGTAAACACCTGTCTAATGCAAAAACTTAAAAAAAGTAAGGCAATCAATTGGTGTTGACTTTATATCAAACTTTTGAGAATCAAATGATATTTCATGAACGATTTTCAAGTGCGTTTTATGTTCCAGGTGAATGTTTTTTTTTCATAAATAAAAATGAAATATAATTTTATAATTTATTATCTATATCGTCCTGAATATTATGTATGGAATCTGATGTCAGTCAATACGACCTCTTTTAAGCATTTTGCATAGCAACAGACCTCTGTTGTAATTTCAGCAATTTCGTTTCTAATCTTATCCTTTAGCATCGACTAGGTAGGTTTGCTGATGTACACCTTTTCTTTCAAGTACCCCCATAAGAAGAAATCGAAAGCGTCAAATCAGGAATTGTGGGACCAGTCGATAAAAAATTCTCGTAAAATTCGCATCGTAATACAATCTGTATGTGATGTGGCACCGTCTTGTTGCAACCATTTGTTCTGTAGGCCTAATTGATCCAATTCGGGGCAAGAAAGCTTTTCAACATTTCCCAATAGTGATCTTCAGTACATGTTACAGCATTGCCTATTACCATCCAAAAGTGACCTTAGATAGCGATCATCTATGAAAACATATGAGAAGGCTACAATCCACTGTGCGAATCGTTTAATACCCTATCCCATCCCATCCTTAAAATTAATATCCCCAAAATGTGGTCTTTATGGTCATAAAGTATTGAAAATGACGTTGTCACAACAAATTGTTCAAAAGGTTTATCAAATTCTGTTATGGTTCGACAAAAAACAACGTTTTTCTATTGCATATGCCTTGGGGTAGGGCATACAAATGGTTTTTGTAAGAAAACGCCCCCAAAAAGTTCGCGTGGGTTAAAATAGTCTATTGACGAAATGTTCATATTAATACTACCAATGATTATGCATCAAAATTTTTTTCGAAGATTTTAAAATTTGACCACAAAACGTTTTTTTATAAAAACCGCCCCCAAAAAGTGGCCGTGACAAAAACTTTGTATTGACGAAATATAGATATTACGATTCTCTAAATATGCTGCTCAGAGACTTTTTTTAAAAAATCTTTACGGTTTGGCCAAAAAATACGTTTTCTTAAAAAGGGGGCGTGGCAGTGGGCGGATTTCAAAAATGTTTACACTTGGTCTGGTGGCACAGACAAGGATCCTATATACCAAATTTCATTATCCTAGCTCAAAATTTACGGCCCGAAAATCTGTGACGAACAGACAGACAGCAGACGGACGGACAGACAGACATGGCTAATTTAACTCAGCTAGCGATTTTGAGTCGATCCATATACTTTGAGGTTTATGTAGCAAAATTATTTCTCTATGTTACAAACTATGTATCAAAACTTATATACCCCTATGGGATAGGGTGTAAAAATATTGTCCAATCACACCTCGTCCATAAAGTTTACGTGATCAATTTTTGTGGATTACCGAACATCACTTTCAATAAGACCAATTGTTTGACCAGCTATGTAGCATGTGGAATTTTTTTTCGAAACCACATATTATTGATGCCACGTTCACCCAATTTTGGCAAAAATGGTCTTCGATAACGAACTGCATTGACGAAAACTCATTTTTGAACAATAATGGTCCAATCAGACCTCCTCCATAAATTTTACACGATCACTTTTTGTGGATTACCGAACATTACCATCAGTAGATCAACTGTTTGACCATTTTGTTAGAACCACATATTACTTATGTCAAGTCCATCCAATTTTGGCCAGAAATTTGACGCGAAATAGTGAGCTCCAGTGATCGAAACAACGCGATCATTTATGAAAAAAATATGGTCCAATCTCAAATCCTCCATAAAGTTTACGCGATCACTTTTTGTGGATGCAATCAAGTCTCATGAAGTAAAAAACAATTTGTTCCTATCCTATAGGGCATATTTTGCTTGTAAACATTAAGCGAAAAAATGAAGATGATTTTTCGACGAAATTCAGTATTTTCGTAAAATGTTTGCAGAATAAGTTTTGGCGCTCTACATGATAAGTTTTGCAGTTCTTGAGCTAATTTGATCTTTTAAAGGGGTAACTCAAGATCTTTACGCAGAAATTCACCACAATGTAGACATTGAGATTCCCGATGTTTGTAAACGTCATGGAATCGACTGATTTGGCTTAAAATATCCTACCTCATAAATTAGATAGATCCGTCGTAAAGTATATGGATTGACTCAGAATCGATAGCTAATTAGAATTAGCCACGTCTGTCCGTCCGACCGTCTGTGTCCGACTTTACGTTTCACATTTTGTCTAGAATGATGAGTTTTTGGTATATAGACTCTCTGTTTTACGGAGCAGAACAAGTATAAAAATTCCTAAAATTCGCTGACTGCCACGCCCACTTTTCATAAAAACGTTGTTTTTGGTCAAATCGTAAGGAATTTTGAAAAAGTACCTGAACAAGATATTTAGCTAATCCAATATAGCATTTCGTCTGAATAAACTTTTTTGGGGCGTTTTCATCAAAAAACGGTTTTCGGTAAAATTTTAAGGAAATTGTAAAAAAAATGTTCGATGAAAATGCTAGCGGATTGTAACATTGTCATATGTTTTTTTTTAAATTCAAGCACTAACAGGTGAAATATTTTCGGTATTTCGGCTGGTGCATTGAGAGATCATAAAAGCAAGTTAAGAGCACATCGGTATTGAAATACTAAATGAATCCCTTTTGAAAACCCTGATATTTATGTAATGCAGACTGTACCGACCAAGAAGTTCTCAAATAACTTAGGCATATGTTTTACTTTTTCGATAGCTTAAGAATATAGATATTTGTTTGGACGATGGTGTACGACTTGACATAGACCGACAAAAAAAATAGAATAGACGAATAAAATCTAAGTAAGTTGCTTTGACTAAAACACTAACAAAATGGGGTTCTCTTCGGGTAGTATAATGGATGATTTGTGTCTAAGTGATCAAGTGCTAACGACAAAAAATGGGTTTGTATTAGCATTTCTAATGACAATGTCATATAAAATTCATCGAACCCCTAATTACTACGGAATTTAAAAAACTAAAATCTCCATCAATTGAGTAGTTGTACCTATCTAAGTAATTAAATAATTATTATTATTGTTTATAGACAAGTGATCTGATGTTCAAATAATTAGCGTTTTTTATTGTTTTTTATTTTGTTTTGCTTGCTAAAAATTGGTTGTTTACTGTAGCTTTCCATTCGCATTTTCGTTAATTAAAACAAAAAATTGTCAGCATTTGATTGTTTGTTCAAAGCTTGCTGGCAACAATCTATGGGACCAATTCGCGGTTGTAATCGTACAATATTAAAAGTATTATTCTTGATACAAGACCAGACCACGCTGGCCCAGATTGTTTCTAGCCCATCATTCCGAAGAGATATTTTTCCATGCTCTTCAGAACTCTTCCCGATTAAATGGAGAACCACTTCTTCTTCTCCCTCTTTCTAAGGTTAGTGGAAACGCTGATAAATCGTCACCATATAAAATATTTTGAATAACGAAAACATCTCAATGACCATCATCATGATTTTCATGGCAATTATTCTCTTGGTGTTTTGACATGTCGGACCGAAAAGTGGGACTGATCACTCTTCTATGATAACTACTTTTTAAATTGCAAAAACTTGTAGGAGATCTGTCTGTTTATCACAGATATTATTATAGCAGATGTTCGAAGGAGCTTAGAGAAATCATTCATAGATTCGTTGCATTTCAACGACCGACACGACACGCAGTTTCAGCTCACAGACACACTGTATACCTAACAACGATACGAACAAAACAATACCAAATCCCTTTTTGTTACAGAACAAGCAAATAATGAAACGAACTTCGAGAAGACATATTTTCACCAATATACAATCTTTTTTAATTCAATAGTCAATTATAATCTGCAAAGCTTTATCTCATGGCACTCCTGAGGCGGCATTGGTTCGCTTCACCCAAGGAAATTATATAAAAAAGAACTCATATTCCGAATGCATTTGACAGAGCTTGCCATAAAGCCTTTTTGTCGAAAACGCATTCGAAACAATGAAAGTCTTACTTACTTACACCGGACCCGCTGCAATGCAGCCTTCAATCCGCTTTAATCCTGGGCATGCCATTTAGTCAAACACCTTAGTACAGCTCCTAAAGCTCGAGGTTGTATCTTCTCCTATATTCGCCTTCACCATAAACAGGACCGAATATTCTACGAAGAAATTTTCATTCAAAATATATTTACGACGACGTAAGGTTGGACTTGCCGGATTTACTAGACCTTCGACTTAGGAGTTTTGATTTTTTTGAAGATTGTGGGTCGAAAGTTTTTTTTGAAATACTTTGTCTTGTCCTCGTTTACTACAAGACTAATGCGTTCATTAATTGCCGTAATTGCCATGACTCTATTTCAAGACTGCTACACACAAAATAAATACCGGTGGCTTCGTGGCTTTATGACTTCGTTTTGTTTCGTTTTATATCGTCTACAACTTCTAGTACAATTTATTCTTTTGTTGTTAACAGTGTTCTCATCTTTTCATATTTGTTTTCAAGTCCACGCCCTTCATCTTCTTAAGTGGAACAAAAACGACAAAATATGTTAAGTTCATTAAATTCCGACATCAACATTGCAATTAAATGAGGTTAGTCTAATAAAGTGGAATTTGATGCTTCCAACTTACAATGCTCTTTTCTGTCATTAAAGGGAATGTTTAATGAATACATGCTCCGTTACTATTTGAGTAGCGACCTTCATTGGAACGATTTTATACTCAAATTCTTGCAAAAGGTTGGACATTTATTATAACTATAGGTGTTACTGTCTGGGTTTAAACCAGGCAACTTAGTTTTTGAACGCACGACTGTCTTAGAAACATGAGCACCAAAGCACTTAATCTTTCTTCTACACAATGCCCTGAACTTTTCCAAAATATTGGTGCCCATTAGCTAAATATGTCCTAGCCACCTTCAACGTCCAATGCGGAGTTATTTGGTGAGGGCTATGTTGCTTCATAGCTCGTTTAGTTATTGGTTGAATCTCAACCTCAACGCAAACGGGACCGTAGATTTTTCGAAGAATTTTTCGCTCAAAACGGAAACAGATTGAACCGCAGGAAATTTATTTTATAATTTTTATACAGCTATCGCTGAAGTTTTTGAAGCTTAAGACTTAAGCATGTCGCTTATCACAAATCTGCATTCACATCCGAATAACCACTATATCTTCGCATTATAACACGACCCTCTGAAGATATCGCAGTTGTTTGTCTTCATGTTCGACTCATCTCATCGCATTTCCTGTGTGCTTTAAAGCAGCTATGACCTCTGAATATTATCTGCTTACACCCGTCCTAATAATTGTCATTACATTTTTGTCTTATTTTTGACTAGCAAGGTGGTCGACAATAAAGTCTATCCTTTCGAATTTGTCTTTCCATTAATGAGTAGTGACACAACCAACAATCTGGAAGAAAATGTCTGAATTATCAACCTAATTGGACTATACTTAGTTTGGCCTAACTTGAACTTTGTCTACCTTGGTAGGAACAGCCTTTAGTGATGGGTATTTGATTAAAACCTTATTTTGACCTGCGAATCTTGGGATGACTTCCTCCCAATCACATAGCTCTAGAAATAATTTAAGCAGACGCTCAATTCATCTATTTAAGGATACTTCATTCAACGCATTTATTGAATTAACCAGTTGTAAGCTGACTGAAATGAATCAGAAAATGGAAAGGTAAGATATTGCAAGTCACCCTTAGTCCCGGTTATTCAGTGCTGAGTTGGCTCTGAGTTAAACCAGATTATATAATTTAGAATAAAAAGAAAATACCGAACAGCAACTTTGAGAATCTACTCATGACAGTGTTACTCTTGGATGTTTGTCAGATTTTCGCAAGACGTGGAGCAATAAAAAAATGTATGTGTTGTCACATTCAGGATTTGAACAAGGGAGTAATGCCTGAAACATGAACATGAAACGTGCAGAATTCTCCTTGCAGAAATAATAGAACAATGGGACCGAATACATGTAAAATATGCAAGCGTTGCAGTTCAGCAAGTCGTCTCTATTTCTAAATCCACTGGCCACCACCACACAAAAGAAAAAAAAACGTAATTTTAAGATATTTGGAATCATTGAGTTATGACGTTTATTCAGCATAAAAAAAACAAATAAACGCCAAAACAAAAGTATCAAAAATGAAAGATAGACTTTTTCTCAACTCAACCATATCTTTTATTTTGGGGCAAAATTATTCACAAAAGTCCTATTACGAACCACAAGACTTTAACATATAAAAATTCAAAGTAAAGATATCAAATAAAGATCACCAAACACCACCACATTAAGCTGAATGTAATGACAGGAGCCACTGCACTGCATGTATGTCAAACAACAATTTGGCACATGTGTCTTCTTGCTGCATGCACTGCAGCAAGAAGACACAGAACCACTGCACGTGTGTTTCGTGCATAAGGGACACCCCGCTTAGTTTGACTACTAGGCCACTGCACCTAAGACTTAACTTACTAAATTTGTTTGGTTGACTTAGGACCTATTGTGCTAACAATTTATAAAGAATTGTATTTCATTAGTCAAATAAGAAATAGCAATAATAACTCGTTGTCATTTGTCAAATTAATTCTCTATCTATCTACAAAATAAATTTCAAAAATGATGGCACATTCGCATTTTACCATTACTTTTATCTTGAATTTATACTTCAAGATCAAGGTCCTAAAATAATGTTTGACATCTCTGCAGGATTAAGAAAATTTGGCTTTTAGTTTGTCATGCATAATAAAGCGTAACAAATTTAATCATAATAATTTAGTAACCATCGTTATTCAAAAATCTAATTTTAGTAAATTTGACAACATTCATTACATTTTTTTTTTGAAATAAAATAAATGTTTCTTGCTTTAGGTTTAATATTCTGAATAATGTGCGGCTTTCCCGCCATATGTGAACACTGGTAATGAGGAATAATCCGAGAGACTGCTTTCCATCTCTCCCAATCCTCAGTAGATATGGCTCCTGGGCAGGTCAAAAATTAAAGAATGTCACATCTAAGTCATAAAGTAGTGAACAAATTGTGTAGTTGTCGCCACTTTGTAGGTCTATGTCATGTGATTTCCGGTAAGAGTAACATTTTTGCTAAGTTAATTTATTGCATAAATTTTTTTTTGATGTTATGGAGCAAAAACCTAAAAGAAATCGTTCAAGCAATTGGAATCAGGAGATGAAATTTGTTTCATTGAATAAAGAAGAAATTCAAAGAACATTTTTTGAAGAAATTCGAAGTCCGGGAATAAATGCGGTCACGCTCCTACAATAAATCAAATTCGCGAGCAAATAAATACTTTCTTACTTAAGTGGCGCTACAGTCCGGGATGAACCTGGGCCTCAACCAACATGCCTCTCCAATTGACCCGGTCCTTAGCTAACTGCCTCCAGTTGCGCAGTCCAAGTTGGTTGAGGTCGGTTTCTACTTGTGCGCGCCACTTAAGGCGAGGTCTTCCTCTACTGCGTCCGACGTCTGGCTGGGAATCGAAGACTCTGCGAGCCGGAGTATTGGTGTCCATTCTTTTTACATATCCTAGCCATCTTAAACGTCCAATGCGGAGTTTTTTGACTAGGGGTATGTCGCTGTACAGCTCGTATAGTTCGTGGTTGAATCTTCGTCTCCATAGCCAAAAAAGTATATACAAATTTTTGGCGCAACAGGCTCGGTAGTACCCAGGGCCTAGCTTTCTCACAACCATTCATGTGTGCGTGTGTACTTCTTGCACGATGGCGGGACCTCCTGTTTTATGCCGACTCCGAACGGCTAAGTTGAGATAAGCTATTCTTGACAATTGATAGGGCCAGTGAAAAATCATTTAGGTGTTGCTACTTCTGGGAAACGAACCCAGACCTCCGCGCGGCAGTTCATCGCACTAACCATCGTCTCCATAGCCCGTCAACGCAAAAAGGAACCGAAGATTTTCCGAAGAATTTTTCGCTCGAATCGACCAAGGATTTCTTCATCCGCTTTTGATACGGTCCATGCTTTAGCGCCATAGAGCAGGACTGGGATGATCAGGGTCTTATATAGGATCTCCTTAGTAGTTCAAGTGAGGGCTTTACTACTAAATTGCCGAAGAAACAGCGATTGGCAAGAGTAATTCTTCGTTTGATTTCTGACGAGATGTTGTTGTCAGAGTTAATAGCGGAGCCGATGTAGGCAAAGTCCCGTACTACCTCAAAGTAATATCTGTCAATGGTGACGGTCTGTCCAATTCGTCGATGTTGTGTGTCCTTTCGTGTTGACAGCATATACTTTGTCTTACCCTCATTTACTGCTAAACCCATTTTTGCGGCTTCCTTCTCTATACTAGCAAACGTGGCTATGACATCACGTTGAGTCCTACCAATGATGTCAATATCGTCGGCGTATGCTAGTAGTTGCACCGATTTTTGGAAAATTGTGCCTCTGGTGTTGGCTTGGGAGTTTTGCACAATCCTCTCAAGATTCAAATTGAAGAAGTCACTGACAGCGCATCGCCTTGCCTAAATAATTTTTTGGTATCGAATGTGTCGGTGATGTCGTTTCCTGATGGTGCATCGAGAATTCTCCATCGTTATCCTACACAAACGGACGAGTTTGGGCGTATACCAAAACTAGACATGGCTCTGTATAGTTCGTCTCTATAAATGCTGTCGTATGTGGCTTTGAAATCGATAAATAGGTGGTGGGTATCGATTTGGACTTCTTGGGTTTTTTTCCAGGATCTGCCGAAGTGTGAAAATTTGATCGATTGTGGACTTTCCTTGCCTAAAACCACATTGATAAGGGCCGATCAGGTTGTTGGTAAACGGTTTCAAGCGTTCACATATTACGGCAGATAGGATCTTGTAGGCGATGTTGAGTAGACTTATGCCTCTGTAGTTGGCGCAGTTCAGAGGGTCTCCTTTTTTGTGGATCGGGCAAACGATGCTGAGGTTCCATTCTTCAGGCATGCTTTCAACAGACCAGATTTGGATTATGAGTTGGTGGATGTTGCTTACCAAGTCATCTCCGCCAGCTTTATAAAGCTCAGAGTGAAGGCCGTCATTTCCGGCGGCATTATTAAGATTGAGTTTAGATATAGCTATCCTCACTTCACTTAGGTCGGGTGGTTGACAGCAAATAAATACCTAAAATAAATAATTTGGTTTGAACAATTTATTTAATTGAAAATGTAGTAGATTAAATCGAGGAGAAGAGTTTACTTAGTTAGAGATGGGTTTTGATTTTTGGTAGAGTTTTAATAAAGCTGTTTACTAAGTTAAACTCGTGACTAAATATCGACATTACATTGCTTGGATTATTTGTAACACCGATTAGAAAAGTGCTGATATATCACAGATTTAAATTTTTTCTCAATTTTACTTGAGCCTATATAGAATTTCTTCGGACAAGGTATTTAGAGATGCGATAACTTGAGAAGGATTTCCACCGACCCGAATTTCGAGTTTTCGACTGGCCCCCTTATTCATTAGATTTCATTAAAACATATCTCAACTGTTATGCAGTGCATAAGTATTTAAACAGCCTTTATTCAGGGTCGCACAATTTCTTATTCATAAAATATTTCCCCTCCCATAATATGTAGTTATACAGGGTTTGTGTCAAATAAATTACCAAAAAGCTCGGCAGGGTTCCCAAGGGATCATTTTTATGGTTGCGAAACTCATGGTGACAACTTTGTTTTCTACATTTTTATAACATTTTGGTGACTTATGTTGACTCAATAACATCGTTTACAATGTTGAGTCTGTAGGTAAAGAAGAATTACCATTTTAACAAATTAAACAGTAAAATACAACTCCTAAAATACAAAAATACCCTGGATGATTTTTTTCAACTTACAATTGAACCTTTGGTAACCCTGATGATCAGCCGTCTGTGTACACAGAAATAAAAAAAAAATGAATACCCTTATACAGACACTACCATTAGTCGCGTTTAGCCTCTATTCAACGTTGTATAAGATTTATGAATAAGTTTTTTGCGTTTAGAGGCATTTTAAGGAGTGCATAACTTTATACACTCCTTATAATGAGTTTATGAATAAGGCTGTGGGTGTATACAAATGACTTCAAGTCATATTAAATCAAACGGGGGCATAAATTTACTTTAGCTGCCTATCACTTTTTGCACTTTTTCTTACTAATCGATTCGTCTCTGCGCACTGATCATTTATATGTTTTTAAAAATTGTCGCTCACATTTAGTTTAAAAGTTATTCATAAAACAAAATTGCAGTTTTTGGGTTATAATTCCATACAAATTGTATGTAGATAGTTTGACAATTTTTTTTTTATTTCTGCTGTGGTGTACGCAGCATTGCCGTGTTGAAAAAAACATAACAAATAAAAATATTTTAACAAAAAAACTGTTGACTAAGGCGCCTGCCTGACGACTTTACATACCCTGAGCGGAGCAACGAAGTTGCGTCAGCGTGGACTGTCCCCAGAAAGAGAGTTGAAACCCTTTGTTCCCGCGAAGCGGGCCACCCAGGGTACTGTTTAACAAAAAAAACTGTTGACTTAGGCGCCTGCCTGACGACTTTACAAACAAACGAAATTACGTGAGCGTGGACTGTGGAGCGGGGAGATTTAAAATTCTTTGATTTTTATTTTTATTTTTTTTTTACCATTTTGGGGAATATGTAGTGTATATGGCAATGCTGCTTATCACTGAACTTTGTATGGACTGTCAAAAGATGGTTTATTTCCATAGGGATTTTTGGAATTTTTATTGTTTAATAACTTTTTAAATAAATAAACAAAAATAAAAAATTGCTAAATTTTTAGCTTAATTTAATGAGTGGAATAAAAAAAAAGTGCAAAAAGTGATTGGCAGCTAAAGTAAATATGTTCCCAAACGGGATACAACAAGTTAAGGCCGAATAGATCATATATACCTTTGATTTATAATTATATTAAGTTTTGCTCTGGACAGTTGGAAAAACATAGCATAGTTCGGTGAGCAATGCGTTTAACTCAAGCAACGCCAGAAACTACAGCTTGTTATACACATATCTTCAGAATTGTATTTAAATATAAATATTTTCATCTTCTGCAATCGACATATTTAAGTGGCAATATGAAATTAGAATTCATGAATGTCATTGCAAATGTCAGTTATTATTGCTTATATGGTCTGAGCAGATGTAGGAAAATGCGGTCTGGCTACTAAGATACTGTGCAATAACCTCCTAACTAACAAAAAAAAGCTTTATGCTGAACCAGCTACAACATTCATCAAAATTACTTTGTAGAGGTGACAGCTTTGAAATTAGTTGTACATCGCTGTTTAAATGAGTTTTCATTTTTCCAATAAACGTCAATCAAAGTTTGTCTGTAATTCCAGTAGTGAGTCTCTACATTTCATACATGTAACTGCGAATGTAGATAAATCCTTGTACCAAATGTATGTGTATAAATATAATTTTTCCTTAACCACAACGTTTCAGATCAACATTCGATCTTGCACTGGGAAGGTCAAACTACAGCAAACAGCATTTTTTCTATCTTATAGAATCGATTAATAATATTGTAAAAGTGAAAAATTCCGATTGATTGTATTAATAGAACATTCGTCAAATTAAGTCTTTTGTTGATCACAAAAGTCCATACATCTTCTTTGACAACAATGAAATAATTCAAAACAATCTAGTACATAATTTATTCACGCCGGTAGAAGTGATGAATCCTACATCTAGTTTGTTTTGGTCGCTCTATTCGTCTTCATTTCGAAAAGGTTAATAAAATCGAAAGTGCTATTAGTGCAAGACATTTCTATTATCTAAACGATAAGCTAATGACCTATTGACTATACCAATGCCTGCTTATTATTTAAATCCGCTTATCTGGTCTTTTGTCGTATTCTTCACACCTAAACAAGTTAATAGCATTTATATCCAAGAACATCATAGAGTACGGACTTTAATGACATGCATTGTAGATACTTCTACCGTGGTTATGGCCTATGTCCGACACTGTTCACATTGTTCTCGCAAGTTAAATTTCAATGCCAATACGAGTCATTGTTCTTGCGTGAATGATAGATTGTTAATTATATAATTTTTTTTTTTTTGCAAAACCATACGTACCTACTCGTACTCTTGTAATGACTAAGCCAAGTGGCGGTCTAAGTGTTTTGGTAACAAATTACCCCTGAATAGAAATAACCGCCAATCAGATACAATATCTTTGATTTTAAATATATAGAATGCGCGATTAATTGCTAAAGGTGCGGTATTCTTGCATGTCTTAATCAAAGGCTGCTGAACAGGAATTTTCGGAATTCTTTTTGTTTTTTTTTTGGTTATTTTGCCGAACGATTTTTTTTAACAGTCAGGCATAATTAAGTCGAAGGTCTATTTGGCTAATAATAGTATTTCACGTGTTCGATTATGATGAAAATGAGCTGAACTTTAACCACTTGGCTAAAACTAGTCTGATGTACTCTAAGAAATAAGCAAACAGACTTATACGCACGTAGGCTTATTGGTCTGCTGATTTCCATAATAGGGGCATTATATCTGCTTTAAAAATTGTAATATGCAATATGTAATAAAGTCTGTCATGGACCTGGGTTAAACACGAAATTCCCTGTCTGCAGCTAACTGACTTAATGTCGAAAGACTGCAATCACCAGACCTTCGCTCAACGCGTATCCCTTAACCTCTCGACTCACAACATACTTCCAGCATCTAATGTCGAAGAACAATGGCAACGATGCCAACAAGCCATTTGATCAGCCGCAACTGATGTGCTAAGTTTTTTCGCGACCACCAGCAAGAAACCCCTGGTTTGATGAGGAATGCCGACAGATGCTCGCAGCCAAGAACGAGGCCTACAAGACTAAGCTGCAGGTGAGATGAGAGCTGCCATTGAGCTCTATAGGCAAAGAAGAAGGGAAGAACATCGGCTTTTCAGAAAGAAGAAAAAAGAGCAAGAAAAGCGCGCGATCGAGGATATAGAGAGGTGCCACTCCAGGAACGATGTTCGCAAGTTTTACCAAAGTGTAAAACGTCAAAGCCAAGGCTACAAGGCTCGAACAGAATCCTGTTGAGATGAACAAGGAAATATCGTAGTTGAGACACAGTCGATGCTGAGGATATGGAAGAACCACTTCTGCAGACTGTAAAACGGCGATGACGAACAACATTCCGCTGTCGGGCAGAACGATCCATTCAATATTGGCAACGACAGCAAAAACTGCCAACCACCCGACCTAAGTGAAGTGAGGATAGCTATATCTAAACTCAAGCTTAATAAGGCCGCCGGAAATGACGGCCTTCCCGCTGAGCTTTATAAAGCTGGCGGAGATGACTTGGTAAGCAACATCCACCAACTCATAAGCCAAATCTGGTCGGTTGAAAGCATGCCTGAAGAATGGAACCTCAGCATTGTTTGTCCGATCCACAAAAAGGAGACCCTCTGAACTGCGCCAACTACAGAGGCATAAGTCTACTCAACATCGCTTACAAGATCCTATCTGCCGTAGTATGTGAACGCTTGAAACCGTTTACCAACAACCTGATTGGCCCTTATTAGTGTGGTTTTAGGCCAGGTAAGTCGACAATCGATCAAATTTTCACACTTCGGCAGATCCTGGAAAAAACCAAAGAAGTCCAAATCGATATCCACCACCTATTTATCGATTTCAAAGCCGCATACGACAGCATTTATAGAGACGAACTATACAGAGCCATGTCTAGTTTTGGTATACCGCCCAAACTCGTCCGTTTGTGTAGGATGGCGATGGAGAATTCTCGCTGCACCATCAGGGTCGGAAACGACCTCACCGACACATTCGATACCAAAAAAGGATTTAGGCAAGGCGATGCGCTGTTATGTGAATTCTTCAACTTGATTCTTGAGAGGATTGTGCAAAACTCCCGAGCCAACACCAGCGGCACAATTTTCCAAAAATCGGTGCAACTACTTGCATACGCCGACGATATTGACATCATTGGTAGGAATCAACGTGATGTCATAGCCACGGTTGCTAGTATAGAGAAGGAAGCGGCAAAAATGGGTTTAGCAGTAAATGAGGGTAAGACAAAGTATATGCTGTCAACACGAAAGGACACACAACATCTCGTCAGAAATCAAACGAAGAATTACTCTTGCCAATCGCTGTTTCTTCGGGCTAAGAAGGCAATTTAGTAGTAAAGCCCTCACTCGAACTACTAAGGAGATCCTATATAAGACCCTGATCATCCCAGTCCTGCTCTACGGCGCTGAAGCATGGACCGTATCAAAAGCGGATGAAGAAATCCTTGGTCGATTCGAGCGAAAAATTTTTCGGAAAATCTTCGGTCCCGTTTGCGTTGACGGGCTGAGACGAAGATTGAACCACGAACTATACGAGCTGTACAGCAAAATACCCCTAGTCAAAAAACTTCGCATTGGACGTTTAAGATGGCTAGGACATGTAGAACGAATGGACACCAATACTCCGGCTCGCAGAGTCTTCGATTCCCAGCTAGACGTCGGACGCAGTAGAGGAAGACCTCGCCTTAAGTGGCGCGCACAAGTAGAAATCGACCTCAACCAAATTGGAGTGCGCAATTGGAGGCAGTTAGCTAAGGACCGGGCTAATTGGAGAGGCATGTTGGTTGAGGCCCAGGTTCATCCCGGACTGTAGCGCCACTTAAGTAAGTAAGTAAGCTAACTGACTCCAGTTCCGCCTTTATATAAGTCGAGATCGACTTTCTATGGAAGATTCTGCGAACCTGAGTATTGATATTCATACTTAATTGTTTGATCAGATCTTTGCTGTACAGTTTGTAAAGTTCTTTGTTGAATCTTGTTTTTAAATCCTATTAAGTTTAAGTGATTAGCAGTGTAGGTTAAAGAGTAACGCTCAATTGTAGACCCAAGCGAGCTTAGTAACTCATTATGAACATTTGCCATGAAATTTCAAGGAGAGTCGAGAAGAATTACCCTTGATATATTCAAGACATTCGACCAAAAATTAAAACAAATTAATTGCAAAAGTGAACAATAAAATCTGGTCCAATTTCACTAAAAGAAATAGCAGCACAGTGTCTTTTCGAGAAAGAAGAAATACAAAGTTCCGTAAATCAAAATTGAGAAGAATGCCATTAAATCAGTTTATCATTGATATCTTTTTAGAGGTAAAACTATTCACACTAGCCTTAAATAATGTTCTTATATTTTGACATTGGCCCTAAGATATATATATTTTTTTTTTATTTGTTTATTTCATTAGATTCTTATGTACATTAAGACATGATTATCTTATGAAAGAGACATAAGTTTAAGATTAACAATATGAAAGCTAATAGGTATATGACAAATTGTTATATATGAATATAAAGGGAAATTATATATGATTTATAAATGGAAGAAAAAGACAAAAAAAAGGAAAGAAAAACAAAAATCTTGAGTTTATAACATGTTGCTGATTATAAGTTCGAAAAATAAAATCTTAGTTTAACATTGAGCTTTGCTGCGTTGTTAATTTCTCTTATGCTACGCGGCAAAGAATTCCATAGACGAAAAGAGTAAACGAAAAATTGACGTTCGGATGTAAGGGAAGCATAGCGCGGGTGAATAAGCAAACGCGTTCTTTGCGATACGGTGGTGCGTATTATACAAGGTGGCGCAAAAGTAATCCTCCTATCAGAAAATGCTATAAATTTTGCGATTGACCCCAAATGTCAGTTCTGTTTTGACATTTGTGTAGTAAACACATGCGAAATAGAGGTTAATAAACAATGTTACGCTACACTGCTCCAGAACGCGGAATATTGGTGACTATTTATTTGAGCAATAATCGGTCGGTGACTTTGGCACAACGTGCATATCGTCGCAGATTTCCGTCCAACGCCTACTGGTGAAACACTGCGACGTTTAGCCGAGACTGGCACAAAACGAGATGCTGCCAGGCGTGGCAGACCCCGGAGTAGCCGTTCTGCAGAGAATATTGCTGCTGTAGCCGAAGATGTCATGGAAGCGCCGTCGAAATCGAACAGACGACGTGCCACGCAAATGGGTATCAGTCGACGGTCTTTACAGCGAATTTTGGTACATGATTTGAAGATGTTTCCATACAAAGTCCAGACGGTGCATCAGCTGTTAGCTGCTGACCGCCAGTCGCGTCTAACATACGCTCAAGCCATCCGTGATTAAGGATGGCTTGAGCGTATGTTAGACGAAGATGATTTTTCATCAAAAATAATCATGAGTGATGAGGCCCATTTCCATCTTAGCGGGTACGTAAATAAGCAAAATTTACGCTTCTGGGGCACTGAAACTCCGCGTGTAACCCACGAAGAGCCATTACACCCGCTCAAAGTCACTGTATGGTGTGCTGTTTTCGCTGGAGGAGTCATCGGATCTTTTTTCTTCGAAGACGTCGCGGACCAAACGGTTACTGTGAATGGTGAGCGCTACAGAGCAATGATCCACGAGTTCTTTTTACCGCAACTTGATCAATTGGGATTGGAAAACATGTGGTTCCAACAGTGCAACGGTGCAACGGCACACACTGCACGTGCCACAACCGATATGCTGAAGGATGCATTTCCCGGGCGCCTAATCTCCCGTTTTGGCGATTTGCACTGGCCAGCAAGATCGCCTGATTTGACCGCTCCAGACTTCTTTTTGTGGGGCTTTTTGAAGTCGCGGGTTTATGTCAACAAGCCTCAGACTCTTGCAGCTCTTAAAGACAATATCCGTCAAGAATGTGAGGACCTATCGTAGACAATATCCGTCAAGAATGTGAGGACCTATCGCCGGAAGTTTTGGCCAAAGTGATGGAAAATGCCTTAAAAAGGGCTCAAATGACAAGCAACTGTGGCGGCGGCCATTTACATGACATCATATTCTCGACTTGATGTTAAGAAAAATTAAAAGACCAAATAAAAATAATCCACAAGAAGAATCAAAGTTTTTCATTTTTTTTAAATTACAGCCAAAAAACATCGGAAGGTTATTTTTGCGCCACCTTGTATCAGAGAGATATTGTGGTTGATGGTTTAAAAGGATTTTAGATAGCAAGGATAAGCGCGGTACTTTAGAAAGTTTTCAAAAGTCCTGTTGAGAAGACAATATAGAAAATCCCGAAACTCTATCATATCTACGTAATCCAAAGTCATATCGTATAATGCTTTTAAACGCGACATTTCGCCGTCTTTTGCTTACTGAGTCACAATGAAAATATATCTCGCAACCATAGATCAGAGTTGCTGTGATCAGAGTTTTTGCCAGTAAGATCCGCACTTTTATGGGAATGAAGGATTGGGTCGACCACATTGTACGAAGGATGCCATAGGTTTTCCCCACTACGGTATTTATGTGACTGCTCCAGGTAAGGGTACGGTTAAAAACCATTCCAAGGTTTTTGGCAGTTTCCACATACTCAAACGGTGTATTATTTAGCATCACAAACGGGAAGTATGACACGTCGACAATTTTTTTCGATACCACAATAGATTTTGACTTTTTAGGGTTCAGAAGGAGTCCATTTTGTTGGGACCAAATTCCAATATATTCGAGATCTTCGTTTATACAACTCACACCGTGTTCAATTAAACCGAGAGGGCAACTCAAAAGCATTTGCACGTCATCAGCGTACATGTGAATTGAACAGTGTTTAGCAACAGACGGAAGTTCATTCACATAGAGAGCGAACAAAAGTGGACCCAGAATTGAGCCTTGTGGGACGCCCCGTGACATTGGAAGGGGGTTTGATAAATCGTTGTTTACCTGTACGGACTGCATTCTATCTTTAAGATAGGCGTTTCACGCCGCTCGACGAGAAATTAAAGTTTCGATGGAGTTTTCGACATAAGACATTTTGGTCGACCATATCGAACGCTTTGGAGAAATCCAGCAGAATTAGGAAGTTAATTTGATATTTGTCAAGCGCTTGTCTCATATCTTCTGTTACTTTTAATAAGGCTGTCATACAACAATACGCCAAAGCCTTCCTGGATTCAATCTTATGAGGAAAGATTCGCCTTTCTTCGCTTAAAGTAGATCTGTAATGTTTAGCTCAGCAAAGACTTCTGCAGATCTTTCCCTTTTATATATATGATGATAAAGCGCGACTAGGGTGGTATTTCATCATTATTGACAATTTCAACATATTAAAGGTGTCCCCCAAGTGTTTACACAAATCCGTGGCCTGACATGACTAGAACTTACCGGTATCGTAAATTGACGATAAAACAAATCAATAAAGGAAGAACCAATATCCGAAGAAGATTTCTAGAAATTCACTACTTCAACGATCTATAGGACTTGACAAACACCACTATGGTCCAGATCATCCACTTTCTGATAGGATCGGGCTCTAGTGGCTATCACTTTCGGACACCAGGAGTACCACTTCATAGTCCGACATAAGATTTACAATACCCTTCATCAAAATTTATTCTTTTCAGGAATGACCCAAGGAGGTCTATGCGAGTTTGATGCTTCAACAGAGAGCTACCAACACATAACACCATACCTAACCTAAGCATTCTAAGTAATTCTTTCTCAGTGGCTCGGTGGTCGGTGGTTAGTGTGATGAACTATCACGTAGAAGGTCCTTTTTTTGTGTTTGCGCCACAGGATTCGCGACTTACTAATTAACTCAGAAATGCGCCTACACAATAAAACACATCCGTAAACCCGTCTACAACTCTCCCTGTTGGACTGCCGTTATATAATACATCGCAGGTCTGATAAGCCTCTCAGGCTGTACTTTCTTCTTCTGCGTTCTGTTTCTCATTTCGTCAAGGACGTAGGTAACACAATGGTTTATTTAGTTCCAAGTTTCATCTGAGAGGATCATCTCGCCAACTAAACAGTTTGTGTCTGGAAGGTCTGCATTCATTCTGCAAATGTAGGCATCAATAAGGTATCGTGTCCGAATCTACGTAGGTACTTCTTGAATCTGCCATGGTTTGTTAGAAACTGCGTGATATAGAAATATAGTTCTCCCGGTTCCCTATTCCAATAGAGTTCTGTGTCAGTGATAAGTTAATGTGTCCATCATGCTGTGGTACGATTGTGGCTTTTGATTGAATTGTCTGCTTGCATGTTTTCCACAAATTTTCGGCTACTTAATAGAACTGCTTCGGTTTTCTGTTCTGGTAGTTCAGGCCAGCAAACTCAAACCAAGCTTTGATTACAGATATCGCTTCGTTTGTTCCCCGCTCGATCTCCTTGATATGCTTAGTCATGGTAACTAAGCCGATATCATCCGCAAAGGCTACAACCTTCATCATTCGTGACATTGGCAGCCCCAAAGCCAAGAAGAGGACCTATAACAGATCATTGTTGAACGCCTGCTGACACGTTGTAGTATTCTGTGCCTTTGTCCCTGTCGTATCTTAGCCTGAGAATTTAGCTCGGCACGTTAATTTTTGATAAAGGGCTTAATATGCAGCCCCAATTTGAAAAATTAATGACATGTTTGATGTCTAGGGCGACAACTGTGCTCCATTGTTCAAAACCCCTATCGTTTTCCCTCGATGACTGTTGCAGTTTTGTCGACAACTAGTTTAATGGCGTCTACTGTTGAGTGAGCTTTTCAGAATCTAAACTGGTAGTCTGATAGTGCTCCCTATTTTTTTTAGCTACCTTTCCTGTGATGTTGCCCATCGTCTGGCAAATGAGTCGATAGGACGAAGGGACTTCTGGAATTTTATTATTCTTTAGAAAATGCAGCAATCGTTGCAGTTTCTAGTGGATTTGGAATGTGCATTCCTTTAGACAGCTTTGTATTACTTTTATGAAAATGTCAGGTATGGAGCTAATTTCTGTTTTCAGTGCTCTGTTGGGAATTTATTTTGTAACCGGTGTCATCCTGTCACCAATATTTTTTGTACGCCGACAGTAGTTCCTCTTGTGTTGGAGGAAAATCTTCGTAGGAAGTATGTTTGTGACCGTTGCGGGAAGAGTGTCGATGCTGGACACATTGAGGTGATCTATGGCTTTTTTCGTCATACAATCCTGTATGCATCATAAAGCTGCTTCTTTTACTGTTCTCTATGGCCATATTCAAAGGTTTCCTGCCTTTCTTGAAGGTTTCAAACTACTAATTGAAATTTAGTTGCCCCCTGGAGCTTTGCACTATTCACTCGGTATTCAGAAAAATTTATCGGATAGCTTTGATGGCATCGTTCTACCAGAAACAAGTTGAGCCGCGTGTGCTAGGGTTTCTTCTAGATGCTAGTGCTATGCTTCTTCCTAGAAGCGTCGTACGCAGATGTCATCAGTACTGCAAATTATAGGTACGTTTCCGGGCTTAATTGAGTATTTTTTTATAAGTTCCTCGAAAACTTCTTTGTTGAAAGCTGGGTTCCTCCACCTTGGCCCAGTGATTTTGCCACGTTCTCGCCGTTTTTCTTTCTTGAACTAGAAAATAACAGATGGTCGCTGTGGGGGTAGTCTTCGCTAACCAATAATTTTCATCTTCCTACTAGAGTGCTGCTCACAAAGGTTATATAAAAATTTTATTCATATTTCCGAGATATAGCAACACCTATATGTTTTTCAATGGCCCTCCACTCGAGATGATCTGAAAAGATATTCTAGTAGTAGTTAAGAAAAGCTTGACTGAACTCATCCGTTTGGTTTCGCCATAAAACGGTAGGTTCAGCCATCGTGGAAACACGCACAATTGAAGTTAGACCCTGCGTTCTAACGCTGTGCAATGGGAATGGTGAGCGTTAAACTGATGTCCACCTCTAAGGTATATGAGCGGCGGTCAAGGGCTACTTTCTACTACGGTTAATTTGATTCCAGTGATATGAGAGTCGCAAATTTCCTTGCAGGATAGCTACATCCCTCCGGCACACCCATTTTACCTGAGAACAAAGCATAGTTTGTCAATATGAGGTGTACCAAGAATTTGAGGACACTGCATGGCGCTGGTTCTTGCACACAAATATCTACAAAGTATTGATTCCGGATCTCACAGTTGTTTTTGAAAATACTTCATAACCATCTACTAACTCTAATATATAATTCACCGCAATTTTAAAAGTCCACTTTAAATGGCCACTTACAGCAACCTTTACCAGCATTTTAAAGCTGACAAGGGAATGTTTCCTTATTTTGTATTAGTCTGGTTTTGAACTTGATAAAAGGGGTCATAACCATTCCACTTTAATGCATTTCTACAGGCCCCCATTAATCTCGCCGTTAGGATTAAAAAATCAATTAGTACCGATAAATGTGAAATATGCTTCACATGCCTATATCAAAGTAATTTGTAAAAATACCATTTGACTTACAGCACGCAGGCCGCATAAGGTGTCCGACTTATACATTATTTTAATTACTACTGCTGGTCGAAATGTGTATGGTCATACCAGTTAGACACTTCTTGCTTATTGTCTATGTCAAGGTAGATAATGGCCACTTATTCGAGTAAAAAACACGTATTTCTTCATTTCAATAAAACACGCAAAAACAAAACAATCAATTTCACGGAAATAATTCGCTTTTGTAGTTCAACTACTCCCAAATATAATTGCGGTCAAATGAAATTATTTCAATTGTTGTCAATCATTTAAGTGCTTCAAGGATACTGGTTAACGATCGAATTTAAAAGAAACATTAAAGTCTGCAACATACACTTGGTATGCTGGTCTTCCGAGTATGACTACTATGCCTTCTTTACTGGTCTCTTCTGTCAAGGTTTCATTCAATTCATAAAAAGGTTAAATGCTAGACTATCTATTACATTTGAATTGGCAAAGTCGTATATGGACGTCAAAATACACTGACCCGTTGTATAAGCCGCTGACGTTAACTTAATGAAACCGGCTTTAGCCGGTATGGATATAACTAGGCGCATTTAATAAATACAAACTTGCACTTACATCGATGCGATAGATTTGCGCAGCTACACGAAAACCAGCCGTTGAAGAGCAAAAGCACATGAATTGGGCAATCGTCTATGAATTGGCTAGCGTTTAGGTGAATTGTAGACTGCTTGACATAGCGCATACAAAGGCAGTTAGCTAATAGGCAGCGGTTTACTTTTTCTAAGAGTGTTGAACAGCTGAGGCTCAAGGTTTGAATGTTCGATTTAGCAGAACAGAAATTGAAGGCTTAATGTGCTTTTATTTATTTATTTTTATTTTTTTATTAAATACAGAATTGATGTAATTCAAGTGCTAAACGATTTTGATTGTGATATCTATTTGGCACGCACTGCTTATAAGTTGTATGCTGTGGGAATTTCGCAATAACCTGAATGTTCTGATTCTAACTGCAAGGCAACGATTTTGTTCTATTGCAGTGGGTTTTGTTTTTTCGTAAACGCTGACTACTTTTGGTAGAAATTTATTGATACTCATGCATCAATAAGTTTCTATCAATAGTAGTCACATGAAGATGCACAATGTACATACATACACTGCGCGTCATCAGGTTAGCACAGCTTCATCAGCCTAATACGATTGCTTCTGATTTTGTTGTTGTTAACTTGCAGTTACTTTTTTGTTTTCTATTTTTCTCATCTTTGTATGTACTATCATTGCCAAAGAGAACATGCAATAACAATGTACCGTTATATGGTTTTTGCTATTTTCTTTTAGTTTTAATGGAAATATGAGCTTAATTTTTGCGTCATCAGGTTAGCACATGCACCTTGTCTTTCATTTATCTTCGGAATTTGAACACGTATTGGCACCAAATTTTATTTACTGCTCAAGTGATCTATTTTTTTTTTAATATGGGTAAAGGAAAAATGCTATCGGTTGAAGAGAAAGCAAAAATCGAAGCTTATAAAGAGCTCAGGCTTTCAATAAGTGAAATATCAAAAAAAGTTGGCAGAAGTCGAAAAGTGATATACAATTTTTTACATAATAAGTCGGGATATGGTCGAAATAATAAAGGCGGTAATAATAAAGTGATTTCCAATGCTGATAAGAGAGCAATTTTGAGAAACGCATCCAACTCTCATGAATCTACCGCAAAGATCAGGGCAAATGTTGGTGTTAAAGCGAGCTTATCTACTGTTCAAAGGGTGATAAGGAATGCTCCACAATTGAAAAGATTAAAACTAAAGAAAAAACCACCACTTAACGATGCTCGAAAAAAAAAAATGCGATTAAATTTCGCACGAAAGCATATGGCCTGGAAATCTGATTGGCACTATGTTGTCTTTTCGGATGAAAAGAAATTTAATTTGGAAGGACCCAATAGATACAACTATTATTTCCATGATCTTCGGAAGGAGGAACATCAGTTGGATCGACTTCATAGTTGTGTGGGCTGTGTGATGGTGTGGGGAGCTATCTCCTACTATGGTACGTGTGAGCTGCAATTTTTGAACACAAATATGAATGCAAACACTTATAATAACGTACTGGAAACTGCTTTTCCCCATTTTAAAAATTTATTTGGAAATGTGCCATGGCGTTTCCAACACGACAATGCTCCGATTCACACTGCCCGGGTGATTAGGTCTTGGATTGAAGCACAAAACGTCGATTTATTGAAGTGGCCGCCTTACTCACCGGACATCGATATAATAGAAAACGTATGGGGATGGCTGGCTCGCAAAGTTTGCGAATCTGGCAGGCAATATTCTACCAAAGAGGAATTAATTGAAGGCATTAAAAGCGCTTGGTCAGCCATTTCCTTGAATTATATTGGATAGTTGTACGAATCGCTTCCCAATCGGATCTATGAGATGATTCTCAACAAGGGAGGAGCGACTCATTATTAAAATTGTAAAAAAATGTTTAAATTAGTTAATTTATAAGTTTAAAAATAAGTTCTTACCTGAAAAAGTTAAAAAAATTTAAAAAAAAGTGATGTGTGCTAACCTGATGACCTAATTTTAATTTTTAATTTTTCAGTTGATTTCGAAAATAAATTATAAAAAAATATTGACAAATAGAGAAACACTAATTTTTTTTTATTTAGTTGAAAATTGATTTGTTAATAATCGCTAGAATTTTTAGAATTTTAGCTTTCTTACTTTTATTAGAAATGAGCGAAAACTATTAAAAGCAGGGGTGTGCTAACCTGATGACGCGCAGTGTATATGTTGCTTAATATGCTATTTGATAAGCACGATATTTCTATTATTTAAATTTTAATGAAAATGTATAAAAGCTGAGTCAAAAGTAATGGCATAATGTTAATGTGCAAATGGAGTCAATTTGCCACTGTGCCTTGACATTTGTTCCTTGACATTAAGTTTACAATAAGTAATGGAGTGATACACCTTTGGATACCGCGAAATTATTAGGCGTATTCTATGAATCCCTTTTACTCCGCTGCCTCATCTTGTAAGGTGAGATTTTTACTTGCTCCTAATAGAGCCAGTTCCACGTGGAGTTGCTAGTCTACCATCAGTCGCATCCTCTAGTAGGGGATAGAGGAATTCTGCAAATATGCTGGATATGTGGGAAATAAAATAGTACTCCTGGATCAAAACAAGCTAGGTGTAAGGTCACCCATCAAAAAACCTCCACAAACGGCAGTGGATGGATTCCCAATATGGAGTAGGAAGAGAACACATCTTTAGCAGTATTGTCAAAAAAATACACCCTGCACGACACCACGTCTGGATACGGACTTAGGCTAACTGACTTCGCTGATAAAATGCCACTATAGCCAGTACATGGTTTCCTCACCTCACTATTCATAAGGGGACAAGCGGTATCCAGATCAACCAACGGTCAAATAATTTGGTCAAATTGCGATAGGCATGAGGCACGTATCCAACATTTTGAATGTCTGAACATTCCGACGAGCTAACATTGACTCGGTCTGCTACCTTGTTGCAGCAAAGGCAAGAATGTGGATATTTACCACTCCACACAAATAAGAAATACTGTGAACAAATTTTATGCCGAAAGACTGCAATCGCAAGAGAACGCCAAGTCCTTTACAGAATGCGTATCTTTTATCCTTTCGATTAACACTATACCATCAGTGTCTTATATCGAAAAGCAATGACAACGATGTCAGCATTCAGCAAGCCATTAGATCAGCCGCAACTGATGTGCTATGTTTCTCGCTCACACTACCATGAAACCATTGGTTTGGTGAAGAGAGCAGACAGATGCTTGCAGAAAAGAACGAAAACATCGGTTTTTCAGAAAGAAAAAAAAAATGAGAAAGATCACATGAGAAGGCTACAATGTGCGGATTGTTTAATACCCTATCCCATCCCACCTTTAAAATTAATATCCCCAAAATGTGGGCTTTATGGCGGTGAAATATAGAAAATGACGTATTGTTCAGACAGTTTATCAAAATCTTTTCGTTCGGTTCGACAAAATACAAGAAATGGTTTTTGTATGAAAACGCCCCCAGAAGTGGACGTGGTAAAAAAACCTTTATAAAGACGAAATATAGATATTGAGGTTCTCTAAATATGTTGTTCAGCCTTTTTTTCACTTGTTCTGCTGGGAGCAACAAAGAGCACGTGTACCAAACTTTATCATTCTAGCTCAAAATTTAAGGCCCAAAAACTGGTGACGTATGGACGAACGAACAGACATGGCTTAATAGACTCAACTAGCGATTCTGAGTCGATTCATATACTTTGAGGTATATCTATAGCCAAATTATTTCTCTATGTTACAAACTATGTATCAAAACTAATATACCCCTATGGTATAGGGTATAAAAAGCTCGCGAAAGATGTTCGCAGGTTTTTCAAAATGTCAAACCTCAAAGCCAGGGATACAAGGCGCGAACAGAATCCTGTCGAGATGAACATGGAAAAATCATAGTTGAGACACAGTCGATGCTGAAAATATGAAAGAACCACTTCTTCAGACTGTTAAACGGCCGGCGATGACATTAACTTTTGGGAATGATACCGAAAACTACCACTCACCAGACCTAAGTGAAATAAGGATAGCAATATCTAAACTTAAGCGTAAGAAAGCTGCCGGAAGTGACGGCCTTCCCGCTTAGCTGTATAAAGCCGGAGTAGATGATTTTGTAATTAATATTCACGAAATCACAAGTAAAATTTGTTCGGATGAAAGTATGCCAAAAAATAGCACCAAAGCATCGTTTGTCCGATCCACAAAAAATGAGTTTCTTTGAACATCACCTACAAGATCGTCGAGTATTACAGTAGAATTATTGAAGACGTGGAATGTGTCTATTTCGTTTTCCCATTTGGCGATTTCGTTTGACCATTTGTTGTTCTAATAGCGGTAAAAGAGTGTAAGGCTAGAGACATTCCCACGATGTTCGAGTAAAACAATGGAGTTCGCTATGGTTGAGTTTATTACTTACTTACTTAAGTGGCGCTACAGTCCGGGATGAACCTGGGCCTGAACCAACATGCCTCTCCAATTAGCTCGGTCCCTAGCTAACTGCCTCCAGCTGCGCACTCCAAGTTGGTTGAGGTCGGTTTCTACTTGTGCTCGCCACTTAAGGCGAGGTCTTCCTCTAATGCGTCCGACGTCTGGCTGGGAATCCAAGACCCTGCGAGCCGGAGTATTGGTGTCCATTCGTTCTACATGTCCTAGCCATCTTAAACGTCCAATGCGGAGTTTTTTGACCAGGTGCATGTCGCTGTACAACTCGTATAGTTCGTGGTTGAATCTTCGTCTATATAGCCCGTCAACGCAAACGGGACCGAAGATTTTTCGAAGAATTCTTCATCCGCTTTTGGTCCATACTTCAGCGTCGTAAAGCAGGACTGGGATCAGGATCTTAAATGGGATCTCCTTAGTAGTTCGAGTGAGCGCTTTACTACTAAATTGCCCGAGGAAACAGTGGTTGGAAAGAGTAATTCTTCGTTCAATTTTTGACGAGATGTTGCTGTCACAGTTAATAGTGAAGCCGAGGTAGACAAAGTCCCGTACTACCTCAAAGTTATATCTGTCAATGTGTGTTCAATTGGACGTTCTGTCCAATTCGTCGATGGTGTGTGTCCTTTCGTGTTGACAGCATATACTTAGTCTTACACTCATTTACTGCTAAACCCATTTTTGCCGCTTCCTTCTCTATATTAGCAAACGTGGCTATGACATCACGTTGAGTCCTACCAATGATGTCAATATCGTCAGCATATGCTATAGTTGCACCGATTTTTGGGGAATTGTGCCTCTGGTGTTGGCTCGGAAGTTTTGCACAATCCTCTCAAGAATCAAATTATATAAGTGACAGCGCATCGCCTTGCCTAAATCCTTTTTTGGTATCGAATGTGTCGATGAGGTAGTTTTCGACTCTGATGGAGCAGCGAACTTATCATATTCAGCCCTATCGAGATATCCGGACAATTTTCGGCAACGCATATATTCGTCGGAGGCTCAAATTCAATTCGAGGTATGTGTCATCGAAAAAAAAACTACACAGACGCGACAGACAGCTTCACTTCACTACAATTCGTAAATAAATTCCGCGAAGAATTTGGGTCGGAGAAAATCGGAAAAAGAATGGCATTAGCTGTCAAAAATTGGACGAAAAATGCACTTGAACGCACTTCAACGCAATTCGCCGGGATGCGTTACAACATGTCGGAGAAATACATATTCCGAATAGCTTTTCGGAAGAATACCTCGAAGCAAAATTCTCCGAATCGTGCAAAATGGGAGAATGTTCCGCTCCGACGGATACCTCGATAGGACCTATGTCGTTATTGTTCCACGTCCAAAGATGAAGGAAGTGGATTTGAGAACGAATATGAAAAGCTCAGGCAACTGTCGCCAAAAAGCATGAGTATGAGTTTCAATTGACGTTTGCAACAGTTTTGGTTAAGAGCTGATAATATATTTTTTTTGTCTGCATCAACGCCTTTACCGACTTTCATCAAATTCACTATTAGAAGTACTAATAATCCAGACTTATACAAAGCTACTCAAAGTTTTAATTTTATCTTTGAAAATAAAAATATATATTAAAAAATAAACACATATCTAGATACATTTAAGCCGATATACAAAACTGAGAAAGTTAGAGATAAGCTTAGGCTTTAAGAATTTTTGTGTAGCATTAAGTTTTATTTTAAGAGAAATCTCATAAAATGGACAATCTGGCAAAAATGGAACAAGTCGTAATTTTTATGTTTATAAGAATATATTTTGATATAATATATGTACATAAAGATTACACCTCTTAAAATAAAATTAAAATGTAAACTTTAATTTATTTGTTTTAAATTGATGTATTAGGACAGTATTATTGTAGATAATAAAACATGACTGTCGTAAAACAGATCCATATAATTTAATGCTTTCTGTTTTATTTATTTTTGTTTTAATTTTATTTTAATTCATTTTATACCATTAAAGTAAAAAATAAATTAAATATTTAGATTTTTTTGGATTTGCTGGTTAGCGAAAATGCTTGTTTCTAAAGCTGTATGTCAATTGCGTTGAAGTTATAGCCAGTGGATAATTTCTTAGATGAATATAGGACATGGTGAATATAAAATTTGTAAACAGCATTGAAACTCGTTAAATTAGTATATTAGGGGTATTTTTAAATTGATATTCTGTCAATGGCGTAGATACATATCTGTTTTTGATTAGATCTTTATTTAGTTACGACCCATAAAAAATGGTGAATGTCAATTAGTAATTAAATGAACCTTCAGTTTTTAATGTATTAATCATTTCCACTGCATACCATATAAAAATTTAGATCATAAAATTTTGCAATCCTTTCATGAAATCACGATATTTTCAAATAAATGACGCATCATTAATTTTGTTTCCCAACTGGATACAATGTATCAATTTTAGATTTTTATATGAAATTTTCCGCTGCTTAATGAAAACATTCATCACCTTTATCTTTTTCTTCATCCCCTATTCCGTACAGAGACGGTGAGAATTTTACTATAGCTCCCCGACATTTTAGCAATTTTGTGCGCAGTTGCTGTGTTATAAAAATCGGATCAAGCTATTTATATATCTCGATTTAATTAGCTAATACCTATGTAATTGCTAGCCAATCATGCGTAAATTTATTTCAAGAATTTTCAGTTTAGACATGTGAGATGTGACACCAAAAACGTGATAATTAATTTTATTTTATTTGTTTCCTTTCAGATTGGCACTCGCGATACCACGTGAAGCTGTCGGTCATAGCAAATGCTCCATGTATGCAGTCAATTTCACAGAAATGCTCGCCAAAGGTATCAAGGTTGCAGATCCGTCATGGCCAGTGGTACCATGCCAAAGCGGATGGTCTTATAATTTCACAGACGTACCTTATGCCACAGTAGCAACCGAACAGAATTGGGTTTGTGATCAAGCTGCACTGCCAACATACGCCCAATCGATATTCTTTGTTGGTGCGATTGTGGGTGGACTGCTCTTTGGATGGATTGCCGATCGATTTGGACGGATCCCAGCATTGATTTGGAGTAATTTGATTGGCTTTGCAGCAGGCGTTGGAACTGTTTTCGTCAGTACCTTTTGGGAGTTTGCACTTCTTAGATTCTTGGTTGGATTTGCATTCGACAACTGTTTTACCATGATGTACATATTAGGTAAGGAATTTGTACGTTTAATTGGTAATTGGCAATTTGTAAACATTCTTGTAGTTAGTTGAATATAATTATTTATTTATTAGTGTGAATAAATTGTTGATTTGTAGGCATTGGTGGAAATGAATCAATTACTGCCTAATGGAACTGCTAGCTGTCTCAAACCATGTGTATGTAATTAATTTCATAGGATATGACATGCAATTAAATCGTATTTCTTGAATAACGAAAACTTCACATTGCTGTCAGACTTGAATGAGATCAAGTTCCAGCATTCGAATAAAAACATAATAACGATAACATTAATGCACACATTAGTAAATTATAATATTTTTTTTAAATAGATTTTTTTTTAATTCTAAAATTAATTAATACGGTCCACATCCACACTCCACACATTACACATGCATGCAATCGTATAGTGATTACGCCTACAAACTGGTGTGTATGGTATTGACTGTGTGATTGTGCATGCGGCATAAGCGATAAACTCTGTCGAGTTTAAATTTATAGTGTGTGGATAAATTGTGATTATCCACGCATGTGATTGCACTTGCACGCGTAGTCTATGGGCCATATAACCGGGTACTTGCTCGGGCATTCATTTTTATATAAAAAATACACACGATCCTCATGTTATGACAACAACAGCGTCCTCTATGGAGCTATTCTTGAATCTCTGATCGGGCTAGGTATATAGGAATCTATTAGCAAATGGATAGTCTCTATGCTCGGAACAAGAATTTTTCAGGCAACACTGGGAAATAGCTACTTAACCAAATTTGCCCATAGAGCAACGCCACAGGGTGGCGTCATCTCTCCTCCCCTCTGACTTATAGTTATGAACAAAATAGTTAATTTAGACGACTTTAACGGTATTGGTGCTATTCACCACCAAAACCAAAATACCCGACTTCAAACTCCCCCTTCTTAATTGCCAACCAATCACACTATCTTCCAGCGCTGGGTATTTGGGTATCATGCTTGACCCAAAACATAACTGGAAACACAACATCGAACATAAGGTAAGGAAGGCGTGTGTTGCCTTCTACGCTTGCAGCAAAACCTTTGGATAGAAGTGGGGACTTCAACCAAAGATGACTTTGTGGATGTACACAGCAGTGGTATGTCCAATTCTCACATACGGCTCACTCGTATGGTGGCCCGCATTAAGTAAAGGCTACAACCTCCCATAACTAAAAATGCTGCAAACAACAGCCAGTATAGGCATCACGGGCGCACTGAGACCGGCGCCAACGGATGCCCTTACTGTGCTATAGCATCTCTTGCCTCTCGACCTACACATTAAAGATAACGCTTTATGCAGCTCAGTAAGACTCAAGGGGTCAGGATGCTGGAATGCAAGGCCGTATGGCCTTGTTTTTAATTACCAAACGGCGTGGTCACGAATCCAGGAGACTACATAACACCTAAGCTTCAAGAAAGGCTTTCACGTAGGATTTCTTACTAAAGCTCAGTGGAAGAGAAACGAAGTAGTTAGAGATTTCGACACGGTCGTCTACACCGACGGATCTAAGATGAACTGTGGTGTGGGGTCCGGAGTCTACTCGGAATCACTGAAAATATCAGTATCATACCACCTACCGGACTTTGCCAGCTATTCCAGGCGGAACTACTGGGTATCCGAGAGGCTTGCACGCTACTGGGGTGTGACACTACGCATTTAAACAAAATATTGCTATTCTCATAGTTAGCCAAGCGGCCATAAAAGCCATCAACTCGGCTGTCATATCGTCCAAACTAGGAATGCAGAAACCAACTTGCCCACCTTGGCGAACGCTTCAGGGTCACACTTCTCTGGGTTCCTTGCAACAGTGACATTGAAGAAAACGAGTGTACAGCTGGCCAGGCAAGGCTCTGCTCTTCACGGCTCACTTGCGGCAAGGGTCCGTATCCCGCTAGATGCGGTTATACTTCCTAAAAAAGGGCGACTCCAAATGGAGAAGGTTAACAAATTGCGTCATATCAATTACGATATGGCCCTCCTACGACAAAAACAGAACAAACGATGTACTAAATAGAACCCGCCCAGATATCGCATGAATTACGGCGATAGTCACGGGCACTGGGCAATGGGAGACCATGCGGCCAAACGTGGGATCCCCTAAAACCATCAATGCCGCAGTTGCGGGATCACAAATGAGAGAGAAACCCTCTCCCATTTCATCTGGAAATGTCCGGCACTAGCAAGAGCCAGATTGCGTGCGTTAGACCAACCATTTTTCAACAACCTTAGCAGTATCTCGGGTAAAAGGATACAAGATCTTATTTGTTTTCTTAACCTCATAGGCTGGATCTAGAGACCGCCTGTTTCACATCCACAACAACAATCATAATAAAGGTTACACGAGTCGTGGTAACAAAAAGGCACATAAGTGCTACTTGGGTCCGTTCCGAACCGCCACTTCTACCTACCTACCAAGATATTTATTTATTTTTTGTTGTTCTGTTATTTGACATTTTACTCATTTTGAAGAAAATAACAAATTGTTACATGTATTTTTTTTTAGTTTTCATAATTTAACTGTCAATATCACAATTAAAAACGGAACAAATAATTAACCCCCTTATTAAAAAAAGCTGATTAGCTAATCATTGACTAACTTTTGACATGTGCGCGAGTATTTCTCATGGGTGAAACTGTCAAGTTAGCCATTGATTAGCTAATCTTACTTACTTACTTACTTACTTACTTACTTACTTACTTAAGTGGCGCTACAGTCCGGAATGAACCTGGGCCTCAACCAACATGCCTCTCCAATTAGCCCGGTCCTTAGCTAACTGCCTCCAGTTGCGCACTCCAAGTTGGTTGAGGTCGGTTTCCACTTGTGCGCGCCACTTAAGGCGAGGTCTTCCTCTACTGCGTCCGACGTCTGGCTGGGAATCGAAGACTCTGCGAGCCGGAGTATTGGTGTCCATTCGTTCTACATGTCCTAGCCATCTTAAACGTCCAATGCGGAGTTTTTTGACCAGGGGCATGTCGCTGTACAGCTCGTATAGTTCTTGGTTGAATCTTCGTCTCCATAGCCCGTCAACGCAAACGGGACCGAAGATTTTTCGAAGAATTTTCCTCTCGAATCTACCAAGGATTTCTTCATCCGCTTTTGATACGGTCCATGCTTCAGCGCCGTAGAGCAGGGCTGGGATGATCAGGGTCTTATATAGGGTTTCCTTAGTAGTTCGAGTGAGGGCTTTACTACTAAATTGCCTTCTTAGCCCGAAGAAACAGCGGTTGGCAAGAGTAATTCTTCGTTTAATTTCTGACGAGATGTTGTTGTCAGAGCTAATAGCGGAGCCGAGGTAGACAAAGTCCCGTACTACCTCAAAGTTATATCTGTCAATGGTAACGTTCTGTCCAATTCGTCGATGTTGTAAGTCCTTTCGTGATGACAGCATATACTTAGTCTTACCCTCATTTACTGCTAAACCCATTTTCGCCGCTTCCTTCTCTATACTAGCAAACGTGGCTATGACATCACGTTGAGTCCTACCAATGATGTCAATATCGTCAGCGTATGCTAGTAGTTGCACCGACTTTTGGAAAATTGTGCCTCTGGTGTTGGCTTTGGAGTTTTGCACAATTCTCTCAAGAATCAGATTAAAGAAGTCACATGACAGCGCATCGCCTTGCCTAAATCCTTTTTTGGTATCGAATGTGTCGGTGAGGTCGTTTCCGACCCTGTTGGAGCAGCGAGAATTCTCTATCGTCATCCTACACAAATGGACGAGTTTGGGCGGTATACCAAAACTAGACATGGCTCTGTACAGTTCGTCTCTATAAATTCTGTCATATGCGGCTTTGAAATCGATGAATAGGTGGTGGGTATCGATTTGGACTTCTTGAGTTTTTTCCAGGATCTGCCGAAGTGTGAAAATTTGATCGGTTGTGGACTTTCCTGGCCTAAAACCACACTGATAAGGGCCAATCAGGTTGTTGGTAAACGGTTTCAGGCGTTCACATATTACGGCAGATGGGATCTTGTAGGCGATGTTGAGTAGACTTATGCCTCTGTAGTTGGCGCAGTTCAGAGGGTCTCCTTTTTTGTGGATCGGACAAACAATGCTGAGGTTCCATTCTTCAGGCATGCTTTCAACCGACCAGATTTGGCTTATGAGTTGGTGGATGTTGCTTACCAAGTCATCTCCGCCAGCTTTATAAAGCTCAGCGGGAAGGCCGTCATTCCCGGCGGCCTTATTAAGCTTGAGTTTAGATATAGCTATCCTCACTTCACTTAGGTCGGGTGGTTGGCAGTTTTTGCTGTCGTTGCCAATATTGAATGGATCGTTCTGCCTGACAGCGGAATGTTGTTCGTCATCGCCGTTTAACAGTCTGCAGAAGTGGTTCTTCCATATCCTCAGCATCGACTGTGTCTCAACTACAATATTTCCTTGTTCATCTCGACAGGCTTCTGTTCGAGCCTTGTATCCTTGACTTTGACGTTTTACACTTTGGTAAAACTTGCGAACATCGTTCCTGGAGTGGCACATCTCTATATCCTCGATCGCGCGCTTTTCTTGCTCTTTTTTCTTCTTGCTGAAAAGCCGATGTTCTTCCCTTCTTCTTTGCCTATAGAGCTCAATGGCAGCTCTCGTCTTCACCTGCAGCTTAGCCTTGTAGGCCTCGTTCTTGGCTGCGAGCATCTGTCGGCATTCCTCATCAAACCAGTGGTTTCTTGCTGGTGGGCGCGAGAAACCTAGCACATCAGTTGCGGCTGATCTAATGGCCTGTTGGCATCGTTGCCATTGCTCTTCGACATTCGATGCTGGTGGTATGGTGTTAATCGAGAGGTTAAGGGAAACGCGTTGTGTGAAGGTCTTGGCGGTCTCTTGCGATTGCAGTCTTCCGACATTAAATTTTTTCACAGTATTTCTGGATTGTTGTGGCGTGGTGGATATCCGCATTCTTACCTTGGCTGCTCCAAGGTAGTGATCCGAGTCGATGTTAGCTCCTCGGACATCCAAAATACTGGATGCGTGCCTCTTATCTATCGCAATGTGATCAATTTGGTTGACCGTTCGTTGATCTGGAGACCGCCATGTCCCCTTATGGATATCGAGGTGAGGAAACCGTGTGCTGGCTGTAGTGGCATTTCGTTCCGTAGCGAAATCAATTAGCCTAAGTCCGTTACCAGAAGTGTTGTCGTGTTTTCCGACAATACTTCTAAAGATGTCTTCTCTTCCTACCTTTGCGTTAAAATCTAATTAGCTAATCAGCGTTTATTAATACGGGGGTAAAAGTTTGTGCCTTCGAATAGCTATATGTATTAGCAGTCAAATTTTTGTAATTCAGTTCGTGCGCAGAAGATGAAATTGTGGTCGCGAATTTATTACCTAATATTCTTCATATCTTGATATTGTGCAGTAAATTTTGTATAAGATAAATATATCAATATGTCAAAAAAATCTTACGATATATTGGACGTATAATTTAATAAATCAATGTAAAACACAAGTTGGATTTATTATTTATGACATAAAGTATGCATGTATATTTTAAATGTTGCTTTTTGTTGACCACAATGATCGCATGCAACTTGTTTTTCCGTTGTTCCTAATTGAAATCCATACAGCTTGTCTGTGTGTTATCGATCAATGCATCGAAACGTCATTTATTTCCCACATTACTTGCTAGTAACTGCCACAAAGTCTTTATTTTAATTTATTCATATCAATTCACTTAACGATGAGAATCCTTTATGAGTGTAATCTGTTCACAATGAGTAAACACTTTGTTATGATAAATTTCTCATTTTGAATTCAATTTCACAACCATGATACAATGTAAATATTACATACACATGTGCATTTTTAAAATCCAGACTATGTGGATTGTGGATAATATTATTCTCCCAACAGATGGCAATGCAAGAAAAAAATTTAATCTTGTAATAGCCAGATGTGTGATCGATATGCAAATAAAATAATTGCTATCCTACAACATTGCTGTCATTCAGTAATTACTATCGAAAAGAGAGAAGGTAAGCGGGTAAATCTACTATACTTAAATTAGTTAGTCGTTCTCGTTTTAATCCATTTACTTTTTGTTTAAAAATGTTGCTTAAGGCCAACTTTCAACTTTTTCATGTGATGAAATAAAACAAGCACTTTAACCAAAACATTACGTTCTATACGCTGCATGTTCTTCTATTAGCACACCCATTAAAACCGTGCGTCGCGTCGCATGGATTTTTAATGTAATTTTCAAGCCTTGCCAAACAAATAGCTTCGTTTAGCCAAACTGCTGCAGGAAAACATGAACGGGTTTTGCAATTTACTGTAAACCATGATGTTAATGAGAAACATTGACCATCAGTGCTGCCAATAATGGCGTTGAACTGGTCACACGATTGACATTGTACTGGTTCTCTATATAGACAAGCGCTTGTATAATTTTGTCTAATTAGTTGTGCGATGTAAGCGAAGCTTAAGATAATTACAGTGAAATATCTGTTCGTTTTGTACTAGATTGATCTTGATGTGACTGCTTTATAATCTAAATGCACTGGAATGCATTTATCGTACATAACACTCAATTATATAAAGTGGAGTATCTACGGTAGTAAGCAATTTGTAATCTATAATAAAACTACGCCCACACTTAGTAAGTTATTAAAGAAGTTGAGATTGTAATATCTTTAGATCCGGCTATCGGTATATTCATTTAATACCGGATATCTGGTTATAAAATGTGAAAGAAAACTCACTTATTTTAGTGGCCTTGTTCGTCTAGTTAAATGATTAAGCGTACATATTTGCGTTCAATAAACTTTTAGGTATTGGATATTAGATCTGGTATCGATGAAACAAAAGAACACTAGTATGCAGAGTTTCCAGTATGAGTTTCTGACGCATAAATAGCACAGCAACTAACATAAATTAAAGGTTATCTGCATTAAACAACCAGTCGGGTCAAGAGTTGATAAGAGTGCAAAATTGACATAGTATGTGTATAGGAGTTCAAGGTCTTGGAATTTAAAATCGAAATGGCAATGACGATCGGTTCATTAAGTTCAATTCAGAGTAGGATGCTCATTCCGGATCTCTAAATAGACAATATTTTTTTTTTTTCTAAAAATAGAACGAACTCACAACTACATAACTAATTACTTAAGCAACCAGGAAATAGGAAACCTTAACACATGCACCCTTATTCATTAGATTTCGCTAAAAACAAATCTGAATGGTTGTATTGTTATACAGTGCATAGGTATTTACGCAGCCTTTATTCAGGGTCGCACATAAAATAAAATATTCGTAAAATATTTCCCTATCCATAAAAATTTTACAAAGTAAGTGTCAAATTAAGTACCAAGAAGAGGTAAATCTATTACAATTAGGTGTCTCACATCTCTGCAGAGTTACCAATGAATCATGTTTATGGTAGCGACCACTTTGTTTTCTATTAGATATTTATTGTAAATTAAATATAAATATTATTAAGTTTTAATATTGCAGCTAAGTATGGAATATGAAAAGCAACAAATGTTTTTTTTTTCAAAATCAAACAAGTCGGCCTATATAAGTTTGGAGACTTGAGATATCTATTTAAGGCTGATCTATACTCTATAATAGTCGGATTTCCGTGTACGACGATATCCGTGGTGCGAATACAAGGAAATTGTATTGCTCGACTGTAATAGATCTTCTATCAGTTCTTCCAATTTCGTTAACTTTTGCTCTTTTCCAAAAGTCAGATCTCATCACTTAGTAGTAGTAGTAGTAGTAGTAGTAGATTTATTGAGACTTCAAGATTTTTACAATAAATATTTTTGTCTTACATAAATTAGTATTTATAAAGCCGACTTGGTCTGGCTGTCACAGAGAAATTTCAAATTTGACATGGTTTGACGATAAAGAAAGGTAATAAAACTAGACAGTGTTCAATGAAGTTAAACATGTTCGCTCAATAGAAACATGACAGATGGTATGGGACTTATGACTTAGAACTAGGTAACAATATAACAAGAGAGAAAAGAAAAAATAATAAATAAATAAGCTGTGCACCAGTCATACCAAACTGCATGAAAGGTGAAACAGAAGATTTATGTTTTAAAGAACTAATGCTTAATGAATATAATAAATCAGTTACAGTTATTTTGCAAATGCTATTGGAGAGTTATTATTTATAGAGGTGATAAAAGAAAATATTAGGAATCCATTTACAATGCAGGGGTATGGATAGAAATTAGGATATGGTTTATTAATAATATTTTAAATGCTTTAAAAAATATAATAAAATAAAATAAAATATGTACATTTCTGGATTATGACAATCATTTAAAAAGATATTAAATTATGAGATAAGCTTACATAACTAAATAATTTAAATGTATTTAATATATTTTACTTTTGTTTACATTATGTATATAAAAGTTAGTTTAATGTAGGTTATTGGTTTGGGTGTTATTTAAATGTGTTCTTAAACTTTTTAGTTATCCTTTTGCGAAATGAGGGTTTCATCCTCTATAGGTAAGGGCACTACTTTTCTTGTAGAAGTTGGGTAAGAAATGACAGTCATCATCCATCTCGAAGAGAGGTGTGGACCGTTCATTGAGGATGCTAATCGGGGAAATATAGTATCTGTCAAGTATCGAAAAACGAATGCTATCGTTATAGATATCTTGGATAATGTTATTATTGTGATGTCTAAGGTTGAGAAGTCTTGATTTTGCTAAGTTTGTAAGGTAGGATAATAGCGGTACAACACTAGAGTTCTCATATATGACCTTATTTCTAAACCATTTGCCAGAAGGTCTTCGAAATTTCATCATGCATTTTCTTAGTATGGATCTTTCAAAACGTTGTAACTCATGGGCTACTGTCGGGGAAATTTGAAACCATAATGCAAAGCCATAGACGAGTATTAGGCGGATGAGTGTTTTAAACATCAGAAGTTTAGTTTTAGATTCAACCTCAAAGGAATTCAAGAGAACTTTTAGTTTTGCACTGGCTGCCTTACTCCTGTTCAGGACCTTCCTGGCATGGGGATTCATTTTCCATCTTTCATGTAAGAAAATACCGAGGTATTTTATGAGAGGTTTTATAGTTAGTATGTTTCCCTCCAGGGTAAGAGTGAGTTGCTTGCTTTCTCTGACAGCGAGATAATGCCCTCTCGGAGAAGCATTTCGGAGACAGATAAGTTCACATTTGGTGGCATTTATCATGATGCCCCAAGTTTTATAGTATGGAAGTAATACCTCGAGGTGTTTTTTAATGCCATTAAGTGCCATATGGGGTCTTTCGTGAAAGTCGAAGATTATGGTGTCGTCTGCATATAGGATTGAGTTTGAGGATTGAAATTCTGAAGGGAAGCTATGGAGAAAAATATTAAAGAGGAGAGGACCAAGTATAGAACCTTGGGGAACTCCTGGAGCTACTGGAACTGGTGAGGAAATATTGTCATCAAGATAAACATTAAGACTACGGTCAGCAAGGAAGCTCAACATCGATTTGCTAAACAATTTAGGAAAATTTAAAGAAATCAATTTTGAAAGCAGACCATCATGCCAAACAAGATCGAAAGCTTTTGTGAGGTCCAAAGCGCAGGCTACGGTGCATGTCTTATGTCCAAGTACAGTGTTTTGTAAGCGCAAAAGAGCATGTTCGGTGAAGTGTTTTTTTTTAATACCATATTGTGTTATTGGAATAATTCTGTGTTCAGAAATAAAGTCCTTATCACTTTGTCATATGAAAGTTTGACAAAGCAAATATTTTTTCGATAGAATTCAATATTAGATTTTGAAAATGGAAATCGTCTTTCCTGAGGGTCTTAAATGAGCAGATGCCCTGTCATTATTTAAAAAATGTTATCCTGCAGTAATTATCAACTATAAGCCCATCTCAATTCATTCAGTTTATAGCCATGTTTTCGAAAAAGGGTTTAAAATAAAATCAGGTTTTTCGATCCAGTTCAAATTGATTTTTATAAAAAAGGCTTTCGACGGAAGATGGGTTCGTACAGTTTTGTTCTTATTTATGTCAGAACATGACATAAAAATGCACAGTTGGTTTATTTATTGACATTACCAAAGCATTTGACATGGTCAACCACAATTTCTTGCTGGTTATCGTGGTTTTATGCTCCACTGGTTTAAGTCATATCTTGAAAATAGGTCGCAAAAAGTGAAGATATATAAAACACAAGGAGTCCAAAAAGGTTCTTAATCTTTGGTGTTCCACAAGGCTTTGTTTTTTAATTAATTCCTTCCTCATTAAGAGTGTAGACCAATTTAAATGAGGCTTATCCTTGACTCTAGGATGAATTTGGCGAATCATCCAGTTACTTTGAAACAGTATCTCTTTAAATGAAAATTTAGTATGCGGCATTTTCCACTCCAAGTTACAATATTTTATTTTTATTTGTGGAAATTTATTTTTTATACATAGGACTTTCCCCCTTTAAACATAGAAATTCATTTTTTTTATTAATAATAGCTATTTAGTTTGATTAAATTTCGAATTATACGTTAAACGTTCTGGTTGTTTTTTGTTTCTAATTGGTCTACTAGGTTTCAAAATTGGCATAGGTTTTTCCATTAGTTGTGGTTCTTCAATAGTGCCATTTTGTTTTGTTTTTTCTATTTTAATTAATTTCGGATTTTGACTCATATCATAATGGAATGGAATTTTAGCTTCTGGGGCACAACAATACCTGTGCCTATGCGGTGTATTTGGTCTATGTGACGTTTCCAAATACGGCCATCATCTAATTTGACAGAATAATGAAGCGCACCAAGAACCTCCAATACAGTTCCAAATTGATATTTTGAATTACAACTATAATCGCGCTGAAACCCTATCGTTGACAAACAATTTTCTAATATTCTCTTGTATCTCTTTTGTATTTGGATAACAAGGTGCTTTTGGAAGCATCAAATCAAGACGTGAATGTATTTGTCTTCTCATCATTAGAAATGATGGTGATTCGCCTGTAGTAGCGTGAGGAGTTCGTCGATAATTCAATAAATTGTTGCACAGTTCTTTTTCTAAAGGCTTGCAGTTTATAGTTTTAAGTTTGTTTTTGAACGTCTGAACATTCCGTTCGTAGCCGGATGATAAGGAGCACTTCTTTTATGTATTATTCCATTAATTTTAAGAAATGTTTGAAATTTTTCGGAAGTAAATTGTACTCCATTATCGCTAACCAAAACTCAGGAATACCGAACCTCGAAAATATTTCACGACATTTCTCGATTGTAACGTCTGTGGTTATATTTGAAATAATATGTATTTCTGGCCATTTCGTGTATGCGTCGATAAGTATGAAAAAATACTTCCCCATAAAAGGTCCAGCGAAGTCGACATGTACACGTTCAAATGGATTTTTGGCTGCTTCCCAGATATGCGTTGCGACTCTCCTTGGATTTGGCCTTGTAGACTTGCATTTTACCCAGTTTTTGGACATATTTTCAATTTCCAAATAAATTTTAGGCCACCAACAAAAGCTTCGTGCTAACGACTTCATCCGGGAGATCCCAAAATGAGCGGTGTGAAGCTCATCAAGCTCCTTTTTCCTAAGTTGTTTTGGGACGTATACCCGCAACCCCCGAATTAAGCAATTTTGTTGAAGAGTGAATTCAGTTTGCTCAATACCGAATTGTTTGTCTGGGCTTATAAATTTACCGGACATAAGAGCTTCAATAGCGTAGCGTAGCGTAGCGTATTTCATGATCAAATGATTGCAAAAAAATTGCATAATGTTGCATCCTGGTTGCCGATAGTGTTGGTAATCATTTTCCAGGCGCAAGAATTTAAGTCAAGGGCTTATTGTCAGTAATTAAAATAAATTTTCTCGCATACACATACATATTAATAAAACTTACGAATGCCAAAAATTATAGCATAAGATTCTCTATCAATTTGTGTATACCGTTGCTGTATTTGCGAAAGTGTTTAAGACGCAAATTGTATTGGCTTTTCCCTACTATCAGGAAATATATGGATCAATACAGCCCCAACCCCAACAGGACTTGCATCGGTTGCCAGCACTTACGGCAACCTAGGGTCCTAATGTACTAAATATGTTTCCATTTGAATTTTATTCCGAACCGTTTGAAACGCTTTATCGCAATTATCATCCCAGAAAAAGAGAACCCTGTTCTTAAGTAAATTGTTTAGTGGATACAAAATCGTACTGAGGTTTTCGAAAAATCTACCGTAATAATTAACTAACCCGATATATGCTCGAACTTCATCTTTATTTTTCGGTTTCGGCATTTCAGTAATTGCATCGATTTGTTTCTTTACTTTATGAATTCCATCAGGGTCGATTTTGTACCCACAATACTCAATTTCATTTGCCATAAAAACACATTTTTTTAAATTTACTCGCATATTGTATTTGCTAAGCCTTAATAAAACTTTTTCAAGGCATTGAAGATGAATTTCATCGTTGGGCGCAGTAATATTGATATCATCTAAGAAAACCGAAACGCCCTCGATATCTTTAAGAATTTCCTCCAACTCCGTACATAAATCTGGTCGGCCTGTACAAACCTCTGTGAATACTCAATGTAAGAGGCTCACGATCATCGGGATGTACTTCTATTCGTAAGGTAAGCCTTACTCAGATCTATTTTTGTAAAATTTGTTTTACCTGCCATGGACACAAACAGTTCTTCGACTGTCAGCAATGGATGTTCCTGAACTAAAATTTGAGGATTCAAAGAGATTCAAAGAGATTTTGTAATCTCCACACAGTCGGACTTTACCTCCTTGTTTCCGGACGGGAACAATGGGAGTAGCCCAACTAGAGGATTCAACTTTTTCGATGATACCATTTTTTTCTAGGTCATTCTTTTTCGACTGCATCTCGCAATGCAAAAGGAATTTTTCTTGCTTTGATAAAAACAGGTCTAGCATCCTCAAGCAACGGAATTGGAGCTTGAACATTGTTAATTTTGCCCATTGAATCTTGAAAAACTGAGGAATACTTTTGTTTGAGTTTTCTGATTTGAACAGACATTGTATCTTTGAGAGATGAAACAATATGACAATTTTTTTCTGAAGAAAATGTTTTGTTCTAGTCTAGTTTCATGGTTCGTAACCATTCCCGACCTAACAAAGGCTTTCGGTTTGATTCGACAACGTAAAGTTTCAGCTCACATTTAGGTATACTAACTACATACATACTAGAGAGAGTGCGTTCAGTCCATCCCAAGTATTTACAGATATGGTTATGACAGACATTCTAGCTTCTGTTTGTATTGAGACCTGCAAATTCTTTCTGAAGAAGAATTTTCAGGGCTCAAAACAAAGAGAAGCTAGATCTGGGTAGCCTGTCAATGTCGCCATTTTTTAACAGCACATGTCCAGGGAATTTTCGTTGTAGAAACTACATTGTTTTATTTGCAGTGTGTCATTGTGCACTGTTTTGTTGAAGCCAGTAACCGTCCATACCTTTTGCCGTCGGGTCAAGCAATTACTTTTTGGTCATGCAATGATGCCTTATCGGTAGATTCTCCTTTCCTCAACTGCCGCAATTTTGCTTGTAAACAGCGCTAGAGAGTGTGAAATAAACAGCCTCATCGGTCAGCAAAATTCGCTTCTAAAAATCAGGTTCACTGTCAACCATTGAACGACTGTTTGACCGTATTCCAAGTGAAATGGACGTTCTTTTGCCAATATTCATCGAATCAATTACACTTTATACGGAAACAAATGCAAATCATTTTTCAGAATGCGCCGCAAGGTGGTTCCACAAAATATGTTGAGCGTTGTGACAATATGACCACTTTTCCGAACCGCTTTAACCAGTTCATTGGACCATTTTGGACGTTGATGAATGGCATATCAATGATCACACAATATCTCGTGGTTAACAAAATTCGACACCAAACGACGAATAATGTTGTCAGGTGGTGCTTGTTGGACACAATCATTTCGACGAAATGCATGATGCACAGCGTCACTATTTCGTCGATTGGATTCGATGTGAAACGATTGATGGTTAAAATTATAAAATTAAATTACTGAATTGATGTTTCAAAAATATGCCTACTCAAGGCAATCGGGTGATACTTTTCAAAGTTATTCAACATTTACATACTGACATACCGCACCCTATTAATAGTCATCACAGATGATCTATGCATCCTAAAAGTCTTCCCTCTAGGTCTGTCAAAAATGGCAGAAGGATAATCAGAGAACGACGATGTATACACGAAAACTTTAGATCTTATGGAGAACTGGTTTCAATGTCCTTTGATAAATATTTTACTTAAATTCCTTCAGGATGATGTCTAAGTTGCCCTTTAAAATAAATTAGTTGTTCACCATAAAGGGAAATATCAAACTCAACAAAAGCTTAATCTTTACTTAATCTATCTAAGGTGTTTTCCCAATAAAATTAACCTTAAAGTAGACACTCACAAATACAAGCCATAAAAATGAAATAAGTTAACTCAATTATTAATTAATTTCTTCTCCCTTTCAGTTCTGGAATACGTTGGACCAAAATGGAGAACATTCGTTGCCAATATGTCAATTGCTGTCTTCTTCACAGGAGCAGCTTGTGCCCTTCCATGGATTGCCTATTATTTAGCGGATTGGAAGCTTCTGGCAATCGCAACATCAGCACCCCTGTTCTTGGCTATTTTTACTCCTTGCTTAGTACCAGAGTCAGCAAGGTATTCTAAATGACATTGAGTAATAATCGGTTTCTAATCGTTTTCTTTCACTTAGATGGCTTGTATCTCAAGGCAGAATCGACGAATCTATCACTATTCTGAAAAAACTCGAACGTGTAAACGGCAAACAAGTCTCCCCACAAATTTATGACGACTTCCGTTACAGCTGTCAAAAAATGCAGCAAGAGGACACTACTCACAGTTCATATTCAGTTTTGGATCTTTTCAAGACACCCAGACTTCGACGCATCACTCTTTTACTAATTGTCATCTGGATGGCTATATCATTGGTCTTCGATGGACATGTGAGAAATGTTGGATCTCTTGGACTGGATATATTCTTCACTTTTACGTTGGCATCGTTTACTGAATTTCCTGCTGATACATTACTCACACTAACATTGGACAGATGGGGTAGAAGATGGCTGGCATGTGGAACAATGATTCTTAGTGGAATTTTCAGTCTCTTGGCTACTACAGTTGCGGTTGGGCCGTACTCCGCTGCACTGGCCATTGCCGGGCGATTCTTTGTGAATATTTCTTATAATATAGGCCTTCAATATGCAGCTGAGCTATTGCCAACTGTCGTTCGTGCACAAGGTGTGGCCTTCATACATATCATGGGCTATGTTGCAAGTATAATTGCTCCATTTGTCGTCTACTTGGCCAATATCAATCCATCATTCCCACTGATCATTCTCGGAATATTGGGTATTGTCGGGGGTGCTCTGGCTCTTCTTTTGCCTGAAACACTAGGACACGAGCTGCCACAGACACTGGCCGATGGTGAGGAATTCGGCAGGGGACAGAGGATCTGGGATTTTCCATGTCTTGCGAAGAAAATCGACGATGAAATCACCGACATCGAGAAAAGCAAAGTCCAGCACTTTGTAAGATCTACACAAACTGGAGCATCATTGCGAGCATCGACGCGTGGCGAGGCTCAATCAAGTATTCTACGCCGTTCAGTGAACACTCGACTTTCATCTCGGCTATAGGCGATAACCAATATTTGTCCATTTTATCATTGGACTTGTTGGCCAAAACGTAAAAAGTAGGTTAAAGCATTTAACCGCAAATAACTAGTCTCAGAACTTCTGTTTAGTTTAAGTTTAAATGTAGTCCTTGAATGCCGAATGATAGAAATTAGAATGTCTCAACTGATTTACCTATGCAGCACCATGTGGTGTGGCAAATTAGTTACGAAGCATACTTTGTATGTACATATATATTCGTATAATTAAGTATCTTGTAGTATATGTGACACAAATAATTCATAAACAATCCAGTTGTCAGTATTAAAAACGATCACGTGGCTATGCAAATGATCTGATTAGATTGTTAGATAAATTTGTAACTATTGAGACTCGATGTGATATTGATAGAAACATTTGTAGATTATACTGATTATAGTAAAATAGTAAATGTAAAATAATAAATTAATAAATTAATAATATTTTAAACTACTGTATGTTAGTATTTTATTTATAAAGTTTTCAACAAAACCGTATAAGAATTGAGTTACATTAGATAGTCACTGACCGGTCACCTGCTTTTAACCGATGCCTCATTTCAATGCAGCTTTGATCCAAAAAGAAATATTATGCTGGTCTCTGCAGAATGCATGTAAACATAACAATACTCCATGTTGGGGGTTGAGCTATAGGTTAACTACCCTTACTTACTTACTTAAGTGGCGCTACAGTCCGGGATGAACCTGGGCCTCAACCAACATGCCTCTCCAATTAGCCCGGTCCTTAGCTAACTGCCTCCAAGTTTGTTGAGGTCGGTTTCTACTTGTGCGCCCACTTAAGGCGAGGTCTTCCTCCACTGCGTCCGACGTCTGGCTGGGAATCGAAGACTCTGCGAGCCGGAGTATTGCTAGTATGGTGTTGGCTCGGGAGTTTTGCACAATCCTCTCAAGAATCAAATTGAAAAAGTCACATGACAGTGCATCGCCTTGCCTATCTCCTTTTTTGGTATTGAATGTGTCGTATCCGACCCTGATGGTGCAGCGAGAATTCTCCATCGTCATCCTACACAAACGGACGAGTTTGGACGGTATACCAAAACTAGACATGGCTCAGTATAGTTCGTCTCTATAAATGCTGTCGTATGCGGCTTTGAAATCGATAAATAGGTGGACTTCTTGGGTTTTTTCCAGGATCTGCCGAAGTGTGACAATTTGATCGATTGTGGTTGTTGGTAAACGGTTTCAAGCGTTCACATATTACGGCAGATAGGATCTTGTAAGCGATGTTGAGTAGACTAATGCCTCTGTAGTTGGCGCAGTTCAGAGGGTCTCCTTTTTTGTGGATCGGCAAACGATGCTGAGGTTCCATTCTTCAGGCATGCTTTCAACCGACCAGAGTTGGCAACCAAAAATATCAGAGTTGACTGATTTTCTTGTTGACGACCATGCTAAATGAAAAACGGACAACGACGTCCTGGACCTGGAATTTGAGAACATTAAACGGGAGAGGTGCAGCTGAAAAACTAACTGAAGCCCTAAGCTGCTTGAAAGCAGACATTGCTGCTATCCAGGAAATACGATGGGATGGTATGGGCAAAAAGTTAATAAAAAACTGTGACATCTACTACGAACCGTGTTATAGCGAGCAGAAACAGCGACTATTTGGATGTGTATTTGCTGTAAGTGCCAGACATTGTTTTTTCAAGACATTAGCGAACGCCTTATAACAATCCACCGGCACGCTCCGACTAAGGAAAAAAAGATAATATTGCGAGATCTTTGACAAAACTTATGAGTGACTATTGAAGTACGATGTTAAAATCGTGCTGGGAAATTTCAACGCAAATGTAGGAAGAGACGACATCTATAGCAGTATTGTCGGAAAACACAGCCTACACGACTGCACGTCTGGTAGGGGACTAAGGCTAACCGTAATGCCACTATAGCCAGCACACGATTTCCTCACATCGATATTCATAAGGAAACATAACAATGACAACTCGCAGCCAAGAACGAGGACTAAGGCTGAGCTGCAGGTAAAGACGTTATGCAATTGAGCTCTATAGGCAATGAAGGAGGGAAAAACAGCGGATTTTCAAAAAGAAGAAAATATCGAGGACATAGAAAGGTATACCACTACACGGATGATGTTCGTAAGTTTTCAACTTAAGCTAAACAAGGCTGCCGGAAATGACGGCCTTCCCGCCGAGCTTTATAAAGCTGATGGAGATGACTTGGTAAGTAAGATCTTCACACTTCGGCAGATCCTGGAAAAACCCAAGAAATCCAAAACAATACCCACCCGCATTTCAAAGCCGAATACGACAGCATTTATAGAGACGAATTATGTATACAGAGCCATGCCTTGTTTAAATAAAGCCCAAACTCATCCGCCTGTGCAGGATGACAATAGAGTATTCTCGCTGCTCCATCAGGACCGGAAACGACCTCAAAGAAACATTCGATACGAAAAAGGATTTAAATGAAGAATTTCTCTTGCCAACCACTCACTCGCCCTCTCTCGAACTTCTAAGAAGATCCTAACAAGACCCTGATCTTCCCAGTTCTGCTCTACGGCAATTAAAGATGGATCGTATCAAAAGAGAATAAAGAAATACTTGGTCGTTTTGAGAGAAAAATTCTTAGAACAATTTTCGCTCCCGTTTGCGTTGACGGGCTATGGAGACGAAGATTCAACCAAGAACGATATGTACAGCGACCCTAGTCGAATAACTCCGCATTGGACGTTTAAGATAGCTAGGACGTGTAGAGCGAATTGACACCAATACTTCGGGTAGCAGAATCTTCGATTCACAGCCAGACGTCTGACGCAGTAGGGGAGTAGAAACCGACCTCAACCAACTTGATGTCCGAAACTGGAGGCAGTAGTAAGCTAAGTACCAGGCTAATTGGAGAGGTATGTTGGTTGAGGCCCATGTTCATTTCAGATTGTAGTTTCACTTATGTAATTAAGTAAGTAAGCTTTGTAATGTAATAAAACTGCTTTTCTGATTTCAGTTTCATGAGCCTGAGTTGGACAATCGAGAACACATTTTCCTGCACATACTTTTGAGCAGGGACACATATATTCTAAATCTTAAAGTCTAGTTGTCAGTTAATGTTCAGCTTTTAAGGCCTTTTGGATTTGTCATTCTTACACATAAGAATTATATTTCTATCAGGGCATACAATAACGCTAGGAATGTATTTAAAAAAAAATAGCGGTATGCAAATCAAAAATAGGTATTTTAAGTGTCATTTGTCATATAGGATTGAACTGTGTCAATGTAGAAATATTTTACTTGTTTAGGTTCTGTACTTTTCTGTTCTGATAGTTTTTATTAAGTTAACTGTTCGGTCCAGTTTCAAAGTCCATCTTCACTAAACAAAGCTATAAATTCAAAACTTTTTTTTATAAATTTTAAGCAAACTTAATGGAGACATTCACAATTATTGTGCACGGCGTCGATGAGAAGTACCTGCACATTAAGCAGTGCTCTGCCCCACTGCATTAATTTTTTCTGCCCTACGTTACTTTACTTTATCTCCTACTCGATTATTTTTGAAGAAACCAACATAATAAGCCCCTGAAACAAAAAGTACGTATACGCAACAGTAATCAATCACAAACGAATGATTTAAATGTCAAAGCAACATGAACGCAAACTTTAATATTAAAATGAATAGCATACTTCTGGGAGCCAATGGTGTATTGTAACGGGTCCGCCATTTAACGTTTTTTTTTCTACTAGTGCTTATTTCGTGAATGGTAACACTTAGCTCATGTCTGATTTGACAGATAATTAGTTTTATCCTTCCGATATGGTTGTCTATACGCTTTTTTGTTCACAACATTTGGTTTCAACAGGACGGCGCTACGTGCCACACAGCCGAAGCTACACTCGATGTTTTGCGCCCTGTTTTTGAAGATCGCATTATCAGCCGCAGAGCTGATGTCGTTTGGCCACCTCGGAGCTGCGATTTGACACCGTTGGACTATTATTTGTGAGGTGCCGTTAAAAATAAGTGTTACGCCGACAAGCCAGAGACAATTAACGCTTTAAAGGATAATATTCGTGAAGCCATTGGTGAAATACAGCATTGGATACACACAATCGATGTGCTTAAAAATTGGACCGATCGTGTAGGCTACTGCATGGCCAGCCGAGGCAGCCATTTGAATGAAATTATTTCCATTTTTAACCGGAAGGATTGTACTTTCAAATAAAAATTTAAATTTGAGAAAATATTCAGTAGTTTTTTTTTTTGTAGCATTTTCAAAAAAAAGTTATTTGGCGGACCCTTTACTCAGAGAAATTATTAAGAGCAACTTTTTAGCGAAACTCACCTAGGGTAGAGAAGAATTAGGAGTAATATAATTGTTAATTTATCACTTGTTTTACTTCTTCAACATTGGCTAGGACAGAAGTTGGCCATTTTATGCAAAATTTACGTTTGGTAGAATGGCAGTGCGTATATTCGAATTTTCCGTATCTACACAAACGGCTCATGTATGTCCTAGTCGCACTTGAAAAAATGTAGATTCACTGTGGGGTCCGTGAGTCTAAAATTTATGAAATCATTATATGTGGACCACTCCGACCATATAATAGAAACTCTAAAATTCCTTCACCGTTATGAAAGAAGTTTTCTGAATGGGTATTCAGAATTCCAACATACATATGTAGTACGTACCCTTATAAGTTGACCACCTCTCTAAGTTTGCCAAAAATGCTTACACCGCAGATGTCCAAATTACTCAGATTTCACTGACATATATATTATTATGTATAAAGGTTTATAGGGTAGATTTTAGGCTATTTGTGATTAATCTATGTTCATCTTATTAATTAAAACTTCAATGTAATTCAAAACATGTCGAACCTCTTTGGCAGTTTTATTTTTTAATTTTTTTCTAAATTTAAATTTTTATTTCCAAGTCCATGGAACTCGATATTGAAATTCAAACTGTAATTTAGAACTTTGAATTACATTGAAGTTTCTTAATTAATAATGAAACGAGTGGTGGGTGCACGACTGGGTCGTACATAACTTTCTCTTTCACAGCTAGTTTGGCGTTATATCAAATAGTACGCATTTTGATTATTAATGCTTAAAATGATATAAATAATGTCGAAATGTGATTATACGAACGTTTACTCCGAAATTTGAGGGAATCGGTGTCTATGTGAATAATAATGATTTTACGTTATTGGCCAAAACTGAAAATTCCGTTTAGTGATAGTTGGGCTAAAATTAATTATGTGGAATTGCTTCAAACTGCAATTTTAACATAATAGTTTTGACATAATAGTTTGCGAGAAATTAACAATTTTCTTTATATGGCCTAAATGACAAAATCCGTTATATGGATTTTCTCGAAAAAACTGGGTATGCAGTTTTGTTGGAACTAATATGATTATAGTATGTATAAAGTTTAATCAAAATCGTTAGAGCCGTTTTCGAGAAAATTGAGGTTATGTGTAATTTTTATATGGCAGGTACCGTTATTAACATGGCTAAAAGCAAACAAAAAAAATGGCCTAGAATTATGACCAAAACAAGCTTGGATACGAAGTTTGAAGAAAATCGGCCCAGCCGTTTAGGCTGGGGAGACCATTACGGACAGACGGACCGACGGACCGACGGACGGAATTCCAAAAACCACTTTTTTAGGCTCCGCTATCATTGTAATGTTAGAATCAATCAAAATCTCGAGATCGAAAATTTTCACGAAAACAATATCTTTCTCTTTGTAAGAGAAAGTTAAAAAAATTTCAGCTCATGTTAAATATTCCTCTGATATTTTTTTTTCAAAAGCTTCTTCCTTTAGAGTATCATGTTCCAACTTGGCGAGTTCCATTTTAATGCGAGAAAGTTCTGAGTACTGTTCAGTTATCATGCTGCTTGATACACTTGAGGTGGTGGGTCTTCTTCTAGAAATACAAGGTTTATTCAAATCATGATCAATGCTTTTAAATTGTTTCTTGAAACCTTTTGACAAATGTACCTTTAGTGGGTTTTCTTTATCCACTTCAGAGGAGGTACCTACTGTCCTCATTCATATCACTGGGTGAATGAACTGGGGTTTTTAATATGGCATGTACACCTTTCTTAGGCATAGAGGGCTTATATTTACTCCAGTCATTATCATTACTCGGGTTATCGTCAATCTTAAATCATATTAAGTACTCTTTAAACAATTAGCCTATAAAGCTGTGCAATTCTTTTCTAAGTTACATTTTCGTCTCGATTATCAATTTAATTGTCACCTTCAAACTCGTTCTCCAATCAGTTCATAATATCGATAAATAAATCAAAATTTGGATCTGTCGGTTTAAAAAGCTTTCCTCCTCCAGTTTGAACACTAGAAAATTTGCAGATGCCATAAGCTATAGCATGAATAGCTAATCAGTCAGCATTTTTTTACAAATAGAACATTGTGTTCTGTCTCTTTGGAGTTCTTTGCAATATCGTTGTACAAACTACGATTTTATCGCTATGGCATTGTCCTTATTGCAACCTAACCTATAGAAATATCAAATTGGGATATTCTGTTTATTGCAGCTTTGAAAGCTTTGAAAACATATAACGACTATATGTTTAACAAACGTTAATAATGGTGAACAAACACAATTAAATTAACAACCTTAAGGTATGTAACTTTCACCATTATTAACACAAGGCTTAGGCGTTACAATTTTCAAAACCTAGATAACTAGGTAAGGATGTGGTACAAATTAAACCAATCGAAATATCTTGGAATTGGGGTATAATACTCTCAGTCTATCCTATTTAGTATACTGAACACTTTTATTCATATACTGGACATGATGCATCCATTTTACAGCATTTCATTTTTTGCGTTAAAGCATTTTTTTAAATAATTCTTTGCACGGTTCCATAAAATTATATTCGTTGCACGTTTTAATTTTGAAACTTCTAAATATGCAATTTGAGAATACTTTTATTATTCAATAGAGTAGGTGTCTTACCTATTCCGAATATTAAAGGATTAATTATAAAACATGTAAATACCTAAAACTATGTCTTTTGCTCATAATATTATTATGGCATATTTTAATATTTGAATTTTCAAATATAGGGTCTGACAGAATGTAAAAGTGCAGTCCAATGCGTATCACCGCATTTAATTTTAGTGCATAAATTGGTTGGGAAGTATTTAGATATATCAGGAGTAGTTAGAAGAAAGGATCAACTCACAGTAGACGATTTTCTGGAAATCCCACCAACACCCAGCCAATTTTTTTGGCTTGACACCGCTTAAGCCGGCTCATCGTGATTCTACCACGATCATATTCGATTAAAGTTGTTGTAAGTGATCACTTTTCATAATCTGCTTCAAAAATGGGTCGATTTTGTTATTATTCAGCAGTTTTTCGCAGATGGAAATTTGGTCTACTAGTTTTTTTTTGGGTTAACTCCTTGTTAACTTCGTGGCACCCAATCATCGAGCTGCTTTTTGTAGCCTTATTCCAATGATTCCAAACGGTTTAGTGCAATTTTTAGTTTCTCGGCAATAGAAACAGTGCTTCAGACTCGACGATTTCCATGATTTTATCGACATTTTTGACGATGGGCCTTCCAAAGCGTGGTGGATATTTGAATTCGAAAATATCGGAAATAATCGATGAAACCAAACCGATATCAGCACTAAATGTGTCATGAAATCTCTGGTTTGATGAAGAACGCCGACAGATTCTCGCAGCCAAAAATGAGGTCTAAAAGACAAAACTGCAGGTGAATACGAGAGCTGCAAAGGAAGAACACCAAAATTTCAGAAAGAAGAAAAAAGAGCAAGAAAAGCATGCGATCGAAAACATAGAAATTGCCACTTGAGGAATGATGTTCGTAAGTTTTACCAAAGTGTAAAATATCAAAATTAGGGATACAAGAAGCGCACAGAATCCTGTTGAGTTGAACAAGAAGATATCGTAGTGAAGATACAGTCCATGCTGAGGATATAAAAGAACCACTTCTGCAGACTGTTAAATGGCCATGACGAACAATATCCCGCTGTCAGGCAGAACGAACCATTCAGTATTGGCGAAGCCAGTGAAAACTACCAAACACCCGACTTAAGTGAAATGAGGATAGCATTTTCTAAACTTAAGCTTAACAAGGCTGCCGGAAATCACGGCCTTCCTGGCGGGCTTTATGAAGTCGGCAGAGATGATAAGTAACATAGGCAAAAATCGTTTGCCAGAGCCACAAAAAGAGATCATCTGACCTACAGAGCCATAAGTCTCCTCAACATCGCCTACAAGATCATAACTGCCGTATTAAGTGAACGCCTAAAACCGGTTACCAACAACCAGATCTGCCCTTATCATCGTGGTTTTTGGCCAGCAAAGCCCACAACTGATCAAATCTTCATACTTCGGCAGATCATAAAAAACTCTAGAAGTTCAAATCGATACCTACCACCTAGTCACTGATTTCAAAGCCGATACACTGATTTACGATAGCATTTATAGAGACGAACTATATCTATAGAGTTATGTCTAGTACCGGCCAAACTCGTCCATCTATGCAGGATGCTGGATGACGAGTAAAACCCTCACTCAAAATACTAAGGAGATCCTATACAAAATCTGATCATCCGAGTCATGTTCTACAGTGCTGAAGTATGGACCGTATCAAAGCGGATGGATTTCTGCTTATAAAAGAAACGAGTGGTGGGTGCACGACTGGGTCGTACGCAACTTTCTCTTTCACAGCGAGTTAGGCGTTAGATCAAATAGTACGCAATTTGATTATTAATGCTTAAAATGATATAAATAATGTCGAAATGTGTTTATACGAACGTTTACTCCGAAATTTGAAGGAATCGATGTCAATGTGAATAATAATGATTTTCCGTTATTGACCAAAACTAAAAATTCCGTTTAGTGATAGTTGGGCTAAAACTCATTATGTGGAATTGCTTCAAGCTATAATATTAGTATATGTATTAAATGTCATTCAATTTGACATAAAAGTTTGCGAGAAATTATCAATTTTTCTTATATGGTCTTAATGACAAAATCCGTTATATGGATTTTCTCGAAAGTTTTGTTGGAGCTAATATGGTTATAGTATATATAAAGTTTAATCAAAATCGTTAGAGCCGTTTTCGAGAAAATTGACGTTATGTGTAATTTTTATATGGCAGGTACCGTTATTAACATGGCTAAAAGCAAACAAAAAAAATGGCCTAGAATTATTACCAAAACAAACTCGGATATGAAATTTGAAGAAAATCGGTCAAGTTGTTTAGGCTGGGGAGACCATTACGGACAGACGGACCGACGGACGGAATTCCAAAAACCACTTTTTTGGGCTCCGCTATCATCGTAATGTTAGAATCAATCAAAATCTCTAGGTCGAAAATTTTCACGAAAACAATATCTTTCTCTTTGTAAGAGAAAGTTAAAAATATAAAAAATAAAACAGAAAAATATTTGGATCATTCTACGTTGACGGGCTATGGAGACGAAGATTCAACCAAGATATACGAACTGTAAAGCGACAAAGAACTTGTCAAGAAACTCCGCATTTAAGGTTTAAGATGACAAGTAGAGTTATGGACAACAATACTCCGGCTCGAAAAGTCTTCTAGTCTTCTTCTATCGGACGCAGTAGAGGAACACCTCGCCTTAAGTGACTCGCGCAAATAGAAACCGAACTCAACCAACTAGAAGAGTACAAAGAGCATGATGATTGAGGCCCAGGTTCACTTCGGACTATAGTGCCACTATTCACTTTTAGACTTGCCTTTTTCGATGAAAGTCTGTTAAATATTTATTTGCGTAAGCCATCTGTTGGAATAATAAATTTTTACTACAAGGTGGCGCAAAAATAACCTTCCGATGTTTTTTGGCTGTAATTTAAAAAAAAAAGAAAAACTTTGAATAGTCACCAACATTCCGCGTTCTGGAGCAGTGTAGCGTAACATTGTTTATTAACGTGTATTTCGCATGTGTTTACTACACAAATGTCAAAACAGAACTGACATTAGGGGCCAATCGCAAAATTTATAGCATTGTCTGATAGGAGGATTACTTTTGCGCCACCTTGTACATCTATGGTTAAAAGTTTGTATGCATCTCATCATCTCTAGAAGCACTTTTTGTTTTAAAAAATAAATGTTATCAGTAATGTAAATATATTTCAACGAAATGAAACGAAATTGTGTTAATCGCTTCGCGAGATAAGAACGTTCACAAATATTGTAAAACAGGGGATTCCTAAATTTTTTTATTTCTTTAAACACCAGTTTGGGTAGAATACCGTCTATTTCTGGAATTGCAATATTAGTCGTTCCTAACTTTTCACTGAAGGAAAGGTTATCTCGATGTCAAACATGAGTTGCTTGCCAAATGGGAACACTTACTCCCCCCAACTTGTGTACGCAAAAAACCGCACCAAGCACTCATTCAAAATCATAATCTACTTGACGACCTGGGAAAACCCATCTACTTTCATTTTCTTTCGTGGTAGCATCATATAGGTACCAAAAACTGTTAGGTAATACAAAGCATTTTGGGGAATACCTCACCCAAACATAGAAGACATCGCCCAGCGCCCAGCGGTATTGACTACGTCAAATTTCCCGCTGGACGCAAATTCAAGAAAAAGCTCCATCCACCACATTTACTTCCAGTTTGTTGCCCACGTCATAGTTAAGCTCTTCTGTGGGAAATTTTTTTTTGTTTTCAAACAAATACAACTGAAGTCTAGATCTCGACCGTAAGCTAATATTCAACAGGTCTTACGGTTCCGTCAGTTAACAATACAATTTTCCGGTAGTTGGTTGGTGGTGAACCTCGAGTGTCGGTTGTAAATATTTTATTTTGTGATTTCTTTCTTGTTTCGGGTTGTATTTTGCAATGAGTAACGAATAAAAGTCACCACCCTCGCTGCAATCTATATACGCGTACAACTCAGTTTTTTGTGGATTTCGTGGAAAATACATCCGAAAACTATGAATACCTCAACAATTTGGCAGTTGATGTTGTTAGCCTTGACGGGGAGCGGCTGTTATTCAAATGCCCAGGTGAAACACGCACACACGATTGAATGATTTATAAGAATTATGAGACACCATGTCATTCCAATTTGATAGCATCCGTGTTAAATACCATTAGCAGATATTGTTTTTGCAAATTACTCGCTTTGTTATGCTTCATGAATCATGTGCGAATATTATTTTTTTTTATTTTATGTGATACGTTGAGAATTTGTATAGTGTACGCGTGCAACAAGGGGAATTTTGAATATGCATGGAAGCTAAAGTCTACAGATAGCTGCTTGTTGTGGAGACTAAATCGTTTTGATTTACAAATGAGACGTGAATTGATGCATGTTTTAATGAAATGAAATTATTAGTTAGGAGGAGAATCGTATTACTAATGAAGAAGCACATTTGAATTGAATTAAAAATTAATGTCAAATACCGTATACACATGTGACTGCTTTCAGGTACTCAAGTGTCAAGTCAGTAACTATTGTGCAGGGAAAGGCGTTTTCCACATCGACAATTCGATGTCACATAAATATAGCTATGTATACATTTAACAATTTCTATTAATAGTATGATGTTAATTCCGCAAGAAAACACGAGAAAGCGAAACCCCACTTGTGCTCTTTTGTGAACCTTTATTTAAATGTTGCCGTAGGCGATGCTACCATGTTTACTTTCTTCTTCTTCATAACAATTTCAAAAGATGTTGAAGGGATGGCATTTTGTTATCGAAAAACCTCAACAGGAGGGAGGGAGAAGCTTTTGTGTGCTGAAATAACTGTACTTAGGTACATTGTTTTTTGTTTTGTAAGCTAAGTAAACTTGAAACTTACCTACCTTCACCTCATGCTCTGATTAGATGTTTACCTTTTAGAACTAAAATGTAAATATTTACATACATTGAGTCATTGCAGCACATAATTATAACGGGTTGGCATAATGTGTGACCCTTTTTTTCTTGGGTACTGACGAATGGAAACATTTGTCTGCACGTTCTCTGGTAGTTGTCTTTGATAGAAAGAAATCTGACAAGTGCACTCTTGATTTACTTTTTAATAAAGTTTGAAGTTTACATTTCGCAAAAGTAAAAAAGTGAAAACTAAAAAGTTTCATAAGCTTTGTTTTGACACCAACTCGCCTATGGTTGAATCGATAAAAAAGCCGCAATGAGTAAAAGAACATTTCAAATGATGGTTTTCAATGAAAGATATAACTGCGGCCGAAAGATAAACAATAAGCTGTCAAATGGCACACTAAAACACACACAAAACCAGATCAACCTCTTTTATGTTCGATTGGGATGGGTAAGATCTGTAATCTGAGAGCAAATCTGAAAATCCCAATCGAAAACGCTATAAGTAAACTTAAAACATAGCTACATTCATCTCATGCTCTGATTAGATGTTTACCTTGTAGAATTCAAATGTAAATGTTTATATACATTGAGCCATCGCAGCGCACAACTATAACGGGTTGGCCATAATGTGTGAGTCTATTTTTCTTGGGTACCTACCTAACCTACTAACGAATGGAAAAATTGTCTGCGCTCTCTGGTGATAGTCTTTGTACATTTAAGAATAGAAATCTGACAAGTACACTCTTGATTTACTTTTTAATAAAGTTCCAACCCAAGGTAAACATTGGAAACATTAATTAAATAATTTGCGAGTTGATGTTAAATTTAAACTTCAATTTAAACTTTCGCAGAAAATAACTTTGTTATTCCATGTTCATGACATATTTTTCTAAAGTAATAATTTGCATTCCATCAAAATGAAACACATTCATTCCAATGATGTTAGTTCACTTCTGCTATTGTTCCAATCTGTTACTAGTCATTAGTATGATCAAACCTAATATCAAGTATGGTTCATCCCCCACTGTGGTGATTTTAATGAAAGCATTTACCAATGATTATAAACAGCTTCTCAAGTAAAATTACAATACCATCATGTTTTGCGCTACAATGATGCTTTTCATAATGGCTGAAACACAATCACGCTTTGGTGCGTTGCGTTGGCTGACGCACCTAGTTCAACCATATGAAATCAATGTTACCTATCTGAATTTAGCTTTGCCTGGCGTTGAGTTTCCACCTCAAAATGAAAAACGTAAAATCTTAACGTAACGTTGCTGTAAAGCGCCATGGGCAAAGCAAAGGTTGGAAAAAGTGTGAATTGTCAAAATATTTGTTGTTGTTTTCTGGATTATTTTCTGAGAAGGTTGTGGAATACGATATTTTTAGCAAAGATTTTAATCATTCCCCCATTTTTGTAGCAGAAGTTGAAACCGCTGAGAAAATAAATATGTCAAAGCGTTCGCAAAGCAGTTGGGCGTAACGTTGGTAAAGCGAAGCTCCAAAGCATGATTGTGTTTCAGCCATTAATCATTAAACTTAGACGTTTTCATTTTTCTTTGTGAAAGCGTACGGGTACCTTTCGTTGAGATGAGCTAGCGAATCCTCTCTCGATACTGGAGATTTGAGTATTTGACAGTTTTCGTACCTACTTTGTATGGCGTTTTTCATTGGTAAAATATCATTCAGATTCTTTATTGAGACTCTTTCTAAACGAATTTGACATGAGGTATCTTATAAATATAGTGAATAGGATATATTGAGGATATAAACTTTATATATGTGAGGCTATAATGTATGGCTCTCTCTTTAAGTAATTTTTGTTTCAGAATGCCTACATGCCTATAATAGGTCTGTTCCCGTACTTTTTCAGTAAAAATTAGTAAGTTCTCAAATTTCTTGGAGTGGGGGTAAATTATCTCAGAAAGAGACAAAATTACCAAAAAGTACGGGAACACGTTTAAGTAAAAAACAGTAAAATTATATATTTTGTATGCCTTTTAAAGAACAAATGACATAAATCACCTGTCAAAACAAGCGAGTTGTCACTTTTAGATACCAACTGACAGTTTACTGATTTTTACTAACAGAAATTTCTGCAGTAAATTTTTTTACAGATTTTTATGGAGGGGTAGTTTTTTGCTCTCTCGTGAGCTGTCTCTTTTACTTATTTTTGCGTACGGAAACGGCAATAAGTAAAAATCAGTAAAAATCAGTAAGAATCAGTAAATATTATTTTGTACGGGAACAGACCTATTGTATTTAGATTTGTCAAAAGTTCGATTTTGGCAGTTGTTGTGTTCCATTGGGCAAAAAACAAATATTTTTTAAATCTCAGATCAATTTTGCAAATCTGTATTTTTCAACAGATTTACCCCTCCTTGCACTAACACTAATAATGGTAGCAGTCAGTTTGACCAGAGTGATTTATTATTCGGCCCTAGCGAGGTAATCTTCGGAGCGGAAAATTCTCCAATTTGAATTTGTGTTTCCAGGGCGAGCTCAAAGGAAAAAAACCACCCCTCAAAAGTACGAGCTTCGTCGTCGCATTTGTGTAGTATTTCTTTCCGATGACACATACCTCGAATGTAATTTGAATCTCTGACGAAATATGCGTTGCGGAAAATGTTCCGCTCCGACGGATACCTCGCTAGGGCAGATTATTTCGGTAGTGAAAAACTACTATTAATCATTCCCTTATTAATAAAAGCTGATTAGCTAATCGGTGACTAACTTCTGACATTTGCGCGAGTATTTCTTATGGGGGAAACTGTCAAGTTAGCCATTGATTAACTAATCAGCGTTTGTTAATACGGGGGTAAAACTGTAAATCAAAAACAAACAACCTGTGTGATTTGAAACTTGACAGCTACTAACTTCACAGACAAAAAATTTTAACAATACAGAAACAAAAAAAATCATTCTGAAATCGTGATCCATTGTCACCGAAAAAGATCTAAGCCCTGTTCTCATTGGTAAATCGACAATATTAGTCAGGGGACATGTGGGGGGAAATGCCTGAGTACTCAGATTAGAGTAAAATAGCTGAGTGTTTTTGATTCCTGTAAAAATAGGTGTAAAACACTTTGTAAAGTATATACATTTCCATACATGGGCCAGGAGGTACAAGCAGGAACAGCTTTCTGTTTTAGTAAGTTAACATTGAAGAAGCTCTGTTCTCATTGGTGAATCCACCATTTTAGTTACGTGACAATGGAGGAAAAAAGACTGACGAAACAAGGATACAAATTTCGCATATAAATTCATAGCGTTTTCGATTGGGATACAGTAGAGCACTTTTTTTTACTCAGATCTATTTATACCCTATCCCATAGGGGTATATTAGTTTTGATACTTAGTTTGTAACATAGAGAAATAATTTTGCTACATATACCTCAAAGTATATGGATCGACTCAGAATCGCTAGCTGAGTCGATTAAGCCATGTCTGTCTGTCCGTCCGTCCGTCCGTCCATTCGTCCGTCCGTCCGTCCGTCCGTCCGTCTGTGTGTCACCGATTTTTGGGCCTTAAATTTTGAGCTAGAGAGTTCAAATTTGGTATATAGACTCTCTGGCCGACGAAGCAGAACAAGTGTAAAAATTTTTGAAATCCGCCCACTGCCACGCCCCCTTTTTAGAAAACCGTAGTTTTAAGCCAAACCGTAAGGAATTTCAAAAAAGTGCCTGAGCAGCATATTTAGACAATCTTAATATCTATATTTCGTCCATACAAAGTTTTTTGCCACGCCCACTTTTTGGGGGCGTTTTTAGTAAAAAACGCTTTTTGTCCAAATTTTAAAACTTTCGAAAAAATTTTTTATGCAAATACTTCCGCAATGGTAATATAAACATTTTGTCTATAGATCATTTTCACCTACGCCCACATTTTGGGGGCGTTTTCTAACAAAAACCATTTGTATACCCCATCCCAAGGCATTAGCAATAGAAATACGTTGTTTGTTGTCGAACCACAAAAGATTTTGATAAACTGTCTGAGGAATATATTGTGACAATGTCATTTTCTGTATTTCATCGCCATAAGGCCTATATTTTGAGGATATTAATTTTAAGGATGGGATGGGATAGGGTATTCAACGATCCGCACAGCGGATTGTAGCCTCTCATATGTTTTTAATCTAGATCTATTTTTTCGTTTTCGATGGGATACAAAAAGCACTCTTTTTTTACTCTAGAGTACTTTTGAAGAATCTGGATTCCAAGTCAGATTTACACCAACATGCACCAACACAAAAACATTTAACATCTGACTTAATATGTCAATTTGAAGTTTGCATTTCGCGGTTTGATGATTAAAAAGTGTTTTTTTTTTCTGGGGAAAACTATAATTAGAAATTAAAATATTTTTGGATAATCATGTTCTAAAATTCATAAGCTTTGTTTTGACACCAACTCGCCAATGGTTGAGTTTATAAAAAAGCCGAAATGAGTAAAAGAAAATTTCAAATGATGGTTTACATTGATAGCTAATAGCTATAATTGCGGCCTAAAGATAAACAATAAGCTGTCAAATGGCACAAACACACACATAAAACCAGATTAACCTCTTTAATGTTCGATTGGGACGGGTAAAATCTGAAATCTGAGAGTAAATCTAAAAATCCCAATCGAAAACGCTATCAGATAAGAGTGAAACATCTGATTTTTATTTGACCGGTCATGAAAGTATTTTTGTTTAATAAAATTACCAGATATCATTGCTTCATTTAAGTTATTTCTAATTTTGTTGATAAAGTATAATTTTCTGAATAGATTAAATTAATAAAAATACATTAATTTATATTAAAATGTAATCTGAAATTCGGAACACGGCCATTTTCAGTTGTTGAACACTAATAGGTTATTTAAAGCAATTAAAACAATAATCGTTAAATCACAGACGATTATTGAGCGATTGCTCATGAGTTTTCGACTACCGTCTGAGTGATAATCGTTTTCCAAGTTACAGAATGACCCCCCTGCCTATAATTACCAACCCTGGTGGCTATTTATTTCGCTAAGGAATAATATATGTTGTAAGGGCATTCCGGACTGGAAACATTTATCAGAACGAATAAAACATATTTTATATTTTGCCTTGTACCTATATTGATAGAATTTTAAAGATTTGTTGCGTATCTCGTATTCCGAAGTCGAACTACTTCAGCTTTGTCATAACCCAGATTCGTTGTAAAACGTATAGTCGGTCAAGAACTATTAGGATTCCGTACCCAAAGGGTGCTCAACGGGACTCTACATTAACATGCCTCCGATATCTGTGTGTCTAGCATAGGACTGTATTTTTTTTTAACGGTATCAGGTAGATATTTTATTTTATTTTCATAAATTAATTTTAAATTGTTCATTAAGATAAGTTACAATTTGTATTTGGTTTTTAATTTTATTATGGAGTCGACTGTATAACGACGAATCTGTATTTTAAATAGTTTAGTTGTGGCTCTAGTTTATTTTTTATTTCAGGACCTTTGGTTACCTAGCTACGCCACTGTTTCAAATGATGGATGGAAACCACTGCGACCCTTTGGTTTGATGTCCTTGAAATATTTGAAGAACATAAGTCGTAGTTATGCTAGATGTGGTACATTTAAAATATAAAACTCGCGGCATCTTCATGCACATGGATGACTTTGTTTATTGCTAATATTAGTCTCGAATTCTTGTATTATTATTCTGGATTAACTTTTATACGCTTTCTTCTTCTTTAGCGAGCAAATTCCTTCAAACTCACATATCCCGATGACAATCCTCATCTAAATCGAGTACTCTCTAAGCTATTAGTTCCTAGAGTGGTTGGTAGTCCGGGACATAAGGCGGTACGCGAATTTATTACAAGGTATTATTTAGTTGCTCTCGCCTAAAAGTCTTCTTATATATACCATCCTGCATTACATTTCAGAGAATTACAATCGTTAGATTTTTCAATTGAGCTTGATCAGTTCACGACACGTGTGCCCATTTTTGGCAATTTAACATTCTCAAACATTATAGCAACGTACAATCCTGAAGCGACAATGTTCCTAACATTAGCCTGCCACTACGATAGTAAGTATTTCAAAGAAAATCCCAACTTTATTGGGGCTACAGATTCGGCTGTGCCATGTGCGATAATGATGAATATCGCTAAAACGCTGTCACCATATTTGGAGAAAAACGTCAAGGGAAGACAGGACATAGGGTTAATGGTAAGTCAGATCCCGTCAACTTAAATATTCGGCTAGTGAATAGTAACTCCATTTTAGCTTATATTTTTCGATGGTGAAGAAGCATTCTTAGAGTGGAACGAGCAGGACTCAATCTATGGATCAAAACATTTAGCTAGGAAAATGAGCAGAGCAACTACAACATTACGTGGTAATCAGAAGATTCGAAATATTGACAGAATTGTAAGTATCTGCTTGTGGTTGACTATATTCTTTTAGAATGTAAACTGGATTATAATTTATTAGGAAGTACTGGTTCTATTGGACTTGATTGGTGCAGCTAACTCCAAATTCCATAGTTTCTACCCTAACACACAAAGTCTGCACAGTTCACTGAATGCAATAGAGAGCTCATTAAACAAGCAACGACAATTGGAAGGACAAAACACGATGTTTGTAAGACGAACAGCAACAGGTTACGTGGATGATGATCACCGTCCATTTTTAGAACAAGGTACGTGAACAATTGCTTTAGCGGGTCATTTTGTTTAAATCCAATTCAATTCCAGATGTGCCAATCCTGCATTTGATTGCGACACCCTTCCCAAAACAATGGCATAAAGCCACAGATAATCATGAGAATCTCCACTGGCCCTCGATCCGAAACTTCAACAAAGTACTTCGTGTTTTCGTCTACGAATACCTCAACAGACACAGCAACGACATCAATTTTAGAGCATAGACCACGTTGCTTATTTTATTTTTAAATAAAAAGTTTTTATTTGTTTTTTATGTACCTTATGTTAAATATTAAAACAAGATTTTATGTTCTTAAATATTCTAACGCCTCTTTCTTCCCACGGATGTTTTTTTGCCCGGCGCTCTCTGGCCCTTACCACCTTTTGGTTTCTTAGAAGCTTTACGACTTCCCTTACCGCCTCCCTTCTTTCCCTTTTTACTTTTGTTTTCACCTTCCTCCAACTCCTGTTGGTGTCTCCTACAATTAAAAGAGAAAAAATTTATTTAACAGACCTGCGTTAACTATTTTTCCATGTAAACTTACTCGGCTCTGGCTTCGCTCTTTTGTAGCGAAATAGCACGTTCGACATCAATTTTCGGCTTTTTGTTAAGGACACTCTTAATTAGATCTAAATTGGCTTCTTTTTCTGGTACATCGCTAAGATGTGATGCCTTTCGCTTGGAGCCAGGTATAAGTTCCTTGACACCAATACCGCGGGCTACCTTTTCTTTGGGTAGCTTGTCTTGGAATTTACCAACAGATGCTGTTGACGATTTAGCGACCGTAACTGCGGTCAAAAGCTGACCAGATGACGCCGCTTCTGGACCAAGATATCCTGAACGAGGCACTTCCATCTTCTTTGCTCGTACTATATTTTTCATGCGTTGAATTTCGTTCTTGGCTACCTTCTCACTCCGCAGATCAATCTTCTTCTGGAACATGTCCGAGTCAGGGTCCACATTCTTTGGCACTTCCAAGACCCAATCCTTTTGTCTTTCAGCATCGGCACGCTTAAAACCATACGTGGGTACCCATTTCTGAAATGTTTATAATAGCATGAGTAACATCCGTACAATTTTTGCTCAATCTTTGTTACTTACATCCAAAACTTCATCAAACACTTTCTTATCCTTCTTCTTCTTCTTGATGCCCTTCTCCTTGGCGAATTTCTCCCATTTGGTTAATAGTTTAGGACCTGGTGGTTTTCGCAGGCGAGGTAAAACTGTTAAGGGAGCCGGTAGCTTTGCAACAATACATTCGTCAACACGTTCTGTTGGTAGATCCCATATTGCATTGATCAACAGCTGTGCATTATCCCTAGTTAGGTTTTTCAAGTACTCTTCACCATTCTTTCTATAAACACAGAGAAAAGAAACATTATATATTGAGGCTAACAGAATTTTACCGCATAAACTAACTTAAGTTCCTCTTCATCCAAATCGTTTGGATCTGAACATAGCATCATTCCCACATCAATACGAACTTCCAAGTGTTTTTCAACTGTGATTGGCTTGTATTTATCCAACTCGCGTTGTTGTTTTTCTAAAACTTCTTTAACTATATCCATTTTGAGTGGATTTTTTTAACAAATTAAATTGTTTAAACAAATTAATTCACGTCTAACTTTCTGGGAGCATGTAAAACAGCCGAAAAACGCAACGCACGTGTTTGTTTATACGTCAAAAATGAAGTTTGTCGATGAATGATTCTCTACCTGGTGGTGGTGGTATGAAGCTTGTCAGGAATTACACACGGCGTCTGACTATGATAATAACTTCAGAGATGCCACTTTTCCTTTTTTAAGGGATGGTGTTATCTGCTGTTGCGAGTTGCGAAACGAATTAAATCTCCCAACAAACAAGCAATTTTTAAATTAAATTAATTTTGTAGGAAAAAAGTAAATTACAAAATTGTATATGAAGCCCAAAACTATACAAATTCACACAAAAGCAATCGAAGCAAAGAGACCCGATGTCCGTCTTATTTATTTTTGGTATCAAGGGCGATGAACAATTTGTTTTTCTAATATGTATAATAATGTTGTCTGTCAATTTTTCATATGAAAAATATCGCTATTTCAGATGTGAGCAAAATTTTACGAAACTCAGTGTTTCAATAAGTATAGGGTAGTGAAGGCTAGGCAGTCTTATCTAGCCTAATGTATGTAGGGACGTAGAATGCCAACGTAAACTGAGAAGTGTAGCTGCACAGCACATTTTAGCCACAAAGATGCTCAAACATCTAACAGCTAAAACATACAACTACGAACCAACTCATACAGATAACTGCAAAAGATACAGCAACATTAGCTAACAAAAAAGACCAACGGAACAACGGAAAGAAAGAAGGAAGACGAATCGAATCCGCAAAGTGCAAAGACGTGCCGAGAAGTCCCTGAAGCCGAAAAGCCCCTGAAAAGTTAAAACCCAACTCCCTGTTAAATTTCGTGTAATATTTTTCCAATTTACTTTCAATAAATTAACATGAATTGAACTTCTAATTAAAATAAACAGTGGTTTTAATCCTCCCCCACAGTGGTGTCAGAAGTGAACAGTGAACATTTAACAGTGAACAAGTGACAAGAAAATATTATAAATTTGAAGTTAAAATAACGAAAAGCCAAGCAAAAAGAAAAGTTAAGTGGAAATAAGAAAAAAAAAATTGCGAAGTGAAAAGCTAAACAATCATTTATTTGTTCGGTCGCGGCGCGTTTGAACAAAGTGCAGTCTCATTTCGGAGAAATACGGATGTATTGGTGAGATCAATCCAATTTACATACTTTTACTCCCACTTTATTTATTAAGTGCATGATCGTATTAGGTTTCAACTGTAAAGAGAAGTCGATACTCGTTAGCAAAGATCTTTAAAAGCTTTCCATGTTTTTTTAATTGAAAAAAAAAACTCACTTTGCGATTAGTGTATGCACAAACCACATACACCAATGTTATAAAGCTTTTGTTCTATTCTCTAAGTCGTCTTTTCGTTAGACCAAATAAAGTTGAAGCTGTAATGCATTTGGCATAACTAAATAAAATTTTGCGTTTACTCGAAATAATTTATGGAGGACTTGAAAAGGCTTAAAACGAAAGAGTTAAAAAAATTATTAAAAGATAGGGGTATTTCTTATCGATATAATCTGAAGGTAGATTTAGTAGAGCGGTTGCATAGGGCAATAACCGCCGAAAGAAACAGCGAGGCGCAAGACGAACTAAGCGAAGCCGAGGAGAATAGCGAAAGAGAAGAAGAAAGTAGCGAAGCAGAAACAAATAACGAAGAAGAGAAAAGCGAGAACGATTCGAGTCTGGAGGAAAACAAACAAGCAGTTGTAGTAGCAAAAACGAAAAGCGAAAATATGAGCGAAGCAAATCAATTTGTGTTTAGAGATGTCGAGGAATCTTTAGACCAATTCACTGGAAAAACGGGTAAAACGTACGCGATATGGATTACAGATTTCGAGGAAATAGCAACAGTGTGCAGATGGAGTGACATTCAAAAATATCTGTATGGTCGGCGATTGTTGAAAGGTGCGGCAAAGTTGGCGGTAGAATCACAGAGCGGTGTTTATAGCTGGAACGAGTTAAAGGCATTTTTGAAAAAAGAGTTTGATGATACACCATCTACTATAAATATACATAGGGCATTAGAAGCGCGTAAGAAGCAACCGAAGGAGAGTTTGTTGGAGTATATGTATTCAATGAAACAAATAGCTTCAAAAGGGAACTTTGATGATGAGTCGTTGATCACATATATTGTACAGGGTATTCCAGATCATCCGTCGAATAAAGTGATGCTTTTCGAGGCGACATCTTTAGACGAGCTAAAAAAGAAATTTGTAGTTTACGAGAAGGTAAAAAGCCAAGTCGTGTCGAATTCTCAGCGAACGGTTAGAAATAGTCAACCCGTTAATAAGGAAACATCATCAGAGTCAAATGAGGGTGCGGGACGTTCAAATACTAAAAGATGTGCAAATTGTGGTTCTCTTTCGCACCATCAAAGCAATTGTCCAAATCGGAGCAAAGGCGCTCGATGCTTTTCATGTAGCGAATTTGGACATATTGCTTCCGCGTGCCCGAAAAAGGAAAGGAACAGTCAAAGGCAAGGTCAAGGTCAAGTAAATAGGATCGTGGAAAACGACTGCAATATTGAAGTAATCATTAGTGGTGCAAAGTATGAAGCATTAGTCGATACGGGAGCTACGGTGTCACTTATAAATGAAACACTGGAAGAATATTGGTAAAATTCCAATCGATCAGCCAGGAAGAAATTTAGTTGGCTTTGGAAGTGATAGGCTTATGACTGCTTTTGGGTCTTGTCCTGTTGATGTAATTATTCTTTGATTGATTCGTTTATGAAATATCCAAGCATTTACCCCGGAAACTAATTGTTCCGTATTATAAGCAAGATTTTTTTTTTATTCACAATTGTCACAACACAAATAATTAAAATTGAGTGCTACAGATTTTTTTTGTGTATAAATAATATTATATTGTTGAAATTTTTGTATAAAATATTTTAATAGTCGTTTTTGCTGTCGGCGATATCACTTTATTTTCTTCACTTTAAACAATAATTGTAAAACACAGACAATTATTGAGCGATTGCTCATGAGGTCTCGACTACCGTCTGAGTGATAATCGTTTTCAAGAATGACCCCCCTGATCTGAATTTTTCGGCATGTATTTTGGTTTATTATAATTTCGTTTATGAAAAACGATTAAATGAAATATTCGTTATCAAAAAAGAAAAACAAATTGTGTGACTGGAAATTCGAGAGCTACACTGACACTAACTTCACGGACACGCTATTACACCAATCTAATGACAAAAAAAAACATAAAAATCTAGATTTACCAATGGAAAACGCCATAATTTTTAATCTTTAATTAATTATTACTGTTCTGAATGTACAACAATAATATATACACAAGCTAAAGACGCAATGCCCAGAGTATCTTTAAAGATAAAACTACTTACTGTTGTATTTAAAGAACTGGGCATTTCGCCAAATATTCAAATAACTGTATGTCACTTAACATTATATAAGTACAACAGGTTATATTTTAATAATCATAGCAATGTTGCCAACTAAAAAACAAATAAATATTTAAAAACCGTAATTTTGTTAAAATTTTACTTATAAAAATCTTAATTTACAAATAAATAAGTCAGTACAACTTGATAAATATTGTTTCGATGGTTGTATCTTTAGACTATTTAATAAAGCCTTGCAGCTCTTAGGTATTAAAGTATGCGAAACTGGTGAAACGTTTCAAAGAAACTTTGATGTACCCGTTCTGATGTCATATTTGGTCGTACACTGAAGTTAACCAATTGAATAAATCCGCAACGGTTAAACCAAACAAAGAACACTGCAAAGAACATCTAAGGAAAAGACTAAGATACTCACGAAGGTTCAGGAGAAAAATAAGACTAAGCTATATTATCTGTGGCATTATGATCCCTATCGAATAAAACGACTTTTTTATGTAAAAAGATGCAGTAAGGTGATTTTCCATGGATTTACCAGTTTTTTTTTATAAAAAAATGTAGGTACTCCCCATATAGCGATATCGAATAAAGGAATTAATAAATTTAATAGCAGATAAAACCAAATTCAAATCATCAAAAATGCCTAATATCTCCTATTCGACTTGCGTCCTTAATTAAATCTGACCTTTTTCAGCTCTAATATAAGTTTTAACCATCATATTGGTATTTGCTAATCAAAACATTTCATTACATAAGTCTCCCACTTTCCTTTTCGAATAAATATTTAAAAAAAAAAACATTTAATCTACTCTGACAGTAACATATATTTTATAGGTAAAAAAATACAATAAACACGGCAATAGATTTTGTAACTTTAAGACTTTTAACAGACTGACAAGAATGCGGCATTGCCTCTTAACGTTGTTTACTTTTTGTTTCGACACAAGCTAACAATATATTCAGATGACTGAAACATGCAATAACAGTAAAAACTAATTGTAATATAATAGATAACACCATTGCCGTATGTTAGGCGCATAAAGTAATCTCCAATTTCCCGACCACCGAAGAAATAGAAATTCGAAAACGCCGACGGAATGAAGATCTGTGTTCCGAGAAAAGCAAACAGGCGTTGCTGATTGAATGGACTAAGCCGCTGTGCGATGTTTGTCTTGTACCAACTGGTGACGAAGGCGTATTTCAATAGCTTTTCCAATATTAAACACGCAACGTTGAGAAGACTCCAGATGAGAATATTCAAATAGTGTCCATGCCAAATGTAGACAAACAAAAACGTTCCCAGCGCAGAGAAAATTTTCCGAACCGAAGATGAGTTTCTCGAACAGAGTTCAGCGTAAATGTGTTTGAAGAGGAACTCGTAAAGGCCTTGATCGAAGTACTTCCACATGTCCGAATAGAAATTAATACATCCAATGCACTTTGGCTGATTTGGTGGATTTAGGCCATCAAATGATGCAAACGCGATTCCAAGCCCGTACGTGATAACATAGAACACGTGAAAGAACTGACCCATAAAGTAACCAAAGGCGTAAAGTCCGTAGGAGTCACCCAGCAGTTTGACGGCATCCATATCTTTCTCCATGTAGTGTATGTAGATGAAGTGCAGGGAAAAGTCTAAAGCAAAGAGCCAAAATATGACCTTAACTAGACGCAAGCCAAGCAGCTTATAACGAAAGACTTCACTGTGTTCCGTTTCGCGCTCTTTAGTGAACGCCACATAACGACTAAAAATCATAAAAGGTCCATGCACAAAGACTGGAAAATACACCGCATATCCAAGGAAATTAAAGAAACTGAAGACATCACTCTGATTCTTATCATTGGCTTTGCTAAGGCTGAAACTTAGACACTTGAGAACACACCATGCCAACGATATAATCAGCTCATAGTACTCGCGATGTCCAAGGAATTGATAAAGTTCATTGTTGTTTTTGATTGCGTTAATTCCACACATCCAACCGATTGCAATGATCCAAGTGAGCACTTTCGAACGAATCTTTGATGTAGCATAGAATGAAGCGAGTTCCAAAAGTATTACCAACAAGGATTGTACTTTAAAAGTGGCTGCCAAGAAAGCCAGTCCCACGCAGGCATGAGCAATATTTCGAAATCTTGGCCTAATAATGCGACACAACTCAACAACCACTAAGTGAATTCCATACCAGTGAGCATTCTTTACAATGTAGTCTTTGAAATACTCGAACTCATCGTTGGTATCATCTTGAGGTCGACCAATCCATTGCCAACCAGGACCAAATTCCGTCTGTGAAATTGATAGAATCTTATCTTTAGTTTCGAAAAGCTTGTAAAGTCCATGGGCCAGAAATAGTAGATACACGCAAATATAAAAGTAGGTTTCGTATTTCGGCAGGAACATTATTTTTGTTGTTTTATCACAGATCAAAGAAACAGAAGCACTAACGAATAACTAATAACATAACACATGTCGGAGATTGATTGCGAGCGAGCGAGTGTTTTGACGTGATAAGTAAGTCAAATGATTCATGCATATTTCTACTTGCAATTCTGATGTGTGTTCATATTAGTAACGGAATGTATTTTATCTACAAATTAAACATAATTTTAATTATAACAAGCTAGTGTATGTCGCCAGAGTTTTGTCATTTGTGTGTAAACAAATAAGTGTCAATTTTGATGTAGATATATCCTTCTACTCATACGGGCGACATCTATGCGGGAAGATTTTCTTGGTCTTGTATTAAAATACTTTAGAACTGTTCGTTTGAATGTACATTTTAACGCAAATAACGTGACATTTTTATACCCAATCCCATAGGGGGGTATATTAGTTTTGATACTTAAGGCTGAACTATAATAGACGGAAGCAATCGGAAGCTAATGTCAAAATCCTAAGTTAAGTTTTCTTCAGTACTCTCAATTACTCAAGTTGCCCATAATAGACTTTTGCGAATGGAATTGCAAACAATACAAAACAAAATTTCGTTGCTTAGGAACTCACAAATTTAAATGTACACAGCTGTTGAAGTGAAATGTAAAATTTGTGTATGCAAGAACAAAAGAAAGAGAAAGAGCGAATCAATTCGCTTTTTCGTAAGTGAGCAAAAGTGAACGAAAACTGAACGAATCGAAGCGAAAAGCTATTATGGTCGTACAATACAAATTGCATGTGTTCGCACAGTTACGGAAGTGGTCGTCCGCAACCAGCTTCTATTATAGTTCAGCCTTTACAGCCCGATTCTCCCCCTTGTGAGGAAACCAAAGTCACAAGCTCTTGTGACTATTCTTTGTGAGGATGATTGTGACTCGATAACATTTGTCGGATTCTCCGATAATCCTCACAAGAAAAGTCACAACGAAACTCACCACAGCAAAGGTGAATATATATAAGCAACGTTTCTGCAAACTGTGACTTGGCTGAGAGGTATTATATATAGTTATTTCGTATACACTTCTGATAACAGCCATGTACAAGGAAATATAGCACTGAAAGAAACTATTCAAAACAAATTTAATAAAACTGCAATGAGAACTTGAGAAGAACAATATGTAATACATACTCGAAGTACAAAAAGGCAAGGAAGTTGGAAGTTAAAAGCCGTCTTCGCTGCAATCGTATCAATATTATTAGTTTGTTACAAATGATATGCTTTTGTAAAATTCTTACTTTTCATTTACGGAGGAAACTTTGTCAATGATATGCGCCATATTCATTTTAACTTCCATTTTTTACACTACTCAACAATCAAAATATCAAATCTCAAATAATTTGCTAGTTGTGACCTGCTCTGAAGGAGGTCACAATTTCGATTGTTTTTGTGACTCTCACAAGTTGTGACTGTGGGGGAGAATACGAAAAAGTCACAAAATCAATTTCACCTCTTCTTGTGACTTGTGAGGTATCAGTGATGATAGGGAGAATCGGGCTATTAGTTTGTAACATAGAGAAATAATTTTGCTACATATACCTCAAAGTATATGGATCGGCTCAGAATCGCTAGCTGAGTCGAATTAGCCATGTCTGTCTGTCCGTCCGTCCGTCCGTCTGTCTGTCTGTTCGTCAGCGGTTTTTGGGTCTTAAATTTTGAGCTAGGATAATGAAATTTGGTATATAGGATCCTCGTCCGTGCCACCAGAACAAGTGTAAACATTTTTGAAATCCGCCCACTGCCACGCCCCCTTTTTAGGAAAACTTATTTTTTGGCCAAACCGTAAGGAATTTCAAAAAAGTGTCTGAGTAGCATATTTAGACAATCCTAATATCTATATTTCGTTCATACAAAGTTTTTTGCCACGCCCACTTTTTGGGGGCGTTTTTAGTAAAAAACGCTTTTTGTCCAAATTTTAAAACTTTCGAAAAAAATCATTTTCACCTACGCCCACATTTTGGGGGCGTTTTCTTACAAAAACCATTTGTATACCCCATCCCAAGGCATTGGCAATAGAAATACGTTGTTTTTTGCCGAACCACACAAGATTTTGAGAAACTGTCTGAGCAATATATTGTGACAATGTCATTTTCTGTATTTCATCGCCATAAGGCCTATATTTTGAGGATATTAATTTAAAGTATGGGATGGGATAGGGTATTCAACGATACTCATAGCGGATTGTAGCCTCTCATATGTTTTTAACATTCATTTCTACCAAGACCTGGCGAACGTTGTATTACGCTAGTCTCAATCAGACAAGTAATGCCTGATGGCTGAAACACAATCACGCTTTGGAGCTTCGCTTTACCTACGTTACGCCCAACTACTTTGCGCACGCTTTGACATATTTTTTTTCTCAGCAGTTTCAACTTCTGCTACAAAAATGGGGGAAATGATTAAAATCTTTGCTTAAAATATCGTATTCCACAACCTTCTCAGAAAATAATACAGAAAACAACAACAAATATTTTGACAATTCACCCTTTTTCCAACCTTTGCTTTGCCCATGGCGCTTTACAGCAACGTTACGTTAAGATTTTACGTTTTTCATTTTGAGGTGGAAACTCAACGCCAGGCAAAGCTAAATTGGGGTAGGTAACATTGATTTCATATGGTTGAACTAGGTGCGTCAGCCTACGCAACGCACCAAAGCGTGATTGTGTTTCAGCCATGAAACACACGTGCCGTGGTTCCGCATGCAGTGCGGCACGCAGTGCAGCAAGCAAAACACACGTGCATTATTGTTTTGTTTGACATACATGCAGTGCAGTGGCTCCTGTCATTACATATAGCTTACTGTGGTGGTGTTTGGTGATATATAATTGCCTCATAGTGCTTCATTATATAAAATAAATAAAAAAATAATTATATGGTAGGAACTTGGGTTTCAGTTGGTTGAAGCTTTTTTTTTATGCGGATTAAACGTCATAGTTCAATGATGCCAAATATCTTAATATTACGTTTTTTTTCTTTTGTGTTGTGGTGCCATTGAATTTTTGCAATGGATTTAGAAATAGAGACAACTTGCAGTACTGCAACGCTTGCAGATTTACATGTGTTCGCTCCCATTGAAAACGGTGTGTTCTATCTTTTCTGCAAGGAGAATTCTGCACATGTGTTTCAGGCATAAGACATATTATTTTTACTTTCCTCGATATTATCGACTCTCGCTGAAATATTTTTTAATTGCTGTTGGAGATCATCAAAGCGCAGAGCCCATGCTCTTTCTAGTGTGTCCATTTTTGCTGAGAGATTACTACGGTGCCAGTAATTTCTGTACTTAGCTTTTCATAGAATTTTTCTATGCGCTCTTCAAGTATTGTCACAGTTAAAATACGTGGACTTCGACTAGAGGTCGAGGTCAGGCATGGGGTACTTGGTTTAAGTCTCTTGTTACACGAGATTTGAGCATTCGACATGATTAAAGAGGGATTAAATAGAATAAGAGGGAAGCACAGTAAAAACGCAAATGTCTATATCACAGAAAATTATTATTTATGAGGTAACACCTTACGCGGAGTATTTGAATAAAAAAGGTTAGCTGGCCAACAAATGATTTGTTTTATATATTGCGATTGGTCAATAAAATACTTGAAAAATCAAATGTTTTGCCGGACGCCTTAACAACACGTCGTATTCTCACACACCGTGAGATGGTTACCGCAACGATGAAACAAAGTACGTGCCAATCGAGATATTCATTATCCAGCTGTCCCGCAAAATACTGGAGAAATTCAATGACCACCTCAAAATAGGAAATACGGGAGCTACTGTATCAATACGAAATACATCGGGCCTCCATTGCAGAATAGTAGGTGAATAGTAGGACTGAGCGAATAAATTTTTTTATCTAAAGGTTAAGGTTTTGAAAAAAATAAACGCTGATTAGATAATCAATGGCTACCTTGACAGTTTTCCCCATAAGATATACTCTCGCAAATGTCAAAAGTTAGTCACTGATTAGCTAATCAGCGTTTATTAATGAGGGGGTCATTTATCATAGAGATAATTTTTAACATAATCTGTAAAAAAACGAAAGATAATAATAATGAGATATCGGAGGCCTCCATATGTGGAATACGCCTAATAACATTTATTCAGAGGTATATTATGTGATTTTAGTCCAACGCCGATTAATAATTATAGATTTGAAAAAAGTGTTTGTGTTGAGTTTCCAGGATACCAATTACAAATTTTAAAATTCACAAAACCAAATTACCCACAGCTTTAAAATACTCCTTATTTATACCTATACGCTACACATGTATATTACCACATTAACGTCTCTAACGTTTGTCTCTAACGTTTGGTTATTCAAAAGAAAACCAGATTTAAACCTTTTATATTTATACCATATTGTGAATGGAGCTTATTTTGCCGTCATTCCACATATAGAGGCCTCTTAAAACATTACAAAGAAATTTGACGTCCAATTAACGGGCGCCATTTTCTTTATATGTCAATTTCGAGGAAACAAAAAAAAAAACACCTTCAATTATTAAAACTTCGTGATTAAAATTGAAAAATTATTTTAAATAATAATACTATGTCGCGGCAATCATCTCGATTAGATACAAAGAAAGTGGTATGTGTTTCAAACATTATTTGATTAGAAAGTAGCCTCGTATTGTATATTTTAAACTGAAGAAAGACTGGTCACCCTCATCGGCCTACTTCGATTTTCTAGTGAACTGCCTTACGTCCTCGGAGCAGTGTTCTAATATCTTGTATACCTACGCAGTATAAATAATTTGCAATGGAGAACTCTAATAACAACGATCAGACGCAAAACAATCAATCGCAGCAACAACAGCAGCAACAACAACATCAACAACAGCAGCAACAAATTGGCCAACTTACACAAGGCGGCCAAACTCAGTTGCAGGTGATACCAGTTATGCCTAATGGAGGGGGTCAGTTGATATTGGGTCAACAAGTGCACCAGGGTCAACAGCAGCTAATACCACTACAAGGGGGTCAGATTATGTTGCAGGCTTCTCCGCAGCAGCAAACACAACCAGTACAATTGGTTCAACTACCTGACGGTCAGACGTTTCTCTACCAGCCAGCAATGTCAGTAGACCCCAATCAATCAGCCTCAAATCAACCACAAATTATTAACATTAATGGGCAACTGATTCAAATACCCGCACAGAATCAACAAAATTTGCAAAATCTAGCAAATTCTCAGCCCCAAATCATTGTTATGCCACAAACGGCGACGGCTCCCATTAACACGTCCAATGTTGGCCAAAACTCCACTGGAACGAATACAAACCCGCAGCCTTCTGTTGAAACGCAGCAATCCTCCAATACCTGTACTGTTGATGACGAAAATAAACCCGAAGCAGAAGAGGAGCCTCTCTATGTAAATGCCAAGCAATACAAACGAATTCTCATACGCCGACAAGCACGAGCCAAGCTGGAGTGCAGAATACCTAAAGAACGATCCAAGTATCTGCACGAGTCACGTCACAGACACGCTATGAATCGTGTAAGGGGTGAGGGTGGCCGGTTTCATTCTACACCTGGTGTACCAGAAAAACACAGCAGCAGCCCCCAAGCACATCATCATTCTCGGTCGGCCCCGAGTCGCCCCGTTATGCAGCCGAAGCTTATTGCTCCGCACCAATCACCTTCCATAACAATTACCGCTATCAAATAGAAATCCCTACTAAATTTTTATAACATAAACTGTAGTCTAAGAATAAAAGTGTGTGTCTGTGAACAAAGAGTTATTTTTTAATTGCTTCCTCCTTTAACAGAACGCCGAGTTTCTTACACTCACCTATGGTGCCTTTGTCACCCAAATGCTCCGCGACTATGAGAATGTCGAGGACGTTAACAAGCATCTCGAGCGCATTGGCTACAACATGGGAATGCGACTAATTGAAGACTTTCTTGCGAGAACATCGGCACCACGTTGCCTGGAAATGCGAGAGACTGCTGACCGGATTCAGCACGCATTTCGCATCTACCTCAATGTCCAGCCGACGATATCAAACTGGTCCGCCGCTTCTGATGAGTTCTCGTTGGTTTTTGAAACAAATCCTCTAACTGAGTTCGTAGAGTTGCCACCTGATTTGACAAATTTACGATACAGCACGATTCTCTGCGGCTGTATACGGGGTGCTCTCGAGATGGTACAGTTGGAAGTTCAGTGTTGGTTTGTACAGGTTTGTTGAGATAGTTTTTGGCATATTTTTCTTGGTTAACCTAAGTACATAATTTTTATTTTAAGGACCAACTGAAGGGAGACAATTTAACTGAGATACGGATCAAGTTCATCCGACGTTTAGAAGATGCTATACCAGCTGGAGAAGACTAATAAGGCAGTACATCGTTTGGTATTAGTTAATTTGGTATATTTGTGGAGACTCTTGTTTGGCATTCCTCTCATCAAACAGTAATGACTTTGATTTTCTTTTCAATAAATGTTACTCTAGATTACATACAAAGCTTGGAGGGCTTTTCGCAAAAGAAAATCTATTTTGTTAGTAGCAAAGCAAATAATTTCTTCGGTTACTTTGGTCCTGGTCTTATAAAAACACAGGTAGGGTCATAGTTGCATTACCGAATCAAACACCTCGGGAATAGGTGATCTCGATGTGGTCGATATTGGAAAACGAAAACGCATTGTTAGTGTCTTTGGGCATATGATTTAAAAATCCGGTCACCTTTGAAATCGAGGTCAAATTTAAAAACATATTCGACATGCCTTCTCAAAGGGAGAAAGATGGTCTTACCAACGACAAATGGCTAAAGTATGTCAGGACGAACAATTTTAAAATTTTTAATCTTTGGCTTTGCAGTTGGGCTTCATTCTACTATAAAGAGCAATCCTACCTAAGACCCTATCAGGAAACTTTATTCTTCATATGGGGGCGAATCCTGACCAGAAAACATTTCTTCTTCCAGCATCTTAGGGTAACAAATGCTTGTTCGAACCAGGCACTAGTTTCATTCTTGCAACAACACATGTGCGCAATCATCCAATTTAAAAACTTTACTGAATAATGAATGGAGCACTTGTATACAAAATCAAGCAGCAGCACGAAAAGCTGGCGTTCAACCAAACTGAGAGCTATTTCTATATAAATAACGGAAACAAAGAGATGTCATGGTTAGGAGTTACAATCATCACCTGTAGAACTTGGCCGACAGCGTTAACTATACATAATTTACCCTTTTAGAATATTTTGTTGCACTGCCAACCAATTGTCAAATACCTAACTCTCTAGCCAGCTCACTCCTGTTTCCAATAGCGCCACTTAAGTAGCGCTATAGTTCGGAATGAACCTGGGCCTCAACCAACATGTCTCTGCAATTAATCCTGTCCTTAGCTAACTACCTCCATTTGCACACTTTAAATTGGTTGAGGTCGGTTTATACGCGCTACCTAAGGCGAGGTCTTCATCTACAGCGTCCGACGTCTGGTTGGGAATCGAAGACTTCGAGTCGGAGTATTGGTGTCCATTCTCCCTACTTGTCCTAGCCATCTTAAATATACAATGCGGAATTTTTGTTGTTTGACTAGTGGTATGTCGCTGTACAACTCGTATAGTTCGTGGTTGAATCTTTGTCTCCATAACATGTCAACGCAAACGGAACAGAAGACTTTTCGAAGGGAAGGGAGTTTTTTCATACCAGTTTGATATTGGTCCTGATTTAGTGCCGTAGAGCAGGACGGGGGTGATTAGAGTCTAATATAGGATCCCCTTAGTAGCTCGAGTGAGAGCTTTACTTACTACCTTCATAGCCCGAAGAAACAGCGTACGGCAAGAGTAATTCTTCGTTTTATTTCTGGCGAGAAGTTCTGGTCAGTACTAAGGCGATCTGCAGGTGAATGGTGTTATAACAGTTTATCTGTGAAGTCCCATCGTGAACCAAACCAAGTAAATGACTGCTAAATTTGCTATGAGAATAGAGATTTGTTTGCCATCTAGACATGTAGTCCCCTCGTGGGAGTATCGTGGTGGTTGTGGTTAACCCCCTTGGCGGTAACGTTTGGTATTTTGAAGTCTATGGAATGATAGACTTTGGAATACATGAGATGTTAGATGGACCTGGGTCCTTAGCAAGGATGAAGTTCGTGCCTTAAACATGATTTTCAATGTATCCTACTTTATGGTGTTAACCAACACTTTTCTATGGTTCTGATATTGTGGGTATGCCCACCTTGAAATAAGAGTTTTAATGGCTAGGTGTTCACATTACATTATCTTGTTGACAGCATATGACTGAACCTATTTTTGCCGCTTCCTTCTCTACACTAGCAAACGAACCTCTGCTATCAAGAGAAGTCTAAACAATGATGTCAATATTGTCAGCGTATGATGAGGTGGACAGGTTTCGTAGAGTAAGTTTGCTACAATGGAAATCAAAAGATTTATATGCGCATTAGCCATGTGCAGTATTCTAGTCAATGGCTCATTATAGCCGTAGTTGGTTCGGTGGAAGTTGAGTCGGAAGAGGGGAACAGATCTTAAATTTCGGGAGTGGGCGTTGTGGTATATCATTTGTAACAGAGCGGGGCAATCAATATTTTCTGTTAGAAGCTGATGTGCAAAAAGAATGTCCGCTATATTACGGCGCTTTTGAAATGATCGAATATTTATTGGCTCACCACAGATTAAATAGGATCTTGCGACAAGTGGGAGACGCTTACGGGAGTATGTCATGGTCTGGCATTTGATGACTTTGAGCTCCAGGAAATTTTGTTTGGCACAGGTTGAAAAGTGGTTTGAAGTGGGTTAGAGCAAAGATTATGAAATCTATACAGATGACGCACTCCATATAAGATAAAAAAAACATATGGCGGGCTGTGCCAGCACGTGTTTCGTGTGTTTTCATGCACATCGCCCGCCCGTACCATGAAGCTACTGAGCAAAAGTTTCTTGTTTTTTGTTCTCAATGCGTTATCTGTATAGAATTCATAATCTTTGGCAAGAGTCAACGGAGTAGGAGATGTGCCTAAAGATTTTCATGTCATCGGCATAAACAGATAAATCAGAGTTTTCGATGATACAGTCAACGTCATTGATAGGCAAAATAAATATCGAAGGATCAAGATGGCTACCTTAAGGCACTGCGGATGTGGCTAAAAACGGGTCCGATACAGAGCATCTGAACAGAACTTTGTATTGGCGTTCAGAAAGATAGGATTGAAACCCTAGTGCTTTAAGTTTAAAAGGAATGATTTCATGCGAACTTTTACCGAAAGCTTTCTTTAAGTAAGTGGCAACTTCATTGCCATTATCTAATGCGCACAGAGTGTTAGATACAAATTCGGTTGGTTGGTGGTTGTTGACCTTCCTCTATGGAATCCTTGTTGGTTTGGAGAAAAGATGGATTTGCAATTGAAAAGCAATTTCAAATAGCTTCGGTTTGCAAGAAATTTCTTTTTTATGTAAGGGGACTATGTAAGAGCTTTTCCAAAGAGAAAGAAGGACTCCCTGTGCGAAAGACTCCGTAAAGTGATTATCGTTTGACGATAACATTTCGATGGTACATCTTGCAATAGTTGTTTTTGCTGTCGGCGATATCACTTTATTTGTTTCACTTAAAACAATAATCGTCAAATCACAGAAGATTATTGAGCGACTGCTCATGAGGTCTCGACTACCGTCTGAGTGGTAATCGTTTTCAAAATAACGGAATGGCCCTTCAGTAAGGGGTTAATTCAGCTTAATGCAATTTGTCAGAACTATAGAGGGTATGCCGTCGGGACCGGGAGAATATTCGCGTCTTATTTTCTTTACCTTTGCTTCTACGAGAGACACAGATACTTCGATTGAGTTTAATGAATTTTATGGACAGCTTCTCATGTAGGAAAAATGGTTTAGAAGAACTAGTTGGATAAATTCCTTACTTGTTCAAAGTTATCGCTGTCCTTCGGTCAATTTTCGCTAAGACGCTAAGTTGTTTGAAGACAGCTTGTACATTGTTTTCCCCTCGATTTTAGCAGCTTTGAATCGACTTTCCCACAGGCGCAGTGACTATTCGCTTCGTAGTACCGACAGTGTTAATATCGTCTGCTGATTTACTTTTCCCAGAATTATTTTACGAAAGACAGTGCTTCGCCTTATATTAAACCTCTAGTGGTATTGAAGGGATTTGTGTTGTACATTACTACTCACGCCAGCATGGCCTTCGATTCCAGGTACCCAGTAGATGAATGCCTCGCCTTAAGTGTCGTGCACAAGTAGTAAACGAGCTCAATCAATTTGAAGAGTACAACTGGGAAAGTTAGCTAAAGACAAGGGAAGCGGGCTTACCCAGCCACTTGGGTAAGTAGATATTACTTCCTCCACCATGGAAGAGCGATTAGTTAGATGTGGCATTTTTTAACCTGTGGACAGGTGGTTTATTAATGTTTTCATGACCTTGATACGAAAGGGCATAATTGTAATTATTCGGATGCTTAGGTTGCAGTGACTGCACGCGATGCGCTGGCAATCTTATACTATAAAGGTTTATTGTGGTACCACGTGGATCCGTCGACTTTTCCTATATTTGTTTGCCTAACCATTCAGGGCTGACTATATAGCGTAGGAGGTTTCTAACATTAATATTTGCCAGCTCAACTAGATCATCAAAGAATTACTATCCCAGATGGAGTTTTCGTTTGTCGGAGAGAGCTGGACAAGAGTAAAGAAGTAGAGGAATACTTCCCTCCTCTTCTTCGTTAAGTAGCTTCTACAGAAGTCATTGCTAAAGAGGCCAGTGTCCTGTATTAACACCGATTATGGTGCTGACGTTTGATCTGTTCAGCATTGTCAAGTAGATGGAGCGCTGATGATTATAGTTTGGTCTTAACGATCATCGTTGACGATAGTAAAGGAGACTATCTGTGCGCCTTCCGTGTAACTTTTATACATGTGTGCACACACAATATAAAAATTACACCCATCGTACCTAGGAAATCTCCTACACTATCGTCAACGATAATCGTCTTAAAAGTTACGGAATGAGTAGCCTCGATATTTGACACGTTGTGCCGTTTATACATCTGCAGTTTGCTTTCTTGATCGCATCCAGTTTGATCTGCAATTTACATGTAGCGAGGGCCATACTTTTCATATTTACTGGCGGTAGAATATCAAGGGTAGTGCCCTGCAGTTCACTGGTATCTCTCTGTGCCCGGCACACAGAAGAGGTGAATGGTGAAATGCTCTACCATCTCATTAAGAGAGGCATTCGTGGGCTGATTTCGATTGGAACGAGATGGATCCCAGGGATAACATACATCGTGGATATTACTTTACTATTCAACCAGGATAAGGCTTCTTTAATTGTCATGATTTCTGGCTGGAAAACGCTACAATCATCGGGAAGGCGAAAGGATATGATTAGGTTAAGCATCTCGAAAAAAAACACCACCCACTCCAGATTCTGTTTTAGACTAATCCGAATAGATGTGAATTAAGTTATTGTTACCGATCGTATTCGACTCCTATTCAAGGCGACTGGAAATGCTTGTCCTGAAGTTATGCTCAAAATTGAGTTGTGCCGGTGTTTTTTTTTGTAATGTTAAGGGGATTCAAAATCTTTGTGTGTTGTGGTTAGCAGCCTCGGTCATTCACTCCATCAGTCTATGCAGCTTATATTGATCCACCAGTGTGTCATTAAGATTTTATCGTCGAAAAAAGGCATAACTCCATGTACACATCCATCACAGACTAAGGGAAACACATTTAATCCAAATTTTATAAAACTGGCATCGCCAATTCGTTTCTTGTAGTGATATCTTAATGACGTTATAGACTACACCTACGACAATTAATTCGACAAAAGCAAAGGCGTAACCTCCGATGCCAAAATGATTTGTCGCTAATATTTCAATGTGAATAAAATTTAACGACCTGCTGAAATATTTAGTGCGCATTCCGGTCCGCTGACTTCTTAGTAAAATTTATGACATAATCTGAGAACAAATCTGTTCCCCCCACCCACCAAACATTCCTAATGAAATCGAAAACGTAATTCACATGAGATTGCACAATGCTATCTAGTGAAAAATAAAAAAAAAAAACAGATAAGATAATCGGCAAGCTTCCGTCAACTCTTCGAGTTTCAAGAACAACACGAAATCAGACGTATTTACTTTCATACATTTATTGCACATACATATATAAATTGATTTAGAGCATTAACAGTTCATATTTATAAATCTTCATAAGCACATAACGACATGATAAACTATTTCATCTGCTTTCAGAGGTTGATTAACATAAAACAATCGACGTCGATGCGTTGTTTAGTAATTAACAAAAAAAAATAGAAATAAACATAAAAATACGTTAAAGTACAAAAAATCAAATAAGGTAGTTCTCGTAGGTCGTAGACTGGTAACACATATATCGCGTACAAGCTAAGAGAAGGAACGTGTCGTGTCCTTTCGTCAAAAGCAGAAAAATGCACATTTGGTTATTTGCAAGCAGGTCCAGTTGCTGGTATACTTTTCTTCTTTGGTTGGTGGTTGTTGTACACCCCTATTGCCTTGGGTAATAAATTGGTAACAACAAATACAAAAATTTAAAATAAAATTAGAAACAAGGGTTACTTTGATGCTACACCACTGGCTTGGTGTTGATCTACCCCCTGATTTGGGCAAAGCATGAGGTTTATGTTCTTGCGAGTGAGGACTCTGCGTAGGGCCTGCAGCGTCTTCATACATATCACAACGCAACAACCATTAGCGACTCCTTCTGCGGGGCTTTTGCATGTACACGATGAACTCTTCGCTGCCACTTTGGAAGGGGCATTGTTACTTTGTTTCGCTGCTTGACCTGAACAACACCCCGAACTGGCTTTGATTGTTGGCGGTGGTAATGCCGCAGGGGAACACGATTTTGGTGCTGCACCTTTCTTTGAGCAACACGATCCACCACCTGTTTCCATGGATGCCAGGTTTTGTATAAGCATAGCCACATCTTCGATGCTTTGATTGACTTCTGATTTCTTGTCGCCACAACAGCCAGCGGAGGCTGGTGGTGGGTTGACTGCTTGTGGCTTCTTTTCAGAGCAGCATCCGCTGGTAACTTGTGCCTTCTTTGTAGAGCAACATCCACTTGTCTGCTCAACTTTTGGAGCAACCTCAGTTTGTTTCGATTGGCAGCAGTTCGAAGTAGCGACAGATCGTGCTTTGTTTGCGTTCATTTTAGTCGTTCTCCTTCGATGGCAAGCTTTGTCGTTCGAGCATCCTCCTTGACATCCTAAAGTTTGATCGCATTTGCAATTGGTACAACTACAGATGCCGGCATCTGCGGTTATCTGCTTTAGAGCGTTTGGCTTCTCAGAAGCAAACATCTCTTCGGGGGGGAATACTTTTTGGTTACCTTCGATCGTCATTAAAATATCATTTAGCAACGACTCTGTTTCGAGATCGGGTTGTGGATACGCTGCTTCTGATCGAGTAGTCTCCTTCAAGAGCGACTCGATGTTATCCGGCGAGTTTGCGAACTCGTTTGTTTCAGGTGGCGACGCAGAATTTGTAATACTGTTGGAATGATCAAACTGAATGAAGTATGAATCGATATCCATAGTGGTAGGCTGGTTATCTTGTGCGTTTTGATCAAATGCGGATTGGATGTTCATGAATTCGGGTAAACTCGATTGCTGCATGTTCATTCCATAGACGGGGATGAGTGGGTTTCCACCGCTCTCCTCCATTTTCACATCCTCCATCATAGTTGATTGATCTGCTGCTGTGGCAGCGGATTGTGACTGATATGGCAATTGCGGGTTCGATTCCATTAAGGTATCGGCGATAGCGGTGGCATTCGATGTGGGTAGATCGACAAAACTTGGCAGGGCTGTTGGAAGTGCAACGCATGCTGGGGTAACTCTAGCCATTGGTATAATAGGCTTGGATGCAAGTACCCCAGCGTCAAACCAAGGTATTGGAATCTCCTCCTCTGATGCATAAGCCAGTTGGAGAGCCTGTGACGTTTCCCGTGGAGCGTCGATTGACTCTATTTTTGGCACCATATGAAATTTTTTCTCTTGTTTCTGCGCGACTTCGGCAATCTGAAACATTATCTCTTCCCTGTCATCTTTGGATGTACAGGCACCATCTTTCGATTCAGTCGTAGCATAGCTGAGGTTGTCATCCAGAAAGCCACTGCTTTCGTTATCGCTCTGCGAGCACGAATGTGTGAGGCTATTTGGGCTATTACAACGCTTTGTCTTTCGCTTACGCATTTTACGTGGCTCCGATTGCCGCTGGTGGGTCTTCTTGTGCGATTTTAGACTGTGCGAGGTACTGAAAGATTTTTGACAGCTGTTCTCTTGGCATGGGTATGGCCTTTCGCCGGTATGTGTACGGATGTGGGTCTTCAAGTGATGCGAAGCAGTAAATGCTTTGCCACAGTTACCCTCTGTACAGCGGTATGGTCTCTCTTGTGTATGGGTCCGCATGTGCTTTTTCAAATCGCTAAGAGTGGTAAAACATTTCGGACACTGAGCACAGTTGAACGTTTTACCATTATGCAGTCGCAAATGTGCATGCAATCTGAAAGGGAAAATGTTTAATATTTTGTTGGAATTAGCGACATGATAACCTTACCTGTATCTAGTGTTGAAGGCTTTGTCACATCCAATAACTTCACATTCGTAGGGCTTGATTTTAGTATGAACGCGAATGTGTATCTTCAAGCTGTAGGATGTCAAAAAAGCTTTACCACATCCTTCTTCATTACATTTGAACCGATAGTCTCCTATAGAATAATACGAAACAGATGTATTAACATTCAAATGCATCGCTTTCGTCCACACAAACCTCGATGTGTTTTTAAATGTGTACGCAAGTTCCCAATGGTACTGTAGCTCCTTGTACAATTCTCATAATTACATCTATAACGTCCTAGCAGTTCCGACGGATCACTATTACTCTGTTCAAAATGTCCGATAGACGTTAAAAATTAAATACACAAATGCTGTTTTTTAAATTGAAAACATGGTATATCTAGTGTTAACCAAAAATAAATTGAGAAGCTAATAAGAAGAGGCCCAATACAAGTTAATTTAAATTGCGATTATTAATTGATTACGATGGTTTCATGCTGCTTAAATTATATTTCATCAAAAAAAGGTATTGCATGCGGTGAAATTAAATTCAAAGTGATCTACACGTAACGTAAGTGAATTGGTTTTCATTTTCCTATTCTATTGGAACTTGTGGGGTAAAAAAAACTAAAGTGGACGTTAATATATAAAAGCTGTGCTGTACTAACTCACCACCATAACTTAGATGTTATGTGTAGCTGCATTTTTTGGAAATATACAACTAGACACAATTAAACTGAAATGGCGGTAACACGATAAGATAAAAATTCATTTGAACTTTGTTTCCTTGACTTAATGCTGATTCTATTATTTTGAATTGAAAATGTTAGTTCCCTACTAAAGATGCTTTCTATTTAAATTCAAGACCTTAATCCACAGATTTGAGCACAACAGAACAAAGAAAAGTTGGGCATGAACTGATTACTCATTCAATCGAACACATAATGATGCCACAGAGGCATTCTAAATTGCACTAGGAAATTGTTTATGTTTGGTTGCTTAATGTGAAGTGTACAGAAATCACTCTCATTAAGTAGTAAAAAGAAGATGTGACATCATAACCGGGATTCCCTTTAATATTTAACAATCAATTACGTCAACCGTGTGTAGATATCCAGTATATCAGCTGAAAGCACAACGAACTTTTAAGAGGTCCAAACAACTAATTAGATGATGCATGCACCAATGGGCGCATTTCTGGAATCTGAAATTTCAATTCTAAAACGATGGACCCTTTAGGATTTTGTTTCTCCAATGGAGATCCTGACTCAACTGTCTCTAATAGAACTACTAAAACAGTCATTCGGGAGTGAAGCATCTGACTTCTTGCCTTCATATAAACCCTGCGGGGCCGATTGATTATTATTATTATATATTATTATCCGTAAAATTAAAAACGATAATCGTTAACGATAGTGTGAGTGATAGATAGAGTGAGATTTTCTGAGAAAGCATCGTGCAATTTGTATACATGTGCACACACATGTGTAATAAAAATTACACGCTACGTACCTAGTAAGGCTCCTACACTATCGTTAACGATAATCGTTTTAAAACTTACAGAGTGAGTACCCAGAATATATCCACAAACTTCATAGGCTTGACTCAATCCCAATTGGTGGTATCAACTTTAAGAAAGGCTACTCGCATTCAGTCTTATAGCGTTTTCGATTGGGATTTTTAGATTTACTCTCAGATTTCAGATTTTACCCGTCCCAATCGAACATTAAAGAGGTTACTCTGGTTTTCTGTGTGTGTTAGTGTGCCATTTGACAGCTTATTGTTTATCTTTAGGCCGCAATAATAGCTATTAGCTATCAATGTAAACCATCAATTGAAATTTTCTTTTACTCATTGCGGCTTTTTTATAAACTCAACCATTGGCGAGTTGGTGTCAAAACAAAGCTTATGAGTTTTAGAACATGATTATCCAAAAATATTTTAATTTCTAATTATAGTTTTCCCCGAAAATCACATTTTAATCATCAAACTGCGAAATGCAAACTCCAAATTGACATATTAAGTTAGATGTTAAATGTTTTTGTGTTGGTGCATGTTGGTGTAAATCTGACTTGGAATCCAGATTCTTCAACTTCTACTCTAGATGAAAAAAAGAGTGCTTTTAGTATCCCAATCGAAAACGAAAAAATAGATCTAGAGTAAAAAAGTGCTCTAGAGTACAAAAAGAGTGATTTTTGTATCCCAATCGAAAACGGTGGTTGGGTGTTGTAGAACGAGGGTAGACTCTGATTGGCGTTAACTTGGCAATGCCCAGTGTTGCAACTCTGACTACACATCAAATGTGCTTATCTTTACCTCCAAGTGGTAACCATCGGGTACTGGTCTCATCCAACCGGATTTGACTTGCTAAACGATAAGTGCGAGTGTTGATAACACGACGAAAAACAGCAACACTATAAACACCCTGGTGAGAATGGCACGGATGAATACCCGGCCTGCTGTCCCAGGCGAACCTAGATGAGCTGCGATGACATATTCGGACAACAGGTTGTCTAGGAATTTCAAGGGTTAGTCAGGCCCCTTGAACAGAGATGGTGGCGGATGAACCGAAAGGCCAACGGCAGCGCTCAATCCCGTAGTGGATACTGATGGCCCCGTGTCCTAGGGGTATCTAATAAATTGGAACTGGCCCTCCAGGTTGGGGGTTGTGCTTTGGGTTAACTACCCACCCACAGAAAAAACTATTGTTACGAAGCAACCAATAGCATTGGAAAGGACTGATTTCATTGTTGACGACCCTGCTAAACGAAAAAAGGACAACGACGTTCGTATCTGCACCTGGAATGTGAGAACATTAAACAGGAGAGGTGCAGGCGAACAACTAGCGGAAGTCCTAAACTGCTACAAAGCAGACATTACTGCCATCCAGGAAATACGATGGGATGGGCCGGGCAAAAAGAGGATGAAAAACTGTGACATATACTACGGACCGTGTTATAGTGAGCAGAAACAGCGACTATTCGGATGCGGATTTGTTATAAGTGCCAGACTTAGGCAAGAAGTCTTATGTTTCCAAGACATTAGCGAACGCATAGTAACAATCCGCATCAAGGCCAAATTCGCCAACATAAGCCTTATATGCGCTCACGCTCCGACGGAAGAGAAAGATGATATAGCTAAGGATTGCTTCTACGAGCTCCTCGGCAAAACCTATGCGCGACTACCGAAGTACGATGTAAAAATCGTGCCGGGAGATTTTAACGCAAAGGTAGGAAGAGAAGACATCTTTAGAAGTATTGTCGGAAAACAAAGCCTACACGACAACACGTCTGGTAACGGACTTAGGCTAATTGATTTCGCTACGGAACGAAATGCCACTATAGCCAGCACACGGTTTCCTCACCTCGATATCCATAAGGGGACATGGCGGTCTCCAGATCAACGAACGGTCAACCAAATTGATCACATTGCGATAGATAAAAGGCACGCATCCAGTATCTTGGATGTCCGAACATTCCGAGGAGCTAACATCGACTCGGATCACTACCTTGTAGCAGCCAAGGTAAGAATGCGGATATCCACCACGCCACAACAATCCAGAAATACTGTGAAAAAATTTAATGTCGGAAGACTGTAATCGCAAGAGACCGCCAAGACCTTCGCACAACGCGTATCCCTTAACCTCTCGATTAACACCATGCCACCAGCATCGAATGTCGAAGAGCAATGGCAACGATGCCAACAGGCCATTAGATCAGCCGCAACTGATGTGCTAGGTTTCTCGCGCCCACCAGCAAGAAACCCCTGGTTTGATGAGGAACGCCGACAGATGCTCGCAGCCAAGAACGAGGCCTACAAGGCTAAGCTGCAGGTGAAGACGAGAGCTGCCATTGAGCTCTATAGGCAAAGAAGAAGGGAAGAACATCGGCTTTTCAGCAAGAAGAAAAAGGGCAAGAAAAGCGCGCGATCGAGGATATAGAGAGGTGCCACTCCAGGAACGATGTTCGCAAGTTTTACCAAAGTGTAAAACGTCAAAGCCAAGGATACAAGGCTCGAACAGAATCCTGTCGAGATGAACAAGGAAATATTGTAGTTGAGACACAGTCGATGCTGAGGATATGGAAGAACCACTTCTGCAGACTGTTAAACGGCGATGACGAACAACATTCCGCTGTCAGGCAGAACGAACCATTCAATATTGGCAACTACAGCGAAGACTGCCAACCACCCGACCTGAGTGAAGTGAGGATAGCAATATCTAAACTCAAGCTTAATAAGGCTGCCGGAAATGACGGCCTTCCCGCTGAGCTCTATAAGGCCGGCGGAGATGACTTGGTAAGTAACATCCACCAGCTCATAAGCCAAATCTGGTCGGATGAAAATATGCCTGAAGAATGGAACCTCAGCATCGTTTGCCCGATCCACAAAAAAGGAGGCCAACTACAGAGGCATAAGTCTCCTCAACATCGCCTACAAGATCCTATCTGCCGTAATATGTGAACGCCTGAAACCGTTTACCAACAACCTGATTGGCCCTCATCAGTGTGGTTTTAGGCCAGGAAAGTCCACAACCGATCAAATTTTCACACTTCGGCAGATCCTGGAAAAAACTCAAGAAGTCCAAATCGATACCCACCACCTATTCATCGATTTCAAAGCCGCATATGATAGCATTTATAGAGACGAACTGTATAGAGCCATGTCTAGTTTTGGTATACCGCCCAAACTCGTCCGTTTGTGTAGGATGACGATAGAGAATTCTCGCTGCTCCATCAGGGTCGGAAACGACCTCACCGACACATTCGATACCAAAAAAGGATTTAGGCAAGGCGATGCGCTGTCATGTGACTTCTTTAATCTGATTCTTGAGAGAATTGTGCAAAACTCCAAAGCCAACACCAGAGGCACAATTTTCCAAAAGTCGGTGCAACTACTAGCATACGCTGACGATATTGACATCATTGGTAGGACTCAACGTGATGTCATAGCCACGTTTGATGGTATAGAGAAGGAAGCGGCGAAAATGGGTTTGCAGTAAATGAGGGTAAGACTAAGTATATGCTGTCATCACGAAAGGACTCACAACATCGATGAATTGGACAGAACGTCACCATTGACAGATATAACTTTGAGGTAGTACGGGACTTTGTCTACCTCGGCTCCGCTATTAGCTCTGACAAAAACATCTCGTCAGAAATTAAACGAAGAATTACTCTTGCCAACCGCTGTTTCTTCGGGCTAAGAAGGCAATTTAGTAGTAAAGCCCTCACTCGAACTACTAAGGAAACCCTATATAAGACCCTGATCATCCCAGTCCTGCTCTACGGCGTTGAAGCATAGACCGTATCAAAAGCGGATGAAGAAATCCTTGGTAGATTCGAGAGGAAAATTCTTCGAAAAATCTTCGGTCCCGTTTGCGTTGACGGGCTATGGAGACGAAGATTCAACCAAGAACTATACGAGCTGTACAGCGACATGTCCCTGGTCAAAAAACTCCGCATTGGACGTTTAAGATGGCTAGGACATGTAGAACGAATGGACACCAATACTCCGGCTCGCAGAGTCTTCGATTCCCAGACAGACGTCGGACGCAGTAGAGGAAGACCTCGCCTTAAGTGGCGCGCACAAGTGGAAACCGACCTCAACCAACTTGGAGTGCGCAACTGGAGGCAGTTAGCTAAGGACCGGGCTAATTGGAGAGGCATGTTGGTTGAGGCCCAGGTTCATTCCGGACTGTAGCGCCACTTAAGTAAGTAAGTAATCGAAAACGCTATTAAACAATGTACCATCAGACAAGCTGTGTCGAATGTAGTGGATAAATTCGAGTCAACATATTGACTATTTAATGCTACGGTACCAGTGAGACCAAGCTCCGATGTCAAAATCAGCCAAATGAGTCGTTTGCGATTAATTTACAGGAATTGGTAATCTGTGAGTCCACATTGTGTCAAATTTGAGCAAAAATCGTGGCCTTAACCCTAACAACACCAAATGAATACAAGAACAGAAACATCTTGATCGTTTGAGGTGCCGGAATCCTAACGAAACTAAATGAATACAAGAACAGAGGCCTATTGATCGTTGGAGGTGCCGAAGCTGCACCGATTGTTCTCTGTAAAATATTGATTGAAAATCCTGAATTTCATAAAAAAATTATAATTTTTGGCTTAACGTGTCAATAAGCTAAATATAAACTTTTGGTTAGCAACAAACCTAAGTGCACCAAGGGACTCCTTTGAATACACAAAAAGTGATCGTGTGGCGTGGATTTCATGCCGGAGGTGTAATTGGACCGTATTTTTTTTTCATTTGAGTACATGATCGGTCAATGGAGCTTAAATACCATGTCGAATGAAGAATTTTGGGCAAAATTCGATGATCTTGACATCAGTGATATCTGGTTCTAACAAGATCGTATACATGTCACATAGCTGGTTGAGCCATTAATCTATTGAAGGGGATGTTTGGTAATCTTCTCGAGAAATTCTCAAGTCGATTGGCTATCTCGTTCATGTGAAGTAACGGCTTTTGATTTCTTTTTAATGGGGTTTCATTAAGTTGGTTTATGTTAAACCAATCACGTAAGAGCAATTCATGAAAAATATCAGACGAGAAATTGCCAATCCTATGGCCAATATGTGTGTTGCAAACATGCTCGCAGTGGTCATACTTTTATTTAACTCTTAATATGTGTACTATAATTGGAATAAATATTTTACTTAATTACAAATTTGTATGGCCTCACTGAATAATCTGATAGTATCAATGGCTCCTATTGCGAGTGTCGATCGATTATCGACTCGTTGTTGATCTTGTTGATAAATATTGGTTTTGTGTAAGATAATCGACAGAGATTATGATTATTGTGAATACAAATTGATTATTGTGAATGCAATTAGGTTGGACAGCTTTTGAGATATTTTTTCAATTTGTCGATACATTTACAGGGATTATTTATTAAACCAATTAAAAAAGTATTAAACACATATGAAACATAGGTTAAGTTGATTTGTAGTTTGACGAATCCGGTTAATAGAATTTCAAAATATAAAACAGTTAACAGATGTTTCTTATACTTTCGAGTTAAAAAAAACACCGTTATTCAAGCAAATTGTTTATGGGTTTTTACACCTTTCATTGGTCAGGATTCAACAGTTTCAAATATTATATATGCTTAGAGAAGTGTACGCAAATTTAATGCCAAAAATACATGTGTTCCTTATATCTGTGGATTCTAAGACTCCAATAGCATATCTTTAAGTACGATTCGTATATTTGTACGATTGTATAAAACAAATTCGTCAATAGGATGTAATTCTAAAGTTATGCAGGTTATATAAAGCCTAACATGATCGTCAAAATGATCGTATTCAGTGTTCCCTGAAGCAACAAAATGAATGACACTCACAAAAACATTTATCAAAGGTAAATATTAGCAGCCGTATTTATAAAGAAATTTTAGAGTTTTTTTTAACTTTAAAAAAACTTCTAAATATCACTCAAACGCAAAATCGGTAACTATAATCGATTTTCACATTTAAGCAACGTTGCTTAGGTGTCGTTTTATTTAAACACGATCGACCGCGTTTTGAGGTTGTTTAGAGCCCTGGGGATTTTCTCTTTGGGGAATTTGTGGCTGGAGATTTCAGTTTGGGGATTTTGGGTTTGCAGATTTTGTCTTGGGGACTATGTATTGGGGAAAACGTACCTTCACCCAGAAAAAACGACCATAGGACATAAACTTGTATAGAATTTCACTTTTTTGTACTAAATTTGTAAATTTTATTACGTTTTTTGAAACAATCATCGTCTGCTATATTTTAAAGTCTAGTTGAAATTTTGGAGCAAAATTTGCTCACATATAGAACAGGGTAATGATGACTAACAAATCAAATACAGTTTATATGAAAAGACTGCAACTTATGAGATTAGCATAAGGGGTCTGAGAAAATTCCCGATATGTGGTGGTAACCAAAACTTGATAAATCTTATTTCGCCATCATAATAAATACCGCTTAAGCTGTCATATTTGATAAACACGCATGACCAGACTTTAGGACGGTATTCAGTTGTATCGATACAGATTACAGAAAATAAAACCAAAGTCGCATTTCGGGTAGGAGAATTTTCGAGTAGACCGATGCTAAGAACTGGAGATGAGTTGCGAGCAAAAAGATTGTCGCCGATAAAAGCACAAAGTATCAGTTGGAAAAGATGCTTCTGTAGTATAGACTTCGGTAATGCTGAGAAACATTGCTTCAAAATGTGTCAAAACGAGTCGTTTTCTGGAGAAATTGCAGCTTTGACTGGTAGAAAAAAAAAATTCAACGTTTTCGTCTTCATGGGACGAACATGGAGCTGAAGGGCGCGCTACATCAAATCTATGTAGAAAGATGGTAGATAACTTCGTTGGAAAGAACTTCAATCAACCATCCGCACCTCATACAGGTGGAATCTGGAATAGGCTGGTAAGATCAGTGAAGGAAACTTTGAGCTGTATATTTCCTACGGATGAATTATTATCGGCTATGTTGCCTGAGGTAGAATGAATTATAAATGCTAGGCCCCCTATATACGCTTGGTAATGATTATAAAGAGGCTGTGACGCCGAACTAATTTCTGGTAGGATCTTCAAATGGTATAAAAATGTAAGAGAAATTATGTGATGATGGCATAATTCTGCAAAAAAATTGTTTTCTTCAGTGAACAATCTATTCGCTGATTCCTGATTTCCGACGTAACAAAACAAACAAAATGCTTTTCATTGACGTCGTAGTTATTACAGATTCAAAAAAAACCATAACTCCTGTATCTAAAAAGCGCAGCGGTCAATACAGCAACAAATATCTATACCAGGCCCACCGCAAAACTTGCCGTGCTAGATGTTGTCCACCTTGTCGAAAGTGGAAAGCCGATTCAACGAACCGCCTTGCCAGGAGGAGTGTTGCCGAAGCTAGCAGGACTTAAAATAACTCCTTTTCACATTGATGGCAGCAACAAGTAACAATTCAAAATGCACTCGCCACTTAAAAAGTAGATGCAACTTTTTAAAAAGCGCAAAAGTAGCAACAGCATACGAGGTCAAATGGTTAAACTTAAAGTTTAAGAAATATATATATATATGTACCCCACCGGAATGCCAATGGCCTTTGGCAAAAACTTGGAGAACATGAATTATTTATACAAGATGCAGATGTCTGTTTTATATCCGAAACTCACGCAAAGAGTAATTCGACCTTAAAGATTAAAGGTAACGTCGACTATCAGCTCTATATCCATCGAATAAAGCTAGAGGTAGAGCCTTACTGTATATAAAAGAGTGTATCGAGCAGTCGATTGATCTTAAATTAGATATCGAAACAATGCAAGTTAGCTCTATTCAAGTCAAAAGCTGACAATCCTTTCTGAAGATATCTTCTATTTACTGCCCACCACGATGCAAGGTTGAGTAAATTGACTATCCCACCTGATAGATAGAATTTGATCGGAGGGGACTTTAATGCAAAACATACATTCTGGGGATCTAGATGCATATCACAGAAAGCTATGATGCTTTATGATGTAGGTAGAAAGTACAATACCAAATTTTATTCTACGGGAAAACCAATTTACTGGCCAACTAATGTTATAAAAATACCGGATTTGATCGTTTTTTTTTCAGTGTAAAAGGTCTGCCGTCCAATCGAATCAAAGTTGAAGAATGCTTTAATTTTAACAACGAGCGAGTCTCTCATTATAAATGAAAACAACCCAGATTAACAAACGAGAAACCAATTGGAAAGGTTTCAAAAACGATATTGAAAATAATATCAGACTGGGTGTATCGCTCGAAGTCGCTGTTGTATCCTTTATCGATACCATCCAAAAAGCATGGAATAATACTCCTCAACATAGCAAAAAATTAAGTTAAATTAATTACCCCCGAGAATTAACAGTTTTGGTAAGACAAATAAGAAAAGCTCGTAAACGATGGCACCAAACTCGTGCCCCGCAAGATAAAACACATCTCAATCGGTTGAGAAACTTGCTTTCAAATTCAATTAAACATTTTAAAAACCATGCAGTTGAAACTTATCTGCAAAACCTAAACGCTGTGCCACCAATAAGGGGAAACTCAACACGTTTGGGCAAAAAGCGATAAGGAAAAAGCTGACGTTTTTGCCGCACATCTTGAGGAAACATTTAAACCATTTGATGCGCAAAATGAAAACATTAATTTATTCGAGACTACAACAAGATATGCAAGTGTTGCCGAGCTTAAACGGGAAATACATAAACTAAAGGCTTAAAACGCTTCAGTTTATGACCTGATTACGTGGGAACTTATTGAAATATTGTCATGGAAATATTTAACTAAACTTTTCTACATTGTAAATGCGCCAATTAGATTAGAGTGCATGCCAAGACAGTGGAAAGTCGCGGAAGTGATTATGGTTTAATACAAGGAAAATAATCAATGAAGTCAAATCTTACAGACCTATTTCACTTCTTCCAATAATTTCAAAAGTTTTTGGATATTTCTGGGGCGCTTACACGCCTTTTACCTGATCATCAATATGGGTTTAGAAGTGTAAACATTCAACTGTGGACCAAGTACATCGAATTACTGATGTAATTGAGAAGGCTTTTGAAGAAAAGAAAATTTGCTCAGCCGTATTACTTGACGTGTAGCAAGCTTTTGACAAGGTTTGGCATAGAGGCCTTCAATACAAATTAAGACAAGTTCTGCCTGAAAAATTATATAAAATCCTCGTGTCGAATCTTGAGCATAGACTCTTCCGTGTGAAACTTGGAAACGAAAATTCAGAGTTCAAAGAAATAACGACAGGAGCATCCCAAGGTAGCGTCATTGTACCACTCTTGTACCTCCTATTTACACCTGATTTCCCAAAAACAAACGATAAAATAGTTGCAACGTTTGCTGACGATACTGCTATACTAGCAGTTGGCACAACAATAAAGGAAACAAATATGAAATTACAAAAAGCTCTTAACGAGGTTAATGAATGGAGTAAATCCTGGCGGATTGCACTTAACGAGAGGAAATCGATACATGTAGATTTTTCGTAAAAACGGACAAACAATTTGCCTGTATTTCTAAATACGGTTCGAGTCCCTTTGCAAAATTGCAAATGAAGCAAAATAACTCGGAATGACACTCGATGCAAAATTAAAATAGAAGTCGCATGTAAAAAAGAAATGCGAAGAACTTAAAAATATATACAGAGAGTTGTACTGGTTGCTCGGAAAATATTCGAAGCTTAACCTTGATAACATGGTGCTATTATACAAGCAAGTGCTAAAACCGGTTTGGACATATGGTATACAACTGTGAGGCTGTACCAGTGAAACGAATTTTAACATTTTACAAACTTTGGAAAACAAAATGTTTAGAGCTTGCGTCAATGCGCCGTGATCTGACGATCTGGGTATTCCCGCGGTTAAAGATGAAACGAAAAATTTTGCACGAAAACATAAAAAACGTTTATTGCGACACGTTAACACAACGGTCCTCCAAATTCTTGAAGAAACAAATTTATTGCGGCGTCTTTAAAGAACTAAGCCCTTGGATTTGGCCCAATAATAACAAACCTATAAATTTCGGAAAAAGCAGGAACTCTTAAAGGAAAGTTACCTGCCAAACATTTCATTATAAAATAAAAAAAATTGCGAGATAAGTCGCATATTTAGTTGCAATACAAATACAAAAAGTTTATGGTTTAGTGAGTAAAAATCTTGGTGGTTTAGTGAGTAAAAATCTCACACTACTTTGGGCACGTGCTCATCGGGGTCTATGAAGATTTCCACCAGCCCACGAAAAAAAAACTAAAAACCTAAGAAATAAATGAAAATATGTATATGTACTCAAAATCAAAATTATTGTTTCATTTTGTGAGAGCTGTAATTGCTGAACAAGGGACCGTCGTTCTGAAGACACTGTGAGCTGCGATTAGTCGGAATAAGTGCTCTATTCACTTTTAAAAGTTTAACATAACATCCTCCAGAATAGGCACTGAGCAACTTTTATTGATTTCAAAAAGGTCCACATGCTACTAATGGTCACAAACAGAGGCCAGACATGATTTACAATACTGAACCCCAACTGATCTAAAAATGCTTAGAAAGAACAAGAAAATAACCTCAGTATCCCTACGAATATATGGTAGGAATAGGGACAAATAACTTAAGCAGGATAAACTAAATTACTACTTTGTACACTCATACATATCGGACGACAAAAGTAAACTAATCAATCAACCTGTTAATAATTTCATTTCCACCACCCAGATAACAGGCAGTTTTTCAAATCTGCAACTAAAAGTTTTATGCCAATAGATGGCTCTGTCTATGATCTAAGTTAATACAAATAAGAGTGTAGCATTACAATTATTTACAGCATTATTATGATTGAGGGTGTCCTCTGCCGCATACTCTTATAAATCACATCCAACTGCAGTTAGTTTTGAGCAGTTTCTATATACAAATATATTTTACAAAGTTATTCAGGCGCCCTTGGACCTTAGTTATTTTAAATAAAAAAATAAAGAAGAAAACCAACCATTGTATTTAGGTCATTTAGTGGATTACATTTTAGTTCATAACTGGTTTTAATTAAAAGATAAAAAAAATGATTACACAACATCAGCTAAATAGAGAGAGAGACTGTTCTTCTGTACCTCGATTGTGAGAGTTGCGTGAGTTGGTGATTCCGTGGTAAACTTGTGTAAGGCACCGGGGTGTATACATAGTGAAATTTCATCAGGCTGAATATTATGTTCGATGCAACTAAAAATCATCGAATGTATGTTTTTTTTTTTAATTTGCGCTTGATAAATCAAATAAAGAAATATTTTATCTAAACAAAAAAAAAATGAAGAAAAACAACAACAAACATCGCCAGCTAAAGACATAAATTTTAAATTGAGAGTAGACAGCGCTCTTATTTTTATTATTATTTTTAAGCAGAGCTACTACAACATTTTTAATTTAGCAGCACACTCATTTGTTTAGAAAACCAATTAAAATTATTTTAGGGGAGAAATCACAAAAACAAAATTATATGGTAAAAATAGGATGCATTTTTTTTTCTCTCCGCTATAAATAGAAACATTCTACAGATTAATAAATTAATAGTTTTCCACCAATCAGAAATGGGAAGTGATTAAATGAAAAAAAAAACATTTACAGAGCATTCGTTCAACAAACTATGAGAGTACAATGTTAAGAAGCAAAACTTCATGGAAGGATAGCATGTACACAATATTAATTGGAAGAAAAAAAAAACATTTACCCTACTGTAGGCATGTGAAATCCGTCAACGAAAATCGGCGAAAGTCCAAAAGCAAAAGCGAACGAACAACAACAAAAAGAAGCAAGAAACTCGCTCGCTCGAGTTAAAACAGAATAAAAATGCTCTTCGTTAGTGGCAAGACATGCTGCGTGGGCGAGGCAGCATTTCCCACCTGATAGATACATATAGACGGTGTTATACATCAAGCATCTTCATCATCAAAATTATTATTAGGTGTACAATAATTTCTAAGGACATAACGACACAATTCTCGCTCGCTTCCACCACTCTGTTTAATTATAGAATCGTATTTGATCTTTTTTTAGTAAACGGTCAGCTGCAGGAGGCGGGGGTGCTCGCGCGCAATCAAATGCAACAAAGCCACACAACTCTGGGAACTGGGTGGAGCACCAACAAGTGCACACACAAGTGTTTCTACCTGAAGTCCCAATTGTTCATTTCCTGGCTATTGCTGCTACTATCAAATGTTGGTGATTGTGTATTGCCGCTAAGCGGTGAAAATACAGTTGTCGTCGTCGCGGATAGTGACGACGATTCTAGGGAGTCACTGGTAATGCCATTGTTTAAGAATGTAGCAACGGCCGGCTGAACTTGAACCAGTTGGTGATCTTGGAACTCGTATTCGAAATTTAAGCAAATGCCACTATCAGTGTTGGTCATGTACAGCGATGGCGATGCTACGAACTGATATAGTGGCTCCGGTGTTTGTCTATTTTCCGTATCGGAAGTACCTAAATCTTCTAAGTTTAAAATTTGTGGCACCTGTATCAGTTGCTGCTGGTCGTCGTTGCTCAGTAGCATGAGACCGTTGTCCGTCCTGCCGCTCAGCTGGAAACTTTCAAATGCTGAATCACTAGAATGGATGTCACTGTTGTTACTGCTACTGATCACATCACAATTTTCCAAAGTGTCCAAGTTTGAAGTTTGATCGTCATTTAATAGGAATGACAGCGATGTGGAAACGTTCGAAACAGTCGATGGCCCGTCGTCGCTTAATCCTCCCACGAGATATGAACCAGCGGTGGGGGGAATTGATTTGATTCCCAAATCACACTTTTTATCCATTTTTAGATCTGCCAGCAGGATCTAAAGTAATTCAGATTGACCCGCGCGATATTGTTTTTTCAATTAAATTATCTATATCACCTAATACTGAAATTTAATTTCACTTTTTCCAAATATTTTTCTTTATATCTATCGTCGTCGTTTAGGTCTGACAGAACACTTTAATCGAAAAATGACAAATAAAGATCGCAGTGATCGTTTTACTTGAGAATGGAATATTTTCCTATTAAAAAAAGAGAGGACAATTTTGTTACTCTCCAACTCCCACACATATTTCTCTTGCAAATTTATAGATGTCACTTTGGTTGCTATTGTGAATTGAGACGTGTCAAAGTTGTTTTGGTTGTATTCGTTCACAATAAGACAAAGAAAATGTAAATTGTTATATATTAGGCGTGTTTCACTAATGGCTAAAACACAATCACGCTTTGGAGCTTCGCTTTACCAACGTTACGCCCAACTGCTTTGCGCACGCTTTGACATATTTATTTTCTCAGCAGTTTCAACTTCTGCTACAAAAATGGGGGAAATGATTAAAATCTTTGCTAAAAATATCGTATTCCACAACCTTCTCAGAAAATAATCCAGAAAACAACAACAAATATTTTGACAATTCACACTTTTTCCAACCTTTGCTTTGCCCATGGCGCTTTACAGCAACGTTACGTTAAGATTTTACGTTTTTCATTTTGAGGTGGAAACTCAACGCCAGGCAAAGCTAAATTGGGATAGGTTACATTGATTTCATATGGTTGAACTAGGTGCGTCAGCCAACGCAACGCACCGAAGCGTGGTTGTGTTTCAGCCATAACGGATTCCGCCGAGATCACTAGAATATCTGTAATGAGGGTTGTCACTTTTCTGCTTGCCAAACCCTTCTACGTACTCGGCAGTAGACGTTGTCCAATGAAACGAGTAAAAAAATATTTGTATACGATAGTACAGCTTATTTTTCTCTATGTTTCTTTAAACAAACTCATCATTAGTATTACCTGCGAAGGAAGTTGTTGTTTGTGTTAAGATGGTGTACCCAAAATGTAACGTCGCCCTTAACCATACTCTACCAGTTATATAGTTATATCTATTATTTGTTTGCTCTCTCACATGTAACAATTTTTTTTTCTCTTACTTGGTTTTTGTTCGCGCTTTGAAGAATACATACATTCTATTGTTTTATAATAAAGTATTTAGTATTAATTATTGTCGACGCATTTTTAGTTTAATTATCTTTCGCCAAAGTGGATTTAACATCCCATCAGGTTATGGGCCCAGGCAATTATAATAAGATAAATTAAATTCAAGAAAACATATAAATTGCATCAGCCAAATCATGTCGACAAGTAATACTATACCTTCACTCGAAAAGCTCACTGGCAGAGATAATTACACCACGTGGAAATTTGCCATGCGGGCTTATTTGGAACACGAGGAGCTATGGACATGTGTTGAAGGTACCGAAACTGACTCGAAGAAAATAACAAAGGCCAAGGCAAAAATAATTCTCGCCGTTGATCCCATGAACTATATGCATATACAAGATGCAAAAACCGCAAAGGACGCATGGGATAAATTGCAACAAGCATTCGAGGATTCCGGATTGACTCGTAGGGTAAGTCTACTGAGAGCATTGATTACCACGAGATTATCAAATTGTGCATCGGTTGATGAGTATGTCAACAAAATAATGACTACAGCGCACAAATTAAATTCGCTTAAATTTGAAGTTAAAGATGAATGGGTTGGTACACTGCTCCTTGCTGGACTGCCGGATGAATATAAGCCGATGATAATGGGGTTGGAGAGCTCCGGAGTTCCTATTACAGGAGACTCAATTAAAACCAAGCTTCTTCAAGAAATTCCCACCGATAATTCTTCCAACAGAGAAACTGATTCTGCGTTGATGACAAAACATTGGAATAAAAATCGTAGTCGTCCGCAGAATCCAACCAATACGGAGAAGACTCGTTGTTTTAATTGCAACGCGTATGGACACATTAGTAGATTCTGTAAAAACAAAAAAGGTAAGAAGTCTTCGCAACAAAATACACCATCGAAAACATTTCTTGCTTGCTGTGCCGTTAATGCCTCTGATGACCAGGCATGGTATTTGGATTCATGTGCGTCCACACATATAACTTCTCACGCTGATTGGCTCCATGAAGATGCCCGTCCATGTTCCACCGAAATTTCCACAGCAAACAATGAAAAAATGAAAGCAGTTGCCATGGGTCAAGCGACGATTCCCGTACAAGTCAATAATAAAACTGATAAAATAACAGCAAACGATGTGATTTTCATTCCAAATGTCTCAGCCAACTTGTTGTCTGTAAGTAAAATTGTGAAGCGAGGACACATAGTGGAATTCACTTCTGAAGGATGTAAAATCAAAAGTGCCGATGGAGAGCTTTTGGCAACAGCCACTGATGAGAATGGAATTTTTAAATTGGATTGTCCACAACAAAAGGCATTAATTTCCCGGAAAGATGAACAGGCAGAGTTATGGCATCGACGTTTAGGTCACATGAGTCGCAAGAACATGGAACTATTGCGTAATGGATTAGCAACAGGATGTAAGTTTGGTCAACCTAGCAATGTGCCGTGCAAAAATTGCATAAAAGGAAAACAGCATCGAGAACCATTTAAGCACGTGGGTAAAAGAGCCGATCATGTACTGGACCTAGTCCACACCGACTTATGTGGGCCAATGGAAATAAAATCAATTGGAGGTGCCAGGTACTTTCTCACCCTTATCGATGATTGTTCAAAGAAAGTTTTTGTCTATTTTTTAAAAGAGAAAAGCGAAGTTTTCGAGACGATAAAAACTTTTATGGCACTTGTAGAAACACAAAAGGATCGGAAAATTAAAATCGTTCGATCAGATAATGGTGGTGAGTATGTGAATTCAAAGCTAAAACATTTTTTAGGAATTCAGGTACCAGACACCAATTGACTATTGCTTATACACCGCAACAAAATGGAGTCGCGGAACGATTAAACCGCACTATAGTGGAGAAAGGTCGAAGCATGTTATTCGACGCTGGACTGTCTAAAGAGTATTGGGCCGAAGCAGTAGCATCAGCAGTTTATCTCATTAACCGGACGCCGACAAACAATTCCCGGAATGTCACTCCGGAAGAAATTTGGACAGGTATGAAGCCAGATGTAAGTAATCTTCGAATTTTTGGTTGCAAAGCAATGTCACATGTCCCAAAAGAGAAACGATTAAAATGGGACCCGAAGTCCCGTGAATTAATCTTTACTGGTTACTGCGATGATACGAAAGGATACCGCCTTGTAGATCCCAAAACGAAACAACTGGTCAGAAGCCGAGATGTTATCTTTTTGGAAAATGAAAAAGCCGATGATCATCAGTTACCACAAAAGCAGAAGGAAAACGCTTCACAGTCGAGATTTATGCCGATTTTAACAGAGGATTTTGATAATATGATTGACGATTCGTTTAATGACAGCAGTGGTGAAGCAGAGGTTACGATTCAACACCAACGTTCCTTCGATGATAACTCCGAGATGATTATACCAGATGACATCAGAGAACCAACCGAGTTTGCAGAAATTAAAAAGCAAGAAAGGGATATCACACCATGTTCGAGTGGCGATGAACAGGAAGCTGATACAACTGATTCAGAAAATCCACAAAGACGTTCAAGTAGAACTCCGAAACCCAGAACATTTCCGGATTACGTCACTTACTTTACTGTGACAAATGTTGCTGCCGATCCAATCTCCGTTGAAGATGCTTTAAGTGGACCGAATGCGTCAGCCTGGAAGAAGGCAATGCAAGAAGAGTACGACGCGATGCTGGAAAACAAAACCTGGACTTTAGTTGATTGCCCACCGAACAGAAAAATATTGAACGCAAAATGGGTATTTAAAACAAAACCGGGAACCGGCGACAACGATATTCAGTTTAAGGCTAGACTGGTGGCTAAAGGGTGCGGCCAAGTCGAAGGCATCGATTTTCAAGAAACCTATGCACCAGTGGTAAGAACTAATACTATTAGATTGTTGTTTGCACTTTCTGTTAGGTACGACCTTCACCTTCACCATATGGATGTGAAAAATGCATTTCTACACGGGGAACTTAATGAAGATCTCTACATAAGGCAGCCTGATGGATTCGTTATCAGTGGTCAGCAGAAACGTGTCTGTAAGCTTAATAAAGCAATGTATGGCCTAAAGCAGGGTAGCAGATCTTGGAACAAGATGATGGACTCCGTTCTCAAGTCCATTGGTTATATGCAGACGCGCACAGACCAGTGTGTTTACATCAAGAAATCTGGAACAAATATTCAGATTGTTGCAGTCTACGTCGACGATTTGTTGATCCTATCCAATGACCTTAATCTCATGAAGGGTACCAAAAAGAAGCTAAAGGCGACTTTTAAGATGAAAGATCTAGGTGAAATCTCTAGATGCTTGGGTATGAGAATCACGAGAGACCGAGTGCATGGAAAACTTTGGGTAGATCAGACCGACTACTTGAATGATGTCATCAGCAAGTTTAACATGGGAGACTGTAATCCAGTGACGACTCCATTGGATCCGAACCAAAAATTGAATTCGGAGATGTCACCGAAAAATGATGCGGACCGCATCAAAATGCATAGTATTCCCTATAGAGAAGCAGTTGGAAGTCTTCTATATGCAGCGCAAGGCACTAGACCAGATATAGCTCATGCTGTTGGTGTTGTAAGCAAATTTTTGACAAATCCTGGTCAAGCACATTGGACGGCCGTGAAAAGGATTATACGCTATTTGAAGGGGACCGTCAACGATAAAATTGAATACTGCAAAAACGGATGTTCCGAGATTGTAGCGTACAGCGATGCAGATTGGGCAAACGAAATTGACGAGCGTCGTTCAGTGAGTGGCTACATTCTCAAGATGCAAGGTGGACCGATTTCTTGGGCAAGTAAGCGGCAAAGGACCGTGGCTTTATCAACCACATAGGCCGAGTATATGGCGCTTTCTTCAACATGTCAAGAAGTACTTTGGCTTCGAAGTTTGGTTGCTGAAATTGATTCATCTTTAATATCGAAGTCGACTGTTATATATTGCGACAACAAGGGGGCAGTGGATCTTGCTTCTACAGCTGGATTTCGACCACGTACAAAGCACATCGATATTCGACACCATTTCCTCCGAGGACACATCGAGGACAAACACATCTCAGTAAAATATATTCCAACAGATCAAATGGTTGCTGACTCGTTAACGAAGCCTTTGTTTGGAAACAAATTTAACTACTGTAAAGGTCTATTTGGAATCAAGATGGTCAAGGCATAATTTGGGTTCAAGAAAGGGTGTTAAGATGGTGTACCCAAAATGTAACGTCGCCCTTAACCATACTCTACCAGTTATATAGTTATATCTATTATTTGTTTGCTCTCTCACATGTAACAATTTTTTTTTCTCTTACTTGGTTTTTGTTCGCGCTTTGAAGAATACATACATTCTATTGTTTTATAATAAAGTATTTAGTATTAATTATTGTCGACGCATTTTTAGTTTAATTATCTTTCGCCAAAGTGGATTTAACATCCCATCAGTTTGAAAGAATAATGGCTGGAACACAATCACGCTTTGGTGCGTTGCGTTTGGCTGACGCACCTAGTTCAACCATATGAAATCAATTTTATCTATCACAATGTATCTTTGTCTGCCGTTGAGCTTCAACCACAAAATGAAATACGTAAAATCTTAACGTAAAGTTGCTGCAAAGCGCCGTTGGTCAAAGTGAAGGTTGGGAAAAGTGTATATATTGTCAAAAAATTGTTGTTGTTTTCTGGGATTTTCTCTGAAAGGGTTGTGGAGTACAAGTAAATATGTCAAAGCATGCGTAAAGCACGTTGGCAAAGCGAAGCTTCAAAGTGTGATTGTGGCTTAGTCATAAGAGAGTACCTATGAATATATAATTTCTTTCATGGTATTAGTTTTGTGGGTGTATGTACAATTTTCATATGGTAGTGGGTTCAAACTGTTGCCATGAAATTAGCTGTCATTACAATTCAAATGTTATACCCCGGAGGTAATTCACGAAAAGTGACAGATATATATAAAAACTTTCTGAAATTAAATTGATAGTTTCGACCTACTTATTTAGAGTTATACCAATGGACAATTTTCATGGGTGTGATACACACGGCGACCAATTTGGTTTCTATACATTTAAAAACATTTTGGCGAGTTATGTTATTTCATAATAAGATGGTTTAAACGGTTGGAAACGAAATACTTAAAAAAAAACTTATATAGACAATATTCAACAATCGGACGGGTTTAGGATATGCAGCCTCTACTCAACGTTGGAATTACCCATAATCAAATTTACTCAATAATCAATCAATAATCAATATAGCTGTCATTGGCAATAAATGTTTGACATTAAGGTTGTGAGTAAGAGCTCTCGTTTAAAGATACACTGACACATGTAAATGCTGCTAGTAAGACTCCTTAATATAAAACCCGGGTTAATGATGTTATTGTCGGCAATGATGGGACCGGTCCCACTAACGGCATTCCTAAATTTTGAATCCCCCTGGACTTGTCTTTATTTAAATGTCGATAGTTAGTTTCGTTAGATTGGTTATTTTTTTCTTGTGGTAATTTTTAACATGAAATGTGGTAAAATAAAACAGTATTACCTGTATAGTCTTTTTATCGACTTCTTCGTCAGCAACATATGTTTCTGCTTCGGAAAGGAGTTCATCAGTAGATTCTTCTCCCAGTGCTAGATCCATCTACTTCTTCGCCTTTGTCAACATAGTCTTCCTCGTCCAACGCCGATAAACACCATGGCTTTATGAAATCTTCATAGCTAAAAGTTGTACAAGGGCCGTCTTGAATTCTAACTTTTTGAACGATGATGATGAACGTTTGGTGACACCTTGAAAGGATCAAGAAACTTCGAATGAATCTTAAGAGTGGTTCTAAATTGAACACATTGGACGTTACTAATTATCATTCATAGCTACATTTTGCATGATAATCTTCACACTTTTCAAAGATAATTTACCAATAAATAAATTTACATCACAGACTAGCGGTAGTTAACAGGTTATTATTTACCCCCGTATTAATATAAATGCTGATTAGCTAATCGCAATGGCTAACTTGACAGTTTAACCCATAAGAAATACTCGCGCAAATGTCAAAAGTTAGTCAGCGTTTATTAATGCGGAGGCTAATGTACAGAAAGTCACATCTAAGTAATAAAACTGTGATAAAAGTAGGGATGACGCTGTGAAGATATGTGTCTGTATATTGATAAACTTTCGATAAAGATGTTCGCTACAAACTAAACTGGTAAAATAAATATCGTATTTGATTGAAGGTTTTCGTATGTGTCTTGAATTTTCTTCATATTCTGTTTTACATTTTCTCCTTCGTCTCTTTTTAACTGCTTCAGTTACCTTGAATAACAGCTCTCCCAAATCAATGCACCTATTAACAATTTAAATGGTGTGGTTTTATTGCTTCGCTGCCACGTTGAGTTTTGATACTGCTGCTTCTTTGAGGCATACCGGTACCACCTCGAAAGATTTTTAGCACCCGCAGTTAGGTAAGCACTATTATCACTCGGTTGATCTTTTCCATCTAACCGTTTTGAAATAATTAAAAACTCAGCTTCCACTGCTCACGTCTAAGAATTCAGAATTGTACAATTCTTTCAAAAACTATCACACAACTATATTTACCACATTATCATAAAAATATTTATTTATATTTTTAATTTTTGAAATTTATCAATCAAGCTTCAGACTCACTGTACATTCAACAAATGCATTTTCACTTTTCTTTGTATTACACCATTGTGAACTGGCCATATATGTTGTTTGACAATTCGTGGCCTATGCAATTTCGATCATACAAAACTCCTAAAACACGTCATATTATAGCCCACAAAAACATAAACCCTCTTTGCTTTGCGGTGTAATAAATTATTTGCTTTTAGAACACGAAACCTAATTGTGTTGGATGAACAGTTTTAAAAAACCATGGAGGCACTCTACCATCAGACAAACCGTATTCTCCAAGAAATCGAAAAGAGCTTTCAGTCGTTAGCTAGCGCTCCACCCAACGATTTTTCAACAATCGAAAATGATATTCACATGAAAATCACAACAGTCAATTCGTAAGAAAATGTAAAGCATTTGCTGTAGATTCACTTTCTAATAACAATAACACGTTTAGTAATTGTGATCGATTAGATGTTTTGCTGTACAAAGTGCCAGTCACCCAGCGACCAAGTGCAAAGATGCGAGTGGATCAGTTAAAGTACGACACCAGACATCTGCAGGTGAGTTTTGACAATAAAAAGTTATTAACACAGCTAATTCCAACGTTTTTTTTTTGGTGTCAGAATGCCCTGGAAATGTACCGACAAAAGAAACAGCGTCGTCAAGCCGAAATTAGCGAAAGGGAACAACTGCTGAACCACAGATTTACCTCGAATCAAGAGACTTGTTTGGACATAGACTATGCACTGCAACATAATTCATCGCTTAACAATGCCCACACAGGGGTAGACGAAATGATATCGACGGGATCTAACATTCTGGGCAGCCTCATAAATCAACGAGAGACCCTAAAAGGAGCTCATAAACGAATCGTGGCCATTGGAAGTACATTGGGTCTCTCGAATCACACCATGAAACTTATTGAACGACGCTTTGTCGAGGACAAATACGTTATGATAGGAGGGATGTTGACAACGCTACTAGTAATCATTTTGGTCATTTATTTTATTGTTTTCTAAAGTTTACAAGTGACGTCGAAAATGTGGCTTATTCCAACAACTATTTATAATAAATATATTTTTTCATAGAATATCGCTTATCGGTGCCTAGCCTTCTTTATAATGCGGGCAACTTTCGAAGCTGAGTTGGAGTTGCTGGAATTAAGCTTGTGTTTGGCACTACCACTTGGTGTGGCGGGGTCTTTGTTACTCCCGTCTCTCACAGGAGTGGTTGCTCCTCCTTCTAAATGGAACAACAAGAAATCAATGTCGTAAGCATACAAAAGGTAATTACATGCTTACCATCTTTTTCGTCTTTTCCTGCACTTTTTATTGATGTTGCTCCGTCGTGGGCAGTAGTTGTGTTGTGATTAGAATTAATCTGATTATCACTTGAGTCCTCGTTTGTAATTGAGTCAGATTCACTGGCACGCTCAGCTGAAATAATATAATTCTATTAAAACGCTGTTGCTGGTTGATTTGCAATTACTGACGGTTGCAAATGGCCATCGATGTAATGCTTGACTTTGAGAACAGCCTTTCGGCTTCTTTGAACTTTCTGTTTCGTTTGTCAGCCTTTGAGTTCGTCGCTTTGTTTGACGTCAAGTATCGTTCCCATCCGCGGATAATGTTTCCGTAGAGCTGCGTGTCCTCTAGATAGGAGCCTTCGAAGGCATATATTTGCCGTTCCAAATTAGCCAGTTGATCCTTTGCAAACGATGTTTTTTTCATTAATGATTCATAAAATGGAACTTAATATTTACCGAAGTCTCTGCTTTCTTTTTTATCAAGTCCGCCAATTCTGCACGAGTATCGAGATTCGATGACTTTGCCGTCATGTTGGCTTTGGATGATTTCCGTTGCTTTGTAGCATTAGCATCAGTGCTGTTTTTCGTCGACGGGGAACTCATTTCACAAAGGAAATAATAAACCGATTATTCTTCAATGTTTTATTTACCTTTTGGATTTCATTTACAGCCAAAATCTTCTTTACTTGTGAATTGTTTTAACAACTGTCACAGTGACACTTGAGAGTGAGATGAGAAATTCTATACGTTTGGTGATGCCAAGTCATTGTTCTTTCTTAGAAAGTCTACAATTTGTTTTATTGCTCCTATATTAATATCGAATAGTTATCGTCGAAATAGCGTTTTATTCTGTTAAAAAGGAAATTCATATCAATAACCCCTTTTAAACAAGGTTTGTCATTTGCTGAAATATTTTATTCAGTTGATCAACATTCTCAGCAAAGTGCTCTATTACACAGCGCATGTATTTGTTGCGCATGTTTGGTTATTTTCTTTTGAACTGTCTTTCCGTAATGCGCGCATTATTACACGAAGCCTCTTTCTCACTCTCAGTCTTGCATGTTTTTTGACAGCTATCTTTCATTTTATCTTTGGTGCTTATACTAAGCTTAACTAAACAATTAAAAACAAGAAGACAGCTCCACTTTTTTTTTGGATTTTTCCACATCACGAACACCTTGGAAAATTGAGTCCGCAGTGTGTGCAATTTTTTCTTGATGGCATCAATCGTTATGTTTGGTTCAAAGTCTTAATGACTTCAAAACAAATTGGTATACATTTTTGTTTTATACTCTATCTATATAATCGGGGTGGCGGGAATCATATAAGATAGGGTGCATTTAATAATTAAAGATTAATTCGCTGATTATTTCCTTCATCCGCTATATTTTAATGTTCTGCTCCTAACAACAGCAAATGAAACATAAAGCAAATTCGAAAAACAAAGAAGAAGGAGAAAAGGAAATGTCAAAAAGATGCAAGGAAAATTTGTCCCGCAGACACCGGGAAGGCGTATTTTTTGTTTCATTATCCCTCTCTTTTGCACTCATTTAAATCTCTCTAAACATGCGCCGTGTAATAGCCGTCAAAGGAAAAGTTTTGCTGTCAAAAAATCGGTTTACTTACTTCGCAGCTTAGAATAATAATGAATTGCGTGTCAAAACAAAGCTTATGAATTTTAAAACATGATTATCCAAACATATTTTAAATCTTAATTGTATTTATCGCAGAAAATTACTTTTTATTTTTCACTGATCAAGATTTATTTTTGTGAAGTTATGTTTGTCGTTCCACCGAAATGAAACGGAATTTTCATACGATTCCTATAAGCAGCTATGTTTTGTGTTCCAATGAAGTTGTTCAATGATACCTATAACTGATCCCTTACAGCCTTTAGGGACAAACATTACTTCACATAAATAAATCCTGATCAGTGAAAAATAAAAAGTGATTTTCTTCGATAACAAAAATTAAAAATTACAATAAGGGTATTCATGCAACGTCGTAATTTTATTACGTGATAAAGATTGTAATTTTACGACGACGTTTCATGAACGACCCTAAAACTGCACCACTAAATAATGCGGTAACCCACTGAATTCAATCTCATATTAGTAATTTATTTCTTGATAGAATTTTGTTCTTATTGTTCTCTTTCCGTTCTCGATAATTTTTTTCAGTTTAGCGCATACGTTTGATGTGTGAAAGTGACTGATTAATTGTCAAAATAGCATTTCAAAAGTTTACAACGTTTACCATCTCAGTTTACGCACCAAATTCCTGTGAGAAAATTCCGATATTGTGGGAAAAGATTTCCCATACAAATTTTGACAGTTCATTTATCACGTCGTAATTTTATCACGTTTACAACGTTTACGACGACTTTCCTACCTTGCATGAATACCCCTAATATGTTTGATTAATAATGTTTTAAAATCCATAAGCTTTGTTTTGACACCAACTCGCCAAAAATTGAATTTATAAAAAAAACCGCAACTATAACTGGGCTCTAAGAGAAAGAACATTGTGCATCAGCCCCAATAAAACACTCACGCTTTCCAAATATAAAGAGCTGGCATCACTTTACAAGTGCTGTCAAAACCGTCACCTTTGGACAGAGTTTGTTTTTGGCCCGTTCCATTTTGTTGTTTTTTTTTTCAAGAAATTTAATTGTTTTTATTTAATTGGAACTTTTAACAAATATATCAATATGACAGCATCTAAAAGCAACGGCTATGTACCCAGAGTCAATCAGGTCTGTTTCCCCAATTCAAACTTTTCATGATAACAATGAATTCAATATCCTTATAGCTAGATGCACTCCATCTAAATAAAGATATCTCACGTATGATAAGGGAAAACCTTTTGGAACACCTGCAAGCTATATCGGTAATTCACTTTAAGACATGTGTACCTCAAATACATCTAACTACAATCATGTTCTAAATGTAGCCCCTACTGTTTGTGAAAATCCAACCCGAACTGGATCTACTGGTTCAGTCGGCGATGTGGTTTGGATCCGTTGGTAAGAATTGTTCTTCATTTGGTCAACAACTCCTTGTACTTGCCTACGATTCGGAGAAGCTTACGATATCACGTTTATGTTTACACTTTGCTCTCACTGTCCTACCAAAATATGTCAAGAGTAATGCCGAGTACAGACTTTCGAACAGGGAATGGCTTAATAAAGCAATCGAATGGGGCGAGAATATTGCACTGATTCTGTCAGTCTTGAATTTCTTCCGTTTTCTCAAGACTGGTCGAAAGCCGTCATTAATTGACTATCTGCTCGGACTGGATTATATAAGTTTGCGAGGCAACCGAAGAAGAGAGATCGGTTACAAGTACCTGACACGTGAATTGATGTGGGGCGGATTTATGGTTTGTTCATGAATAATCTTGAGTAGTACAAGCTGAGTGCATCTTATAATTTTCAGGAACTTCTTGGACTTGTATTACCCATAATAAATTTCCAAAAAATCAATCGTCTAGTTCGCACTAGCGTGTTTGGTAGTACAAGTACGTCTGGGAAAGGAGACATGGAAAAACCAAAACTGAGTCACGACACATGCTGTGCATACTGCGGTGATAGACCAACATTACCGCATCACATTGGATGTGGCCACATCTATTGTTTTTATTGTGTGCAGGCAAATACTTTGACTGATTCTAGATTTTGTTGTACGTTGTGTGGAAGGGAGTGTTCTGAAGGTGTGTTTCCCGTGAGTTACGCGCCATGAAATTTGAGGTGTTTAATTTTAAAATTGGATTGGGCAATTTGTTTTTGGGTATTGTTTCTATGATTATTGTATAAATGTTGTTATTAAATCCGAATTTTTAATATGTGTTCATACATATATATTGAAGAAAAGAAATAAAGATTTTTTTTATGAATTTTAATTTTACCTTTTACACTGAAGAATACTACTATTCAGTGGCGTGGCGTGGAAAATGTTATATGGTAAGTCGGCAAAAATATGCACCTGCAAACGCTTTCTGAAATTATATTGTGTATTGCAAATCGCATATAAGTAAAGCAATTCAAGCCAATTTCGTATACTTCAAGTCATTAAAGCACAGTTACAAATAACGTTAATTATTCGTGAATGGTAATGCCAGCGAGTTTCTGATACTCCCGGCATGCGTCGGTTTGCTTTTTGTTTCAAAAGATTTGAACGTTTAGTTGATTTATTGAAAAAGCGCACTACAGTATTTATATTGCCAAAAAAAACTTTTAACTCAGGTATATTTTCAAGTGATCGGGATAACACCAAATTTAAAACATGTGCGTAGCAAGGAATAAAATTAGCCATTGGACATGCATCGAGGACCTTTTTTTAACTCCACCTACTTCCCCGGACATAACCGCGGCACCATCGTAAGATTGCCCTATTAACTTTTCCTTGCAACCGTATACATCAAGTATATTAAAAATGTGTTTTGAGAGCTCTTCTGCATTTCGACTCTCACTCACGTCAAAAAAAAACAAGAAACCTTTCCTCTATTCCTTACTCCGATAAGTATCGCAATACGGCACTTAGTTGTTCCCTATGGCTCACGTCTGGTGTTTCATCGATCATAATGGACACAAATCGCGTTTCACTTATTTCAACTTTAATTTCATCTTTAATCACTGCAGCGATACTATGTATCAAATCGTTTTGTATGTCATTTGAAAGACCCGAAAAAACTCGTTGTGCACTTGAACACTGTTCTAAATGGGAGTCTATTAATGTGTCATACTTAGATAAGTATAAAATTGTTTCAACATAATTACCACGATTAATAGAATCTTGCTTTTCGTTGTGACCCCGAAATGCTTGTTCCTGTTTGCCTAAAAGAACTACTGTATCTATAAAACGTTCCATTAACTTACGGTTTCTATCAACTTTTTTGTTGTGAGCTTCAAAGGAATTACCTAAGGAGGTTTCAATGCGATTAGTGCCGAATTCGTGCAAAGATAAACAGCTTCGAATATGTTTTTCCGTTTTGACATGTTTATTTGCGGAATTAACTAAATTGTTTATGTCAGCGTAGCCAGTACGGCTCCAAACACTAGGGGAATTTGAAAAAAGAAGACAAGGAAAGCAAAACATTTTGTTAAGCTTACAACTGCCAGTCAACCAAGTATATTTTTGGTACATGGATGCATTAAAATGCGAAACAAAACCATCCTTGCGCTTATAATCTGTTTTCATAGAAGGAGTAGAGCGCCCTATCTCTATAACTTTTTTTTTTTAAGAAAATTCAACTTACAAAAAGCATTTTCTTCCTCCAAAAGCAAATCTACCAAACAACAATTTACAGTTAATAATGCCATTATCTCTTAATAATTAGCTATTTGAAATTATCTGAATTCAACTGAAAATACCACAATTTAAACTTTTCACACTTTTCACTGTTTTCAATTTCTTTTTTATTGCACATCAATAATTACACTCAAAATTTTCTTTAAGTTACGCATCGCAATCTGCTTCATAACTAATTTTTTGCAACAGAAATAATCTAAAAGAAAAGACAAAATTCACCAATAAGTTGTTGAACATCGGGTTATTTTTTTTGCATAAGAAAGCGTGTGTTAAACAGAGAGGAGTCAAACACGGTGAACGATAAAGGGAAAACAAGGAAAGAAAACCAATTTGTTCTAGCCAGCCAGATATTTTATAACACGGCGTTTGTCGGGTTACACTTTGCTTTGTTTTGCTAGCGCTTTGCAGTTGTCTTTCTTATGGGCTATGAAATATGTGGAGTATGGGATAGAGAATAACCATGCAATGATGTGTGTATGTGTGTGCGTTAAAGCAGTAGAACGATATGAAAGCGGTTGACTTGCAGCAGGTTGAGGGGTTGTTGATAGAATTTGTGGCTTGCGTGTGCTGTGCAGGTGTGGGAAACACAAATATTGTGTTTATATGGGGATATTAAGATTCATGTTGCTTGTTTTATTGGTACATTGTTGAAAAGTAGAATTTCAAAAGGTAACTCGGTATGAATCGAGTTATATGGACGCCTCGCCACTGCTACTATTGCATATTAACTAAATAAAATTGTTTCGTCGTTTTGGTGATGTAAGGTTAGCTTAGGTTGGTGGGTTCTTGAGGTAGGCGGTGTACGTTGTCCCTCATCACACTCAGGTTAATATAACCCCATTGTGATGACCTTTCGGGATCCACGTATGTGGTTGGTTCCTTCATTTGTCCCGTAACTGGCCATTATTGTTAGTCCCTTTCCAGCCATCAAGATGTTATTGCAAACCTGAAAAGGTAAGAAAGTGCGATTTCGGATAGATTCGTGATGTCATGGAAAAAGTAGTTTCCTAAGGATCTTATTCGTAATTGACTGAAGCCTGGGCAGTGGGACAACAAGTGGAAGATATCCTCGTGTATTTCTTCATCACCGCATCCTCTACAAAGGTCAACATCTACTAGATGCATTTTCAGTTTATGACTTTTAGGAAAGATGTGTTTAGAAGAATCCTTCTAGTGTCGAAACAGATTTGCTGTTTCTTTGAAATAGATTGTGGCTTTTGGCTTTGTCATACTTCGGCCACATCCTCTTGGATGTTTCACAGGGGGTGGAGTTCCTGTTTTTGACAATATTCAGCGTTTACTGCCCCACCGGTGATTTGAGGTCACATAGTGGCGGTAGAGACATACGGACTGGTCAGCCTGATCAATGCTGGCGGCAGACCCATTGCTCGCCAGTTCATCAACTATTTTATTACCCTGATGTATGCCTCTGTGTCCGGGGACCCAGCAGTGCTTAACATTATGTTGGTCGCCAAGAACATTAAGCTCTTCACGACAACTTTTCACAAGGTTAGATTTTATCTCACTACAGAGATTAATTTTATTGCAGTCTGACTGTCAATGAAGATGCTGATATCATTTTTTGGTATCACCAGCATTAAGGTCGCTTTGACTGCCTCTGCTACTGCCAATAACTCAGGCTGGAAGACACTGCTATGCTCAGGCAGACGAAAAGTGTTGTTTAGCTTTAGTGTTTAGCAAAAAAGTCCCGCTTCAATGCCTACGCCCATTTTTGAACTATCAGTATAGATGGATATGGTTTCGGTGTCCAAATCCTTCCTCTCTACTTGGAAAGATGACTTTAAAAGTCAGGGTGAGACACCATGTAGTTGAGCTGGCTGAGTCTTAGTTCATTTTTGGCTGCAAATTCTTGCATGTAAAGGTCTAGCTGTAGCAAATTGAGGATAGTTTCCAGTACCGCTGTTGGTGAGGTTCTCATTGCACTAGTTGAACCCACACAGCCTCCTTTGTACCTTTGTCATATTTTTCAGATGGTTGACTTTATTTGTGGATTTACAGCAGACAAGTCCTCCATATGTTAATAGGGGTTTTACAATGCCCATGTACATCCACAGAATAATCCTGGTCCCCATTTTTAACAAATATTCGGTTACATGTATAGAAGCTAAATGTGTGCGAACTATAAGGAACTATAGAACTGTGAACTATAAGGCTTTTTTATGCGTTCGCAAACATTTAGCTTCCAGTTGAGTTTTCTGTCAAGAAGAAAACCAATTTTTATTAACCCTCCTATAACCGGTAGGTCATATATTGGTATTTTTCTGTTATTAGTAAAGAGAACGAGTTCTGTTTTTTTTGGGCCCACATATTGGTGATGTTGCTTGTGAATTGGTGACACAAAGATGTGATTTGACGCTAATAAACTTTCTGTCGGGTAGCATTAAAGGGTTAGTTAGTGGCCTAGTGGTAAGTGCTTTGGACTACTAAGCACGAGATCCCAGATTTAAATTCCGACATTACAAAATTTCAGGTAAAAATTCTCAAATTTTCCGTAACCGTTGGCAATTAACAAAATAATTTCCAACACATAGATGGCGGTACAATCACAAAAAGAGTTGCACGACAGATAGACGTCAAATAGTTTCCCAAAGCGCGGGCTTTTTCTCGTCTCAAATTATTACAAGTGTTATTTTGAGGAAAGCAGTTGTTTTTAACTATTTCAAAGTGTAAAAAACACATCAACAAATACTCAAAAAGTCATTGAATCCAGGTAAATATTACATATTATTACAAATTATCCTCAAAACCATTGTCGGGGTAGGTACAAACACAAAATTCCGTGCGAGATATATGCATACAACAGCAGTACTTTTAGTATAATAACGCATTTCTAGTTTTTGTTTAACTCAAGCAGTGATTAAGTAGAAGATATTTGTATTATTAATCAGTGTAATGCTAGTAATGCTACCAGAAAATACATTTTTTTTTTTATAAAATAATGCTTCCAAAACAAAAAAAGGCAAAAAAAAAAAAACAACGAAAACAACTTTTTGTGGATTGCATATTTTGTAGAACCTATCCCATGAGTGGCTGTGGATGGCATCAGCTGTCAGTGTCACTTTACTCTCAAGAAATTCGTTTGTACAGACTTACAAGAGACAAAGAAAAGGGAAACAAGAGAAAAAGTGCAAATAATTGAGATTTTTTTTAAATAAACTTTTTTCCTTAATTGCGATATACCCCGAAATACCTTGGCCAGTAGCTCATTTATTTAACTGATAAACTGTTTATATACTCAAGTGGCACAGTCAAGTGCAAGGGCATTTTTTTTTATCAAAGTTTCATAAGCAGCGCTCTCCAAAAAAATCTAATCTGCGTCGTAGAGAATTGTTTTGGTTGTGGAATCAGCAGTAGTGGTTGTTTTTAAACAAAGAAATTTTCTTATATTCAGGGTGAGTCTTCGTTGACAGTGTTGTCGCTGATGCTATCGCTCTCGTTCAGGGTTTTCTTCGAAAAATACTGATTTATTTAATTTATTTTAGATAACCCACGTACATATAAATATTCGGCTGAGATAATGCTCGACTTGGAAGTTGTTCCTGAGAAATCACTAGGATGTGATAGTTGGGAATTCGTCCTGGGCATGCATTTCTCTCAGGCTATCGCAATCATTCAGTCGCAGGTGGGAATTATCAAGGGTGTGCAGGTACTATATTCGGACACAAACCCATTGGGCGTGGATATAATAATAAATCTGCCCCAAGATGGAATTCGATTGATTTTCGATCCAGTTGTCCAGCGGTTGAAGACAATCGAAGTGTTTAGCATGAAGCTGGTGAAACTGAAGTATGGGAGTGTGTTTTTCAATTCGCCGGAAGTGCTGCCGTCGATTGAGCAAATCGAGCATTCCTTTGGAGCTACACATCCGGGCGTTTATGATGCCGCAAAGCAACTCTTCGCACTGCATTTTAGAGGGTTAAGTTTTTATTTTCCTGTCGACAGTAAACTGCACTCTGGACACGCACATGGGATGGGTTCATTAGTCTTCCTGAGTGGTGCTTCTCCAGTTGTTTCCAAGATGTCTCTTTATTCAGGCAGTAATGTGGCCGAGAACAGACCACCAGCGCTACCTCTTTCTTGCTACAATCGACAACTCCACCTAGAATCGGCTTCTGTGCTTCGCAATCCACTGGGTATGACACGCGGTCTCAAGCTTAAACTCTTCACAGAAGGCTCCGGCAGAGCTCTAGAGCCCCGCAGACAGTGCTTTACTAAGGAGATCTTATTCGGTGACAGCTGCCAAGATGTGGCCATGAATCTTGGCGCACCCAATCGAATATTCTTTAAGAGCGAGGACAAAATGAAAATACACTCATCGAGCGTCAACCGTCAGGCACAGAGCAAGCGAAGTGATATATTCTTCAATTACTTCACCATCGGCATTGACATTCTATTCGACGCGCGCACACAGTCGTGCAAGAAGTTCATCCTGCACACCAACTATCCGGGGCATTTCAATTTCAACATGTACCATCGTTGTGAGTTTCAGTTCCAACTTAAGCCCGATAAAGTGCTCGATGGAGACAAACAAATCTCGTCACAATCAGTTCCCATCACAGCGTACTCAAAATGGGATGAAATCAGCTCATCACTGGTGCCATCTGAACGGCCAGTCGTTTTGCATCGAGCCAGCTCGACCAATACAGCAAACCCCTTCGGTTCGACATTTTGCTACGGCTATCAGGACATCATATTCGAGGTGATGCCAAACAAGCACATCGCCTCTGTTACACTGTACAACACATCGCCGTCAAAGCAAAAGGAGTACCTATGGCAGAATAACAAAATGCAGGACATTCGCCTCACAGTAGCGTGAAATTCTAGAACTCGATAAGCGTAACACATGCCAAGTATAGGCAAAACTAACTCTTATATTGTTTCTACACATCCATACATATGATGATCTATTTTTTAAACGATTTCCTATAATTAAGTCCTTAATCTAATATAACTGTGTTTTTATATTTTCCCGTTTTTTTTTTTCATTAATTGAGAATAAGTTGTGTATTAAGTAGTTTTATGTTTAGCTGTTCATATACGATAGAGAGTAAATAAAGTAAACTTCTGTACATAATACAATCGGTGGTATGTAATGTGTTATGTTTGGTTTCAGGTGTGATTTTTTGTTGTAGATTGAGCCACCATGAAAGAAGTCGTGGAGCAAGAGACGAAAGTGTCGCTTACAGCGAAGTATGATCCCAGCAGCCTTCCTGATATGCTGCCAGTTTACTACAAACGTTTGTTTCCCCATAAGCCATTCTATCGCTGGCTGTCATATGGATTGTGTAAGTCTGTGGAGTTCCTGGACTTGAGTACAGTTATGCTTACTTTTATCTTTTTCAGCTGAACCGGGTATTTTTACGAACAGGGAAATCTCATTTACTTTAGGAGATGACATTTACATACGATACTTGTGCTATGATACCCAAGCGCAGTTGGAGAAGGATTTATGTGCACGCAATCCAATGAAGATTGATATCGGGGCTGTGTTTCAAAACAAGTAAGTTGGATTCAATGATGTTTGCTGATTTGGTACATGACCTATCAAGGCATCACTTGCACTTCTTTATTTAACGAGTTGTAAGCGCTTTAACTTTTTGATAGTTGCAAACTTGTTTATGGTAGCAAAGATTATGAATTCTATACAGATGACGGGCTGTGCCAGCACTACCCGCCATAGGTTTTTGTTCTTGTTTTTCATGTGTTTTCATGCACACCGCCCGCCCGTACAATGAAGCTACTGAGCAAAAGTTTCTGTTTTTTGTTCTCAATGCGTCATCTGTATAGAATTCATAATCTTTGATGGTAGGTAGGTAGAAGTGGCGGTTCGGCATGAACCCATGTAGCACTTATGTGCCTTTTTGACTCGTGTGACCTTTATTACGATTGTTGTTGTAGATGTGGTACAGGGGGTCTCTAGATCCAGCTAGTGAGATTTAGAAAACGGATAAGAGCTTTGGATTCTTTTGCCCTAGATGTTGCTAAGGTTGTCGAAAAATGGTTGGTCTAACGTACGCTATCTGGCTCTTGCTAGTGCCGGACATTTGCAGATGAAATGGAAGAGGATTTCTCCTTCATTTGTGTTCCCGCAACTGCGGCATTGAGGGTTGTATGGGATCCCTAGTTTGGCCGCATGGTCTCCAAATGGGCAGTGCCCCGTGACTATCGCCGTAATTCTTGCGATATCTGGGCGGGTTCTATTTACTAGATCGTTTGTTCACTTTTTGTGGTAGGAGGGCCATATCGTCCTCGATATGACGCAATTTGTCAACCTTTTACATTTGTAGTCGGCCATTTTCAGGAAGTATGAGTTTCTTTGTCCCTTAACTGCACCTAGCGGGATACAGACTCTTGCCGCAAGTGAGGCGTGAAGAGCTAAGCCTTGCCTGGCCAGCTCGTTTCTTTCAATGTCATTGTGCCCTGGAACCCTGAGAAGTGTGACCCTGAAGCGTTCACCAAGGTGGACAAGTTCGTTTCGGCATTCCTGTACCCGTTTGTAGGATATGGAAGCGAAGTTGATGGCCTTTATGGCCGCTTAGCTATCTATGAGAATATTTTCAGTGATTCCGTTTAGACGCGTGTAGACGACCGTGTTTAGATTGAAGAAGACACTCTGTTCCACATTTCTGGTGTGTGGTGAAGAAAGAATGTTCTTAATTTTAATGTGCCCCAGAAACAGGCTTTAAACAACAGGGATATGCATTAGTAGCCGCACGGTTCTGAGGGTTTAGCAAAGGTTGTAAATCCATTGATTGTCAATAAGTTTGATGGCATGACGCTGTACTCGTTCCAAATGTGCAAATATTCAAGTCTTAGACGAATGTGCGTTTTATAAGTATAAGCTAACTAAATTCCTTTTAGGAAGCATAGGCAATTGCGACATTTTGTGTAGCATCTACAATTTACTGGTTCCAACAAAGATCTGGGCTAACATTCATGCTGAGGATAGGCAAGCCAAGGTTCCTCAACTTCAACTCCATTTTATGTAACTCTGCATTATTTATCCCGCTTCTGAGATAGAAGACATCGCTGTAGCGTTAAATTAATCCGGCTATCGGTACCTTTACTTTATTGTGCTTTTGTTAGACTTGAGTTCTGTTAACATTTGTTGGCGTTGTGACTATAACTTAGGCCTCTGGTTGCGACTTCTTACTTACTGACCTATGTGGGTCTACAGTTCGGGGCTAATCTTGGCCTCTACCAATATGCCTCTCCAATTAGCTCGATATTCAGCTATTTGCTTTCAGTTGCACACATCTGCTTGGACGGTTCTGAATCGGGCAATAGCATTGGTATCCATGCCCTAGCCATCTAAAACTTCCAGCAAGATCGAAGTTGCTGTACAACTCATAAAGTTCGCGGTTAAATATTCATCTCCCAAGTCCATCAACGCAAACGGGACCGAATTTCTACATTCGCTTTTGATATGGTCCATGTTTCAGCGCCGTAAAGAAGGAGCTCGAAGAACCAGCGATTGGCAATTTGCATATTTTCCAACCAGGTGTCTGTGTCATATTTATTCGCAGATTCTCTTAAAAAGTAAACGAAGTTAGGAGTGCTATCATCCAATGAATAGACGGCACTACAAGGCAAAGAGTGTACTTACATACCTAAGTGGCGCTAGTACATCAAGTTGGATCACGTCGGTTTCTCTTTGTGCGCGCCACGTAAGGCAAGATTTTCCTCTACTGCGTCCGAAGTCTGGCTTTGAAACGAAGAATCTGAGAGCTGGAGTATTGGTGTCCATTCGCTCTTCATGATCTAGCCATTTTGAACGTTAAATGCGAAGTTCAAAGCAAAGGTGTCTGTGAAATCACATTGAGTCCAACCAATGATGTCAATATCTTCAGCGTATACTAGAAGTTGCCCCGATTCATGGAAGAATGTGCCTTTGTTGTTGTCTCGGGAGTTTTGCATAATATTTTCAAGAATTAGGTTAAAGAAGCCACATGACAGTTCGCCGCCTTGACAAAATACTTTTCTGGTATCGAAAGTTTCGGCTAGGTCGTTCGACCGACCCTGATGGAGCAGGCAAAATTCTTAATCGTCATTCTGGACGATTTGACGAAGTGTAAAGATTTGATCAGTTGTGGACTTTCCTGGCCTAAAATTACACTCATTAGGGTTAATCAGATTATTGGTAAACGGTTTCAGACGTTGACATATTACGGCAGGTAGGATCTTATAGGCGCTGTTGAGGAGACTAAACCTATGTAGTTAGCGCAGTTCAGAGGATCTCCTTTTATGTGGATCGGGCAAATGAAGCTGAGGTTCCATTCTCAAAGCATACTTTCATCCGATCAAATTTTGATTATGACTTGGTGAATGCGACTTACTAAATCATCTCCACCGGTTTATAAAGTTCGACAAGAAGGTCGTCATTTCCTGCAGGTAAGCTTAAGTTTAGAAGCTTTTCTTACTTTAATTAGGTCGGGTACTCTGATTGAAGATTGCTAGTTATCGCCGTCTAACTGTCTGGAGAAGTGGTTCCTCCATATCTTCAGCAACGACTGTGCCTCAACTATGATATTTCCTTGTTCATATCGACAGAGTTTTCCTCGCGTCTTGTATCCCTGGTGTTACACGTTGGAAAAACTTACGAAGATCTTTCTTAGAGTGACACCTGTCTATGTCTTTGATCGCGCACTTTTCTTGCTCGTTTTTTCTACTTTCTGTAAAGCTCTTCTTGTTTGCCTATTGACCTCAATGGCAGCTCTCGTCTTCAGCTTCAGCTTTAATATTACCGACACCAACAGACCTTGACTATTGACTAGAGCGTTAGCCAAACTCTATCAAAAGACTTTTGAGATATACTTACTTATCGGGCTCCCGACCCGTGAAGAGTCTCTGCCTGAAACACTGCTGCCTTCCATCCTCTACGATCCTGGGAACGATGCTTCCAGTTGTCCAGACCATGCGCTCTTTAATCCGCGATGGATTGGTCTTTGAAACGGATGTTCGGTCTTGTCTTCTCGAAGCTGTGGCGTGGGATTCGAAGATCCTCTAAGCTGAAGCATTATTGTCCATTCGCTCCATGTGGCCGAGCCAATGTAGTCGACGTGTTTTGGCTTTTTGGACTACATCCACATCTTGGTAAATACAGACCAGCAATTCTACATTCATAACGTTGCGAACATTTTGCATCTTTCTGCCGTCGTGTTTACCGATTCCCGCAAAAATGAAATATTGGGTGTGCATTTAATATGTCGACGGGCTCAGTGGTGCGATGAACTGCAGCGCAGATGGTCTGGGTTCGGTTCGATTCAACACTTAAATGATTTTTCTCTGGCCCTCCTCTTGTGATGATCTGACAAATCATCCGAGAAGTATTAATTGTCAAGATCAAACTAAGAGTTGATATTGAGTGAACATGCACAAGTTTTCGGCGTCATGAAGTTTGCGTAGTGGACCAGTCAGAGTGGAAGAGCACCTGTTCCTATTAAAATGTGGACATATCGCTTTTTATATTTAAGATCTTTCCCCTCAACGGGTTCGGAGAATATTTGCCCGACGAGTTACCAAAATGTCTTGCTGGCATTAAATCATTGGTCCCACTTTAGTCACGCAAGAATTTAGCACAGAGCGCTCTCTGCTTCCCCACATATGGTTGATTTTGGTTCGGCGCGTACTTCAGCTCGCGTCCACAGAGTCTTATCCTATTTTTTCCTCTCATACCACCTATCTGACATAAGAAACCTTCCAATTTCAGACCAACAGTACTGCGTATGTCCTCCAAGTCGATGATACCTGTCCAGCGCGAGCTTGTATTCGATATCGATATGACCGACTACGACGATGTAAGAACGTGTTGCGAGGGTGCCGAGGTATGTCAGAAATGTTGGAAATTCATGACCATCGCATGCAAAGTATTAGATCTTACACTCAGAGATGATTTCGGGTTTGAACACATTTTATGGGTATTCTCCGGACGTCGTGGTATCCATTGTTGGATTTGTGATCATACTGCCCGACATTTGGACACTAAAGGACGAGCCGCTGTTGCGGAATATATGCAAATCGTATCGCACTCTGTCGGTAGTGACAACAACAGCACTGTTCGAGCGGTGATTGGTGATCGTATGCATCACAGTGTCAAACGTGCGTTTAAAATTATTGAACCTATGTTTGAGGAAGTTGTGTTGGAGGATCAAAATCTTTTTGGATCACAAAAGGGCATCGCCAAATTGCTGCAAATAATTCCCGATGAGAATGCTCGCAAAGAAGCCGAAGCTCATTTGAAAAAGCATGAAGGTGCCAGTTCCAAGACAATATGGACGGCATTTACACGTTTCGCAAGTTCGATGCGCAGCCAGGGTACAACAAATACTTGGGCGAGAAAAATGAAAAATATCGTCGAAGAGATTCAATTGGCCATTATGTATCCCCGGTTGGATATAAATGTCACCAAGGGTTTCAACCATTTGCTAAAAGCTCCGTTCTGCATTCATCCTAGCACGGGAAAGTTGTGTGTTCCGTTTAATCCGAACCTGGCGGCAAAGTTTGATCCGACTACAGTGCCCACCATTGTTTCTTTGATGGATGAAATCAACACGTTCGATGAGAAGAGCAAGGATGAAGATGCGCCCGAAGACAAGAACCGCATTAAGGACTTCAAGAAGACTGGTATGTTCAAGCCAGTGGTGGTGTTCGAGGAGTTTTTGCGAAAGCTGGAGAAAAGCTACAAAATGAAGGCAATCGAAGTGAGCGATGCTACAATGGAGTTCTAGACGTTAGAATTTTTTTTGTTATTTAATTAAAACTTATTTTTGTATCATGTACAAGCGCGTGTTTTAAATTCACGGAAAAGTATGTCTAATTGGAAATCTGTGGACCCACTCGATATGGAGTTTCAATATTACAGGTACACATACAAGATATAGAAACGTGGGTTGATTTTGTTTATATTACAGCTGCCTAATTAAGGACACATTCCTGATGCTTCCCAATAATTGGGAACAGAAGTTGACATGTGCTTGGGTTCGCAAGCTTAGTGATCCTGCATATAACACCGAATCGTTGCGAGAAAAGCGGAATCGATATTTGCTTATGCTTACGATTTGTTTATTATTGAAAAACTTGAAGCATCCGTTTGATAAATACCCTCCAGGAGAAGCTCTCAAAGAAGTCACTTCTTTTCGAAATCCAAAGAAAGTTGAAGCCGCAGTCAAATTGAATAACGAAATGCAAGAAACTGCACCACAAACGTGTGATCTTCACGTGAATGACTGTCCCAACGATGACCCTCGCAGTGGAAAGGTAATGTGAAACATTTTTGCAAGGGCTAACACAGAACAATCCAGATTTAGATGCTAGATGAACAATTTAAATTTCTCATTGGCTTGGCTGAACCATATATCTCGCAGTTATCAGACCCATCCGATCGACGGAGGGGACGCATGTGGGTCACTTATCTATCCTCGATTGACTCGCACTGCTTGCACATGAAAGGAGTGCGTAATGACTATGCAATGCTTCTTTCGGGGTATGTGCAGAATGATGAATTGCCGGGGCCATTCATTCAGTCGCCGATTGAGAAAATTGTACCACTTCAGGATTTGGTTAAGATGGTGGATATGCATAACCATATGGTCATTGACCCATCACATCCGAAAATGTTGAGATTTTTCCAAGACGTGCCCCATCCGGAGGAGGGAGCATTTGCATTTATTGCAGTTTCGGGAGATCTTTGTAATACCTATGTCGATGGGAAATAAAAGGACGTCTGTGTCCTGGGATTAGGCATCCTAAGATGATTAGGCTTGGTAATAATGTTTTTATCGGGTCATTCGCAGCACATTTTATAATTTTTTTGAATAATTTAACTGTGCAACGAACTATCAGAGACATAACTCCAAAGAACTACACGAGCTTTTAAATAAATGTAATTGGGTGACTATGGGTAACGGATATCGTATCCAGTGAGGGTTTGTCTGGGATCAGATGCTGTACAAAATATTCAGATTATTATAAGGTTTTGGTTGGTTTTGAAAACCGGATTCGATACACTGCCATGGAATCTGAGTTCCAGAAACCTACGCACGGGTATTGTTAGACATGTTTGAGGGAGAAAGGAAATAGCGAAGGAATATCCCCAAACGGCATAAAGATGGGTGACTCTAAAATTATTTATTATCCCTACCCCTATCACAGAATCCGTCGAAATTAAATTCCGCTCCGCTTCACTGTATCGACGACAGCAGAAATTTTTTCAAGATGGAATCAACAGCGGGTCTACAGTCCCAGTTAGGATTGCTGCTCTAACATATGTATTTGTTGGCGGATGGTCCGAAAAGTCAACGTAGTCCCACAGTAACTGCAAATTGTTATGAATCTACTAAGAGCCTCTGAAAGGACGGATATTATTGTTTACAACCATGTTAAAGAAAAAATATAGAACAGCTAGCAGAAGCCCTAAGCTGATACAAAGCTGACATTACTGCCATCCTGGAAATACGACCTGATTAGGAGGATAAAAAGAGAATGAAGAATGACTGTAGAGAAATTGGTAATAGTCGAAAAGCCAAAAAGTAGTATGTGTCGAAGACTTTAGAGAAGGCGTTTTGATAATCCGTGTCAAGGTCAAAGTCGCAAACAAAACCCATATATTCGCCTATGTTGCGTCGGAGAAAAGGTTTGGCATCACTAAAGATTGTTTCTACGAGATTCTCGGCAAAACTTATGAGTGACTCCCGAAATATGATGTTTAAATCGTGCTGGGTGATTATAACGCCAAGGCAGGAAGAGAGGACATCTTTAGCAGTAATTTTCGAAAACATATACTACCCAACACTACGTTTGGAAATGGACCTGGGATGGTTTCCCAATTTTGTATCAATAAGAACAAATGACGGGTAAACCATATTGACTACATTGCGATAGACAAGAGACACGTATCCAGTATTTTGAATGACCGATCATTCTAACAACCACTCTGACCATTTTCTTGATGCAGACAAGGATCGCCACATCTGCCAAATAAGAAAATTCAACATCAGAAAACTACTGTGCCATCACCATGGGCTCAAATAAAAATACAAATTTTTGGCGCAACAGGCTCGTTAGTACCCAGGGCCTAGCTTTCTCACCACCATTCATGTGTGCGTGTGTACTTCTTGCACGATGGCGGGACCTCCTGTTTTATGCCGGCTCCGAACGGCTAAGTTGAGATAAGCTTACTTACTTACTTAAGTGGCGCTACAGTCCGGAATGAACCTGGGCCTCAACCAACATGCCTCTCCAATTAGCCCGGTCCTTAGCTAACTGCCTCCAGTTGCGCACTCCAAGTTGGTTGAGGTCGGTTTCCACTTGTGCGCGCCACTTAAGGCGAGGTCTTCCTCTACTGCGTCCGACGTCTGGCTGGGAATCGAAGACTCTGCGAGCCGGAGTATTGGTGTCCATTCGTTCTACATGTCCTAGCCATCTTAAACGTCCAATGCGGAGTTTTTTGACCAGGGGCATGTCGCTGTACAGCTCGTATAGTTCTTGGTTGAATCTTCGTCTCCATAGCCCGTCAACGCAAACGGGACCGAAGATTTTTCGAAGAATTTTCCTCTCGAATCTACCAAGGATTTCTTCATCCGCTTTTGATACGGTCCATGCTTCAGCGCCGTAGAGCAGGACTGGGATGATCAGGGTCTTATATAGGATCTCCTTAGTAGTTCGAGTGAGGGCTTTACTACTAAATTGCCTTCTTAGCCCAAAGAAACAGCGGTTGGCAAGAGTAATTCTTCGTTTAATTTCTGACGAGATGTTGTTGTCAGAGTTAATAGCGGAGCCGAGGTAGACAAAGTCCCGTACTACCTCAAAGTTATATCTGTCAATGGTGACGTTCTGTCCAATTCGTCGATGTTGTGTGTCCTTTCGTGTTGACAGCATATACTTAGTCTTACCCTCATTTACTGCTAAACCCATTTTCGCCGCTTCCTTCTCTATACTAGCAAACGTGGCTATGACATCACGTTGAGTCCTACCAATGATGTCAATATCGTCAGCGTATGCTAGTAGTTGCACCGACTTTTGGAAAATTGTGCCTCTGGTGTTGGCTTTGGAGTTTTGCACAATTCTCTCAAGAATCAGATTAAAGAAGTCACATGACAGCGCATCGCCTTGCCTAAATCCTTTTTTGGTATCGAATGTGTCGGTGAGGTCGTTTCCGACCCTGATGGAGCAGCGAGAATTCTCCATCGTCATCCTACACAAACGGACGAGTTTGGGCGGTATACCAAAACTAGACATGGCTCTGTACAGTTCGTCTCTATAAATGCTGTCATATGCGGCTTTGAAATCGATGAATAGGTGGTGGGTATCGATTTGGACTTCTTGAGTTTTTTCCAGGATCTGCCGAAGTGTGAAAATTTGAACGGTTGTGGACTTTCCTGGCCTAAAACCACACTGATAAGGGCCAATCAGGTTGTTAGTAAACGGTTTCAGGCGTTCACATATTACGGCAGATAGGATCTTGTAGGCGATGTTGAGGAGACTTATGCCTCTGTAGTTGGCGCAGTTCAGGGGGTCTCCTTTTTTGTGGATCGGGCAAACGATGCTGAGGTTCCATTCTTCAGGCATATTTTCATCCGACCAGATTTGGCTTATGAGTTGGTGGATGTTACTTACCAAGTCATCTCCGCCGGCCTTATAGAGCTCAGCGGGAAGGCCGTCATTTCCGGCAGCCTTATTAAGCTTGAGTTTAGATATTGCTATCCTCACTTCACTCAGGTCGGGTGGTTGGCAGTTTTCGCTGTCGTTGCCAATATTGAATGGTTCGTTCTGCCTGACAGCGGAATGTTGTTCGTCATCGCCGTTTAACAGTCTGCAGAAGTGGTTCTTCCATATCCTCAGCATCGACTGTGTCTCAACTACAATATTTCCTTGTTCATCTCGACAGGATTCTGTTCGAGCCTTGTATCCTTGGCTTTGACGTTTTACACTTTGGTAAAACTTGCGAACATCGTTCCTGGAGTGGCACCTCTCTATATCCTCGATCGCGCGCTTTTCTTGCTCTTTTTTCTTCTTGCTGAAAAGCCGATGTTCTTCCCTTCTTCTTTGCCTATAGAGCTCAATAGCAGCTCTCGTCTTCACCTGCAGCTTAGCCTTGTAGGCCTCGTTCTTGGCTGCGAGCATCTGTCGGCATTCCTCATCAAACCAGGGGTTTCTTGCTGGTGGGCGCGAGAAACCTAGCACATCAGTTGCGGTTGATCTAATGGCCTGTTGGCATCGTTGCCATTGCTCTTCGATATTCGATGCTGGTGGTATGGTGTTAATCGAGAGGTTAAGGGATACGCGTTGTGCGAAGGTCTTGGCGGTCTCTTGCGATTGCAGTCTTCCGACATTAAATTTTTTCACAGTATTTCTGGATTGTTGTGGCGTGGTGGATATCCGCATTCTTACCTTGGCTGCTACAAGGTAGTGATCCGAGTCGATGTTAGCTCCTCGGAATGTTCGGACATCCAAAATACTGGATGCGTGCCTCTTATCTATCGCAATGTGATCAATTTGGTTGACCGTTCGTTGATCTGGAGACCGCCATGTCCCCTTATGGATATCGAGGTGAGGAAACCGTGTGCTGGCTATAGTGGCATTTCGTTCCGTAGCGAAATCAATTAGCCTAAGTCCGTTACCAGACGTGTTGTCGTGTAGGCTATGTTTTCCGACAATACTTCTAAAGATGTCTTCTCTTCCTACCTTTGCCATAAAATCTCCCAGCACGATTTTAACATCGTACTTCGGTAGTCGCTCATAGGTTTTGTCGAGGAGCTCGTAGAAGCAATCCTTAGCTATATCATCTTTTTCTTCCGTCGGAGCGTGAGCGCATATAAGGCTTATGTTGGCGAAATTGGCCTTGATGCGGATTGTTACTATGCGTTCGCTAATGTCTTGGAAACATAAGACTTCTTGCCTAAGTCTGGCACTTATAATAAATCCGCATCCGAATAGTCGCTGTTTCTGCTCACTATAACACGGTCCGTAGTATATGTCACAGTTTTTCATCCTCTTTTTGCCCGGCCCATCCCATCGTATTTCCTGGATGGCAGTAATGTCTGCTTTGTAGCAGTTTAGGGCTTCCGCTAGTTGTTCGCCTGCACCTCTCCTGCTTAATGTTCTCACATTCCAGGTGCAGATACGAACGTCGTTGTCCTTTTTTCGTTTAGCAGGGTCGTCAACAATAAAATCAGTCCTTTCCGAGGCTATTGGTTGCTTCGTAACCATGTTGTTTTTCTGTGGCGGGTAGTTAACCCAAAGCACAACCCCCAACCTGGAGGGCCAGTTCCAATTTATTAGATACCCCTAGGACACGGGGCCATCAGTATCCACTACGGGATTGAGCGCTGCCGTTGGCCTTTCGGTTCATCCGCCACCATCTCTGTTCAAGGGGCCTGACTAACCCTTGAAATTCCTAGACAACCTGTTGTCCGAATATGTCAGAGCAGCTCATCTAGGTTCGCCTGGGACAGCAGGCCGGGTATTCATCCGTGCCATTCTCACCAGGGTGTTTATAGTGTTGCTGTTTTTCGTCGTGTTATCAACACTCGCACTTATCGTTTAGCAAGTCAAATCCGGTTGGATGAGACCAGTACCCGATGGTTACCACTTGGAGGTAGAGATAAGCACATTTGATGTGTAGTCAGAGTTGCAACACTGGGCATTGCCAAGTTAACGCCAATCAGAGTCTACCCTCGTTCTACAGCACCCAACCATCAGATAGATAGATAAGCTATTCTTGACAATTGATACTCCTCGGATGATTTGTCAGATCATCACGAGAGGAGGGCCAGTGAAAAATCATTTAGGTGTTGCTACGGCTGGGAATCGAACTTCTCTAACTTCCATAAATCTGGGAACTGCTTGTATATACATACTGATGACGAAAACATAGGTCGGTTGAAAAGAAATGTGGCTAGAGAAGGAAGTGGCTAAAGTGAGCTTAGCAATAAACGAGGGCACGATCAGGTATATGCTGTCAACACGAAAGGATACCATCGAAAGTCGCAGCTCTGGGATAATAAGAGACGTTGTCTACCTCGGCTGTGCTATTAAATCTGAAAACCATGTGTTGTCAGATATCCAATAAAGAATTACTCTTGTTAACCGCAGTTTCTTCGGCCTAAGGAGGCAATTCAATAAATAAGACCTCATTCAATCTTCTAAGTAGATCCTTTATAAGACTCTGAACATCCCAGCACTGGTCTACTGCGCTGAAGCATGAACCGTATTAAAAGCGGATAAAGAAATCCTTGTTCCTATGAAGACAAAGATGCAACAAGATCTTAACGAGCTTTACAGCGCATTAGACGTTTAAGATCGCTATAATAAAATGATCTTATGAACACGAATACTCAGGGCCGCAGATTATTTAATTCCTAGCTCGACGGTCTGCCTGACAGTGGGATATTGTTCGCCGTTTAATAGTCTGCAGAAGTGGTTCTTCAATATCCTCAGCAACTGTGATAATTCATTGTTTATCTCGAGAGGATTTTGTTCGCCCCTTGTATCCCTTTGAAGTTTTACACTTTGGTAAGCGAACATCATTACTGGAATGGAACCTCTTATTTCCCAATGTCGCTCTTTTTTTCTTTTTCTGAAAAGCATGTGTTCTTCCCTCCATTTTTGTCTATAGAGCTCAATGACTTTCATCTTCACTTGCAGCTATCCTTGAACTTGGCTGGGAATATCTGTCGGCACTCTTTTTCAAACCAAGGGGTTGTTGCTGGTCGATGCGTGAAACCGCGCACATCAGTATAGTATTACAGTGCGTACCCTTACCTAAATCCTTTGGTATCGAATGTTTCGGTGAGGTTGTTGGCAACCCTGATGAATCAGCTTGTATTCAGCCTTGAAATCGATATACAAGTCGTGTGTATTGATTTGGATTTCTTGGGTATTTTCCATGATCTGCTAAAGTATAAAGATTTGATCAAGTCTGCCATTTCCTGCCTAAAACAATCGATCAAATTGTTTGTAAACAGTTTCAGGTGTTCACATTATTACGGCATATGGGATCCCGCAGTACGGAGGATGTCTTTTTTTTGTGAATCAAGTAAATGATGCTGAGGTTCCATTCAGGTTGGTGAGCGGCAGAAACCTAGCACATCAGTTACGGCAGATCTTCTGGTGGTATGGTGTTAATCGAGAGGTTAGAAATAAGCGTTCTGCTAAGGACTTGGCGGTCTCTTGCGAATCCAGTCTTTCGACATTTTCAGTGTTAATTTTTTGTTGTGGGGTGGTTGATATACTCATTCTTACCTTGGCTGCACCAGTGTAGTAGTCCGAGACAATGTTAGCCCGTTGGAATGTTGGGACATCCAAAGTACTGGATGCATGACTCTTATCTATATTAATGTGATCAATTTGATTGACCGTTTGTTGATCTTCAGACCGCCATGTTCGTTTATGGATATCGAGGTGAGGAAACCGTTTGCTGGTTTCAGTGGAATTTCGTTCCACAGCGAAGACAATTAGTCTATTGCCAGACGCATTGCCGCGTAGGCTGTGTTATCCCACAATACTGCTAAAGATGTCTATTTTCTTCCCTTTGCGCTAAAATCTCCCAGCACGATTATAACATCGTACTTTGGTAGCAATCTTTTGGCATATCACCTTTTTTCTCCGTCGGGGCGTAAACGCATATAAGGGTTATGTTGGCGAAATTGTTACAATCTTGAAAAAAAAGACTTCTTGCCTAAGTCTCGCACTTATAAGAAATCCGCATCCGAATAGTCGCTGTTTCTGCTCACTATTACACGGTCAGTAGTAGATGTCAGTTTTTTCTTTCTTTCATCCCCAGCCCATCCCATCGTATTTCCTGGATGACAGTAATGTCTGTTTTGTAGCAGTTTAGCGCTAGTTGTTGGCCTTCACCTTTCTTCTACATGCAACTCTGGCCAAACTATAATCAGAGGCATGTACTCACATTCTAGGTGCAGATACGAACGTCGCGTCGTTTCCTTTTTTGGATGCTAAACCAACAACGAGACTATTGGTTGCTTCGTCAATACTTTGTTCCATTGATATGTAGTTAATCCAAAGTACTACCCCCAACCTGAGGGCCAGTTCCAATTTATTATACACGGGATTGAGCGTTGCAGTTGGCATTTCGGTTCATCTCTGTACAAGGGGACTGACTGACCTGTTGTCCGAATATTTAGAAGCCTAAGGACATCGGGCCGGATATTCCGTGCCAACCATTCTGAGCAGGCTGTTTATATTGTTGCTATTTTTCGTCTTGTTATCAACACTAGCACTTATTAGTTTCGCAAGTCAAATCCGGATGGATAAGAAAAGTACACGATGGTTGCCACTCGGAGGTAAAATATAACGACTGGACTTCGCCAAGTTAAAGCCAATCAGAGTTTGCTCTCGTTCCACAACATCCAACCATCAGACTTACCAGACCCCAACAATATCTGCAGATAAACCCACCTCAACATTGAAACGCCAATTTTTGTAAATTTAATTTTAAATACATTTATTTAAATATTAAAAAAAAATAAAAACGTATTTACAAACATCGAAGCGTCACAACTGTCGTCACTCCATCCTCCTTCACGTCAATGGATGCTTCTACTTTGAATTTGCCCTCAGGTGTAGGTGTCGCGCTCAAGCTTACATTGCTCATTGCGTCCTCAGCCTCACCCTTGAGGTGAAATACTTCGACGTTCTTGCCATCACCCGTACTGGTATCATTCTCGTCCTTCTCCACCTCAACAACGGCAACGGTTGGCACAAGCGATCCTTTCTTTAGAATAACCGTACTCTTATCGACTGCCTCTCCATGCCATATTTTCAAATCAGTTGGTATAAACAGGCAGACCGCCTTATCGTTCAAGTCCTGTCCCTCGGGATCAATTAAAAAGGTAGCTTGGCGAGCACACCCGATCGCAACAACCTCATCAGCGGCATAGCTTGAGTGGAGCTTAGCATCGGGAAACCGGCTGCTTATAGCCGCCTGAATCTTGGGTATTTTCATGGTAGCGCCTAGCAAAACAATCTCATCGATCTGCTTGACAGTAGTCTTGTTGTCCGCATACAGTTTCTCTACGGCTTCGTTGAGTGTCACCATGAATTTATTTATTACCGGCTGGATGAGCATCTCGTAGCGAGCACGAGACATTTGCATACTAAAATCAACACCATCCATCAGTGAGTCGATGTAGATTTGGTTTGATGGCAAGGCGGTTAGGATGTGCTTACAGTTCGTGGAAGCGGTGTAGATTTTTGCCATTGAACGGCGACTTTCTTTGGGATCCAAGCGATATTTTTTATAGAACTCCTGACAGACGAATTCGACTAGAACATCGGTGTATTGATTGCCGCCAATGGGGAATGGTCCCACGTCCTCTAGCAAAGTGTACATCCCACCGGCAACCTGATACAGCGTAAAGCTACTAAACAAACCGCCACTTTTAATGCAAAGTACTATTTTGACCTCATCTGAGTCTGCGGTTTGGGACTCTCCAATGCCATACGCCAGAGCAGCGGCTGTCGTCTCAGAAATAATTTGAGCCACATGAAAGCCAGCTTCTTCGGCCGCTGCAGCTAGACTTGGCCACGATTCGTTGGGATAACAGTTCGGTATCGACAGCACGACCGATGGCTTGTCCTCGTGCAAGTACGACTGACGGGCCAAATCGAACTCAGCTTTGTAGAAGTTAACACAAACTTGGTGCGGAGAGATTTTCGTAATAATTTCTTTGTCTGGGTCGCCATTGCTCTTGGATTTCAGCTCGAATTCCTTTGTCTCCTCGTTGTAATAGCATGTGATGTACTTGCAAGCCTCGCGGATTTTTTCCTCCGTCATGGACGGTTGTGAGAGGAAGAATTGTAAACTGTTGGCGACACAGGAAGCCGGTTTCGATGTCATTTTCTGTTTCGCTGTAAGGCCACATTCTATTTCACTGCCCTCAGCCAGCAAGCAGGCCTGTGATACGCGGTCACCTTGTTTGTTGGCTATCACTTCGGGAGCACTATCAGATTTTACTGATGCAATGCATAGTGTGCTATTGCCGATTTTTATACCGAATCTTGGCCACATTGTGTAGTTTGTTTTTGTTATTAGAAATAAGAAAAAAATTAATGGAATTTAAAAAAAATTACGATAACCTCGCACGTTGTAAAATGTAACGACTTGGTCCAGGGATTATTAAGCACTTGACAGCTGTGCAACAGAAAAGTTTCTTTTATGTGTGTGTGATTGGTGTGTATCGATTTTTTTGACATTTGGTAATACGATCCACAACGTGGAAAATCCAATACCATTAGGGTGTGTTCAGCTAATAATTGTGCAATAAATCTATTACCTTATGCTGATGTTACATTTTTCTGTTTGAGAGAAAATTATTATTGGGTGATATATTTTTTTAATCATAACTCTGTATTGAGTTAATATCAAATTGTGATTTTAGCAACTAAAATCAAGTGAATGATAAAAAATAATAATAATTGAACTACGGGCGAAAGATTGAAATATTACGACGACGTTGTATGAACGACCTAAAGCTGCACCACTCAATCATGCGGCAATTTACTGAATTCAATCTCATTTTACTAATATATTTATTGATAGAATTTTGTTCCTATTGTTCTCTTTCCGTTCTCAATATTTTTATTCAGCTAAGCGCATACGTTTGATGTGTAAAAGTGACTGATTAAATGTCAAAATAGCATTTCAAAAGTTTACGACGTTTCTCAGTTCACGCACCCAATTCGTGTGAGAATTTTCCGATATTGTTGTAAAATATTTCCCATACAAATTTTGACATTTCATTTACCATAATTTTATCACGTTTGCAACGACTTTCCGACGTTCCATAAATACCCCTAATAAGTTATTTTAAAGTCATCATAAGCGAAGGCGATTAACATTATAGTCTTACAGCCCGATTCTCCCCCTTGTGAGGAAACAAAAGTCACAAGCTCTTGTGACTATTCTTTGTGAGGATTATTGTGACTCGATAACATTTGTCGGATTCTCCGATAATCCTCACAGGAAAAGTCACAACGAAACTCACCATAGCAAAGGTGAATATATATAAGCAACGTTTCTACAAATTGTGACTTGGCTGAGAGGTTTTGTATTAATTTATTGCGTATACACTTCTGATAACAGCCATGTGCACGGAAATGTAGCACAGAAAGAAACTATTCAAAATAAATTTAATAAAACTGCAATGAGAACTTGAGAAGAACAAAATGTAATACATATTCAAAGGACAAAAAGTCAAGGAAGTTGGAAGTTAAAAGCCGTCTTCGCTGCAATCGTATCAATATTATTAGTTTGTTACAAATGATGTGCTTTTGTAAAATTCTTACTTTTCATTTACGGAGGAAACTTCGTCAATAATATGCTCCATATTCATTTCAACTTCCATTTTTTTACACTAATCAACAATCAAAATATTAAATCTCAAATAATTTGCTAGTTGTGACCTGCTCTGAAGAAGATCACAATTTCGATTGTTTTTGTGACTCTCACAAGTTGTTACTGTGGGGGAGAATACGAAAAAGTCACAAAATCAATTTCACCTCTTCTTGTGACTTGTGAGGTATCAGTGATGATGGGGAGAATCGGGCTATTAGTGTAATAAAAGTAGTAATGAAAGTAATCTCCAAGGAGACAGGAAGATTTTATGTAACAGCCCGATTCTCCCACTTGTGAGGAATCAAAAGTCACAAGCTCTTGGGACTATTCTTTATGAGGATTATTGTGACTCGATAACATTTGTCGGATTCTCCGATAATCCTCACAAGAAAAGTCACAACAAAACTCACCACAGCAAAGGTGAATATATATAAGCAACGTTTCTGCAAATTGTGGCTTGGATGAGAGGTATTGTATAGTTATTTCGTATACACTTCTTATGCAAGGAAATATAGCTCTGAATGAAACTATATCCAAAACAAATTGCAATGAGAACTTGAGAAGAACAAAATGTTATACATACTCGAAGTACAAAAGGCAAGGTTTCATGCTCTGCATGAGATCCCAGCATAATGATTTTGGAAATCGAAAAAAACTTTACAAACGTGCTGTTCTGTATAAATATTGGGTCATTGGTACCTCTCAAAGTTCTTAAAAGCCGTCTTCGCTGAAATCTTATCAATATTATTAATTTGTTAAAAATTATGTGCTTTTGTAAAATTCTTACTTTTCATTTACGGAGGAAACTTCGTCAATAATATGCGCCATATTCATTTCAACTTCCATTTTTTATACTACTCAACAATCAAAATATCAAATCTCAAATAATATGCTAGTTGTGACCTGCTCTGAAGGAGATCACAATTTCGATTGTTTTTGTGACTCTCACAAGTTGTGACTGTGGGGGAGAATACGAAAAAGTCACAAGATCAATTTCATCTCTTCTTGTGACTTGTGAGGTGTCAGTGATGATGGGGAGAATCGGGCTATAAGTCAAAAAGAGAAAGAAAGATCGCACCGAAAATCCACCAAGCATCCATTTGAAATAATTTGATATGAAAATATTTTTATATTTGCTTTGATTCTGAAAATAATGTAGTACAGGATAAAATAAAAAAAGTCGATTTTCAATTGCAAAAAAAAAATAATATTCAGAGAGCAGAGAAGTACTAATTTACTAAGAAAAAACGCCTACTAACACAAATATTTTGGTTTGAAGAGTCGCGTTGTGAGACGTATCAAGTTAATCATATGCAATTCGTAAAACCATAGAGATTAGTAACGTTACTGTAAATCTAATGGAACAACGCTAAGTTAGAGACAAATTTGTATTGTCAAACTATTTGTTGCTGACACATTGGTCTTTTTCGAAAATGTTGTGGAATGCCATTTTTTTAAAACGAGGTTTTATATTGTTGCTAATTTAATAATTGAAATGCAACGTGCATAAAACAAAGAATTCTCCAAAGCATGGTGGAGGTTTAGGTATAATCGTAAGCGATTTATTAAAAATAAGGGTTGCGTGTTTAAGACAAATCAAAAAATATCTAAGAATTTCAAGTTGAATGATTGAAATTACAAAAACAACTTGTTTACAACAGCATTATGATTGTTTAGAATTATAGCTATTTCGGATATTACCAAGTGTCCTCATCAGATTCCTTCTAATAGTGACACTAATTGAACTTTCAGTTCTTTGTATAATTATCGAAACAACTTTTATTCCCTAAACGGAGATTGAACATGTAATCCCGTGTGGTTCACTAAACACGGGATTACATGTTCAATCTCCGTTTAGGGAATAAGTGTGTTTTAAGTTGTGTTTTCTATCGCCATGATCATTATTAAACAAATGTATTAACAACAACAAAATCTCTGCTTTTTACCTCAACTATTTTTTATTTTAAGATGCCAATAAGTATAAGTGTATAAGTGTTGAAGTGAATATTATAATTTCACTTTTGTTATTTGAATGATCTCACTTTCATCGAAATAACAAAATTAATAACTTAACTAAGCAGATTGAAATTGAAATTCAGATTTAATTTAATAATAAAATGATGTATCTTTATTTTATTTATTTTTACACCTTTTTCTGGTTTGTAAATTAAAAATAAATCCCAATCCAACTTAAAATTAAATAAATTTATTAAAGAACATTGTAATGAAATCTTCTTGTTTTGTACAAGGTGGCGCAAAAATAACCTTCCGATGTTTTTTGGCTGTAATTAAAAAAAAAAATTAATTAAATTAAAAATTTATTAAAATTAAATTAAAAATTACATTAAATTAAATTAAAATTAACGTGTATTTCTCATATGTTTACTACACAAATGTCAAAACAGAACCGACATTAGGGGCTAATCGCAAAATTTATAGCATTTTCTGATAGGAGGATTACTTGAGCCATCTTGTATAAGTGCTATCTTTGTCAAATATAACCAGGTATCAGAATGTCGTAAAACTTAAGAAACAATATAAAATCGTAATACGACATTCATCATAATCCGATGATTAAGAACTCGATCGTGGGTCATATTCACTCTTACCTGTTTCGTTAAATCCTTCAATATGAGCTCCTTGTGTGCTTGTATTTTTACCTCTTCTGTGAATGTAGATTATGGGTCCATAATATAATCTTATTTTGACTAAAAGGTAGAAAATCGTTATTTTATTAGTGGGTGTATATATATAATAGTTATGAGAAAGGAAAATAGACAAATGACAAAAGAAAAAAAATCAGAATTCTGAGATCAAAATCTGAAAACTTCTATCAAAAATTAGCTATAGAAGGTTTGTGTGCAATAAACTATCAAAAAGAGGTAAATCCATAATATTATGATGTTCCGGCAACTTAGTACAGTATAAATTGGTTCTGGTAGCCAAGCTCATGGTGACCACTTTGTTTTCTAAACTATTATAACATTTTTGTGATTGAATAACATCGCCCTGTACCTACAGAAGAATGTGCATTTGAATAAATCTATCTTCTTTTTGAGGTCTTGATAGAGAAGATTTATTTCGTTAAGCTTGATTCGGAGTGCTTTTTTTTCTTCCTCAAAACATTCTTTGTTTCGCTGAGTCCCGATATTCGCGCGGTAGCCTTCTCGGTGGATTTTTTTCCCCATTAAACTTTTTGTAAAAAGGACATTGGGTTGCAATAAGTGGCATCCGAAGAGGGCGGATTTTCCAGTAAAGCTGGACTGCCACCTGGGGTGTTAAATCATTATATTTTTTGTGTACACTATACGCTCGGTATACGGAGGTGCTTTTCTAGGCTTCAGCATAAACGCCACGAATGTACTGTAGAGAAGGGCCTTAAGAAATAAACATTGGACATGCTACTTTGGTTTGTGAAAACAAATGTCATAAAACGTCTTTACTAAGAAGCACAAATATATATTTTATACCTGAACTTAGTCCTACTAGCTTTCCTACTCTACGGTACCTAGTACTGGACAATAAGCAGAAAGGAGGATTATTTTAAAGTTTGTTCTCTCGATTGTTGCTCCAAAATTCGTAAGATATATCAAATAATTGATTTTGAAGGAATGAACAATAAAGCTTTAGTGTATATCATCTAAAATCGAACCCTCTAGAAGAAATAGCAAGAGAGACCACACATTGGCCGTGTTCCGGATTTTAGATTTCCCAAGTTAACCTCGTTTCGCTTTGTTCCTCTAGTTTCGAAAGAATAATCGAAAATACATTCAACACTGGGTCAGGAGAGATATTTTTTTGGGCGTTATCGGATACTGTAGCTTAAGCATACGTTTGTACATTTGGTTTTGGATGTACAAGATCCGAACGGATATCTGATGGCCGCGTAGTTTGTGAACATTAAGGTTTTTCGATTATGGCCTGCTTTGTCTTCGACATATTTTCAATCGGAATTTCGTCCGTTTTTTTGCAACTCTTTAGCTACTTCACAGCCGCGATAATTTGCCAGGTGATTGCCTTTACAGTTAATGCAGATAGCAGGAGTTTTCTTATCTGACATACAATCTACCGTCAGATGATTTCCGGCACATTTTACACACCGCGGTTCTTTTTGACAATAGCTTTGCGTATGATTGTATCCTTGGCAGCACTTGCACGGGGGAACTACAAATAGTTTGGAATCCTTACGCATATTCTCTATTTTTAAAACAATATTAAGTGTGGTTTTTATTTCAAAAATTTTGTTCAAACTTTCTGTTCTATCGAAAGTGAGTATAAATGAAGGAAGACCGCGTTTTATCACATTTCCTTCGCCATCTTTTTGCTTTTGGTCTCGCTTGACGATGTTAACGGAATCTATGACTTTATATTGCCTGTTTTTCAGATCGTTTACAATGTCATCCTTTAAGCACGACGCATGTAACCCTCTAGCTACAACGCGTAAAGGCCTTTCAGATATATTTTCAACCGAATACCATTCTATATTATCGGGATTAAGCTTGCGAGATAATAGACGGTAACTTTCAGGGTCTTTAACGCAGACTTCCCATGTATTTTTTCTTAGCGAAGTTACTTGGTTGCCCGATAATGGTAACGATTTTATTAAGGTATGCAACTTGTTAAAGTCGTCAATACCGATCACATTAATTGGCGGTGGGGGACGTTGTTTTAGCTGTTTCGCTTTATTAATAATCTCTTTGTCGCGATTTATCATTTCAGGAGAGGATACAGCTTTCCTCTTTTTACTGGTCTTTTCTTTAAGATCCAGTCAGTTTCGCGACTGAGTTCTACTTCATCCGTGTGGTATTCCGAATTCACGGGGCCGTTTGAACTTGGTTTTGGCTCATAAGGTATTTTAAATGAACTTTTCAGAGTCATATTTTCTTCCTTTAGATGGAGAATTTCTTTACGAAGCTCTTCGCAGAGCAGTTCGACATTGTTAAGCCTTGTTCGAAAAACGTCGTTTTCTTCCTTTAGGCTCTTAATTTTCATTGAGTCTCGTTTTCGTGGGCCGACACTTCTGGTGTTGTCGAGCTCCTTGAGACACATATATTTTTTTTGAGATCCAGATGTAGGTGACCTCGTTACCCTTGAACTTTTCCCGAAAGGGTTACACATTTGCAATAATTGGCTCTTCCCAGAATCCGTAGAGCCGACCTCCGAAGAGGGTGGATTTTCCAGTGTAACTGAATTGCCACCTGGGGTATTTAATATTGTTGTTGTACTCATTGCATTTTTGTTGTTTGTATACGCTTTACACTCGGTATACGGGGAGTGGATTTTAGTCGCCTTCTACGATAGGCATGCCTTACCTCGGGTATATTCTGACCCCTAACCCGAAGGGGCAATTGAGAGATGATGAGTCAGTGTGGTAAGATCTTAACCAGCACTCGTGATAGTGCCGTTTCGGGACTTTCCACTTCCTAGTTCGACATCTACACATTAGATGCCACTTTCAAAGCTGGACTAATATTAGGGGTACGTTACACTTTTACTAATTTTTGCGTACGGTAACAGCAAAATAAATAAAAATCAGTAGGGATAAGTAAAAACAATGTTTTACGGGAACAGACCTTATATAGCTGATTATTTTGGCATTTAATGAAAGGAATTTATCATCTGTCTTCTACGTTCAAATTAGTAAAATAGGGAGCTTATGATAGAGGGAAAATAATGACAATTTGGTATGTAATTTCATGTTTAAAAGCAAAACAAATCAAAAGTTTCCATTTATCAAAAAAAAAGCTCAGTGGAGGCAGTCAAGAAAAGCTCACGTAATAGAGGATGATAAGCAGCTTTTTCCTGGAGCCCTTTAATGGAAATCATTAAGGTATAAGGACTCAAGTTTGCCAATGAAAACATTATTTACAAAAAATATACTTGAATTCGAAATTCCAATAAAATCAGGGTGAACGTTATATTCGGCCTAGGTCATATTGTGTTGCTACGGAAAAAAAAAAACAATAATAATAGTGAGACAGAAATAATTTAATAATTCGACAACAGCTACTTTCAACAATCGATTTTGATATTGTAATAAACACGAGTCCTAGAAACGTTGCTTGAACAAATGACATAAAACAAATGTCTTACTTACTTACTTACTTAAGTGGCGCTACAGTCCGGAATGAACCTGGGCCTCAACCAACATGCCTCCCCAATTAGCCCGGTCCTTAGCTAACTGCCTCCAGTTGCTCACTCCAAGTTGGTTGAGTTCGGTTTCCACTTGTGCGCGCCACTTAAGGCGAGGTCTTCCTCTACTGCGTCCGACGTCTGGCTGGGAATCGAAGACTCTGCGAGCCGGAGTATTGGTGTCTATACGTTCTACATGTCCTAGCCATCTTAAACGTCCAATGCGGAGTTTTTTGACCAGGGGCATGTCGCTGTACAGCTCGTATAGTTCTTGGTTGAATCTTCGTCTCCATAGCCCGTCAACGCAAACGGGACAGAAGATTTTTCGAAGAATTTTCCTCTCGAATCTACCAAGGATTTCTTCATCCGCTTTTGATACGGTCCATGCTTCAGCGCAGTAGAGCAGGACTGGGATGATCAGGGTCTTATATAGGATCTCCTTAGTAGTTCGTGTGAGGGCTTTACTACTAAATTGCATTCTTAGCCCGAAGAAACAGTGGTTGGCAAGAGTAATTCTTCGTTTAATTTCTGACGAGATGTTGTTGTCAGAGTTAATAGCGGAGCCGAGGTAGACAAAGTCCCGTACTACCTCAAAGTTATATCTGTCAATGGTGACGTTCTGTCCAATTCGTCGATGTTGTGAGTCCTTTCTTGATGACAGCATATACTTAGTCTTACTCTCATTTACTGCTAAACCCATTTTCGCCGCTTCCTTCTCTATACCAGCAAAGGTGGCTATGACATCACGTTGAGTCCTACCAATGATGTCAATATCGTCAGCGTATGCTAGTAGTTGCACAGACTTTTGGAAAATTGTGCCTCTGGTGTTGGCTTTGGAGTTTTGCACAATCCTCTCAAGAATCAGATTAAAGAAGTCACATGACAGCGCATCGCCTTGCCTAAATCCTTTTTTGGTATCGAATGTGTCGGTGAGGTCGTTTCCGACCCTGATGGAGCAGCGAGAATTCTCTATCGTCATCCTACACAAACGGACGAGTTTGGGCGGTATACCAAAACTAGACATGGATCTGTACAGTTCGTCTCTATAAATGCTGTCATATGCGGCTTTGAAATCGATGAATAGGTGGTGGGTATCGATTTGGACTTCTTGAGTTTTTTCCAGGATCTGCCGAAGTGTGAAAATTTGATCGGTTGTGGACTTTCCTGGCCTAAAACCACACTGATAAGGGCCAATCAGGTTGTTGGTAAACGGTTTCAGGCGTTCACATATTACGGCAGATAGGATCTTGTAGGCGATGTTGAGGAGACTTATGCCTCTGTAGTTGGCGCAGTTCAGAGGGTCTCCTTTTTTTGGATCGGGCAAACGATGCTGAGGTTCCATTCTTCAGGCATATTTTCATCCGACCAGATTTGGCTTATGAGTTGGTGGATGTTACTTACCAAGTCATCTCCGCCGGCCTTATAGAGCTCAGCGGGAAGGCCGTCATTTCCGGCAGCCTTATTAAGCTTGAGTTTAGATATTGCTATCCTCACTTCACTCAGGTCGGGTGGTTGGCAGTTTTCGCTGTCGTGGCCAATATTGAATGGTTCGTTCTGCCTGACAGCGGAATGTTGTTCGTCATCGCCGTTTAACAGTCTGCAGAAGTGGTTCTTCCATATCCTCAGCATCGACTGTGTCTCAACTACAATATTTCCTTGTTCATCTCGACAGGCTTCTGTTCGACCCTTGTATACTTGGCTTTGACGTTTTACACTTTGGTAAAACTTGCGAAAATCGTTCCTGGAGTGGCCCCTCTCTATATCCTCGATCGCGCGCTTTTCTTGCTCTTTTTTCTTCTTGCTGAAAAGCCGATGTTCTTCCCTTCTTCTTTGCCTATAGAGCTCAATGACAGCTCTCGTCTTCACCTGCAGCTTAGCCTTGTAGGCCTCGTTCTTGGCTGCGAGCATCTGTCGGCATTCCTCATCAAACCAGGGGTTTCTTGCTGGTGGGCGCGAGAAACCTAGCACATCAGTTGCGGCTGATCTAATGGCCTGTTGGCATCGTTGCCATTGCTCTTCGACATTCGATGCTGGTGGTATGGTGTTAATCGAGAGGTTAAGGGATACGCGTTGTGCGAAGGTCTTGGCGGTCTCTTGCGATTGCAGTCTTCCGACATTAAATTTTTTCACAGTATTTCTGGATTGTTGTGGCGTGGTGGATATTCGCATTCTTACCTTGGCTGCTACAAGGTAGTGATCCGAGTCGATGTTAGCTCCTCGGAATGTTCGGACATCCAAAATACTGGATGCGTGCCTCTTATCTATCGCAATGTGATCAATTTGGTTGACCGTTCGTTGATCTGGAGACCGCCATGTCCCCTTATGGATATCGAGGTGAGGAAACCGTGTGCTGGCTATAGTGGCATTTCGTTCCGTAGCGAAATCAATTAGCCTAAGTCCGTTACCAGACGTGTTGTCGTGTAGGCTATGTTTTCCGACAATACTTCTAAAGATGTCTTCTCTTCCTACCTTTGCGTTAAAATCTCCCAGCACGATTTTAACATCGTACTTCGGTAGTCGCTCATAGGTTTTGTCGAGGAGCTCGTAGAAGCAATCCTAAGCTATATCATCTTTTTCTTCGGTCGGAGCGTGAGCGCATATAAGGCTTATGTTGGCGAATTTGGCCTTGATGCGGATTGTTACTATGCGTTCGCTAATGTCTTGGAAACATAAGACTTCTTGCCTAAGTCTGGCACTTATAACAAATCCGCATCCGAATAGTCGCTGTTTCTGCTCACTATAACACGGTCCGTAGTATATTTCACAGTTTTTCATCCTCTTTTTGCCCGGCCCATCCCATCGTATTTACTGGATGGCAGTAATGTCTGCTTTGTAGCAGTTTAGGGCTTCCGCTAGTTGTTCGCCTGCACCTCTCCTGTTTAATGTTCTCACATTCCAGGTGAAGATACGAACGTCGTTGTCATTTTTTCGTTTAGCAGGGTCGTCAACAATAAAATCAGTCCTTTCCGAGGCTATTGGTTGCTTCGTAACCATGTTTTTTTTCTGTGGTGGGTAGTTAACCCAAAGCACAACCCCCAACCCGGAGGGCCAGTTCCAATTTATTAGATACCCCTAGGACACGGGGCCATCAGTATCCACTACGGGATTGAGCGCTGCCGTTGGCCTTTCGGTTCATCCGCCACCATCTATGTTCAAGGGGCCTGACTAACCCTTGAAATTCCTAGAAAACCTGTTGTCCGAATATGTCAGAGCAGCTCATCTAGGTTCGCCTGGGACAGCAGGCCGGGTAATCATCCGTGCCATTCTCACCAGGGTGTTTATAGTGTTGCTGTTTTACGTCGTGTTATCAACACTCGCACTTATCGTTTAGCAAGTCAAATCCGGTTAGATGAGACCAGTACCCGATGGTTACCACTTGGAGGTAAAGATAAGCACATTTGATGTGTAGTCAGAGTTGCAAAACTGGGCATTGCCAAGTTAACGCCAATCAGAGTCTACCCTCGTTCTACAACACCCAACCATAAAAACAAAAACAAATGTCAAAACAAACTATTTTTCACTTTCAAATATCATTTGACAATTTACTGATTTTTACCAACAGACATCTCTGGAGTAAATTTGTTAGTAAAGGTAGCTTTTACTCTCTCATATAGGTATAAATTTTGTGTCCGGGAACGGTAATAAGTAAAAACCAGTAAAAAATAATATTGTAAGGGAAGAAAACTAATGATAAATTTTCTAAAACAAAACCTGATTAGGTTTTTGTTTTATATTTTATTTATCGATACATATTAGACTATTCTACTTCGTCGTTTCAACCTTAACACTTATACTTTACTGAATACAGTAAACAATCGCTTATCTCGCACACTAGTTAAATAATCATACAAGAAATGTCCTTGAATAGGTTTAGGTAAGTAAAACTTATGTTGGCTGAGTAAATACTCTTTACAGTGTTAATTGAATATACAAGTGGCTGTCTTTAGTACCGCACAAAGACAGATTACAAAAATGGCTACAGTTTAATTATTCTTATATCAAGTAAATCCTTGAACTAACACGATCCTTCTTCGGCGATAGATGCTGCATTAGTAAATCCGCCGATGATGTCCTTCTCAATCGGGTGACCTTTTGTCGACTACCGGCATTCGTAAATGATTTACTACGAACGTGGCGTCTATGATGGGTCTGGGTGTTTCTTTTCTTATTACTGCTTACTCGAAATGGATTATTAACATTCCCAAAGCAAGATGTTGGACTCTCATTGTCGCAATGGTTGTTGTCAATAGTTTCCATCTCATATATGTATGAAATACTACCACTGCTGTGTTTTGTATGACGATTATTCTGACCGCTAGAGGGTGTCTCTAATTGCTGTGAACTCCTAATGAGGGCTCGCAAATCTATGTCGAAATCAAAATCCCTTTCAGAATCGGGTGACTGAATATTTGGTTCGCTGGGGATATGGGTAAATTTCTCTAGTTGATTGGACATTCGATTTTCTATAGATGGTGAAGGATCACGAGAGAGTTCTGAACCAAAGATGCTAGCGTTACTAACGCAAGAATTTCTTTAAAAAATAAAAAAATAAATAAAAAGTTATATGTATGTTGGTAACGCAAACCTTTCAATTGGTAAATTGGTTCCATAGTTTAAGGGTTCACCAGCTTGAAGGAAATCTGTTGCAAATGTTTCCGGTGAGGAGAAGGTATGTCTTAGCCGTTGAACTCGAAAATTTTGATTACCGTTGTTAAATACCACCCATGATCGTTTCAAATAAGTATTTTCTGTACAAATATTGCTCTTTGGACGTTGCGATTCTAAGAAAAAAAAAAACAGAAATAATTGATAAAAATACCATCATGGAACAGTAGGGCACCTACTTCCATCACTTCCGGTTAAAGTTTGAGGTATGGCTAAGGTAAACGAAATGTTAAGGGATTCATCTCTAAACTCATTAGAGCATTCCTCAAATTGAGTTGGCGTGCCCGATGAACTTGGTTGGTGCTGTTGGTGGTGGTGAAACGTCTGGAATTCTGAACTGCCTGCGGGTAGTTCACCCCCAATGGAAATCGATGCGGCGCTCGTTGCATCCCCCATGGATTGGGCCGTCGTACACCTACATTGCCTCTCTGAACCCGATTCTGCAAGATCTGCAAATTGTAATCTTATTTAAAATTAATTAAAATCCGAGGTTGAATGATGTGATGCTTTGCGCTTACCACAAGCGGCAGTTGCTGATAAAACTCTAGTCGCCAGCTCTTGCAGGGGATTGCTCATAGGACTACTATCCGAAGGTGTTATTGCTTGTCCTGCTGCTGCTGATGAAGTTGATGGACCATAAGTATGAATAGTTGGCTGTAGGGGATTACTCGCATTCATATTTATTCGACCGCGACTGTGGGATCTTGATTGATCATGATGGTGTCGCCGATGATGTCTTCTATGGTGGTGACGTGGTTCGTGAATTTCTTGATCCATTCCTATTTTGATTACCTCTTCGTAGTCTGGTGGCGCTTCATAGACCGGTGGCTCATCTGTTGTAAGTTCCTCTTGACGATCTTGGGAGAAGACAAATGACATTACTTTTCAGGCTTTCAAAATTGTCTAGTTTTACCTAACAGCTCACTAATAGTCTGCAAATGGTTCTGCAATTCGCGTTGATGTCTGGCACGTACTCCCATTCGATAAAGAATAACCATCCATCCAGAAAGCACAGCGAAAATACCCAACGTACTCATGACAAATATACCGGTCGCCGTCTTCAAGTCAGGGTATTGCTCTATTTTGGGGAAATAGTAATTGGGTTTATGTGAATACCACCGACGATCACTTTGAAGATGAGCCCAGTCCTCTTCACAAGATTCGGGTTCATCACTTCCATCACCACAGTGATCAAAGCCATCACAATGTAAGCGAATGGAAATGCAGTGATTGTTGTTGCACAAGAACTCCGAGCCGATGTAGCAATCTGACAATTTAAATTCGGTAAGACGTTACAGATTAACTATTTATGGGACTCACTTAAATAATTGAAGACACTATAAACGACGGCTAGTTTTGAGGACATCCCGAAGACTCCTCGTAGACGAATGTAGTAGCCGGTCAGAATCGGTACAATGTGACTCTCTTTACTCATGCCATTGTTCGGCCAGATAATATTTTCAATACTTGGTGCATCCGAGGTAGTTCCTTGGCGAATTTCTAACTCAGAACGTGAGGCCATCCCGTAAAATGAATCAATTCTTAGCGATATGTGAGTCTTCATCATCATATAGTTATTTCCGGGCTTGATGATCCAAATACAATCATACAACCGAACATCTGTTGTGTTCTCTATCATGTTCATCATAGTAATTGCTCCTCCCGGACCAGTCACCATGCCACCACAATCTTCAAGGGAGAAAGACATAAACTGCATATATTAGTGTCCGCATATGGTTCGCTTAAAATCGCACGTGGATTGTGGAAACCCACCTGTATACGGCACTAATTGTCGTTCTTTGATCTGTTTGGATGACAGAAAGCTGACTTCAGCCCTATAACCGGATCCAGTTACTCCATTGCCTCGAAATTGCAGTAACAACGACTTTCCACTGCTTATGATGATTGGTGGACGGAAATGCTCACCAGTATAGGAGTCCAACATTTGTCCGTTTGAATCGAAGACCTAGAATATGAGAGCATTTGTTAAGTTCCAGCATATGTTATGGCAGATTGGAGACCTCCAGTGTTGATGTTAATCCCAGTTGAAAATCGGTGAACTCCAAGCGCACCTGGCAGTTATCCGCCTCACACGTGAGAATATGTTCAATTCCGTAGTCACGAGGATATGACATTGGGAAGTACGGTGTCGATATAATCTGCGGCATGAATTGTGAGTAGTTGCTGACGATAGATTGCGTCGGTGAGCCGCTTATAATTTTCACATTTCCTTGCAAATAAAAAGCAAAAGAATCAACCAAAAGGAGACAGTTAAAGTCTATACGACTGCGAGTATGTTCTTGGTTGGCTTTGAACCCGTATTGCATGGTTATACAATGAAATCGATTTTATGTCGTATTATATACGCAACCGCTAAGAGACTTACTAATTAAATGATGCAACATACATACAACATATACCTGGATACGCATTTTCTAAGACTAGCATTTCAAAGCCTCTAAAGACAAATATACTACCTTGAGGTCACAAAAATGAAAACACGTTAAGACTTACTTTCTGAAAAATACTGCAACGAAAAGACATGACTGTTTGTGGCACGATAGAAAAACTTCAGCAACAGAGTTCTTGTCTTACTGCGGAACACCTTGCCATCGCCGCAAAACTCCTGCCCCGAAATAGTTGTATCATATGGTGGTTCCGAGAACTGAATATGTTCACAGGGACACATGGTGGGCGCCTTGCCTGTAACGCCGCTGTTGGTAATCCTCTCACACGTCTTGGAAAAGTTTACATAGGTGAAAGTTATCCTAATCACGCACTCTGCGCACGTAACCAATTCCAAATTGCACTGGTACCAGATATCGGCGTTTGTGCGATTCCTTACGTTGAGCGGTGTGTACAAGGTGCTCTGGAATATATTGCTTGGTTTATGGAAATGTTTTTATAATCCTTAGAAGTGGTCAAAACACACCCGATATGCTGAAGTGGTCACGTTGCGGGCGTGTAAATCGCCACGCTCTCCCAGCTCTAAGAAGTGTCTGCGGCCATTCCAATGACTACAAATATCCAATTCTCGGTGGTTCATAGCCGCATAGGCACTACTGACACTTTGTAGGGAGGTTATAATCACAAAACTTAAAGACGCTGCTTTTAAAAGCCATCCTCTTGGAGCCTGTTTCATATCCTTCTTGATTTGTTGTTTTAATAGTTGGTGTACAAAATAGTCTTAAGATTGCTGCGAATTGAATCATATATCCAACTGCTCGCGTCTCCGTATGAATTTTAACTGAAATGGAATCTAACACTGTTTGGAAAAATACTACAAAACTTGCAGTTGTCTACCTTAACCACCCCCAAAGTATAACGTAAGAGGTATGCTTCGAGGAAGCCATAAAATGTAGAAGAAACGTGTGTTCTCTGAACAAGCAGTGAGAACTATACCTCGATGTTGATTCTTGAAAAAGTCAGTGTAAAGTTTTGTTGGGGAAAGCCTCGGACATAATGTGTAATATCAATCATCCACCTTTTGATGTTCCTTTTTTCCGATGCATGCATACAACATTGGATACTTGTTTCACTATTTTATGGGGGGATCAGGTCAAACGGTAATGAACACTTTGAGGGATTCATTGGAGCGTTTGGGGGTTTGTATTAATTAAGCAATACACTTCCTCAATTAGAAGCTTATACTTGCGACATTTTGAATTAAAGTCTATCTTTAAGTAGGGTTTAATCGACTGCTTAGGGGCATACTAAGCGATCATGTTTCATAGATGTAAAAACATGAATTGTATGATTTTTCATTGATGAATCCCTATATAGCTCTATAGCTACCCAAAAAATACTTAGTACATGACTCAGTGAGACATGTGCCCCTTTTATATGATTATTTTTAAAGCTTTGCAATGAGGTATAGGTACGCCCGAATATGTAAACAACACCATGCTTGAGTTTTGTTTTGATGGAAAAGATGCAACGAAATACCTAGACTAATTCAACAGAAATGAAGACAAAACGGAGCAGAGCAATTGGATAGTGGTCTTATTGCATATTTTGTTTTAAATTTAAATGTCAAATGATTAAGTCTTTAGAAATAAATGGAATAATATACGTACTTCCGGTTCATGTTCCACCAGCTCACTGGTTTTATTTTTATTTACGAATCATAAATTGTTTTTATCTCTGATAGAAGACTTAAGTTCATAATAAATTTTAACTTATAAGTACCAACATCTGACTTTCAATCTTCAACTTTCTTTCCCCTGCATTTTAGAAAACCTATCCTTTCCATAACAGCCAGATGGGACAACACTAATACGTGTAACCACATCAAATATCTTTGGCCGGGAAAAAATGGCAGCAAATCCAACAAGCTTATAGACCTTAATAGGGAACCTGTTTTAATAGCATAGTAAGAGTGATAGGTCACGACCTGTTTTATGAACAGAGCTTCATCTAAGATATCTTTCTGAATCTGGAATCCAGAACACGGCCACTAGCTTGTTTAATATCCCAACAGAGGGCCAACAACCAATAAAACGTAACCTAACCAAACAATTACTTATGAAAATAGTAACGACATGAACAATACAATACCAAAACTATTTTTGTAACAGAACAACCAAGAACGAAACGAACTTCCAGGAGAGGTATTTCAATTTCCACGAGCAAGCAGCAACACTGGGTCAAAGATAAGATAAGGTAGAGATAGGAAACTTTCGTACATCTTTCCTCTGAACAGCCGTTTTTTTATATCTCACTTTTACGTTGTTACGTATTCTTAAAATCCCGCCTATTGCCTTGTTCCGGATTTCATATTACAACTGAAAAATAAGGTAAGGTGAAGTGGAACGCAAAACTAAACTTTGCTAACCCTTATTTTGCAATTTAATAAAAATAATTAAAAATAACTATTTATTCTCATAAAACAGAAGAAAATAACTTAAATAAATCTAAAATTTCAGGTAATTTTAGTGAAATCAAAACACTTTCATACTCTATTCTATTCTTCACTCTATTAAACGCTATTAGATAACAGAGAACGCAGTACACTGTACTCTCTTTTGTCAGTCATTTCCACACCAATGTCATGTGTTTGAAATGGTCCATTAATAAATAATATCTACAGAGCCTTATCTTAAATATCATACTTAAGACCTGCTCAGAATGCATATCTGTAGCTGGTATCATGCATCGCTGTCAAAAGGGAGATACATTTCTTGCGTGAAGTTTCCCTCTATTCAACTTTAAGCTACAGATTCACGAAGATACACATTGTGTATGCGCTTATGGTTTGCCTTGTTCTTAACTTTTCACTCAGCTACAGATCCCAGCTACAGATATGCGTTCTGAGCAGGCCTTTAATCTGAAATGTGGAACACGGATATTCCTGTTGCAGATACACTTGTTGGCGTCCCACGAATTTAATTGACAAATCGTAAGATTAGCTGTCAAATTTAAAATTTCAAACAAAAAAGCTGTTGAAATGGGTGTTTTTCATTTTTAAACAAGTACTTCCCATGAAGGTTAAACTTGCGTATGATGGTTGAAAACATTCGAATAATTTTTTTATCGTATATTTTAATTCTGTTTCTAATATATTTCAAACACCATTAACCGTATTTATAAACTCATTTCAAAAGTTCGCTTAGCTTTGATATGCCTCTTAAAAGCACACTCACCCCCTTATTCATTAGAATTAACTAAAAGACATCTCAACGGTTGTATAGTTATACAGAGGGAAATCTATTACAATTGACTGGCTTGGGGCACAGCTGGTCCAAGGGTTCATTTTTATGGTTGCAATCGCAACTGCTAAAACACAAATTTTTATAATTTTTATGATTTCGAAACTCATAGTGACAACTTTGTTTTCTACACTTTGTTGCGTAGACCTTGTTTGCATTTGAGTCATTGCTGGCATGCTAGTTCCCTCTTAGCTCGTCGGTGGGTGTGGGACTTGACTCTTGTTCTATACACAACAAAACTCATGCCAGTCTTCTCGTCTAGCTGTTGTGACGAGTGCGAGAAAATTACTCAAAACCCTCCCTACCTTGGTTACCATACTCGCCTAGATAACCCCTTACCCCCAATTTCCCTGTGAAAATGGTAATGTTAATTGACTCACCACTTTGTTCAGCAATTGGCGATGATGTGCACAGCATCCAGGTTGCGGCTTGATGAGTTTGTAGTCTATGTTCCCACCTATTTTCACTGAGAAATTGTTTTTTTTTTTATGAGCCCTCTTGCTCACTATCTATATATATATATATGTAATATGTGTAAGTGCGAATAACACGTATAGCTAAGTCGCCCGGCTAAACATTTAATTTCTCGAGTTGATCATTGACCAATTGCAATTCTAAGAATCAAATAATATAGCCCATATAACATACTTGCCCAGTTAACCCTTTTAACATTTAATTAATCGAATCTATAATAGTTAACTCATAAAATAGTTTCGTTAACTTCTATAGACATTTTCGTTTTCTTGTGCTTCGCTCTCAATCTATCAACTCCCGTTTAAATTATGTCGAATGCACAAAATATGTACAATAAGAGACCTAAACCGAGTACTCCATGCCTCACCCCGACTTCTAGTCGAAGTCCACGAATTTTAACTGTGGCTCTGCTTGAAGAGCGCCTGGACAAATTCTACGGTATGCTAAGAACAGAGATCACTGGCATCCGTAACGATCTCTCAGCTAAAATGGACACACTGGAAAGAGTATGGAGTAATTGATATGGTTACTTCGTTTAATATGTCGTTTGCTAATATGTCCTATGCAACCCACTATATGCCTAATAAAATACCCTCGTTAATTGATGTTGTCCTGCTTAGTGATACTAATATGCTTATGCATTACTCCCAACTGTCGTTTCCTGTTTTTTCCCACCATGATCTTGTTTTTGCTACTCTAGACATACCAACACAAACTTCTAAAACTGTACAAACCATAAAATATTACGATTTTAAGAGGGTCGATTATGTGTCTCTAGTAAATGAATGTTTTTCTCTGGATTGGGACTGTATTCTTCATATACCAAATGTTAACAATCAAGTCGAGATTTTAAATGGACTTATAACACATCTGTTCACGAAGTATGTACCAAAAAGATCATTTGTTGCAAAAGATGAACCATGTCCTTGGCTATCTAATGAAATTAAATCTACCATAAGTACAAGAGATCATCTCTATCGTCGATGGAGAAGATTTCAAATTCCAGAAATGTTTAATGAATTTAAAAGGATTCGAAATAGAGTAAACTCGATGATCAAAAGAGCTAAGTCATCATATTATGCAAACAAATTTAATTCCAACCGTTCGTCTTCTTATATGTGGAATCAGATTAAACAGATAGGGGTGTGCAATAAAAGTAACATACAGACTGAGAATAATATTGATATTGAAGAACTGAACAGAAAGTTTACTAGAGTGTCACTAGTACCTGATGTGTCTTGTCCTTTACCTGTTAATGAATTCATAAATACATCTGACGACGCATTTCTTTTTGATAATGTGGATTCGTCTACCGTTGAAAAGGCGATTATGTCAATCAAATCTGACAGTATGGGCATGGATTCCATTCACCCGAAGTTTTTAAAAATTATCCTACCATATATCCTCAAATATTTAACGTTTATTTACAATACCTTCATAATGTCTTCCACCTACCCGCGTCAGTGGAAACATGCAAAAATTATTCCTATCTCTAAAAATAAAAATGCCACGGAATATCGTCCTATTGCCATCCTTCCTTTCCTATCTAAAGCGTTAGAATCTATTATTAGCACTCAAATAAAGGTATACATCGAGTCAAAAAACCTGCTAACACCTTTGCAGTCTGGCTTTCGCTCTGGTCACAGCTGTGTCACAGCATTAATAAAAGTAACTGATGATATACGAGAGGCTATCGACCGAGATGAAGTAACCTTGGTTACGTTAGTTGACTTTTCTAAAGCTTTCTATTCTGTCTGTCCTTATATTCTCTATAGTAAACTTATATCGTATTTTAATTTTTCTCACCTTTCCGCAAAACTTATTATGTCCTATTTAACTAAAAGAGTCCAATCTGTATTTCACAACCAGTCCTTATCTTCTGCGTTACCTGTTCATTGTGGTGTGCCTCAAGGCTCTATAATTGGCCCTTTGTTGTTTTCTATGTTTATTAATGACCTACCACTTGTAATACGTAATTGTAATTTCCATATATATGCGGACGATGTGCAGATCTACATTCATTTCCCTATTGGTTTGATGGATGATGCCGTTGAAAGAATGAATGAGGACCTTAACTCTTTGGCCAATTGGTCTGCCGATAATAGACTGCTCATTAACCCTTCTAAAACTAAATCTATTTGCATATATAAACACCCGTTATTGTCCCGCATTCCTCCTGTTTTTTAAGTGGTGTCGAAGTCGAAATAGTACCAAAAATTAAAAATCTTGGTATTATTCTTAATTGTAACCTCACTTGGAGTGACCACATAAACTCAGTGGTATCTAACATTTATGGTGCTTTGCGTGGTCTATCAGTATGCAGAGATACATTACCAACCGCTGTTAAGCTTAAATTGGTTAAAGCCATGGTGGTCCCTTTAATAATGTATGGCTGTGAGTTGTTTGCTTGTACAGATGCTATCTCAAGGCGCAAGTTAAACGTTGCCTTTAATTCAGTCACAAGATTCGTATACAATCTCCGTAGATATGATCATGTTTCTAGTCATTCTGTAACAATTCTAGGATGTAGTCTTGACAATTTTTTAAACTTTAGAGCTTGCACTATGATCTATAAAATTTTAAATAAAAAACAACCCAGTTATTTGTTTGTTAAAGTTGTCTTTTCACAGTCTCTTCGTTCAAATTGTATCCGACCAAATGTTTATACTTGTACAATATCTCGTAGGCAATTTTTCATTCATGCCATTCGTCTTTATAATGAACTTCCCCTTAGTATAAGAACCAAAGTCGAGCACAGAAGTTTTTTGTCTTTAGTCTTTTCCCACCTGAGAACGTCTCATTGATGTTTCCCCCACTTAACGTACATTTTATGTCATCATTCTCTATTTATTTATTTATTTAATTATAACTCTACTTTTTTTTCGTTTTTATTTTACTTTATATTCTTTACTTAATCTTGTCTTATATTTATATTGTTAATTATGTTTGAAATGTGTTCTTAGTATTTTCCAGTAAACTGTACACCCATAAAGAATTTAATTCTTATTGCACAGCAAATTTTTATATCAATAAATATCAAATATCAAATTATACACTAATGTTTAAACACTAACTATTACAACTCTTAAAAAAATTACGTTAATTTACAATAATTGACTCGAATTAATACACACAAAGATTGATAATATCAAATAAACAAAAAAATGATTTAATTCCAACACAGGATTTGAACCGGGGACCTTTAGATATATCCCAAAGTGGTGCTGGTTACTCTACTCACTAAGCCGCGGCCTCTGCTGAAATTCGCTAGTCCAATTTATAATAATTAGCTGCAAAATGGCGGGCTTTTTCCGAGAAAAGGAATTTGTCCAAGAATTCTGAAGATTCGCACTTTGGGAAATTTCTTCTTTTTTGAATATCCCTATAATTTCGCAAATTTGTGTCACTTTTCCTAAATTTCCCTGTTAGGTTTGCACATGATAACTGCAGTGTCTGAGAGTATGAAACTTTGTTCCCCCTTTTCTGTAGGTATATGTAATGTCCGAGGTACTTCTTGTTGTTTCAACTAGGTAGTTACAATTTATTTAGGTATTTTCAACACATTTTTATTTTCTATAGAAAATTACCTTTATAATTTTTATATTAATTTATTTTTTTCTTTTGCCAAATCCAATCAAATGAGATTAGCGTCTGCCGCTGCTTAGACAATTTTTCACAAATGATTTTAAAATGAAGGAACGGGCCAACAGTTAACCGTCGGCCTTTGAAAATCTATTGAATTTGCAAAGTGCAGAGCAAACCACTCTTGCTGGTTGCAATACAGCATTGCCATGTCGTTCATAATATGATATGGTCACAAAACATCGAACTGTCATCGGAAAAGGTGTACTACTGACTTATGACCATTTGTAGACCAATTTGAATTTCGTTACAACTTTTATAACATTTTGGTGACTTATGTTGACTCAATAACATCGTTAACAATGTTGAGTCTGTAGATAAAGAAGAATTACCATTTGAACAAACTAAACAATGAAACACAACTGCTAAAATACAAAAATACCCTGCACGACTTTTTTCAACTTAAAATTGAACCTTTGGTAACCCTGATGCTCAGCCGTCTGTGTATACAGAAATAAAAAAATAAATAAATATAGTCCGTACCAAATCAGTTGGCCAATCTACTGCGCAGGTCTCTTAAAATTTATTTTACAATATCTTAAATTGCTCTTAAATCCTCTCTCTGCGCATTCGACCGTTGGCAAACTAGTGCAAACCAAACCAGTTGGGCATTCTACTGCGCAGGTCTCTTAAAATTTATTGTAAAATATCTTAAATTTCCCTTAAATCCTCTCTCTGCGCAATCGACCGTTGGCCAACTGATTTGGTACAGACTATACCCTTAAATCAACCACCATACGCGTTTAGGATATGCAGCCTCTATTCAACGTTCTATAAATTTTATGAATAAGGTTATTGCGTTTAGAGGCATTTTAGGGAGTGCATAACTTTATACACTCCTTATAATGAGTTTATGAATAAGGCTGTCGGTATCGTTAATCGATTTTTAAGCAAAATCGTGTAACTTAAATATAAAAAGTGGAAAATAAATTCGCTTTATAAATTCGCCTTCCCTGAGAGACGTAAATCCTTATTGACTACTAGTTTACTATTAGACAGCCCTTTCGTTTTGATATTTTAATAAATAGCTCTGGGGTGATGGCACATAACTTGATACAATCGAGGATTGTCGATCGACCTGCAACTCGAAAAAAAAGTTTCGTGGTAGCACGTAACTGGAAACGAGTTTGATTGTGATTTATACTTCAAAATGTCATTGTGAAAGTGTCAAATGGGTATTTTTGAATTTTAAATTCGTAAATCATTTCTCAAGTTCAAATAAAAAAAATTATATTCTTTAAGTCGGCAAGTGAGGATGAAGAAGGAGCTAATACTAAAATTCGAAGGAGATGTTTCATAGATAAAAGCAACTCACTAGAATTATGTGAGAATGAGTAAGTGTAAAAAACGAATAACATCGACAAATTGTAAAAAGATTTTTTTTTCTTAGCTTTGTGCAGCAGTTTGAATGTTTCCTGAAACTCATTAAATTTTTTTTTGTATGTATCCCTTTAGCTAAATCTTGATGACCACTCATAAACATGGTTAAAATATTGTCTTATTTAGTATATATGGACTGCTAGTAGCCAACTTCACGTATGTTCCAAAACAACAGACATGCACACGTCACTGTTTCACTGCGGAAAACTAAGTAAGCTAAAAAACGTTTGCTTCATCACATTGCACACAAAATTTGATGTAAATGATCATTAAACATAAGTAAGAAATATATTTACAAAACTTGTTCAGTTTATGGGTCAATAAGTAATGAAATGTATTGTTATTGCAGAATTTATTTAAATTCAATCATTGTAGTTTTCCATCTTTTGAATAGATGACGCTACATGTCGCTATGGACAAGATTGCACTCTTTTGTTAACTTTTTACTATGGAAATTTAAGCTTAACGGCGGCATGTGTTTCTTTGCTAATCCGCAGTGAAACAGTGGCGCATGTGCTGTTTTGGAACATATTTTTCGCAGAAGCGTATGAAAATAACATTTCACTAGCAGTCCATGCTAATAGGTCAATGGGTCAAAATTTCAATTTGTTTGTTATTGATGAACATATTTTGTTTAGGTTCCATTTTTATTTAAATAAAATTCCTTCAGACGGTAATTTTCTATAAAGTGATTTTTTTGTTTCAAACATCATGTTTAACGTTGTGTGCTGTCAAATCTGACGTTATAATCGAGGATAGCCAATTGAACCAAAATATGTGCTGCCAACCGACGATTGTTACGATAAAACTCGATTGTATTTAGTTACATGTTGGCACCCGTGTTCCATTTGCGAATCCCTCCGTAATTTAAAGAAACGTGATTCTTTATTTGAGGGAGCGGGGACTCGTTTCAGTCAGCTAAGACTCAATTTTTTTGGATTTATCTCCTCGTCCTTTCTAATAAAAGAAAACAACTGGTATTTTTCAAGTCTGATAGTTTGATATTGTTGTTTGACAGATAAAGTTCCTTATGTGACATTTACCGCCCATACAAGATCTAAAACCTAGCTAATTCTCCCTAGATGTATTATTTTTACCACAAAGAAGAGGACCTCCTAAAAAGGACCGTGTGCCAATTGCGTTAAAAAAGGGGTTACATTTTATCACCGACTAATTTTTGACATTTCTGCTGGGGTAAACAAAATTTGGCTTTTTACTGTGTCAGTTGGATTTAATTGGATATTATTTTAATACTATTTTCAATAATTTCCCAAAAGAATTGGAACAAAATTCCTTGCTATATATTTTATTGTAAAAAAAAACACCGAATAGAATTCAGAGAAATCATACAAAAAAACCTTAATTATTTATTATTCACATTAAAACATAATTGTTGTACAATTTGCGTCCATGATTAAAGATACCTATTTCACTTTCTTCAAGTTAATGATATTTTCGCATACAAAATATACCGAAATAAATGTAGTCATACCATTTTAGTAACCATCCATTTTCAAAAACACAATTTTAATTTATGTTACAACTTTGTTTACATTTTCTGATATGCAATACATATTCTTTGTCTTTTTATTAAAATCTGAATGATGTGCTATTTTCCCACACATGTGAACATTCACTCACTCCTCATTAGGTATACCAAATGTCAAAAATTATCCACTGGAAATTTTAGCAAGCTGTTGAGCAGGTTAAAATTTTGAAGTCTCTATTCACCACACTAATGTCAAAAATTATCCACTGGCTAATATTTTAACGCAATTGGCACACGTCCTAACTCCTAATCCTACCGGCAAATTTGAGAAGCTTCTCACCACAATTTACTCTTAGATGTTCGTCAGATTTTCGAGATTTGAACAAGGGACCTCGCACTAATAGTCCAACGTACTAACCATTGGGCCAATGCATCCACTATTGTTCCAGTTTATAAAAACCAAATTTCTGATCTGTAAGTGAAACTCGTCAATAACTCAGTTCCATTTACGGTTTCCATAAAGATCCCCAAAAAGTCCTGTAGTGGAATCAAGTTCCTTCTCCAAAAAAAAAAAACCAAATAGCTGAGACTAATAGCGTTTTCGATTGGGATACAAAAAGCACTCTTTTTATACTCTAGAGCACTTTTTTTACTCTAGATCATTTTTTTCGTTTTCGATTGGGATACAAAAAGCACTCTTTTTTTTTACTCTAGAGTACTTTTGAAGAATTTGGATTCCAAGTCAGATTTACACCAACATGCACCAACACAAAAACATTTAACATCTGACTTCTGTCAGTTTGAAGTTTGCATTTCGCAGTTTGATTTGTGTTTTTTTGTTATTTCTGCGGAAACTATAATTAGAAACTAAAATATTTTTGGATAATCATGTTCTAAAATTCATAAGCTTTGTTTTGACACCAACTCGTTAATGGTTGAATTTATAAAAAAGCCGCAATGAGTAAAAGAAAATTCCATATGATGGTTTTCATTGATAGCTAATAGCTATATAGCCCGATTCTGCCCATCATCACTGATACCTCACAAGTCACAAGGAGAGGTGAAATTGATTTTGTGACTTTTTCGTATTCTCCCCCACAGTCACAACTTGTGAGAGTCACAAAAACAATCGAAATTGTGATCTCCTTCAGAGCAGGTCACAACTAGCAAATTATTTCAGATTTGATATTTTGATTGTTGAGTAGTGTAAAACATGGAAGTTGAAATGAATGGCGCATATTATTGACGAAGTTTCCTCCGTAAATGAAAAGTAAGAATTTTACAAAAGCACATCATTTGTAACAAACTAATAATATTGATACGATTGCAGCGAAGACGGCTTTTAACTTCCAACTTCCTTGCCTTTTGTACTTCGAGTATAACATTTTGTTCTTCTCAAGTTCTCATTGCAGTTTTATTAAATTTGTTTTAAATAGTTTCTTTTAGTTCTATATTTCCTTGCACATGGCTGTGATCAAAAGTGAATACCAAATAACAATACAATGCCTCTCAGCCAAGTCACAATTTGCAGAAACGTTGCCTTTGCTGTGGTGAGTTTCGTTGTGACTTTTCTTGTGAGGATTATCGGAGAATCCGACAAATGTTATCGAGTCACAATAATCCTCACAAAGAATAGTCACAAGGGGTTGTGACTTTTGTTTCCTCACAAGGGGGAGAATCGGGCTGATAATTGCGGCCTAAAGATAAACAATAAGCTGTCAAATGGCACACTAACACACATAGAAAACCAGAGTAACCTCTTTAATGTTCGATTGGGACGGGTAAAATCTGAAATCTGAGAGTAAATCTAAAAATCCCAATCGAAAACGCTATAAATTTTGTTGGTTTCATCTCCTCTTTGGTAAAAGAGTACAGCTTGTTTCTATTGACTCGACAGGTCAACAATTTAAGAATATGCCATCCCTGAACAAAAGTACAAATCTAGAAGAAGATGTTCATCTAGTACAATTTCTATGATTCAAAATCAAATTATTGCACGATCATGCGAAGTTTTAGATTAAAGTGGTTAAAAACGAAATTTATAGTTTAATACATGGTTAACAAAGTGTTTATGAAATAAAAACATTGTATATCTGTTAAACAAATAAATTTGCCCAATTATTTTCAAATCGTAAGTTAGTAATTGTACTGATTATAATATATTGAGGGTGGCCATCAAATTACCTCTAGTAAAACTGCCTTTTATAATACCACTAAAAATATTGTATGTATTTGTTTAAAAAAAAACGTTACCTATCTATAACATCAATTAGTTGCACGATACGACCCAATAGCGTACTGAAAGATCAATGATTATCAGCAAATTGAGGCTTTGAAAACTCGTGTGACGTTGAAATTAAAATCATATCTGTTAAATTTTATTTTATTCAAATTGAACATTGAACCTATCAATCTATTGAAGAAGATTGACACATGCTATAGAACTTTTTTTTTGTTAATTTATAATACGTCCAACATGTAATTCCGCTTTGTTTACCTCATCTTACATCCTTATCAACTTAAAATCATGAATTAACTCTGTAATGTCTTCGAGATTGCAGCTAAACCTTATCAGTGCTCCAGTTACATGCAAAGTTTCAATGTTCCCCTTCAAATGCCTTATCTCTTTGAGAGTTCGTCATTCTACGCATTACACGTTGCACTTAATCAAATCATCATATAAAATCTATTATTACCCTTTACGTTCCTGAAATGAAAAAAAAAATACCAACTGCAGGCGTTTTAGTAGACTAATACCACTTTATTGTTCGTTTTTTTCCACATAAATTATTCGGATTGGTATAAAAATGAAGCCACCTTCAAGCAGTCTAGCAATTCTTAGAAAAATAAAATTATATTATTCGTTTTGTAATTAAATATGCACCCGCCAGCGGTTGTCTACAGATGAGACTTGCTGTCCACACCCATATCTAGTCATTGCGAAAGAGCAGTTTTCAGATTGTCGGCCAACTTGTCCATGAACTCGAAAGTCTCCAAGTAGTCCTTGCGTTGAACATTGTTCATGCCCTTGATGCAAATAGCCAAATCCTTGGTCATGAAGCCAGATTCAATGGTGTCGATGCAGACCTTCTCGAGGGTTTCAGCGAATCTCTTAAGTTCGGCGTTGTTGTCCAACTTGGCACGGTGGAGGAGGCCTCGGGTCCAGGCGAAGATCGACGCAATTGGGTTGGTAGATGTTTCCTTGCCTTGTTGGTACATTCTGTAGTGACGGGTGACTGTTCCGTGAGCAGCTTCTGATTCGACAGTCTTGCCATCGGGGCACAACAATACCGAGGTCATAAGACCGAGGGAACCGTAACCTTGAGCGACAGAGTCAGATTGTACATCACCATCGTAGTTCTTGCAGGCCCAGACAAAACCTCCCTCAGACTTCATACAGTAGGCAACCATGTCGTCGATAAGGCGATGTTCATACCAAATGCCAGCCTCTTCGTATTGCTTCTTGTAGTCTTTTTGGTAGACCTCCTCGAAGATGTCCTTGAAACGGCCGTCGTATTTCTTCAGAATTGTGTTCTTGGTACTGAGGTATAGTGGGAATTTCCTTTGTAGAGCGAACTGCATGGATGAGTGAGCAAAGTCCACAATCGATTCGTCGGTGTTGTACATGGCCAAAGCAACGCCAGCGGCTTTGTATTCATGGACGACTTCCTTGATTCCTCCGCTACCACCGTTGGCTGGGGTGAAGACAAGTGACAAAGTTCCAGCTTCTGGGACAACAAAGTCAGTGGCTTTGTACTGATCAGCATGAGCGTGACGACCAATGATGATTGGTTTCTCCCAACCGGTCACCAGACGTGGAATGTTTTTGCAGATGATAGCCTCACGGAAGACAGTGCCTCCAAGGATGTTACGGATTGTTCCATTGGGCGATTTCCACATCTTCTTCAGCTTGAATTCCTCGACACGCTTCTCATCGGGGGTAATGGTGGCGCACTTAATACCAACGTTGTACTTCTTGACAGCTTCAGCACAATCAATGGTGACTTGATCGTTAGTCAAATCACGGTGTTCCATGCCCAAATCGTATGTGTGCAAATCGATGCTGAGGAAGGGCAGAATTAGCTTATCCTTGATCGAGCTCCAGATGATGCGAGTCATTTCATCACCGAGCATATCAACAACGGGACCGCACTTGATTTTGTTTGCCATCTGAAATGTTTTAAAAAACCGCGCCATTATAAAAGCGTTCTTTTTATTTATTTCTTAGTTTGATAAAAATATGTAAATGAAAAATGCACGTTCAAAGAGAACAATTAAATGCTTTCGAACAAAAATTCCCGGCAATGAATTGGAATTATATTATTGCGGCCGGGCACAAGTGCAATCAACTACTGTCAAAATGAAGTAATGCACTTAAAGTCAAAAAGTCGTTATGCAAGCAAGTTGAGTGAGCGCATAGCCTACTCTTTCTGTCTTACCTAAATCGATGCGACCATCCTACTCAGTGTTGATAAATTGGTTCTACTGAGCTTTTGTGTAAATAAAAGAGCTTTGGATGTTTTATTTTTCTTTGTTTTTTTACAGTGTGGTGCAAAAGCGCGTGTCTTTATATATATATTTTTTTTTAAATATTTTGGTATTGTCATTTAAAAATGATAAATATCAATATTGATAGTACAGTTTTTATTTTATTTATTACCCGTGTCGAGATCAATGTGATTCAATTGTTGCAAATAGCAAACAAAAAAGGTATTTTTTTTAGCGGTATACAACTTTGGGAACAAATTTACTTTAGCAAAAATGCCTTTTTTCACTTTTTTTTTATTCCACTCACTATTTTATGCTGATAATTTAGCAATTTTTTTAAAATCGTCGCTCTCAATTTGTTTAAAAGTTATTCAACAATCAAAATTCAAAAAATCCCTATAGAAATCAACCACTTTTTGACATTTCACACGTAGCTAAATAAATACGAAGAAGAATATTCCAGTTCAGCATTGCCAGATAAAAAAAATTTAAATTCTAAATAAAAATTCCCAAAATAGAAAAAAAAAAGTAAAAATATATATATGGGTATGTGAAGTTGTCTGGCAGGCGCCCTAATCAACAGTTTTTTTTTACGTTAATAGTACCCTGGGTGGCCCGCTTCGCGGGAAAAAAGGATTTCAACTCTCTTTCTGGGGACAGTCCACGCTCACGCAACTTCGTTGCTCCGCTCAGGGTATGTAAAGCGTCAGGCAGGCGCCTTAGTCAACAGTTTCTTTCGTTAATAGTACCCTGGGTGGCCCGCTTTGCGTGAAAAAAGGATTTCAACTCTCTTTCTGGGGACAGTCCACGCTCACGCAACTTCGTTGCTCCGCTCAGGGTATGTAAAGTCGTCAGGCAGGCGCCTTAGTCAACAGTTTTTTAATTTATAATATTTTTATTTTATATGTTTTTTTAACATGGCAATGCCGCGTTAACCACTGAAGTAAAAAAAAAACAGAAATGCCAAACAACAACAATTTGTATGGACATATAACCCAAAAAGTGAAATTTTGTCTTAAGCATAACTCTTAAACTAAATGTGAGCGACGATTTTTAAAAACGGATAAATGATCAGCACGTAAAGACGAATAGTTTAAGCCAAAAAAGTGAAAAAAGTGAGTTTTTGCTAAAGTAAATTTATGCCCAATTTTGAAATGGAATAAAACAAAGATGATTTTTTCAATTTGACATGCAATTTACTTTATTCGAAAGATAATCTGCTTGCATTATAATTTAAATATGATTTCTGGCATATGACCGCCACGGCATCCTGGCATTTCTGGCATCCTAATAGATAGTCTCTTTTAAGTGTTACTCATGTCAGAGTACATCAAACAAACCCTTTCGAAGCCAAAAAGCAATATGAAAATGGGCTAAAAACAAAATGTCACATATTCATAAATGTTTCATAAGGTCGTGTTATCTCGTTGCTATACTAAACCAGAGGTTTATGTTATTTATATGTCTAAATGAATAACTCGATTTTATTTGCGTTTAACACTGACAAACGCCAGAAATAAGAGAATATAAACGGTGGCCAGGAATAAATAAACTTTTCTGGAGAACAGCTTGAAGTTCACGAACTTTTTCAAACCCTCCCTACCACTCAATGGCTTATAATTTTGAAAATTTTGTTGGACAGAAATGAAGAAAATGTATTTCTTTTCTGCCACATACAAGTTTGTGTCTCTTAATTAAGGAACAAATAGCAAAAAAAAAAATACTTAAGCTGTTTTGCCTTATTGTACGTTATAATCAAAAACAACCAAGTCGAGTTAAGTCAACCAAAAAAAACGAAATCTCGTTGCCATAACAGTCTATGTCAAGTTAAGAAAATGAAATATGTAGTTTTTTTTCGAGTTGGAGGAAAAACACCCTTAGTCAAGATAGGATATAACGGTTCCCCATTTAACGTTATTTTTCAACTAGTGCTTATTTCGTGAATGGTAACACTTAGCTCATGTCTGATTAGACAGATAATTAGTTTTATCCTTCCGCTGAACGAATATGGTTGTGTATACGCTTGAACAACGCTGGGAAATATTGCGACATTACTTTGAAAATCATGGTAATGTTGCAGAATGTGTGCGAAAATTGCGTACGGATTTTGGAAGAGAAGCACCGTCAGCTCCGTATGTTCGTTATCTTGTGAAAAAAGTGAAAGAAACTGGCATCCTCATCGATAAACCAAAGCGTGAAAAGCCAAAAACAGTGCGTACACCCGAGAATATTGCTGCTGTGGCAGAAACTGTCAATCCAACATCGTTCTCAACAATTGATTCGGAGACATCATTGAGACGAATTTTGCATAAAGACCTTGGTATGACGCCATACAATGTCCAATTGGTTCAGGAGTTGAAGCCAACTGACCATCCAATGCGTTTTCGCTTCGCTAAGTGGGCCTGCGATCGACTTAGAGAAGATGCCGATTTTGCCAAAAAAATCATCTTTTCAGATGAAGCTCATTTTGATCTTGGCGGGTATGTAAACAAGCAAAATTGTCGCCTTTGGGGCACAGAAAACCCGCACGCATACATTGAAAAGCTGATGCACCCAAAACGAGTCACTGTTTGGTGCGGATTTTGGTCCAGAGGCATAATTGGGCCATTTTTCTTCGAAAATGAGCAAGGAGTGGCCGTTGTTAACAAAAATTGAAGAGGAGGATATTGGCAACATTTGGTTTCAACAGGACGGCGCTACGTGCCACACAGCCGAAGCTACACTCGATGTTTTGCGCCCTGGTTTTGAAGATCGCATTATCAGCCGCAGAGCTGATATCGTTTGGCCACTTCGGAGCTGCGATTTGAAACCGTAGGACTATTATTTATGGGGTGCCGTAAAAGATAAGTGTTACGCCGACAAGTCAGAGACAATTGACGCTTTAAAGGACTATATTCGTGAAGCCATTGGTGAAATACAGCTGCACATAATCGATAATGTGTTTAAAAATTGGACCGATCGTGTAGGCTACTGCATGGCCAGCCGAGGCAGCCATTTGAATGAAATTATTTTCCATTATTAACCGGAAGGATTGTACTTTCAAATAAAAAAAGAAATTTGAGAAAATATTCAGTAGTTTTTTTTTGTAGCATTTAAAAAAAAAAAATTGGCGGACCCTTTATATTTGCCACAAAGAAGAATTCCTGCGATCTTGGATGTTTGCCAGACTTTCGAAAGAGATGGATCAGTGAACAAAACTTAGGTGTTTGCACTTTCTTGAACTAGGGACCCCGCGCTTAGTAGTCCAATGGACTAATCACTGCACCAATACTTTTTTAAAGTAAAAATATGAACTCTGCCATCTATGTCCAATAGTCGAGTCAAGATAACGCTGACGTTAACGTTTTTTATACGCTTATTTTCGCATACAATATTAGAATGTGTACCTTAGTACCTCAACAAAACAAAATGCCTGCAACTTTTTTTTAAAATAAAATACTCGCAATAGTGCTATCTAAATCTTATTAAAAAGCTTTTTGTTTAGATGGGATTTGTTTCTATATTTGATTAAGTCGTGTGCTTACAAGTGTTTTTCTTGGCAAGATAAGATTTTATCGTCTATAATAACTCCAAGTCAGCAACGGCAAAACGTATATATTTTGGGCATAAATACATTTTGTTATACCCCTATACAAAATAGAAATGTGTAACTTGTGCCCCTACAAATGTTATTATTCATTGGATTCGTACATGGAAAAGTATTAAACTAGATATTCATATACGTTTTGTAGGTTTGCATATTTTTAATAGATTAACTAACTATCAAGGTTTGATATTACCTATTCGTTTGGACAAATATTACCAGAAGTGGTGATTACCTACCCTAAAGATAATGAACCCACTTTAGCAAATCTTCCTTACGTAATTTACCAAATTGATAGCAATATTAAAAAAAAATTCAACTGTATTCATGGTTCGGTCATATCACGAATCTGTTCTGTATTTGTTTCGGAAGTACTCGTCGTTTTTTTTATCAATTTCACTATCAGGAGAGCAGAATTACGTTCGCCCACTGGCGCATGCGAGTCGAACGACTGACTTACGCACATATGAGAATGAAATTAAATTAGAGCATGATAAATGTATACATTTGACCCTCTTGGCCCTGTCTTTTTTTAATTTATTCGTGAGAACATTTTTAATTATATAAAATAGCCAAATAAAAATAAATTCAGTCTCTGTTAGTAAAACTAGAAAAAATGTCAATAGGTCAACATGTATCTATGTGCTTCCTTTTTTTCGTGACAGAATAAACTTGATTAGATTAACCTGTTTTTGGCTTTCAAACTAAATTAACATAAAAATCACAAAAAATATAATTATCTGTTGTTTAAATAATTTTCTGGCGTGTTTACGGGTTTGGTGTTAAATTTAGCAATCTTAAACAAGTTTTTATAATAGGGTTGTTCCCGTAAAATATTATTTTTACAGGTTTTAACTTCTGAAATTTATTTTCATACAAAAATTGAGTACATGAACGGTTTTAAGTAAGCAAATAGTTAAAACAGACCTAACAATAATAAAAGTAGCAAACTTGCTCTACGAAAATCTCTTATTTTCATCTCATCTACCACAACTTCTTAACCCTTTTTCAAATAAATAAATTTAGTTAGGTTGATTTAGTCTTAAGTTCAGCTTGTACTAAGCTTAAATAAATAAAACCAAAAAACCGCCCGCATTAAGCTTATGGTCACGCTTAACACAGCACAAGGTTATTTAAGGTTAGAAATGCAATTTTCGCTTCGCGAATCTAGTGATTTTAAGTAATGTTAATATGGGGCTAATGTTTGTGAAAATAAAGAAAAAGAATAAGAATAAGAATAAGGTACGATATCAATATAAAAATGAACTTTTTTTCATAAACATAAGAACCATTCACAGATGCCACATTTTTATTTGGTTTGCTCATCTCCAAGCTCAAGTCCAAAATAATTTCTATGCCCTATCCCATAGGGATATATTAGTTTTGATACATAGTTAGTATCTAACATAGAGAAATAATTAAGCTAGATATATCTCAAAGTATATGTAAACATTTTCAAAATCCGCTTACTGACACGACTACTTTTCAGAAAAACGTTGTTTTTGGGCAAACGGTAAATTGCTTTTGAAAAAGTGTCTGAACAAAATATTTAGATAATCCTAATGCCTATATTTTGTGTATACAAAGTCTTTGCAACGCCCACTTTTTGGGGGCGTTTATTAAAAAAAAAAAACATTTCAACTTTAATAAAATAAATATGAACATTTCGTCCTTAGACCATTTTAACCCACGCCCACTTTAGGGGGCGTTTTCCTAAAAAAATCCACTTGTATACCCTATAGTCCGTACCAAATCAGTTGGCCAACGGACAATTGCGCAGTGAGAGGATTTAAGAGAAATTTAAGATATTTCAAAATAAATTTTATGAGACCTGCGCAGTAGAATGCCCAACTGGTTTGGTTTGCACTAGTTTGCCAACGGTCTAGTGCGCAGAGAGAGGATTTAAGGGAAATTTAAGATATTTCAAAATAAATTTTAAGAGACCTGCGAAGTAGAATGGCCAACTGAATTGGTACGGACAATACCACAAGACATATGTAATAGATAAACGTTGCTTTTTGTCGAACCATAAACATTTTCATTTTCAATATTTCCTCGCCATTAAGCCCACATTTTGGGGATATTAATCTTAAGGATAGGAAGGGATAGGCAATTCAACGATTCGCACAGCGGATTGTAGCCTTCCCATGTTTTTTTTTTTAAATTTTTGTATCGTATGACTTTTTCTCATCTGTGTCACATGTGTGCAAATAAACAACCAGAGACCTACATCGAAGTTTATACTTTATTCAGTGTTGCCACCATCAACCCAAATTTGGCGTTTAAACGTGAAAAGATGACTGAATATACCTAAGAGGAGCAACAAAGCTGCCCGCGAGATTGGTGACACAAGGAAATGTTGATCAATACAATTATTGACATCGGTTCCTACCAGTCGACTAATCCCAAAATAAGACCATAAATATTCAAAAAGTAGTCTTCGTACTTTTTAATTTTCTTAGAAACTTTAAGACATAAAACCATGGTTCTCAGTTTTCGATTAAGAATTATGAAATGATGTTAGGTGCACGACTGGGTCGTTCGTACTTTCTACTTGCGCGCTAATTGTGATAAATTATATGAACTTTGAAGACCATTTTTTGTTTTTTGGCCAAAACAGAAAATTATGTTAAGACATTTTATGCTAAAATTGATTGTATTGAATTGTTATAAATGTCAAAAACTAACATTGGTTTTTAATTTTATTCAGCTAGACAAAAATTCTTGAATGTGGCCTAAATATAAAAATCCGTTATTCGAATTTTAGGGGAAATCCGGGTATGCAGTTATTTTTTTAAATATTAATGTTAATAATCATGTTTTAGCCTATTAATAGATAGACCTATCGATCGATGATCTGTGGACTAACTAGTCTTGGAATAAGCAAAGTAGTACTGTAATAAAATGTTTCCAATAATAGGTCTCTTCCCGTACAAAATTATATTTACTGATTCTTACTCATTCTTACTGATTTTTACTTATTGCAGTTCCCGTACGCAAAATTAAGTAAAAGAGACAGCCCACGAGAGAGCAAAAAACTACCCCTCCATAAAAATCAGTAATAAAAATTTACTGCAGAAACTTCTGTTGGTAAAAATCAGTAAACTGTCAATTGGTATCTAAAAGTGACAACGCCCTTGTTTTGACAGGTGATTTATGTGATTTGTTCATTAAAAGGCATACAAAATATATAATTTTACTGTTTTTTACTTAAACGCGTTCCCGTACTTTTTGGTAATTTTGTCTCTTTCTGAGATAATTTACCCCCACTCAAAGAAATTTGAGAATTTACTAATTTTTACTGAAAAAGTACAGGAACAGACCTAATATGATGGTATGAAATGGGGAACACTCCTCTGACTTCCCCTACAAAATAATCATTTTTCATATATATCGGTAGGTACTCTTGTTACCTGTAAAAAAACGTTTGTTTTAATTGTGTTGTGAGATTGAATGACAAGTAAGCAGTTTTTGACAAGCGACGAGTTTCATCACACTTACACCCTGAATTCAGGTTTTGTTGTCACTACCGAAATAAAATGGTATTCAGAGAACAAATTTTCTAGGCTGCGTACCTAAGCCTAGATGACAAACTTTTAAAATGGCATTGTGATATTTCCATCCGTCACATTCACATAGCAAACATAGGTTTCCATATTAAGGGAATTGTCAAAAAGAGCAAAGAAACCAAAATTTCTTTTAATAAAAAAATAACAAAAAATTACAATCACTAAGAATAAAGCAATGTTTTTCCGATCTAGTTTAAAGGACATTTTTAGGTCTGTTATGTTCCCGTATTTTTGCCCTCAAAATTAGTTAAGTACCTATGCCTTTTACAGATTAACTAAAAAAAAATCATATGTCAATACAAATAATTTGGCACTTTCAGATATCAACTGACAGTTTACTGATTTGTTTACCAACTTACATTTCTGCAGTAAACTTTTTTACTAATTTTTATAGAGCGGTAGTTTTTTTCTCTCACATAAGCTTTCTTTTTCATAAATTTTTGCGTACAGGAACGCAAATAAGTAAAAATAATAACACAGACCTATTTATATGATGAATTGAATTTCAAAATAAGGCTGATACAGTTTGACCGTTACCTGAAAATTCAGTTAAGATCACATCACCTTCCTACACAAAAATGTGATGTTTTTTTCTTCAAAATTCCGGCAAATAAAAGTTAATTCATTGCCAAAAAAAAATAAAGTTTTTATATAAATGACAGCATCATACATCTACCAAGACCTCTTAAAGAGGGTACCTACCTATTTACATAATAACTTTTTTCATATTATGTCACTTGCTTGTTTACTCTTCAAGTTGACACGAAAATGTGTGCTATTGACATATGGATGGAACCGATCGAAGTACAAACAAGCCCGAACAAATGTATGTTTGTTTTGTTGAATTAAATAATTATATTGTGGGTACCTAGGTGTATTAGAAATCTTGTCAAATTAAATTTTGTCACGAAGCGCTATGTATCTAACTAAAGTTAAAGTACCTCAGTCTAAGTGGCCGTTGATCAATGACTAATCCCAAAAAATCATATTTGGCAAAAAATATAGTCACCCAAATCCATCTATGAATACAAAAAAAACTTGCACGGTCATTGACGAATAATAATATACCGTTAATTAAATAATTCTACAACATTCCATGTTATCATTGTAAGATGGAATGATAAACATGTGTGAACAAAACAAAAAGTTAACTGACAAAAGTCAAAACACCTAATCTCACTATTCCAACTTGCCCTATTATATAACCACATAAAATCTACCTATTCAACGACGTTATTGAATTTAGGCACCGTATACCACACCACCTATCTTATCAATAGAGGGGTGGTGTACAAGTACAAGTAGTGTACGCAGTTAATCACTTTAAATAACCATTCTCCAGAGAATCACGCCAGACCCAGACCTCGACGAGATAAACTACTTTTGATCACCAACGAGCTTTTTTATATTAAAGTGGAACAATATCCACATTTTCAACAACGGAGTTTGAAGTACAGTCTAAAGCCTGCATTTGTAGTGTCCCCTCTGCCACCTGTCAGACTAGTTTCCTAATCAAAAAGAAGCTTTCATAGGAATGATAAAAAGAAGAAAAACAAGTTCTTTCACCTGGAGGAAATTCAAAGATAGACACCGGCATAGAACGTTTTTTTTGTAAATCTTCTTTTTAACACGACCACGAAAGAAATTCCAATAGAAAGGGGAATCGAAGAACTTACGTGGAAGGTAGTACAACTACAACACGTCTGAAGGGGCCAAAGACCAAATAATTAAAATAAACACGGAGCGAGTTTCTACTTTTTTTTTATCGAGTCATTGTGACGTTTGCATTCGAAAAGAAAAACAACAAAAATAGAACAAATTTACATGCAATAACCTCAGTTCATAGCGAAAGTTAATTCTTCAATATTCACGCATATTTACTCGCGGGTTATGCAAAAGAATGTGCATCGTTCCGCCGCCGGTCGTCTACATTGCAGATGTAAAAATGTCGCTTTCGATTGTGGTGAAATTCCGAAGAGATGTGAGCCATTTAAAGTGGCGGCTGGAATGTCTTGCGTTTCTGTAACTTACCTTTAGATAGATTTCACTTGGTTTTTGGAGTTTAGATGTGAAAAAAGGTAAAACACCGGTAGTAAACAATTATTACTTGGACGAGTCCCAAAAACGTATACTTTCACACGAGCAAGGAATGAGCCCAACCACTCCCAAACGAACAATAAAACAGACTGAAACCGAACACAAAATGAAATGGACAAAGTCAGAGCAGAAGCAGACAGCAGACGCAGAGTGGCTTTTGTCAATTCATTGCTGTTGCTGCCAAGAAATAGAGTTGCCGTTAAGTTCTCGTTCAGCTCATTTGGCTCCCATTTCAATTGCATAGATTTTGTTGGAACAGGCATTGGGATATAACCTTAAAATGAAAAACGTAAAATCATTACGTAACGTTGCTGTAAAACCATAGAGTAAGGATCTTTACCTGAATTCTGTGTAAAACGCGGTGGGTTAAAGGTAAATGCTGGTAGAAAAAAGTGTAGGTTGTCAAAATATTTGTTGTTGCTTTATGGGTTATTTTCTGAGAGGGTTGTGGGCGTTGGGTGCATCAATATGTCAAGAGTGCGCAAAGCAGATTGACGTGCCGTCAGCAAAGCGAAGCTCCAAGGCATGATTGCGTTGTAGCCAATAATTAAGGCTGAACTATAATGGAAGCTGGTTGTGGACGACCGCTTTCGTAACTATGCGAACACATGAAATTTGTATTGTACGACCATAATAGCTTTTCGCTTAGATTCGTTCAGTTTTCGTTCACTTTTGCTCACTTACGAAAAAGCGAATTGATTCGCTCTTTCTCTTTCTTTTGTTCTTTCATACACAAATTTTACATTTCATTTCAACATCTGTGTACATTTAAATTTGTAAGTTCCTAAGCAACGAAATTTTGTTTTTATTGTTTGCAATTCCATTCTCAAAAGTCTATTATGGGCAACTTGAGTAATTGAGGGTACTGAAGAAAACTTAACATAGAATTTTGACATTAGCTTCCGATTGCTTCCGTCTATTATAGTTCAGCCTCTAGTTGTGTTCATGCAACGTTGTAAACGTGATAAAATTACGACGTGATAAATGAACTGTCAAAACTTGTATGGGAAATCTTTTCCAACAATATCGGAATTTTCTCACAGAAATTGGGTGCGTAAACAGAGATGGTAAACGTTGTAAACTTTTGAAATGTTATTTTGACATATAATGAGTCACTTCCACACATCAAACGTATGCGCTAACCTGAAAAAATTATCGAGAACGGAAAGGGAACAATAGGAACAAAATTCTATCAATAAATTAACAACTAAAATGAGATTTAATTCAGTGGGTTACCGCATTATTTAGTGGTACAGTTTTAAGGCTGAACTATAATAGTCGGAAGCAATCGGAAGCTAATGTCAAAATTCTACGTTAAGTTTTCTTCAGTACTGTCAATTACTCAAGTAGCCCATAATAGACTTTTGTGAAAGCGATTGCAAACAATAAAAACAAAATTTCGTTGCTTATGAACTTACAAATTTAAATGTACACAGCTGTTGAAGTGAAATCTCAATTTTTTGTATGAAAGAACAAAAGAAAGAGAAAGAGCGAATGAATCCGCTTTTTCGTAAGTGAGCAAAAGTAAACGAAAACTGAACATATCGAAGCGAAAAGCTATTATGGTCGTACAATAGAGTTGTTCATGAGACTATCTCCCTTCCAAGTGCGTTGTCTCTTTTTTTAAAACGTCAAAATCAATTGGAGGAAAACAATGTGATATTTTATATGGCGGGAGTACTAATTTTTGGATAATTTGCTTTCAAACATGAAAATATAAGTTGTTCAAAGTGAAACTCAAATTATAAATACACAACGATACTAAGAGAGTGTGTATAATTATAAAATAGAAATAAAAAGAGTGAAATTGATAACCAGTGCCATTGCAAAGCGTGAACATAAATCCGAGTGCAAACGAAGTTGATTAGTTTTCGTGTAGTAAAGATTATTATGTTCTTATTTTCACAAACAACAACAACTCTGAATATTTTTATTTTGTTTATAAATTGTTCGGTTCTCATTTAGCACTTTTACACAATTTTCAAGCAATTTTAAAAAATGTTCAAAAAACAACCCCTGTATCTTGCCAATGAATTTGCCTTCATACAAATGTCAAATGTATTTGTTTTCCTACAGATGCTGTCGTTTGTCATTGACACTGACGTTGTCCTGAACAACTCTATACAAATTGCATGTTTTTGCAATGTCGTCCGCAACCGTCTTCTATTATAGTTCAGCCTTTAGGGTCGTTCATGAAACGTGGTCTCAAAATTACAATCTTTCGCACCTAATAAAATTACGACGTTGCATGAATACCCTTAATTTAAAGGATGTAAGGGTGAGTTCCATAACTTCCGACTTTGATTCCGTAGGGCTGTAATAATAATTTGAAAATCTCGTAAGCAAGTGGGAGCTTGCTGTGAATTCCGCTAGAATAGCGCGTTACAATATTACTAATTTTTTACTTTGCTTTTTTGCTGTGCGAATTTATCCTTAAAATAAACATCCACAAAAAGTGGACGTGGTTAAAAACTTAATGCCGAAGAAACACAGCAGACAGTTTAGTTAAATCCTTTATGGCTGAAACACAATCACGCTTTGGTGCGTTGAGTTGGCTGACGCACCTAGTTCAACCAGATGAAATCCATGTAACCTATCACAAAGTAGCTTTGCCAGGCGTTGAGTTTCAACCACAAAATGAAAAACTTAAAATCTTAACGTAACGTTGCTGTAAAGCGTGGGAAAAGCGAAGGTTCGAAAAATGTGTGAATTTTCAAAATATTTGTTGATTTTAGATTTTATCATTTCCTCACTTTTTGTAGCAGAAGTTGAAACCGCTGAATGAGTAAATATGTCAAAGCGTAACGTCGGAAAAGCGAAGCTCCAAAGCGGGATTGTGTTTAAGCCATTATGGTTCGAACAAAAAAAAAACGTTTTTGTATTGCATATAGGGTAGGGTAAACAAATTATTTTGCTGGATAAGACCCAAAATGATCTATTGACGAACTCTTTATATGTTTTTGCTAGCAAGTTTTTTTTTCGTCCAGGTCCAGTTTTTTTCCGGACTGTAGCGCCACTAAAGAAAAAACAGACAGTTGAGTTCAGTTCCAATAGGTTTGTTTTGGTGGCAATCCGCCAATCCGAATTCCTTTCCAATTTTACTGAAAACAGTTTTTTACTAAAAGTGTTGACGAGCATTTGAAAGAGTCGATTCGCCATCGTACACAGTAATTGTAGATTTGCCCATCCAATTTGTGAAAGATTTCACGGAAAGATCTTATCTTAAGAGCTTATAAGATCCAGCTTGTGCAAGAGTTAAAACCGCGTGACCATTATACTCGTCGTAGGTTCGGTGAATGGCCCGACAAATCGACAATATGATTCGGTTAGATGGATCATTGAACCCGCCTCCGTGATCTCACACCTTTAGATTACTTTCTTTGGAGGTATGTGAAGTCACTAGCCTATGCCGATAAACCTGAGATTTTGGACGATTTTGAAGTCATCATTCGCCGTGTTATTGCTGTTGTCAAAAATTGGACTTCAGGATAGCGCTTCATTCGAGCTAGCCGTGGCGCGCATAGGTTCGAAATCATATTTAGGCACTAATGGCATAAAATTATATAAGTGTTTTATTTCATATTTAATTTGTATACCTCTTAACACCATTGCACTCTTTGGCATATGCCCCGAATGGTCGCCATCCCGATTGCGTATTTAATGGACCGGGCAGCCATCATGGTCGTCAAACACGCTACGTCCAATGAATAAGCATCGGGCGAGTTTTGGCGGTGTTCCATGATGACTAGCCAAAGCCTTCCCCAAGACCCACGAAATAAGTTGATCTATCTAGTCTAACTTAGAAATAAGGAGTAGACTACTAGTCCACAAAGACAAAGATAACGCCGAAATTCGGTTAGCTGTTTTCGATTTTTTCGCAATCCGATTTCGCTATGGTAAATCGGAGAAGCTTCTAAACATTGTTGACGTATCCGTCGTGGATAAGTCGCTCGTCAATGAAAACAAATGCCTTTGGGGGGATGAAAGTATTTATCATTGGGGTTATAAGGTCTGAGAATCAGGCTGTTGTCGCTATCGCTAGCGATTGCCCTCGCAGAGTGTCTTTGAATCACCTTAATTAGGAAATTGTCAATTATATTCATGTGTGCCCCATCATACAGGACCTATTTCCGATAATATTTTATGAATACTTTATGTACTCGGATTCTGGCTTTCGGTACAGTCGTAAATATGATTGGAGACAACGTCTCTCAAACAGCCTTTTTTCATGTCAGATTGTTCTACATTTATCCACGCGAGGATTGGCGTTCCTTTTTCAAATGCCAGGTACATATGGCTGCCACCTGCTACTCTTTTTCTTGTAAAGGGTGATCCATTTCGAGGTTCCCTACTTTCTTAAAGAAAAAAACACAGAAATTTCAAATTTAATGCAGAATGTTTATTATCATTTGAAAGAACATTCCTTGGCATTTATTTTTTGAAGATTATGTCTATCAAATGTTGGCCGTTGCTACGTCGCAGATGGTCCATCCGTTGAGTCCAATTTTCGATCACTCGTTCGAGCATTTCGACTGGTAACTGGCGAATGACACGCGTGATGTTTTCCTCCAAGGCCTGAATCGAAGCGGGTTTGTCGGCATAAGCGTTTGACTTTACATATCCCCACAGGAAAAAGTCTAACGGTGTGATATCACACGATCTTGGTGGCCAATCGACCGGCCCAAAACGTGAAATTATGTGCTCACCGAAATGTTCTCTCAATAAGTCCATTGATTGATGCGATGTGTGGGAAGTGGCGCCGTCTTGCTGAAACCAAATGTCGCCGAGATCACGAGCTTCAATTTCAGGCATCAAATAGTCGGTTATCATGGCACGATAACGGTCGCCATTGACGGTTACGTTCTCACCGGCATAATTTACACACTCTCAGCTACGGCCGCTATATTTTCTTCACAGCGTGCTGGACGTGGTCTATTCGGTCGAATATTATCCAATAATGAATGCTGGGTCTCAAAATGGGTGATGGTGTTGCGAATAGTACGCTCAGTAGGCCGATTATGTTGACCATAAGTTGAGCGAAGTGCACGAAACACATTCCTCACAGAACGTGAATTTTCATAATAAAGTTGAACAATTTGTAAACGTTGTTCACGCGTAAGTCTTTCCATTATGAAATGCCAAACAATACTAAACAAAAATAACATGACAGCATGACACGACTCACACGTGATCTGTCAAAAAAGGCTATTGACAAAAGTATCTCTACTTGGATCACCCGTTACATAACCAGCTGGTGTGCATCCAGTGCGTTCTGTTTAAAATGAAATGCCTGACATCAACGGCTCATACGGTACATAAAACCTAGCTTTTTCATTCATTTGTGTGTCCAACTTTCGATGCTGGGAATATGGATACCGGGAAGTGTACGAATGGTCGACAAAAGTTTGAAGTTTGACCGACAAAAAAAAGTTGACAGTTTAAAATCCAGAACATTAAAATGTCGATTGAAAAGTTGTCGGTAAAAATCTCGAATTTTTTCTAGAGTGGCTTTTTAATCGAAAGTGTCAACGATATTCACATGCATGTGGCGCCGCATGCAAATGAACATCTTTCACTTTGCCACTGTCGAGCTTTTACGAGACGATATTCTCAAAATCGACTTTTTTTTAGAGTCGATATTTGATCAGTCGGTACTATTACTAATCGACTTTTTGAAAGTCGACATTATGACGGTCGATCTTTTTAAATCGACATTTTCAAAATCGGCAAATCGTACCCAACCCAATAAGCCTCTCTGAACTGCAATTACAGCGGCTTAAGTCTCCTTAACATCGCCTACGTATATGTTATATGTGAATGCTTGATACCGTTTACTAAAACCTGATTGGTCCATATCAGTGTGGTTTAAGTCCAGCAAAATCCTCAGCTAATCAAACCGTTACACTTCGGCAGATCCAGGAAAAAAACAAAGAAGTCCAAATCAATATCTACCACCTATTCATCGATTTTCTACGACAGCATTTATGGAGACGGATTGTCCAGAACTGCCGAGACAGCAACAGGACCATAATCTGCCACGAATTTATGCAAATACTAGCATACGCCGAAGATATTGACATAATTGGTCCGACACTGCCACGTTTGCCTGTGTTGTTAATCTCTATAATAGCTGCGGATGAAGAAATTCTTGATCGCAAAATTTATTCGGAAATCATATGTCCCGTTTGCTTAGATGTTATGGAGGCAATGATTTAACGAAGGACTTTACAAGCAGTGCAGCAACATAGATCTTATCAAAAACTTTTCTATTTGACGTTTAATATGGCTGGGGCATGTAGAGGATATGGACACCAATCCTCCGGCCCGCTGAGTATTCGTTTCCAGCCAGACGTCGGACGCAGTAGAGAAAGACGGACCAGGCTTATTGGAGAGGGCATGAGGTCCAGGTTTATTCTGGACTGTAGCGCCACTAAAGGAAAAACAGACAGTTGAGTTAAGTTCCAATAGGTTTGTTTGGTGGCAATCCAGTAAAGCGAAGTAACGAAACTGAGCGAAATAGTGTAAGTGTTACTTCGCCAGTCACTTCGGACTGGATATAAGCTGGCATTCATTTTTGTTTTTATATAACGTGTGCTAGCTTTAACTATGCTTTATTTGCCACCAAGAAGAACCTAATACAAGTTCGGCATCTTAGGTGATTTTGCATTATTCCCTGAAAGATTAAACGAAATCGATGAAAATGAAATTCCAGCGGATAATCAATGCCTACAGACTTATGGGGGCTTTGAAGCGTTGGTTTGAGTCTAGGATTTGTATTACCATTAATGATTGCATACATTCAGGTGTCATTGTTAAGTTTCTTTCAATAATGACCTACCAGGTGCACTAATGTAGGCAATCATTTTAGTTAGTACACTTTTAGATACAGTAAGAAACAATAGTTTGATGTAGTAAAACTACCTTTTCGATAACTGTTACTACAGGAAACTGTGGGAAAGTCGTCGTAAACAGCAATCGGAAAGTTAGCACACCAATTGGGTGTGTAAACAGAAATCATAAACGTTGTAAACTTTTAAAACGCCATTCTGACGTTTAATTTGTTACGTACAAAACTCAAGCATAAACAGAAAATAACATAAATTAAAAGAAAACAAAAGAAAACATTCCTATTAATAAAATAATGCTCAAATAAGATTGAATTGAGTGGTTTACAATACATGTTTTAGGGCGTTCATGAAACTTTTCTCGTAAACTTACAATTTTGCGCACGTTTTAAACTTACGAAATTGCAAAGAGTTCTTGTCGGCGTATATTCTTCTTTTGTTTACTTCACAAATGAATAAAATATGTCAATCGAAGATGTCGAACTATATTGCATTCACAAAGGCACATATCATATCATTTTTGAAACAGTTGAAACTGGTGGCTGCAATTATAAGACACTTGTTTTGGTATCCCTAAGATGGTTATATTTGTTTTCCAATAAATATCCAATCAATAAAAAAAAACAAATCCGATTAAGTCTGTTGCTCTACAAAGGATAGCATGTGTGGGCGCTACTGGCGCAATGAGAACCACACCAACAGCGGGACTGGAAACCATCCTTAACCTGCTACCGCTAGACCTTTACATGCAAGAATCTGCAGCCAAAAGTGCTCTAAGAATCAGCCAGCTCAACTGCTGGAAATCGAACTCAAGAGGACATGCCCAAATTCTACACAGATATCTGGGCTCAGCTGTATCCTCTGACAACATGCTGCCTCACCATGACTTTCAAAGACCATTCTCCTGCATCCTCCCAAACAGAGAGGAGTGGGAGAGCAACGAATTGGGCCCCGAAACCATATCCATCTACACTGATGGTTCAAAAATGGATGTAGGCGTTGGAGCTGAAGTGTTTTCAGAAACGCTAAACAGCACCTTTCGTCTCCCTGAGGACAGCAGTGTCTTCCAAGCCGAAATATTGGCAGTAGCAGAGGCAGCCAAAGCGACCTCAATGCTGGCGATACCACCAGATGATATCAGCATCTTTATTGACAGTCAGGCTGCAATAACAGCTATCTCTGCTGTCGAAATAAAATCTCGGCTTGTGAAACGTTGACGTGAAGAGCTAAAGGTTCTTGGCGTCCAACATAATGTTAAGCTCTGCTGGGTCCCCGGACACAGAGGCATACAGGGCAATGAAATTGCTGACGAACTGGCAAGAAAAGGATCTGCCTCCAGCATTGACCAAGCAGACCAGTCTGTCAAACCACCACTATGTGACCTCAAATCTCGGGTGGGACAGAAAACACTGATCACTGCCAAAAACAGGTGGAACTCCCTTCCCACCTGTGAAACTTCCAAAAGGATGTGGCCTGAGTATGACAAAGCCAGAACCCATAAACTACTTCGTAGAAACAGGAAATCTGTCTCTACTATAGTTGGGATTCTGACTGGATACAACTTACTAAAAAGCCACAAACTGAAAATGCATCTCATAGATGATGACCTCTGTAGAGGCTGCGGTGATGAAGAAATACACGAGCCAATTAAGAATGAGAACCTTAGGAAAATACTTTTTCCATGACCTCACGGATCTATCCGAAATCCCTCTCCATAATCTTTTCAGGTTTGCAACAAAATCTGGATGGCTGGAAAGAGGCTAACAACAATGGACAGTAACGGGACAATGAATGAACCAACCACACAAGTGGACCCCCAACGGGCATCACAATGGGTCTATATTGACCTGAGTGCGATGAGGGAAGACACACACCGTCTGCCTCATCAACCCACCAACCTAACCTAACCTAAGTCTGTTGCTCCGTCAAATCTTAAGATTCAGTTACAAAAACTGACACAAAGAAGCAATTAAATTGATAATCTTGATAAACAAAGAAATCAGCCGAATAAATTAGTTAGATTGAACTACAATTAAGGCAATCATATTTTTTTTCACAAAGATATCTGTCAAAACAAAGTATGCACGAGTCATTGTATAAAAAAATCTTTGCTGATTAAACGTGAGTGTGTTATTATTTTAAAAAAATGTTTAAGTTCTGCATCCATGAAAAGGTCAATAACCTTTATTCGCATTAATGTGTGTCCGCACGCTTTCATCATGATAATTTTCTTTATGACCTGCCGGTGCATGCCTACTTTGCATATTCCTATTGGTTTTGCCTAGCATCAGGTTAGGGCTTAGGTGCTAATGCTAAATTTACATAAATAACCATCTACTTCGTGTGACATTTGGGACATCTCCAAACATTGTGAGCTCGTAAGAAACCTGGATAACTATCGGCACTGCCCATTTACAAAGCCAGATGTGTCAAATCAACAAATAAATCAATGAGTCGGCATGATAAAGAAATTTTGTATTAAGAGACGGAGATATATTGTTCGGCTTAAATAAAAAATGGGCGTGTTGCACTGCATGTATACTTTTAAGATATTTTCTAAAAGTCTAATTCAAAATATGTACTGTCAAACATTCGGTTGAGCTATATACCCTGCCGCTCATCTGAATAGGATAAACTTTTTATTCACCTTACTATGTTAACCTCTCTGTATAAATATTGCGTTTGTTATCTATATATAAAAAGACCCTCAACATACGCTTAGTTGGGGGAAACAAATTTAGTCTCAAAGCTTACCTTTATTCTCACAGGTTAGGAAGATCAATTTCATTCATAAAAAGAAGCATTTTTTTGGCCCATCTGAATAGATTCAATGGCTCAAACTTTACTTTATGCGTAGCTGCAAAGTTCATTAGTACTTAAAGTTTTTCCGATAAATCTGTTTTCTCTGTTAACGTCAAATATTGATCGCGAAAATCTATAACGGAGGAAGAAAATAAAAATAAAAGAGTTTAGTGAGTTAGGCTTATGTAGTGAACCCAAACATCGTATTGCACACACTGCATACAATGTATCGGGTTCTATTTCACGAGCGCCACACTGTCCCATTAAATCGTCACTCGAGAAGGGAAGAAAACATCGTCTCTGCACTGATTCATAAACGATCATACATTGTGTACAAGTGCAGCTGACCAATGTTCTGTATATCGAATGTCAGACATTGTAGCCGAATTTGATCGCACGAGACCCACTTCGTATCAATATGCATTGGGAATACTGTTAGGGAATTAGTATATAAGGCCAAGTATTTTGGAAATAAAATCAGATTCCTTTTGACACCGAACAAACGGAGTTCTCACTTTTGGCAGACCCCTATGGCATTCGTGCCCTGCCCTTCGATTAGTATCTTCTAACTATCCAAGCTCAGGCAGAACCTTTAGCATGCGTGCCCTGCCAAGCTTAATATACCAAATTAAATCAGAGAAGAGACCCATCACACTTAAACCAACGGCGCATAGCGAAACAAATTAACATAAGTCAAGATCTAGTATGCAAATATTTGCGAAACATAGAAACGTATGGAAGAAACATAAAAGATGGATATTATAGAGCCACAATAAAAGTCGATAGACAATCATCCGAACTGTTTCCAATTCCCATGACTCTGTGTCAAAAAAAAGACAAAAACCCGGGTAAATTAAAATTTGGTTAAAACGGGTAATTAATAGTGCTAAACATTTTAAGAGAAAGAAAGTTAAAAAAACCAACACTTAACCCTTGTCGAAAAGAAATTCGTCTCCAATTTTTTAAAAAAACATTTCGTGGAAGTTTGAGTGGCAACAAGCGATCTTTTCAAATGAAAATAATAAATTAGAGGGCCCCGATGGCTATAATTATTATTTTCATATGGGCAATGCCCAGTGTTGTAACTCTGACTACACATCAAATGTACTTATTTTTACCTCCAAGTGGTAACCATCGGGTACTGGTCTCATCCAACCGGATTTGACCTGCTAAACAATTAGTGCGAGTGTTGATAACACGACGAAAAGCTGCAACACTATAAACACCCTGGTGAGAATGGCACGGATGAATACCCGGCCTGCTGTCCCAGGCGAACCTAGATGAGCTGATCTGACATATTCGGACAACAGGTTGTCTAGGAATTTCAAGGGTTAGTCAGGCCCCTTGAACAGAGATGGTGGCGGATGAACCGAAAGGCCAACGGCAGCGCTCAATCCCGTAGTGGATACTGATGGCCCCGTGTCCTAGGGTATCTAATAAATTGGAACTGGCCCTCCAGGTTGGGGGTTGTGCTTTGGGTTAACTACCCACCCACAGAAAAAAATATTGTTACGAAACAACCAATAGCCTCGGGAGGGACTGATTTTATTGTTGACGACCCTGCTAAACGAAAAAAGGACAAAGACGTTCGTATCTGCACCTAGAATGTGAGAAAATTAAGCAGGAGAGGTGCAGGCGAACAACTAGCGGAAGCCCTTAACTGCTACAAAGCAGACATTACTGCCATCCAGGAAATACGATGGGATGGGCCGGGCAAAAAGAGGATGAAAAACTGTGACATCTACTACGGACCGTGTTATAGTGAGCAGAAACAGCGACTATTCGGATGCGGATTTGTTATAAGTGCCAGACTTAGGCAAGAAGTCTTATGTTTCCCAGACATTAGCGAACGCATAGTAACACTCCGCATCAAGGCCAAATTCGCCAACATAAGCCTTATATGCGCTCACGCTCCGACGGAAGAAGAAGATGATATAGCTAATGATTGCTTCTACGAGCTCCTTGACAAAACCTATGAGCGACTACCGAAGTACGGTGTTAAAATCGTGCGGTGTTAAAATCGCTCCGACGGAAGAAGAAGATGATATAGCTAATGATTGCTTCTACGAGCTCCTTGACAAAACCTATGAGCGACTACCGAAGTACGGTGTTAAAATCGTGCTGGGAGATTTTAACGCAAAGGTAGGAAGAGAAGACATCTTTAGAAGTATTGTCGGAAAACATAGCCTACACGACAACACGTCTGGTAACGGACTTAGGCTAATTGATTTCGCTACGGAACGAAATGCCACTATAGCCAGCACACGTTTTCCTCACCTCGATATCCATAAGGGGACATGGCGGTCTCCAGATCAACGAACGGTCAACCAAATTGATCACATTGCGATAGATAAGAGGCACGCATCCAGTATTTTGGATGTCCGAACATTCCGAGGAGCTAACATCGACTCGGATATACATCGACTCGGCGCTACAGTCCGGGATGAACCTGGGCCTCAACCAACATGCCTCTCCAATTAGCCCGGTCCTTAGATAACTGCCTCCAGTTGCGCACTCCAAGTTGGTTGAGGTCGGTTTCTACTTGTGCGCGCCACTTAAGGCGAGGTCGAAGACTCTGCGAGCTGGAGTAATGGTGTCCAGTCGTTCTACATGTCCTAGCCATCTTAAACGTCCCATGCGGAGTTTTTTGACTAGGGGTATGTCGCTGTACAGCTCGTATAGTTCGTGGTTGAATCTTCGTCTCCATAGCCCGTCAACGCAAACGGGACCGAGGATTTTCCGAAAAATTTTTCGCTCGAATCGACCAAGGATTTCTTCATCCGCTTTTGATACGGTCCATGCTTCAGCGCCGTAGAGCAGGACTGGGATGATCAGGGTCTTATATAGGATCTCCTTAGTAGTTCGAGTGAGGGCTGTACTACTAAATTGCCTTCTTAGCCCGAAGAAACAGCGATTGGCAAGAGTAATTCTTCGTTTGATTTCTGACGAGATGTTGTTGTCAGAGTTAATAGCGGAGCCGAGGTAGACAAAGTCCCGTACTACCTCAAAGTTATATCTGTCAATGGTGACTATCTGTCCAATTAGTCGATGTTGTGTGTCCTTTCGTGTTGACAGCATATACTTAGTCTTACCCTCATTTACTGTTGAACCCATTTTTGCCGCTTCCTTCTCTATACTAGCAAAGGTGGCTATGACATCACGTTGAGTCCTACCAATGATGTCAATATCGTCGGCGTATGCTAGTAGTTGCACCGATTTTTGGAAAATTGTGCCTCTGGTGTTGGCTCGGGAGTTTTGCACAATCCTCTCAAGAATCAAATTGAAAAAGTCACATGACAGCGCATCGCCTTGCCTAAATCCTTTTTTGGTATCGAATGTGTCGGTGAGGTCGTTTCCGACCCTGATGATGCAGCGAGAATTCTCCATTGTCATCCTACACAAACGGACGAGTTTGGACGGTATACCAAAACTAGACATGGCTATGTATAGTTCGTCTCTATAAATGCTGTCGTATGCGGCTTTGAAATCGATGAATAAGTGGTGGGTATCGATTTGAACTTCTTGGGTTTTTTCCAGGATCTGCCGAAGTGTGAAAATTTGATCGATTGTGGACTTTCCTGGCCTAAAACCACACTAATAAGGGCCGATCAGGTTGTTGGTAAACGGTTTCAGGGGTTCACATATTACGGCAGATAGGATCTTGTAGGCGATGTTGAGCAGACTTATGCCTCTGTAGTTGGTGCAGCTCAGAGGGTCTCCTTTTTTGTGGATCGGGCCAACGATGCTGAGGTTCCATTCTTCAGGCATGCTTTCAGCCGACCAGATTTGGCGTATGAGTTGGAGGATGGTGCTTAGCAAGTCATCTCCGCCAGCTTGATAAAGCTCAGCGGGAAGACCGTCATTACCGGCGGTTCTTGGCTGTCAGCATTCCTCATCAAACCAGGGGTTTCTTGCAGGTGGCCGCGAGAAACCTAGCACATCAGTTGCGGCTGATCTAATGGCTTATTGGCATCGTTGCCATTGTTCTTCGACATTAGATGCTGGTGGTGTGTTGTGAGTCGAGAGGTTAAGGGATACGGTCTCTGGCGATTGCAGTCTTTCGACATTAAATTTTTTCACAGTACTTCTGTTTTTTTGTGGCATGGTAGATATCCGCATCCTTACGTTGGCTACAACAAGGTAGTGGTCCGAGTCGATGTTAGCCCCTCGGAATGTTCGGACATCCGAAATACTGGATGCGTGCCTCTTGTCTATCGCAATGTGATCAATTTGGTTGACTGTTCGTTGATCTGGAGACCGCCATGTCCCCTTGTGGATATCGAGGTGAGGAAACCGTGTGCTGGCTACAGTGGCATTTCGTTCCGTAGCGAAGTCAATTAGCCTAAGTCCGTTACTAGACGTGTTGTCGTGTAGGCTATATTTTCCGACAGTACTGCTAAAGATGTCTTCTCTTCCTTCCTTTGCGTTAAAATCTCCCAGCACGATTTTAACATCGTACTTTGGTAGTCGCTCATAGGTTTTGTCGAGGAGCTCGTAGAAGCAATCCTTAGCTATATCATCTTTTTCTTCCGTCGGAGCGTGAGCGCATATAAGGCTTATGTTGGCGAATTTGGCCTTGATGCGGATTGTTACAATGCGTTCGCTAATGTCTTTGAAACATAAGACTTCTTGCCTAAGTCTAACACATATAACAAATCCGCATCCAAATAGACGCTGTTTCTGCTCACTATAACACGGTCCATAGTAGATGTCACAGTTTTTCATCCTCTTTTTGCCCGGCCCATCCCATCGTATTTCCTGGGTGGCAGTAATGTCTGCTTTGTAGCAGTTTAGGGCTTCCGCTAGTTGTTCGCCTGCACCTCTCCTGTTTAATGTTCTCACATTCCAGGTGCAGATACGAATGTCGTTGTCCTTTTTTCGTTTAGCATGGTCGTCAAAATGATGATTCCATTCCAAATCGAATTTACATTATTCAGTAGTAATTATTGATATTAGTTCGTATCAATGACACTGTGAAAAATAAATCAATCAATAAGTCGAATTTCAAGGGACCAAAAAATAAGTTCGAGTTATAGAAAATAGAATATAGAAATTCCCCTTCGCACTTACCGCCCGCGTCAGAAACGGCTACAATATTTTAAGCTGTGATGCGTACTCTTGTAGTTCTATACATCTTTGATGATACATATGAACGCGGAAATTAAATAACAATAGGGACTTCCCGCTTTACGTTTCTGAGAAAATGTAGTTCAGTGAGTAAATTGCCCGAAAAAAATCGAGTTACAATGTAGTTTATCACAGTATTTTGTTTAATTTAATTTAATTTAACTTTACTTAATCTTAATCTTTGACAATACATTTAAGGCTTTTGAGTCCCTTTGCACCTCATCATTTTCATTGGACTTTTTGCGCATTTTTTTGGAACGAGGTCAAATTTACCGCCGATGGTGTTCATTTACTCTATATTGGCTCCAAAAGAAACGCTCAACTAGAGATCTATAAACTTATGTATCCCATCTATAGACAACTGCGATAAAAAATCATGGAGAATTGACAGCTATTGCCCTGGATATTTCACAGGCCTTTACTCGCCAAATTGACTTCCCTCAAATACTGGGCGATGGAGAACTTGCAAGTAATGGTGGATGGAGTTCCCCAAACAGAACCTACCAAAAGGGTTAATTCTCTCACACACTCTATTTCTGCTGCACAATAACGATCATTTGAGGAGAACTACTAATCGCATTATTTTAGGTTTACAGATGATAATATCCTAATAGTGTCTAACTCAAATGACATGCCTATCACCGCTGTTGCTGAATATCAGAAAAGATACGAACAAAGCTTCCTACATAAGATTATACAAAAGGGAAAGAAAACCTGGTTCGATTCGACTCAAATAAAATGCAGTATACGACGCTTACAAGTCTACACTTCCGCACATCGAAACGGAGAATACAGTCCTCAAATGAAGAGAATCAGTGCACCTGATAGCTTCACAAATGCACAATGGCAGGAACATGTAACCTCTATTGCCGAAGTAGCAGCGTTTAAACTAGGTTACCTTTTTAGAGCTAAGAGGTATTTTACACCAGCTCAGCTTCTTCTTCTCTATAAAGCACATGAACTACCAGGTTTTGAATGCTGTTATCATATTTAGAGTTCGACTACGAAACATACCATGATTTTACTAAAAACTGAACTCTAGGCAATGAAGTGAAATCCGTTTATAGATAATTCTTCCCTTACTTTAAATTTAAAACTATTGGCTAAGTGAAAACATTATTACAGGTATTCTAATGCCAGATGTTCGGAGGAGCTTAGAGAAATCATCCCTAGACTTGTTGAATTTCAACGACCTACAAGACAAACAGTTGCAGCTAATAGGCGACTGTCCATCTAACGACGACACGAACATCGCAGTAACAAAACCTTTTATATCCACCGAACATAGGGTTCGACGAAATAAATGCTGTCAAATGGAAACGACCCACAACATCATCATCACTATCAACAACTACTACTTTGAGTTAGTAAGACTCTTGGTCTACTTTAGCTCTGCTAAACTGTATATCGAAAGTAATCAAACTAAGAGGCGAAGATTCGAAGACGTTTCAGATGGCTGGGATATGTAGAGCGAATGTATAACTAATCTAAGGAGCGAAGAGTTTTTTTTTTGATTCCCAACTAGACGTCCGACGCGACGGGCTCAGTGGAGTGATGGTTTATTTTTTAGACGTCCGACGCATTAGAGCAAGGTCTCACTTTAAGTATAAACCAACCCCAACTTAAAGTGTACAACTGGAGGCAGTTATCTAAGGCCCGGGATAATTGGAGAGTAATGTTAGTTGAGGCCCAGGTTCACCCCGGATTTAAAAAGAAACAGAATTCATCATATCACATCCATCAACAATATATATAAAACTTATTAAAACTAAACGGGCTTCCGAACGGTTATGCTTCCTGAGTCAAGATAACCATCCTCTTCTTTCTTGGGCACGGTAAACCCGAGGTACGGTCTTGTCTTTTTTATCATCTCAAACTTGAAGGCTTGGAATCAAATATTCTTTTTGCTTCAAAAAAAGACGTGGTAAAGCAGGACTGGTAGTATTGGGGTTTACTAGAATAAGCATTTGGACTTTCGAGTTAAGAGTTTTTTGCTAATCCAAAGTACCTTCTTAGGGTCGATATTGATAATGAGGTAGATGAACTTTTTAAATATCTCTGTCCTGTTGCTAACTTCTTTATAGCACATGAAAGGATTTTGTGTTTCGATTTGAAATGCATTTGTATTTTCTAATGACGATCTGCTGACCTGAAGCCACACTGGTAAATGCCATTTAGTGTGTTGCAGAAAGGTTTCATGCATCCACACAGTACGTTGGATAGGATCTTAGACGCGACATTTAGCATGGATATACTTGGTTAGTTGGTGCAACCCATAGCACATGTTTTCCTTCATGCATACATCTATGACACCACATCCGGAAGAAAAGTTCGGCTTTTTTAGTGTGAGCGAGCGTTATATCTTAGTTGACTGGAAGTGTTGGAAGTGTGTGGGTTTCTTGCCCTATCACTCTTTCTACATTTTGGCCTTTAAGCACATGCAAATTCCTACCCTCCTGTGATTAAGTTGCCAGTGTTATTTCGTATAGCGCCTACGCCCCACTTTGAAACCAGCTGACAGTTGTTTTGTGTTTTTTTTTGTAGAATTGGCGTATGCTCATGATGTCGATTTCTGCTGAGATCCTTGTCAATGGAAAAAGCAAGCAACGAGATAATCGGCGCACTGGATTTGCGACTTAAGCCACATTGAAGGGTCCATTCGCAGCTCTGTAACCTAAAAGAAGAATTAGAGTATAGAATCGATCTCTTGCGAAAGTCTAACGAATATACAAGAGAAACACTGTCACGAGAAGTTTCTCAAATTTGCCGTATGGCTTCTTATTCTTCTATTAAGAGGATGTCCACAAGCGGAAAGCTAGGTATGGGTCTGTATGGGTCAGGTGTTTCATATATTTGTCTGCCTGAAAGTTTCTTAGGGTTCGATTCCCAGTCGTACCAACAATAAAATGTTTTTCACTGGTTCTCCTATTTTTATGATCATTCGAGTTCTCATCCATTGTCATAAAATATTTTTCTCAACTCAGCCGTTCAGATAATTCGGCGTAAAACTTTACGTCTCGCTAAAGTTCTAAATGGTTGTGAGAAAAAAGCTATACTCCGGGTCCTTACATATCACTACAGCTCTGGTTAGAATATGACAGAACTTCATGGTCTACACTCGTAAGTGCACTTCCTGGCCAAAACCTTATAAGAAACCGAACAAAGAAAATAAATATTAAGGATGACGATATAAGTAGATGCTGTGGTGACAAATTGATACACGACGACACACCTTATTTTTGCTATCACTGTCTTAGTTTTTGGCACGTGCAGAACAGGACTCTTGGAAGCCACTACTTACAAGATATCAAAGGACTTTTCAAAATTTCATTACCAACTCTTTATAGGTTTTTGAAAACATCTACATGAGTGTTCATATACCTTGGAGTAATGCTGGTCAACAAACTGCAGTTCAAAAAGCATGTACATTATTTATCCCAAAAGGCATCGAAAATACAGAGACCTCTCGCATATGGCCTAATAACGGTGAACCTGGATATGCCAAAAGGATTCTACTTTCCAGAGACATCACGTGAGTTCGTTTATATGTCGCCCCAATCTGGGAGCATGCACTAAGGACGAAAGAAATCAAAAGGAAACTATCGTCAACATTCAAAATCTGCGCCCTACGGACAAACAGCGTCTTTTTCAGAAGAGGCCGCCTTTGCCATAGCAGGCATAGTCCATATCGACATTCTCGCAGACGAGATATGCAAAAATATACAACGGAAGAATTCTGAGGCAAGACGACGCAACGTCAACATTCGTCCATGTATTGCGATCGGAGGAAAGCTGGATGACAGCTGGAAACATTCTAACTTTTAAAAAATCAGCTGCTGAGAATAGACAAGCTATAAGAAGAGCAACAGAAGCAGCAGAAACAAGCCGTACAGCTTGATTTGCTAACCAACCCCGCGGAGTAAATGGTCGTAGTCTGTGTGCGGGGGTTTGATTTACTACTTAGGCATATATCGGCTGACGCTTCTACGTCGGGACCAGGTATATGAATCGTGCATGCTAATCTGTCATCTCAGGAAGGTTCCACAACAAAAAAAAAAGCTTTCCATCATCTTTTTATCTGGCCAATCCCAAGCCATAATAGTATCTAGCAGCTTTAAAGATCCATTATTGTCGGGTCTTTAAAGATGTAATGTTCTGGACTATTTCGAGTAAAAAACACACATACACACACTTTCGTAGATTAATGAAGCACCAGTTTGGAGCTCAACTCTTTCATATGCAAATAATTTTAGGTTTTTTTTTTGTCTTTTTTAGCTTCTATACCAAAAGCAAACTTCTTAAAATGATAAATAACTAATTGTTTCCTAAAATGTAAGCCGACTCACTTGCCAAAGACATGCCACCTTATTTGTCAACGCCTTGTCTCGCCTATGGATTCGCATTTGTCAAAATGCCAAATAGAATATTATTGATATTCGCCGTTCTGTAAACACAATGGAACTGTTTACCCAACCCATCCTCTAATCATGAGAAATAAAAATAGTGCCGGAAGATCTCTCCCAAAAGCCTATTAAGTGAAGATGAATAATATCCAATATGTGGGCAAAAAAAAAACAGAACAGAGAAGAAGTATCAATCATTAACAACGGGTACTTCACACCCTCGAAGACGAAGTATTCCCCGGGCTATAGGTTGCGATGAAAATACAGCTTTCCAATAACTCACAACACTTTCCTCTGATTAAATATCCACAGGCACCAAAATATGATTAATTTACTCCTAAAATGAATGTACCACCAGAGTACCAATTTTAAATACCCACCAGCGAGCCACACACACTTTTCATTTCATTCTTTGCCCCATGGAGTAGTAGAATCCGGACCCACCGCGACCGCACCGTGGAAGAAAGTAAACGTCTGCGGTACCCGTACCGCGATTCTAAATTAACTTTCAAGTCTAATTTTCTACAAATTTCGTTGGATTCCGGTTAAGGTTCTATTTTGGCTGCACGGCATACCGCGCTTTTGTGTATGAAAGCCGCAAACCAGTATGTGTACCTCTCTATGCCTTGACCAACAATAATTTACTTTTTTTTTTTTTTTAGAGAAAGTCAAATCATTTGACTCTCACACAAGATTACAAGCTGCTGCTCCGCTTAAGACCATTATGGTAAATGTGCGGTGTGGTACCAGTGCCACACCAACCAGCTCTTCTCGGTGTCGGCGGCGGCGTTCACTCATTCTGAATATCGTTTGGTTATGAATGATGGTCGAGCATTATCATTCCCCGCATACCACTTGAGAAGATACTCATTTTTTGCACTATTGTCTCGAAAAGAAAAGGCAGCCTCGTTTCTAGAAAGCTCTTGTATGCGCTCTATACTGCTGGTGCTGCGCACTCTCGACGACTTGAACTCGTTTGTTATGCTAAAGACTGCGCGCGCAAGTGTATTCCGCGGTCGTTTCCCCAAATGAAGCGCGTATTTTGCCTAAACTATAAATGACGTACTCCATGCCTTCATATGGGACAGCACAGTGTGGCAGAAGACGCATTTGTCTATCAAACGATTGACCTATTAAGCGGCCAAAACTGTAACGACCATAAACGAGAGTCGTGCAGGCGGAAGCATGCATGTGCTATAGCTAACTGACTGACAGGACTGACTGGACTGTTAAGTTCAAAATTTTAATTCAGATTGGTCACTTGGAATTTTTCTTCTCGTTGTTTTTCAAAATTTGCTCAATGACACTTTGCATCGTGCCATGACATTTGAGTTTCTTTTCCGTTTTCGAATCGGAGATGTGTTCCAATTTCTGGCTTGGCATATGCTATCTTTGCCTTTCTCTTCACACTCTTGATTTGACGCAAAAATCAATCATCGGTTAGAAGAATATCGTTTCGACGCCCCCCGATGGGGGCTTTCATTAATTTGTCATCACGTCTTAATTAATCCGTTGGAACAAAGGAAATCAAATAATTTGCAACATTTTCAACAAAATGTTATCAGACAAAGGGAAGAACGCCTGAGGTTGTCGAAAGTGAAATCTTCTAGGATTAGTGGTATGATGCTTTCGAAATTGAGTTATATAGCTTAGCCGAGGTGTTTATCATGTATCTCGGATTTCACATTGCATATGGTACTTATTTGGAGTTACGCGTCAGTGGATACGTGTGCAGTGGGACCTCCAGACAGACAGAGGTAGTAAATGAAAAAAAATGATTGGAGGACATTTTGGCTTATAAATTGGCAAATCTAAAAGTAAGCGTAGCCAAGTTGCTGCCAATGCACGCATGTAGCATTAGGTTTATCAATAGATGTACATAACTAGCGAAAGACTTACAATAAAATTGAGAAAGAGTCGGGCATACTTAAAGGCAAGCCTATTTTAATAGTTTTACGTATTGACACTAGGCACGATTAATGCATACTAAATTCGTAAACATGCGACATTTATTATAGCTGGCCACTAAAGGCTATACAGGTTTGGATGAAGATTCATGAAGTCAATAGGGGGGTTATTGCACTTCTGTTGTGGGCCTTAGGCATATCGATATATTTATCAAGCTACAATTCAGCGGGTTAAATGCCATAGGCTATGCTGACGACGCGATGTAACGATACTAATTTAGGTTTGGTTAAGGTGCCCTCGCATGGATCCATCATTTTTTCACGATTTATTAAACTCTGTGAATCTTCCAGAGCTTCCTATTTATTTATTTTTTTTTATTTATTTATTTATTCTTGAATGCTTAAAAACAGTAAGATACAATATCTTATGAGTTAGTTTTCACCTAATTTTGCAAAAATTGAGCTAACAGATTTTAAGAAACTAGTTTTGATTTTCAATTACTTTTAATTTACAAGTTTAATTTAATAATCTACGAATTAATAGAGAAGTGAGACTTTAAAACTCTTTTTATGCTTGTTTTGTTCTGTATTTCCTTTATGTAACGCGGTAAAGAATTCCACAGACGAACGGCGTTGACAAAAAATTGGCGCTCAGAGGTTAGGAATGAACAGCGAGGATGAATTAATTGATGAGATCTATTTGATGATGCTTTTCTCAATCTATCAAAACAGTAATGTGGTTGGTGGGTTAGCAAAATATCCGAAAGCAACGTTAGAGTGCGAAGTTGAAGATTACTTTCAAGTGACATACCAAGCGGACGAGTGGTAAAACCAGATAGTCTGTCATACCTTTTCAACCCATAGATATAACGCACAGTGCTATTGAAAGCGACATTTTGCTTGCAGAGCTGCAGTTGCAAAAAATTTCACATCCGTACATCAATATCGGGAGTATCAGTGTTTTTACTACAAGTAAACGTGTGCTTACTGGGGTGAAATACTGCGTTACCCACAGTGTTCGCAGTACACCATATACTTTTCCGACGAGTGAATTTATATGGTTATCCCAAGTCAGATAGCGATTAAATGTCAACCCAAGATTTTTTGCAGTTTCGACGTATTCGATAGGAGCATCGCTCAACACTATCGGAGGAAAATGTGAAATATTATGCTTTTTTCTTGAGACTACCAAGCATTTTGAGTTTTTAGGGTTCAAGATAAGACCATTTGAATGAGACCAATGTTCTATTTTCTCTAAGTCCTCATTGACACTTAAAGCGCCATGCTCAATTAGCCCGAGGGGGCAGCTCAAGTACAATTGGACGTCATCGGCATACATATGTAATGAGCAGTTCTGAGTAACTGTTGGGAGTTCATTTACATAAATAGAAAATAAAAGAGGACCGAGAATGGAACCTTGTGGAACACCAGTCACGTTTGGCAGAAAATTTGATAATTTGTTGTCACCAACTAGAACTGCTTGCTCCCTCTGTGTTAAGTAAGAAAACATTAGCTTAGTGGCAGATGAAGTGAAGTTGAATTGATGCATTAGTTTATTACAAAGGTTGGCATGGTTGACAGTATCAAAAGCTTTCGAGAAGTCAAGCAATACCAAAAAGGTAACTTCATCTCTATCCAATGCCTGTCTAATATCGTCAGTAACGCTCAATAAAGCAGTAACACAACTATGCTTTTGACGAAACCCGGATTGCTTCGGGGTGAGTAAATTATTTGCTTCCAGATAAGTACTGATTTGCTTTTGTAATACTCTTTCAAATACTTTTGATAAAAAAGGCAAGATTGAAATCGGTCGAAATTCATCACCTTTAGCACTTTTAGGAATAGGTAAAATTTTTGCTAGCTTCCATATATAAGGGTATTCACTTGACATCAAGATTGTATTAAAAATGAATGTTATGTGCGGCAAAACAATCGGCAAAATAATTTTTAAAAATGAGGGATTCATTTCGTCAAGTCCAACAGCATTAGATTTAATAGAAAGTACGCTTTCAACGACATCAGCACTACTTACTGCTTGAAAAGAAAATCCAGGTCGATCTTCCTGATTCAAAAACGAAATACTAGTTTGAAAAATCGACGAGGGTTTTGAGATAAATTTTTTGTTTAACTCATTACCATCAATTTCGATACTTTGCCCGGTTTTCGACTTGCCCATGCCTATGTTTCGTAAGTTTTTCCATAATTGCCGGCTATTTAGAGAGGTATTAAGTTGTTTTGAATACATTTGAGATTTAACCAAACGTATTTCGGCAACCACTTTATTACGAAGCATACAAAATTGTTGCCTAAATGCATTTAGACGGTATCGCTTCCAGGACTTATACGCATCGTCGCGTTCCTGCATTAGTACACGTATATTTCGAGTAAACCATGGTTTACTTTTCGGTTTAAAAATTTTTGTTTTTAAAGGCACATGAGAATCAAATAGAGTACTAATGTTTTCATTTAAGAGTTGCAACTGGTCATTTGCCGATGGTATATAAAAAACCGATCCCCAATTTATGCCTCTTGTGTCTTCTTCTAAATGCTGAAAATTAATGCTCTTAAAATCACGATATTTGATTTGTTTACAAGAGTGAGTAAAACTAAACTCCAGTGTTAAAAAAATTAAGTCGTGCTTTGAAAAAGTAGGAGCAGATAATCGGTTAGAAGAGTAGTTTTTATATTTATATGACAATGAAGAAGTTACCGAGGTAATATCTTCTGTCATTAGAGAGCATCCGACATGAAAAGTTAGCTACTTATCCAGACAGCATCTTCATTAGTCATTTCTGACACAGTCTATTTCACGTCTAGGCCTACGGGGCAGTGTTCTGCGAAGTCACCGAAGATGGTAATGATATGATTCCTTCAGCTTAACCAGTATTAACACCTTGTACCATTTGTCCATTTAGAGTTTCCTTTCTTACCAATTGTGGTAGAATGTCTAGAGTGGTATCAATTCTGGTTCATCAGCTTTGTAGTTCCCTGGGATTAGCACTATGAAAACGCACTTACAAAAGGAGAATGTTTGAATGGTCTGCCTTTTCAGCCCTTAAATTCTGCGTGGATATCATTTTTTACTTTATCCAGGACAAGGCTTCTGTAATTGCCATGATTTGCGCCTCGATAAGATATTTAGGTGAACTTGTTGAAGGATAGCAGTCAGGGCTTCCGACTGCAAGCGGATCTTTGAACTTTCCCTAGATAATTGCTACTTCGAGAGTACCGAATTAGTCAAAAATGGTTCAAAAATATTGGCAGACTTTCAGCGAGAATGTTTTCCATCCCTGACTACGCTCGTGTCTTACGGGTGAAGATATTAGCAGATAGAGGCAGCCAAATCAACCACAATGTTACTACAAAACATTCCTTTTTGACAGTAGTCAGGCCTTCGCGTATACTTTAACCTCTCGATTCATACCATACCACCAGCATCTAATGCCGAAGAACAATGGCAACAATGCCGACAAGCCACTAGATCAGCCGCAACTGATGTGCTAGGTTTCTCAAGGCCATCAGCAAGAAATCCCTGCTTTGATTAGTAATGCCGACAGATGCTTTCAGCCAAGAACGAGGACTACAAGGCTAATCTGTAGGTGAAGACGAGAGCTGTCATTGAGCTCTATAGGCAAAAAAAAAGGGAAGAACACCGGCTTTTCAGAAAGAAGAAAAAAAAGCTAGAAAAGCGTGCGATCTAGGATATAGAGAGGTGCCACTCCAGGAACGATGTTCGCAAGTTTAACCAAAGTGTTAAACGTCAAAGCCAAGCATACAAGGCTCGAACAGAATCCTGTCGAGATAAACAAGGAAATGTCGTAGTTGAGACACACTCGATGCTGAGGATGTGGAAGAAACACTTCTACAGACTGTTATACGGCGATGACGAACAACATTCCGCGGTCAGGCAAAACGAACCAATTAATATTGGCAACGACAGCGAAAACTGTCAACCACCCGATCTAAGTGAAGTGAGGATAGCAATATCTAAACTCAAGCTTAATAAGATCGCCGAAAACGGACTTCCCCCTGCGCTTTATAAAGCTAGCGGAGATGACTTGGTAAGTAACATCCACCAACTCAGAAAGCAAATCTGGTCGGATGAAAGTATGCCTAAAGAGTATAACCTCAGCATCGTTTGCCCATTCCACAAAAAAGGCGACTCTCTGAACTGCGCCAACTACAGAGGCATAGGTCTCCTCAACATCGCCTACAAGATCCTATCTGCCATAATATGTGGACGCCTGAAACTGTTTACCAACAACCTGATCGGCCCTTGTTAGTGTGGTTTTAGGCCAGGAAAGTCCACAATCGATCAAACTTTCACACTTCGGCAGACCCTGGAAAAAAACCCAAGAAGTCCAAATAGATACCCAACACCTTTTTATCGATTTCAAATCGATATCGATTTTCTTTTCTACGGCACTGAAGCATGGACCGTATCAAAAGCGGATGAAGAAATCCTTGATTGATTCGAGAGACAAATTCTTCGAAAAACCTTTGGTCCCGTTTGCGTTGACGGGCTATGCAGACGAAGATTCAACCAAGAACTATACGAGTTATACAGCGACATACCCCTGGTCAAAAAACTCCGCATTGGACGTTAAAGATGGCTATGCTATGTAGAACGAATGCACACCAATACTCCGGCTCGCAGTCTTCGATTCCCAGTCAGACGTCGGATGCACTAGATGAAGACCTCGCCTTAAGTGGGGCGCACAAGTAGTAACCAACCTCAACCAACTTGGAGTGCGCAACTGGAGGCAGTAAGCTAAGGACCGGGCTAATTGGAGAGGCATGTTGGTTGAGGCCCAGGTTCATCCCGGACTGTAGCCCCACTTAAGTAAGTAAGTAAGATATCACATGCCCGTTACGTTTAGCATTTTGTATCATTCATAAATAATTCTGGATGTATCTAATCAAAATACAAAATAATTTGTTTTGTCTTATCATCTTTTAATTTTAACTATCGAAAATCATTTTAATAAAACTATTCAATTAAAAAATTATACAAATTTTGAGCTAAATGTGAAAACGGTTATTAATTCATTGAATACTCAATATTAATCCCTGGGAACGTTATCATTTTATTTCAGCAAATATTTCTTCCCACTGACCGCTTAACCCCATTTCTGATCTTCAAGGTGAGCCTGTGTAAGAATAACTTCTAGTTGATGCCAAGCAGAACATAAAACATCACACAAATTGCTTAAATTTAAATATTTAATTTGATTTCTTTCTATTTAACGCCACACAAGCATCATTGCCTAGAAGCGGTTCATTATTCATATTCGAGATAGTGGCATGTAAATAAAATCACACCGTTGCGTTCATTGGACTAATAGGTTTTTTTTTTTAAATATAATTTAAAAATAACGACTTAAAATAATAAAGAAAACATAATTAAAACAACAATAACTGTTTTGCATGTCAAAAATTTGTTCCTTTATTTTCCCCTGTATATTCGTTATGACAGATAGTTTGTAATAGAGAAATGATTTAGACAGTCATATAGTAAATTATATGGATCCACTCAAATAGCTAGCTGAGTCGATATGGCCATGGCTGTCTGTATGTCTGTATGTCCGTTCGTCCGTCTGTCCTACTGATTTTCAGGCCTTAAATTTAGAATTTGGAATGGACTGGGAAAGGTCAAATGAAAGTTTTTATGAAAGAAAAATAAAATGGGCCGCCAACTCATTTGCCCCTTTTAAAGCCCCTGGTAAAGATGGAATATTCCAGGCACTTCTCCAAAAAGGCAGCTTACAAATATTCGCGTTTCTCATCAACATCTTCATAGTTAGCTTTGCATGGGTTTACATACCAAGAAGCTGGAGAGAGGTCAAGTTTATACCGAAAGCTGGCAGTACCAAGTAATCTTCCCAAATCTTACCGTCCAATAAGCCTCACCTCCTTTTTCCTTAAAACAATGGAAAAAATCATTGATAGACACATAAGGGATGGTCCATTAAAGAGTAAACCATTACACAAAAACCAATATGCCTATAAACCAGAAAAATCGACAACTCATGCTCTTCGGAAACTTACCACCCGAATTGAGAATTCCCTAAGAGCAAAGAAGTTGCTGTGGGCTGCTTCCCTGACATGGGCTGGTTCCTTGACAGATGCATCCATAATACAGGCGTAGACAGTACCACATGTAAATGGACAAAGCACATGCTTAATAGTAGAAATATAAATGCTACATTAGGCAATGATAGAATCAGCGTTACGGCTGCTAAAGGTTGCCCACAGGTCTATGGTCCATCGTAGCAAATGAGCTACTAAACATACTCAGCAATGATGGTTTCTATATCCAAGGACACACCGATGACATGCCGATCATAATCAAAGGGAAACTCGAAGAAACAAACTCAGAACTCCTACTGTGGGCACTAAACTTCGTTGCTGACTGGTACAAAAAAGTTGGCCTAACTGTCAACGCTAAAAAAGTACCATATTTGCATTCACGAAAAGACGGAATCGGGATAAGCTAAAAAAAACCCACTCTGCTTGGTAAAACAATAGAGTTTTCAAAAGAAGTCAAATACCTGGGACTAACTCTGGATGAAAAGCTCACTTGGAACCCTCACCTCACAAAAATCATAGACCAAGCCAGGACCAGCACAAGTCTAGTTGTTAAAAGCTGGGGTATAAACCCCAAAATGCTATGGCTCTACACAGCCATAACCAGACCAATTGTCACATATGCAGCTCCTGCATGGTGGAAAAAAACGAAACAAAAGTCAACATAAGACAAGCTCAACAAACTTCAAAGACTAGCTTATGTATGCACTACGAGGACAATGAGAACAACTCCCACTGCAGCGCTGGAAGTTATCCTAAACCTTCCACCTCTACATCTTCAGCTACAGAAAGAAGCCATGACAAATGCTTTCATTCTCATATCTGATAATGCCGATAACTCCAAGCTAATCCATCCAGAAATAGTTATGGAACTGAAAAAGATGAAATACTTGGAATCACCATGACAGATAACTCTCTACACAAATTCAACATCAGCCAAAGCTTCAAGGTAACATTCCCAAATTGTCAGAATTGAGAACAGAATAAACCAACATTTGCCAACTACTCTCATGTATGGTTCACAAAAAAAATACAAATTTTTGGGGCAACCGGCTCGTTAGTTACCAGGGCCTAGCTTTCAGAACCATTCATGTGTGCGTGTGTACTTCTTGCACGATGGCGGGACCTCATGTCTATGCCGACTCCGAATGGCTAAGTTGAGATAATCTATTCTTGACAATTGATACTACTCGGATGATTTGTCAGATTATCACGAGAGGAGGGCCAGTGAAAAATAATTTAGGTGTTGCTACGGCTGGGAATCGAACCTAGACCTTCTGCGCGGCAGTTCATCGCACTAACCATCGCACCACTGGTACACAGATGGATCAAAACAAATGAAGGAGTTGGAGCTGGAGCATATGGTCTTAAAACAAAAATGTACAAGCATGGACAAATGTAACTCCGTATTTCAAGCAGAAATTATCGCTTTAGAAATATGTCTCAGAGAAAATCTAAATAATTCCATAACAAACAAGAACGTATATATCTTCTCTGACAGCAAAGCAACACTCCTATCCTTACAAAGTTACCAGATAACATCAAAACTAGTATGGGATTGTCTACAACTACTTATATCGCTAGCCAGCACAAACAGAGTTCCAGGACACAGTGAACTCGTAGGCAACGAAATAGCAGATATACTAGCCAGCAAAGGATCGGCATCAACTTTCATGATGCCAAGGCCATTCTGTGGACTACCCATCAGCACTCCTAAATTCAATATTAAAACATATGGAAGGCTACAATCCGCTGTGCGGATCGTTGAATACCCTATCCCATCCTATCTGTAAAACTTAAATCCCCAAAAAGTGGACATGGCTAAGCACACGATGTGGATAAAATAAAGAAAATGTCATGGTGACAACAAATTCATCAGACTGCTTATAAAAAACTTTAACGGTTCTACAAAAGACAAGGTTTTCTCCTGCATATGTTATGGGGTAGTGTATAAAAATGGTTTTTATATAAAAACGCCCCCAAAAAGTGGGCGTGGGTTAAAATGGTCTATGGGCGAAATGTTCATATTTATATTACTAATGATTCTGCATCAAAATTTTTTTTCGAAAATTTTAAAATTTGACCGAAAAACGTTTTTTATTAAAAACGCCCCCAAAAAGAGGGCGTGGCAAAAAACTTTATATGAACGAAATATAGATATTCAGATTGTCTAAATATGTTGTTCAGAAAGTTTTTCAAAATTCCTTATGGTTTGGCCAAAAAATACGTTTTTCTAAAAAGGGGGCGTGGCAGTGGGCGGATTTCAAAAATGTTTACACTTGTTCTGCTGGGAGCCACAAAGAGCACGTGTACCAAATTTCATCCTTCTAGCTCAAAATTTAAGGCCCAAAAACTGGTGACGGACGGACGGACGGACGGACGGACAGACATGGCTAAATCGACTCAGCTATCGATTCTGAGTCGATCCATATACTTTGAGGTATATGTAGCTAAATTATTTCTCTATGTTACAAACTAAGTATCAAAACTAATATACCCCTATGGGATAGGGTATAAACATGGCTGAAAAACAGGGCCAATCATTACTGGACTACTGAAGGTAAGAGACAAGCCAAAATGTTCATGCCAAACACAAAAACTACCTTGAGGCTATCTGACAGCCCACTCGAAGAGTAACTAGGACTCATCACAAAGTCCGGTATCATGAGTGAGCTCTAATTGGAGTAAATCACAACAGGCTCGACTGCGGCCACAGTGATATGGAAACTTGCTTCCAACTCCCTAACTTAATCTAATCTAATCTACAAGGTGGCGCAAAAATAACCTTCCGATGTTTTTTGGCAGTAATTTAAAAAAAAATGTAAAACTTTGATTCTTCTTGTGGATTATTTTTATTTGGTCTTTTTAATTTTTTTTACATCAAGTCGAGAATATGATGTCATGTAAATGGCCGCCGCCACAGTTGATTGTCATTTGAGCCCTTTTTATGGCATTTTCCATCACTTTGGCCAAAACTTCCGGCGATAGGGCCTCACATTCTTGACGGATATTGTCTTTAAGAGCTGCAAGAGTCTGAGGCTTGTTGACATAAACCCGCAACTTCAAAAAGCCCCACAAAAAGAAGTCTGGAGCGGTCAAATCAGGCGATCTTGCTGGCCAGTGCAAATAGCCAGAACGGGAGATTAGGCGCCCGGGAAATGCATCCTTCAGCATATCGGTTGTGGCACGTGCAGTGTGTGCCGTTGCACCGTCCTGTTGGAACCACATGTTTTCCAATCCCAATTCATCAAGTTGCGGCAAAAAGAACTCGTTGATCATTGCTCTGTAGCGCTCACCATTCACAGTAACCGTTTGGCCCGCGACGTCTTCGAAGAAAAAAGGTCCGATGACTCTTCCAGCGAAAACAGCACACCATACAGTGACTTTGAGCGGGTGTAATGGCTCTTCGTGGGTTACACGCGGATTTTCAGTGCCCCAGAAGCGTAAATTTTGCTTATTTACGTACCCGCTAAGATGGAAATGGGCCCATCACTCATGATTATTTTTGATGAAAAATCATCTTCCTCTTGGTGGTGATTAAGGATGGCTTGAGCCTATGTTAGACGCGATTGGCGGTCAGCAGCTAATAGCTGATGCACCGTCTGGACTTTGTACGGAAACATCTTCAAATCTTGTACCAAATCTTGTACCTTTTGCGCCACCTTGTATAAAGGGTGCCTTTTAGAGGTTTGGTTTTTAAACTGGCAACACTGTTTCTACAGATTGTCAATTTGACAGTTGAAAGTTGATTTGTGGATGAGATTTTGAGATGAATTGAATGACTTTAGAACAACGCGTGCAAATTGTACAAGCGTATTTTGTAAACCATGATTTCGGTCGCCAAACTTCGTGAGTTAAGTCCACTTTACGGTCGATATAATCGTCTATCTGAGCAAATTATTCGGAACACGATGATCGTTTTCGCACCACGTACACTCTAGTGGAGAATACTCATCCCCAAAGACGACAAACAGTGTGAGCAGAAGAAGTTATTGCTGTTATTGTGGAGCGCAGTGTTGAGGAGAATCTGAATGAGTCGATTCGCCAACGTGCACAGCAAATGAAGCTATGCCCATCCACTTTGTAAAAGATTTTACGGGAAAATCCTGCCTTAACAGCTTATGAGCTTATGAGATACGGGAAACGAAAAAATACGAAAACATGATTCAGCTATATAAACAAGCAAAACTGCCGAATTTGGAATGAAAAAAAAAAGATGGCGCAATATGTCACACGGTGCTTGACACCATCAATTTATTGCGGAAAAAGGTTTGCTGAGCACATAATTTCGCGTAATGGACCTATGAACTGGCCTCCACGATCCTGTGTCACTGGCCTACCCCCATAAACCAGAAACGTTGGACGATTTGGAAGTTAACATTCGCCATGTTATTGCTGATATACGGCCCTAATTGATAGATAAAGTTGACAAAAATTGGAATTCACGATTCACGCCCGAAATTATATTTAAACACGCGATGGCATAAAATTGTCATCAACTCCATTTTGAGTTTAGCTACATTTGTATCCCGCTTTAGTGGTAGGAGACAGCACTGTGTTGGTAGCTTGGTACCCCATCAATTTTATAGTTCAGTTCACTTGAGGCTCTTGACGTGAAGTCGTCAAAGAGTAAACGAAGTCAAGAGTGGTGTAATCCACGAATGAATGGTTTGGAATACAAGAGTAGGTCGTTAATAAAAATTAAAAACAGAATATGGGAGAGGACTGAAGCTTGGGGTACACCAGCGATTGTTGGAAAGTGGTTGAATGTTGATTCATCGAATATAACTTGTATTAATCTGTTTCCCCAGAAAACTAGTTATCCCTTTTATGAAACTATTGCCAACACGAAAATAATTACGCTTATTGGCAATAGCGCTATCGCTCTCTATTGAAGGCTTTTGAGATATCCAGAGAAACAAATCTACATTCACCGAATTAGTGAACACTAAGGTTCCATTTTTACTAAGGTCGAACATAAGATCACCAGTTGAACGTTGATGTCGAAAACCATACGACGGTTGTTAAGGAGATGAATTTTTTTTCAAGATAGCTCATGAGGTGATAATACCTTAGAATGACGTTAGAGCTATGGGTCGGTAGTTTGAAGGGGAGGTTTTGTCGCCTTTTTTCGAATTGGCTGAACATGAGCAAGTTTCCACCGATCCGGAAAAATTCCTGCAGGGTAAGATAAGTGATAGATACCCCAGGGAACTGTAAGGCGTATGAGCTTGCTAGACTGGGCACTACCCTTGATATTCTTAAGCCACTATTAATGTTAGGTATACCCATCGCTACGTCAAACTGGATGCAATTAAGGAAGCAAACGACAGAGGGATAAACGGCACAACCAACGTGTCTAATATTCAGGCAGATTTTGACCAAATTATAACCAGAAACGCTCTCCCTACTTTATAATGATGGACAGATCAAACATCAGTATTATCATTGGTGTCCTTACAGGAATCTGCCCGTTAGGCCTACATGCAGAAAGAATACGAGTGGGAGGTGGAGGATTATATTCTTCACCATCTCTGCTCATGTCCAGCACTCTTGAAATAAATGAAAACTCCATCTAGGAGACAATACTTCTTTGATTACTTTTTTGAGACTACTTCTTTAACCTCACATAATCTAAGACATGTGGGAGAGTATGACTAGAGGTGTGGCCAGACTAGAGGAACACCTCTTCAGATTCGGAAAAATATCGGCCCTAAAGAATACAGAAATTGACTTGCAGATGTTTATTGGCTCTGTTCTTAAATTGTTCTTGATTGTATCAAAGATTATGAATTCTATACAGATGACGCATTGAGAACAAAAAAACAGAAACTTTTGCTCAGTTTCAGGTACAGGCGGGCGGTGTGCATGAAAACACATGAAAAACAAAAAAAAAACATATGGCGGGCTGTAACAGAATTCTATATAGAATTCATAATCTTTGATTGTACAAGGTGGCGCAAAAATAACCTTCCGATGTTTTTTGGCTGTAATTTAAAAAAAGAATGAAAAACTTTGATTCTTCTTGTGGATTATTTTTATTTGGTCTTTTAATTTTTTTTACATCAAGTCGAGAATATATGATGTCATGTAAATGGCCGCCGCCACAGTTGATTGTCATTTGAGCCCTTTGAATGGCATTTTCCATCACTTTGGCCAAAACTTCCGGCGATAGGTCCTCACATTCTTGACGGATATTGTCTTTAAGAGCTGCAAGCGTCTGAGGCTTGTTGACATAAACCCGCGACTTCAAAAAGCCCCACAAAAAGAAGTCTGGAGCGGTCAAATCAGGCGATCTTGCTGGCCAGTGCAAATCGCCAAAACGGGAGAAAATGCATCCTTCAGCATATCGGTTGTGGCACGTGCAGTGTGTGCCGTTGCACCGTCCTGTTGGAACCACATGTTTTCCAATCCCAATTCATCAAGTTGCGGCAAAAAGAACTCGTTGATCATTGCTCTGTAGCGCTCACCATTCACAGTAACCGTTTGGCCCGCGACGTCTTCGAAGAAAAAAGGTCCGATGACTCCTCCAGCAAAAACAGCACACCATACAGTGACTTTGAGCGGGTGTAATGGCTCTTCGTGGGTTACACGCGGATTTTCAGTGCCCAGAAGCGTAAATTTTGCTTATTTACGTAACCACTAAGATGGAAATGGGCCTCATCACCCATGTACGAGTTGTATTCGAGTCTTGGACGAATGTAAGCCTTATAGATGTTAAATCCCATTGAGTGCGTTAAACCATTTACATCGTTTGAGGAATCCTAGGCAACTATAACCACCATTTGCAGCATATATCATCTTCTTGTTTCAACAATGTTCTGGGCTAACATAAAGGGTGCCTCTTAGAGGTTTTTAAACTGGCAACACTGTTTCTACAGATTGTCAATTTGACAGTTGAAAGTTGATTTGTGGATGAGATTTTGAGATGAATTGAATGACTTTAGAACAACGCGTGCAAATTGTACAAGCGTATTTTGTAAACCATGATTTCGGTCGCCAAACTTATCGTGAGTTAAGTCCATTTTACGGTCGATATAATCGTCGATCTGAGCAAATTATTCGGAACACGATGAATCGTTTTCGCACCACGTACACTGTAGTGGAGAATACGCATCCCCAAAGACAACAAACAGTGTGAGCAGAAGAAGTTATTGCCGAAGTTATTGCTGTTATTGTGGAGCGCAGTGTTGAGGAGAATCTGAATGAGTCGATTCGCCAACGTGCACAGCAAATGAAGCTATGCCCATCCACTTTGTAAAAGATTTTACGGGAAAATCCTGCCTTAACAGCTTATGAGCTTATGAGATACGGGAAACGAAAAAATACGAAAACATGATTCAGCTTGATCGTCCGATGATGCCCATTTTTGGTTAAATGAATATATAAACAAGTAAAACTGCCGAATTTGGAATGAAAAAAAAAGATGGCGCAATATGTCACACGGTGCTTGACACCATCAATTTATTGCGGAAAAAGGTTTGCTGAGCACATAATTTCGCGTAATGGACCTATGAACTGGCCTCCACGATCCTGTGTCACTGGTCTACCCCCATAAACCAGAAACGTTGGACGATTTGGAAGTTAACATTCGCCATATTATTGCTGATATACGGCCCTAATTGCTAGATAAAGTTGACGAAAATTGGAATTCACGATTCACGCCCGAAATTATATTTAAACACGCGATGGCATAAAATTGTCATCAACTCCATTTTGAGTTTAGCTACATTTGTATCCCGCTTTAGTGGTAGGAGACAGCACTGTGTTGGTAGCTTGGTACCCTGTCAATTTTATAGTTCAGTTCACTTGAGGCTCTTGACGTAAAGTCGTCAAAGAGTAAACGAAGTCAAGAGTGGTGTAATCCACGAATGAATGGTTTGGATTACAAGATTAGGTCGTTAATAAAAATTAAAAACAGAATATGGGAGAGGGCTGAAGCTTGGGGTACACAAGCGATTGTTGGAAAGTATTAATCTGTTTCCCCAGAAAACTAGTTATCCCTTTTATGAAACTATTGCCAACACCAAAATAATTACGCTTATTGGCAATAGCGCTATCGCTCTCTATCGAAGGCTTTTGAGATATCTAGAGAAACAAATCTACATTCACCGAATTAGTGCACACTAAGGTTCCATTTTTACTAAGGAACATAAGATCACCAGTTGAACGTTGATGTCGAAAACCATACGACGGTTGTTAAGGAGATGAATTTTTTTTCAAGATAGCTCATGAGGTGATAATACCTTAGAATGACGTTAGAGCTATGGGTCGGTAGTTTGAAGGGGAGGTTTTGTCGCCTTTTTTCGAATTGGCTGAACATGAGCAAGTTTCCACCGATCCGGAAAAAATTCCTGCAGGGTAAGATAAGTGATAGATACCAAAGGGAACTGTAAGGCGTATGAGCTTGTTATACTGGGCACTACCCTTGATATTCTTAAGCCACTATAAATGTTAGGTATGCCCATCGCTACGTCAAACTGGATGCAATTAAGAAAGCAAACGACAGAGGGAGAAACGGCACAACGTGTCTAATATTCAGGCAGATTTTGACCAAATTATAACCAGAAACGCTCTCCCTACTTTATAATGATGGACAGATCAAACATCAATATTATCATCGGTGTCCTTACAGGACATATGCCTCTTAAGCAATGACTGCAACAGAAGCTGCTTAGACGAGGGGGAGGTGGAGGATTGTATTCTTCACCTTCTCTGCTCATGTCCAGCACTCTTGAAATAAATGAAAACTCCATCTAAGAGACAATACTTCTTTGACTACTTTTTTGAGACTACTTCTTTAACCTAACATAATCTTAGATATGTGTGAGAGTATGCGTAGAGGTTTGGCCAGAGTGGAGGAACACCTCTTCAGATTCGGAAAAATATCGGCCCTAAAGCCTACAGAAATTGACTTGCAGATGTTTATTGGCTCTGTTCTTCAATTGTTCTTGATTGTATCAAAGATTATGAATTAGATTATAATTCCATTGCTGTGCCAGCACGACCCGCCATACAACAATTTTTCTATATAGAATTCATAATCTTTGATTGTATATAGGTATAAATTAAATACGTGTTCTGGAAGTTCGTTCCATTGTTTGCTTGTTCCATAACAGCAATATTTTTGGTGTCGTTTTAAGATAGACAGTGTGCCATTACCAGCAACTGTGTGTCTTGTAGGACGTTGAAATGCAATAAGTCTAGGTATGACTTCTCTAAACACCTCCTTATATCTGACGTTATAATAAACACACTGTCCAGAGACAGAAGTTGTGTAGTTGTATCATGGTTTACCTCCTACCTAGTTACGTTATTGCCATGGTATATCTTACCCAATTGTAATCCCTAGCAGATGAACGGATTCTCCTGAATTGATGACTGACATTCGGAATGTTCGGACATCCAAAGTACAAGATGCCTTCCATTTGTCTATCGCATTGATCGTTGGTCTGAAGACGCCATGTCACCTTATGGATATCGAGTTTAGGAATCCGAGTGCCGGCTATGGTGGCATTTCGTTCCGCTAGCCTTTTTACGTTGACAGACAAAGTTGGTTATCGTGTAGACAATACTGCTAAATATGCTCAATTTTCCTACCTTTGCGTTAACATCTCCCAGTGCGATTTCAACATCGTACTTTGATAGTCCCTCATAAGTTTTTTCCAGGAGCTTGTAGAAACAATCTTTCGCTATATCATCTTTTTTATCCGACGGGGAGTGAGCGCATATACCTAGTGCTAATGATGCGGATTGTTACAATGTGTTCGCTGATGTCTTCAATGCATACAAATTCTTACCAAAGACTGGGATTTAAAATAAATCCACATCCGAATGGTCGCTGGTTCTGCACACTATAACACAGACCGTAGTAGATTTCAGAGCCTTTGATCCTCTTTTTGCCCTGTTCATACCATCGTATTTCCTGGGTGGCAGTAATGTCTGTTTTGTAGTAGCTTAGGTTTCGGCTGCACCTTTTCCGCAAAGTGTTTTGACATTCTAGGTAAAGATACGAAATTCTTGGTATTTTTTATGTTTAGCATAACCCTAAGTACAATCACTTATCTCTGGCCTCCAGATTCTAGTTAATAAAATACCTCTAGGATACGGGGCCATTTGAATCCACCACGGGATTGAGTGCTTCGTTGGCCTTTCGGCTCATCTGCCACCATCTCTGTCCAAGGGGCCCAACTCACCCTTGACATTCCTATATGTCCTGTTTTCTAAATATGTCAGAGCAGCTCATGTAGGTTTTTTACTTCGTAGACGCCACAGTTGATTCCATCTGGTAAATTCTTCCACTGCGGACTGTGGAGGTTTTTATTATTGAGAACCCCTGAACCCCTACCGTGGGCCAAAATTAGGTATTTCGCCCACGAGTGTTATTTTATTTCCCATCAACCATACAGTTCCTCTATGCGCCACCAGGGGGAGGCATCATATGGAGGCATCATTATAAAAGCTTTTATTGTTATTTTTTTTATTTTTAAATTCATTTTTTATTAACTTAAAATACTAACTTAAAACTAGACAAAAATGATTAAATCTAAATTATAATTAACATTTTTTCTTAAACTAACTTATCGGCCCTAAGCGGGGGCTCTAAGCTTAAATTTAACGTTTTTATTTGCTTTTCAGCTTTAGTCTTGTTTTTATTTTAATTTGTAGATAACTTCCATTTTTCAAAGAAAAATTTAAAAAAACTATGTGAAGTGACATTTTGTTTTTATTTAAAAAGCTTAATCTAGATTAAAAATAACTTAAGACTACTTAATAACGAGTGATCCAAGTAGAGATACTTTTTTCAATAGCCTTTTTTGACAGATCACGTGTGAGTCGTGTCATGCTGTCATGTTATTTTTGTTTAGTATTGTTTGGCATTTCATAATGGAAAGACTTACGCGTGAACAACGTTTACAAATTGTTCAACTTTATTATGAAAATTCACGTTCTGTGAGGAATGTGTTTCGTGCACTTCGCTCAACTTATGGTCAACATAATCGGCCTACTGAGCGTACTATTCGCAACACCATCACCCATTTTGAGATCCAGCATTCATTATTGGATAATATTCGACCGAATAGACCACGTCCAGCACGCTGTGGAGAAAATATAGCGGCCGTAGCTGAGAGTGTACACGAAGACCGTGGAGAGTCGATTCGGTGCCGTTCGCAGCAACTCGGACCATGATAACCGACTATTTGATGCCTGAAATTGAAGCTCGTGATCTCGGCGACATTTGGTTTCAGCAAGACGGCGCCACTTCCCACACATCGCATCAATCAATGGACTTATTGAGAGAACATTTCGGTGAGCACATAATTTCACGTTTTGGGCCGGTCGATTGGCCACCAAGATCGTGTGATATCACACCGTTAGACTTTTTCCTGTGGGGATATGTAAAGTCAAAAGCTTATGCCGACAAACCCGCTTCGATTCAGGCCTTGGAGGAAAACATCACGCGTGTCATTCGCCAGTTACCAGTCGAAATGCTCGAACGAGTGATCGAAAATTGGACTCAACGGATGGACCATCTGCGACGTACCAACGGCCAACATTTGATAGACATAATCTTTAAAAAATAAATGCCAAAGAATGTTCTTTCAAATGATAATAAACATTCTCCATTAAATTAGAATTTTCTGTGTTTTTTTCTTTAAAAAAGTAGGGAACCTCGAAATGGATCACCCATTACTACTTAAAACTACTTTAAACTACTTACACCTAACTTAATTATAATCGGGGTGGCAAGCACTCGTTGCATATGCCCCGAGGGGTCGCCATCCCGATCGAGTCTTTTGGTCCCCAGACTGCATGTATTCCACCATATTTTAAGCCAATATGGTGTACATGCCCCGCCCCAGACCTTGTTTCAAAATTTTATTTTCTTAAAAATTAAGGAGTGGACTAAAAGTCCGCAAAGTCCTGAGGAAGTGCAGAATCACCTTCCTCATGTAGCCACCAAAATTCCGTTCGCTGCCCTTCAGCGTCGTTCCTATCGCGATCCGATACCGAAGTGCTAAAGCGGAGGAGCTCCGAAGCATTGTCGACATATCCGTCGCGGATTAGTCGCTTGTCACGCGCGTCACGGTAGCGGTGGTATAAAACCGGGATACCGTTCCTGTTCTGTACCAACCCTAACGAATCGATATAAATAAAGGCCTCTGGTGGAAAGCTTTTATTGTTCTTCGACTATTCTTTCTAACGGGTGATTTTTTAAGAGGTTTAGAACTTTTTTAAAAAAAAAAACAACAAAAAATTCGAAAAAATGAATGAAATATTTATTAGAATCAATAGTTTGAACCTTGCAATTTAATGTTTTAAGATAATTTCATGCAAATGTTGACCGCGGCTGCGTCTCAGGTAGCCCAACCGCTGAGTCCAATTTTGGCATACTCTTTCACACATATCGGCCGGTATCTCACGAATGAATGCATGGATGTTGGCTTCCAGTGCGTCAATCGAAGCGGGCTTGTCCCTATAGACATTAGCCTTGACATACCCCCACAAAAAATAATCTAATGGTGTCAAATCGCACGATCTAGGCGGCCAATTGACCGGCCCGAAACGTGAAATTAACTGTTCCCCAAACTCGCCTCGCAATTGCGCCATTGTTTCGCGTGCTGTGTGGCATGTGGCACCGTCTTGTTGAAACCACATATCATGCAAGTCAAGAACTTCCATTTCGGGCAAAAAAAAGTTTGTTATCATCGCTCGGTAGCGTTCACCATTGACAGTAACGCTGCGATTCGCATCATCTTTGAAGAAATATGGCCCAATAATGCCGCCGGCCCATAAACCGCACCAAACAGTGGCTTTTTCGGGATGCATTGGTAGCTGTTGCAATGCTTCTGGCTGATCTTCACTCCAAATGCGGCAATTTTGCTTATTTACGTACCCATTCAACCAAAAATGAGCCTCATCGCTGAACACAATTTTTCGATAAAAAAGCGGATCCTCGGCCAGCTTTCCAAGAGCCCATTCACCAAAAATTCGGCGTTGTGGTAGGTCGGCTGGCTTTAGTTCTTGCAGCAGCTGTATCTTAAAAGGCTTTACGCCCAAATCCTTCCGCAAAATTTTCCACGTAGTGCTGTAACAAAGGCCTAACTGCTGGGAACGGCGCCGAATCGACATTTCGCGGTCTTCTGTCACACTAGCTGATACGGCCGCAATATTTTCTTCACTACGCACAGTACGTAAACGTGTTGGTGGTTTAATGTCCAACAAAGTAAATTTGGTGCGAAATTTGGTCACAATCTTCCGAATAGACTGCTCAGAAGGTCGAGAATGCCGATCATAAAATGGAAGCAGCGCGCGATGAACATTTCGAACCGAGCACGAATTTTGATAGTAAAATTCAATAATTTGCAAGCGTTGTTCATTTGTAAGACGATCCATGGTTAAATTGCAAACCAAACTGAAGCTGTTTGACAGTGACACAAGGTACTAAACACACGTCAGCTGTCAAAACCAGTGTTGCCAAAACCAAACCAGCTAAAAAATCACCCGTTACTTATGTAGTCTACAGGTACAAGCGTTTATATCCAGGACTCCTAAATCCAAATTCTAAATCCTGTTTTGGTGCCACTGTTCGTTTTTAATTTTCTTTTTGAATTCGATAAGCCCATTTGGGTAGAAGCCAATATTCTCTTTTCATCCAAGAATCAGATACAGAATCGTACAGTCATAGCCAGTCCATTGTGCCACGCTCTGACCTTCTTCGCCACTTCGGGCAACTCTTGAACTTGCCCTGCATAGATAAATATCGTGCAGTGGAACACCATACAAAGTCAAGTTATGGTCATGTGCATGGAACATGATCTAAATTTGCCTCTCTCCTTAGTCCGACTTCACCGACCATCAAAACAGGTGGGTATTCTGTACCACTTGGCTTGGTTCTACAGGTCGTCTGGGTTTTACTTTCTAATGAGCTAACGTGAATGGCCTGGCCGGTGACATTTTTGTTTTTCTGTCATTTCTTATTCCATACATTTTAATGGAGATTACCTAAATGCGCGACCTTAGGCAATGAAAAGTGAAGTTTTATTAAAGTCTACACGTCACACAGTCAGTTGTTGTCACGGTTGTCAAATGTAGCCGCCGAATTCGTGGTAATTTTGTAGATACTTTGCGTTACTAGAATTTGAGAAAAGCGTGAAATGCGCAATTACCGCGAAACGTCAATTAATTAATTTGTAAACGAAAGTAATTATTTATCAGCGTTTTTTAAAATTTTTTTTTTTGATAAATGATACACATGTTATGGGGTTCATTTTATGTCGAATTTTTTTAGTAGGAACAAAAAAAGAAGAAGATGCCGGACAATGATAAATTTCTTTCAGCAAAAGTGAAAATGTAAATGTAGAGTATTGTCTCTGTAGCCGACAGCTGTATGGGGAGTGCATATGTGTGGTAATAACGGCGAAGAGAAATTTCAATTTCCTTATGTCGTTTAAGAAAGAAAACAATTTTAATTGTTAGAAAATTATCAGAAATTTATAAGTTTTTGTTTGTTTGTGGGCTTATGCATGACAAGCGAATAGATGTTTCGCTAGTGCCACTCCAATTAATGCTTTTTTAACTTCTCAAATTAAATTCAGCTTAACGTGGTGGACTGTATTTTACATCTGGAGCTGCATTAAGCTGCTTGGACGGGTGGGTTAGTACTGGCCTTACCTGCACGAAGTAATACACATAATGTCTGGACATTTTTTTTTCAGCACTTAGTTGCATAAGTGCGGGGAAATTTAATAAAAATAGACTTCCAGCCTTCAGACCACCATACCTGAAGGAGCGAACTAAAAGCTTCAAGAACAAAAGGATATCTAGGTTAGGTTAGGGTAGAGTGGCTGCCAGCGAGTTCGCCAGCAAACTTAGACCATTGTTTGGTCTATTGTGATACCACGTGGATCTTGTCCATTCTCCTTACTATCCGTGCGAAAACCATTCTGATCTGTTAATGAAACGGAGGAGACTTTTTGCTTCCGTTTTTGTCAAATCGCTGAGATTCTGAAGGTAGTAAGCTCCAAGATGGAGCTTCCTTTTGTTTGATAGGGCCGGGCAGTTACAAAGGAGATGAAATATTGTTTCATCTTCCTCTTCGTCCATGCAGCTCCTACAGAAGTCATTTGAGTGGAGGCCTAGCCTTTCCGCGTGTCTGCCTATTAAACAGTGTCCAGTGATGATACCTATAGTTGAGCTAATGTACGATCTATCAAGCGAAATTAGTCCCTGGATCTTCTCAAATCCAGCTTTGGCCAAATTTGTTTGGTTATTTGACACGTCGTGCCAAGACTCCATCTGAGATTTAATTTGCTGTTAGCATGTTGCGCTAGCAAGCATTTACATGTAGCCATAGGAAAACCTAGTGCAACCGTGTCGGGTATAACTGGTGATTTAGCTCCATTTCTGGCGAGTTCATCAGCCTTACAGTTCCCTGGAATGTCACTATGCCCAGGCAAACAGCAAAGGTGGATGTTAAAATGCTTTGAAATAGTTGTTTTAGAATTTGTTGAGACTGATTCCAGGGATTTGATGGGCGCTTGGCTGTCCGAGAAAATGCTAATAAAATTACATTATCTTTCAGCCAGGATAAGGCTTCTTTGATCGCCATGAGTTCCGCCTGGAACACGCTGCAATGATCAAGAAGACGGAAAGATAGGCTGAGATTTAGCCTAGCGGAGAAGACACCAGCACCCACTCCGTCTTTTGTTTTGGAGCCATCGGTATAGAAATGGATCGAGTCATTATGCACAGGTTCGTAACTCCCCCATGACAATCTGTCTGGGATTGTGACCTGGAAACTCTTATCAAAGTGTAACCTGGTGAGGGAGTAGTCGGTGTTTTCAGGAATATTTGTATATTCGTTTAGAATTTTAGAGTGGCCAGTTTGTATGTTTGACCACCGTTGGATGGTTTTAAGGCGTATGGCTGAATTAGCTGAAATTTGCTTGCCGAACATATCTAGGGGTAGTAGGTGAAAAAGAATATCTAGTGCTGCTGAGGGTGTTAAGCGGAGTGCACCACCGATACACAGACAAGCAGTTCTTTGCACCTTGGCTAGTTTTTTGCTGTTTATAGCCATCTCTAGCGCTGTCCACCATACTACTACTCCATAAAGAAGTATCGTTCTTATAACCGAGATATAGAGTCATTCCCCATTTCATGCCTATGGTTTTCTTGCAGGAAAAAGGGCTACTGTCGCTTTCTTTATTCTTTCTGTTATGTTCAGCTTAATGGCCAACCACTCACACTATCTTCCAGCACTAAGTATTTGATTATCATGCTTAACCCAAAACTAAACTGGAAACACAACATCGAATATAGAGAAAGGAAGGCGTGTGTTGCCTTCTATGCTTGTAGCAAAACCTTTGGTTGAAGTGGGGACTTCAACCAAAGATGACCTTATGGATGTACATAGCAGTGTTACGTCCAATTCTTACATACGGCCGCGGCCACCAGCAAGAAACCCCTGGTTTGATGAGGATAGCCGACAGATGCTCGCAGCCAAGAACGAGGCCTAAAAGGCTAAGCTGCAGGTAAAGACGAGAGCTGCCATTGAGCTCTATAGGCAGAGTAGAAGGGAAGAACACCGGATTTTCAGAAAGAAGAAAAAAGAGCAAGAGGATATAAAGAGGTGCCACTCCAGGAACGATATTCGCAAGTTTTACCAAAGTGTAAATCGTCAAAGCCAAGGATATAAGGCTCAAACAGAATGCTGTCGAGATGAACAAGGAAATATCGTAGTTGAGACACAGTCGATGCTGAGGATATGGAAGAACCACTTCTGTAGACTGTTAAACGGCGATGACGAACAACATTGCGCTGCCAGGCAGAACGAACCATTCAATATTGGCGACGACAGTGACAGATAAACCTACCAACCAGTGAGAAGGGATATTAGCAATATCAAAACTCAACCTTACCAAGGCCGCCGAAAATGAGGGCCTTCCAGCTGAGCGAAAATGATTTGGTAAGTAACATCCACCAACTCAAAAGCCAACTCCGGTCGGATGAAAGTATGCCTGAAGAATGGAACCTCAACATCATTTGCCCGATCCACAAAAAAGGAGACCCTCTGAACTGCGCCAACTCCAGAGGCATAAGTCTCCTCACCATCGCCTAAAAGATCCTATCTGCCGTAATATGTGAAGTCCTGAAACCGTTTACCAACAACCTGATCGACCCTTCTCAGTGTGGTTTTATGCCAGGAAAGTCCACAACCGATCAAATTTGCACACAAATTTGTAGATCTTGGAAAAAACCTAGGAAGTCCAAACGATACCCACCACCTATTTATTGATTTTAAAGCCGCATACGACAGCATTTATAGAGACGAACTATACAGAGCCATGTCTAGTTTTGGTATACCGCCCAAATTCGTCCGTTTTTTTAGGATGACGATGGAGAATTATCGCTGCTCCATCAGGGTCGGAAACGACCTCACCGACACATTTGATACCAAAAAAGGATTAAGGCAAGGCGATGCGCTGTCATGTGACTTTTTCAATTTGATTCTTGAGAGGATTTTGCAAAACTCCCGAGCCAACAACAGAGGCACAATTTTCCAAAAATCGGTGCAACTACTAGCTTACGCTGACGATATTGACATCATTGGTAGGACTCAACGTGATGTCATAGCCACCTTTGCCAGTATAGAGAAGGAAGCGGCAAAAATGGGTTTAGCAGTAAATGAGGGTAAGTATATGCTGTCAACACGAAAGGACACACAACATCGAGTAATTGGACAGAACGTCACCATTGACAGATATAACATTGAGGTAGTACGGGACTTTGTCTACTTCGGCTCCGCTATTAACTCTGACAACAACATCTCGTCAGAAATCAAACGAAGAATTACTCTTGCCAATCGCTGTTTCTTCGGGCTAAGAAGGCAATTGAGTAGTAAAGCCCTCACTCGAAGTACTAAGGAGATCCTATATAAGACCCTGATCATCCCAGTCCTGCTCTACGGCGCTGAAGCATGGACCGTATCAAAAGCGGATGAAGAAATCCTTGGTCGATTCGAGAGAAAAATTCTTCGGAAAATCTTTAGTCCCGTTTGCGTTGACGGGCTATGGAGACGAAGATTCAACCACGGACTATACGAGCTGTACACCGACATACCCCTAGTCAAAAAACTCCGCATTGGACGTTTAAGATGGCTAGGACATGTAGAAAGAATAGACACCAATACTACGGCTCGCAGAGTCTTCGATTCCCAGCCAGACGTCGGACGCAGTAGAGGAAGACCTAGCCTTAAGTGGCGCGCACAAGGGACCGGGCTAATTGGAGAGGCATGTTGGTTGAGACCCAGGTTCATCCCGGACTGTAGCGCCACTTAAGTAAGTAAGTAAAATAAATTGGCATTTTATTCAGCGAAGAAGAAGTCGAAACTGTTCGCAATTACAGGAATTAAAAGTGCCTTACATACCTTGAATAGGCATGTCGTGGTAAAACAATCGGGGATGCTAAATGAGAAATCTCATCGATTTGGGAGCGATGTTTACAAAATATTTATGAATCTCATAGTTAAAAGAAAAAAAATATTTCTATCAACAACATCCTCGGTTCAGCTGGAGTCGAAAAGCTTGTTCCCTACTCCAACTTATATGTATGTCACGTATTGATACTGCAACACAATATCTATTATATTATGCACTGTAATTATGTCATCCAAATAATGAAGATAGAGGATACGAGTTTACCAAAAATTACCACGAAAGATGCATCAGAAAAGAAAGAATTATTTGAAAAGAGTCCAAATTGAGCCAACTGAGCAATCCTCCTTTTTCCGAGTAAAATACAGCATAATTCTAAAGAAATTAAGCCGTTTCTTGTGTGACAGATATGCTGAAGAAGTCGGATCCTCAATAATTAGGTGCTATTATCAGAAATTGAATCACGACCTTAATAATTGGCAACGAATTTGTCATATATATTATTCCCGACTTCTAACCCGGAAAAATTGTTCAATTGGAATGCCAATTAAGTGGATAAGTGATAATTACTTATCAACTCGTTATTCCATCGATGCACACGCGACTCCTATAAACATCAGATAACTCCATAATTGTTTCATTAACACGATTTTAAATTTGACATCTGTAAGGAGTGTGAGTGTGCTGTCAAATCCACTGCATTGACAGATCAGTGGTTATCTCTATGATAACCACTAATTTGACAGCGTTCATTAGGTGTGTATGGTTATACATTGTATGGATGAATGGTTTCATTTCCCACGGCTCAGATCACAACAACTTAGGACTATCTACTCCTAAATTACTTTTCATTCATGATTTTCAGCGACCATTAATGGTTTTAATATTTAAATAAACAAACATACCTTCGCTAATTTCTGTTCTTTATAACTTATTCCGTGAGCAGGTTTTTTTTAAATACAGTTTCAGAAAACTCAGTTTCGATGTTAACGATGTGAAGTTAACAAATTAACACATACCCGGGAATTAGGATGAGATAACAATTTCATGGGACCCCAACCATGTGTCATAATGATTCTGATTAAATAAAATGAGTATCTCGTGTTGTAACTGTTCTCAACTAGGCGCGAAGATGAATCATGTTATTTGAAAATAAGTCAATTTTTGTTTAGGTGCATATTACTAAATCAGTTGGCCAACGGTCAATTGCACAGAGAGAGGATTTAAGAGAAATTTAAGATATTTTAAAATACATTTTAAGAGACCTTCGCAGTAGAATGGCCAACTTATTTGATACGGACTATAATTTGGGGTGGTTTCTAAGTCTAAGAGATATGCAATCGCAGAACCTGTACAAATTACATACAAAGACTTTGGCGCAACAGGATTGTTAGTACCCAGAGCCTAGCTTTTTTCTCATAACCAACCATTCATGTATGCATGTGTATTTCTTGTCGTTCTTCTGTTTTAAGCCGAATCCGAACGGCTAAGTTGAGATACATTTTTCTTGACAATTGATACTAATCGGATAATTTGTCAGGTCATCACGAGAGGAGTGCCAGAGTAAAATGATTTATTTGTTGATGGAAACCGTACCCAGACCTTCTGCGGAACAGTTGATTGCACTAACTATCGCGCCTCTGAGCCCATCAGCAGAACCTGTATTTAAATTAATAGAGTAGAGTAATGTTTTGAAAAACGCCTTCTAAAGGGTAATTTTTTTTGTAATGGTATAGAACTTTGAAATGGAATAATACAAAGATCATTGACAGGCATTGACATTGACATGAAATTTACTTTTTTCGAAAGATAATCGTGTGACATTATAATTAAAATATTTCTGGCAAATGGCACCGCCACGGCTGACTCGGACGTATTCTAATCTAGAGGTCCAATTTTCGATGACTTTTTCCAACATTTGTGGCTGTATATCGACAAAACCGCGGCGAATGTTGTCCTCCAAGAGGTCAATCGTTTCCGGCTTATCGGCGTAGGCATATCCCCACAGAAAATAGTCAAGCGACGTAAAATTGCACGATCTTGGAGGCCAATTCACAGGACCCAAATGTGAAATTATGCGCTCACCGTACGTTTCCTTCAACAAATCAATTGTGGCAGGAGCTGTGTGACATGTTGCGCGGTCTTATTGGAACCACAGCTCCTGCACATCATGGTTGTTTAATTGATGAACGAAAAAGTCAGTAATCATGGCTTTGTGACTGTAACGTTGTGGCCAGCATCGGTTTTGAAGAAGTACCGGATCTAACGGTGTCTCAACATACACGTGAGGATTATTATCACTCCAAATACGACCGTTTTTTTATTGGCGTATCCATTCAACTAAAAGTGAGCTTCATCGCTAAACAAAATTCGCGTATGAAAATTGGGATCAACGGCAATCATGTTTTGGGCCCATTCACCGAATCTACGGCTTGCTAGGTTATCCTGTGGCTTCAATTCATGCATGAATTGGATTTTGTAAGCACGCAAACCAAGATCTTTCCGCAAAATCTTCCATAAAGTGGATGGACGCATATCCAATTCCTGTGCACGATGGCGGTTAGACTGATTCGGGTCTTCCTCTACGCTACGCTCTACAGCAACAATGACAGCAATGTTCAACGCGACGCGACGTCTCTGTGGATGCGTATTATCATTTATTAATTGCTCTAACGGACGATTATGTTGACCGTAAAATGGACGTAGTGCGCGTTACGAACAGAACCATGATTTTTAAAACAAATTTGCACAATTTGGAAACGTTGTTCAGACGTCAGTCTATTCATGTTGAAATGCCAAACCAAACTTAAAATAAATCACTGGACAGCTAATAAAATGGCCGCCAGTTAAAATAGTGTTGCCAACTAAAAGTTCTGTACCTCTAAAAACAACACCATTTTTAAACAAAATACTATGCTTGTAACCGTACATTCGTAAAAAATGGTGACCTAACCCCGAAATAATTCGGTGGCAATCTATAGACGGCATTCTTGCTACCAATCCTTTCATAACGCGTACTGGTGCAAAGCCACTAACGGCGCAACCAATGTGAAGCAAATGACAAAAATAGAGTGTATAGGAACAATGAGTGTCCTCTCACTAAGGCACTCATTCTCAGGCGGCAGCGGAGGAATTTCCTAAATGGAGTCAACGGTGGCGCCTACAGCTCCAGTTTGATCGAACTGGTAGTGAATATGCTTCGACACATTTGAACACCAGGCCTATAGGGATTTCCAATACTGTGCCAGGGTATTGGAAAAGAGTTGGTGGCGGAGGAGCCCTCAATGGGTCAACGGCAGCGCTCAAGTCCAAAAAGGGCTACTGACATCGGTATTTTTTCCGGCCTGCTGTCCTAGGGTCAAAACAAGGGCCTGACCATCTAGGTTGGGGGTTGTGCTTTGGGTTAACTACCCATCCACGGAAAAAAATATTGTTACGAAGCAACCAATAGCCTCGGAAAGGACTGACATTATTGTTGACGACCATGCTAAACGAAAAAAGGACAACGACGTTCGTATCTGCACCTGGAATGTGAGAACATTAAACAGGAGAGGTGCAGGCGAACAACTAGCGGAAGCCCTAAACTGCTACAAAGCAGACATTACTTCCATCCAGGAAATACGATGGGATGGGCCGGGCAAAAAGGGGATGAAAAACTGTGACATCTCCTATGGACCGTGTGTGAGCAGAAACAGCGACTATTTGGATGCGGATTTGTTATAAGTGCCAGACTTAGGCAAGAAGTCTTATGTTTTCAAGACATAAGCGAACGCATTGTAACAATCCACATCAAGGCCAAATTCGCCAACATAAGCCTTATATGCGCTCATGCTCCGACGGAGGAAAAAGATGATATAACTAAGGATTGCTTCTACGAGCTCCTCGACAAAACCTATGAGCGACTACCAAAGTACGATGTTAAAATCGTGCTGGGAGATTTTAACGCAAAGATAGGAAGAGAAGACATCTTTAGCAGTACTGTCGGAAAATATATCCTACACGACAACACGTCTGGTAACGGACTTAGGCTAATTGACTTCGCTACGGAACGAAATGCCACTATAGCCAGCACACGGTTTCCTCACCACGATATCCATAAGGGGACATGGCGGTCTCCAGATCAACGAACAGTCAATCAAATTGATCACATTACGATAGACAAGAGGCACGCATCCAGTATTTTGGATGTCCGAACATTCCGAGAGGCTAACATCGACTCGGACCACTACCTTGTTCTCCCAATATGGGCGTTTAAAGCCTCTTGATTTGGTGTGTGCACGATGGGCGGGCCGTCCATTGGTGGATTGACTATACATAACGGGACGATACGAACATGACGACGCAAGCTGAACAAAACTGACATTTTTGTTTCGCGCCTTTTTGGTTGGGACTGGAAGGATATTTAGGGGCTATCCTTCATAGATTTGGCCAGGAGGATAGCCATTGGACGTGTCATTGGACACGTGGGGTGGGCAGGCCAACCTTTACCAAACCATCTGGTGTATTTCGGGTTCTTGATGAACCAATATCTCGGAAAGATATCGGGAATGATTTTTATCGTGTGTAGGGTACTTTAGGTTAGATTGAAGTTAGTTAAGATTTATTTTTAGGGTTTATTTTACTTCCTAGGGTAGCTTACGCTTATCTTAGGTTAGTAACTTTAGAATCGCGGTAAATTCCTGATCTTTTTCAGTAATAGTGGCATAGGTAAGTGATCAGGTTTTCATTTCATTTTCTCCTATCATTCTTTCCTATCTTCTTTGTCCGTCCGAAGTCTAAGTAGAGTAACTTCCTTCTCTTATTTTTTTATTTGATGAACAAAATTGCACGATACAAATGTTTGTAGAGCAAGGATGTAGAGTGAATGGGCAAGAACAACACCCCGTCCGACGAGCTGAGCCGAGCAACCGCGAGCGTGCAAAGCCTCCTGCATCAAAGATACCTCCGTGGCTAATCTTGACTCACAACAATGGCTCAATAAATTCTGTCGTATGCGGCTTTGAAATCGATAAATAGATAGTGGGCATCGATTTGGACTTCTTGATTTTTTTCCAGGATCTGCCGAAGTGTTAAAATTTGATCGGTTGTGGACTTTCCTGGCATAAAACCACATTGATAAGGGCCGATCAGGTTGTTGGTAAACGGTTTCAGGCGTTTACATATTACGACAGATAGGATCTTGTAGGAAATGTTGAGGAGACTTATGCCTATGTATTTGGCGCAGTTCAGAGGCATCTCATACAAAGGAAATATACTATGAGGGGTACTGATGTTGATACCCCAGTGTGCACATTGTCATGCCAGCATCAAGCAACAGCATTAGCATAGCCGATGCGTACGAACGACGAAAATTCCCCTTCGCACGCCCGCGTCTGAAACAGCTACAACATTTTTAGCTATAATGCGTACTCTATAGTTATATACCTCTTTGCTTTAAAATAATCAAGGTGGCAAGCACTCGTTGTCATATGCCCCGAATAGTCGCCATACAAATTACGCCTTGGGGGTACGGCCAGCCATCATGGTGCCTAGAGATTCATCCGATGCTTAAGCATTGGGTAGTACATGGGGTTCTAAATCCCGGACTTTCCCGGAAAATGATACGAAAAAGAGTACTAAATTAGGGCATGGAAAAAACAAAAAAAAATTTTTAAATTGTACCGAATGGTAGGTAAATGTCAAACTATGCCAAACCCTTATTTATCAATTTTTCCATATTTTTAGATTTTTATTAACTTTTATTTATTCAGAATAATTATTCTTTATCAGAAAAGTGAAAAAATAACTTGAATAACGGGTCATTTTACTAAAATCAAAAACATCTTCATGACAGGTCGAAGAAAAATCAGCTGTTTCACTCATCGTTTCGTCAGCCATTTCCCCTCTAATGTCACGAGACTAAAATGGTCGATTGACAAATGAGAACAGAGCTCCATCAAGATGCCTTACTAAAACTGAAACCAGGAACACGGCCAATGACAGTTTTGACGTTTGACGTCTCAAAAGTTCTGTTTGTTTCGAGTTTTCATTTCTGAATTATTAGTTCTGTTGATCTTCTGTTGAGGTTTCATTCCCCATTTCAAGCCTATGGCTTTCTTGCAGGAATAAAGTGCTATCGTCGCTTTCGTTACTCTTTCTGTTATGTTTAGCTTCCAGTTAAGCTTCCTGTCCATAATAAGTCCCAGATATTTTGCTTTGTCTGAGAAGACTAGTTCGGTTCCGTTTAGTGACAGGGGGTCAATGTGAGGAATTTTATATTTCCTAGTGAATAGGTCCAGTTCAGTCTTATGTGGGTTAACACCCAGTCCACAACTGAGCGCCCATTTGGAAAGTTTATGTAGTGCGTTTTGGAGAAGCTCCTTGAGTATATTCAGGTGTTTCCCTGAGACAGCGAAAGCGACGACATCCGCGTAGGCAATCACGTGGCATCCCTCTGCTTCCAGGATAAGTAAAAGCTCGTTTACTACCGGCCGGCGAAAATCCTCATCCAAACCCTCCCAGTGGGTGCCGGCCGGTAATGATTGCTACAGTGTTCTTGTACGTTGTCAAGACGGCAATCAGCTAAGGTCAGAGGGCATTGCGGTGATGTAACTCTTCTTCTCAATAGTAAAATATCCCGTTTTTATGCCTTTTGACCATAGGACTAGAGGTACCTGATTTCAGTGGTGGTGTGAGCGCACTTAATGCAAACCGTGCCCAAGAATGCAAGGCTGGGAGTTAAACCAGTCGCTAACGAGCTTCTTCAGATGCACAGGCATGGTCTGTCGTATTTTTTGCCTTACTCCGGTATATCGGCTCTGCCGGAGTGGACCTCCTTTCCGTTCTACTTGTGGGTCCAAAATGAACCATATAAAAATAAAAAAACAAATAAATAAAAAAATACAAAAAAAATAAATAAACATGAGGATAAGCAGGTCGGTACCTCTTCGGAAGAGGAGTTACTAGCCTGTTCTCAAGAGACGGCTACAGGCGTTGTGAAGGATACAAGTAGTATTCCCACGCCGCCTGTGGTATCTCTAGAGACCTCTTCAGGCGACGCGCATTGTATAGTTAGTACACTCGCGGAGTCTCAGCCAATTAACACCCAACAAAACGCAGACGATGGGCAGTGTATAGTTAGTACACTCGCTTCGTCTAACGTCTTGCATACAATAACCGACTTAGGCGTTGGAATATGTGCAGTCAGCACACCGGCATCGTCTAAGTCATTAAACACCAAAACGATTCCGGCTATGGTCGCTTGTGATGGCCAACAACCAAGTGAATCGAACATCATCAAAAGTCAGTACAGTAGAGCCTGCTTCATTCTCAGTAAGATAGCTAAGAATGAAGCGGCTGGTATTGTACATAGCAAAGACAGCGACAAACACGTGTACCTTAAGATTGTTGAAGACTACAACAAACTCAAGGAAAAGCGGCTAGAGTCTGAAACCGCGAAGCGCAGTAGGTCTCATGATGAGCCAACTAACGCCTCAAAGCGGGGGAAGTTTTCAGCTTCTAGTAACTCATCTAAGCATGCGGAGGCCAAAGTCAAAACTAAACCGAAGCGCTCCAATACCCGGGTCGTAAGAGACGACCTGCAAGTTGCAATTATCGACGAGCAGCCGACTAATTGCAGCAAGGTGGCGGACGCTTGGGGTGAGATTGAGGCCAAGCTTTCTGAGATGGTTATGGACTTTCTGCTGGACAATCCGGGTGGCCCTCTGCCATGCTTCGATTCCGAAGAAGTGGTAAGGGGTATTAGGGTGGTTAAATGTGCGGACAAATTTTCGAGGGATTTCCTCGAAAACTGTGTTGCCAAGATTCGGAACAACTGGACGGGTTTTAGTTTGAAGCTCGTTCCAGCCGATGACATTCCTTGGCGACAGCGAGCCCGCATTTGGCTACCCAATATGCACTTAGACAGGATCAAACTGATCCAGGTCCTACAGCTGCACAACCTCGGAATTCCTATGACTGACTGGTCCGTCCTCAAGAGACACCAACCCCATTCACTAAGCCCTTCCTCCTACTCATAAACGAGGAGTCTCTAGAAGCCCTGGAGAAGGCCGACAACAGATTGAGGTTTGGCATCAGACATGCCAAACTCAAAATATTCAGGTCAGCGCGTCCAGGTGAAGACCCGGACGAAGTCGATGACGCCAACAAATTTTTGGAAGTCCTGCGACTAGATGCCACATCCACACGAGATGCTCAGAGTTCTGCAGATTAACCGGCAGCACTCTAGGTGCGCTAGTGAAAACCTCCAAGTGAGTGATCGACTTTCAGACATGTTAGCGCCTTAATGATCGCTTAATGATCTTTTCCGAGATACAAAGATGTCTTTTTGCCCGAACAGCATCTACCGACTACTCCATTTGAGTGGTTTTTATCATTGTCTATGGAAAAACCTAGGTCCTCAGATCGCCAAGTTTCAGTACATAGATACATGTGATTCAGGAAGGCTCTTTCCTCAATATCGCGATTAGGATGAACAGGATTGTTCACCGTATACACGGGCCTATTGAATTCACATTTTCCTGAGGATCCATTGTGAAAAAAGAGTCATTCGAGTCAACACTTTCTGGACTTATATCATGTCTGTCTGCCTGTTCTCTCTCTCTGGGGAATTCGGACACATGGAATGTTGTTCTTTTAATTTCTCCAGAATATTTTATTTATTTGCGGGAAACTTGTTTGGGCTACTACTTTTAAAGCCTGAATTTTCTTGGCCCAATGCAACTTTACAGATTTTCTATAATTCTTCGAGAGTCCAGCGCACTTACTACGTTCGATACGTTTGGCAAATTTCAAAGGGAAAACTTAATGTTTACCAAAATGGCGACCGAAAAATAGATGCCGCATAAATATTTTGCAAACATTTTGATATCGTTGTCTATTCGAACGAAAGTGTATTTAATTGAATTTTCCAAATTGAACTTAGGAGAACTTATTAAGTATTTACCGTCACATATTACCCAATCCAAATAAATACGTTTTACCAAATACATTCGAAGCGGAATGATGGATTTATACTCGGATCTATCAAACCTTTCCTTCTGTTATCCGTTATAGTGCTTATAATCACTTAAGACACTTCATTTACACATTTGGAAACAACAAACAGCGGATAAAGTGATGAAGATACACCCAACAAGCACCGAATTCTTCGCACCCATGTCATATAATACTCACGAGCATAATAATATTGACATTGGGGACTACAACATGACCGCTACTTTGTTTGGGTGCATCAAACTTCCATGCATGCATCATGCTCTTCACCATGCAAACATCACATCACATCGCATCATTTTAAACTTCACGTCAGTTAAACCAATTTTCCACTTGATTCTCCCTCTGGGAGGAGGCTGAATAAAAAAGAGGAAACAGCTAAAAAACTAAAAAAAAAAAAAAAAAAATGCCTTGATTTTGTATCTGTTACTGCACACAATCGCCATCATTTAGCTCAATATGACAGCATGAAAAAAAAAGAACAGATGAACATAGCAGGAGGGACAAAAAAGAACAGAGACCAGCAAAAGAAGAAACAAATGACGGCGAACAAATGGAAAGAAGTTGTGAAAGCTGTATTCCCAAAGAGGTCAGAATTTCCTACTCGTACTACCACACCACAGCCAGCTAGCCAGCCATTCTACCCAGTTTCCAGTTTTCCCCGAAAATTTCACCTTATTATGCTTGCATAAATGCGTTTATGTCCTACACCACGCCATATGATGGCCGGCGGCGGGGCAGCCCCGGCCCAGCCACAATGCATTCCACGCATACGAAACCAGCGCGAGAATAAACCTTCGTGGCATGGCTTGGCATGGTAGAACCTCCTAACGTTAACGTATCATCTTACTAGTGGTCCGCTGGCTGGTGCAGCGTCGCCGCACAGTCCCGCCATGGTGGACCGAACTTCTCTTTACACGTTATGTAAATTGTAAATGTAATCTGTGTCTGTCTTATCTGTCTTATATTCGGAGTCTTCGGGTAACTTTGGCGGAACTTCCGCGTTATTATTTCGAAGGTTCTGCACTTTGCCAAGTTGATATTTTCGGTCGGTTTCGTCTTCGATGGCTATTGCTGGCGTGTAAATTTGATATGGGGAAGAATTTATAAGGTTCACTGGAGTTTGAGTTGATGGGCGGCGAGGAAGTACATGTGGGCGGGAGCGGGTAATTGATGATTTTATGCTTTTTCACTTGGAATTGGTTTTTTTTTCTCGCTTTTGTCAATTCACATAAATCAGGTCAACATTGAGGTTGATTGTTATAATCGCTTTTTAACGCGGTTGATTGATGTGTATGGAAGACGTAGAAGTGGGAGGGATTGTGGGGCATACATGCGAAGGAAGTGTGCGGACCTGTTCATGCAAAAATAAATGAAATTCTGAGTGGCATGTGATGATGAGTTGTTTTAATGATTTGCACTTGCATTATATGGAGATTTCGAATTTCTGAACTTGGTTTTCGATTTTTGCTCATATTAAACCATTTGCATGATTTATGTTTGATACAACGTTGCAAGGCAGAAGGTAGTCTGTCAAACTGCCACTGACTATCAGTCAAGTTGTTAAGAAGCAAAAATTTAGAGAGTACAAGTATATGGGAATTAATTTTCCTGACTTTGCCTGACATTTGCTGACCTATTTAAAACAAAATTTACGGTGTACATATCTTAAGCGGCCCTTACACGGTCAATCGACTGATATCCATCACTAACATGTGTTTGTGAAAATGAAAAAGCAAAGTTTGATTTTGCATGATGAACGTCATGTGCTTGATGTGTGGTAGGATTGACGCAATTACTTCGTTGTGTTTTGTGTCGCGGAAGAGAAAACATGACTGGCGCTAGGGGAAAACTCATCGCACATCCGTACACTACGAAAACTCACAAAAACTTAAAATGTCACGTCAATCGATTGAACTGTGTAAGGGGTGGGGTCAATCCACACATGCACGATGCATGTTGTCAATTGATTGACCGTGTAAGGGTCGCTTTAAATAATTATGTTATGACGGAATATTAAATAAAATGATATGATATATTGAATATTAACGAACCTTTAGCCTTCAAAGCCGCTAAGAGCTTCTTTAACGGTTTCGTGACATGATCATCAAAGGAACAGTAATTAGCAAAGGAACCTCCAGTTATGAAACAATGAAATATCTAGCATTTACATCCCATACAGACCCACAAACCTAGGTTCTCCCTTTATTTGTGTGTGTGAAGTGATTATTTATGCCACAAAGAAGAGCCCCTCCAGTTTAATCCGAACGGAAAATTTGAGAAGCTTCTCATGACAAATCAATATTGGCAACGACAGCGAAAACTGCCAACCACCCGACCTAAATGAAGTGAGGATAGCAATATCTAAACTCAAGCTTAATAAGGTCGCCGGAAATGACGGCCTTCCCGCTGAGCTTTATAAAGCTGGGGGAGATGATTTGGTAAGCAACATGCACCAACTCATAAGCTAAATCTGGTCGGTTGAAAGCATGCCTGAAGAATGGAACCTCAGCATCGTTTGCCCGATCCACAAAAAAGGAGACCCTCTGAACTGCGCCAACTACAGAGGAATTAGTCTACTCAACATCGCTTACAAGATCCTATCTGCCGTAATATGTGAACGCTTGAAACCGTTTACCAACAACCTGATCGGCCCTTATCAGTGTGGTTTTAGGCCAGGAAAGTCCACAATCGATCAAATTTTCACACTTCGGCAGATCCTGAAAAAAAAGTCCAAATCGATACCCACCACCTATTTATCGATTTCAAACCGCATACGACAGCATTTATAGAGGCGAACTATACAGAGCCATGTCTAGTTTGGTATACCGTCCAAACTCGTCCGTTTGTGTAGGATGACGATGGAGAATTCTCGCTGCACCATCAGGGTCAGAAACGACCTCACCGTACACATTCGATACCAAAAAAGGATTTAGGCAAGGCGATGCGCTGTCATGTGACTTTTTCAATTTGAGAGGATTGTGCAAAACTCCTGAGCCAACACCAGGTGCAACTACTAGCATACGCCGACGATATTGACATCATTGGTAGGACTCAACGTGGTGTCATAGCCACGTTTGCTAGTATAGAGAAGGAAGCGGCAAAAACGGGTTTAGCTGTAAATATGGGTAAGACTATGTAAATGCTGTCAACATGAAAGGACACACAACATCGACGAATTGGACAGAACGTCACTATTGACAGATATAACTTTGAGGTAGTACGGGACTTTGTCTACCTCGGCTCCGCTATTAACTCTGACAACAACACCTCGTCAGAAATCAAACAAAGAATAACTCTTGCCAATCGCTGTTTCTTCAGGCTATTTAGTAGTAGGTAAAGCCCTCACTCGAACTACTAAGGAGATCCTATATAAGACCCTGATCATCCCAGTCCTGCTCTACGGCGCTGAAGCATGGACCGTATCAAAAGCGGATGAAGAAATCCTTGGTCGATTCGAGAGAAAAATTCTTCGGAAAATGTTCGGTCCGGTTTGCGTTGATAGGCTATGGAGATGAAGATTCAACCACGAACTATACGAGCTGTACAGCGACATACCCCTGGTCAAAAAACTCCGCATTGGACGTTTAAGATGGCTAGGACATGTAGAACGAATGGACACCAATACTCCGGCTCGCAGAGTCTTCGATTCCCAGCCAGACGTCGGACGCAGTAGAGGAAGACATCGCCTTAAGTGGCGCGCACAAAGAGAAACCGACTTCAACAACTATTGGTGTGCGCAACTGGAGGCAGTTAGCTTAGGACCGGGCTAATTGGAGAGGCATGTTGGTTGAGGCGCAGGTTCATCCCGGTAAGTAAGTCTCATGACAGTTTTAGTCTTCGATATTTGTCAAACTTTTGCAAAAGGTGGATGAGCGCAAAAACTTAGGTGTTGACACTTTCGGAATTTGAAACAGGGATCCAATGCTTGTAGTCCAACGCATAATCACTAGGCCACTGAACCCACAACCCGTATTTATAGTTATTGTCAACAAAAGGTCAAAGTGTCTTATGATGGAAGCCAAATCCAGACCTGTATAATATTTTAGTGCCACCGAAAGCCGTTTAGCCTGCATGAGATCTAAGCTTGCGTGACTTAGTAGATATAACTCTGACTTAGATCTTTAAAAATCGATTCTGGTGACACTAACCAACTAAACACTTCTCTTCAACGCCGATTCAACAAATTTTGCGAAGCTTCTAATGACAGTTTTTTACTCTTGGGGGTTTGTGCGACTTTCGAAAGAGTGTGAAGAAATCATAGGTGTTGTCACTTTCCGAGATTTGAACTGGGGACTATGCACACTGCACCCAAAATAAAACTTCGCACACACAAATAAATAAAGAAGGTAGGTTTGAGGCCCTGCATGACACTTTAATGGCAGATACTTCATTTCAAAAACATATACCGTTAAATATAATATATGTACTCCCAGACAACGACATACAGCACATATGCTAATCAGAAACTTAAATGTTTCCTCGCTCGGTACATGGCAGAAGTTACCGTCGGCGTCGAAAGAAAAACTTGCGACATTTATGTCACTCAGGTCATTGTAATAGACTGGCTGTGATCCGCATTAAAAAAATTTATAATGGACAGAATCAGTACACAACAACGCTCAATTGTAATGACGCAGCGAAAATATCGGCAATTCAAGATCAGCTCCCACAGCCTTCATGATTAGTTTGGAAGAGGTGCTAATCGAAATATTCGCACTGAAGACAACGTGGAAGCTGTGCGGCAGAATGTTGCAAATGATAAATCTGTCATCTGTCATCCATCACATGGATCTTAAGCTGTACCCATACACATCTCACATCTCACATCTAAGGCAAATCAGTCTCGAGATAAGAGGAACATCCGTCAATTCTATAGAAAGCCAAACAACTTTCAGTTGACTTCAAAATAAGAATGCAGGCTCTTCGAAATAACAGTGGCAACCTGGATTTCATATAACCTTTCCTGAATTTTTCCTAACATGTTACAAACATATCAAGAACACCGAAAAGGATTGGCCTTATTGTTGACGACCATGCTAAACAAATAAAGGAAAACGACGTTCGTATCTGCACTTGAAATCTTAATCATTAGCAGCCGAAAAACTAGTGGAAGCTATAAGCTGCTACAAAGGAGACATTACTGTCATCTTAATGAGGTTCAGTTTGGATTTCAATGTAATAAATCAACCGAAGATGCCTTGTTACATTTCTGTTCTCAACTATTTGTTAGCCTGGATAGAAAAAAGAATACAGCCGCATCATTTGTTGACATATCAAAAGCCTTTGACATGGTTAACCACGAAATATTGATTGGCAAACTTGAAAGCACTGGGTTTCGAGGTTTCACATGTGATTGGTTTAGATCATAATTAAAAGATAGAACCCAAAGAGTGAAATTTGGTGATATCAGAAGTGATATAAAGTCAATAGATTTGGGAGTTCCACAAGGTTCGGTTTTGGGACCAATCCTTTTCTTGGTTTACATCTATTCGTTGTTCAGCTTGTCCTTTAAAGGTTTATTGACAGCTTTTGCAGATGATGTGGGCTTTACTTATGGTACAGATAGCTGTCTAAATCTTATATCTGATATAAATTGGGATCTCAGCTTGTTAAGAGTCTGGTTTGCAGAGCACAAATTGATAATAAGTTCTAAGACTAAGGCAATGTTTTTTAATTTGTCTGGGCAAAAGATTATTTATGGTGATCTTTTTTTCCATGCTACTGAGTGTCAACAATTTAAACTTTTTAAGTGCACCTGTAATTCTGTGGTTACCTCTTAAACTTTCACTGATTCAACGAACTGCAATGATAAATGTTTTAAGATAGAAATTGTTAAAGAATTCAAATATTTGGGATTAATCATTGATTATAGAATGAGCTTTTTATAACCATACAGAAAGTCTAAGACAGTATTTCCGGTGTATTCTTAGAAATGTATACTATTTGCGTAAAGTTTGCTCTTCTCAACTACTACTTAAGATATAACGGGTGATTTTTAAAGAGGTTTAGAACTTTTTTTTAAAAAAAACACAAAAAATTCGAAAAAATGAATGAAATATTTATTTGAATCGATAGTTTGAACCTTGCAATTGCAATTTAATGTTTAAAGATAATTTCATGCAAATGTTGACCGCGGCTGCGTCTCAGGTAGCCCATCCGCTGAGTCCAATTTTGGCATACTCTTTCACACATATCGGCCGGTATCTCATGAATGAATGCATGGATGTTGGCTTCCAGTGCGTCAATCGAAGCGGGCTAGTCCCTATAGACATTAGCCTTGACATACCCCCACAAAAAATAATCTAATGGTGTCAAATCGCACGATCTAGGCGGCCAATTGACCGGCCCGAAACGTGAAATTAACTGTTCACCAAACTCGCCTCGCAATTGCGCCATTGTTTCGCGTGCTGTGTGGCATGTGGCACCGTCTTGTTGAAACCACATATCATGCAAGTCAAGAACTTCCATTTCGGGCAAAAAAAAGTTTGTTATCATCGCTCGGTAGCGTTCACCATTGACAGTAACGCTGCGATTCGCATCATCTTTGAAGAAATATGGCCCAATAATGCCGCCGGCCCATAAACCGCACCAAACAGTGGCTTTTTCGGGATGCATTGGTAGCTGTTGCAATGCTTCTGGCTGATCTTCACTCCAAATGCGGCAATTTTGCTTATTTACGTACCCATTCAACCAAAAATGAGCCTCATCGCTGAACACAATTTTTCGATAAAAAAGCGGATCCTCGGCCAGCTTTCCAAGAGCCCATTCACCAAAAATTCGGCGTTGTGGTAGGTCGGCTGGCTTTAGTTCTTGCACCAGCTGTATCTTAAAAGGCTTTGCGCCCAAATCCTTCCGCAAAATTTTCCACGTAGTGCTGTAACAAAGGCCTAACTGCTGGGAACGGCGCCGAATCGACATTTCGCGGTCTTCTGATACGGCCGCAATATTTTCTTCACTACGCACAGTACGTAAACGTGTTGGTGGTTTAATGTCCAACAAAGTAAATTTGGTGCGAAATTTGGTCACAATCTTCCGAATAGACTGCTCAGAAGGTCGAGAATGCCGATCATAAAATGGAAGCAGCGCGCGATGAACATTTCGAACCGAGCACGAATTTTGATAGTAAAATTCAATAATTTGCAAGCGTTGTTCATTTGTAAGACGATCCATGGTTAAATTGCAAACCAAACTGAAGCTGTTTGACAGTGACACAAGGTACTAAACACACGTCAGCTGTCAAAACCAGTGTTGCCAAAACCAAACCAGCTAAAAAATCACCCGTTATTATGGCATTTTTCACTCGAAATTACAATATGGAATTTCTTGTTGGGGAGGTACATATAATAACAAAATAGAGCCTCTATTAGTTTTGCAAAAAAGTGTTCTGAAGAAAATATGTGGCAAACCACGCCTATATCCTAGTTGTCCACTATTTAGGGATTTGAAAATTCTCTCAGTACGACATATGTATTGCTTTAAAGTTCTTAACATTTTCTTTAGAAGATCTGGTAATCTTAACTTTAGAAAAATTAGTAACTATAGTCTACGTGGTAACTTTTTGAACCGTGAGTCTATACCGGTTTTTCGAACAACTGCATTTCGTAATTTTTATAGTGTTTCTTCGTGTCGTATATTTAATAAACTTCCTCAATCTATCAGAATGCATACATCTCATTCGTTATTTATTAAACTTGTGAAATACTGGCTCCTTAGTCTTGATAATGAGAGTATCGAATTCTTTGTAAATGGCTGATGTTTGTTTTCATGAAATGTTAACTTTAAACTTCCAATTCAATTCATTTTTTATAGATTATGTTAATTAATAATATTTTAACTTTTTCAATATTTGTTTTTTAAGGGTCATCCCACCCATTTCTAATTGTTTATCTCAATTTTTTTTGCTAAGAGTGGCAATAACTCTATTTTTTTATAAAAATATTTTTGTCACTTACATAAAATAAATAATAATAATAAGTAATAAAATAAATATAATAGGATGCGGGCAAAAATAAAATAAAAACTGTGACATGGATGTGGATGTAGTTTTATTATAAGTACCAGGCTTAGGCAAGAAGTCTAATGCTTTCAAGGCATTAGCAAACGCATTGCATCAATCCGCATCAAGGGCAAATTGCGAAAGACTGATTTTACGAGCTCGTTGGCAAAACTTATGAACGACTACCGAATGCAGAGCGCGTATCCATTAACATCTCGATTAACACCATAGCACTAGCATCTTATGTCGAATAAAATGGCAACGATGCCATCGCGCCCACCAGCAAGAAACGCCTGAACGAGGCCTACAAGGCTAAGCTGCATGTGAAGACGAGAACTACCATTGATCTACAGGCAATGAAGGAGGGAGAAAACCGGCTTTTCAGAAAGATGAACAAAGACCAAGGAAAGCGCGTGATCGAGGATATAGAGAGGTGCCACTCAAGGAAAGTTGTTCGCAAGTTTTACCAAAGTGTAAAACGTCAAAGCCAGGGATATAAGGCGCGAACAGAATTTCGTCGAGATAAAGAAGGAAAGATCGTAGTTGAGATACAGCCGACACTAAGAGATGGAAGAACGACCTCTGCAGACTGTTAAACGACGATGACTAGCAATCGCTCGTTGTCAGGCAAAACGAACCATTCAATATTAGCTACGACAGCGAAATCTACCAACCACCTCACCTAAGTGAAGTGAGGGTAGCATTATCTAAACTTTAGCTTAAAAAGACTGCTGGAAATGACGGCCTTCCAGCCGAGCTTAACATTCACCAACCCATAAGCAACTCATAATTTGGTCAGATGAAAGTATGTCTGGAGGATGGAGCCTCAGCAGCATCGTTTGCCCGATCCAAAGGAGACCCTCCGAACTGCGCCAACTACAGATGTTTCCTCCACATGGCCTACAAGATACTACCTGCCGTAATATGTGAACGCCTGAAATCGTTTACCAATAATCTAATCGTCCCTTATCAGTGTGGTTTTAGGCCAGGGAAGTCGACTACTGATCATATGTTCACACTTTAGCAGATCCTAGAAAATATATATATCCACCACCTATTTATCGATTTCAAAGCCTCTGTAAAGACGAACTTTACAGAGCCTTGCGAAACAAGGATTTAGGCAAGGTGCACTGTCATGTGACTTCTTTAACATCCTTCCTGAGAAGATTGTGCAAAACTCTCGATCAAACAGCAGTGGTACAATCTTCCATAAATCGGTGCAACTACTAGCAACTCAACGTGATGCCATATCCACAGCCACGTTTTCTGGCATAGAGAAGGAAGCTGCAAAAATGGGTTAAGCAGTAAATGAGGATAAGACCAAGTAACGGGTCCGCCATCTAACGTTTTTTTTTCAACTAGTGCTTATTTCGTGAATGGTTAGCTCATGTCTGATTCGACAGATAATTAGTTTTATCCTTCCGCTGAACGAATATGGTTATGTATATGCTTGAACAACGCTGGGAAATATTGCGACATTACTTTGAAAATCATGGTAATGTTGCAGAATGTGTGCGAAAATTGCGTACGGATTTTGGAAGAAGAGAAACACCGTCAGCTCCGTATGTTCGTTATCTTGTGAAAAAAGTGAAAGAAACTGGCATCCTCATCGATAAACTAAAGCGTGAAAAGCCAAAAACAGTGCGTACACCCGAGAATATTGCTGCTGTGGCAGAAAGTGTGCGTGAAGCGCCATCAACATCAATTCACCGTCGTTCTCAACAATTGAACATTTCGGAGACATCATTGAGACGAATTTTGCATAAAGACCTTGGTATGACGCCATACAAAGTCCAATTGGTTCAGGAGTTGAAGCCAACTGACCATCCAATGCGTTTTCGCTTCGCTAAGTGGGCCTGCGATCGACTTAGAGAAGATGCCGATTTTGCCAAAAAAATCATCTTTTCAGATGAAGCTCATTGTGATCTTGGCGGGTATGTAAACAAGCAAAATTGTCGCATTTGGGGCACAAAAAACCCACACGCATACATTGAAAAGTCGATACACCCAAAACGAGTCACTGTTTGGTGCGGATTTTGGTCCAGAGGCATAATTGGGCATTTTTCTTCGAAAATGAGCAAGGAGTGGCCGTTACAGTCAATGGCGATCATTATCGGGACGAATTTTTGTTCACAAAAATTGAAGAGGAGGATATTGCCAGGACATTTGGTTTCAACAGGAGGGCGCTACGTGCCACAAAGCCAAAGCTACACTCGATGTTTTGCGCCCTGTTTTTGAAGATCGCATTATCAGCCGCAGAGCTGATGTCGTTTGGCCACCTCGGAGCTGCGATTTGACACCGTTGCACTATTATTTGTGGGGTGCCGTAAAAGATAAGTGTTAAGCCGACAAGCCAGAGACAATTGACACTTTAAAGGACAATATTCGTGAAGCCATTGGTGAAATACAGCTGCACACAATCGATAATGCCATTGGTGAAATACAGCTGCACACAATCGATAATGTGCTTAAAAATTGGACCGATCGTGTAGACTACTGCATGGCCAGCCGAGGCAGCCATTTGAATGAAATTATTTTCCATTATTAACCGGAGGATTGTACTTTAGAATAATATAGCATTTTCAAAAAAAAGGTTATTTGGCGGACCCTTTATATGCCGTCAACAAGAAAGGATACACAACATGGACGAATTGGTCATAATGTCACCATTGACAGATATAACTTTTGGTTAGTCGGCTCCGCTATTAAATTGGACAAAAACATATCGTCAGAAATTAAACGAAGAATTACTCTTGCCTACCGTTGTTTCTAGTAGTAAAGCCCTCACCTGGTCGTTTTGAGAGAAAAATGAATTGTAAATCCAAGAAATATAAAAGCTGTACAGCGACCTTAGTCGAAAAACTCTACATTGCACGTTTAAGATGGTAAGGATATGGAGAATAAATGGACACCAATAGTCTCGCAGGGACTTACATTCCCAGCCCGACTTCGGATGCAGTAGAGGGCGAGCTCGCCTTAAGTGGTGTGCAAAGTAGAACGAATATTTACTCGTTGCTCGGTCCGCGTGCATTAACTTTAAAGACTTTAAAGACAACGATTCTACAAAGATCTTTGCAAGCTATGCATCGACATTACATTAGTCGAAAAATTCTGCAAACTACGTTCGATATGTCAAGGAAAAGTAAATTCAAATCTCTGAATCAGAGTCTTTGATTGCCATCCAGATGGTGAAGCCAACATTTACTACTTACTTACTTTAGTGGTGCTACAGTCCGGGATGAACCTGGGCCTCAACCAATATGCCTCTCCAATTAGCCCGGTCCTTAGCTAACTGCCTCCAGTTGCGTACTCCAAGTTGGTTGAGGTCGGTTTCTACCTGTGCGCGCTACGGCGAGGGTTTCCTCTACTGCGTCCGACGTCTGGCTGGGAATCGAAAACGGAGTATTGGTGTCCATTCGTTCTACAAATCATAGCCATCTTTAACGTCCCATGCGGAGTTTTTTGAGCAGGGATATGTCGCTGTACAGCTCTTACCTATAGCTCGTGGTTGAATCTTCGTCTCCATAGCCCGTCAACGCAAACGGGACCGAAGATTTCCCGAAGAATTTTTCTCTCGAACGACCAAACGCTTTTGATACGGTCCATGCTTCAGCGCCGTGGACCAGGACTGGGATGATCAGGGTCTTATATAGGATCTCCTTAGTAGTTCGAGTGTGGGCTTTACTACTAAAATGCCTTCTTAGACCGAAGAAACAGCGATTGGCAAGAGTAATTCTTCGTTTAATTTCTGACGAGATGTTGTTTTCAGAGTTAATAGCGGAGCCGAGGTAGACAAAGTCCCGTACTACATCAAAGTTATATCACAATCCTCTCAAGAATCAAATTGAAGAAGTCACATGATAGCGCATCGCCTTGCCTAAATCCTTTTTTGGTATCGATTGTGGACTTTCCTGACCTAAAACCACACTGATAAGGGCCGATCAGGTTGTTGGTAAACGGTTTCAGGCGTTCACATATTACGGCAGATAGGATCTTGTAGGCGATGTTGAGTAGACTTATGCCTCTGTAGTTGGCGCAGTTCAGAGAGTCTCCTTTTTTTTTTTACTCGCACAAATCAACCAACCAACTCGAAGTACTCAACTGTAGCCAGTTAGCTTTGAAAAGGGCTGACGCAAGAGGAATTTCAATGGGGGCATAGGTTCACCCTGGAAGTAAGTAGGAAATTAGGTGCCTGAGGATATGCCAACAGCTTCTTAAGGCTCAGTTACGACAAACATTACTTCACAAAAATAAATCATGATCAGAAAAAAATAAAAAGTGATTTTCTACTATAACTACAATTAAAACTTAAAGTATGTTTGGATAATCATGTTCTAAAATGCATAAGCTTTGTTTTGACACCAACTCGCCAATGATTGAATTTATAAAAAAACCGCAAGAAGTAAAAGAAAATTTCCAATGATGTTTTTCAATGATAGCTATAACTGGGCCCATAAAGAAGCTTCCCATCCATAGAATGCGGGGTAGTCCATATGCTGTTAATTCACCGTATTCGATCGAACAACACTATGGATCCACAGATGAGGAAACATCTTTAAAAACCATTTACCTACACATACCTACTTGGGAAGAATTATTTTCGCTTTCCAAGATTATTCGTCGAAATTTAACTGAAAAGCGATTACGTGAATTGAATTCGTTTATACTGTCGGGTTCACTGTCATCGTCATCGGCATCATCAGCCACAGCGACAGCACCGTTGCGTTGCTCCCGGTTACTGGGTCAAATACGAAATTACACTTGGCCGATACCACTAATCCTTTTATGTGAATAATCTAAAGAATTTTTTTTTCGAGTTCCATATTTGACCGAAAGAAGAAGAAAAGCATGTGGCTGTGAACGGTGAGGCGGTGCGGCGGTCAGCAGCACTCCGGCCATGCATCGTTCACTCCTCTCAGCACATGTGTGACCAAATATTAACAAAAGTCAATATAGGTTGCTTTCGACAAAAACAACGCCGCGACAGCCAACAGCCAACAAGCTACACAAACGGACGGACAATCGCTGCGGTCCGATGTCCGAGAGTAGAAAGTTTATCACATCGCTCGCCGTCCGCGGTGGGTTTTTCCTCATTTGTGTCATTTTTGTATACATGACCATGAGGAAGATGTTCTTCTTCATCCATCATCGACGGAGTATCTCGACTCGATAGTAATTGTCATGCGGTACTGCCTATAGTGTGCCTGAGTGGCAAATGTGCGAGAGAGCGCGCACACACGGATTCAAAAGTATCTGTGTAGCGCAACTTGTTGTTGATTAGGATTGTCACGGTGGAACATATTATAACAATTTCGCCGAACATTTGCAAATAATTTTTCGCTGGCTCTTCGTCGTCGTTTTTGTTGGTATTTTGCGTATCTGCCGTTTGATTGGGATTTGGGTACTTGTTCCATCAATGAGCGACGCGCCGGACTATGGGCAAAAGTGCGACCCAATTCCCCCAAGCGGCGATAGTACGAGTCGGTGCTGTCAGTCTGAAGGACCATGAATGTTAATTTCAATTTGAGAATACACAGCAGCACTGGGTCAAATACGTCTCTCGAAAAGCATAGAACAACGGTTTTGAATGGGCATATCGTGAAGGCTTGTGTTTAGCTTTGGTTATTTCTCGTTGGAATAAATCTTGTCGATGATACTTGTATTTAAAGAACAGTTTGCGGATCCACTGTGCAAAAAAACAGAAAAAAAAGGAAATAGAAACCCATCGTATCATAATGTATCTACAAATAGGTTTCGCATGTCAAGTGGACATTTGAATCTTTTCACATTGCGCTGAGTAGTCTGTCACTTTGGTTCAATTACGCTATTTGGGAATTAAAATCTTCAAATTTCGTACGTGCTTAGAGGACTTTCACTTTACTCGCACGTTTTTCTCGTATATACCTGTGAATTTTTTTTGGAAATTTAAGAATAAGATGGATGAGCTTTGGTTCTTTTCTATTTTTTGCTGATTTGATGTCTCTCATGCTGGTGTAGTATGGTGAGGTGTGAAATGTTGTTAGTGCGAATGCCCTCAATTGAAAGTTGGATACAGGTTTTAGAAAGATTTGCTTAACCTGATCAAAAAATCCCAAAGGAACACATCTTTGTTCTTGGAGAAAATGGTTATCCCTATTCTATTGTCAATAGTCGTTCGCTATAACTCGCCGAGTTTGAGAAATATCGCGCCTCAAACAGAAAAGTCAGGAAATGCCATGAAAGTTATGAAGTCTGTCATGTAGTTCTGAGTTTGATTTATAGTCCTTAATCCTGTATTCGCCAAACAAAGCCGTCACCTAATCACTTACATCATTGGTGGATATGAGAATCACATTGAATATCATTTGGGAACCAATTTTAGATAGGTAAAGATAAAATGGCGATCGTTTAGCTGCAAGTTGCTGCCACCATAAGGCATTGAGTAAAAGTTCCGAACCAACTCCAGAGAATTCTATATATCTGTGCAAATACTAGCATACGCCGACGATATTGACAATGTTAAAATGTTTGGAAGCAGTTTAAGTGGATTTAGTACTCACTAGGTCAAATATTTGCTGTCAACAAGACGGGAATCACAACAGTAGGAAGGTACTTTGTATACCTCGGCTGCGCAGGAAGGAAAACACAGAAGAAAATTTAGTTGTCCTTACTCAAGCTACTATGGAGGTCCTAAAGAATCTTTCAATAGGGACTTCCGAATTTTGACAGTTAATATCGGCCATATCGATGAAGCTACTTATGTCAAATTGACTGACATTTATTCAGTTTTTTTATAGCATTCAACAATATGTGCAAATGATAACACTGTTTTATCAAAATGGGTGTTCTGTAAGGGCAACGTTCCGCGCACTTCGCCCATTTTATAGTGTGGTGGATACATTTGAGTCCACTGGTTCAGTAAACGATAAACCAACACTCGTTCGTCGACGAAATGCAAGATCTGTCGAAAACTTGGCCTTTCGCAGAACACAACTTGGCGAATTTTGCGTCGTGACTTGAGCCTGCACCCATACAAAATTCCACTAGCCCATGAGCTAAACGACCATAGACAACGACGTGTGTTCGCTGAATGGTCTCTGAAGCAGTTCGAAACTGACCCTTATTTTCATCGAGAAATCATCTTCGTCGATGAGGCACAGTTCTGGGTGAATGGGTACGTCAACAAACAAAATCATCGAACTTGGACGATACGGATCCATATAAGATCCAAGAGTGTCAAAGGATTCGTGGAGAACTCTGTTTGGTGTGGATTTTGGATTTTGGGCTGTTTCGTCATCGGTACGTATTTCTTTGAAAATGACATTGGCCAGGTCATCACCGTCAACGGCGATCGCTATAGGTTGATGATTATCACCCTGATGAAACTTTCCAGAATAAACCTTGGCCTCAACCAACATCCCTCACCAATTAGCCCGGCCAATATCTAACTGCTTCTAGCTCTGCAGGTAATGTTTCTTGATCGGTTTCTATATTTTTACGCACCACTTAAGGTGATGTCTTTCTCTACTGCGCCGTACTTAATGCTGGGAATCAAAGTCTTTGCGGGCCGTCCATTTGCTCTAAATGTCTTACTCATCGATCTTCTGTACAGCTCGTAAGTTCACATAACAGACCGAAGAATTTTTCGATCAAAGCAACCAAAGATTTCTTCATCCACTTTTGGTACGTTCTATGCTTTGGTACCGTAGAACGGGACTTCGACTATAAGAGCCATTCACACATACCCGGCAGCGGGCTAACCGGTACCGGCTGCCGGAACGTTGGGAATACATTCTTATGGGAGCGATTACACCTGCAAACCGAAACCGTCTCGCGTACACCGATAGCCGAAATGTTGCGGTTTTGGTCACTGCCGCAGCCTGCAGCCGAAACCGGGTAAACGGCTCTCAACTCAGTAGTGGATATATAAATAAAATTACGCCTTTACAGTTTACACATGATCGGTTGCCGTAGTCGGTTTTCAGTTTTCCATCTGCTGTGGACAAGATAGGGTTTGTTTCTTTTTGTAAATTTGGTAATAGATACTTTTTTAATGGATGTTGACATCGAACAATTGATCAGCTTAGTTGAATCAACCCGTGATTTGCGACAAAAGCTTACAAGTATATAAAGAACGAAATGGCACAATGAGTGGCAAGAAATCTTTATAGAATTAAATAATGATCGACCGGCTTAAGGATATGAAATCTGAAAAAAATACTGTCGATCGGCACGATTGGAAACAAATTCACATTTCATAACTTGCTGTCTGCCGGCTGCCGGATGTGTGTGAAAACATACTTATTTTTCTGCTTTATTACCTCAAAGGTAAACCTCCGGATTACCCTGCCTTGCCTACATAGCGCAATCAAAGAAGCCTTGTCCTGGCTAAAAAGGAATGTAATATCCACGAAGTATATTAGCATCTTCAAGAACAGCCAAGCGGCAATCAAATCCCTGGAAGCAATCTCGTTCAATTCGAAATCAGCCCACGAATGCTGACTGTCTCTTAACGAAATGGCGGACCATTTTTTTGGTGCCGGGCCACAGAGACATACCAAGGAATGGCTAGACAGATGAGCTTGCCAGACAGGGCACAACCCTTGATATTCTACCGCCAGTAGATATGATAGGTATGTCTATAGCTACATTTAAATTACAGCTCACACTGGATGGAAAGCTAACCGCAGATGGGTAAACGGCAGAACGTGTCAGTCAAATATTCAGGCAAATCTGGCCTAATTTTACCCAGAAGCGCTCCATCTGCTTGACAATGCTGAACAGATCAAACATCAGCACCATAATCGGTGTTCTTATAGGACACTGTCCCATACCGTACCTTTATGGTCTAAGTGTGCATGCGCATCACGTGCAGCCACTGCAACCTAACCTTACTATGCTAGTAGCTGCATCGATTTATAAAAAAAAATTCGTTCTGTGATGTTGTTGGCCCGGGAGTTTTGCACAATCCTCGGATTTGAAATCGATGAATAGGTGGTGGATATCGACTTGCAAAACTTTGATTTTTCCAGGATCTGCCGAATTTTAATGATCAGCTGTGAACTTTTCTGGACTACTAATAGGGACCGATTAGGTTGCTCGTAAAAGGTTTCAGGCGTTCACAGTCAATTTAACTAACTTCCTAGCATAGGCTTTTTTTAATTTCTAAGACTTAATGATAATCTATTCTTAGTCGTATCAATCAGAGGGGCTCAGTGGCGCGATGGTTAGTGCGATGAACTGCCGCGCAGGAGGTCTGGGCTCGATTCCCAGCCGTAGCAACACCTAAATGATTTTTCACTGGCCCTCCTCTCGTGATGATCTGACAAATCATCCGAGTAGTATCAATTGTCAAGAATAGCTTATCTCAACTTAGCCGTTCGGAGTCGGCATAAAACAGGAGGTCCCGCCATCGTGCAAGAAGTACACACGTACACATGAATGGTTGTGAGAAAGCTAGGCCGCCCTGGGTACTAACGAGCCTGTTGCGCCAAAAATTTGTATTTTTAGTCGTATCAATCGCTATGCGAATCGTTAAACACTCTAACCCATTACATCCTAAGATTATAAATCTCAAAAAGGTTAGCGTGGTTAAAAGTTATATATAGATGAAATAAAAAAAATGGCATTTTCTGAATATATTATCAATAGGGTGGTTAAATTTAAGGGCCGATGTTGATTTTGAATAAAACGCAAATTATTTAGGAAGTTATTTCAATTATGTTCAATTATGTATGGAACAAAATATCTGCCAAATGGCCGCTGCGACCTCGGCGGCACAACTCCATCCGACGGTCCAAATTTTCGATGACGCTGAGGCAAAATTGAGTTTCTATGCCGGTAATGTGCCGAATTATCTCATCCTTTAGCTCTTGAATTGTTGCTGGCTTATCGACGTACACCTTTTCTTTCAAATAACCCCAAAGATAGCACCGTTGTACGGTGCTATCATCTCACGATAGCGAACACCATTCACAGTAACTGCCTGACCGGCCTCATTTTGGAAAATATACGGCCCGATGATGCCGCCAGCCCATAAACCGCACCAAACAGTCAGCCATTGTGGGTGCACAAGTTTTTCGACAATCATTCTTGGATAATCATTCACACAAATGCGGCAATTCTGCTTATTGATGAATCCACTGAGGGGAAAATGTGCCTTAACACTGAAGATAATTTTCTTCGAAAATGATCATCCACTGTCGCCATTTCTTGCCACCATTCTGACCATTGACGACGCTTGAAATGGTCAAGAGGCTTTAGTTCTTGAGTCAATTGTAAGCGTGTAAATGCAAGTCTTTATGCATAATGTTCATCAATTACGAGTGTGAGAGGTGCAATTGTTGGGCATGCCGACAAGTTGAGGTGGACTTCAGCCACACTATCGCGAACAGCGGCAATATTTTGTACGAGCTGTACGAGCATGCACTGGTATTTTCACATCTCCTATAGACCCGGTTTGCTCAAATTTTTGCATGATTTTTCCGATTGTACTCACATTTGGACGATTAAATTGACCGAAAAAATCACAAAGTGCACGATATGCATTTTGATTTGAACGCCCATTTTCATAATAAGCCTGAATAAATTTAACGCATTGGTCGACTGTGTATCTTTCCATGTTTCAAATTGAGTTAGTCTGAAATTGAGAAATGTCAAATGAAATGCAGAAAAAACTTGACGTTTAGGTGTGGTTCACATTCAACATCGGCCCTTAAAATTTAACCACCCCTTACTTTGACGTTTGATCAAATTCGACTTTTTTCTGAAAGTGGGAGTGGCAGGTATCTTCTATTAAAATTTAAGGATTTAAAAGAAAACGCACTCATAAAATGGGCGGGGTTAAAATGATCTATTGTTCATACCAGTATTGTCGACATTATTCTATAGAAAGTTTTTCCAAATTTCCATAAAACAGTTTTTTTTTTACTGAAAAATATTGTCTAAATATGTTGTTCAGACACTTTTTTTTCAAAATTCCTCACGGTTTTGCCAAAAACAACGCGTTTTTTTGAAATTTGGGAGTTGTTGATTTTTAAAATTTTGTACTCATTTTTATATGGGGTGCAGCAAAGGGTTCGTCCAAATTTAATCTTTCTGGTGACGTATGGACGAACGGACAGGCATGGCTTAAACGACTTAGCTTCCGATTCTGAGCGATCCATATATCCATAAAATATTTCTCTCTTTTACAAAATATTCATCAAAATTATTAAGCCCGGGATAGGGAATAATAAAATTTGATTCCACCGCGTAACTGAATACAAAAGAGTTGATGTGCAAACTGGTACATATATGTGTAATCAACTATAGCAAGCGAAGTTTTTATTTGGTGCGCGATATGTATATACATTTTTTTTATATATTTAAACACCTGAAGCCATATATTCAGAGCTTAAATGCAAATACGGCAAAATAATGGACAAAGTTTCAACATCATAGTACTTTCTGAGGAAGATAATAATTTTGTATATTCATAAATACAACAGCACCCTAAAATTTTGTATGATCTGTCAATGTCAAAATGTCTTTCAAGGGTAACATTTTTGTGATAGTAAAGTTCGCATTCAAGCAACGTTTAGCCCTGCTTATTTCTTGTCGCAAACAAGTAGATACCGACCTCAACCTACTTGAAGATGCGATTATGGCCTAGGTTCATTCCGGACTTAAGTTTTGCTTCAGTAATTAGGTAGGTATCTCTATTACAATGTATTTATATCCAAAGTTATATGGCATTATAACCAAAAGATAGGAAGGAATAGAATTTATGGAGTTTTTTTTTGTTACCCAAAAGTGGAAACATGTTAAAACTACTGTTCCCAATTCTAGCAGCAGAACTCTAACGCCAAATGCATTCTAAGCAAATGACTTATGTCTAGCCTAACTCCCAAGATGCTTATAAAATAATGATGATCATTCAGAATCTCTAAATTGCTCAGATGAGGCAACTTACCCTTTGTTTTTAAAAGAGTTCAATAAAAAGCAAAGCCCACATAATGACATTCAAATTCGTATCCAATTTACATAATTAGTATACTCGATCAGCCCCTGTTATCAGACCTTTTTATTAGGTCTCTATAAATTCTATCTTTATTTACTATTCATGCATATAATCTGAAAATGTAAAGAACGTGCTCATAGTTCAAGATACAGAATAAAAATACAGGATAAGATCAACATTTTTGTTAATTTTTAATTACAGACTCTTCACTTTCTTCTTTTTTTGTGATTGCTTTCCTAGTATTCTAGTCAAACTTTATGACAGCCAACGAAGACGAATAGTAATTAAAAATTATTTTCAGATAAGTTGTAGATAGTTTTTAATTACAACAAATTTTCTATGCCACACAAAAATGTGTAAAACAAAACATTAATTGGTTTAACAGTCTTTTTGGAGGTTATATATATTTTTTTTATTTCTTTTTTCATCTCCTGCTAATTGTTTGGAAACCATTTAGACCGCCAGATAGGAATGCAACGGAGTAAAATTTTCTGCACACTCTAACTTGTATCGGCGTTCACTGATTAGTAGTTAAATTCCACTGTAGACCATAAAACGAACATTCGCAATAAATTTTGGGTCAGCTCATCTAGGGTGGTGGGTCTGTCCGTCCCACCCAAACGAGACAGCCCAAGAAGCACACAAGAAATGCGCACACCAACAGCATGCATGCACCTAGAAGGTATTTGGAAGGAAAGTACTTAAGAATACCTACTTAGTGGAACAGCCTCTGGATGTGTATCCAACAGCATCACACAGGCGTAGGAACGTCCGAAAATGAATATCAGCAGAAATGGAAGAAGTTGAATGAAAAAAAAAAAAAACAGCAAAGCGGCGAAAATAAAACTGAGATGAAGATGAAGAAGCAGCGCAACAAACAAACCCACCAACAACAACAACACAGAGTAACCAAAAGCCGAATAAAAAAGAAAGAACCAACGACTTTCTTAATTCTTTCTTTCTGAATGTGTGTTAGGACTGCACATGTGTCTGTGTGTGTGTGTGAGCTGCGCAATCCGCTGTTGCTATACGTCTGCCAGCAACGATCGCGCACTGCCAAAATGAAAACCTCTTCTGTTCTTCTGTACCCTTCATCTATTACTTTTTCCCATTTCGCCTTGAGGTCTCTTGGCATTTCGGTGGAAAACCGCTGCAGAAGCAAGAGCAGCAGAAGCGCACACGGCATACCAGCAAGGTGGTAGTTGTGCCTTGTGTGTGGAAGCAGAGGCAGAGGGTACCACTTAACTCCGCTCTGTAGAGTGTGGCGATGGACTGTGGCCGTATGCCCAATGTGACTGGATGGGGCAGGCAACTTGTGCGCGCACACATAACATTCACATGCGGGGACGGTCTCTTCAATTCACTATAGCAGCGCACTCGTACGTCGTACTCCTCGATATTAGAGAGGTATATGTTAACATGTTATTTCGATTCTTCAGCTCAGTAAGTTCTTAAGTCCGCTGATGGTCTGGTCCTCTTCAGTTGGTTTCTGACCATCGATTCGATCGCACGAGCTCTTTCCCCCATTCATAGATCGATCGACTTGATCGCTTCTCGTCAACCAGTGAGAAGAAGCAGGTTCCTTCGTTCGCCGTTGCCCATTAATAAAAAAAAACTCGTAATTCATCATCAATTCAATTTGGGCCTGAGTGATCAAAATCAAATCAAAAAAAAATTGTTTTTCTTAAATTGTGTGCCAAATGTGATAGAACCCGTAGTTACTACACAAACGATCAACATCTTGGGAATTTTTGAAAGATACTTTTGCGGATATACGAGTACTAACCATATTCTGCTTATAACGGTGCAGAAAACCCCTCTTGGAACGAACGAACCTTTTTGAGAAGCTACTCGTACACACACGATCCATTCTGGTGTCACTTCTTGATGTGTATCCGTTGGATGCATTTGCAGCAGCAGCAGCATCATCACCAGTAACCGCAACGAGCCTAGAATTTATACCTCTTGAGATTGTTGGTCTTTGGTCGTCGTCGTCCGTCGTCGCGAGTGTATATTTCGGTTCATTATTTTTTTTCGCTTTTGAATTTCGCGAATTCTACCACCTCCCAACTTCGGTGCTGACATATAGGAGAAAGGATTACTTTAGAGAGTCATCGTCGTGTACTGGGGAAAACCAAATACCTTATAAAAAAAAAGTACCAAACTGAAGACCTTTGAACTTCTTCATACCCACTGCAGCAGATTTCAATGTGCTCCATTAAAAAAAATTAAAAGTCTTCCACCACACTGGATGACAAGTTATAACTCTCCTTGTCTCAAAAAGCCGGCTTACACTTGGTTATAGAGCAACAGGTTCCGATTCCGTTGAAAAGACTAAAAACATTTTTTTTCGTGTTTGAACTCATAACGATAGTTTGTTCTGTTTTTTTTTTATTGTCGACGGTTAACAAGACTAAAAGTGAGATACAACAAAGTAAAAGGAGAAACAAATTGTGTGTGAAAAAATGACGAGAATAAGACTTGTCAAGAAGACCGCCTTTGCGGCTAATCGGGCGATGGTAAGTGAATTGTGTTTTCTTTTCCTTTTTTTTTAAGTTTTTGTTTGTTGAAGATGATAATGATTCGTAATGATGTCGCAGAGAGTGGGTACATGTGGAAAATAACTTGTTGGGTCTTTAGTTCGTCACCACAAAATACCATGACGGTGATTTGTGGGGTGATGATGATAGTATTTCAGGAGCAGGATAAGGTTTAGTTTTATTAGGCCGAATTTTGTAGTAAGATGTGTCATGTTGTATTTTGAGAAGGGTTATACAATTTGTATGATGTCGGGTTTTATCAAAAGAAGAATATCTGTCTCAATAGTCGACCTTGGACATATTTTGTGGGACCAGCTTCATAAAAGCATTACTTGAACTGACAGATTTGTAATTCCTTGTGATACCTACAATATATCTTCCACAAACCTTCTTGTTATATGTCGAAAAATGGCATAGTTTTAAGCACACTCAGATTTTTAATATATTGTGTCGGAATTTTTTTAATTTGGGACACGCAACTTAAGTGAAAACTTTTTGTTCTCTATTGGACCTCTCAATTTTTATTTGCAAATTTATATTGCAAAATGATTTTTAAAAAGTTTTTGGAAAAATTCAACCCCAGACATACTTTTTCGTCGTTAGGTATTCTTTTTCATTCATTTTTTTTGTTACTTATTCCAGAGTCTTTAGTTTTCGTATTTCTACCCGATACAATGCTGCTGAATTATGCGCAGTTTTAGCTGCGTCAGTGCAAGTGCTGCTTTCTTATTGTTAAGGTATCAAAAAGACACTGGTGCCGACTCCTTTTTCCAAATATTCGAAAAATATCTGCTTGAGAAAACGCGAAAATGAGTGGCAGTTTTATTTAAAAAAAAATCTCCAAGTGGCTCTTTTAGTTATACCTGGGATATCAACCTTTATGATCACTTTTCTAAAATGTGGGACAAAAATTTGGAGATCATTTTTCACCGTTTTTATTGTAAATTATTACAAAATAAACAAGTGAGGCGTTTTATATCACTCAAAAATAAATTATTTTACTAAAACAATTTAATTTTTTTTATACTGGAAGTGATTTGGCCCGGTTTAAAAGTAGCTTTTTCGATTTGAAGATGAAAGTCCTTTGCGCAAAAATAATTTTGCTTCCAGGATTGAAAAGAAAACTTTAAAATAAGTTCTTCTTTACCATAGCAGTTGAAAAACATGTCCATACTTAATTTGATTACAACAAAATGATCCATTTGACAGCACTTTAAATACACTAAAGTCTACAATTTAACTAAAATTATTTCTAATTTTTGACTTAGCATAATACGATATTCAAATTTATAAGTCTAATTAATTCGAAATATTATTCAAATGGATTTTTATAAAAAAAAAAACATTATTAAACAATCGAGTATTAGCATTTTTGATTTTTGAATCTACAGATATATGTTTATGTATGCAGAAATAAATTAATTAATATGGCATTAATGACTTTAATTAGAGTGGCTCCAAACCCTTTAAAAAATATATTTTTTCTCAATTTTACGGGACTTACAATTTTACGCGGATTTTGAACTACAAATGAATGGCTTTCATAAAAGTATATCACTTGCATAATATATCACTCAATCACAGTATTCTTAAATAAATACAAAAACAAATTATCAAAATGTATCTGAATACAGTGTCAACGCTTAAAAATCTCGGATTTTTTTAAACCACAACTGCTAAGGTTGGTGTACATCGTCAGCATTAATGGGCGAATAAAATGAGTACCACTGTTCTTGATAAATCGGAAATATCTCTGCTCTTAACAAATCTAAGCTAGATAATACTGATAAAAATCTTAAAAATACATTATAGCAAGGATTTACTTGTTAAATTTCGAATCTTTCGGATCTGTGGCATCGATTGCAGGCTATCATCCAAAGGTCAACATTTTCTAATACTTTTTGCAAAATTAAACTTAGCCGTTCCTATTCGGCATAAAACCTGAGGTCCCGCCATCATGCAAGTGGTACACACTTACGCAGGAATGGTTGTGAGAAAAGCTAGGCCCTAGGTACTAACGAGACTGTTAAGCCAAAAAGAAATTTTTTTTTTGCAAAATCGAGAGGTCAAAGAAATATTTTATTTGAGTTCATTAATTGTTGGTTGGAGAAGTCAAACAATGTTTTATCTCGCTGCCAATCAATTTGAACCAACGAAATTATTTATCTAACCGGTGGTGACGATATATGATTTATTCGAAGAAAATCATTCTTTGATAAACCTCGTCTCTTAGATGAAAAATATTTTAGCTTTCTTAAAAATCAGTTTTAGTAACTTTACATTTGACGATGAGAAATTCGTGAAATATATTGACTTATCCAACAATGACTATTCTTCGGCGTTCAATGCAAGGATGCGGCTTTGCCACACCTTAACACCTTTGCTCAGGGTTATTCCCCAAGCAATAGAAAAATACCATCATAACACATTTTTTTTAAAAAGGGTTATCATGGTGATATCTCTAATTATAGACCAATTTCAAAACTATTATGCATCCCGCAGTGATTCGAACATTATTATTCGTGATATATTGGTCTTCCTCAGTCGAAACATTATTTGTAAGGAATAGCATGGTTCTAAAATATTAATTTTGAAAAATTAGTCTTCCTTAGTTTTGTAAAAATCCTTACAGTTTTGTAAAAATCCGATCTAATGTCAGGAATTTTTTAAGATTTTTACCATTGTTCCAACACTTTGGAAACCAGCAAAGAAGTTGAGTGTATATACAGCAACTTCTCTAAAGCATTCGACCAGCTATCAGATAACATCTTAATTTTTAAACTTTAGAAATAAATGGTTTCCCTATAGTATTTATCAATTTTGTTGAATCGTATTTATCCCTGAGAACACATAAGATAACATTTAGAGGTTACATGTCGAACACTTTTGATGGACAATCTGGAGTACCCCAAGGAAGTCACTTCGGTTCTATTATGTTTATTGTTTTAATAAACGATGAACAATCTTGTGTACGAGGGAGCAAAATATGGAGACGATATTAAAATTTATAAATGGGTAGGAGATTTAAAGCATTTAATTTTACAATTTATTGTCTAAAAACGATTTGAATCTTAACTCATCATATGATATATACTTGCTCCCTCCAAATTATACTCTCTTCTGAAGATCTAGGTATCAGTTTTGATACCAAAATGGAGTTTAATAAACACATTAACGTCATAGTCATTATATCCAATTCTATATTAGGATTTATAAACAGGTCAATGGCCCTTAGGCCCGGTTTTTCAGTGGTGAGTTAACCCAGAGTCAACTAACCCTGAGTTAAATTTAATCTAGAGTTAACTTATTAAATCAGTTTTTTCAGAGCAGGATTAAATTTAAATCTATGAGTGGTGATTCAATATGGTAACACTGATACTTACTCGATTTAGTTGTCAAACAATTATCGAAATGTATAGAATCTGTAACAGCACAGTAATTTGCTATTTGGTTTCCTTTTTCCCAAATAGATGTCGCGATTTTACAAGTATTTTTCTTCTTAAAACAACTAACCAAATATTTCAAACAATTTCGAGTCGCTGAGATCTGAATTTATCGTACACGTATTTAATTTCTAAAAATAAGATAAAATGATCTCATAAATGGAATTGAAAATAATTGTTTGCTTGGTATTTTATCATCTGTCAAAAACATGCCATAGTTTTATCCAGGGTTAACTTACCAAACTTGAAGGTTAACTCGCAGTTAATTCTGTAATTAAATTAATTGAAAAACGACTTTCTCGAGTTAACTCGCATTTAATTAATTCATTTAATTCATAAACTAGAACGATCTTGCACTGAAAAACCGGGCCTTAGAGTTGTTGTACAGTAGTTACTTTTGTAGTGCTTACCTACCGAATCGAAAACTGAGATTTCGGCAAAAAGTTTTCGAAGACCACTTGATGCTTTCACACCGAACTCTGACCAGGTTTCGTTTGACATTTCAATCAGCATGGTTCGTCTGCTGAATACAGGACGGTTTCAGTTGTCTTCGGGCTTCCGCACACCAAAGCTTCTTCTCTTTGTTTTTTTTCAATATCCATTATATTATATTTTTCATAAGCCAGAGCCACAGTTGAAATGAAATGAAAAAATGCATTTGTTTTGACAGCGAGTTCATCAGCTGTATGAAAAGGTGTGTTCGTTCCTACAACCTTCAACATGATGACGTCTGTGAAGCGGTTTCGAGACGGTTTCGGCGTAACCTACTAGTTTTTGAAAACTGCAAATGTATGGGAAAACTTGGTTTTCGATAAAGGTTTCAGGTATTTTTACGAAAAATCAGTTTACGGTTCGATGTGAAAGCACTATTAGAATAAATAATAGCCATCTATTTTGCAGTGTTTGTTTACTGGATGTGCAATATTTTGCACCTTTAGCATTTTTGACAACCCTTTTCGATAGCCATTGAAATAAATAGTTTTGGAGCTCAGTTTCTATCCATGCTAAGGGTAGTCATACACCCATACATACATACATATCCAGGTTTCACGAAATCTATAAAGACTATGGTGTTGATGTATTTTACACTCAAATTCATTTCTAAGCCAATATAGTTTTGCACAAAAAATCACCTAATTTTGAAAACATATATATTTTATACGATCGACTTTAAATGCACCTACACTTTTCCAAGTATATTAAACTATTAAATCCTGACTAACGATAAGTCTAATGATAATTAAACAATCCTTTCGTCAAATCACAATTCAACACAACTTATATTTTATATTTGCTAAAAACATTGTTAATTGATTTAAAAAATGTCTTCCACCAATTAAAAATGTATTCAAAAATCAACTGTCAAAGCGATTGACAAGATCTCTGTAGATTGTCCTACACAATACCAAAACCAAAAATCAGCGACACGATCGTCATACAGTGAGTCGATAATCGATCGCCATAAGATTCTGTTTTAAGGTGCGTGGTATATTTCGAATACATTTTCGTGCAATGGTGATATTTTTGTGTGTAACGTTCAAAATTATATGTTGCTTAGCACAGTTTCTGTGAATTTAAATTCGACTGACAAGGCTTTACATTTTAACCAGTTTTGTGAAAAAATGTCTATGTCCTTGTATTTTTTTTTTTAATTTTATATTTATGCAACTTCATTAGAAGGTTAAGAAAAAGAATGCACATACGTGTTTTTGAAAAATCTCAACTGAAAGCTTTTTAAGTGCAATACTGAATCTGCTGCCCTTAGATCTACACATGCAGGAATCAGCTGCCAAAAGCTCCTCGAGGATCAGCCAAACGAACAGCTGGATCGCGAGCCTGGCTGGGCATGCGCAGGTCCTAAAGAAATACGTAGGGAGCGTAGTAAACTCTGACTATCTATCTCCCTATCTAGACTTCGATCGACCCTTGGGACAAGAATGAACCCACAAAAAGGAAATCGATATTCATCTTCACAGATGGATCAAAGATGGACTGTGGAACAGGTGCTGGCATATTCTCAGAGGAATTAGTAATACACAAATCAATCAGTCTTCCTGATCATAGTAGTGTGTTCCAGGCTGAGGTGCTAGCAATCGCTGAAGCGGCTCATTTGATGTCAATAATGGAAATACCACACAGTGATATCACCATATTCATTGACAGCCAAGCGGCTATAAAAGCAGTATCTGCTATCCAAAATTAATCAAAGCTAGTTCGCCGCTGTCGCGAAGAGCTCAAGGTTCTCTGCTCACAGCATAATGCTGATCTCTGCTGGGTTCCTGGTCACAGGGACATAGACGGCAACGAGATGGCCGACGAACTGGCAAGAAATGGATCTCCTACAGATCATGACCAGGCACTATAAACGGTCAAACCACCACTCTGTAGCCTTAGAGAAAGAGTGGAATACAAAACCCGAATGAAAGCCAATACCAGGTGGAAGTCATTGCCTACCTGCGAAATATCTCGGAAGCTCTGGCCAGAATACAACGGAAACCGGACCAAAAAACTTTTGCGGTACGACAGAAGCTCCTTATCTAAACTGGTAGGGGCTCTCACTGGTCACAATTTTCTCAGAACCCAAACAATGAAACTGAATCTCAAGGATGACGATATCTGTAGAGGCTGCGGCGATGAGGTAACACACGAGGATACACCTCATTTCCTCTGTTACTGCCCGACTCTCTGTCACCTGAGGAACAGAATACTTGGAAGCTACTACTTCCAAGACATCCAAGAGCTTTCCAATATTCCATTACCCTATCTTTACAGGTTCCTACGAACATCAGGTTGGCTGGATAAGGTGGAGTAACCCGTAGTAACGATAAGGAAGGACGTAATCCCACCAAGGGTATCACAATGGGTCCACATGGACCTAAGTGTGGCGGAATAGAGGATCCTCTACTCCACCAACCCGTAAATTTAACCTAACCTAAGTGCAATACCTATAGATTGACCGGATTAGTCTGAAAGTAACCCTAAAAAAAACCGGTTTTGGTCTAGCTGATGACCAGATTGGTCTGGTAGTAACCCTAAAGAACTCATTTTTGGTCTAGCTGCCTATTAGAAAACTCTATTAGATGAGCTGGTTATATATAATATGTGTCATTGTCGAGCATTAGTTTGTTTGTAAAATCAGTATTATATGAGGTGTTATCGGCAAGAATGAAATCTGATAAGTAAAAGTGAAAATAATATTTTTATAACTTTTTCTCTAAATAGCTATCACATTAAAAAAATTATAAAAATATGACTGTTGCAGTGACAATCATCTTAAACATCCCAACATTGTTGATAGTGTATGTTACAGTCACTTATCACAAATCAACTAAGCCGATTCTACTGCTGATTTTTAACTTTAAAGTTTAACAAAAGTCTGAAATTTCGTGAAGAAGGCATTTAATTGACAAAATGTCAGTTTCCCATGCTTTATACAGCTTGCTGAACTAGTTGTTGTCATTTGCATGCATTTTTCGCACGTGATCACCGTTTTAATGAAACGTCTAACCGATTAGTGATCAGTTGCTAAAAGTAAACACAAAACACGCGTAAGACTTCAACAAAATGAGAACAGATAGTATTTCAAATTCCTTTAACTAATTCTCTTGAATTAACCACCCAAAGATACAAACACCTACCATTCATCTTGAATTTTAATGTGATTTGTTTTTACGACTCAAAATAGCCGAAAAAATTAAGACAAGCAGCGAATAAAAAACAAAACAAAAAAACCATAACGTAATGTAGGTCAACAACCTATTCTATTACTCACTTTGTCAAGCGTGATGCTCCTCTACAATGTTTTATACACTAAAAGATTTCAGTCTCCCCATAGCCGTCTTAGAATAAATTAACAAAATCAGCGCACGAAGCTAGAATCGCAAATAACTTGCCGTTATAAGTTAAGAAAATCATAAAAAAAGCAACAAAATTGCAAACCATCCAATTCCAATTCCCAGGGCAATTAATTTATATTAGGGGCGGATATGAAGGGCGATAAAAAAAAAACAACTTGCTAGATGTGTTTTTTTTAAAGTTGTGTTGTTGTAGATTTTATGATCCTTTTCACCAGTGAGCAGATTGTTAGCGAACAATAGCAGACATAATCAGGTCAATGGTAGGTGAGTAGAACCGTTTAGACTGAGTTTTACATTTTTATGTTTGCAATTTGCTTTTTCGTTAAGCTGTTGAGTGATCGAGGTTGTTTTGATTGAATATCATTATTCCATGAGTAAATGTGAAGCTTCTTGGAAATATTTTAAAAAATGTTTTTTTTTAAATGCGGTCGCGGTTGGTTTCAAAAAAATTGCCTTTTGTAAAATGTAAACTGCAACAATACAGCTTTTCGAGGAATTTTACACAGTGGATCACACGATGGTTATAAATGGTTCCGGATGTTCACTCGAAACTGTCACTTTTTTCATGAGAAATATCACATTTGAGTTTATGTATGTGCAACCATTTTATTAGCCGATTAGTGGTATGCGATCAGCATCTAATGGTATTATTTTTTTCACAATTTTGAAAAACTTTTCTGAAATCCCAACAAATGTATTTGGATGTTTTTAAACATTTTTAAACATTTGAATTTGTTAACCCATACTTTGCGAAAAGTACTCCCGAATGTTATTTTCGAAATTCTATTTGTATTCAAAAACGAAAATGAATGACTTATATCCAAACGGTCTGGCAGCACTTAAAACAAAAAAAAAATCAATGAACGGAAAGCATTATCCTTGTTCCAATGAGAGCAGAGCCTTATCTAAGATATCCTACTAAACCTGAAATCTGGAACACGGGCATTTACGAATGATTTAATTCTTGGGATTTAAATTCGTGTTGATAGTTGAGTTCAGATCTAAAAAAATCAATGAACGGAAAGCATTATCCTTGTTCCAATGAGAGCAGAGCCTTATCTAAGATATCTTACTAAACCTGAAATCTGGAACACGGGCATTTAGAATGATTTAATTACTGGGATTGAAATTCGTGTTGATAGTTGAGTTCAGATCTAGTTAGTTTGAAACTAACTATCATATTTCGTTCGAGTCGAAATTGAGTAAAACTTTGCAAAACTCATAACTAATTTGTTTTTGTATCTATACTGACACTTTTAAAAATTAACGCCGGTTCAATTAAGCGTTATTCGTATTGAGAGTTAAGTTTATGGAAAGTTCGTCACAATCATATTACTATCGAGTCAAAATCGTATGACAATACAGATCCAATCCGATAAGTTTTTTTGACAAAAGTTATTATGATACTCGTCAAAAATTTACGACTATAAGCCACTGTGCAATGTTAATTTAATGAAGATGAACATGGAACAGAAAAGCACAACTTAGTAAGAACTGTCAGACCATAAAGGTACATATAGGCTAGCATTGCCAGACGTCCCGGTTTGCCCTGGACGTCCCGACTTTAAGACATATTTTCGGTTGTCCCGCCGGGACAGCTTTTGTCCCGGGTAGCGACTCAGTCACAAAAAAGGAAAACTAGAGCAAGCTTATTTTATTATTTACAACACACTGACTGCATTATAATTTGACCTTAACAAACTTTATAAAAAGTGGGCTTTCCATAGCTATTTTCTGCTGATAACAAAATATGTAAACTTGGACAAAACCTATTCCATTTACAAAATCTTAGCTGCGAACAACGATAAAATAATAATAGCAGGCTACCCAGTTCACATATTACATAATGCTGCAAAAAATTCCACAAATATATTAGAATACGCACGGTAGTCCAACACGCTATCCACTAGACTGTACTCTGGAACATGCACGACGAGTAAGTACTACGAAGTACTTGAATCGTGTTGACTCATTCTCCGGTAGGCTCCCGATCTTTTAACCTTAACTTTTTTAAGCCTTCATTCGTAAGCTCTATACATGCTATGCTTCGGAATAACAACGTATGTTACATGTACACACATCTCCGGAAGCTTGAAAACAACCTTACAGAGGTTATACTATCATAACTTCGGTTATGCTTGTGAATTTTCCTGCATAATATCTTAAATAGGCTTCTACCCAAACAATCAACTGCAAACATGCTCAACCTCCGCGCACAAGTACTATATAAGGCCTACAGAAATAAATGCTTGTGCCTTATAGAGGAATAATGGTTAGTTGGGATATGCAGTTACTTCAGCCGATCAGCTTAAATAAGATCCGATTTGCAAGAACTGGAGTGGGAAGAACTTAAAAAAACACGTAACTTTTATATTCTTATCTTTAGGGGCAGCAGTTGAGAGAATATTTAAAACATGGCCTGCAGTCACATTTTCAAGAATCTGATAAGGAATGCCAAGTCTTATAGAGGAAATATTGCAACAGAAGACGAAGAACAAATAACACGCATATATTTATATTTAAATACAAAAAATATTTCAATAGGTATATTATGAGTTTTAATTTTGTCCCGGGAAAAATTTGGAAATCCCGGTTTTTCTTCCATATTTTTGCAAATGTCCCGTCAAGCTAAGAGCAATATCTGGCAACACTAATATAGGCCCTATTTCATAAACATTGAAGGGTGACAATTCTACAAATGTGTCGCACTTGTCTGACAAGTTTGCATTTTAAAATGTATAAACAGGTGACAAAATTGTCAGTACAAAATAATATACAACGACAGATTTGTCGTAACAATTGTCATATTTATATAAATTTGTAGTAGCATACATTATAGATCAACAATTTTGTTAAATTTTCGATATTTTTTCCAGTTAAGCGCATATGTTTGATTCGTGGATGTCACGCATTAAATGTCACACTACCATTCCAGAAGCATATGGTCGTTTTCTATCTCATTTTACATACCCAGTTCGTGCGTAAAATATTGTAATCGTGCGATATTGTAGTAACTCGATCCAAATTCGGACACAAACATTCTTATAACAAATGTTGACTCAAAATTCGCAAAATCTTTAAAACGCTGAGGTGTAGAAATTATATTATCAGCAGGCCAGCGAATTTTTCTCCCATGAGGTGTTCTCTATTTATTTATTTATTTCTCATTTATTCCAACAGATTTGAAAATAATTTATAAAACAGTGATACTTTATATAATTTCGTTAGTTATTATTAGTATTAAATTTATGCATTAAATATGCTAACAATAAATTTTTAAATGTATTTCTTTCCATGCTTATATCAAGACAATAGTATACTTCATTAAATAATTTACTGCAATGACTTAAAGGTTCTCCTAAACCATAATTAGTTCTATGTGAAACTTCAAATAATAAAGGCCTCGATCTTAAACCTCGAGAAGGAGCATAAACATTTATATTAAAAAGCAAGCTAGAGCAATCAATATAGCTACACAAAACATCCCGAACAAACATAACGCTATACATTTCTCTTCGCGATTCAAGAGATTGCATTCCTAACAAAAGGCATTTTGAACGATAAGAAAAATGTACAGTATTAACGCTACCGAAAATTTTTCTCAAAGCAAACCGCAAAAAGTTTTGCTGAACTCTTTCAATCTTTATTATATCACTTTGAGTTGATGGATTCCAGACAACAGAAGCGTATTCCAAAGAAGGTCTTACAATGCTATAATATAGTGATTTTAAAGTGTAAGGATCAGAGAATTCAGAAGAATTTCTTTTCAAGAATCCCAACAGAGAATTAGCTTTTGAAATTATGGAATTAGTATGAAAACGAAACGTGAGTTTTTCATCAAATATCACACCAAGGTCTTGAACTTCATGGACAATTTTTAAATTAACATTGTCTAAGGAGTACGATGGAACAATGTTATACAAAGAACGATTATAAGACATACTTGGTGCATTTTTGGAGATTAAGCTTTAAATCATTCAGTTTACACCAGTTAACAAACGAATTAAGATCGTTTTGCATAAGCGAACAATCAGCGGAATTTGAAATGACTGCAAAGAACTTGATATCATCTGCAAATATGAGACATTTGCAAAATTTCAACATTTCAGGTATATCATTTACATGAAGTAGGAAAATAGGGGGGCCCAAATGACTCCTGAGGTAACAAATATTTCCTTAGAGCATACATCATCCACAATTACCATTTGCTTCCGACCAAACAAATAAGATTTAAACCAACCCAATAGAGGGTTAGAAATTCCATAGCTTTCAAGTTTTTTTAGAAGAATTTTAAGGTTTACTCTGCTAAATGCCTTAGTAAAATCGTTATAAACTACATGAATTTGCCTATTTTTCTCCAAAGCATTTATTGAAAAATTTGTAAAGTCAACCAGATTTGATACCGAAATCCATGTTGAAAATCACTTACGTGCCCTTTTAATAAATTGAGAAAGAGGTCTTTTACTAGACAATCCAACATCTTGGGTATAGTGGATAATTTTAATATTGGCCTATAGTTCGCAATATTGTCTTATTTCCCAGATTTAAAAATGGGATTTATAATTGAAATTTTCCACTCATCCACTGACTGATTAAATAATTCAGTCAACGGGGTAGAGAGTTCATCAGCACAGTGCTTTAAAACAATCGGAACAAATCCCAATATATCAGGCTTTTTTATAGGTTCAAGTTCTTTAAGTAACTTAAGTACATTATCAATCGTAACTTTAAAATTACATGAATTAAATAAAGAAGGAAGAGATTCGAAATAATCTTCGTTCAACGATAGTTATTCAGATATTCAGATTGTATAAACTTCTGAAACATCTCTAAATGGAGCTTTTTAACACAACTTGTCCATTGACAACTAAATAATACTGAGCTCCACTTCCAAGCCAATGTTATGGATATTTGGATAACGATGTTGAGTTTATGCATTGAGGGCAGGATTCTTATTTCTAGGATACTTTATGTTTCTCTATGTTATGAATACTACTACTATAAAATAAAAAAACGATTGATCAGAAAATTCGACAATTCTCAGAAAATTCCTTACAATTCATTGTCATTACAATTTGTTAATGATCCGAAATATTGACAATTCACAAATTTTTCGACAACACTACAAAATTTTCAAATTATTTATGGGACAGAAGGTTGACAATTGATAAGTTGTCATTTTACCAATTGACACGTTTTACCGGTCGCACTTGTTAATGGCCGTTTTCCGGGATTTAATTTTACCAAGTTAACTTTGCCGATGCCCTGTTCTATTGGTCAATCGACCATTTTAGTCAAGTGACATTGGACGGGAAATGACTGGCGAAACAAGTGGAAAATTTACGCATAGACACATGAGTGAAACAGCTAATTTTGCGTCGACCTGTCATGAAGATGTTTTTGATTTCAGTAGCATAACCCAAAATTTTGGTTCATTTAGGTTATTTCTTTCTTTTTTGATAAAGAATAGAAGAAGAAGAAGAAGAAGAAGAAGAGATGTATTAATGATAAAGCATAATTATTCTGAATATTAAAAAGTTAAGAAAACTCTTTAAATATGGAAAAATGAAATTGCGAAATAAGGGTTGGCATAGTTTGACATTTCCCTTGTCATTCATTAAAATTTTACGTTCCACAACACCTCACTTCATTTTGCAGTTGTAATCTAAAGTCCGGGACACGGCTAATCTTTATGAAATAGGGACCCTGAACAAGGTAAAACGTTTCTACACTAAAATGTGTCAAATCCTCAATGACATATGACATTAACCTAATTTTCAATGGGTATAATTTGTGATTTACAAGGACTTTTTTTGTAGCGTTATTATTTGCCTGTAATGTGTAATTATTGCAAATTCCAAATCTCTTAAATGCTTAACATTTTGATAATAACAAAATACCATCGAAACAGCAAAACTGACAACTAGAATTTGACATTCAAAACCTAAGTGTTCCTACTCAAAAGAAGGTACAGAAAAACGTGCTCCAGATTATCCAACTCAGGCTCATGAAACAAAAGCAGAACACCTTTGTACCGCATATTTTCTCATGAAGCACAAAAAGCTGTTATTATCTGTTTTTTTTTTTTAATTTACTGTGCAGATGAACCTTCGATTTGACAGGTATTGTCCCAATGTGACAGTTCGTTCAGAAATGCCTAAAAAATCAATCAAAGAGAAGCCCTCTCTGGAATACCCTCATTTAAAACTATTTAGGTATACTTGGTTCAGTTACACCTATCATTCAAAAGCATCATTGGAACACAAAACATTATGGAACTCAAATTTTACCTACTTGAAAAATTGGTTACAACAATCATTAGAAAATTCTGTCATTAAATTTACCACAGTGGGGCATGAAACATACTTGAGGTTAGGGTTGATCATACAAAAGACTAGTGACAGAGTGGAATAAACGAAGAAGTGAACACACATAATTGGAACGAATGTGTTTCATTTGAATGGAATGCAAAACATTATTTCAGAATAAAATATCATGATCATTGAAAAACAAAAAGTTATTTTCTGTGAAAATTTTAATATTTTTGGATAAACTATTTCAAAATTCATAAGCTTCGTTTTAACACCAACTCACAAAATAACCGCAAAAATAAAAGAAAATTTCCAATGAGGCTTTTCAATGATAACTATAATTGACCCTTACAATAAATCTAAAAGAACTTAATTTTTCAAGCCCTGTCCCACGCAAAACAGACACAACCAAAACTTCATAAAACGTATTACTCATACCTGCACATCAATAGGTATATGCTTACAAAGTTCTTCTCTGTTATAACCACTCTTCTGTATAAAGCAAGAATGGAGTAAATTACTACAGGAGGAGTGCATCCTGCTTGCACGTCATTTCACGTCTTCCGCCTGCGGATCTTTGCTTGGTATTCCCATGGGAATTTGCACCATCAAGCCAACCATTTACACATTTTCGCCTCCAGCTATCTCCCTCCGTCTCTCTCCACATGGAAGTTCGCTTCATTAAATAAACAATAATTATTATGACCATGTGCAGATGAAATAATAAACTTCTTGGAAGATTGAAGATAAATGGTGCACCTAACAATTTTTAAGATTTTCCAGAACAAACTTTCACATACCATTCATTGTTCGGTTCCTATGCCTATCAACAAACGAAAGTCTTAAACCCTTTTGTCCAAAAATGTATGGGACAATATACCGTCTACCGCATCGAATGTGAGTGTTCTATTCAACAAATTTCACCACAGAAACATTCGACTTTCATCGTAAATTCTAAACTGAACTGCTGGATGAAAGTGGGTCTTCAATTCGTGTCCATTGATGAAAATAGATGCTTCCTACAATGTCTTTCTAATCGGATCATCATAATCATCGTCATCATCATCAGCAGAAGCAGCACTAGCATCGTTGCCGCGCTGTCGCGTAGCGTCGCGTCTTCGTCATCATCATAGTCATTATCATCATCATCGACAAGTCAATGAGTGAAGCCGCATCAATGACACCACAGAAGTGTTGTTGTGGCACGCGTCCATTACACTTGTTGGATTAGAGTAGGTACCTAGTGTGAAGTGGCTCTTTCCGTTGTTTGTTCTTCTTCCTTTATTTTGACCACTTAGCTACTGATCAATCTACGAGTGTATTCGTATATGGATGTTGGGTAATTTTATGGCGACGAAGTTTCATTGTCATGGTCATCCTCATTTGGTAGGAATTTCGAATTCAATAAGCCGCAATTGGAAAACAAAAAAAAAAGTTTGTTGGTGTGCTTGTGAATTTCAATTTGGAATAGCTTGCATAACTGCCGGAGGCTTCATGAAACACGAGATACACCTACTCTTCTTATTGTCATAATTATTGTCTGGCAGTTAGTTGCCTTCCTTCTATCTGCCACATCTATTAACCTGCATCCGAATGCCAAATATGGCTTGCAGAGGTAAGAGATGTGTGGAACAGTGGTGCCAAAGTGGAGATATTAAAATTGTAGGTTACGGTATTATTTAAAAAAGGAGCATGTTATATTTCTTACAAAATTTTTTAGATCTTCGTTTCTAGGGAAGGTTCTACATTCGTGACAAACTCGACCCCCAATACATATCCTCGGCACAGCATGCCTACACGAAAGGTAAGGGAGTCGAAACTGCCCTACATGATATCGTTAGTACAATAGAAAAACCTCTTCACGAGAAGGAATATACACTCGCTGCATTTCTCGACATTGAAGGAGCCTTCAATAATGTGAACACAAACGCAGTCGAAAGAAACCTCGCGAAGAACAACGTGGACCAACCTCTAATACATATTATTGGAAGTATGGTCAACCACAGAAATATAAATGCGAATCTGGGAGACACCCATCTCAAAGTAATAGCATCAAGAGGCACACCACAAGGAGGCGTTATCTCACCTCTGTTGTGGAACATAGTCATCAATGAGATACTCATCAAGCTACAGCGAAATGGGGTAAAAGTCATAGCCTACGCAGATAATGTAGCGATACTAGTTAAAGGGAAACTCCTACCCACTATTAGTGAACTACTCGAGCGGGCATTGAAAACTCTCAACGAGTGGACAAAACAATGTGGACTTGGCATCAAATCAACCCCCAGAAAACGGAACTCGTTCTCTGTACGAATAAGAGGAACATACCAATATTCGACCTACCGGCTATCGATGGGACTACCCTCAAACTAGCCGATAGTGCAAAGTATCTGGGTGTCAATCTAGATAGAAAACTCAACTGGAACCTAAATGTGCGCGAGCGCATTAAAAAGGCCACAGTCGCTTTCTATACGTGTAACCGAATATTCGGAAAAAACGAACCGAACCCCAAGATCATCCTATGGATGTACACGGCCATTGTGAGACCTATATTAACATATGGGGGGCTTGTTTGGTGGCAATCCACAAATAAAGTCACCCATCTGAAAAATATGACAAAGGTACAAAGAATAGCATGTGTGGGCGCTACTGGCGCAATGAGAACCACGCCAACAGCGGGACTGGAAACCATCCTTAACCTGCTACCGCTAGACCTTTACATGCAAGAATCTGCAGCCAAAAGTGCTCTAAGAATCAGCCAGCTCAACTGCTGGAAATCGAACTCAGGAGGACATGCCCAAATTCTACACAGATATCTGGGCTCAGCTGTATCCTCTGACTACATGCTGCCTCACCATGACTTTCAAAGACCATTCTCCTGCATCCTCCCAAGCAGAGAGGAGTGGGAGAGGAACGAATTGGGCCCCGAAACCATATCCATCTACACTGATGGTTCAAAAATGGATGTAGGCGTTGGAGCTGGAGTGTTTTCAGAAACACTTAAGCTAAACAGCACCTTTCGTCTCCCTGAGCACAGCAGTGTCTTCCAAGCCGAAATATTGGCAGTGGCAGAGGCAGCCAAAGCGACCTCAATGCTGGCGATACCACCAGATGATATCACCATCTTTATTGACAGTCAGGCTGCAATAAAAGCTATCTCTGCTGTCGAAATAAAATCTCGGCTTGTGAAACGTTGTCGTGAAGAGCTAAAGGTTCTTGGCGTCCAACATAATGTTAAGCTCTGCTGGGTCCCCGGACACAGAGGCATACAGGGCAATGAAATTGCTGACGAACTGGCAAGAAAAGGATCTGCCTCCAGCACTGACCAAGCAGACCAGTCTGTCAAACCACCACTATGCGACCTCAAATCTCAGGTGGGACAGAAAACACTGATCGCTGCCAAAAACAGGTGGAACTCCCTTCCCACCTGTGAAACTTCCAAAAGGATGTGGCCTGAGTATGACAAAGCCAGAACCCATAAACTGCTTCGTAGAAACAGGAAATCTGTCTCTACTTTAGTTGGGATTCTTACTGGACACAACTTACTGAAAAGCCACAAACTGAAAACGCATCTCATAGATGATGACCTCTGTAGAGGCTGCGGTGATGAAGAAATACACGAGGACACCCTCCACTTTCTGTGCCACTGCCCAGGCCTCAGCCAATTAAGAATGAGAACCTTAGGAAAATACTTTTTCCATGACCTCACGGATCTATCCGAAATCCCTCTCCCTAATCTTTTCAGGTTTGCATCAACATCTGGATGGCTAGAAAGAGACTAACAACAATGGAAAGTAACGGGACAATGAATGAACCAACCACATAAGTGGACCCCCAACGGGCATCACAATGGGTCTCTATATTGACCTGAGTGCGATGAGGGAGGACACACACCGTCTGCCTCATCAACCCACCAACCTAACCTAACCTTCTAGGGAAGGTTTGTTCGCATCTCTGTTGGTGTGCAACAATTATGCTTATGTCACTTGTGTTGATCGCTATCAGAGTACTGCCATCTGCAAAAAAAAAAATCATTTGTTGTCCCAAGCAGATCAGTAATGTGCAGTAGAAATAGAGTTTGTGAAGAATTGTTCATTGAGGCGTCCCAGGGTTTATAAAAAATCTATCTGAGGAAACGCGAAAAGAAGGTTTTTGAAAATTCGCATAGTGTTTGTGGAAGTCAATATAAATAGACCTGTCTTTAAGAAAGACAGCCGCACAGTATTTAAGGAAGTCCGTATGCTGTCAATTTGGCTGGCAAAGCCCTGTGCCAAACTCGATCGAAAGCCTTGGAAATATCCAGGGCAATAGCTCTCGATTTTGCATATCATTTCCTATCGCGGATTTCTATAGGTGAGTTGCATAGCTTAACAGGAATCAAGTCGAGCGTTTATTTCGGAACCCATATTGCCGATCACTTATTTAATCATTCCTTTCTAGGTAGTCGAAAATATCGTTCTGATCTGGTTTTTTATTACAATTGAAAGTATCTCGGAAGTATGTATAGTAAAGCAGTGGGTCTGTAGTTTTCAAGCATGCATTTTCTTCATTTTTTGGGAGTCGGTTGGATTTGAAAAAAATGTACAATAACTGGGGAAAGACTTTTAATCATATGCCATCGAACAAAATCTGCAAGAACGGGTACGCATTTTTAAAGTACAAAAGGTGGAATTCTGTCAGAATTCCAGAGAATCCTGAAACAAACCAAAGCACTACGTATATATCGGAAAAAATAAATGGAAAATCTCTCCATTTTCATCCCTCATTAGGTACATTGAATTTCAAAATGTTGCCATTGGATAAAAAAAATTAACAATCTATAGAGATACTTACAAAATTATAAAGTCTATATTCGCCAGGCTACTGAGGACAATTATCTATTGCTTACAATTTTAATGGAACTGGCACACGCTCTAAGTATGAAATAAAAGGTTTTTCACTTAAGGCCTATCCAGAGAGATACATATAGTTGCCCTCTATTCAACTTCAAACTACAGATTCACGAAGAAACACATTGTGTAAGCGCTTAGGGGTTGCCTTGTTCTTAACTTCTCACTCAGATACAATTTTCAGCTACAGATACACATTCTGGGCTGTCCTTCAGAAGTTTTCACCAGGAGCCTTAGCTGATACACATGTTTTGATTAGGTGCAATAACATTCTTATCAGAGTGAAATAAGAATTTCCTTACTTCTCAGCTTTGAGAAGTGTTAAATTAAATTTTCAATGAGATGGTGAATTAAAGAAAAAAAGAGTTAGGATCAGCTAATTCAATGAAATCTCCAACTTTTAAGAAAGAAATGGTCTCCCACTATTTCCCAGATCTCTGTTTGTCACAAATGACAAAATTGCATGCTTACATGCTTACTTAAGTCCCGCTGAAGTCTGGAATGATATGATGACCTGGGCCTCATCCAACATGCCTCTGCAATTATCCCAGTCCTTGCAGGGTTACCAAATATGTGTTGTACCTGTTATTTGGTGATCGTTTTATTCTGGAGATGGCCTGTGTATGTTAATATGAATTGGAAATGTCTTTTGGATAGGGATTCGTGTGCTTCTGAATAAGGGCTGTATAAATACTTATTTATAGGTGTAGTAGCGAGTTATAATAAATAAGGCTGTTGGTCAAATAGCTCATTTAAAAGTACATTTTACCCATAGATGTGATATTCAAAATGAGTTCAACACATTCTACAATTTGTGTTTAGGAGCATTCAAGGGTGGCGAATGGAAAAACATGTTCAACATCAAGTTCTATATTTTTTTGAAAAAAAAATGCCGTGGGCAGAATTGGTTGCAACTGAATCGTTCTGCCAGAGGTGACAGTGTAACATCGAAGCAAAATATCATAAAAAGTCATGCATTCGTCCGAGAAGTGTATTAAGAATCATTAGCCCAGTTCTGATCTCTCACAAATTTTACTACGTCGCGTAAGATGAGATTTTTTAATTAAGCGGAACCAGATTCCTAGCAGAGGAGAACTTTTTCTGTCATCCAACAATTGGCAGCACATAACAATGATGATTATGAAACGTCAAAAATAGGTAGCTGTACCCTTGTAGTAGAGAGGGTAAGGAGATGATACATCCAAACAATTTTGTCTCAGAAACACCTTCGGAGATCACGAAACCATCCATAAGTGGATCTGGGCTATTATATCAATAAGTTTTTCAGTTTTTTATGGTACCAATTACGTCGTTGATGAAACACGGACCTTCGGAGATCTCTAAACCGTCCTAAAGTGGAACTGAGCTATTATATCAATAGGCTTAACAGTTTTTATGGTGCCAATACCGTCGTTTTTTCAAAAGCAAATTTGATGAAACATGGACCATTTGATTAAGTTCCAGAGGTGTGCAGACTGGAAAATGGTTGTGTTAGGATTAAGCAAGATACCTTAGATGAACCTCTCTTCTCATCAGTTGACGATTTTACCAATGAGAACGGAGCTTCATCTATGATATCTTACTACATCACAAATCCGGAACACGGCCAATGTCCCCTAGAATGCGGTCAGATTGTATCCGCTGGGTATTCCCATTAGGAATCAAAATAAGACCTTCACACGTAAATAGACCAAAAATAGACTCGCAGAGTACATTGAATAGCCTCCAACTATACCCACTGTGCGTCGATTTTTATGATTGAAATTCAACCGCACAAACATTGACTGCTCGAAGGCTGGCACCACTCTGCTGGTGGTGCACACTGCATGCACGCAAGGTGAAGGTAAACCTGGCGTGGCAGTGAAAAATTCACTGTCAACTCAAGGGCATGATGAGGAGGATGAGGAGAAGCTGTGTTCGATGCTTGGTGCAACTCGTACTGGCATCTATCTCTTCGAAGTGATGATCATGGTCGTTTTTTTTTCGCGAAAAAAAAGTCTTCTTCTTCTTCGCATGGATCTTGGACATGGTGTGCTGCTTCTGCTTGTTGAATTTGATTTTCTCGTTGCTAGTGGTGGTGGCGTGGTTATCTGGTTATCATGTAGGTATTATTTAATTCCGCTGCTGAGTCAGTTTATTTTGCGGGTATACGGTTATCCGACGAGTGGTATCTTTGCGATACAGCAGCAGCTTACTCCTCACTCTCTGCGTGTATCCGTTCACGCTTTATGGCATGGAATGTGAGTTACATCGCGCATGCTTGTATGCATGTGTATGTGCTTTGGACAAATAATATAAGATAGGTGCAAGTGGTTTTGATTACGTAACCTATGCATGAGCATTCCATCCAAATAAAAACCGTTCAGGAAGTCATCTGTACAGCAGCATGGAAACTGGAATGTAAATTGGATCTCATTAAACTCACGTTAATTAGTTCATGAAAATTGGTAGACGATTTATTGCCGCTGTTAGATAAAATTTGATTAAAGGGTTCTCTGTCTGTAGTCATATCCTAACGATAGTCGAATGTATCCGTGAAGTTGTTATTGCTGATGTGGTGCTATGGCATCTGCGATGGGAATGTGAATGGTTTTCCATCGCATTGCATTGCATTTGCATCGTTGGATCTGCTTCATTTGGATACCACTTAAGATTCCACATTGAATTGATTATTCCCCACTTCAGTGAACAGGTGAAATTCCACACGCAGAGGAGAGAAATACTTGATCTCTTCCACCATTGCCAAGGAATGAGGTGTACGATGATTCGCCAAACTCCATTGATCTTCACCGATCCTGAAGTCACAAGCACACGTGATTTTTTGCGCCAAATTCTTGTGCAGGAAGTCGAAATAAGAGTATGCACATGTTTGCACATATGGCTTGGGCTATGGACTCATAATGGTATAATAATGCCCTCACAGGATTATCGTGACGTCTTCGACGATCGGATTAACCATTAACGAAGCCAACGGAGATCTGCAATTAATGTCGAACGGTTGATGTACGAGTATGTATATGAGGAGGATGATCTGGTGCACAGGCAGGTCAACGAACGCATTAAAGTGCGAACTGTTCTGAGAATTGTATACAGAGATGGTAGGTTTGTAGGACGGGACTGTATAATCAAAAGATGATTAAATGCAAGAAAGAGATTATTATATTCTCTCAAAAAAAAAAAAGACACACGCTGCAACAGATGACATGCAAGGAAAGATGAACGACGACTTTGTTTAAAATTGTTTCAAGAGAGCTGCAGTGAGTCTGAATATTTTTCCAGAACACGAGGAGGGTTTCACTTAATTAAATAACGAAATGAGCCTACGGCATTTGGTGTAACCCTTAATTATTTGAACTCTGAAACGTGACTCATGCAACTCTAAACTTTTAAATGTTTTTTTAAACACTATAAGCACGAAATAGCTTGTTCTGAACAAAATAGTTGTACGTTTCCGCTCCGCTTCTTAATTATTTAAAAAAAAAAACAACTTCCTTTGGTTTTACAACGAATACGACAAATTTGGAAGCTTCGATTGGTGTACGATCTGATAGGAACCCTAATAAATGCTTGTATAAGCCTTGACATTTTGTTTGCACTTAGAGACTGAAACAGAAAATTAAATTTGTTCATCGAGTTTAAAACCATTTCGGGGAAAACGCACCGTCGATATTTCCAGATTGACATCTTATCGATTGGACAACATTCGACTTTCTGAACGACGAATGTTGACAGCAGCGTACCAACGTGTTATGTAACTGAAAGTACTCAATATTGAGTAGGAACATGATCTTAAAAATGAGCATTTAAATTTGTTTGTCAAGATTTTGGAACGTTGTCTGAATGTTTCCTTTATACAGACTAAGGTGGTGAAGGAACCGACGTCCTTAGAATCCGCATTACCTTAATTGTTCGGATTTATTCAGTTTCGGGGGACTTAGAGACCTAACTTAGAGATTGGTCTGGCATAATTTGCCAACCTAGATCTTTGGATTGCCAAACTTTGTAAAAGTATACTTCCATCCCACGTTGCGTCGCCGTCCGCGGGCTCTTTGGTGGCTCTTTAAGAATGACCACTCCGTAACTGGATGCGCGTTACATCACATGACGAGTGACACATTGTCGTTGGAGCGGAAGATTTTCAAATTATCTCTTCGTTTCCTCAATAGAGAAGTCGCTGCTTACAGACTTTTCTAAAACTTTTTCTCAAGCGAATGTATAATAAACCAAAAGAAGAACTTTGGTTCAATGCTATTTGCCGCCTGGAGACGAAGAGAGATACTTTTGCCGTATGGCGTCAAACACAATCCGAGAAAAATCGTTCTACCTACAGGCGAGCTATAAATGACTTTATGATGATGAATATTACGACGAGCTCAGTGGCGGATGGTTAGTGCGATAAACTGCCGCGCAAAAGGTCTGGGTTCCATTCATAGCCTTAGCAACACCTAATTGATATTTTAATGGCCTTCTGCTTTTGCATGATCGAAATACGACCAATGCTTTCATATTTGCAGTTCTTTAACTTACCAGAAAGACCTTCGCTTTACTCGAAATATAAGGATGTAAATATTAAATCCTAGTCCTACTCTACGGCGCCAAAAAATGGAAAAATTGTCCTTTCGTGCGAAAAAAATCTTCGGTCCCGCTTGCGTTAATGGACTGGGGAGACCAAGATTTAACAGCGAACTTTATAAGTTGTATAGCGACTAAGATCTGTCAATGCTAAAATCACATAGCACTTTTTAGACGGCTAGGATATGTACAGTGGTCACCAATGCTCCTGCCCGAAGAGTCTTCGATTCGTGTCGTATAAATTAAAATCATCCTGTAGCGCTCGCGTTTCGTTCGTTGCATTTAGTTCAAATTCAATATCAACAATTAACTCCACTCAAAAAAGGGAAAATCGTTAAAATGTTTGCTTAAAATTACAATGAACGTTAAACCAAACACCCCTTTCAAAAAGGAATGTATCGGAGACAACAGCAAATAGTTTGACAATTCGCCTTTTTCCCTACACTAGCTTCGGTACATGGGACTTTAAAACATATTGTTCTGGCTTTACAAATTTAATTATAAGTTGAAGTGCAATGCAGGATTATGATAGATATCTAATATTTGTTTCATAACGATCAAATTGGTTAGCCTGCCAACACAACGCCCCAAAAAGTGATCGTGTTTTGTCTATCCATTAACTGGTGGAACGCAAATTTTTCACATCAACTTCAGCACGATCTCACAATTAGTTTAAATTTTGAGAAAATAATAATGAAGACACAGACATAACACAAGAATGTCATTATTAATAAAAGTGGGCATATTAGTCGTAATTTTTCTTAGTCTATACATATAGGCTTAAATAAAAATGAGAATAAAAAAACGCTGATCGGTGATCTGGCAGCACTCCTATTTCACAGCTTTTGTTTACCGGATGTGGTACCGGCAGCTATTTTTGGCATATTCGACAACCGTTTTCGATAACAATTGTAATAAATAGATTTGGTAGCAAATTTTCTACCCAGGCTAAGGGTATAAGACTGGATAATTACCCAGGCTAAGCTAAATCTATATAGACTAAGGTTATGTTGTATATTGCACGTGATTTGATTTCGAAGTAGATTAGCAAAGAAAACGCACCTATTTTAATTAAACATTCTGAATACCCATTTGCAGTGAATATAACCAAAGATTATGAATTCTATACAGATGACGCACTCCATATAAGAAAAATTGTTCTATGGCGTATTTTTTTTGTTCTTGTTTTTCATGTAATTTCATGCATACCGCCCGCCCGTACCATGAAGCTACTGAGCAAAAGTTTCTGTTTTTTGTTCTCAATTATAATTCATAATCTTTGATATAACTCAATTCCAATACAAAACAAATTCCTTGTCCCATGAATGTTTTCAATCACTGTACCCCGATTTATATGTACCATTGGTTCATTAAGTTTAAGAGAGTAAAGCATAATTTGTTCCTGTTGATGGTCGTGAAATTGCACTTAAATTGATGTCCAACACTTGAGAATTGCTACTAAATCATACCCAGACACTTAAGTGGACATAATTTTGTTTGTGTGTTCTGTTTATTTAAAGACACACCGCCCCAAATCATTTGCGAGACTTGTTTAACGCAAATTGTCTTGAGGTTTTTTTTTTCTTTCATTCGTACCGCTATGTCTAGACAATTTGTTGGCAAAAAAAATAAATTTGCATGGCCAATTAAACTATTAAAAATAATTTTATTGGCATTGATATTTTGGTTTTGAACTTTTAAATCTGCCGAGAATGGTCGAGAAGATAGGAATTGTAGAACATTTTGCAGTGACATAAGAAGTTTGAATTTATTTAATGATGACAGTTAAATAAGGGAGGATGGATTTGGGGGATGTTCGTTAACTAATCAGGTAATATTACTTCGAATCAAATGGTTTTACAATAATGACTACAATAATAACATTTGACGTTAGCCGTGTTTTTTTCTCTTTGCACCAAATCTATATAGGCTAAGCAAACAATTTACGTGTCAAACACAACACCACCTTAGCCTATAGAGATTTCGCAAAACCTTGATAATTATCCAGTCTGGATAGAAAATCTGCTATCAAACCTATTTTTTTTATTGGTTATCGAAAAAGGTTGTCAAAAATGCTTAAAAAATGGCTGCTGGTACTACATCCGGTAACCATACGCTGCAAAATAGGTGGGAAATCAATGTTTTATGAAATAATTTGATGTGCAAATATTTTTATCTTTGTATGAATATAAAATCAAAACACTACAGTAAGTGTAGTAGTGGATAAAGTGAAAAAATTGGATTTTATTTGCAAAAAAAAAAAATTACAGCAAAAATTGAAACCCCAAACCGCCATCTGTTGGCGGGTACGTGTTTCAGTTTCAATGGTGTCAGATCACCTATAAGCTTTTTTTTCTCATTTGCATCTAAGTCTATATAGATTTAGAAAAAAACACGCATATGGTTGTTGTAAGTGGTACCAAACCTGAACAAGATTTTGGTCATCTCAAAATGTGGCATGTTAATACGTTAGTGCCTTATAGTTCTTACACACCGAATCATAAACTGAGTTTTTGGCAAAAAGTTTACGTAAACCACTGGATGCTTTCACACCGACTCTGACCAGGTTTCGTTTGACATTTCAATCAGCTGTGAATTGTGATACTAGCTGCAACATTTGTGTGTGAAAAAATTGTAATTGAATAATAAATGAATTCTAATGTAATCAAACTAATATTAGCATTTGAAGTTCAAAATTAAACAAATCTAAAGATTTTGACAATAGTTTTTGACTCTCAAGCCCGCCGCTTGTTTTGTTTTTATTTCATCTGGTGTGTTAATTTCTGAAAAAAAAACATTTGTTTTGACAGCGAGTTCATCAGCCGTTTTGTGGGACGTGTGGAACACGTGGAGAATGTATAAAAAGGTGTGTTCTTTCCAACAGCCTGCAACGGGATGACGTCTGCGAAGTGATTATGAGAAGGTTACGTCGTAACCTACTAGGTTTTGAGAACTGACAATGTATGGGAAAACTCGGTTTTCGATGAAGGTTTCAGGTGTTTTTGCGAAAACTCAGTTTATGGTTCGGTGTGAATGCACTATTAGTCATACTAGTCTAGTAAATTAAAATCAAATTCCATGAATTCATAAATGAGAGAAAATGTTTAGAAAACAAATCTTTAGCAAAAACAACAAATATTCTGCCGGAGCTGACAATTTTCCGCAACGCATACTTCGTCGGAGGTTCAAATTCCATACGAGGTATGGGTCATCGAAAAAAAACCTACACAGACGCGACGGCTTAACTTCACTACATTTCGGAAAAAGAATGGCACTCAACTGTCAAAAATTGCACGAAAAATGCACCTGAACGCACTTCAACGCAATTCGCCGGGATACGTTACAAAATGTCGGAGAAATATGCCGAACAGCTTTTCGAAGAAAGAATACCTCGAAGGAAAAATCCTCCGATTCGTACAAAATCGGAGAATTTTCCGCTCCGACTGATACCTCGATAGGGCTGATTAGTAAAACAAAAGAAGAAGTATAATTCTGAAACGTCATTGAAAACACATTTTTTTTACAACACAGTCATTCTGTTTTTGTTTTTATTACAGAGAAAGCAAATATGAACCAAACTTCCGGGAGACTTATTGTAACCCACATAGAATCTCAAGCAACTCAGAAGCAGAGTCCATAAACAATTGCACATCTCATCTCGGGTCGTTCTGTGAGCGTTATAAAAATTCAACACTATTGTTGATTTATTAGGTTCACAAAATTTCGAGCATCGTAAACAGTTGTCAAATAAATTCTAGCAAGACCTTCGGCTCTTTAAAAAAAATGCAATGTATGCTGCTTTGGCACATTAGTTAAACATTGCCAACAGACCATTATTATTTCACTTAATCATACGTTTTCCACAAATTTTTTAAGTCAAGGAAAGTTGACTGTTCATCTAGATTTCGTTTCCAAAAAGATTCCGGAATCAGATTTTATATTTATCAACGGCAAGCCCGATTGAAATCCAATAATTCTTATCGAAATGGCGAAATAAACTCCACAATCTTACTCTATTCTGAACGGAATAAGTAAATTTACTTGGACTGTGATTTTTAATTTTTTAGAAAACCCTCTTCTAAACCAAAAACAAATATGGGGACTTTTACTAAGGCACCTCTGTATATATAACGCGTTTGTGAATAGGAATATGTTTCTTAGTAATAAAACGCATTCCTCCCTTGTTTCCTCTTGTCAACCGATGATTTATTTTGGGATAAGAATGCAATAATATCTTAACAATTACTGACACTTCTAAGATTCTGATTACCTTATACAGAAATGTTGACAGTTGTTGTGTTCCATTGGTAAAAAAAAAATTTTTTTTTATCTCAGATCAATTTTTCAGAATTGAATTTTTGGGGGACTTACCCCTTCTTTAACTTACACCTATGCAATTGATAACCGTCAGTTTGACAAGAAAGTGATTTTCGTTCTGATTTATTCGGTGATAATTTCGTTTGTTAATCAATGGTGACAGTTCCAAGTACAATATTTGTTATCAAAAAAGAAATCAACTTGTGTTAATGGAAATTTGACAGCCACACCGTCACTAATTAAATGACAACAAAAAATCGATCTGAAATCGTGTTCCATTAGCAACGAAAAAACACGAAATTTCAGAACCAAATCTGAAATAACCAATGGAAAACACCTTAGACATTGATATTGGTTGCTAGACGGCACACTAGCGCCACCGTTGCTGTTAACAATTGACACTGTCTAATAATTTCCATAGGAGCTGAATTAATAAGAACTAGGAAGAGACAGTTCCACATCTTCTTTTTCCGGCACTTTGAAAATTCATTGCGGTTTGTGTTTTTGGAGCATATAAATCACGTGCACCGCCATGATGCACATGCAATTGAACGGAACAAATTTTTCTATGAGTATGCTGGCGATCAGCTGACAGTTTCTTTAATCAAAACCAACCAAAGTACACTTCGAAATTGAATTTGAGTTCAAAAGACCTTACTACAATGTCAAAAGTAATGCCATAATAGGTCTGTTCCCGTACAAAATTATATTTACTGATTCTTACAGATTTTTACTTATTGCCGTTCCCGTACGCAAAAATAAGTAAAAGAGACAGCTCACGAGAGAGCAAAAAACTACCCCTCCATAAAAATCTGTAAAAAAAATTACTGCAGAATTTTCTGTTGGTAAAAATCAGTAAACTGTCGGTTGCTATCTAAAATTGCTTGTTTTGACAGGTGATTTATGTCATTTGTTCTTTAAAAGGCATACAAAATATATAATTTTACTGTTTTTTACTTAAACGCGTTCCCGTACTTTTTGGTAATTTTGTCTCTTTCTGAGATAATATGCCCCCACTCCAAGATATTTGAGAATTTACTAATTTTTACTGAAAAAGTACGGGAACAGACCTAATGTGAATGAATGAACCATCATTTTTGCAAATGGCGTCAAATGTCATTGTGCTTATAACGGGTGATTTTTTAGCTGGTTTGGTTTTGGCAACACTGGTTTTGACAGCTGACGTGTGTTTAGTACCTTGTGTCACTGTCAAACAGCTTCAGTTTGGTTTGCAATTTAACCATGGATCGTCTTACAAATGAACAACGCTTGCAAATTATTGAATTTTACTATCAAAATTCGTGCTCGGTTCGAAATGTTCATCGCGCGCTGCTTCCATTTTATGATCGGCATTCTCGACCTTCTGAGCAGTCTATTCGGAAGATTGTGACCAAATTTCGCACCAAATTTACTTTGTTGGACATTAAACCACCAACACGTTTACGTACTGTGCGTAGTGAAGAAAATATTGCGGCCGTATCAGCTAGACCGCGAAATGTCGATTCGGCGCCGTTCCCAGCAGTTAGGCCTTTGTTACAGCACTACGTGGAAAATTTTGCGGAAGGATTTGGGCGTAAAGCCTTTTAAGATACAGCTGGTGTAAGAACTAAAGCCAGCCGACCTACCACAACGCCGAATTTTTGGTGAATGGGCTCTTGGAAAGCTGGCCGAGGATCCGCTTTTTTATCGAAAAATTGTGTTCAGCGATGAGGCTCATTTTTGGTTGAATGGGTACGTAAATAAGCAAAATTGCCGCATTTGGAGTGAAGATCAGCCAGAAGCATTGCAACAGCTACCAATGCATCCCGAAAAAGCCACTGTTTGGTGCGGTTTATGGGCCGGCGGCATTATTGGGCCATATTTCTTCAAAGATGATGCGAATCGCAGCGTTACTGTCAATGGTGAACGCTACCGAGCGATGATAACAAACTTTTTTTTGCCCGAAATGGAAGTTCTTGACTTGCATGATATGTGGTTTCAACAAGACGGTGCCACATGCCACACAGCACGCGAAACAATGGCGCAATTGCGAGGCGAGTTTGGTGAACAGTTAATTTCACGTTTCGGGCCGGTCAATTGGCCGCCTAGATCGTGCGATTTGACACCATTAGATTATTTTTTGTGGGGGTATGTCAAGGCTAATGTCTATAGGGACAAGCCCGCTTCGATTGACGCACTGGAAGCCAACATCCATGCATTCATTCGTGAGATACCGATATGTGTGAAAGAGTATGCCAAAATTGGACTCAGCGGATGGGCTACCTGAGACGCAGCCGCGGTCAACATTTGCATGAAATTATCTTTAAACATTAAATTGCAAGGTTCAAACTATCGATTCAAATAAATATTTCATTCATTTTTTAGAATTTTTTGTGTTTTTTTTTTAAAAAAAGTTCTAAACCTCTTAAAAAATCACCCGTTACGTTCAAGTTGTTGACAAATAGAGAATCAAGAAAAGCAATGGAGTGACAGGGCAGTGTTGCTAGAACAAAGCTTAGGAAAAAATACGCAATTTCGGACATTCCAGGTACTAGGGAATTTCTAGGGGAATGTAGGAACCCAAATTAATTTTTAATTTTTCGTTAAATTTTAATAATATTTGACTATCATTCAAAATTAAAATGTTTAGTTTAGAATATATATTCAATAACACCTCCGATTAATTTTCGCATTACGATCTCATAGTGCTTACACACCGAATCATAAACTGAGTTTTTGGCAAAAAGTTTACGTAAACCACTGGATGCTTTCACACCGACTCTGACCAGGTTTTGTTTGACATTTCAATCAGCTGTGAATTGTGATACTAGCTGCAACATTTGTGTGTGAAAATATTGTAATTGAATAATAAATGAATTCTAATATAATCAAACTAATATTAGCATTTGAAGTTCAAAATGAAACAAATCTAAAGATTTTGACAGCAGTTTATGACTCTCAAGCCCGCAGCTTGTTTTATTTTTATTTCATCTAGTGTGTAAATTTCTGAAAAAAAAAAAAATTGTTTTGACAGCGAGTTCATCTGCTGTTTTGTGGGACACGTGTAGAATGTATGAAAAGGTGTGTTCGTTCCAACAACCTGCAACGTGATGACGTCTGCGAAGTGGTTATGAGAAGGTTACGTCGTAACCTACTAGGTTTTGAGAACTGACAATGTATGGGAAAACTCAGTTTTCGATTAAGGTTTCAGGTGTTTTTGCGAAAACTCAGTTTATGATTCGGTGTGTAAGCACTATCAACCCAAAACAATTGCCAACTACAAAAGCAACAATCCGTACCAAGTTACAGTGCAAACGACATTTCGATTTCGTTAAAATTTTGTTTACACCAGGGATTTCTATGGATTTTTGACGTTTTTAGAAGGCGCAGTGCAAGTAAATTCACTTATTCCGTAGAGAATAGAGTAATATTGTGGAGTTTATTTTGAAAATATTCTGGCAAAACTGTGACAGGATCATCTCCCCAACTATACGGCTTGCGTCTGAGAGGTATGAGAGATCTGCTTTTATTCTCCCAAAACGTGGGCCGTAGTAAATAAGATAGCTGCGTCTTCTTCTTTATTTGGACATTACAGACAGATTGGTGAGGTGTCGTGGCCGAATCTGTGCAGGTACTTCCTGAATCTGCCATGGTTTGTTAGAAACTGCGTGTTAATGCGGATTAGCGTTCCAAATAAAAAATACTTTTTATAGCTTTTATCATTTATTGTAAATGTAATTTAATTGCTTAAAAATTGGTATGCTTCTTCTTCTACCGTAGAATCGCTAATGGCGTCACTTTTTAAATTTAAGAAACTGCCAGAAACTTCAGATTACTCCTGTCAGCTGCCTGGGTTTGTTCGTGAGGTTATTTGCGGCTTCGTTCGTTTGTTAATTTCATTTCTGTCAGCGACACTGCGTGAAATAAGGCTCCTGTTATCCTTTTCGTCCAGAGTTCTATTTCAGCAATAAGTGGAGCTTATTACTCAAGATATTACTCAAAAATAACAAGCGGCTTCCTCTGGGTCCACCGGATTTTGGTAAAATTCTTGAAAGCTATCAATGGAGGAACGAAGTCGAGGTGCGCCTTGAAATTAAGCCTGCTGTCGATCATTACACCCAGGTAACGGATTGCTGGTTTTGAATTGTTTGTATGTACTTGTATGTATTCTACTACTTTTCGGTTAGGTACGTCTTCGGTTTTCTGTTATGCTAGGTCCAAGCCAGCAGACTCTAACTGCGCTTTGATTACAGACATCGCTTCGTTTGTACTCTTTTCGTTTTCGTGCATATACTTTGCAAGAGTAACGATGGCTTTATTATCCGCAAAGCCAAAAACCATTCCCCCTTCGTGGCATTGGCAGCCCCAAAACACAATCGTAAATACATCGTATTCCACAGAAGAGGACCTACAACCGATCCTTGTGGAACGCCTGCTATCACGTTGTAGTACTCTGTGCCTTGGTCGCTGTGGTAGCTTAGGCTTCTGTTCTTGATGTAACTAGAGAGTATCCTGAGAATATACCTTGGTACCTTCATTTTGACTACAGTGCTCAAGATTCAGGACTAGATTGCAGAATTAAATGCATTTTTCATGTCTCGAATGACGATCATCGCTTTCTTTCGGTGGCTGTGTTTTGAAAATGAAATTATTTGCGTCTACTGTGGAGCGAGCTTTTTCGAAATCCAAGCCTTGCAAGTCTGGAAAGCCAACTCAGATGTTTTGGAAGCAACAATTGAAAATGCCTTGAAACGAGCACAAATTGTTCATAAACACAGGAGGTGGTTGTATGTATGATATCAGTTTTTAAAATAAACTTTTCAAAATGGCAGCCAATAATTTACCTTCTTCACCTGATATTACTTTTGCGGCATCATGCCTACGTACATGATGAGGCAAAAATATGTCACTATAACATAAGAATTAAAGGGGTTTAAGAATACATCGTCAAAAACGGAGAATAACTTTTCGGAAAGTTCATTGCTTATCCTTTACACCGATTAAACATAATTTGCAGTCAATAAACATTGTTGCGTTGTGGAAAATGTTTTACAAAGTTACCTAGCAAATTGAATTTTCCCTTTTTGTTTTGGTTATTCGTTAGTAAAGGTGGCGCAAAAATAACCTTCCGATGTTTTTTGGCTGTAATTTAAAAAAAAATGGAAAACTTAAATAGTCACCAATATTCCGCGTTATGGAGCAGTGTAGCGTAACATTGTTTATTAACGTGTATTTCGCATGTGTTTACTACACAAATGTCAAAACAGAACTGACATTAGGGGCCAATCGCAAATTTAAGAATTTTCTGATAGGAGGATTACTTTTGCGCCACCTTGTATAAATGTTGATAGCGGCGTTTATAAAAACGAGTATACTATCTTAACATAGATACCTTCCTTTTCAACTTCTATTCAAATGACCGTAAAATAAGTTTGCAAACAAAAAAATGGCTAACATGTAAGGCATAGAAATACCCAAATAAGGGCAAATAGGATAAATTCCTCAAAAATCTTGCAGATCTGATCACATTCGATCATAAAAAAGTGTTCTAGCTTTCGATCCCCCCGAGATCTGCAAAAAATGGAGTGGAGGAAATTATCTTAGGGATCCGTTAGTGGTGTCAACCGTCTGTTCGAATACTCGGCTTGCACCCAAGATCTCAATTAGTCACACCTTGGGTTCGGTGTGCGGGCATATTAAATATTTCTCACAAAACGACATATGCCACATTGCCTTGGGCTTAAATCCTTAACATTTTTCGAATGGTGGCATTCTCCATTTATTTTAATTTTAAAAGGCAGCTTTAAGCAGATTTTTGAAGATTTTCGTTACGTTAGGATTGCAATCACTTAGCACATTCTTGAGTTCCTGTCAACAGAAATACAATTTTTTTCAAAAACTCCTCTGAATCGCTGAGAAATCACTTAACAAGGTGAATACCAAAATTAAATTAATTAATCAAGGTAATCTATATGGCTAATAATTAATTCTCCCATCAATCCAATTGGCAACGCGATTCACATGGAGACTACGACAAAAAACCCAATTCCTTTCCTCCCATGAAATCAATCGTTTGATCTCAACCAATTGAGAGGTGCAATAACCCCACGTTCACACACAAGACACAACATTGTAACATTTAATTAAAAAAAAAATCCCAATCCGATTTCAACGTTCATTTTTTGGAAAGGAACACACTGAATCACAGTCGGCCAAGCCAGACACAGCCGCCATTCACTCCACTTTAAATAGCTCATTTGCTGGCGTTCCAATTAAAATTTTAAATTTGTGTTAATTGAGTGGAACGAATTAATTTCCAGCGACAACGACAAGATTTGCCTCCATTACATGCAGAAGCACCATCCAACTTGAGCGAAGGTGGCAATCTACGAAATTGCAAGTTGAATAAACCATCATCATTAATTTCACCTGTTGTTGGGGCAGGAGCGCACAGAGTCAGTGAATGGCACTGGCTCTGACTCTAACTCTGACTCTGACTATATGGAGAACGTTGGACGTCTTATACGAGAGTCTTCTTAAGTACGTTGTTGATGTTGTCTCTATAGGGTGTAAGGTTTGTCTTTGCCTTCTACTTCGTCTTCTCTTATCTGATCCTTATCGAAACTCACGAAACAATTTCTCTTCATTTTGTCATTCTTTTCCGCCGTGTGTCGTCGGTTGTTCGTGTGCATGCAGATAAAAGACACAATAGAAAAGGAAACCTCAGAAGATAGATAAGAATCTTAGAATATTAAGCTTAGAACTTGGACTAGGTGTGTGTTTGGGAAGAAGCAACAAACAAAAAAAACACTTCCATTACCACTGCTACGGCACATTCTCTGTCATCTATGTGTACCTCTAAATCTTGTGCAGATTTAACAATAGGAAAAGGTAGATCATGTTACATTCACACTTAAGATGCACACGATGCGGCTGGAGTGAGCCCTCCCTCTTACATCACCCACCTGTATGGTAGCCTGGCGCACGGTGCTATCTCACGGAATCACATTCAATGCCCTACATGGACAGGCGATGGGGATGAAATTGTAGGAAACTGATTCACCGTAAAAATATTCCCATGGCTATCGACTGCTATTGAGATCCAGCTAACTGGCTACGGATTGTGTGGTTTCGTTCCATTTACAATTCGTTGGGTGTCTGGAGGTTCTAGTTTACTGTTGGAAATGGGGATACGCCCAACTAATTTTTTTTTCTTTTCGAGGAATGACAATCAGAAATGTTGTCCACAAGGATTAGAGTTGTAAAATGCAAGGAACTACTTGGTTCTTTGTCAGATATTATACGTAACCCACATTAAAGATGGTAACTTGTTTCACAAACCAGTTAAGATATCGAAAATATATAGAACTTGTGGAAAGTTTTATGAGTTGTCATCAAAAATCGTTCTGTATATTTTGACCACGAGCTTATCTACAAATTTGACATGACACTTATTTTTTTCTCAACGAGAAATTCGACATGCGGGGGTTTATTCGAGTGAAGAAAATGAAATATCGCATAAACGGTGACCGAGGCCTTCAAATATAGGTTTTCCACTCATTTTTCTGGTCGAAAAATGCAACTTCCAGTTTAATGCCGATTCTAAATGACAAATTATAGAAGCTTCTCATGACGTTGCATATGCTTTGATTTTTGTCAGATTTTCGCTAAAAGTTATATTCCTGTATTTCGACTTCGGGACTTGAACCAGGGACCCCGCGCTTAGTAGTCCAAATGGGCCATTGCTAACACAATTTTGTTAAGCATCTATATGCTTCCATTGAATTAACCCTTAGTTGATCTTAAGAAACCTTATTAAACCATACCCCACCTATCAAATAGCTATCTATTCAATTAGTCAATTTTCTTAGGGATGGCTTTAATATTCTGTGTAGCTTCCTTTTGTTAGATAGGGCTGTTTCTTCTTCCTCTTCGTCCATGCAGCTCCTACAGAAGTCGTTTGAGAAGAGGCCTAACCTTTCTGAGTGCAGTGTCCGGCGATGACACCTATGGTGGCGCAAATATACGGTCTATCAAGCGAAATCAGTCTTTTTTGGTTATTTGACACGTCGTGCCAAGACTAAATCTGAGGTTTGATTTGCTGTTAGCATGTTGCTCTAGTAAGCTTTTGCATGTAGCGATAGGAATACCTAGTGCCCCCGTATTGGGTACAACTGCTAATTTAGTTCCATTTCTGGCGAGTTCATCAGCCTTACAGTTCCCTGGAATATCACTATGCCCAGGCAAAAAGCATAGGTGAATGTAAAAATAATCGGCAATCTAGAGTTGTCTTTGAATTTATTAAGACGATTCCAGGAATTTGATGGCCGCTTGGCTGTCTGAGAAAATGCTAATATCATTACATTCTCTTTCAGCCAGGATGAGGCTTCTTTGATCGCCATGAGTTCCGCCTGGAGCACGTTGCAATGATGAGGAAGACGGAAAGATAAGCTGAGATTTAGAATTTCGGAGAAGACATCAGCACCCACTCCGTCATTTGTTTTGGAGCCATCGGTATAAAAGTAGAACGAGTCGTTTAGCATAGGTTCGTTGCTCTACTATGACGTTCTGTCTGGGATTGTGAATGAACCCATACTATCCCTTAAATCAAAAGTAGAACAAAAGTGATACTCCTGGTGGTGCACCAGAAATAATAATCCATTTAAGTGTAAGCCCGTCTTTGTTACATTCTGGCCTAAGTATTAATATCTTCATTACATCATTTAGCTCACAACAGCTCAATTCTTATTCTTAAAGTTTTTCTAGTACTTAGTAATGTCCTGTCCTGTCGAGAAAATACTTATAAACTCTAGTCTCACCACTCTAGTCCTCCAATGTTTGCGTGAGCGAATCGTCAATATTCAAAATCTCCCTATTGACAGTGTTAATCTGAAGCCTCACAGCGTTCCCTTCTTTTTTGCCGCCTTATATAATGTAAAAATAGCATAGTCCTGCCTCCAGTTGCACACTTCAAGTTGGTTGCGGTCGTTTTCTACTTGTCGATGTCTTCCTCTACTGTGTCTGACGTCTGCTTAGCAATCCAAGACTCTGCGAGCCGGAGTAGAGCTTGAGTTTCCGCAAGTTACAAAACAATTCATTGTAAATAATTTCGAAAATATAATGAGGTGTCAGGTGCCAGAACTACTATTAGCTCTCTAAGTGTTGCCATTTTAAAAAAAACCTAACAAAATCCCTTATTCTAAATCAATGATCCAAAGTGAAACATTAAGAAATGAAACTATTCAAAGAATAAAAACACAAAATTGTGTATAGTGAAGAATAACTACGAACAGAACGGGACAGAATAGCACAACTTGGTAAAACTTATCAGAACAGAAAAGTATAAATCCGAGACAAGATAGGATTTTTCTTCATTGAAGTATGTCAAATCCTGAAAGACAAATAATTTTTGTAAGGCTAAGCCATAATTTGTAATATGTTTCTTTATTTTTTTTTAAATTTGTTTCTAGTAACGTTACTAGAAATAATAAATATTTATGTCTTATGTGCACAAATTCAAATTTCCAAAGCTCTTCAATACTTACCCACGTATTCGTAAACGCTGATTAGCTAATCAGTGAATAACTGTTGACATTTGCGAGAGTATTTTATATGCGAAAAAACTGTCATGTTAGTCATTTATTAGCTGATTAGTGTTTATTAATACGGTGGTAAACACATAAATAATAACAAAATATTTTTAATTGAAACAATAAAACTGACAACTTGACATTGACATTTACAACTTTTACTTCTTTCACATAAAACCGAAGACCGAGTTTTCGAAAAACATCTAGAAACCTTCATCGAAAACTGAAGTTTTCAAACATATTTTCAGTTTTTGAAAACCGTCTGGTCTGGCAGACGTCATTTCTATAAAGGTTGTTGGAGCGAACACACCTTTTAATAAATTTCAAACGACCCATAAAACAGCTGATGGCCGATTAGCTCGTTGAAACAAATATTTAATTGTCATTTAACTGTGGTTTATGAATTTGTCAAAATACGTTTTCCTTTGTTATTTGTTCTGTGAGCGCATAGAAAAATTTGGCTGGAGAACATGCCAAACATCTTCGCAAAATGCTTTCATTCTTTCTCACACAGTGACATTATTTTTCACTCCGAAGACAACTGAAAGATCCTGTACTTTTGAAAATGCTATAAAAAAAACTACTGAATATTTTCTCAAATTTCTTTTTTTTTTTAAAGTACAATCCTTCCGGTTAATAATGGAAAATAATTTCATTCAAATGGCTGCCTCGACTGGCCATGCAGTAGCCTACAAGATCGGTCCAATTTTTAAGCACATTATCGATTGTGTGCAGCTCTATTTCACCAATGGCTTCACGAATATTGTCCTTTAAAGCGTCAATTGTCTCTGGCTTGTCGGCGTAACACTTATCTTTTACGGCACCCCACAAATAATAGTCCAACGGTGTCAAATCGCAGCTCCGAGGTGACCAAACCACATCAGCTCTGCGGCTGATAATGCGATCTTCAAAAACAGGGCGCAAAACATCGAGTGTAGCTTCGGTTGTGTGGCACGTAGCGCCGTCCTGTTGAAACCAAATGTTGCCAATATCCTCCTCTTAAATTTTTGTGAACAAACATTCGTTCAAGAATGGCCCGATAACGATCGCCATTGACTGTAACGGCCACTCCTTGCTCATTTTCGAAGAAAAATAGCCCAATTATGCCTCTGGACCAAAATCCGCACCAAACAGTGACTCGTTTTGGATGTATCGGCTTTTCAATGTATGCGTGTGGCTTTCTGTGCCCCAAATGCGTCAATTTTGCTTGTTTACATACCCGCCAAGATCAAAATGAGCTTCATCTGAAAAGATGATTTTTTTTTGGCAAAATCGGCATCTTATCTAAGTCGATCGCAGGCCCACTTAGCGAAGCGAAAACGCATTGGATGGTCAGTTGGCTTCAACTCCTGAACCAATTGGACTTTGTATGGCGTCATACCAAGGTCTTTATGCAAAATTCGTCTCAATGATGTCTCCGAAATGTTCAATTGTTGAGAACGACGATGATTGATGTTGATGGCACTTCACGCACACTTTCTTCTCGGGTGTACGCACTGTTTTTGGCTTTTCACGCTTTGGTTTATCGATGAGGATGCCAGTTTCTTTCACTCTTTTCACAAGATAACGAACATACGGAGCTGACGGTGCTTCTCTTCTTCCCAAATCCGTATGCAATTTTCGCACACATTCTGCAACATTACCATGATTTTCAAAGTAATGTCGCAATATTTCCCAGCGTTGTTCAAGCGTATACACAACCATATTCGTTCAGCGGAAGGATAAAACTAATTATCTGTCAAATCAGACATGAGGTAGGTGTTACCATTCACGAAATAAGCACTAGTTGAAAAAAAAAACGTTAAATGGCGGACCCGTTAGATAGCGATTCTTTTTCTGAAATACATTATCTATAATTCGTGTCATTCTTTTCCACACTTTTTAGTTCACTACAAATTATGTCAAAGGTACGATGAGAATTTTTGAAGTGTTGTTTGAAATATTCATCGTTTTTCTCAACCACTTCTTTGTCGCAGAATGTTCTCGTGCGAATCTGCAAATCACATATGTATATCCTTGAGGTATTTTATATTATTTTGTAATTAGAAACTCACAATTTTTCACATCATTCTCTGTTTTTAAAATCGCCTTTATAAGAATAAAATGTTTAGGATTTTGTTTCCTTTTTTCACATTGGCGGTCTCAAGCCAACAACTTTATATTTTTCCGATCTTTTTTCAAATGCCAATAAAATTAGCCACATATTTGAAATTATTTTATTCAATTAATAGGGGTATTCATGCAACGTCGGAAAGTCGTCGTTAACGTTGTAAACGTGATAAAATTACGACGTGATAAATGAATTGTCAAAATTTGTATGGAAAATCTTTTCCAACAATATCGAATTTTTTTCACAGGAATTGGGTGGGTAAACTGAGATGGTAAACGTTGTAAACTTTTGAAATGCTATTTTGACATTTTATCAGTAACTTTCAAACAAGAAACGTATGCGCTAAACTGAAAAAAACTATCGAGAACGGATAGAGAACAATAGGAACTAAATACTATCAATAAATAAATTTAAATGAGATTGAATTCAGTGGGTTACCGCATTATTTAGTTGTGAAGTTTAACGTCGTCTAAAATTACAATCTTTCGCACTTAATAAAATTACGACGTTGCATGAATACCCTTAATGTAACTTTACACACAGATTTTGCAACTAGTATTACAGCTGATTGAAATGTCAAACTAAACCTGGCCAAAGTTTGGTGTGAAATCAATTAGTGGTTTTCGAAAACTTTTTGTCGTTAATTTAATTTTCGGTTCGGTGTATATTTTCTCGTGAAACACAAAAAGCTCTACTTTTCTGTATTTTCCTTAATTTTCTGTGGATATCAGACTCACTAAACAGAGCTAATCTTATTAGTACAGGAAATATTTGACACTACCAGATTAAGGTCATATATAACCTTTCTTCCTGCAATGACTATTCATAAGCTTCGACTTCCTATTAAATACTTATTAGCACATTAAATAACCAGAAAATAAATGCCAAAATAAATCCATTTGCTATGCATGATCGGAAACAACGGCCACTTGTTTTAATGAATACTGATTTATATTATGAAACACTTAATTCAAATCGATATGCAGCAGTACATTTTAGAAGAGCTAACGACCTTCAATGAATATTTTGGCACATTTTTTGATGACGTCTGCTGTGCGAAAATTTTCATTAAACTGCCTGCGTATGTCATGATAATGAAATTGATTTCGCACAAAACCAATCAATTGAGCATTTATTCGCGTGAAAATTTTTAATTTAAACTAATTGGTACTCTTCCTCCTCTTTGACTTTGAAAATGTTAATTGATTTATTGAGGACACACTCAAAAAGCAATGCATCATAATAATTCGCTGAATGGACGACGCACATGTACGGCCTTGCAGCCTCTGGAAACCCGGGTGACAAATGAAGCATCCATGTGTGCCATTCAATAAATGCCCAATTCATATTTTGAATGACGATCGCGGCCGTCATGGTCGTCTTCGTCGTCATGTGACTGCAACCACAGAGGCAATACCACCACCACGATAAGTATACAGCATCTCCTGGTGGTGTCCATTTTCAGATGATTCAAAAAGCAAATACGCAAAGAATGCGGCAGCAATAACAGTTCTTTGTGCTACTTGGTCGATGGGTTGCTGCTTCGGTGCGGTGATGCCAAATGGTGCTTGATGCTGGTGGTGGCGGTGGTGGTCAATGAAGGAAATTTATTCAGCACTTGCAAAATTGTCAGCATATTCAATGACTATTGAATGTATAGAGAGAACGATGATATGTCGGGTGTCTTAGTCTTCGTTTGGGAATTTATCTTCTCCCTGCCTGGCGAATATAAAATGCAATGGCATACGCATGTTAGAAAACAAACCTCATCCTCATCCTCATTTGATGGTTGACACTTTTGTATGGAAGCATCAACATTCCATGGCATCATTATAATGTGGCAGCAGCCAAAGTATTCAAGTGGGGAATTCTTTGCACAATCACAGAGGTTATGGTGAATTTTAACTCGCCTTGTATTTATTCTTAATTATACAAAGTATAAAGGAATTCTTTGTGAAAAGTGCGGTATTTTGTTACTTATTTCATTAGTTACCGGAATGGATTCAATGAAACCAAAACTGCGCGTGATTGGTAATAACAGTATCAGGACCAACAACACTATCAACATTTTTAGCCATCTGGCTTGCAAATTCTTGGAGATTTTAGGTTTGTGTAAACCAAATCGTGCGTTCCAACTAGGTTTTGTATATTATTATTCGGTTCATTAAATAAGTTTCGCCAACTCGAGTTAAATTATAATCCACCTCAAACCGAGTTATCAACTCATGTTGACATACCACTAGTCTCAATATTGGTGAATTTTATCTGTCATATAAATTATTTTTGAATTATTGTTTGTCAAATTAACAGAAGAAAACAATAATTTAATCCATTTTATTTGACTGAGCAAATATTTAGGAATTCTATACGTGCGTTGATCATTTTGTATTTCATCGCTCAGCCAGGTTTAAGTCAGGTTTAAGTAACCGCTGGAATAAATAGCAGACTATCTCTTTACCTTTTTATTTGCGCCACTTCCAGTCACATCGAAATTTGGCATCACTGTTACTAAAAGCAATTTAAATTTAATTTGACTAACGGTATTGAAGTTGTATCACCATTCACCTGTATATGTCGTTCACTTCAATGACAAATTGGGCTGACATAATATACCTTACATTTTATGTCAACTTACCCCTTCAGTCATCGTTCAAGAAGTACACACGCACACATGAATGGTTGTGAGGAAGCTAGGCCCTGGGTACTAACGAGCCTGTTGCGCCAAAAAATTTTATTTGGTATCCCCTTAGTATTTTTATGAAAAAAAAATAAGCTTGAGATTTAAATCCAATTTTAATCAAATCGGTCGATGATGGAGAAATAGAGGAAATGTGAGTCCGGCAATTTTGTACGTCTATCGGTCTGTGATCGCAGCTTGGGACTCAACAGCTGAACGGATTTACTTTAAATTTGTTAAATTTGATAAACAATGTTCTTGGGTAGTAATCGTAGTTTTTTTTAATTGGCAGTACCTATAGGGCCAACACTATAATGATACCTACCATTTCTCAAAAAAGGCTCTGACAGTTTTGTTTAAACTTAACACGATTTTCAACGTCAATATTTATTTAAAAAAAAAAAGTAAATCCACCTCAACATTAAATTCCATAGTGCGTAGTGTGGTCTCTGATATGACTGGATATCTGTAGAATAGGTCTTCTGTCATCCTTCTTGTTTCTTTTTTTAGTTGGGCTAAGAGGTGTGTAATCTTCAAAAGATACTAGCTGCCCAGGACAATAGCATGCAAGATGACAGAACTATCCGGCACATTTCAACCACTATCACCACACGGAACTAACGTTAGGTATTACTTCGCGGGGCTGGTTACCCAATAAGGCTCTTTTCTCTAAACTTTGTTCCAAAGCGGATGCCGAAGGTTCTTGGGTTCTCTTTTAGACTTTTTCCAACTGTCATCATTCCATCAGAACTATCCCTGTTTCACATTTAAAGTCGATGATAATATGGGGTGTACATTGTACAGTGTTCTCGGGGGTTGGATTGCTCCGCTAATTGACTCTGGTTCTCTTGGCTCAATATGAAAACCAGGCGTGCCCAGTTGGGAACTGGCTAATCTACTTCTCCCTGTTTTCGGTCAATCCATTTCACAATATCCTGTATAAGGCTATGGGTCCATCTTCCCTTTGAAGACTGATTTCATCTCTCCTGCCATACTCTACAGCTTCGCCGTTTTACTTCTAGCTTGACATCTTTGACTAAGGCTCGGGTCTGAATTTTTGCGTCGTAGTTCCAGTGTAGCTCGCTAGACATGATGTCCGCTGGTAACATTCTCCCTATTACGCACATAAAATCATCTGAAACTGTCAGAAAAGTAGACTCTCAGCACACAACGACTATTCACGAGTTGTATCCTTCATACGTAGGTCTTCGCATACATTGAAATAGACTGCATCATCCTTGACAGAATTAGTCTTATTTTTTGTCGGGGTCCTCCGATATTTGTCGGTATCCTTGATAATTTACTGCTTACCTGTGCTGCTTTGTCGCACGTACTTGCATATACTATGAGACCATAAGCCTCGTGTCAATAGGCGTGTTCCACTTACGGATCCCTCTGATATTGTCCACCGCTGCCGTCAGTTGACGTTTTTTGGTTAAGTGGAAAAAACATTTTTAGCAGAGAGAAACTTTTTCTGTCAATAAACAGTTTCCTTACTTTGCAGCTTATAATAACGATGAATTCCCCTCATGAAACATTTAAACTAACCGCATTCAAACTTTGAAACTTTAAGCAGAAAGGCTGAGGAGAATGAATCCAGAAAATTGCAGAAAATCTATGCTTTTTCAAGTGAGGAATTCGGCGCTATCGAGGTATCCGTCGGAGCGGAAAATTCTCCAATTTTGTACGATTCGGAGGATTTCTGCTTCGAGGTATTCTTCCGAAAAGCTGTTCGGAATATTTCTCCGACATGTTGTAACGCATTTCTGCGAATTGCGTTGAAATGCATTCAGGTGCATTTTTAGTGCAATTTTTGACAGCTAAGTGTCAATATTTTTCCGATTCCCTCCGACACAATTTCTTCGCGAAATTTATTTACGAATTGAAGTGAAGTGAAGCCGTCGCGTCTGTGTAGTATTTTTTTTTTCCATGAGACATTCCTCGAATGGAATTTGAAGTATGCTTTGCGGAAAATTGTCCGCTCCGACGGATACCTTGATAGGGCTCATTATGTTCCACTTACGGTTTTTTCAGAGCTCTCGGATGGATCCAGTAGTGAAATATATGCGTAATGATCACCCTTTCAGGAGGAGACACATCAAAATATTGATTCGTATAAACTAAGAATTCAGTTTCAAGAGTGACAACTTTTCGTAATCGTCTTGAATAGGAATCATTGTAACAGTTGAATGGCTGACCAACAGCAAATACCTATATTTTTGTTTCATTATATGGTTCCCTAAGTGAACCTTTGTGCAATTAAAGAGATCGAATGGCTCTTAGGCCCAGTTTTTCAGTTCGAGATCATCCTACTTTCGGGGATTAAACTCGAGTTATCTCGAGGAAGCATTTTTTCAGTCGATTGAAATCTAGAGTTAACTTCGAGCTAAACTAGCAAGTTTGCACTGAAAAACCGGACCTTAGCATCCGAAGTATTTGCTTTTCGGTATGCGGTGCTATTTTAGTTAGAATTGCTAAGGTACTCCTCTATCTGTTTTAAACCCGATGCATTTTATAACGAAAACTTATTTTTTTAATAAATTTCAATTCTATACTTGAAACAGTGCTGCCAAACAAAAAAATTACCGCCATGTGTCAACACGATAAGTAAAAATGAAATACAATAAAATACCACACCCTATCATTACAGAATCACAGGACCATCTGCGATTCCGTTTAACACCATCCAAAGAATTTCAAAAAGTCTAAAAACATTTTTCTTTCATTTTCAATTGCAGATCCTGGTCTTTCTCTTCGCCGCTCTACTGGACTACTGTCTGGCCATCAGTTTGGGATCGAAATGCCAACATGACATGGACTGCACAGACTTCATAAAAGGTAGTACGTGTTCGATGAATGGACATTGTGAGTGCGCACCATATTTCGTCCAATACAACGGAACCTCTTGTCTGTCATGTAAGTATAGAACGTTTTCCTATTTTTATCTTCGCCCGATCCCCATACCAATGGATGCAATGGAGTGGAACATAATAATTCTAGGTTGTCCGTCCGTCTGTTGCTCTGAGGTTTTCTGCGTTTTCTGTGGCATGTGTCCTCGTTTCATATTACAATGGTGGCTGTAGTGGTAGATTCTTGTAAAATCTATATATACTAGCCGTATGCATGAGCACGACCACTTAGAATGCCGCATGCACTGGCGCAGCCGCGCCGGCAGATATTCAAAGTTCAAATATTGGCATTCGCCTGCGGCTGTTTGCATTGGTAATTAGACTGCACAGGAGATAGGCGTGTCCTCCTGAATATACAGAGTCGTTGTCTCCCACCGAAATTCAATTGTAAAACTTGACCATCACCATCGCAAGCCGAGGTAACGAGGCCAGCAGCACAGTGCAGCGAGATGGTGTTTAGTTAAATTGGTGTTTGTCGAAGCGATCCTCTTCCTCTCCACATTGTGAAACTGGAAAATGCATTCTTGAGAATTTTCCATCCACTACCATTCATCCGTCCATTTCATTCAATATTTGTCCACATTGTTGGGCAAACATAGTGGGACCCTATGACTTTCAAGAATGTGTCTAAATGTCTACTCACACAAAATGTTTTTTTTTTTTTTCTTACAGCACAACTCCTTGGAGGCGATTGCATTTTGGCCGATCAGTGTATGATGAAAGTGGCCAACAGCAGTTGCTTGGATGGTGCTTGTCGTTGCGTCGAGGGATTCTTGCAGTTCCGGAAGCATACATGCCTTGGACGTAAGTGATTCAATTTCTATCATCATTATCGTCATCTTTGCTGTGCATGGGTTTTCTAAAGAACACACATCTCTCCTCTAGCTCGATGAGCATCAATCATTTGTGTAAATATACTTACTAGTCGATGAGATGAGATGAAAATGTTTACATCTGAGCTGTTGCGGTTAAGTCAATAAAGGCAGTCAATAAGGGAACTCTATTCCTGTCTTTCGGTGCAATGCGATAAATCAATGGGGTCATTTCATTGAGTTGGTTGCCGGGCTTATTCTTGCCGGAGTAGAATGGTCAGGGTTTGTAGTGAGAATTGTAAAATGTTTGTTAAGTGGTAGATTTATAATTTTTTGTTTACTATGAGGTTCCTAACAAGTAGCTGCTTTCATTTTATAGCTAGGATTTGGGTTTAAAATTGCAAGGAACTACGTTAGCTTTTTGTCAGAAAATTTACAACCGATGGATGTTGAATAAAATTCCAAACGTGCAAGTAAAATGTTAATATCGCTTAAAAATGTTTTTTTTTAATTAAAAAAATTGACTTGAAACTGTTTTATTTTTGCGAACTAAATTGATAATTTGTCACGATCCCAAAATAAAAAAAATAATGTATGGCTACATTTTAGCCCCGATGCAGGGAATTAACTCCATATGCTAATATATTTCGGAAAATAAGGCTTTTCTTGTAATTGGACGTGAAAATAATTTAATCCGGAATTAATTAAAGTTGTTTCCACACACGATTTGAAAAATTATTTAATTTCTCCAGTAATATAAGAAAATGGGAAAACAAACGTGATGTACAAGATGATGCGACAAACAAATCCTACGATCTCGCTGGAAAATCACCTTCTCCTCTTGCGGAAATTCGAATTTAGTTCAATAGAAGTTAATTGTTTAGTTTTCGAGAAAATGTGTCTTTTCGTTCTAGCATTTCATAGCAGAGAAATGTCAACCTCATGTTTAGTACAATTTATTATTTTTGAAGTGAAACTTATTTTGAGACGGTGGAATTGGTTTTTATGAAACGAAAAAGTGAAACGAACAAGATCTCAAAAAAATGTTTAAATACACTTGGAGGTTATAACCAGAGGAAGAGAGACTGATAAAGAAAACAAATTAAGGGAGAATACAGAGTCACTTCTACCGCGTGTGAATACACTCGATTTTTGTATACTCTTTCCCATAAGTTTGTAACATAGAAAAATAATATATCTTAATGTTTATGCCATGTCTGCCTGTCCGTCCGTCTGTCACCGATTTTCGGGCCCTAAATTTTAAGCTAGTGTGATAAAATTTGGTATATAGACTGCCTGTCCGACGAAGCAGAACATGTGTAAACATTTTTAAAGCTCGCCCCCTGCCAAGCCCAATTTTATGTAAAACGTTTTTTTAGTCAAACGGTTAAGAACGGTTAAGGCTGCGTTCATCGCTACGCGTATTCGAGTCGCGCGACGCGATTTGATTCGCTACCAGCGATCAATTCCAATTACAACCAACATGCCTCTCCAATTAGTTTCTCACTCCATGTTGGTTGAGGTCGGTTTCTACCACTTGAGGTGAGGTCTTCCTCTACTGCGTCTGACGTCTGGCTGGAAATCGAAGACACTGCAAGCCAGAGTATTGGTGTCCATTCATTCTACATGTCCTATCTTAAGCCTGCAATGCGGGGTTTTTCGTACAGCTTATATAGTTCTCGTTTGAATCTTCGTCACCATAGCCCGTCAACGCAAACGGGACAGAATTTTTCTCTCGAATCGACCAAGGATTTCTGTACCCACTTTTGATACGGTCCATTCTTCAGCGCCGTAGAGCAGGACCGGGATGATCAGGGTCTTATATAGGATCTCCTTAGTAGTTCGAGTAAGGGCTTTACTACCAAACTGCCTTCTTAGCTTAAAAAAACAGCAGTTGGTAAGAGTAATTCTTCGTTTGATTTGACGAGATGTTGTTGTCAGAGTTAATACCGGAGTCGAGGTAGACAAAGTCCCGTACTACCTCAAAGTTATATTTGTCAATGGTGATGTTCTGTAAAATTCGTCGATGGTGTTTGTCCTTTCCTCTTGACAGCATATACTTAGTCTTACCCTCATTAACTGCTAAACCCATTTTTGCCACTTCCTTCTCTATACTAGCAAAGGTGACATCACGTTGAGCCCTACCAATGATGTCAATATCGTCGGCGTATGCTAGTTGTTGCACCGATTTTTGGAAAATTGTGCCTCTGGTGTTGGCTCGGGAGTTTTGCACAATCCTCTCAAGAATCAAATTGAAGAAGTCACATGACAGCGCATCGCCTTGCCTAAATCATTTTTTGGTATCGAATGTGTCGGTGAGGTCGTTTCCGACCCTGATGGTGCAGCGAGAATTCTCCATCGTCATCCTACACAAACGGACGAGTTTGGCCGGTATACCAAAACTAGACATGGCTCTGTATAGTTCTCTCTATAAATGCTGTCGTATACGGCTTTGATATCGATAAATAGGTGGTGGGTATCGATTTGGACTTCTTGGGTTTTTCCAGGATCTGCCAAAGTGTGAAAATTTGATCGATTGCGGACTTTCCTGGCCTAAAACCACACTGATAAGGGCTGATCAGGTTGTTGGTATACGGTTTCAGGCGTTCACATATTATAGCAGATAGGATCTTACAGGCGATGTTGAGGAGACTTATGCCTCTGTAGTTGGCGCAGTTCAGTTGACTGTAATGGCCACTCCTTGCTCATTTTCGAAGAAAAATGGCCCAATTATGCCTTTGGACCAAATTCCGCAACAAAAAGTGACTCGTTTTGGGTGTATCGGCTTTTCAATGTATGCGTGCGGGTTTTGTGTGCCCCAAATGCGACAATTTTGCTTGTTTACATACCCAAAATCGGCATCTTCTCTAAGTCGATCGCAGGCCCACTTAGCGAAGCGAAAACGCATTGGATGGTCAGTTAGCTTCATTTTTTCCGGAGGTGCCACTTCTACTTGTTAGATTAGATTAGGTTAGGGAGTTGGAAGCATGTTACCATATCACTGCGGCCAAAGTTGGGCCTATTGTGATTTACCCCAATTAGAGCTCACTCATGATACCAGACTTTGTGATGAATCCTAGTAAATCTTTGAGTGAGCTATCAGATATATCCTCTGCCTCAAGGTAGTGTTTACCTAGTTGGTGTTGACGTAATCTGATTAGGCATTTACCGTGATACAGGATGTGTTCTGCTGATTCTTCGTCTCCGTTGCATAGTCTGCAGGTGTTATATTGAGTTATTCACATGGTCATGCGGTTTTTTTTGACTTGACAATGTTCAGTAAGGAACCCTGTGAGAATTCGAATCTGACTCCCAGTTGGATGGAGGAGTTGTTTCGTTCTGATGTGGGAAGTGTTTCAGTATTAGTCCAGTGCTGATTGGCCCTATTTTTTAGCCATGTTTTAATATGGTATTAAGTAGTGCTGATGGGTAGTCCACAGAATAGTCTTGGCATCAGGAAAGTTGATGCCGATCCTTTTCTAGCTGGTATATCTGCTATTTCGTTGCTTACATGTCCACTGTGTCCTAGTACCCAGATGAGATGTACTCTGTTTGTGCTGGCTAGCAATGTGAGTAGTTGTAGGCAATCCCATACTAGTTTTGATGTTATCTCGTAACTTTGTAAGGCTAGGAGTGCTGCTTTACTTGCAGAGACGATATATATGTTCTTGTTTGTTATGGAATTATTTAGATTTTCTCTGAAACATATTTCTATAGCAAAGATTGAAATACGGAGTTCCATTTGTCAATGCTTGTATAGATGAACGGTTTTGTTTTAACACCGTATGTTTCAGCTCCAACTCCTTCATTTGTTTATGATCCATATGTGTACCATACATGAGAATAGTTGTTAGTTTATTCTGTTCCCAGTTCTGACGATTTGGGAATGTTACCTTGAAGTTTTGGCTACTTGTTACACCTCGCGCATTTTTTACTTGACTCCTCAGCATAGCAATTCAAGACTAAGGCTTTCATAGTACTCCAGATATTTTGTTTTTCTATGGGGTGTCCTTTGCCAACTGTTCGAATCCCGCCCATTTTTCGTTGAAAGACTCAAAAACTATAACCAATATAGTTACTTGGACAGGGGTGAAAAAGTCTGGCTATTTTTATAACTCTAGATATTTGATGATAAAAACTTTCCCTGTATCGGTGGTGCCACACCCACTCTTTCGATCCCACATATTTTATGTAATGCTACTGACATTAATGGCTTGTGAACTTACACAAAGTTTCAAGAAACTCACTATTTTAGTGATGCAGATATATATTTCATTACATATTTACTAAATATTAGAGGTGCGAGGATCACTTTGCCGGAACCGAAACGCCTCCTTAAAATATCAAAAAATAGCCTATAGCTTCTATTGATATGCAGCAAGTTCCTGTCAAGATTTAAAGAGAATCGGTGCTACAAAAATAAACCACAAAAATACAAACACACACTTCATTTTTATATATAAGTTTGTTCTTGACATCTGTCAAAGATATCTTTCATTATCACCATCTTTTAGTTATGCATTATGTTACCTCCACATTTCAGTCACTATAGGACTTAAATTAAGTGCATTGGACAACAAAACGCGGGGTTTCTGGTTCAAATACAGAATGACACAACGACTCTGTTGTTTTCTGCCCAATTTGCTATTCGGTTTCAACCTTAAACTGAAGCTCCCATTCCTTGTAGCAAAAATAGAACTTTGCATCCGATATGTGGAATGAAGAAGCTAGGTTTGAGGTCCTGATTAGATTAGATTAGAATAAAAAAAAAACAAAGAACAGCCTTAAACACAATTTAGCCTCAGTTGAATCTGATTTTACAACTCTTATATACTCAGTATTGACTAATTTTGATATGTTGACGGGCTCAGTGTTGCGACGGTTAGTGCGATTAATCCCTCGCAGAAGGTTTGAGTTCGATTTTCAGCCATAGCAACACCTACATCATTTTCAATGGCCCTCTTCTCGCAATGATCTGATAAATTATCCCAATAGTATCAATTGACAAGAAAAGCTTATCTCAACTCAGCCATTCGGATTCGGCATAAAATAGGAGGTCCCAACATTTTCATTTTCTAAAACATGTTCTGGAATCAAGATAAATAATGTGATGCGTAACTATTTCCAGGCCTGAATACGCCCTACCGGTTTAAATGTTTCCTCTCTCTAGACAGTAGTACATGTCTACCATCTGCCCACTCCAAAACCAATTACTTGCTGGTGTCATCATAAAGCATTCCTATCCTTAATTCAATCTAAAGTGATTAAATCCTCCCAAGACCTCCTAGAAGACTCTCCTCTGCGCGATTATGCATCATAAAGATATGGTCTCTCTCCATGCTGCTTCATGCATACCATGTACGCTATAAAGGTGTTGCGTTCCGATATATCTTTATAAACAACATATCTTGCCTCCCTCAGACTGCACATAATGAATGCACACCTATATGCAACCTTAAGTAGACCAAAACGCTTTGATCAATCTAGCGTACCGCGACGAGGTGATTCATCTGCCTATGTGACGACCGCGCTGAAGAGGGTTGAGCACTTTGGCGCCATTAGCGTATCTGATCGAATGTTATGTCATGAATAACCCACTCTTTACACACCACATTGTTAGCTAGCCGTCCAAACTAGATTGACTGGGTTGGCGAGGTGATGGACCCGCAGAATTGCACGCATCTTAATACATCGCAATTAGCTGCATGGATCACTCCCCGACATCCTTGTGTCTTCAACATCGCATGCGCGTCCAATAAAAAGTTTCCAAAGAACCAAAACTATCCACAATAGGAATATCAAACCGTCACGGTCGTCGACGAAAGTAGCACACAAGAAACAGAAAAATGCTTTACTTAGAATGCCGCACACATTCCGATATGAGAGAGCTCTAGGTGGCAAATATGAGTCACTCTCCATTTGTCAAAGGAATTACCATTCCAAGTGCATCTTCTGTCACTGACACACTTTCATCCACCTTTTTTTGCCTCTGAATAGCAAATTGCTTCAAAAACTAAAGAAAACAAAAATCGATCGAAAAGAGAAAAACAATATCGAAAGCAGCATAAAATATCGCAGAATAATCAAATTGTGCTCGTAAAATAGAGCTACAATAACAAATAAGAAATAAAAAACCGAACCTCGTTCAATCACACACACATTCTTCATTTCCGGGAAATCATGTACGGAATGTTAACTCTGCTCCGCCAAACGTCTGTCATAAAATCTGATCCAACATCGTGGCTGCACAGCCTCATTATAATCTGTGCAGTCGTGGTCAAGCTCCTCGCGAATGGGCGAATGGTGATATCTGGTTTCCCCCAGATGCACATAACACTCCAACCGTTCGCCCATAAAACTTCATTTGGGTTAGAATTGCCCGGGCAAAGAGTGTACGTGTTCGTTTCTCTAAATTCCACAGCAAATCCATTTGTGAGCTCAAAATCATAGTCTTCCTGAAGACCACATTTCTATGTCGAAAATCACCCCAACATCGCATTTCAGTGCCATATCGTATACAGCACACGTCACAGATGCGACGTGCGCTAGAGCACTAGCGCGACCGGCGCAAGATACGAACGAGAAAAAATGCTGTAAGACACATTTTCAAGATCACACCGATAAACAGGCAGAGGTGAGCGCAATAGAAAACAACAGCAACACGTAATTCATTACAAAATAACTTTCATTAGCCGCTAACAATTCAATTGAGCACCAGGCGTAGTTTACACCGCGCAGTCGCCGCCACCGCCAGCCGACATCAGCCAGCCCCTCGTTAGTATTGGTCTCTCTTTGCGCGCCTTGGCATTGGCATGTTAGTGTCCAACATGACCAACAATGTATGTCCAGCGATGCGGCAGTGGCAGCAGCGCGATGTCCACAATACGAAACCAGACCAGACAAACTGGACGCAAGCGCGATTGGACTGTGTGCCGTTTGGTATTTCGCTGGGTTGCGTGTGGTGACAGTAATCGCGTACGATTTGTCAGCGATTAATCACTAAAGGCCGAGAGTGTTGCAGGCCAGAAAACACTTTGGATGCAAACACACACATACATTCGACAGCAATTCGAAATTCGATTGGAATCTTAATTTTCAACGAGATTGGTGTAGAATTTTTTGTTTCGATACTGCTTTGTCCTGTCAATGAAATGTCAAAAACAAGTTGACAGAGGCTTGCTATCATACGTTGAGAAATATTTCAGGAAATTGTTCTAGTAACGTGCAGCATGCAATCTATTTAGAGGTAATAATCTCGAGCAGTTTAATGATCCCTCTACTCGGGTTAATGAGGGGTTGATGTATTAGCTAACATTTATTCGTGCATGTACAGTGTGGCGGAAAAGTCACTTTGTAATATGACATTTTAATAACTTTAAAAGAGTGGTTTTATTTTTTAATAACTTATTATAGAACGAGCGACCTGCCCCGGTGCGCTTAGCTAAACAGACGTATTTATTAGATATTCTTAGGAGGTGTCTCAGAGGTTGTTTAGATTGTGTATTTTTTGCAAAAAAAGTTGCGTAAGACAGTGGTGCATCCACCACTCGTTTGTATCTCCACTCGGAGAAAAGATGTATAACGCCGATGGTTACCGACTCTCGAGCATGCTACGAACAACCACCCACGAAAAAAATACTTCTAACAAACGACCAAACTGGACATGTCAAAATTGAAACGGCAAGTCGTTTGGAATCAGTGGTAATCTTGGTATCAGAATATCCTTTCCTTAGATCTTTCCTTCAATTCTCGTTGCTTCATTGAAATATGTTGAAATAAAGTGTCCGCCAAATAACTTTTTTTTTTTTTAAATGCTATAAAAAAAACTACTGAATATTTTCTCAAATTTCTTTTTTTATTTGAAAGTACAATCCTTCCGGCTAATAATGGAAAATAATTTCATTCAAATGGCTGCCGCGGCTGGCCATGCAGTAGCCTACACGATCGGTCCAATTTTTAAGCACATTATCGAATGTGTGCAGCTGTATTTCACCAATGGCTTCACGAATATTGTCCTTTAAAGCGTCAATTGTCTCTGGCATGTCGGCGCAATACTTATTTCTTACGTCACCCCACAAATAATAGTCCAACGGTATCAAATCGCAGCTCAGAGTTGGTCAAACGACATCAGCTCTGCGGCTGATAACGCGATCGTCAAAAACAGGACGCAAAACATCGAGTGTAGCTTCGGCTGTGTGGCACGTAGCGCCGTCCTGTTGAAACCAAATGTTGCCAATATCCTCCTCTTCAATTATTGTGAACAAAAATTCGTTCATCATAGCCCGATAACGATAGCCATTGACTGTAACGGCCACTCCTTGCTCATTTTTGAAGAAAAATGGCCCAATTATGCCTCTGGACCAAAATCCGCACCAAACAGTGACTCGTTTTGGGTGTATCGGCTTTTCAATGTATGCGTGCGGGTTTTCCGGAATGAACCAGGGCCTCAACCAACATGCCTCTCCAATTAGCCCGGTCCTTAGCTAACTGCCTCCAGTTGCGCACTCCAAGTTGGTTGAGGCCGGTTTCTACTTGTGCGCGCCACTTAAGGCGAGGTCTTCCTCTACTGCGTCCGACGTCTGGCTGGGAATCGAAGACTCTGCGAGCCGGAGTATTGGTGTCCATTCGTTCTACATGTCCTAGCCATCTTAAACGTCCAATTCTGAGTTTTTTTTGACTAGGGGTATGTCGCTGTACAGCTCGTATACTTCGTGGTTGAATCTTCGTCTCCATAGCCCGTCAACGCAAAACGTGACCGAAGATTTTCCGAAGAATTTTTCTCTCGAATCGACCAAGGATTTCTTCATCCGCTTTTGATACGGTCCATGCTTCAGCGCCGTAGTGCAGGACTGGGATGATCAGGGTCTTATATAGGATCTCCTTAGTAGTTCGATTGAGGGCTTTACTACTAAATTGCCTTCTTGGCCCGAAGAAACAGCGATTGGCAAGAGTAATTCTTCGTTTGATTTCTGACGAGATGTTGTTGTCAGAGTTAATAGCGGAGCCGAGGTAGACAAAGTCCCGTACTACCTCAAAGTTATATCTGTCAATGGTGACGTTCTGTCCAATTCGTCGATGTTGTGAGTCCTTTCGTGATGACAGCATATACTTAGTCTTACCCCCATTTACTGCTAAACCCATTTTCGCCGTTTCCTTCTCTATACTAGCAAACGTGGCTATGACATCACGTTGAGTCCTACCAATGATGTCAATATCGTCAGCGTATGCTAGTAGTTGCACCGACTTTTGGAAAATTGTGCCTCTGGTGTTGGCTTTGGAGTTTTGCACAATCCTCTCAAGAATCAGATTAAAGAAGTCACATGACAGCGCATCACCTTGCCTAAATCCTTTTTTGGTATCGAACGTGTCGGTGAGGTCGTTTCCGACCCTGATGGAGCAGCGAGAATTCTCTATCGTGATCCTACACAAACGGACGAGTTTAGGCGGTATACCACAACTAGACATGGCTCTGTACAGCTCGTCTCCATTTATGCTGTCATATGCGGCTTTGAAATCGATGAATAGGTGGTGGGTATCGATTTGGACTTCTTGAGTTTTTTCAGGATCTGCCGAAGTGTGAAAATTTGATCGGTTGTGGACTTTCCTGGCCTAAAACCACACTGATAAGGGCCAATCAGGTTGTTGGTAATCGGTTTCAGGCGTTCACATATTACGGCAGATAGGATCTTGTAGGCGATGTTGAGGAGACTTATGCCTCTGTAGTTGGCGCAGTTCAGAGGGTCTCCTTTTTTTGCTGATCGGGCAAACGATGCTAAGGTTCCATTATTCATGCTTATTTTCATCCGACCAGATTTGGCTTATGAGTTGGTGGATGTTACTTACCAAGTCATCTCCGCCGGCCTTATAGAGCTCAGCGGGAAGGCCGCCATTTCCGGCAGCCTTATTAAGCTTGAGTTTAGATATTGCTATCCTCACTTCACTCAGGTCGGCTGGTTGGCAGTTTCCGCTGTCGTTGCCAATATTGAATGGTTCGTTCTGCCTGACAGCGGAATGTTGTTCGTCATCGCCGTTTAACAGTCTGCAGAAGTGGTTCTTCCATAATCTCAGCATCGACTGTGTCTCAACTACAATATTTCCTTGTTCATCTCGACAGGATTCTGTTCGAGCCTTGTATCCTTGGCTTGGACGTTTTACACTTTGGTAAAACTTGCGAACATCGTTCCTGGAGTGGCACCTCTCTATATCTTCGATCGCGCGCTTTTCTTGCTCTTTTTTCTTCTTGCTGAAAAGCCGATGTTCTTCCCTTCTTCTTTGCCTATAGAGCTCAATGGCAGCTCTCGTCTTCACCTGCAGCTTAGCCTTGTAGGCCTCGTTTTTGGTTGCGAGCATCTGTCGGCATTCCTTATCAAACCAGTGGTTTCTTGCTGGTGGGCGCGAGAAACCTAGCACATCAGTTGCGGCTGATCTAATGGCCTGTTGGTATGGTGTTAATCGAGAAGTCAAGGGATACGCGTTGTGCAAAGGTCTTGGCGGTCTCTTGCGATTCAGTCTTCCGACATTAAATTTTTTCACAGTATTTCTGGATTGTTGTGGCGTAGTTACCTTACCTTGGCTGCTAGAAGGCAGTGAGCAACTAAAAAATTCACTGGAAATTATTGATATAGCAAAACAACGTTTGCTGGGTCAGCAAGTTCTTTATAGAAATATGGCCCAGTATGTAGGAAAAAAATATAAATATACTGTTTGAAAAATTATATGTTATTATCATGTATTGTAATAAAAAATTAACCAAAGAACCAAATTGTGCATAAGGATATGTTGGCTCGAATCACATCCAGAGCAAGTCGAGTACATACAAACAAATCGATAATGCAAACCCCTTAGTGCGAGCGTAGCTACTCATCCACTGCATGCTTTACTGACAGCAGTAACGATTGATTTTTAACTTACTGGTTATATTTTCATTTTAAAAAGTACATGTCTCTCTCTAAGTCTTGACTTGCGATTCCTTGAAGTTGACGATTTATAATGTTTTATTGATTTTTGTGATTAGGTTGTCAAGGGTCGAATATAATTATAGGATATACCGAAGTGGATTTTATTTCTTTTTTTATTATATCTAGGACACACGCGTGGAACGAAGGATATAACAAATACATTTTTTGTTATAATTTTTAATTCTTCTGTTTCTTAAGCACAATCAATTTTCCTTCATTTCTTAAATTATTAGATGCACGTTTCACACTCGAAGTTTTACATCTTTCCAATTTTGAAATTTGAAGCGCTTAGGAGATGAATAATTTTTTTAATTTGCCTGCAAATATCGCAAATATTTCGCAAATCCTGGCTTTTCAATAAAAAAAATTACAAACATTATAAAACACTTCAGTTTTGTTTACTTCAAAATATCTGTTTATAATTTTTATTGTTTTTATCAAAAGTTTTATAGGTAAACAACTTTTAACGCTGATTACTAGATTTTTTAAAAATGTCGCTTAGGCTCTTCATCTTCTAAGCCCTTCATTTATAACCTGGCCATGTTGAGATTTGCCCCTCGAAATTAGTTGGAAATCAAAAGGGGATATATCTGCAGAATTAGGTGCTAGATGAATGTGATAAATTGTTGTAGACTAAAAAGTTAGGTTAGTCTATGATTCGTCGCTGATCTTTCTGATTGGACCTTTATATCTGTTTGGTTTTTTCTCACGTACTTATAAAACAAAGATCCATTATGTGCTACGTTTTTTCTAATGTAGTTTGACTCCCCATTTTCGATTAAAATATTTTTTTTAAATATTTTGTTAGCATGCGCTAAAGGGTTTATGAATAGTGAATACCCTTATAGTGTTTGGGCACAGCGCGGGCATTAAGGAACTTGGGGAGAATAAAAGAGGAGATACCGATGTGCATTGGTTTTAAATTTTTGTAAATTGTAATGGGGAGGAAAAACTGAAAAAACAAGACTATAGAGTTCGCTACGGTTGGATATCCTATAAATCTTATCGCTCGCTTTTGTATCCTTTCTAGTAGGTACAATTATGTTTTTGCTGCTCCTGACCTGATGTGGGCGTTGAACTCAAGATTGGGGCGTATATACGCTTTATATATTGAGGCCAGATCAGAAGGAGTGAAAGGGGTGAAGGGCGTTGAACTCAAGTTTGGGGCGTATATGCGCTTTATATATTGAGGCCAGATCAGAAGGGGTGAAATAGTTTTTGCATCGATTTAGGAAACCCAGACATTTCTCTACGTTTTAAGCGACTTCGGTTTTGGCGATGCAAGTGCCATTCATGGATAATGGCTGCTAATTTTGGTTACGCTTCATATGAACTCATCTAGGTGATATTTGTTCGAGATGGTGTAACGATGCTGAGGTTCCATTCTTCAGGCATACTTTCATCCTACCAAATTTTGCTTATCTCCACCGGTTTATAAAGGTCGATGGAAAGGTTGTCATCTCCGACACCCTTGTTAAGCTTGAGTTTAGATATTGCTATCTTCACTTAGGTCGGGTGGTTAGGAGTTTTCACTATCATTGCCAATATTGAATGCTTCGTTCTGCCTATGCGACAGCGGGAGATTGTTCGTTGTCGCAGTGAAACAGAAAAAGGTCTTACATGTCCTCAGCATCGACTGTGTCTCAACTACGATCTTCCTTGTTCAGGCCTAGCATCCCTGGCTTTGTCGTTTTGCACTTTGGTAAACTTACGAACATCTTTCCTGGAGGGGTGCATCTTATGTCTTCGCTCGCCTGCTTTTCTTGATCTGGAAAGCCGGTGTTCTGGAAAGCCGGATCTGGAAAGCCGGTGTTCTTTTCTCCTTCTTTGCCTCTAGAACATAATAACAGCTCTCGTCTTTACCTGCGACTTTGCCTTGTATATCTCGTTTTAGCTGCGATAATAATGGCGGCATTCCTAACACTTTTAGTGTCTAGCACCCAGTATTGTTTAATATTGTGCGGTGTGACATGAATTTCAAAAAAATCTTTATGTTGGTGGTTTTTAATGTTTTTTTCCGTTGCCTAACAGAATTACCACGCATTAGTGATAAAGTGTTGGCATTTTGATGTATTGAGTGATTGTGTAGGATAACGTATTTTAATCTAATTCTATGCCAGAAACAGCATTGTCAATCTCCTCACAATCGCTGTCCAAAAACATATCGACCTTTCAAACAAAAGAGTCCAACTACGAACTGGGTAGTGAGTTTATTTTTATTTCCTTATTTTATTTGATTAAAAAGTTTTTCGGATAGTTTTATAGTTTATTGACATAAAAAGCAATTTTTTTGTTTAGCCTTTTTTTATAAAATTTTCTCAGGTGAAGCGAACCTATAACGCTAAAGGAGCGCTCTATTGCTTGCAGGTATATGTATGTTGACTCAGTTCTTGAATTGTTGTAGATTGTATTTTGGTGAAAATAAGTCTTCTGGAAGTTCGTTCCATTATTGTCTTGTTTTGTAACTCCATTAAATAAAATTAAAGACAATCAGTAATTCTGACACGAGTTTGCATTCCTTTTGTTCGCGACACTTTCTCAATGAAATACCAACGTGTTGAAGTATATCCATGAAAAAAGGTCTAAATACAGAATAATCTACATGCAAACCGTTTTTTAAACCACTTCTCTCCTCATTTAAAATTACAACTTGCCCAGTAGCCAAAACCTTTCATTACAACAACACCTATATCTCAACTCTTTTCTAATGCTAATAGACATAGACATTCTCTAAATGAAAGCAAACTTAATACGTTATTCCATCCATACCAGCCAGATGTATTCTTATCCCAAATCCATTTTCTGAAACCCCTAATTTAGCATCTAATTATGGTTTTAGCTGAACAGAAACCGAAAGCGAAATCTGTCACGAAGTTGACCAAATGAATCTTAATGACCGTTAACCTACATACTTGTTGAGGAGATTTCAGAAAAATTTCAGAATAAAAAAAAAAACACTTCTTAATTCGAAAGCTTCTCAGTTTGAGCATGAATGTTGAATTTTAATTCCTTCAAATGTAGGTGAACCGCTTCCTGACTTTGGGTACTGATTTCGTGTTCATTAATCTGTGAAATCTTCAACTATGACTGCCAATATGCGAAAGAAAGTTCAGAACTGGATACCGCACAATTGTTTTCTCATCTCAATTTGTTGATTGGCCACATAATCACAGCGGCGGATTCATGTCCATGGACGCTTACCTTCATTTGCAATTTTTATATTTTTTTTATGTTTGCAAATTGAAATTCGTGCTCTGTGCTGTGTTAGGTTAGCAACTCACGCGAAAGGTTGATGAACCCTCTTTATTTCATATTCTAAGCCATCAGGTACCTAATACCAAGACCAGCACATGCCGCAGAAGAAATAGAATCCATACCCATGAGCTGGCGTCATGTACGTCTTGTAGACATGTAACTTAGACCAAAATTGGTTTTGAATTTCGTTTTCAAAATATTTGCAGTTGATGCACGCTTTCATTCCCGCTCTGACTACAGCTACAGATCTAGCTTCAGGTCGTAATTAGAGGGTGGGGGGAAGGGCGGACAGCTGGTTTATGAGTCTTTAAACGAATTCTATTCATCCAATTGTTATGCTTCACATAAATAAGACACTGTAGCCGACTGAAAGAGTGCCAGATACATTTATGCGCGCTCAAAAGTTGCTGCACGTTGTTGTCCACGATGCGATGGGATGTGTTATCTGGTGTTGTGCTATGTTGTTTGCGTTCTAAAATAATCTGCTCGTTGCTCTGGGACTGCATGTGTTCATGTGCCATGCCAAGCGTCTCTGGCTTAAGGCTTTAATTTACAAAATTCACCTTTTCGTCTTTCCCGAATTAATAATTAATGAGAGGAGTATCTTTGGCTATGGCGATGACGATGACGACGTCGGTTGGAGCTGTGCTCTGCTCTGCTCAGCTCTGTACTTACGTTGTTCTTTAGCATTGGCTAATGATGGGTTTGGTAGGCGAACACAACAACGTAATGCGGTAGTTGGCGATGCTGAGTGGAAATCGTATACAGTTTTAATAATCACTTGGCAACTCTGAATGTGCGCTCGGATAATTGGACACTAATGCAGCATTAGAAGGTGTGGAAGATACAATTTCCACTCTTTTTTTTTGTAGGACAACTCTTTCACTCTTTCACTCTTTCACCATTTCAATCTTTCAATCTTTCGGTTGGCTCCTCATTCAATTAAGCTATTTAGAACAGCAGGTGAATTGATTATCGTGGTCGTAATATCGCCTACGGCAATTCCATCTGTTCGCTCCCGTGTCGTCGTCGTCGATGCTCTGCCCCTGCTGGTGGAAGAAACATAAATATATAACGGAATCCAATCTATTGTTAGTACCTACATGGGCATTGGAGAGTTTTCCCAGTTCCCTACACCAGGTTCACATTTCATTGAGGAAAATATGTGGCAATCGTTTCTGTTTTTTTTAATAGCCAGCTTAAGCTGAAGTCGTAAAATTTGTTTACTAATAGCAAAAGGAATTCGATGGTATTTAGCCATTAACTGTTGAAAGGGAGAAAGGCCACTTGTTTCCTGGCAATTTCTTGCAACCTAATTAGGTTGTTATTCGTTACTAACAAGTTAAAAGTTCAAATACCGTTGGCAATTAGTATGCGATTGTAAAGAACGTAAGTACATACATTTAGCATTCCATTGTAAGTTATAATCATAAAAATTATCTAGCGTTAACTGTTTATTAACCGCGGAGTATTTAAGGGTATGCTCGCATAATAACTGGAGTTAATATAACAGCCTTCTTGGTTCTTAAGTGGAGTATTGCGTGTTGAACTTCAGATAAATGATAATAACTTGACAATTTGTTATATCCTTTCAGAAATATTTACAAATGCGTCAACGTAGCTTAAGTATCTGTCAGTTGGCTCTCTTTTTTGTGAAAATCAGCGCTTTCGATAATAAGAATTTCTATAAGGTATCTTTGACTTATAGGAACTAATAGCGTTTTCGATTGGGATACGAAAAGCACTCTTTTTATGCTCTAGACTGCAGCGGTTCCCAATCTTTTTTGGTCGAGGAGCACTTTTTAGGTCAAACATTCCTCGCGGAGCACTTCGTTACACTTACGCTATTTTCGCAGTTATGTATGTGTAAAAAATGCAATACTCAATTTTTTTTTATATTTTATTAAATTCAAGTAAAACAAGTAACATCAACGAAAAAAACAAGAACAATGTTAATTAAAGAACATAAGGAATTCAATATCTAGTGAGAATAATGCGCCTGTTTGGTTTTACATAATGCTTGTATATCTGGTTGAATTTGGGACAACTGCAACCGAATATCTGGCTCTGCATCGAGACGGGATCTATATTTTGTTTTGGTTCCAACGTAGGCGGAGAATCCTGATTCGCACATGTATGTTGTTGCAAACGGCAGAAGAATTATTTTGGCTCTGTCTGACAGAATTTTGAATTCGTCCTTCAACATACACCAGAATTCTGATAAAGACTTCTTAGTTTCAAAATTTGCCTTTAAAGAAAAATCTGATGTCAAATCAATTAAGCACTCAAACTGCAACGATTTCAGAGATGCTGGCTTTTCCAACGCGGCGGAGTACGGGTCTGCAACCCACACATTTTCTTTAATGTTTGAATGGTATTCTTCCGGAAAGTAGCTTTGGAAGTTTTCGAGCAAACTTAGCAGATGTAAATGAAACTCATTTAAAATGTCGTCAGGAATACCCAAATCTATTTCCTCTTTACATTCGCTGACTATTGGGAAGCTGTCTAGGTTTCGATTTTTTTAAAGATTTCGCCCAAAACTTGATTTTCTTTTTAATTGCTTCGACCTTATCACTGGCATCGAAAACAGTTATTGTCTTTCCTTGAAGTGATACACTCAAATCATTTCATTTTTTAAAAATATCGGCTAGATACGATAATTTCAAGAGCCAACGCTCATTACACAATCTGTCGCCCAAATCAAAGTTGTCGTTCATAAGGAAGGTTCTGACTTCAGCCCTCATTTCGAAAAGCCGCGTCAGTGTTTTGCCGCGAGAAAGCCACCTTACTTCTGCGTGAAGAAGTAAAGACGTATGTAGACTACCCATTTCATCGCACAAAACTTTGAATAGCCTTGAATTCTTAGGTCGAGATTTAATAAAGTTAATTATTTTCACGCTTTCGTCTAAGACCTCTTTTAAGGAGAGTGGCATTTTTTTCATTGCAAGGGCATGGCTGTGTAGAACGCAGTGACAACTGCTGCATTCCTTGGCATTTTGTTGTATTCTTGAGACGGCACCGGGCGTTTTTCCAGTCATGGCCTTGGCACCGTCTGTGCACACATCCACGCAGTTAACCCATGGGATATCATTGACAATAAAGAAATTGTCTATTAATTTAAAAATTTCAGCACCAGTTGTTGTAGTTTCCAACGGCTTGCAGAGAAGCAACTGTTGGTATTGGTAGCGCACAAATACTATTAAAATAGCCAACACTGCAACATCTGTTGATTCATCCATTTGCAGCGAAAATTTTGTGACTTTTATTCGCGAAAGTAAAGTAGTTTTGACATTCTCTGCTAAGTCTCCGATTCTTCGTGATATTGTGTTATTTGCCAAAGGAACGGTGTCAACTAATTATTTGGGCTTTTGCATCCAACATACACTCAACAATGTCCTTAACGCATGGCTTGATTAAGTTTTCAGCGATTGTATGGGCTTCGCCAGTTTGCGCAACTCGGAAACTCACTAAGTAGGACGCCATCAACGCATTTTCGTTCACTGTCTTTGAGTGGTTAGTAATAATTGTTTGAGATTTTGTAAGTTCACCATACTTCCTTTTAAAAAAATCAGTCGGTTTGCTTTTGCAATCTGGATGAATCCCCTCAAAATGACGTTTCATTTTTGCTGGAAACATGGCACTATTCGGCAACACTTTGCCGCAAATTACGCATTGGGGTTTGTTGTCACTTGTCTCAGCAAATCCAAGATTTAAATATGAATCGTGGTACTTCCTTTTTACTGTTTTTTTTTCTGCAGTACTGATCACCATAAAACTAGTACTAGCCACATTGTCTGCCTCAAATTCTTCAAAAAGTTCTGACGCCGTTGTCTCTATTGCGTCATTTTCCTGGGCTCTAGAATAGAACAATAAATGGAAAACGAGCAAATTCACAAATCTGAATTGAGGATAACAACAGAAAAAAAATATTATAAATCCAACAAAACGCATCTAATACAAATGCGGTTCTAGCGATAGGAAACTTCCCATTATGAAATAAACAAATATGGTTTTGTATTATGTACCTGCCAGTTGCTGACTCTTTAGTAACTACTGGTGGTGCTGTTAAGGAGCTTTCAGCGGTTATTTTTAACGACCCAGACTTTAGCCAGCGATCCATAGTACCTATTATTTTTGATCTCTCACGATCTTTTGATCTTTTCACGTCGATAGATCCACAGAGTCACATCAATGTACAAAAAAACAAATAAAAAGTAAAAGCAAAATATAGGTTAAATACACCGCACTACGATTCGTTTTAACCTGTATAAATAGATACCGACCATACGAAAAGCACTCTTTTTCTTAGTCTAGAGCACTTTTGAAGAATCTGGATTCCAACTGAGATCTACAACTACATGCACCAACACAAACATCTGATTTATGTCAGTTTGAAGTTTGCATTTCGCAGCCTGATTTGTGTTTTTTTTGTGATTTCTGCGAAAACTATAATAAGAAACTAAAATATTTTTGGATAATCATGTTATAAAATGCATAAACTTTGTTTTGACACCAACTTGCCAATGGTTGAATTTATAAAAAAGCCGCATGAGTAAAAGAAGATTTCAAATGCTGGTTTTCAATGATAGCTAATAGCTATAACTGCGGCCTAAAGATAAACTACAAGGTGGCGCAAAAGTTATCCTCCTATCAGAAAATGCTATAAATTTTGCGATTGGCCCCTAATGTCAGTTCTGTTTTGACAAATAAGTTCTGGAGGAGTGTAGCGTAACATTGTTTATTAACGTGTATTTCGCATGTGTTTACTACACAAATTTCAAAACAGAACTGACATTAGGGGCCAATCGCAAAATTTATAGCATTTTCTGATAGGAGGATTACTTTTGCGCCACCTGTTATAAGCTGTCAAATGGCACACTAACACACACAGAAAACCAGATTAACCTCTTTTATGTTCGATTGGGACGGGTAAAATCTGAAATCTGAGAGCAAATCTGAAAACCCCAATCAAAAAACGCTATAAGATTCACTGTTGATATTTTATGGTATCAAATGCCACCCATGGAGTAGGTTCACACATTCACAAAGCTCGTGATTGTCTGTTTCATATACTAGGTGGCGCAAAAGTTGTCACCCGTCGCAAAAGCTGTCACCCGATGTTTTTTGGTTGCAAATATTTGAATTCTTCCGCAAAAAAAGTAGAAAAATTTATTCCACGATTCATGTCCTATGCGCCACCTATAATAATTGTTTCGATTTTTTTGCGAAACAAAAAAATGACGGCCAAGAATCATCGGGTGACAACTTTTGCGACTGGTGACAACTTTTGCGCCACCCTGTATTAAGAACGACATTATTCTTGAGCCATTATTCTATCCTCATGGGCAATTGACTCTACCGAATTATAAATTGTAGGATCATTGTATGGAATATTGCGCTTGGTCTATGAAACCGCCTTTTTTTAAGTTGCTTAGTTACTATAATCCGAAGAGAACCTCGGCCTCAGTAAACGTGCCTCTCCAATTAGCTCCCTTTTTCGATTGAGAATCCAGATGCCCACTTCATGTTGGTTAGTGTCAGTGTTCGTGTTCTGAGCGAGACTTAAGGTGGTGGTGTATTCGCATTCATCTAGATGAGCATCTGGATTCTCAATCGAAAAACGGAGCTACATGCCCTAACCATCTTGAATATCCAAGCCCCAAGGCAAGGTATTTTTTACTTGATCTGAGTTACTGTACTGCTCGTAAAGTTAGTTTCTGGTTGAATCTTCATCTCCATAGTGATCCATGCTTCAGGGCCATAAAGCAAGATTGGATGATCAGGGTCCTATAGAGCAACTCCTTAGTAGTTATAGTAACAGCCTCATTACTAAATTGCTTTTTAGTCTGAAGTCGTTTATAGAGCAGATTTGTTCGAATCTCTGCAATAGCAGCAATAGCGGTAATAGGCGTGTTGTTTGAGTTTGTCGCTATAAGAGTACTATCGTCCAAAAAACTGAAAATGGGATGGTAGTAGTGAGGTAGGAGTAACAACGGTTCTAACTCTAAGGGAAGCGGCCCCTGACAAATGTCTGATTATCAATTGAATGATTGAAATTACAGCAACAACTTGTGTACAACAACACTATTTGCTTGGAATTATAGCTATTTCGGACATTACCAAGTGTCCTCTCATCAGATTCCTTCTAATAGTGATGAATATGATATTTAACCGTTAAGTTCTCTGCATAATTATTGAAACAACTTATTCCCTAACCGGGGATTGAATTTGTAATCCCGTGCCTAGTGAGCCAAGAGCCTACCACTTGCGCCACTGAGGTCTTGGTTTAGGGAGAGTCGAATTGTTCAATTGAATGTTGTACACACATTTTGTTGTTGTTTTTTCTGTCCTTTGTTCCATTTTGTCTCTGACTTCAGTATGCTGGGGACTTTTTCCTCCGATTTTCATATAGTACTCACTTCTATATGAAAATCGGAGGAGACTTATTGGAGCAAAGTGTTCCGTGCGATTATTAGTTGTCCTGAAAAGATTATTAATGTGAAGCAGAGTGGGTGAGATAATTGATCCTTGAGGTACCCCAGCGTTTTAAATATTATTTTCCTTGTAAAATAATAACTTCGCACACGAATGAAGGGAGAAGCTAAGTTTAAGGACCTGTATGGGCCGTAAATGTAGAGATATTTTCTTTAATTTCTATCCACAACTAGTTGCAAAGAACTGTGTTTTTCCATCCAGTCGCACAGTATTTTAGGAAGTCCAAACTTGATCGAAAGCCTTAAAAATCTCTAGGGCAGCAGCTCTTGATTCTCCATGACTTTCCATTGTAAAGGGTCCGCCAATGCCAATTTGAAAATGCTATAAAAAAAACTACTGAATATTTTCTCAAATTTCTTTTTTTATTTAAAAGTACAATCCTTCCGGTTAATAATGGAAAATAATTTCATTCAAATGGCTGCCTCGGCTGGCCATGCAGTAGCCTACACGATCGGTCCAATTTTTAAGCACATTATCGATTGTGTGCAGCTGTATTTTACCAATGGCTTCACGAATATTGTCCTTTAAAGCGTCAATTGTCTCTGGCTTGTCGGCGTAAGACTTATCTTTTAAGACACCCCATAAATAATAGTCCAACGGTGTCAAATCGCAGCTCCGAGGTGGCCAAACGACATCAGCTCTGCGGCTGATAATGCGATCTTCAAAAACAGGGAGCAAAACATCGAGTGTAGCTTCGGCTGTGTGGCACGTAGCGCCGTCCTGTTGAAACCAAATGTTGCCAATATCCTCCTCTTCAATTTTTGTGAACAAAAAATTCGTTCAACATGGCCCGATAACGATCGCCATTGACTGTAAGGGACACTCCTTGCTCATTTTCGGAGAAAAATGGCCCAATTATGCATCTGGACCAAAATCCGCACCAAACAATGACTCGTTTTGGGTGTATCGGCTTTTCAATGTATGCGTGCGGGTTTTCTGTGCCCCAAATGCGACAATTTTGCTTGTTTACATACCCGCCAAGATCAAAATGAGCTTCATCTGAAAAGATGATTTTTTTGGAAAAATCGGCATCTTCTCTAAATTGATCGCAGGCCCACTTAGCGAAGCGAAAACGCATTGGATGGCCAGTTGGCTTCAACTCCTGAACCAATTGGACTTTGTATGGCGTCATACTAAGGTTTTTATGCAAACTTCGTCTCAATGATGTCTCCGAAATGTTCAATACGCAATTTTCGCACACATTCTGCAACATTATCATGATTTTCAAAGTAATGTCGCAATATTTCATAGCGTTGTTCAAGCGTATACACAACCATATTCGTTCAGCGGAAGGATAGAACTAATTATTTGTCAAATCAGACATGAGCTCAGTGTGACCATTCACGAAATAAGCACTAGTTGAAAAAAAAACGTTAGATGGCGGACCCGTTAGTTGCAAAGAACTGTCTTTTTCCATCCAGTCGCACAGTATTTTAGGAAGTCCAAACTTGATCAAAAGCCTAAAAAATCTCTAGGGCAGCAGCTCTTGATTCTCCATGACTTTACATTGTATATGTCCATTGTTGGTTACATAAGTTAGCAGGTATCGAGTTGAGCCTTTCTTTCGGAACCCACATTGCCGATAACTTATTACACCACATCCTTCTTGTTAATCGACAATCTCTGCGTAATTGTTTTTTTCCATATCCTTTAAAGCAATGGGTTTGTAGTTTTCAGGCACGCCTTTTCATCCTAGGATCTGACAAATTTCCCAGCAACTTTGGAAAACCTGTTGAAATAGTAAATAATCTGTAAAGAACGGATGCAAGATTTATTTTTTTAGTATAATTGAATTTACGTGCTATATCGTTGGTAGCACCGCTTGTTCCGAGTTTAATGTTGAATTTCTTGAAAACATTTTAGAAAATAAGTGGGCCTTTTCTTTTTGTGATGTAGCCATCTGTTCTGATTAGGGGAGGGATTAAGAGAGGCTTTAATTTTTACTGATTTGGTTTGCAAATGACCGTGAGCCACCGGGGCATGCCCGAAGTTAGTTAGTTACTCATTCGTTGTAGGCATTCTTTGTGGCTTCTATTGCTTCTATTGTTGGCTATGTTTCGCTGGTTGAAACTAATCATTTTCTTCTGGTGGCGCTATCCGTCATTCTCTTAACGCTTTTTTTTTGGTAGCTCCCACATGCTAGCATTGCTTATTGGTTTGTTGGATCCTACTTTTTTGTATAGTATGAGGAAGGAATAGTTCCATTCCCAGAAGAATGATCCCTGTTGCTGTCTCTGCGCAAGTATTAGCATCACTTTGTCTGAAACAAATGTCTTCCCCAGAGAGAGAACCGTAAAAGTCACTCAGATTGTCCCAGGTAGTTATTCAGTTCCATTAAAATAGTTCATGTTCTTGTATCCTTGGCATCGATGTGGGTATTTTATAGATAGGTGTTATTAAAGTTACTATGATCTGAGTTACCTTATAATGCAGGGATTGAGATCTTGTAGTTATCTGGATCTGAGTAAGATAATTTCAAAAATGGGAGCGACCAATGATTGCAATATCGTCTGCGTAACCTAATAACCGTACGGATTTGTAAAAGATTATGGTTATCATTATGGTTGTATTGGTTCCTCGATAAAATGGGTCAAGTGGCAAACATTTCAGCCTGTCTTCCTGCATCACCCGTTCTGTTCAAGTACCGTAGCCAGTTGGAGTTGTGCAACTGCAAGTCACCAAGGATAATAACTTTGGCTGTTGGATGATGAGTTCTTATCCAGTTAACCTTTTGTTGAAATAGTGTCGCAGGTTGATCATTTCTTAGGGAGCGATAAATGCAGCATATAAATTTTGAGACTCCCTGGAAGACAAGTTCAAGCTAGAGATGACCAAAAGGGGGCAACCTGTGAAATGTGAACTGTGAATAAAAAAAAAAAAACCATCACGACCTGTGACCGAGATGCAAATAAACTGCATGTTCCTTATGTTTTAAAATTGAACATCTAACAAAAACAAACAAACACAATACGTGAAGAATAATGAAGAAGTGAGTGATGTGTATCTGTGTGATATGTATTTTGTAATTCGTGCATCAATTCTGCAAAAAAAAATCACAATTTAAGATCACAGTGTATAGAAAATCGAAATCACATTTATATCTGTGAATTAAAAATCACGCCTAAGCTCATCTCTAGTTCAAGCCATATAACATCGAGGTTAGCTGGTATCTGTAGCTGAGTAAAAAGTTAAAAACAAGGCAAGCCGTAAGCGCTTACACAATGTGTATCTTCGTGAATCTGTAGCTTGACGTTGAATAGAGGGCAACTTAATGCAAGAAATGTATTTCTCATTTGACAGCGATACATGATACAAGCTAGTAGCTACAGATATGAATTCTGAGCAGGCCTTAACAGATTCCATCGATTCCTCTCTCTGACAAGCTAGGTTAAATCGTGTATATGCATATAGACCACCCATTAAACGGAGATGTCAGGAAACCGAAGATATGTTTGGTCCGTTGTCGAGTTTTCTTGTGTTTCTGTTAGGACTAGTTTATGCGGTTTTTTCCTTTGGAGAACGGCGTTATCCTTAAAGTTGGTGTATCTCAGAACACGAATGCTGCAAAATTCAGACTCAAGTTTGGTTTTGATGTTGGTATTGTAATGGATTTGGTTTCTCCTGCAAGCAGTTAACCCTGAAATAGTTCACCCTGAAGATCCGAATAGCATTGAGTTTATCTTTCGAATTCTTTGTTTCAGAATGTGCCATCATGACTTTTGGTTTTCACCCTCGTTGGAGCAGCCTATCTGCCAAACTCTGTAACCTAGAAATACTACAAAGCATGATGTGGTGGTATCTCACCTGACTTCTTGTAAAATCCGGCTGAAGTTGGAGTCAATGGAGATGCATCCATTTAGCTAGTTGCCTTCAGTTGCGGACTTTATCATGCTTATAAGGTCGGTTTCATTACAAATTGGGCGCCACTTAAGTAGGGTCTTGAATCGAAGAATCTGAGAATCGAAAATTCTGAGAAATGAAGAATCTCTGGGCCGGATTATTGGTATATTCGCGGTACATGACCTAGCAATAATAAACATCCAATGTGGATACCCTGTACAGGTCGTAAAGTTTGTGGTTAAAATTAAATGTCATAAAATTACCAAGGAATTCTTTACTTGCTTTTGATACGGTTCATGCAACAGAGATCTACAGTCAGACCGGGATGATCAGGCTCGTTATATGATCTTCTTGGTAGTTGAAGTGAGGGGTTTACTACTAAATTGGTTCTTAGAAATATCATTTGACAAGAGCAATTCTTCGATTCATTATTATCCTTCGCAAGGTCATCTTTTTTCCTTAATCGGAGCGTGACCTTATATAGATGAATTTGGCCTTGTCTTCGAAGCATGGGAAAAAGTCCTGGTTATAACCAATTCGTATCCTAAAACTAGCAATTTCTACTCTTTTTGCCCGGCTATTCCCATTGTATTTCCTGAATGTCAGTATAATGACTGTTTATATGGCTTCCGTCAGTTGTTTTAGCTGCAAGAATTAAATTGGAAATAACTGGCATTAACGGCCCATACATGAGCTCAAACCCAGCTTATTCCTTCATTTGTGTGTACGAAGTTATTTTTGCCCTAAAGAAGATGACCTCCTGTTTAACGCTGAATCCAAACGGCAAATTTGAGAAGCTTCCCTAGGCAGGTTTAATTTGGATGTTTTTCAGACTTTAGCAAGAGGTGGAGCAGTGGAAAATACTTATTGTCACTTTCGGGATTTGAGCCACGGACCCCGCGCTTAGTAGTCCAACGCAATTAGGCCATTGCACCTGGTTCAAATACCGCCGTAAAAATGTGTACCCTTTTGATATAATGATTTTTAAGCTCGTATCTCGTATATTAATATTCAAAGGCTTGATAGACAACATGATGCCAAAGTACAGGATTATCTAAGTTTTTCGAATCTTTTTCAACATTTCCATCTTTGAAGTTTTTCTTTTTGGGAAAGTTTACGCGTTCGAGGTAATTTTTTGAGATTTGGCAGTTCGTAAGTCAGACATGCCTTAGAAGAGGAATATAATCTTCAGGTTCCGAATGTATAAATGGCATGGCTTGCTGCTGCCACTTTTTCTTACACACAAATCGAGGCTCATTTTACTGTATTCAAGTAAAATGAGCCTTGACGTATGACAACTGGGCTATTTCCGACCATGTCCACCGAAGGCTAAGTTTTGGAAAGACTTTTTGCATATTAGGGCATTGAGCATTTATTTTTATTTTATGAATCAAGAATTTAGTTTTAATTTAGCTTGGGGTTTTAGATTCGCGTAGTTTTTCACAGCTTTATTCTTCGTAGTCTTCTATTTCCCGTCCCTTAGTCTGCCCGAGGTCTAGGCAACGTAACTTTCTTTTTTTTTTACTTAGGGACGATATAACAAAAATTGCTAAGCAGGTGATGCATGGTGGGGGGCAAGAACATGGCCTCAAACCTAGCTTCTGCATTCATTTGTGTGTGTAAATTTGTTTTCCTGCCACCTCCCGTTTAACGCTGAATCCAAACGTCAAATTTTAAAAGCTTCTCATAGATGTGTTACTCACCTGCATCGAAAATGCCTTTTGTGGTCCCTTTTAGAATACTCATGTCCTTAAGACAAAAAATCTGTTTGTTTAGTGTTTCTATTATTTTCAAAAACCTAAACTGGTAAGTCGTCAATTGAACTTTACCCACCCTACCCCTAAACTGTTGAGTTCCCTTCCTAACTATTCTGTTGAAGTCCCATTTGGACGAAATCCAAACCACTTAACAACGACAATTTGCTTGATCGCCCAATCCAAAGAAACAAATTGGACGTGTAATGACCTAGTTGATCTCCGCCACCACAAAGGTCACAGCTTTATACAGCACATACACCTAACGTTGGTATTTCTCATCGGGTTTTTTGGTCACTTTGGCTGCAAACAATCTCTAACGGCAGTTTAACGTCGGGAAAAAATTGTTACCACAGGGAGGAGCCATAGAGTCAATAACAAATCCCATGATATCGAATTTAAGGGATAGCGCGCACCGTCCAATAGAGATGTATTTCCAAAAGGTTATTGCCAAAGTACCATCGATGCGCAGGTATTTATGATCAATTTTGTGAAAGTACCTTTTTGCAAGAGCGGATCGCGAAAGTACTGCTGAATACATCCGATTATCTTAGCCGATACAATGGCGCGCGGCGCACAAGTGTGCATTTATGTTGCAGTTATTGACCAATTTGCACTGCAAATGCCTGCCAGTGCATGGAATACACTACACATGATTAACCTGACTGCAACAAGGGGCTTTGTGGTACCTGTTTAGTACGCGCGTAGGATAGAGTCCACTTTATCCGTAAGTGTTCAATTCCGGGATAGCAACGGGACACGTTGATGCACATGTCAGAGGTAGCAATCGCGGCAGTACACAACAACTGTATCCACAGCCTAATCGTTGATTGGCTCCAACTGCAGAGGTATAGAGATGCGGTGGTGCAGCTGATGTGCTCGCCGCTCGTCTAAAGTCGCTACGACCCAATTGACCATATTTGGGGAGGGCCACTTGTGCGCGCACAGTGCACCCATTGTTGGATTATCCTATTCGACGAAACCAGCCTCCGCAGTGGGTACAAGTAATTATTGAACGTCAATTAGGAAAATGTGTTGTGCCTCCCTTTCTCCCGATCCGATTAGACCGTGTACGGCTTACATCACATTACCGATCCGACGACGCATCTTACCTAGCCAGGCATCCAGCATCGAGCTTCACAAAAGCGATTCTCATTAAATAGAAAATCGTCAATCAGTCTAAGCTAGTTGTGCAGCCCGGCTGACGTGCACCATGCCGATCTGTGGTCATGAGAATAATATGATCGTGTATGCACTTTGATTGAATAAGGTGGAGTGTACGATGGGATACACGATCGATCGACTAGGTTACCAAGTCGGAAGGAATCCCGTCTCGCGTCAATGGTGCTCTAGCGCACGTCAGATCGTCTGGCCTGATTTTCTTTTTCTTTTTTTTTTTGTACGTCTCTTTAACAGCCTCAAACGGTACACGGTGTAAGTTTTTCTTGTTGCAACTGTTCGTTCCCTCTGCATTCGCTTGACTTGGGTACGCATTGTGCACACTTTGGGGCTTGGGAGAGTTCTCGAATTGATGAATGTTTGAGATGATCAAGCGTCTTAAATCTTCTTTCTAAAATTCCAGCCGGCTGTGGAGTGCATGTGCGCAGATTGGATGGGATGCACCTTATGGGAATTTTTTTTCGTTGCAGATTCTTCCTCCCTCCCCCTCCAACCCAGCTCAAGGTATAGCAATAGAATAGGCAAGATATAGAATGAGATTAAGGGGAGTTGGGGGAAACTAAGGAGCAGCCATAAAATAACCGTCTTCAGGCTAACGCGGAGAGAATAAAGATGAATGTAGGTCAAACGAGATTTTGCACAGGTGCGCATGCGCACACACATAGCAGACATGCCTTTTGAAGACCTAAACTATTCAGAAGTGGAATGTGAGACGATCGGTTTTTGTTTTCCTTTTGCATTTTTTTGTATTGCTTGTTCTTAGTTTGTGTGACCACAAGAGTTTTCCATGATTGCCTAGTTTAACTGGAGGCTTTAAATATATGCATCTGACATGGAATTGTATATTTCTGTAGAGTCTTGTTGGAGCTAACGCCTTTCTTTAAAGAAATTGTGATGGAGACATTATTTTTAACAGTCATTACCTTTGAATTATTTTTAATAACCGAATTTTATTTTTATTTACAGCCGCCCACCCAGGAGCAGTTTGCTATAGTCATGCCCACTGTCAAATGAACGACAAGAGGAGTCATTGCGATTTTCTGATCCCAAATTTGTTTGGACGTTGCCAATGCACTGCACCAGCTAAACAGTACGGAGGCAATTGCATTGGAGAGGATGTTATTCCAATCGAGCAAGATACCGTCGTCATTCCATCGACAACGTATACCCCAATGATAACTCCACCACCAACAGTCTTCCGTCCAATTGATCTAATCTCTCACTACGAGTCCACTACACAAGGCAAGCCTTTAGTTATCGCTGACGAGATTATCTTGCCTGAGTCTGCCGATAAATTGGTTGAGGTTACTAAAGTGCCGGAGCTGCCAGAAAGCGTTTCTAATGAACATGCTGGTGGAGAAGATCTGACTGCTGATGCCGAAGCACAGATTCCAAGTTCTACACCTGCGCCAGTTGAATTGATGCCACAAGCGGTAACAAGTGATGATTATCCATATAAAATTGACAATGAGGATCAATCAGAAGATCAGTCGAATACTAATGAAGAGCCAGCCGCTGAAGTAGCTGCTGAGGCGCCTCTAGTAGAGACTCATGAAGTACCCAAAATTGATAGTGAAATTTTAGCTGAAGTTGAAGCAGAGCAGCATATGGAAGAAACAGTGGAACCTACTGAAGCAGTAGAAGTACCTGAAGTAGTGGAACTATCGGAAGCAGTAGAAGTACCTGAGGCAGCAGAACAATCGGAAGCAGTAGAAGTACCTGAGGCAGCAGAACAACCCGAAGCAGTTGAGCAACCTGAACCTGTGGAACAATCTGAAGCAGTGGAACAACCTGAAGCTGTGGAACAATCTGAAGCAGTGGAACAACCTGAAGCTGTGGAACAACCTGAAGCTGTAGAACAACCTGAAGCTGTGGAACAACCTGAAGCTGTAGAACAACCTGAAGCTGTGGAACAACCTGAAGCAGTGGGACAACCTGAAGAACTTCACCAATTTGATGAAGAACAGCAGCCTGAAGTATCACAAGATATTGATAATGAGCAACCAACTGAAGCAGTCCAACAACCTGAAGAACAGCACGAAACAGAACCTGTTGCAACTATTCTCGAAGAAGAAACTCCAGTTGAAAATGTCCACGAATCCGTCGAAATCGTTGAACCCTCCCCATCCACAGTTGATGACAATGAACAAGAACAAAGTCCAGAACAAGGTGAAGTAAAGGTTGAAGAACCACTGATTACTGAGGTGGAAGCCGAACCTGCCCAGTTGGAAGAGCACATTTCGGAAGCAACTATTTCAGAAGAGCCACAAGAAAGCGAAATGCCATTAGCTCAAGCAGAAGATATTAAAGTAGCTGAGCCTGCTCTACCAGAAGAACCAATCGCTCATGACGCCATTCCAGAGGAGGGACAAGACATCGAACAGCCTTTAGCTGAGCCGGAAAAGCTTGAAGTAGCCCCAGTTGACGCATCATCACCATTCTTTGATTCAGAATTTACCGAATCTCCTGAACAAGAAGTAACTAATGATGAGGACCAAGTTCAACCAGAAGTCGCTGTATCATTGGATATTGAATTGCCGCAAGAAATTACCAACTCCCCAGTTACCCAAGGCTTAGAACTAGAATCAGAAGTTCAGCCACTAGAAGAACAGTCTGGCACAGCTGTCACTGTTGAAGAACACGAAGAACATGTCGCGAAAGTTGAAATCCCAGAAGAACCAATTAAGACATCAGCTGAAGAAACGAATGCTGCTCAAATGGAAGAATCACATTACAGGCCAAGCTCCGATATGCATGGTCAAGATGAACCCTCAATCGTTGATGAAGAAGCCGAGGCAAATATTGACATGTATGGAGAAATGGCAACTGGTAGTTCCCAGGAGAATAAGGATACCTCTATTATCCAGGAAGAAACAGAAATCGGAAGTGGTGATAGTGCAGTTCCAGTAGTTCAAGAAAGTGTAGTCGAAGAAATTAGTGGTGCAGGTGAAGACACACCATCGAAGACGACCATTCAAGCTGATGAAGTTCTTGAAGTCCAAACTCTTGAATCGGAACAGGTTATTCCAGAGGTCAACCTCGAGAAGGAAAAGGTAGAACAACTAACAGTTGACCAACCTCAAGAAGAAGAAAAGGTGGAAGAACACCCTGAAGAAGTGGAACAGGTAGTACCGGAGATTGTTGGACACATCGCCGACGAAGTAGCTCATGAAGAGATAAAGGAACAGGCCGAGGAGACGGATTCCGAAGAAACGCCTTTAGTAGAGGCGAATGAGCCTGAATTAACTGAACACAATGAGATTGAACATCAACCAGAAGTAGCATTGGAAAATAATGAACCACTTCCTCTGCCCACCGAAGATCAACCGAATACAAATGAGGAAACAGCAGCTGAAGACATCCTGCAACATTTGCAAGAAGATACTACTGACAAGGTGCTGGAGGAAAATATCCCAGCTCAACACATTGAACAGATACCGCAAATCATTAATCCTGCAGAAGAACCTGAAGAAAATACCCTAAACAACTTGGACAGAGATGAAGAGAGTGTCCAAGAAACTGATCTCGATAAGACTACAAATGAGGAGCAGAAACCATCATTGATAGAGCAAGGTAACATCGAACATGATGAGCAGCAAGAAAACCAATTATCCGAACACATCCCTGAGCTTCAAGTCGAAGAGGAAGGTCTAAATCTAGTGCAAGAACCAGCTCAGGAAACTACACAAGATAAATCGCAAGAAGTCTTTCAAGTAGAAGAACATGAATCCGACAAAGACGTTGCTCAGATGCAGCATGAATTAAATCAAGAAACACTACAAGAAGAGACTCAAAATGTTCCTTCAGAAGTATCTGAAAACGAACGTCTAGAATTAGTTCCAGAAACATTGCATGAAGGAAACCTGGAAGCAGATGCTGTGGCATCTATCATACCAGAAGGAAGTCAAGATATGGCGCATGAATTGCCACATGAGAACGTGGACGAAACTCAGGAATTTTCACCGGAAGCTATTCCACAAGTCTTACCAGAACATCAGACTGAAGAAGAATTAGTATCCCCAGTGAGTTTGCAAGACGTATTACATGGTGAAGATCTAACTCCGGAAGTAGCTCAAGAATTGGCTCAAGAATCATCGCAAGAAACAGTTCAACAAGGTAGTCCAGCTCAAGACTTATCGGAAGAGGTGCATGAGTTAGTTCAAGAAAATTCTCAAGAAGAGGGACAAAATTTAGCTGAAGAAATGCCCCTTCAAATGGCTCATGAAGATGTTCAACTACCCGAACAAACTCAGGAAGAATCCCAGGAAGCTGTCCAAGATGTTTCTCAAGAACAATTGGCGCAAGAAGAATCCCAACCAGAAGCTCACGATACTGGATCTGATCAATTAGTTAATGAATTGCACCAAATTGACCAGGAGGCAACACCAGTGGAAACTCAGGAAGCTATTCAAGAGATTCAAGAAGAATTAGCTACTCCCATCACTTTGCAAGACCTTCTGCAAGGACAAACTCAAGAGGAAATTCAAGAAAACGTACAAGAAGAATCCCAAGATGTCCATGCTGAGCCAGAGATAACTCATTCGGAAGAAACAGTGCCAGAGGTTGAACATTTACCCGAGGTAGTAGAATCAGAAGTCGAACAGGAACAAACACAAGAACCTGTAGAGGTAAATGAACCAGTTTCAGAAGTTACTGAAGAAGAAACAAATGAAACAGTGCCTAATGAGGAAATTGCTGCCGCTCCAGAGCTACCTCAAGTGCCAAATGAAGACATTGCAGCCGCTCCTGAAGCAATCCTAGAAGAGTCTCATGAAACACTTCCAAGTGTAGACACGGATGTCATTCCCGAAGTCGAATCCGGTGCACTCCACAAAGACGATGAACCAGTCGCACAAGAAGCAACTTTGAACGAATTGACACCAGAAGTATCAGAAGCTCCTGAAGAACAAACACATGCTGCAGTGTCCAATGAGGAAATTTCTACCGATCAAGACCTACCTCAAGTGCCAAATGATGAAAATGAAGCAGAATCTCATGAAAAACTAGATGACACTAATGCCATACCCGAAGTCACTTCAGCTGCATTGGACAAAATCGATGAACCAGCCGCACAAGAAACCTCTTTGGACGAATTTCCAGCAGAAGAAGTAATCGAGTTAGAACATGATACAGCTCCAATCCAATTGCAAGATCTTCTTCAAGCAGAATACCACGAAGAGTCGCAAGAAGCCAATCATCACGAGCAAGTCCCAGAAGCAGTCGAAGAAGTAGTATCTCCAATTACTTTGCAAGAACTCCTGCAAGGAAAACTCACAACTCAATCGCAAGGAGAAACGCACGAAGAACTTCCCCAGAATGCAGATGAACCACTTTCAGAAGAAGAAATTTTGAAACCAGAAACCCCCAGCCAGGTCAGTTCCGATGAAACAGTATCTCAGGAAAATCAACTTCACGAATCCCAAGAAACACTCGCCACACCTGTAACAGAAGAAGAAAGTAACGAAAACACAGCCATAGAAATGGAAAGTTCCCACGAGGCCATACATGATTTGGACAACATTATCGAAGGAGCCGAACCCGAATCTGAGCACGTTGCCAACGACAATAACCCACTTACGACAGCTGACGCAGTGCCAAGTGAAACTCCTCTCACGGCCACCAAAGGTGAAGAAACTTTGCCATCCGAAGAGAAGCCAATTTCCAGCGCAGAAAATGTCATCGCCGATTCCAATGAGAAAACTGAAAGTGATGCAGAACTTGGAACTACTCCAGAATCGATAAAACCACTTGAAGGGGGAGAAGAATTAGAAATCGAACCACAAGCTGAGAATTTAAATGTACCCTCCGAAGTTGAGCAAAATGCCGATCACGATCCAACAACAGATGCAGTGACACCTGTCCACCCAACTTTCGAATCGGAGAACGCACAATCCACCGCGAATAACGATGAGAGCTTGCACGATGAGACTGAAACGCCGCTCGCAGTGAATGCCAATGAAAGTGAAGACAATGTCGCTGAGGGCGAAACCGTGACCACACCCGAAGTTGAATCTGACTATAGTGAGATAGAAAAGTTTGAACAGCTTGAAGATCACCGTTTAGCTGATGAATCGTCTGAGTTACAATCAGCGACAGAGAATGATGATCTCACCACAAACAGCCATGCTGAAGAGTCTACAGATGAGACTAGTTCTAATGACAATGAGGTTACGGCCGATGATGATGTGAAAACTCCAGCAAACAATGAATTCAATGAAAGTGATTCCGTTTTGAGCATCCTCAGTGGATTGATGAATGACGACAATGATGCGGAAACTTATGAAAATTCAGTGACAACCCAACGACCGGAGAGCTCTGCTGAAGACTTGAAAGCCGAAGGAACCGTACACAATGAACAAACTCCATCTGAGGGACTTTACTACCCAACAATTTTATCCGAACTTTTGATGGGTGCTCATTCCGAGGAAGTGGACACCGACGGAGCTACAACTCCTCTGCAAACACCTGCCGATGAAGAGACTTCATCGCAGACCTTATCGCCAGATGAGCTGCCCTTTGATTTGTCCTTTGTATCGCCTAATGATCGTGAAGAGTTGATGTCTGATAATCTTGTCGTCGAAACAACACCAAGTCCGATGTTCTCCAGAAATGATGTGACCACCGAAGTGCCAAACATTTTGGAAATCACCACTCAAACTATGCTTGGTTTGGCTAGTAGGGTTACACTCATGGAGCCATCCGCCCCGGTTGCAACCACTTTGAGGCCATTTATGACAGAAGATGACTTCTCGACAACACCATCAACGCACATGACAACCGATTCGTTTATGACTTCTAAGCCAGGTAAATTTATTTCTTAAATAAAAATTTGTTTGGAGCATGTGGCAAAATAAAATTCATCTGAAAAGGTTATTTATTTATTGATAAATCGATCGAACACACATTTGAATCTAAATAAATGATTTATCTCTCAAACTGATATTATAATCTATTTGTCAAACTGATGATTTGTTAAACTGGTGAATAGTTGACAGTTCTTATCACAATCTTACATCCAATTACTGAGATAAGATGCCATATGGTGCCTCTTAATGCCACAAAACATTCGATGACGTCTGTCATCAAATTTAAATCCATTTGATCCCACTATGAATAAGAAACGTAAATTCAAAAATAGATTCCACCAAATTTGCACAACATACAGATGTACAATATTGCAATGATATCAGGCCTGTTCCCGTATAATATTATTTATACTGATTCTTACTAAATTTTATTGATTTTTACTCATTGCCGATCCCATACGCAAAAATGAATAAATGAGAGAGGAAAAAACCCTCCATAAAAAACAGTAAAATTATTAGCTCTGTTCCCGTACTTTTTCAGTAAAAAATAGTAAATTCTCAAATTTCTTGGAGTGGGGGTAAATTATCTCAGAAAGAGACAAAATTACCAAAAAGTACGATAACGCATTTAAGTAAAAAACAGTAAAATTATATATTTTGTATGTCTTTGAAAGAACAAATGTCACAAAACATCTGTCAAAACAAGCCAGTTGTCACTTTTAGATACCAACTGACAGTTTACTGTTTTTTACCAACAGAAATTTCTGCAGTAAAATTTTTTACAGATTTTTATAGAGGGGTGGTTTTTTGCTCTTTCGTGAGCTGTCTCTTTTACTTATTTTTGCGTACGGGAACGGCAATAAGTAAAAATCAGTAAAAATCAGTAAGAATCAGTAAATATTATTTTGTACGGGAACAGACCTATTAACTGCATAAATTTCTGTTTGTAAACATCGGTGACTGTCAGTTGGAATCAGAAAGTGACAGTCGTTTGTTTTGACATCTGTTTTAAGTCATTAGTTATATAAAAGCGTCCACGTATTTTTCAGTAAATTTGTCTTTTTGTTTGAAAATTTACCACCATTCCATGTAATTTGAGATTTTTTTTGCAGAACTACGGGAGCATACCTAATAAATTGATTTACCCCACATTTGAATATCAATAAATTTGGTGTAAAGTTTGAACATTTGAAATCTGCCAAACTGATAGCTTAATATCTAAAAAAACAGTTGTTATCACAATCAGACATTAGGTATGTTCCCGTACAAAATAATATTTTCTGATTCTTACTGATTTTTACTGCGGAAATTATTTGCATGCAAAACTTGCGTACGGGAACGGTTTTAAGTAAAAATCAGTAAAAAGCACTAAGAATCAGTAAATATTATTTTGTACGGGAACAGACCTATTATATGATTGTGATAAATACCAAATGGTACATCTAAATGCCACTACATACTCCATGACGTATGCCATCAAATTGAAAACCTATTGTACAACTATGAATATGAAACATGAAATTAGATAGATGCTATCAAGTTTTCAGAACATATGTTCAACACTGAAGCTTGTTTTTAATTGACATCAGGTCTGTTCCCCTGCAATATTATTTTTACTGTTTCTTACTCAATTTAACTATTTTTAACTTAAACGCATTCCCGAACTTTTTCGTAAATTTGTATCTTTTGATATCCCCCACTTCAAAAAAATGAGATTTACTAATGTTTACATCCAAAGTACGGGAACGTATCTTATATTTAGTCGAACGATTAAAAAAAGTCAGCTTTCTACTTTTTGGTCCAAATGTAAACCCGTTTTCGGCACTCAAGTCAAACAGTAAAATTTCTTATAACGGCTCGCCAGATAGACTCCGTGATAGCTGCCATTTCGTGAAGAATATTTTCTTTCATATTTTCATGCGCCAGGGAAGTTGGTTTATTGAAATAATCTTTAGATTTGAGATAACCTTACAGGAAAAAGTCCATAGAGGCTGTTAAATCAGGACTGTGTGGATGCCAGTTAAAATATGTCGCCTATCCTTGAGTTCGATTTGCTAGGAAACATTTCACAAAGTCATGGCTGAGACGTATTGGAAGTGTTTGACGTTTCCCCATGCTCCTGGAACCATGTTCTTTGCCTAAAGCATGGAAAGTTTTGCAATTCAGGCAAGAAGAAGCACGTCTCCTCTCATTTTGGAAAATGTAAGGGTCGATTATTGCTTGTGCCGACATTGCATCCCAAACGGTCACTTACGGCGAATGAAGGGATTTCTGATGGTTACGTTTCGGATTCGTTGCACTTCTGTAGCGGCAGTTCGGATGCTTTTTAAGATGCAAATGGGTGTCATCCAAAAGTAAGAAGTTGGTATAAACGTTGAAAAGCATTCAACTGTCTGGCTTACGAAGTCAAACCATTTGCATCAGTTGAAGTCAGTGGTTTGACTATGTAAACCAAGGCAATTGAGCGCTTTTCTAGATTTAACAACACCTTGGGGCTTTAAATCTTGCATCAGTTAAATACTAAAGGGTGATCCATTTCGAGGTTCCCTACTTTTTTAAAGAAAAAAACACAGAAAATTCAAATTTAATGGAGAATGTTTATTATCATTTGAAAGAACATTCTTTGGCATTTATTTTTTGAAGATTAACAGCCCTATCGAGGTATCCGTCGGAGCGGACAATTTTCCGCAACGCATACTTCGTCCATTCGAGGTATGTGTCATCGGAAAAAAAATCTTCCCAAATGCGGCGGGTTCACTTCACTACAATTCGTAAACAAATTCCGCAAAGAATTTTTGTCGGAGGAAATCTGAGAAAGAATGGCACTTAGTTGTCAAAAATCGCATGAAAAATGCACCTCAACGCAATTCGCCGGGGTGCGTTACAAAGTGTCGGATAAATATTCCGAACAGCTCTTCGGAGGAATACCTCGAAGCAAAAATCCTCCGAATCGTACGAAATCGGAGAATTTTCCGCTCCGACGGATACCTCGATAGGGCCGTATGTCTATCAAATGTTGGCCGTTGCTACGTCGCAGATGGTCCATCCGTTGAGTCCAATTTTCGATCACTCGTTCGAGCATTTCGACTGGTAACTGGCGAATGACACGCGTGATGTTTTCCTCCAAGGCCTGAATCGAAGCGGGTTTGTCGGCATAAGCTTTTGACTTTACATATCCCCACAGGAAAAAGTCTAACGGTGTGATATCACACGATCTTGGTGGCCAATCGACCGGCCCAAAACGTGAAATTATGTGCTCACCGAAATGTTCTCTCAATAAGTCCATTGATTGATGCGATGTGTGGGAAATGGCGCCGTCTTGCTGAAACCAAATGTCGCCGAGATCACGAGCTTCAATTTCAGGCATCAAATAGTCGGTTATCATGGCACGATAACGGTCGCCATTGACGGTTACGTTCGCACCCGCATAATTTTTAAAGAAATATGGACCGATGATTCCACCGGCCCACAAACCACACCAAACCGTTGTTTTTTTTTTTGGATGAAGTGGCAGTTCTTCAATCTCTTCAGGTTGCTCTTCGTCCCAAATGCGGCAATTTTGTTTGTTTACATACCCATTGAGCCAGAAATGGGCCTCATCGCTAAACAAAATTTGCCTCGAAAATGTCGGATCTTCTTGGAACTTTTCAAGAGCCCATAGAGCGAAGCGATGTCGCTTGGGAAGGTCGAGCGGCTTCAGTTGTTGCACAAGCTGTATTTTGTACGCTTTCAATTTAAGATCTTGACGTAAAATGCGCCAAGTCGTTCCATACGTCAGTCCGAGTTGCTGCGAACGGCGCCGAATCGACTCTCTACGGTCTTCGTGTACACTCTCAGCTACGGCCGCTATATTTTCTTCACAGCGTGCTGGACGTGGTCTATTCGGTCGAATATTATCCAATAATGAATGCTAGGTCTCAATACGGGTGATGTGGTTGCGAATAGTACGCTCAGTAGGCCGATTATGTTGACCATAAGTTTAGCGAAGTGCACGAAACACATTCCTCACAGAACGTGAATTTTCATAATAAAGTTGAACAATTTGTAAACGTTGTTCACGCGTAAGTCTTTCCATTATGAAATGCCAAACAATACTAAACAAAAATAACATGACAGCATTGAAAAAAGTATCTCTACTTGGATCACCCGTTATAAAGGTGTAGGTATCTTTAAGTCTTTGTGCATAATGATGGTATTTGGAAATTTAAAAGACTTTCACGATTAAGAATTGAAAGGTTTGGATAGTCACGAACAGATTGATTAACACTCGCCACGTTTTCCACCGTTCTTGATGATCTTGGTCGCCCGGATTTAATTTTTCCAATGTAAAACCGGTCTCATCAAACTTTTTGATTCATTTTCGAATGAGATGTATGCAGAATTATCTACGCGCTACAGACAGTCGCTGAGAAATGCTCTATAGCTACTGAATTTTCTAGAACTGGGCTACTAATTGACATACGCCCCTCGCCCAGTGTTGGCGCAAGTAATTTTTTGAATATTCTTCCATTTTTAACCAAAAATGTCAAAATGTATAAGAAATAAACCCTATCTTATATAAAATCAATACCTGGATTAAATTTATCTAAACAAATGCTATTCATTGAAAAATAAATACGTTCGGAAAATAAATAAAATATTTTAAGAATTCATAAAAATCATACGCGAACTCAAGTCAAGAATCATCATTTTCTGCCATTGATGTATAAGCCTTCCCTCACATATAACTTAGACTTCAATAATTTACTTAAATTTGGAATTGTATTGATACAATTCTAGGCCTTTTATACTTAAAAATATATAAAACAAAATTAATTTTTCTCCAAGAAATCAGATTTTTTTTAAATTAAGGATAGGTGTGCTGATTGCAATAAAATTTAAATGTCACACCAGTTGTTTTTTTTTTAAACCGAACTCACATCATTAGGTCTGTTCCCGTACTTTTTCAGTAAAAATTAGTAAATTCTCAAATTTCTTGGAGTGGGGGTAATTTATCTCAGAAAGAAACAAAATTACCAAAAAGTACGGGAACGCGTTTAGGTAAAAAACAGAAAATTATATATTTTGTATGCCTTTTAAAGAACAAATGACATAAATCACCTGTCAAAACAAGCGAGTTGTCACATTTAGATACCAACTGACAGTTTACTGATTTTTACCAACAGACATTTCTGCAGTAAATTTTTTTTACAGATTTTTATGTAGGGGTAGTTTTTTGCTCTCTCGTGAGCTGTCTCTTTTACTTATTTTTGCGTACGGGAACGGCAATAAGTAAAAATCAGTAAATATTATTTTGTACGGGAACAGACCTATTAAGTCGTAAAATTACGATGTTTTCCTTTTCTCGAACATTAATTTTACAGGATAAATATGTGGTTGTCCTATTAGCTACTAATTGGCTTATATCTGTAAAAAAAATACAGTAGTCCAAGATTTTAATAAAACCTCCTGCAACAAGTTTGAGTCTATTTTTCATAATCCTGCTGTATGTCGATGATTTGCACATTCGCTGAGACTTTTTGATTAAGTGCAACACCAGAGGGGTAATTTTTCTGGATGCAGTAACCAAGTGCTTAGTTGCAATACAAAGCGCGGGGCAACAAATTTGGCGCAACAGGCTCGTAAGTACTCAGAGCCTAACTTTCTCACATCCACTCATGTGTGCGTGTGTACTTCTTGTACGATGCCGGGACCTCCTCTTGTATGCCGACTCCGAACGGCTAAGTTGAGAAAAGCTATTCTTGACATTGATACTATTCGGATAAGTGATCAATTTTTCAAATTCTAAAAGTGACAACACCTAAGATTTTTCACTGTTCCACCTCTTGCGAAAGTCTGACAAATATTCAAGAGCAACATCTCATGAGAAGCTTCTCAAATTTGCAGTTCGTATTCAGCGTTAAAACGGGAGATTCTTCCTCTTTGTCGCAGAAATAATAACTTCGCACACAAAAATGAAGGGAGAAGTTATTTTTGAGGCACAATATGACCCATAATGTCAATTTTAAAGAAGAAATGACTGTCTGATACCAACTAACAGTTTACTCATTCTAACCAACAGACATTTCTGCAGTCAATAGGTCTGTTCCCGTACTTTTTCAGTAAAAATTAGTAAATTCTCAAATATCTTGGAGTATGGGTAAATTATCTCAGAAGAGACAAAATTACCAATTTATTTTGTATTCCTTTCAAAGAACAAATGACATAAATCACCTGTCAAAACAAGCGAGTTGTCACTTTTAGATACCAACTGACAGTTTACTGATTTTTACCAACAGAATTTTCTGCAGTAAATTTTTTTTTACAGATTTTCATGGGTAGTTTTTTGCTCTCTCGTGAGCTGCCTCTTTTACTTATTTTTGCGTACGGGAACGGCAATAAGTAAAAATCAGTTAAAATCAGTAAGAATCAGTAAATATTATTTTGTACGGGAACAGACCTAATTTTTTAACAGATTTTGCGTACGGGAGCAGCAATAAGTATAAATCTGTAAAAAGAATATTGTACGGGAACAGACAAAATATTCTCAACAGAGGGAAAGTTGTTCTGTCAAAAAACATTTTTCATACCTCGCATATAACTAGGGTTATCGGGAATTCTTTTTGCCAAGGAATTTTTCCCATTCAGCAATCTGATTTACATTGCTGAATCGGAAGAATTCCCAATAACCCTAAATAATGACGAATTTGTTTCATAATACGTCGAAAATAACCAGCTGTTACTTCTCTTTTAGCACAAAAGGTGAAGAGATATGAATCCGACAAATTTTAGTCTCAGAAAATTGAAATAAAAAAATTGTTGGTCTAACCTTGTTGTTGAAATCAATCATGAATTATATAAAATCCATTCGCTACTCATATACTGTCTCCTAATTCCATGACCCATTAAAATATTTAAAACGAAAAAAACAAAAATCTCACCCATTTAACTAATATTTTACAGAAATCCGCAAGCGTGTAGAACTTGGCAACGGTCCAGTTTCTCTAGGCCTTAAATGTAGCAACGACAAACAGTGCCAACTTGCTGACCCATATACCGTGTGCAATGAGCAAGGAGTATGTGACTGTGCCTCCAAGAGAGAGGCAGACAAGCAATGCAGCGCCGCACGTACCGGATGCAGTCCAGGAACATTCCAGGTAAGTCCCTATACCCACTTATGCTCGATGTACGAGTACACTCTCCAGATTTGGCAAATTATAAATAAATGGTTTTAATTTCGAACAGTGCCGCTCGAGTGGAGTCTGCATCTCATGGTTCTTTGTATGCGACGGCCGCCCAGACTGCACAGATGCCTCCGACGAGGAATGCACTTTTAATGCACGACTTAACCAAACATGCCCAGAGGAGTCATTCCGCTGCAAGTACAGTGGACGTTGCATAAGTCGTGCCGCTCTCTGCGATGGTAGGAAACAATGCCCACACGGTGAGGACGAAATCGGATGTGATTCCTTGAGGGCCGACGGTGGCCAATGCCCACCGAACACGTTCCGTTGCAACAGTGGCGAATGCCTACCGGAATATGAGTACTGTAATGCAATTATCTCGTGTAAGGATGGCAGTGACGAGCCGCCACATCTCTGTGGATCACGATCTGTGCCGAATATCTTCCTGAGAATGTTAACCGCTGCCGTAGTCGATGGTAGCAGCAGCAGGAGCAGCAATGTGGGTATCAATGCATATTGCCCGCACAGGTGCAGCAACGGACGATGCAGATCGACAGCCATTGTTTGTTCGGGTCGTGACGGCTGCGGAGATGGTACAGATGAGGAGACGTGTTCTGTCTGCCGTAAGTCCTATACAACTACAAATATGGGGATTTCTATCCCTTTTTTTAGATTTTTTATTAATGCCGATTGGTTTTCTTTTGTAGGTTGTCCCGCCCCAGCTTACATATCTGCTCCAGCTGAGCGACTGGCGCAACAGCCACCAATGCCATTGTGGAAGTGAGGAGAATCGAACAGTCAACGGTGAACGTCAGAGTGGCGAAACAACACATGCGCACAGTTCAGCGTTCATTGTTTTATTTTAAATTTTTTTTTTAATATTTTTTTTCGAAATACGAATAGTTTACGTGAAATTTATGGAAAACTTGAGAGACTATAAAAAAAATGTAATATTGTCAATTGCCGCCTTGCTAGCAAAGGAGAATCATTATTTCTTGACTGCTATAGATAGATAGAGAGAGAGAGAGTGATGTCTTATTTTCTTAAATTATTAAAACCCCTTATTTAAAAATTGCGAAAAATTCCACTTTGAATTTTGATCACAAAACGATGAGAGATTATTCAAAGTTGAATTTTTGTTTGTTTCGATCCTTTGAACTAGTGATGTCGACAATTGCAATAAAGTAATCTTATTAAAAAAATCTTTATAATAATATTTATAAACAAACAGTTATTCTTAATTTTGGCCTTTTTTTTTTATTTGTCGAAACATTTTGAAATGTTATTTCGTATTTAATGTTTTCTTTTTGTTTCCTTATAATGTAAATACGTTTAAATTTGCTCTTATATATTATTAATTTGAATTTTATTTCAAATATTTATAACTAGAATAAAACAAATTGTGTTTATGCGAAGGCATTAGTAAACAATAAAATTAAATTAATAAATGAAATCGAAAGACATTTAACTTGAATTTATATACATATGTATAATGATACAAGAACATAAATAAAAAAATATTTTAATCAAAAAAAAAAATATTTTTGACGGATTATGATTTATTAGGGAATTATAACTTTTAAAAGAGTTTAAGATACAAACCTGGGCCTCAACCAACATGCCTCTCCAATTACCCCGGTCCTTAGCTAACTGCTTCCAGTACTACAAGGTCGGATGAGTTGAGGTCGGATTCTACTTGTGAGATTGTTATTTCGTTGTTGGATATCACATTATTTGACGAACATTCGTCCCTATTTGGTATTTTGATTGAGTATTCAGTATTAAAGAAAAATAAAAGGTGTATACGTAAAGGTATTTCTGTTAAACGATTTATCCTTTTCTTGTAATTCACAATTCAACACGTTAAATTCAATTTTATAGTAAAATTGTTTCTTATTTTAATCAAATCAAAAACACAACACAAGTTTACACAACAAATTCCATAGCTTTAAAATCACTTCCATAATGTAAATTTTAATATATCATCCAATAATATTCACAATAATTAAACTTTTAGTGAAGATTGAACAAATTGTTCTTGGGTCAGAAACCAACGATATTGTTTAAACAGTTTTTTTTAATGATTCAAAAAGATTTCTTATTATGTTTGACTTGAAACTTTCAATGCTGCCAAGACTCTACGTCAGCTATCGATTGATTCACTTACCTCCCTAATACATTTGGCGACAAAGAAATTCCGTAAAGAATCCCCCAAATACAAAAAAAATCGGTTATGACAAAAATTATCTGATCTCGAAGAAGGTAGACGCGAGCGATATTTATGCAAATTAGGGTTTAACGAACAAACGTTTTTTGCTTCGCAATCCTGATGAAAGCTTCGGAATTCCACTAAGATGTTTTTCATAATTCACTTACCGACATAAAATATTGCCCACCCTATGAAAATTGGGCTAAACCAACTTAAAGCGCAGAATGCCTGGGTTCAATGATCAGCCATAGCAACACCTAAATCAATGGCCCTCCTCTCGCTATGATTCAGCATAAAATAGGAGGTTCCGCCATCGTTTAAGAAGTACACAGGCACACATGAAAGGTTGTAAGAAAAAGCTAAGCCTAGGCTGCATACTAACGATCCTGTTGCGCCAAATTTTTTTTTTTTTAAGACAGTTATAGTTGAGGACCTATCTGATTGGAGAGAAACGTAGCTTTAAGAACAGGATTACTGCGGATTTTAGTGAAACTCTGACTCTCTTAAATTTGTTGATAAGGCTTAAGAATTGGCCAACAAATTAAAGTTAGTCTACTTGTTTCTAATGCCTTTCCGACGTCATTGCCGATGTACATAAAAGCCTCCCACTTTGCATACATAAATTAATGGAGAAGCTACGTTTCAGGCCTTAAAAATGGTTTGCAAAAACGATGTTCTCGTAATCGTTTAGGCTTCAATCCGCCCGGCTGCGGGACATGTCGACTTCCGCACACTACCTCTCCTCAGTTGTGGCGCTAATTTATTAGATTTGGCAAGCCCTTGTTGGTAAATGTTTCTTTTTCATTTCGAAGATATACCTACTTAATGATTTGTTTTATTTAATAATTAATATGCAAGCTTTCTAAATCCACAACAGTGCTTGAAATAAGCGCCGGAAATGTATTTTATACACAGACCCTAACCTCAAACCTCACCAACCATCCACTTTCCATTTACTACCAGTCACAGTTTTAAAAGATACAACTTCAACCGCCAACACCGTGTGTACGGTGTTGCTCGACATTTGTTCGAAAAATCAAGTGCTACGCCCTCCCGCTGATGCCAATTCAGCCTCGGGATGCACATATGTCAACTTTTGACTGTAACTGCTATGCTGTGGCTCTGCTATCGACTTGCAAAGTAGTATTTAAGTGAAAAACTTCTCTCCCCCATAGGAATCGGAAATCGGAAAGTTTTGAAAGGACACTCGTAGAAATGCTGTGTAATTTGAATGTAATTTACAGTTGAAAAGAAAAATAGGAACATGTTGTGCGTGCATACCCTGAAAGGATCTTGGACAGCGAGAAGGTTTACATTAAATTTTTTTTAAATTAAAGGTAAAGCAAGACTCGAAAGAGTATTTAGAAAAATATTGCGCCGGATGATAAGACTTAATCGAAGTAGGCCCGGTTTTTCAGTGCTGAGTTAACTTTGAGTTAACCCAGAGTTAACTAACCCCGGAATAAATTTAATTTAGTATTAACTCTTGATGCAGTTTTTCAGTGCAAGATTAAATTTGACTCTATGCGTGGTGATTTAATTTGGTAGCACTCATGATTTATCGCTTTAGCTGTCAAAAATTTATCGAAATGTATAGAATCTGCAACAGCTAAGTTATCAGTTAACATTTTCCCAAAGCAAATGAAAATGCTTTTATCGCGATCGTATCTTTTTGTTTCGCCCAAAAACTAGCGAAACTTTATAAACTTAAAAACTTTATTTTACTTATACTTACTTACTTAAGTGGCGCTACAGTCCGGGATGAACCTGGGCCTCAACCAACATGCCTCTCCAATTAGCCCGGTCCTTAGCTAACTGCCTCCAGTTGCGCACTCCAAGTTGGTTGAGGTCGGTTTCTACTTGTGCGCACCACTCAAGGCGAGGTCTTCCTCTACTGCGTCCGACGTCTGGCTGGGAATCGAAGACTCTGCGAGCCGGAGTATTGATGTCCATTCTTTCTACATGTCCTAGCCATCTTAAACGTCCAATGCGGAGTTTTTTGACTAGGGGTATGTCGCTGTACAGCTCGTATAGTTCGTGGTTGAATCTTCGTCTCCATAGCCCGTCAACGCAAACGGGACCGAAGATTTTCCCGTACGACGTCAAAGTTATATCTGTCAATGGTGACGTTCTGTCCAATTCGTCGATGTTGTGTGTCCTTTCGTGTTGACAGCATATACTTAGTCTTACCCTCATTTACTGCTAAACCCATTTTTGCCGCTTCCTTCTCTATACTAGCAAAGGTGGCTATGACATCACGTTGAGTCCTACCAATGATGTCAATATCGTCGGCGTATGCTATAGTAGTTGCACCGATTTTTGGAGAATTGTGCCTCTGGTGTTGGCTCGGGAGTTTTGCACAATCCTCTCAAGAATCAAATTGAAAAAGTCACATGACAGCTCATCGCCTTGCCTAAATCCTTTTTTGGTATCGAATGTGTCGGTGAGGTCGTTTCCGACCCTGATGGTGCAGCGAGAATTCTCCATCGTCATCCTACACAAACGGACGAGTTTGGGCAGTATACCAAAACTAGACATGGCTCTGTATAGTTCGTCTCTATAAATGCTGTCGTATGCGGCTTTGAAATCAATAAATAGGTGGTGGGTATCGATTTGGACTTCTTGGGTTTTTTCCAGGATCTGCCGAAGTGTGAAGATTTGATCGATTGTGGACTTTCCTGGCCTAAAACCACACTGGTGGCCGATCAGGTTGTTGGTAAACGGTTTCAGGCGTTCACACATTACGGCAGATAGGATCTTGTAGGCGATGTTGAGTAGACTTATGCCTCTGTAGTTGGTGCCGTTCAGAGGGTCTCCTTTTTGTGGATCGGGCAAACGATGCTGAGGTTCCATTCTTCAGGCATGCTTTCAACCGACCAGATTTGGCTTTTGAGTTGGTGGATGTTGCTTACCAAGTCATCTCCGCCAGCTTTATAAAGCTCAGCGGGAAGACCGTCATTTCCGGCGGCATTATTAAGCTTGAGTTTAGATATAGCTATCCTCACTTCACTTAGGTCGGGTGGTTGGCAGTTTTTGCTGTCGTTGCTAATATTAAATGGTTCGTTCTGCCTGACACCGGAATGTTGTTCGTCATCGCCGTTTAACAGTCTGCAGAAGTGGTTCTTCCATATCCTCAGCATCGACTGTTTCTCAACTACGATATTTCCTTGTTCATCTCGACAGGATTCTGTTCGAGCCTTGTAGCCTTGGCTTTGACGTTTTACACTTTGGTAAAACTTGCGAACATCGTTCCTGGAGTGGCACCTCTCTATATCCTCGATCGAGCGCTTTTCTTGCTCTTTTGTCTTCTTTCTGAAAAGCCGATGTTCTTCCCTTCTCTTTGCCTATAGAGATCAATGGCAGCTCAACTGCAGCTTAGCCTTGTAGGCCTCGTTCTTGACTGCGAGCATCTGTCGGCATTCCTCATCAAACCAGGGGTTTCTTGCTGGTGGCCGCGTGGTGGGGTGTTGTGAGTCGAGAGGTTAAGGGATACGCGTTGCGCGAAGGTCTTGGCGGACTCTGGCGATTGCAGTCTTTCGACATTAAATTTTTTCACAGTACTTCTGTTTTTTTGTGGCGTGGTAGATATCCGCATCCTTACGTTGGCTACAACAAGGTAGTAGTCCGAGTCGATGTTAGCCCCTCGGAATGTTCGGACATCCAAAATACTGGATGTGCCTCTTGTCTATCGCAATGTGATCAATTTGGTTGACTGCCTAAGTCCGTTACCAGACGTGTTGTCGTGTAGGCTATATTTTCCGACAGTACTGCTAAAGATGTCTTCTCTTCCTACCTTTGCGTTAAAATCTCCCAGCACGATTTTAACATCGTACTTTGGTAGTCGCTCATAGGATTTGTCGAGGAGCTCGTAGAAGCAATCCTTAGTTATGTCATCTTTTTCCACCGTCGGAGCATGAGCGGATATAAGGCTTATGTTGGCCTTGATGCGGATTGTTACAATGCGTTCGCTAATGTCTTCTTGCCTAAGTCTGGCGCCTATAACAAATCCGAATCCAAATAGACGCTGTTTCTGCTCACTATAACACGGTCCATGGTAGATGTCACAGTTTTTCATCCCATCGTATTTCCTGGATGGCAGTAATGTCTGCTGTGTAGCAGTTAAGGGCTTCCGCTAGTTTCCGCTGTTAATGTTCTCACATACGAACGTCGTTGTCCTTTTTTCGTTTAGCATGGTCGTCAACAATAATATCAGTCCTTTCCGTGGCTATTGATTGCTTCGTAACAATATTTTTTTTCCGTGGATGGGTAGTTAACCCAAAGCACAACCCCCAACCTGGAGGGCCAGGCCCTTGTTTTGACCCTAGGACAGCGGGCCGGAAAAAATACCGATGTCAGTAGCCCATTTTTGGGGTATGAGCGCTGCCGTTGATCCATTGAGGGCTCCTCCGCCACCAACTCTTTTCCAATACCCTGGCTCAGTATTGGAAATCCCTATAGACCTGGTGTTCAAATATGTCGAAGCAGCTCATATAGATATTGATAACAAGCTGCTATTATACAAGCAAGTGCTAAAACTGGTTTGAACATATGGTATACAACTATGGGGTTGTACCAGCGAAACGAATCTAAACATTTTACAAACTTTTGAAAACAAAATGTTAAGATCATTCGTCAATGCGCCGTGGTACGTAAGGAACGAAGATCTATGCAGTGATCTGGGTATTCCCGCGGTTAAAGATGAAACAAAAAATTTTGCACGAAAACATAAAAAAACGTTTATTAGGACACGTTAACACAACATTCCTCCAAATTCTTGACGAAACAAAAATATATTGCGGCTTCTTCAAAGAACTAAACCCTTAGATTTGGCCCGATAATAACAAACCGCGCTATAAATTGCGGAAAAAGCTGGAACTCTCAAAGGAAAGTTACCTGCCAAACATATTATATACTCGTGATAAAAAATTTGCTGGATAAGTCGAATACTTAGTTGAAATAGAAATACAAAATGGCTGGTGGTTTTAGTGAGTAAGAATCTCACACTACTTTGGGCACGTGCTCATCATGTCTATGAAGATTTCCACCAGCCCACGAACAAAAAAAAAAAACGTTTACAAGGTGCAATTGACTCAAGAACTAAAGCCTCTTGATCATTTCAAGCGTCGTCAATGGTCAGAATGGTGGCCAGAAATGGCAACATTTCATCTTCAGTGATGAGGCACATTTTCACCTCAGAGGATTCGTCAATAAGCTGAATTGCCGCATTTGGGCGAATGACAATCCAAGAGAGATTGTCGAAAAACCAATGCACCCACAAAGAGTGACTGTTTGGTGCGGTTTATGAGCTGGCGGCATCATCGGGCTGTATTTTTTCCAAAATGAGGCCGGTCAGGCAGTTACTGTGAATGGTGTTCGCTATCGTGAGATGATAACGAACTTTTTATCGCCCGATTTGGAAGATATGGATGTGGACGATATGTGGTTTCAACAGGACGGTGCCACTTGCCACACAGCTAACGAAACAATGGCTCTTTTGCGCGACAAATTCAATGGCCGTGTTATCTCACCTGGTGGCGATGGCAATTGGCCGCCAAGATCATGTGAGTTGACACCATTGGACTTCTTTTTTTGGGGTTATTTGAAAAAGAAGGCATACGTCGATAAGCCAGCAACAATTCAAGAGCTAAAGGATGAGATAATTCGGCACATTAACGGCATAGAACCTCAATTATACCTCAGCGTCATCGAAAATTTGGACCATCGGATGGAGGTGTGCCGCCAAGGTCGCGGCGTCCATTTGACCGATATTTTGTTCCATACATAATTAAACCATACCAATATTATTATAATAAAACAGAAATGACAATAATTTCCTAAATAATTTGTGTTTGATTCAAAATCAACATCGGCTATTAAAAATTAACCACCCTTTAGTATACTTATATTCTAATATTCTACAACTGACACCTATTTAACCAACACAAACAGCCTGTACTCACATTCAGCCACCAACTTAATAAAAATGGAACGTTTTTTGATCACAAAATCTTTCATTGAATTTTGCACTCCACTACTTTACACCGCACTACTTTAAGTCGGCTCGACACAAAATGATCTGTCGGGTGTCATATGATGGCTGGAGCATGTCCATATTTCGTTTGCGTAGGTGCTGTCAAGTAAACTATAGGACAGTGTTCACTAAAGCTCATAATTTGGTAATTTTATGAGTTTTCTGGTAAATGTGCCATTTTATGCCACCTTCCCCAACTACATCTATGTGGAAGTAAAAATGCGACAGACGGACGGCCAAATGGACGATAAAAATTTGAGGAACCACTTTTATTAGCGCCGCTTTAATCTTATTGATAATGCTATACATGAAATACAATACCTTTATCTTCTACGAAAAATTTAAAAAAAAAAATCGATTACTCAATTCTGTTCATTGAATATGCTAACAAGTACATATGTTAACACTAATTGAATTTTAATATGGAACGTATCTTATGATAAAAGCTGACATCTGATTGATAAGAGTAAGTTATGATAACCTTGATATTTTTTAACAAATTGGTGATAAGATTAGAATCAATGCAAGCACCTGCATACTCTTATCAACAGTTTGTATCAGACATTATCATATTCAGACTTTATATCATATTCTTAGAATAATTAGTTATTACGTACGTAGATTTAAAATTGTTTTTATAAACATATTCTAGACAAGCGCTGTGATATCTTTGCAATAAAAGCTTTTCAAGTACATCCTGTAGTCAAAAAATAAAGTTGGTTGTATGAAAGATCATTGGTCTGAAGAGGGAAATACACATAACTCAGTCTTGAAATTCCCAAGCATTCATTCAATAATTATCTAACCTAAATCATAGATAAATTTTTCAAATAATATGGGTGGTTGCCAATTATTCAGACACTCGTATCTTGGGGATATCATCATATTAAAGAATTCTCTTAACTAAAGCGATAGACAGGTGGAAAGACAAAGGCGAGTTGCAAGTCTATAGACGTGCATATCTGGAATAAAGATGCAGACCTCCAACAAGCCTCCGTTGGGCTAAAGGTTGCAGATTTAAAGGAATTGACGGATTGCACGTCTCTGGGTAGAGTTCAGTAGGTTAGGTTAGGTTGGTGGGTTGATTAGGTAGGCGGTGTGCTTTTTCCTTCATCACAGTCAGGGGGGTATGTACCCAATGTTATGTCCATTTGGGATCCACGTCTGTGATTGGTTCCTTTATTTATCCCGTTACTGTCCATTCTTGTTAGTCCATATCCAGTAACCCAGATGTTGCGTTGTTGCAAACCTGAAAAGATTAGACCGATGGATTTCCAATAGATCCGTGAGGTCATAGAAAAAGTATGTTCCCAAGGTTCTCACGCCTAATTGGCTGAGGCCTGGGCAGTGGCACAGAAAGTGGAGGATATCCTGGTGTATTTCTTCAGTAGGATGCATTTTCAGTTCGTGGCTTTTAAGTAAGTTGTGTCTAGTTAGAATCCCTACTGGTGTCGAAAGACAGATTTCCTATTTCTTTGAAGTAGTTTGTGGGTTCTGGCTTTGTCATACTCAGGCTACATCCTTTTGGATGTTTCACAGGTGGGGAGGGAGTTCCACCTGTTTTTCGTCCCACCCGTTGTTTAAGGTCACATAATGACGGTTTGACAGACTGATTATCAGCAATTTCATTGCCCTGTATGACGCTGTGTCCGGGGACTCCATTTATGAACCGTCAGTGTAGATGGATATGGTTTCAGTGCCAAGTACGTTCCTCTCTCACTCCTCTTCACCTCTACTTGGAAAGATGCAGGAAAATGGTCTTTGAAAGTCAGGGTGAGGCAGCATGTAGTCAGAGGAAAAAACTGAGTCCAGTTATCTGTTTAGAATTTGAGCGTGTCCTCCTAAGTTGATTTTGCAGCAGTTGAGCTGGCCTATTCATAGAGCACTTTTAGTTGCAGATTCATGCATGTTTATGATTTATGATGGTTTCCAGTTCTCATTGCGCTAGTAGCGCCCACACATGCTGTACCTTTGTTCAGTAAGTTCAGTCTATGTTTCTGGACCAACATCCAAACCTGAGGACACTGGTCGTTCCTGGACTGGTCATTCCTGGACTTTATAGAGAAGTAAAACCTGGGCTGGAGTAAAGTATATATTAGCTCTGAAAAGGTAACTTAGTTTAAAGGTGCTGCTTTGGCAATAGAGGTTAGTTGTTGATAAATCTGACCCAATTATGATGCCTTGCATATGCTTAGATTGTTCTGATTTTACGACTGTGTTGTATTCCCCATTTAGATTGGCGTGACGGTGGACTTTCTCCTAAATGTTGTATACTGCGTTTTCTTTGAGTTGAATTAAGTTTAATTTTTTCCATTGTATAGTAAATATTTTGTAGGAATAATTTAATAGAGACGATTTGTTCGCTTGTCTGCTTGTGAGCTATAAGAGTACTATCATCTGCAAAAAAGCAAATATATGAGAAGCCATCCAACATATCCAAGCCATTTTAAACGTCCAATTCTGAGTTTTTTTGACTAGGGGTATGTCGCTGTACAGCTCGTATAATTCGTGGTTGAATCTTCATCTCCGTAGCCCGTCAACGCAAACGGGACCGAAGATAAAATTCATTTTTTATTAACTTAAAATATTAACTTACCACTTAACAAAAATGCTTAAATCTAACTTATAAATAACATGCTTTCTTAACCTAACTTATCGGCCCTTAGCGAGCGCTCTAAGCTTATATCTAACAGTTTTATTGTGCTTTTCGGCTTATGTTGTCGTGTTTTTATTTTTATGTGTATATATCTTATTTTTAATTTTGAAAGAAAAATTTAAAAAACGTTGAGGATTGTTTTTATATAAAAAGCTTAATCTAGATTAAAAACTAACTTAAGACATAGGACTACTTAACTACTTAACTATTTAAAACTAACTTAATTATAATCGGGGTGGCGAGCACTCGTTGCATATGCCCCGAGGGGTCGCCATCCTGATCGAGTCTTTCGGTCACCAGGCAGCATGTAATCAACCATATTGTACGCCAATATGGTGTATATGCCCCCGCCCCAGACCTTGTACATAATTTTATATTCTTAATTAAGGAGTTGACTAAAAGTCCGCAAAGTCCTGAGGAAGTGCAGAATAACCCTCCTCACGTAGCCACCAGAATTCCGTTCGCTGCTTTTCAGCATCGATCCTATCGCGATCCGATACCGAAGTGCTAAAGCGGAGGAGCTCCGGAGCATTGTCGACATACCCGTCGCGGATGAGCCGCTTGTCACGCGCGTCATGGTAGCGGTGGTATAAAACCGGGATACCGTTCCTCTCCTGTACTAACCCTAACGAGTCTATATAAATGAATGCTTCTGGTGGAATGAAGCCAGACATGAGCGTATTCTCCATGTATGTTGCATTGGGGTAAAAAGCCCCGAAGATCAGGCTGTTCTCGCTACTCATCGCCCTTGCAGCGTGCCTTCGAATCGCCATAATTAGGAAATTGTCAATTCTATTCAACTGAGCCCCATTGTATAGGACCTCATTGCGATAATACTTTATGTACTCGGAGTCCGGCGTTCGATACAATCCTAAGCAGGATCGGAGACAACGCCTCTCAAACAGCCGTATCCTTTCCATGTAGGATGGTGATACATTGAACCACACGGGACAACCGTAAGCGATGATCGGCCTTATGAGGGCCATGTAGCAAATGACTTTCACCCTTGAATCAAGTTGACTGCTATGAAACAATCTTCTTGTCAGAGCATAAGCCTCCCTAGCCCTGGCCAGACATGCATCCACATTTTTATTAAAATACAGAAACTTGTCAAGCCAGATGCCAAGGTATTTGATTTCACTTTTCACCGCCAACGGCCGTCCATGCTGTCCAATGATACACAATTTTTTCCAGTTTTTTTCTGGTATCGTAAGAAGCCTTCTGCAATGGGGTTCTGAAAATAATTGTTTCGGTTTCTTGGAAATTGGGGATCAAGGATCATTGCGATGATTGGAAATTCCTTAATGTGATCGAAGTCACGCTGCAAAAGTGTGTTGATGACCTCAATTTTTGGACCTGATCTGTACGCCACTAGATCATCTGCGTACGCTATAGCGTGTCTGAGAGAACCTACAATATCACTTGTATAAATGTTAAACAATATCGGGGAGTTCACCGCCCCCGGTTGTAAACCGTTTTTAATTTCAAAGACTTTACTCGAAGTTACGTTGCCACATTTGACAACGAACTTCTTTCCCATAATCATTTTATAAATCATATAAAGCATGGGTTTACGCATGCCCAGTCTGGTCAGCTTGTAGAAAAGCCCCTTTAACCATACAGTTTCGAAGGCCTTCTCAAAGTCAACCAGACAGGCCCCTGTGCACTGTTTTTTTGGACTTATTCCATTGAATGCGGCATGAATGGTGTCTTGCCTCGCTCGAAAACCGAACTGATTTTCCGGAATAATCTTGTTTTCCTCGACCTTTTCGAAAACTTTGCTTATATTCGGCAGAAGGATTATTGACCGAAGATTAGCTGGGTTTGTTTTGTCCTTGTCCCTTTTTAGGGATAGGATGTACCACCGCCGTTTTCCAGTGCACTGGACAATGTGCATTATTCAGTGCATTGTTAAACAGGGTGGTGAAAATATCGACTGCTTCTACTTGCAGGTGTCTCAATACGACGTTTGGGACACCGTCCTCGCCCGCCGACTTTTCATTCTTCAGTGATACGAAGATGTCCAGGAGTTAATCTTTTTGCATGATTAGCATCAGGCTATTGGCGACTATGCCATATACCAAATGTTATCACTCTAGCTCAAAATTTAAGGCCCAATAATAGAGTAGGTGAGAGAATTGATCCTTAGGTACCTCTGCGTTTATAGAGAATCCGTCTGAGGAAATGCCATCGACTAATCGCTTATTAAACCATAACCATCTTGGTAACTAACAAATGGTGTTAATTGTTTTTGAAGTGAAACTTCCTTGGGCTCGTCGGGGTAAATCCAAACACACATGTAACGACTCGAAAAGTCATGGGTAGGGGAAAGCTAACTTGGTGGGACAACGGCAGGCAAACAACAAGCAAGAGCGTAAGGACGAGAGAGCACTGTGTACAAAGGCCAAAGCACAATACACATCAGAAAATTATATGAGAATGGTGGGGGGCAAACGCGGCGGATAGAACAAATGTGCGAACAGTAGAAGAAGAACACGGAACAACAACAACATGTGAGAGCGCAAGCATAAGAGATCGCTCTGTTGTGAATTTTGTTGGTTTAGTCATAGTGTGGATAAGGGATGAAAATTGGCTTTTCAGCATTGTATTGAAAGTTAAAAAAATTGTATTGAAATTGTACTGGTTTATTTTGATCATTGTTTGGTGTTTTGATTAGCTATTTATTTTATACAATTATAATATCGTCAGTTCAAAGGTTAAAGTAGGTACAAAATATGAAAATATAAAAATCATTAAGTGCAGGCATTTAATTTCTCATAAAAGAAAAAAATCTCTATCTCACTTAGTTTTGTTTTTCAATGCACATAATGGCCGTAACGGTCACTACTTATGATCATTTTTTCCTTTTATCGCCACTCTTTTGTCAGCTTTTAGTCATATGATCATTTAACGGAAATAAAAATTCATTATTTTTGCGAAATCGTGTAATATTTCTGTTTTGAGTAAACTCTCTTGATAGCTTGCCAGGATCAGTATTATGTTTAAATTTTTAAAATCGTTGCTTACAGCAGTCATCAAGATTTCGTTTTTTTTTATTTCGTCATTTACAAAAAATAGAGTTAACGTTTTTAGAGTCAAGGCGTTCCCAAATGGAGTGCGATTCTATGGATGCAAAAAAAATATAAAGATGGCTACAAAATTTCTTGTCTTAAAAGTTAGTCGTTAAAATTTGAAAAGGACTTTTAAGGCACAGTTTTCAGTGCGAGATCATCCTAGTTTCGGGATTAAATTCGAGTTAACTCGAGAAAACAGTTTTTCAGTCGATTTATATCTAGAGCTAACCCCGTGATTAAATGATCAGATATTTTTGACAGACGATAAAATACCAGACAAACATTTTTTTCAATTCCATTTATGTGGAAATTTAAAACTAAATGCAGATCTTAGCGACATGAAATTGTATGAAACATTGAGTTTAACTGTTTTAAGAAAATAAAGACTTGCAAGTTTGCGACAAAAGCGTTTTCATTTGTTTGGGAAAAGGAAACGAAACAGCTGATAAAGTGATAACTGAGCAAAATCGATAAATCATGAATGCTACCAAATGAAATCACCACACACGGAGTCAAATATTATTCTGTACTGAAAAACTGCGAAAGAACTTGTGCGTGTATAAGGGCCTTCCAACCCATTGTCTTTCAAATGCAGATCGCTTGCCGGAACCTGATCAACTGAGAGAGATTTAAAATTCGAAACTAAAAAATAATTTTGTTTACAATACAATAATGTTCGAAATCCAATACAGGAATAAATCATTAAGTGCATTTTTCTTAAAATCATGTAAATTAACTGTTTTTTGCTTATAGAAAGTATGGCATCAAGTGCGTAAAAACAAATAACAAGCTAAAAACAAAAATCCAATTTATGCTGATAAAATTGGATTTTTGTTTTTAGCTTGTATCGTAATTTTAAAACCCAAATGTCTTTAAATTGAATTATCTCCTTATTGTATATTTTGTTAGTTTAATGACATTCACCTTTAAACCGAGAAAATAAGAAGACAGTTGGAAGGTCCAAAAAGAATCATCAAACAGCTGATAAACTGTATACTGGCAAAAAATGACAAGAAAATTGAATTGGAAATTGGTACTTTCAGTGGTATTCATATAAATTCGAACGGATATTTGATAGCAAAGCAAATTATGTGATGTTTTGGGTTTTTTAAAACATATTTTGATGATAAATACCTATTAAAACATATGAGAAGGATACAATCCGCTGTGCGGATCGTTGAATACCTTATCCCATCCTATCCATAAAACTAAAATCCCCAAAAAAGTGGGCATGGCTAAAAACACGATGTGGATAAAATAAAGAAAATGATATAGTGACAACAAATTCTTCAGACTGCTTACAAAACACTTTTACGGTTCTACAAAAGACAAGGTTTTCTCCTGCATATGTTATGGGGTAGTGTATAAAAATGGTTTTTATATAAAAATGCCCCCAAAAAGTGGGCCTGGGTTAAAATGGTATACAGACGAAATGTTTATATTAACAATGTTAATGATTCTGCATCAACAATTTTTTCGAAAAATTTAAAATTTGACCGAAAACAGTTTTTTTTATTGAAAACGCCCCCAAAAAGTGGGCGTGGCAAAAAAACTTTATACAAACGAAATATAGATATTAATATTCCTTACGGTTTCAAAAATGTTTACACTTGTTCTGTAGGCAGAGACGAGGATCCTATATACCAAATTTCATTATCCTAGCTCAAAATTTAAGGCCTAAAAGTCGGTGACGTACAGACGGACTGACGCACGGACAGACGGACGGACAGACAGACATGGCTTAATCGACTCAGCTAGCGATTCTGAGTAGATCCATATACTTTGAGGTATATGTAGCAAAATTATTTCTCTATGTTACAAACTAAGTATCAAAACTAATATACCCCTATGGGATAGGGTATAAAAACTAATATATATATTTGAGATAGGGTATAAGAAGTCAATAGTTTGATAATAGTTTCACTTCAACCTCGTAGCACTTCTACGGTCTAATTTTTTTTACATGACCTTTGAAAGTATGGATAGTAAAGCAATGGGTCTGTATTTTTCAGGCATTGATTTTTTTCCTTTTTTGGTAATCGGTTGGATTTGAATAATTTCCCACCATCCGGAGAAAAATTGTTAACTTACAAAATAATCTGCAAGAACGGATGCAGGTTTGGGTGCTATATAAAAGGTAGAATTCTGCACTTTTTTACAATGCAAATTGTTCAGGGTGCGTCTTATTTTTCGAAGTCAATAATTTACTTGAACCATCCCCGTTCCGAGCTTGATATACAATTTCCTGAATACATTCTGGCGAATAAGTCGGTTTTTTTTCTTTTCTCTAAAATTATTACTGGCTACTTTTCCCATTGGCCAAAATGTCCGTTTTTATTTTTTTCCGTGGGCTGGTGGAATAGACATAGACACGATGAGGACGTGCCCACTGAAACCACCACCCTTTTTATACCCTATCCCATAGGGGTATATTAGTTTTGATACATAGTTTGTAACATAGAGAAATAATTAAGCTACATATACCTCAAAGTATATGGATCGACTCAGAATCCAAAACTGAGTCGATTTAGCCATGTCTGTCCGTCCGTCCGTACGTACGTACGTCAACAGTTTTTGGGCCTTAATTTTTGAGCTAAAATGATGAAATTTGGTACACGTGGTCTTTATTGCTCCCAGCAGAACAAGTGTAAACATTTTTGAAATCCGCATACTGCCACGCCCCCTTTTCAGAAAAACGTAGTTTTTGGCCAAACCATAAGGAATTTTAAAAAAGTGTCTGATCAGCATATTTAGACAATCCCAATATCTATATTTCGTTCATATAAAGATTCTTGCCACGCCCTCTTTTTGGGGTCGTTTTTAATAAAAAAACGTTTTTCGGTCAAATTTTAAATATTTAGAAAAAAATTTGATGCAGAATCATTAGTAGATAATATTAATATGAACATTTCGTCTATAGACCATTTTAGCCCACGCCCACTTTTTGGGGGCGTTTTCTTATAAAAACCGTTTGTATACACTATCCCATAGCATATGCAGGAGAAAAAAAATAATTGGGTCAAATCCAAGGGCTTAGTTATTTGAAGACGCCGCAATAAATTTGTTTCAAGAATTTGGAGGACCGTTGTGTTAACTTTGCCTAGCAAAATATCTGTGAGCCTCCGGGACATCCTACAAGTTTGTTTGTAGCACTCTCTCATTGTAGGCATTCTTTGTGGCTTCTATTGATTCGTCCTTCCGTTCGTCTGTATAGGTCACCGGGTTTAAAACAAAGGTCTTCCTAAGAAATGGGACCCTTAAGTCGCGCAGATTATACAAGTTAGTTGTGCTAGTTTTAAAACTCGGCGATGGTCTTGTATTCTTTGAATCGATATTTTTAGTTTACTGATCGCTGTTATATAAGTATGTTCTTCCTGGAATTTCCTAATGGAGCAGAGATTGAGATCGTGTAGTTGTCCGTCCGTCTGTCCTTCTGTTTGTCCGTCTGTAGATCACCGCTTTTGGGTCTTAAATGTTGAGCTAGGATAATGAAATTTGATTTCCTATGGAATAAGTGGAAAGATTTAAAAAAAACCCGGTGTGTATCTAAAGTGCGCACATGGATGCAGTTAGCTACGGGCCGAGCTAAGTGGAGTTGGGGAAAACCGATCTTTGACAGTCTCCAGCATTAATAGAAAATCTATGTGAAGAAACTCCATCTACCACTGTGTGTATGGGCATCTTCCATAGAAATATTCTCCATATTCTATCATATATTGGGAAAGTAAAAAACGCCGATAGACTAATTGATTTTCAATATCTGGTTATAGGTGAGGCATGACATTTTAGTTGATAACATTCACATCCTACGCTTTTTGATATGATATACAAATCGTACCTACAGTTCGTTATCACCATAACTTGATGATAACAGAGGTTATTCTTTTTTGTTGGTGGTAATAGAAACAATTTTTGTCACCATTTCAATACAAGTTACAAACCATGAACAACGTCTTCAGAAACCACATCTTTCAGCATGTGTTCAAAGTCGTGGTCGTTTTTATCTTTGCCATCACAGTGATCGAGTACAACTTTTCAATCCTTTCGTCAACGCTGTACCTTCAAGAAGGTAAAGGATATCACCTGGTCACTGGTAATTAGTATTATTTACATCTGAAAAAAAAAAACTCATTTATCTACAAATAACATCAACAGATGTCTCTGTATCCTTGGATACAAACGGAACCCTACCAAGTGCTGATGTCAATAGTACTATCAATGTACCACCTCCAGGATATCTTGTATGGAACGACCACTGCAGGATGCCTGATGTTGATCCATTCACAGCCGATGCAATGGAAATATTCACAAAGGGAGAATGGTCCAAGTGCTCGGAGGCACTACCCCTTACCGAGGTTATTTTTGACATTAATTCACGCACCTACAGCCTGCATATTGATCAAAATGCTAAAGTGGAACTTGTCGGCCAGGATGATGATGTGTTTTGCTGCTATCAATCGATTGAACGTGCCGGGACGGGTGAACGCGTCGACAAGGATTACAAGTATGAAAAATAAAATAGGACCAAAAATATCCCAGTAACTGTGTAAAGGATTCAATTTAATCTATTCAAAGGTTAAATGAGTGTACGCTCTTCACGGATGGCTACGTTCTGCCAATGAATATTGAGGGAATGATTATAACTTGTACGTCAGTGAAGGATAACAAAAAAGTGCAAAAGGATGCTCACTTTGTGGTTCGAGAAAAGCCTGAAGTGCGACACAAGCTGATAACCTTCGCCAAAGACCGTCATAACAAAGAGCGACCAGTGAGTGTGCTTATGATGGGAATCGACAGCATGTCGAGATTTAATTTACGTCGGACCATGCCAGAGACCACTGCCAAGTTGTTGAACGGCAGTTGGTTTGAATTAAGTGGATACAATAAGGTGGGTTTTAACTTGTAGTTGATCTTTCAGAACATTTTTTACTCGTTGCAATGCGAGATCGCCCTTGTTTCATGATTGACGAGTTTTCTAAGGAAATATGATTTTTATTCTGAGTTAACCCAACAACTTGAATGAGTTAACTCTAGACCAACTGAACTGAGTTACACTGATGACTTAGCACAGAAAAAGCGCCTCTTGGAAATGTATCTGCACGATTTAATTGCAATTGTAAATCATTTTTATCTTTATTGTAGGCAATCACTTTCAAATTTCAAGATAAACAATATTTGCACTTTAGTCGTATCGATTATTGACTTGTATTCCACTCTTCCCTTCATCAGGTGGCTGAAAACACACTACCCAATTTGATGGCCATCCTTACCGGTTACAACATGACAACAGCTAGTGCCAGATGTGATCTGAAGAACCCTGGAGGTCTGGACAATTGCAACCTAATTTGGGATATATTTCGCAAAAATGGATACGTCACCGGTTATTTGGAAGATGAAACCTGGATGAGTACTTTCGACTACGTCGTCAAGGGTTTCATAAATGTCCCTGTTGACTATTATCCACGACCTTTTATGATGGCTATTGAGGATCACCTGGAAGTGCAGAAAAAATCCGGAATGAAATTTTGCGTTGGTCTTCGTCACTCTACCGAATATGTTTATGATTTTGCTGTGGAATTCGCCACTCGATTTAGGTCCGAACCGTATTTTGGGTTTTTCTGGACAAACACCTTCACACACAACTCGTTCGATGATGCTTCCATAATGGATCACCGCATTGCTGGGTACATGGAAGAACTGCAAATTCGAGGGATATTAGACGAGTCAATAGTGATTCTATTTAGTGACCATGGCAATCGATTTGGTCCGTTGAGAAGGCTTAAGCAGGGATTTCTGGATGAACGGTTACCCTTTATTTTCATTTGGCTTCCACCTTGGTTTCGACAGAAGCACCGAGCTTTTGTGGAAGCGCTAAGACTTAACCGCTATAGACTGACAAATCCCTATGACCTACACATGACCTTAAAGCATATAATCGAGCTGTCCGGTCGAACGGGAAAACTACCTCAAGCTAGTGACTGCCCAAATTGTCAGAGCCTCTTTATGCCGGTTCCGGAGCAGAGAGCGTGCAAAGACATTGCCATCGACGATCATTGGTGTACTTGCGTACCATATGAGAATGTCGACAAGGGCGACAAACATATAATTGGAGGTGTCAACGCTATACTGCAGAACTTAAACGCGTACTTGAAAGATGGGAAGTTTTATCCACGATGTAAACTCTTGACGCTGAAGAAGATTGAAGAAGCACAGATCAGAGCTTACATAGATTCAGCTGTCGATAGAAATACTACCATCTATCGGGTTCGATTTACAATTGAACCTGGAGATGATGTGAAGTTTGAAGCCAGTGTAGCATATTCAAATACTCTGAAGACGTACAAGGTTATAGACAATGCCAATCGCTTGGATTCTTATGAAAGCCAATCCAGATGCGTTGATGATAAAACTGCAAAGATGTATTGCATATGTGATGCAAAGTAGACGCAAAGACTGATGACTGTTAAATCAAGTTATGACTCTATGAATGCTCGAGTAGTGGACGATTTTTATGTAATAGTTCAGATAAGATACAGAAGTAACCGTTATCATGCCACTTAACGAACTATATGCCTTCGTGTTTATGATGTGAGGGGTGTGTTCGTTTTTCTGCGTTAATATCGATAACAGTACCGACCTAATGGTGGTTTTCATTGAGAAGAAAAAAACGTTATCGGAAACGGTTTGGTTTTTTGAAGTGATATCCAGTAGATAAATTCTCTTCTGAGTTTTGTCAGAATTTACGTTTTGGCCTTACAAATGAAAAACGCCATAATATGTTGTTTAACGGTCCACTAAGTTATAAATTTTTCTATTTTTATATTTGTTTTCTATTAAATAAACCATTTTCCTTTTATAAGCATATCTATAAACAATTAAATAAATCTAATATGCGCTATTTCATCGTCATCAATATCGATAACCAACAGGTGTATATTTCGTGAAAGGAGTCTTCCAATAGCGACCTCCGAACTTTGACAGTTGATAGCGGCCATATCAACGTCAACGAAATGCAAGATCTCCCAAAAATATTTCCGCTGTCCGTGGGAGTGTGCAGGAGAATCAGAGGCAGGCGATTTCGCCTGAAAAGATTCACACTAGTTCGGGTGATATATTCAGGCCTATCGCGAATAAATGTTTCCCTTGTCAGCAATGTAAATCAGATTGCTGAATGGAAACAGTTTCCCGGGAAAATTTATTCGCGATAGTCCTGATTAGCTCTCATCTCACTAATAAATGAGAATTCTGTTGTCAGTTCCACTGCTTTCGAAATTGTGTGCATCTACTCTAGAAGAGCAGGCGAAATGTTTCAGTGAAAGGAGCAATTCCCAGATTTGAAAAATAAATTACGCCAAGATTATTTTTTGGTACCCTGCACGGCTCCTATTTTCTTCAAAAACCTTACAAAATTTACACAATATAACACCACTGCAGTAGGTTACACTTTTGTTTAACATTTTAGAAATGGTACCATATTTTAATTACCAATAATAAATGAGCGGCACATTTATTCTGCGCTAAACTATGTTATTATTAAATAGTACGTACCACTCCATTCAAAAGCTTACAATTCCCCATCTCCAACCATTCTTCGTCTCTATTGCAATATATCACCCTCCTGTACTCTTTCTCACTCTCTCTCTATATATATCTATCTAACTGATCATATAGCTATAAGTAAACAAAATAATACCTATCTCTATAACTGTCCAATTATTTTGTTACATAAAATATAACAAAATGTGATTGAACCAATTAGTTTTGCATGTAACCATCACACTAAAGTAATAAATTTAACTAACAAAAAAAAAACTATTTATACATACTCTTTTTGTTAAAATAATTTAGTTGTTATTTATACAAAAAAAAAACATCCAAATAGCGCCTGCTGATGAAGCATTTTAATTTAAATTAAACTCATAAAACAATTAGCTTTTTCTTTTATCTTAAAAGAAATAAAATAAAAAATTAAACCAAGCTGAATCTAGAAAATATATATATATATATATAACAAGAAACGAATTAAATTTATAACAACTATATATATATATATAATTTTATTATAACTAATTAACTAACTATGTATATCCAAAATAAATTAGGCCAACAAATTGATACTACCTTTAGTAACAAAAAAAAACAAGAATGTACCTATAAAATAGATGTTTTCGCGTTTTCGAGAGAACTTTGTTATAAAAAATAAAATAAAATCAAAAACAAACAAAAATATTTAATTTAATTATTTTTTAATTGATATTTTGTTCTTTTTTTGCTTGCAATTTATACAAAATATACATAATGTATGTTTTTTATTTTTCAGTTGAAATTATTTAAGGGAAAACTCATGAAATACTTAAGAAAATAAGCAAAATGCAAAAAAAGAAATAAATAAACATATATCAAGAGCAATAAGTTAACATTTAACAATAATTGAAAAAAAAATTAAAATTATGTATTTTAATTTCCATTTTTATTTAAAAAAAATCATTAATGATGCATATAAAAAATAATATATACATATGTGTATATATTAATGCAAAATTTAGGATGTGTGCATGTGATTATTATGCCTAAAGTTATGAGAAATGAACAAATAAAAATGATTAAACAAATTTTTAACATTGTTGTGACATGTTAAGAAAATCAATAAATTTATTAATCTTTTTGTCATTACAAATACAATCACCAGAATATTATTGATTTTATTTGTTAACGTTAGAATATAATTTATGATTTATAAAGAAAGTGGTAAGGTAAATCCGAAGAAACAATAGGAATACAATAATATTTTACTTTTAAGTTTTCTGCCACGCTTTTATTTATACATTTGTATTCATAAATAAAACATATATATGTTCATACTTAAAAGAAAACAAACAAACAACAGAAAAAGAAATATTGTAAATATTAGTGAGTAGTATCGTTTAATTCAATTTTCATTAATGAAAAGCAAATAAATTATAAGTTTTCTTTATATAAACCAACAACATCAACTTGTGTTTTAATTAATTTTGTTAGCCATCTCGAGAATGTGCGGCGAGCAATTAAGATAACAATTACATAAGTACATGTCGCTTTTTTTTTATTTTGATTCAGAAAATGGATATCCGGGTGATCTTGGAGGGACAAAATTGGCAAATGATACGAACAAATCGGAACAGAATATCAGTTTACGAACAAAGTAAACCCAGGAGATAGAATAGTAAACTGTTAAAGCCCAGCTCTATGTTGGGAAGCAGTTTAATTGGGGTAGTCAGTGACGTTTTCGGGAGGCAATGCTAATTGATAGTCGATAGCAAAGTTTTGGTATTGGTCCATATTGCAAGTGTCGATCAATTATGGACTGGCTATTTATCGATGGTGTCATTGATTGTTGGTTTCAAGGGTGCCAGCACGTAATTTGATACTATCGAGTTTTATCGAAACAATCGACGGTTGGCAGCACATATTTTGGTTCAATCGACTATCCTCGGTTATACCGTCATATTGACCCATAAACTGAACAAGTTTTGTAAATTTATTTCTTACTAATTTTTATGATCATTTGCATCAATTTTTATTGCAATGTGATGAAGCAAACGTTTTTAGCTAACTTATTTCTCCGCAGTGAAACAGTGGCGTGTTTCTAGTTTTTGAACATACGTGGAGTTGGCTACTAGCATTCTAGTATGTATATATAGCATGGTGAGAACATATATCAATGATGTCTATCAAAAAAAAAAACAAATTGAAATTTTGATAATTTTTACGAGTGGTCATCAAAATTAATCTAAAGGGATACTTAAAACTGCGCAAGAAGGAAAAAAAATATATAGTGCTCCGGCCTGGAAGCAGCAGTTGAGTTACAACATCAAAATCTTTGAACTTTGAAAATTGTTGTTTGTGCTATGCTCGGCAATACAATTTTAACATCTTGGACTCATTTAAATTTGATTTTAAAAAAGCAAACTATATTAATATTTGTAATGAGTTGGACAATCAAGACTTATCTAACATTAGAAGTTAACTTCTTTGCTACGAGTTTTATCGGGTCATTTATAATTCTTAACAGCTAGGTTCCAGAAATCGAGTGAAATGAATGTGAAATTACTTCTGTAAATCGAGTGAATTTGTTTTTGGTGTTCCACCTTCCGACCGATTTCATAACTTCGAAATCTCTCGGTGAAATTAAAGACAGCTGATACCATTTTTTGCATCGTGACTTATACCTGAACCTGTATAAAATTCAACTAACCCAGGTGCTGAAGGTAAACGTCCAAAGATAACTACGTGTGTATGCATAATGGGCTCTGGAGCAGTTAGACCGACCCTAATTTCCATCGAAAGATCATCTTCAGATATGACGCCCATTTTTGGATGAATGGGTACGTCAGCAAATAAAATTATCTAATCAACATAAGATCCGAATAAATCACGGTTTGTCGGGGATTTTGGGCTGGCGGCGTCATCGGTCCATATTTCTTTGAGAACGAAGAAGAAGAGAACCGTCCGGTGAGCGCTATAGGTCTATGATTACCAACTTGTTTGGCCTAAATTAGATGATATTCACACCAATGACGTTTTAATTCCATGAGGGTTATAGCTTTGTACCAAACTGGCTAGCAAGATCGTGCGATTTGCCCCCATTCGATTTTTTCATGTGGGGTTTTCTGAACTCGCAGGAAATTGCAAATAAGCCACAAACTACAGCGGCCCTCAAAAACAATATAACCCATACCATCGGCCAGATTTATGCTCCAGAGTCATGGAATATTGGATATTTCAGATGCGCGCCACCCAGCGGATATTTCAACGATGATATTTTCCATGTTTAATGGCATCGATAGGCATACATCCAATTTCGAAACGATTCCAAATTCAACAGTGAGCCGAAGCAGGAGGGTTCATACTTTGCACACATCTGAGTGCGAGTTTGGGTGTATGCAGATTTTGAACCCCCCTCTTGGGTTCAGTGTTGGATTTGGGTTGCATGCGAGGTTGGATGTATGCAAAGGAAATAAACCAAACAAGCAAAAGGCATTAACAGACGATTTTCGAAAAGGCCATAGATCCCGCTTATTTTTTGGTAAAAAAACCCCTGGAGCGTTTTAATTCCATGAAGGTTATAGCTTTGTACCAAACTGGCTAGCAAGATCATGCGATTCGACCCCGTTAGAATTTTTCATGTGGAGTTTTCTAAAGTCGCAGATTTATGCAAATAAGCCACAAACTACAGCGGCCCTCAAAGTCAATAGGCGTGTTTTTTTTTCACTTCACTCCAAATCTATATAGGCTTAGCAAACAATTTACGTGTAATAAACAACAACACCTTAGCCTATATAGATTTCGCGAAACCTGGATAATTATCCAGTCTTACGCCCTTAGCCTGGATAGAAAATGTGCTACCAAACCTATTTTTTGCATTTGTTATCGGAAACGGCCGTCGAAAATGTTAAAATTGCAAAATATAGCAGCTGATACCACAACCAGTAAGTATTACGCTGCAAAATAACGGGTGATTTTTTAAGAGGTTTAGAACTTTAAAAAAAAAAAAAACACAAAAAATTCGAAAAAATGAATGAAATATTTATTTGAATCGATAGTTTGAACGTTGCAATTTAATGTTTAAAGATAATTTCATGCAAATGTTGACCGCGGCTGCGTCTCAGGTAGCCCACCCGCTGAGTCCAATTTTGGCATACTCTTTCACACATATCGGCCGGTATCTCACGAATGAATGCATGGATGTTGGCTTCCAGTGCGTCAATCGAAGCGGGCTTGTCCCTATAGACATTAGCCTTGACATACCCCCACAAAAAATAATCTAATGGTGTCAAATCGCACGATCTAGGCGGCCAATTGACCGGCCCGAAACGTGAAATTAACTGTTCACCAAACTCGCCTCGCAATTGCGCCATTGTTTCGCGTGCTGTGTGGCATGTGGCACCGTCTTGTTGAAACCACATATCATGCAAGTCAAGAACTTCCATTTCGGGCAAAAAAAAGTTTGTTATCATCGCTCGGTAGCGTTCACCATTGACAGTAACGCTGCGATTCGCATCATCTTTGAAGAAATATGGCCCAATAATGCCGCCGGCCCATAAACCGCACCAAACAGTGGCTGTTTCGGGATGCATTGGTAGCTGTTGCAATGCTTCTGGCTGATCTTCACTCCAAATGCGGCAATTTTGCTTATTTACGTACCCATTCAACCAAAAATGAGCCTCATCGCTGAACACAATTTTTCGATAAAAAATCGGATCCTCGGCCAGCTTTCCAAGAGCCCATTCACCGAAAATTCGGCGTTGTGGTAGGTCGGCTGGCTTTAGTTCTTGCACCAGCTGTATCTTAAAAGGCTTTACGCCCAAATCCTTCCGCAAAATTTTCCACGTAGTGCTGTAACAAAGGCCTAACTGCTGGGAACGGCGCCGAATCGACATTTCGCGGTCTTCTGTCACACTAGCTGATACGGCCGCAATATTTTCTTCACTACGCACAGTACGTAAACGTGTTGGTGGTTTAATGTCCAACAAAGTAAATTTGGTGCGAAATTTGGTCACAATCTTCCGAATAGACTGCTCAGAAGGTCGAGAATGCCGATCATAAAATGGAAGCAGCGCGCGATGAACATTTCGAACCGAGCACGAATTTTGATAGTAAAATTCAATAATTTTCAAGCGTTGTTCATTTGTAAGACGATCCATGGTTAAATTGCAAACCAAACTGAAGCTGTTTGACTGTGACACAAGGTACTAAACACACGTCAGCTGTCAAAACCAGTGTTGCCAAAACCAAACCAGCTAAAAAATCACCCGTTAGGTGAAAATCAATGTTTTATGAAATAATTTGATGTGAAATTATTTTTATATTTGCTTTGAATCGAAAATCAAAACATTACAGTAAGCGTAGTAGTGGAATTAGTGAATAAAATTTGGTTTATATTTGCAAAAAAAATAAATGACACAGCAAAAATCAAAACCCCAAACTGCCATCTGTTGGCGGATCGTGTTTCAGTATCAGTGATGCCAGATCACCGATTAACGTTTTTTTTCTCATGTGTAAATAAGCCTGTATAGATTTAGAAAAAAAACACGCCTAATATAACCAATGCCATCGGTCAAATTCAGACAGATTCAGAAGATTGGATATTTCAGATGCGCGCCGCAGCGAATATTTCAACGATGTTATTTTCTATGCATAATGGCATCGATAGGCCTTTCAAATTAATTAAAAAAATTGGTGATCTTTCACACCCACATTGTTTTTTTGTATTTTTTTTTTATTTTATTTTATTTATTTATTTAACTACAGATACATTATTGATCACAGTTAATTTGAAATACTTCTAGTTTATTTAATATCTATAAAATTAAATAACATATTATAATTTATTAATTTAGTCTTAAGCTCGTGTGAGGATAAATTAAAATCAATTATATTTTTATACAGATTAAAATGCTTGCATAATAACGACAATGGTTCATTATTCAAATAATTTCTATTAGAGTTATTTATTTTTAACAAATTATAGTTACGACTTTCGTAAATTGGGACATTGATATGTAACAATGATTAGAAATATGTCGAATTGATTTCACCAGTTAGAAGTTTGAAGACATATAATTTATTTGTTGACGACCTTCTATCAGCAAGTGTGTTTAGACCAATTAACATAAGACTATGACGATATGGTGGCGCAGCAGCGCGAACATCAAAAATTATTTTTGGACAGATTCAATACGTGAAATATGACAGGCGTAATATGGGCACCATACTTGACATCCAAATTCCAACACAGAACGCACAAGACCAACATAAAGACTTTTCGTAACATATGGGTCATTAAGTTCTCTAGACCAACGCTTAATCATAGCTAAGCGGGAAGAGGCTTTATTTATGGTTGAGTTGATATGCAACTTAAAGTCCAGTTTAGGGTCAAAAATCACTCCGAGGTCAAGAAAATGATGCACTCATTCAAGAAATGCGCCACTAATAAAAGAGTCAATTAGATGAAAACTTTTGGTCCTAGCAAAAGTCATAATTTTACATTTATTAGTGTTGAGTGAAAGATTATTATAATTGCACCATGTTGATAAATTATTTAAATCTGCTTGTAGTTTTGTATGCTCGTTCATATTTTTGTACGTTAAAGATATTTTTGCATCATCAGCATACAAATGTACGTCACTGTGTTTTATCACAGAAGGTAAATCTGTGGAACTCCAGACTTGACATTGATAATTCCAGATACGTGACATTTAAATTTAACGAATTGTATACGAGACGACAAGTAACATTTAATCCATAAAATGTATTTCGGAGACAGATCAATACAATGCAGTTTATTGATCAGCATGCGATGATTTATTTGATCAAAAGCGCTCGAAAAGTCAGTATAAACGACATCGGTTTGGAGTCCATTCTTAAGTCCACCAGAAACATGCGAGGAAAACTCAAGAATATTTGTTACAATTGATCGTCCTTTCACAAATCGATGTTGACAAGTTGATATAATTGATTTCGTTTTGTGTGATAAGTCTTCAGTTATCAATGCCTCAAATAACTTAGGAATCACACTAAGTTTTGCAATGCCTCTATAATTACTTATAATATTTCGTGGTCCTTTCTTAAATAAAGGAATTGTATAAGAAGATTTCCAAACTTCCGGGAATTTTGATTCAGTTCGAGATAAATTAAATAAATAACATTATGGACGAGCTAATAAAGGGTGATCCATTTCGAGGTTCCCTACTTTTTTAAAGAAAAAAACACAGAAAATTCAAATTTAATGGAGAATGTTTATTATCATTTGAAAGAACATTCTTTGGCATTTATTTTTTGAAGATTATGTCTATCAAATGTTGGCCGTTGCTACGTCGCAGATGGTCCATCCGTTGAGTCCAATTTTCGATCACTCGTTCGAGCATTTCGACTGGTAACTGACGAATGACACGCGTGATGTTTTCCTCCAAGGCCTGAATCGAAGCGGGTTTGTCGGCATAAGCTTTTGACTTTACATATCCCCACAGGAAAAAGTCTAACGGTGTGATATCACACGATCTTGGTGGCCAATCGACCGGCCCAAAACGTGAAATTATGTGCTCACCGAAATGTTCTCTCAATAAGTCCATTGATTGATGCGATGTGTGGGAAGTGGCGCCGTCTTGCTGAAACCAAATGTCGCCGAGATCACGAGCTTCAATTTCAGGCATCAAATAGTCGGTTATCATGGTCCGAGTTGCTGCGAACGGCGCCGAATCGACTCTCCACGGTCTTCGTGTACACTCTCAGCTACGGCCGCTATATTTTCTTCACAGCGTGCTGGACGTGGTCTATTCGGTCGAATATTATCCAATAATGAATGCTGGGTCTCAAAATGGGTGATGGTGTTGCGAATAGTACGCTCAGTAGGCCGATTATGTTGACCATAAGTTGAGCGAAGTGCACGAAACACATTCCTCACAGAACGTGAATTTTTATAAAAAAGTTGAACAATTTGTAAACGTTGTTCACGCGTAAGTCCTTCCATTATGAAATGCCAAACAATACTAAACAAAAATAACATGACAGCATGACACGACTCACACGGGATCTGTCAAAAAATGCTATTGAAAAAAGTATCTCTACTTGGATCACCCATTATATCACAGCAATTCTTAAGAACACAAGACGGGACGTTGTCGGGACCAGATGAACACGAATATTTCAGATCCTTTATAGCTTTTACAATGTCAGTTAACATTAAATCAGGTACTTCAGCATATGCACATAAATTGGACTTCACATAAGTATCACAGATGTTATCACAGTTTTTGGTGGTGTCATCAGTCACACAAGTTTCATTAAACATTTTTGCAAACATATTGCATATTTCCATATCGTCATCTGAAGTAGTATCCTTGTATGTCATAAACGTTGGAATGTCCAGAAATGCCCAGAAAGCTGATGGGTCACGAATTAAATCAGATTTTATTTTGATAATGTATGCATTATAAGCAATTTGAAGTTTTGCCTGGAACTCTTTTCTAAGCTTTCTAAAATTATTGAAATTGTTAGTGGTGAAATTGTTTTTTAGCTTTTTGTGAAGATTATTCTTTCTATTTTTTTGAACTTTTAAGTTCAGGTCCAGGGAGAACAATTCTCAGGTCTTACACGTCTGACAGGAATTGACTTTTCGAAACAGTCACGTAGAACAGAATAAAACATATTTACAGAATAGTTTATGTCACTTTTTACAAATACACAGTTCCAATGAACATTTAAAAGCGCACATTTCAGCTTGTCGAAGTTTGCTTTTTTGAAATTAAATTCACAAATTAACTGTTTTGTTTTATCACAGTTTGTATAAGGCATGTCAATAGTCAATTCTAGTGTTGGATGGTACGCGTCTATTTTTAATATTGCACAGGATTTGCGGAGAGAAATTCCATCAGGTACATCGGTTAATACTAGGTCGAGAATTCTATCCAAAGAATTCATTATAGAGTTTATCTGACTTAAGGCACAAGCAGTTATATTTTCAATAATTGTAGCACTTTTTTCTGAATGGTTTGAAATCGCTGTTAGAAATTCGTCATCTTCGTTCAGATACCACCAAACAATGTTAGACAAATTAAAGTCACCAATAATAATTAAGTTATCTTCCGGACAACATAATGAGACAATGTGGTTAACGTTACAAAGACAAGAACTATACATATCGAAGTCCATATTAGGGGGAATGTAAACGCAGAAAATATACAAATTTTGACATAGTAGATGAATTTTGACACACAACATTTCGATGCTTATTACCGGCAAGTCAATTAAAGATGTACAAAGAACAGATTTTACAGCAATACAGACGCCACTTCAGTTTACTTATGGCTTATGAAAGGTGATCTATCGAAGCGAAAAATATTAAATGAACTACATAAAATTTTATTATCTAAAACAGTTTTGTCGAGCCAAGTTTCAGTGAAACATAAGTCATCATAAAGAAGACCATGACTTGTTAGAAATAGCGATTTAAACTTCGATTTGAGACCTCTGACATTTTTGTAATATAGCGTAAGGGAATTCACATTTCGTTCGAGTTAATTTTTTCTCTCTGTCCGTTGTCCACTCGGCGCTTCCGAAAAGGATGAACTATTGAGTTTCGAGGCCAGAAAACTTTATCAACGAGAATTTCATAAACTGGCATATTGCGCTTTACATCAATGATAAACGATCATGTATGTATGTAAATATAGAAAGCTCTTAATGAACAATTTCCATTCCCTCCTATAACTAGACAAGGTTATGGCATCTATACCTAAGGACAAAGAGTATAGAACTACATAGAGAGCGCATCTCATACAATGAACATTTACTATGTGGGGTACTGATGTTGATACCCCAGTGTTGACATTCCACTTCGCACTTACCGCTAGCGTCTGAAACGGATGCAATTTTTTTAGCTGTGATGCGTAGGTACTCTATGTATTTCTATACCTCATTGCTAAGTATAACTTCAATAAATGAGTCGATCCTAAACCTACTAGCGGTACACTGTGATCGAAACATGGAAGTCGATCTTAAGGGACGCCCATCACGTCTACGCACGCAACATTTCTTTAAGCCTTCTTTGCCTAATGAATATTTCTACACGGGTATTTCTAAAATGCGACCATTAAACACGTTTGCACCTCCCAAACGATTCAATTCTGGTATTGTGAATTTAACCAATGTTCCTGAACAGAACCTCAATCGTAGGAGCAACTTGCGACCAAGGCTTGAAACGATTTTTACTAAACAGGCTTAAATAAAATCGAAGACTCGGCGAGCCGGATTATTGGTGTAGATTCTCTCTACATGTCCTAGCCATCTTTTTCGGCAAATGTGTAGTTTTTTTGACTAGGGGTATATCGCTTTTTAGCTCCTATAGTTCCTGGCTGAATCTTCCTCTCCATAGCCCAACAACGCAAACGGGACCGAAGATTTTTCGTATAATTTTTCTCTCAAAACGACCAACAGAGCCGTTATCAAGAAAATTGCGTTTAAAAATTTCCGTTATAAGGGAGGTACCACTAATTGAAATTGAACCCCAATTCCAAAAACCCCTCTATGGGGAAATCTCAAATCGACCGAGTAGTTAAGGCTCCAGTGTCAGTGTCCAGTCGGCAGACATACATTTTTTAAAAACTCCTTTTTGGAACTCAGGGTACCTACCTCAAAACATAAAAATTGTTTAAAATCTCAATTTTAAAATTTCGCACCATCACAATACCTTGCTATACTACGTATGCTAGGGAAGTGAGAATACAAATTTTTGGCGCCTAAAGGCTCATTACTACCTAGGGCCTAGTTTTTTCTCACAACCATTCATCTATGCGTGTGTACTTCTTGCACGATATGAACTAAAAATATCAAATGCACGTGTGTATTTAAATCTACCTACTCTGGAATCAACCATTTCATAAATTGCGTTGCAACGGGATTACAAGGACTACTTACAAGAAACAAAAGCAAACAAAACGCAATTATAACAAATGCTATTATAATCTGCGTTTCTATTGTATCTAGGACCACCCACAAAGCCTTGACCTCAAAAAAAAATTTACTGCCATATGCGAATATTGCATTGTAACTCTGTCACTCGCTTTATGACAGGACAGCCACCCGGTGGTGCAGTAAAATAGCTCATTCTGTGAGTTAAATTACTCAGCGCAGGATCACACAAGGATTTCCCCTTCGAAAATTTCACTATGTCGGCATATGGTGTAAATACAGAAAAAGGGAGAAGCAATGTACATATTTATATCCTGTAGACATTGTCGTCATCCTTATAATACGCCATTCATTCTGAAAAATGAGAAAGGCCTAATGTGCAATTCTTATCAGCTGCGTTTTTGTGTATTTTACTTTATATTCCATCCAACCCCTTTTATTGTTCGTTACCTACTCGAGCGCTTAAATAGGGGTAGGGTTGCCAATGGAATACAATGTCAAATATATGTTTGTATTGTTGTTTGTGGACCTTATAACAGTGAACAAAATTTTGAAGTTTGTCAATGTAATTTTTACAGCCTGGGCCCTATTTCATAAACATTGACTAGTGCGAATGGTGACAATTTGTAAAATGATGACTTGACAATTGTCAAATTCTGGTCCAAAAAACTTGACAATATTGTGGATTTATTGGAAATTTTGTGACAATTGTAAACATTTTGGATCATAGACAAATCGTCATGAGAATGAATTGTCGGGAATTTTCCGAAATTTGTAGTGAGAATTTTTTTATTTGACAGGAAATGATTTGAATGACTTTTAACACCCTTTCAGGACTATAGTTGCTTATAAGCAACATCCGATTTTTGCTATTGACAAGTATCTTGTTAGTGTGAGAAGAGGAAAAAAAAAATATTTGGTGATTCAAATAAAATGCGCGAAAGGTATACTTAGAAAATACTAAGAAAAAAAAAATAAAATTTGAAATATTTCCGAGTAGCTGAAAACAGTACCTAAAGTTAATGAAATGTTGAAGTATGATGGAAAGTTGTATTATTTTTGTTTTCAACTGGATAAAAATGTTAATAATTAGAGATCTAACATTTTTGTAAGACCAAAGTTGCTTATAAGCAGCTTTTGTCCATAGTGGATGTAAAGATTTATAAAAAATTCGGTTTGTAGGAAAACGTTTGCATATAGGAAAGGGCTGACAGATGCTGAAAACGAATCTATAGCCAACTATGATTGGGACCAGTCATCCAATGAAGATGAAGTTGATGAAGATAGGGATGATCTATTTTTTGGGAGAAGCAATTGAAGGAATTTTAGCTAGAGGCGAGGAGATAAAATCAAAAATGATTGTAAATTTGCTGAAGGATGGCGAATGTAGAAACTGTGATACTCAATAAGAGGTAAGTGCTAAGCATAGCTTTGAGAAAATTGATACGTCCACATTGAAGTGGAGAAGACAGGAAAGGTTGGCTGTCGATGCAACCTGGAGGCGAAGAGCTGAAGTTGATGAGGAAAAGTACCAATAGAGTATTTTGCGCAGTTTTTTAATGAAGAAGTATTTGATCTCATGACATCGCAAAGCAATCTATATGCAATGGAAACATTTGGAATAGAGCTAAAATGCTCACCATTTGAAATGCGGCTTTATATCGGTGTACTTTTATATATGGAGACCATCATTATACCGCAGATAAGAATGATTTCGTCAAAGCAGTTAAAGTTCAACTTTATAACTGATGCTATGTCACGATCAAGGTTTGAAAAATTAAAGTTGTTTCCACTTGAACCAACATTCAAAACAGCCAAAAAAGGCGAACCAAATTTTGACAATCTTTATAAAATATGCCCTCTGCTGTCACTGCTAAAGGGGAAGTTTAAGAATTGCCTCAAGAAGAATTCCAATGTGTGGATGAGCAGATTATAGCTTTCAAAGGGAGGTCAAGTCTAAAGCAATTTAATCCAGCAAAGCCACATAAATGGGGAATGAAAATGTTCACCAGGGAAGGGATATCAGCAACGGTTTACGATTTTGCTTTGTATGTTGGCGATGGAACATGTCCAAAATACGGGCTCGGCATTTTATCCGAAATATTTATTTATTTTTTATTTATTTATTTATTTATTTCATCTTTAAGTACATTTTACTTTCTTAGACTAGAATGATATAGTAATATTATATATAAAATTAAGTAATACATAATCATTATTATTTAATTGCTTCGAAAATCTTATTCTTAAAAGCATTTCTGCTCCAATTAAGGTCGATTGCATTTGCATATTGGTTAAAATAAAGACATGCGTTTGTGACAGGTTCATTACGACCATAATTGTTTCATGTCTTGGTATGGCAAAATAACACTGCAGCCTAGGTCTAAGTGGACGTGCTGGAACATAAACATTAAACAAAGATAGTAAGGGGATGCAATCAATATGACCCGTTACAACATCCCTTGCAAGTGAAATAAAGAAGAATTTCCTTCTTGTATAAAGAGGTTGTAATTTTATAAGAGCGCATCTATTTACATAAGGTGGCAAAGGCAGAGACCAATTTAACTTACGAAGAACAAACCGAGTAAATCTTTTTTGAATTTTTTCAATACGAATCATGCTATTATTATAGCATGGACACCAAACTACGCAGCAATATTCGAGTATAGGTCTAACAAAACTAATAAAAAGCGATTTCAATGTGTATGGGCAGCGAAAATCATTTGAATTTCGAAAAAGGAACCCAAGTATAGAATTTCCTTTGGAAATAATGTTATCAAAATGCATTTTATAATCTAATTTTGAATCTAAAATTACTCCTAAATCTGTTTGATTAAAAACTCTTTTAAGAGCAGTATTTGAGATCGTGTAATCAAAGATAATAGGACAATGACACCTTGTGAACGTAAGGACAGAACACTTAGATATATTAAATGGCAATTTGTTTATATCACACCAATTTGATAAGTTACTAATATCTTTTTGTAGGGCGATACAATCCGACAAGGAATTTAACATTTTATATATTTTAACATCGTCGGCAAACATTAGACACTTTGAAGAAGTTATTTGTGAGGGTAAGTCATTTATAAAAAGAAGAAATAAGAGAGGTCCCAGGTGGTTACCTTGAGGTACACCGGAAAAATTAAATATTTTTCTAGATTTGCTTGAACCAATTTTAACAAACTGAACTCTATTTGTTAAGTAACATTCAATCCACTTTAATAAATTAGAATGAAAACCTAGCAGTTTAAGTTTTTGAACTAAAATTGAGTGGTTTACTCTGTCAAAAGCTTTAGAAAAATCCGTAAATATAACATCTACTTTTTTCCTATTTTCCATGCTATTTGTGCAAACATTTTTCAACAGTGATAGATTTGTGGAAGTGGATCTTCCACTCATAAACCCATGCTGAAATATTGAAATGTGATTTCGAACCATAATATATAATCTTTTTTTAACAAGTGATTTAAAGACCTTTGGGATCAATTGTAGTTTGGCAATGGGTCTGTAGTTTTCTATACATTGCTTGGATCCTGATTTATGTATGGGCGCTATGAATGAAAACTTCCAAAAATCTAAAATTATCCCAGAATCTAGAGACGCATTAAAAATTTGTTCAAGAGGTTTTAATAGATTAAACCTACACATCTTTACGAACATTGCTGGAATGTTATCCGATGCAATGTTAAGATTGGTGTCTAAGTTACCTTGTTCATTGAGAATTTCATCTTTTGTTAATCTTATTGAACCAATGTCAACAATTTTAGACACATTCAATGCATTTATCGACTTAAAAGAATCCAAAGTAAAGTTTGATTGAAAGCACGATGCAAACATGTTACATATATTAGAAAGATTGCTACTAACTTTAGTTTTATTCGATATATTAGCAGGAATCCCAAATGATTTCCTTTTAACATTTATATGCTGCCAAAAGGCCTTTGCATCATTTTTAATTCTAGATTCCAATGACCATAGATATTGCTTATGCGTAAAGTTTTTTAAATATACATATTCTTTTCGTAAACGACAATATTCACTACGATAAGTTGAATCAACCTTGCTCTTACCACCTAATCTGGTTATTGCAGTTTTTAAGCGCGATAGACTTTTGGTGAACCAAACTGGTTTATTATTTTGATTTACCCGCTTTTGAAAATATGTCTTCTATTTTGCTTTTAAATGAACAATAATTTGATAATAAATCGGTATGACTTAAAAGTACATCCCAATCTATTGAGCATAAATAGTTATTGATGAAATTGTAATCGGCCTTAATAAAATCATAACTATAATTCACAAAAGAACAATTACTATTAATTATATCAAACATATTACAATTAATTAATATACCTAATGCTTTATGATGTATGCTATTACTTAAAAGTGGGAATTCTTCTTCCGATATAACCACATCTAAATCTTCATTTACAAAAACCAAATCTAGTATTCTACCAATTGAGTTTACTACATTATTCTGTTGTATTAAATTTAGTGCCGACATAGTGTCCAGTTATGTTATGTTTTTGGCTTCAACTATGCCCAGAGATCAAAACTATAAACTATATTTTGATAATATAGCCGTATGATAGCTTTGAAGCAAATGGGCATATTTTCAACTGGAACCGTGCGCCAAAATAGAATGGGTAAATGCGATATCATTTCAGAAGCCGAACTATAAAAAAGGGGCAGAGGTTCGTATGATAAAAAATACAAAATAACTCATAACATTTCTGCAATCCGCTGGTTTGATAATAAAGGTGTTCAGCTCTTGTCTACCCATACGTCTGTAGAACTATTAGGATCCTGTAGGCACTGCTGCAGCAAGGAAAACAAAATAATACATATCCCTCGACCAGCTATAGTTAACGACTTTTATCTACAACTTTCTAAAGGACTTCGTAGGAAGGACATACAAAAATACAAATACAAATTGTTGGCGCAACAGGCTCGTTAGTACCCAGGGCCTAGCTTTCTCACAACCATTCATGTGTGCGTGTGTACTTCTTGCACGATGGCGGGACCTCCTGTTTTATGCCGACTCCGAACGGCTTAGTTGAGATAAGCTATTCTTGACAATCGATACTACTCGGATGATTTGTCAGATCATCACGAGAGGAGGGCCAGTGAAAAATCATTTAGGTGTTTCTACGGCTGGGAATCGAACCCAGACCTCCTGCGCGGCAGTTCATCGCACTAACCATCGCGCCACTGAGCCCTCGACATATGGCTTTCAAATTTTGTATAGACGTTTTTAGGGCTTAAAAAGGGAACTCACCAAATTTTGTAAATTTAGCACCACTAGGTCAAGAGCTGTCCTGAAAGGGTTTTAATAAAACCATTTGCGTTGAGAAAGGAACGGCGGAATATATATTGTTAAAAATCGGTGGACACTTGGAGCATTACACAAAAAGGAATTATCCCCTTGATGCTAAAACCAAACTTGGGCTTGTAATGCACACACTGTCTTCGAAGTGGAGCTCAGTACCATGAAGTTGGTGATTCAAATAACTTCATTCAGCGTTGCGTCAGAAGGAAGCAATCGGATGATGAAATGCTTATGGGAGAGGTTATTCGCTGACCTGATGATAATATAATTTCGATACCCTAGCGTTTCAGATATTTTGCAAATTTGAGTCAGCATTTGTTCTCTGTGTACGTTCAAAATATGGATCCGTTTACGATGCCAGAGTTCTCAAAAATAAGTGATTTACAGGAGGATAGGAAAATGGATGGAGCCCATTTCCTAATGCTTTAATGTAAGAAGACAGCGGCTATGAACGAAAAAGTTGGTTGATTACACCAAATGGAACAAACTGGGGTCGAATTACCAAATCAGATTTCGAGTCATACGTGACTGAAAATTTGGTATTATCTCATAGTTTCGAGTATCGAATTTTGATAATCTGTCATTAGTGATCGAGTATATTTTCATACGGTAGGGTTTATGGTGTCGAGTGCATGCATTTATGTAAGAAAAAATCGAAGATATTTTCGTTTCTTTATTTTAAGTTTCTCCGTTTTAAACAAGAATGCACTCTTAATCACTTTGAATCTTTTAATAGAACTGTAATAAGTCGAAGTTACGAAATATGTTTCAAGACAATTAAAATTTCATTTGTATACCTAGATAAATGATTGCTTAACGTTCTCGTTCAATGGACTTACAATGTCCATCTTCAGACTTAGAAAATGAAAAATACAACCAATACTCCATTTAAAATTTAGGAATTTATTTTCAAAAAATGTACAGATAAGCAATACATTTGACATTTATCAGCCATCAAGCATCAATGCAGTAGAATTTTGCTAGTAGATAGATAGATATATTTTATTTCGTTCAAAGTTAACAAAAAAGCTTATTGCCGCACTTAACATTTACAGAGATATGATAACAATATATCTATTCATTCGATACGTGACCATTCGTATGTGATCATCCCAGTGTAGTTACTCGATCATTCAATAACATTTCACTCACTCGATAACTGATGTGGTAATTCGATCCCTGAAAAATCGCAAAGTATTTTAAGGGTTTACAAGAAAACAAGAAGCCTAGTAGAAAATGCATCGGATATACATTAAACGAAAACTATCCCTGTCTATATTGAAATGTCTTTACAGATTGCTAGCTGTTGCGCGTAAGGTAGTTCTGAATTGTAAAGGGTGCTTTTTTTTAGAGGTATAGAACTTCGAATTGAAATAAAACACAAGAAAATCGTTTTATTGTCCATCAAGTTGGCTTTGGAAGGATAATTTTATGCCATTAATGTTTAAATATGATTTCGGACAAGTGGCCGCCGCGGCTGGTTCGAATAAAGCCAAGTCTAGAGGTCCAATTTTCAAGCACTTTTTCGAGCATTTGGGACCGTATGTCGGCAATAACGCCACGAATGTTGGCTTCCGAGGGGGTATATTAGTTTTGATACTTAGTTTGTAACATAGAGAAATAATTTTGCTACATATACCTCAAAGTATATGGATCGACTCAGAATCGCTAGCTGAGTCGAATTAGCCATGTCTGTCTGTCTGTCCGTCCGTCCGTCCGTCTGTACGTCACCGATTTTTAGGCCTTAAATTTTGAGCTAGGATAATGAAATTTGGTATATAGGATCCTCGTCTCTGCCTACAGAACAAGTGTAAAAATTTTTGAAATCCGCCCACTGCCACGCCCCCTTTTAAGAAAAACTCAGTTTTTGACCAAACCGTAAGGAATTTTAAAAAAGTTTCTGTACAACATATTTAGACAATATTAATATCTATATTTCGTTCATATAAAGTTTGTTGTAACGCCCACTTTTTGGGGGCGTTTTTAATAAAAAACTGTTTTCGGTCAAATTTTAAATTTTTCGAAAAAAATTTTGATGCAGAATCATTAACATTATTAATATAAACATTTCGTCTTTGTACCATTTTCACCCACGCCCACTTTTTGGGGGCGTTTTTATATAAAAACCATTTTTATATACTACCCCATAACATATGCAGGAGAAAACCTTGTATTTTGTAGAACCGTTAAAGTGTTTTGTAAGCAGTCTGAAGAATTTGTTGTCACTATATCATTTTTTCTATTTATCCACATCGAATTTTTAGCCATGCCCCCTTTTTTGGGGATTTTAGTTTTATGGATAGGATGGGATAGGGTATTCAACGATCCGCACAGCGGATTGTAGCCTTCTCATATGTTTTTTTTTTGGAAATATTTACCAAAATTATATCCAAATATATACAAAGAAATTGGAGGTTAAGGTTTATTATTATTATTATTATTTATTAACATGTAATTTTAAATTACAGGGTAATATAACGGTTATAGAACCTAGCTGCGGAGACTATTGGCTCATATTTGATAAAATTATAAAGTTAAATTAAGAGTTTCAATAAATTTATTTACATTTTCAATATTTGTAGAGTTTGGATTTTTTAATATTTTATAAATTGATTTGTATTGAAATATGGATTCTATTATTGGTTTTGAAATTTGACATTTTTCTCGGCGGGTTGTTTTTGGTGAGCAGATGTTGGTGAGTTGCGAACGAAGTTTGAGATTTTATTTTTAGATTGGTCTGTGGGGTATATTGGGTGAATTTTTTCTCCGTTTACTTTTTTATAATGGTGGTGATAGAGGCTCCATTCAGTTTCTTGCTTGGTTCTTAGGTTTTTACGAATACATGTTTGAAGATCTTGTTTGGTAAACACATTGAATTGGTAAACTGGTGCGTCTTTTGCAGAATTTGCGGCTTTATCAGCTTCCTCATTTCCACGAATATTTACGTGTCCGGGGGTCCACATAAGTTTGATTTTATTTGGCTTCATAGCAATCTTGTTTCTTATTGCAGAAACTAGTTCAGTGTTATTGTTTGGGTTGCTTATTGCTTTTAAAACCGACATGCTATCGGAGCATACAACATATTTGCCACTGTAGTCCAAAGTTGCCTTAGTCGCTTGGAGGATTGCAAAAGCTTCTGCCGAGAAAATTGATATTAAACATAATTGACTTTTACTGTTGCATACCAGACATGGGAGTAAAGCAAATGAAATTGGAAACAGCATTAGCATTGAGTGAAAGTAATGCCAATGAAAAAAATTTCATTAGCATTGAGTAGCACAATGCTAATGACATTTTTTTCATTGCCATTGAAAATTTTCAATGCAATCAATTTTCATTACCATTTTGCAATGCTAATGAAAAGTATGAAAAAAATAAAATACACCATTTTTAAGATATTGGGATGATATACCATAATCATATGTAAGGCCAACAGAGCACTGCGACCCAAAAACATCGTTTGTGCTGTCCTCCGTTTATTTGTTACTTTGCAATTTGACCCCAATCCTGCATAGACCTCTGTTTGGAAAATGGAATTATTGTTTTCTAGTTCCATGGAGAGTTTGTAGTTGGAAGCAACGATTTGAGTTGCTGCTACCATGCACATTCCATTTTATTCCACAAGGTTCACACAGTTAATTAATAACTCAACAAACATTGTGTTTCTTCTATAGTTGCATGAGGTTTTTTTCAAAAATAAAATAATAATAAATAAATAAATAAAAAATGCCTTTTTACTCAATGAAAATAGATTTCATTCAAAATTACTACTTTTAATTGGCATTGAAAAAGTCAATGCCAATGCAATTTTTTTCCATTAGCATTATTATTTTCAATGCTAATGAAATTTTTTTTTATTAGCATTGATTTTTTCAATGCCAATGAAATCTCAATGCCAATGCATTACTCCCATGTCTGTTGCATACTATACTTTTGTATGCCTTCCAATTGACCAAACATTTAAAACAATGCCAATACATGATCTGTGTCCATTGAAAGTGACTTTTTGTTTGTTATGCCATAAGTCACTCAAAAAAAAAATCGCCCTTATTTCAAATACGTCAAAACATTTACTGATAATGTTATCAATGCCCAGCTGAATAGGTTAGATAAAAACTAAAACGATATCAATTTTCTTTTTTTTTAAATATTGTACTTTGGAGAACCTTATCTGATTGTAAATTAACGTTTTATTATCAGATGTAATTACAGCTATTAAAAGTCTAAAAGCCGACTTTTGTAAGACACATGTATTAGGTAGCAACGAATTTATGTTTTTATTGAAACATAACAAGTTCTAAATAATTAAATAACTTTTCGATTTTCATTTACATTTACTCGAATAATCAGTGGTTAGCTTCTTGAAATCAAGTTGCAAATGCATTAGTATTTGATATTTAATTAATTATAACGAAAATTCTCAAAAAAAAAGAAACATTTCGCACAGATCAAAAATGCTGCATTTAGATTAAGGGACGTACCAAGCATGTGGAAAATCGCGGATGTTAAAATGATTCCAAAAAATGATAAATCACATGCGAAGTAACCTCATATCGGTACTACCAATGTTGTCCAAGTTAGTCGAAACGATGCTGGTGAAACTCCTGCGCAATATAATTGAAGAAAAATCGCTAGTCCCGAACGATAAATTTGGGTCCAGGAATACACACTCTACAATTGATCTAGTACATAGAATTACAGATAAAATTGAAAAAGCTTTCGAAAATAAAGAAGTATGCTCTACTAGCTATATTGCTTGGCATATTACAAGATTTTGACAAAGTATGGCGCAAAGGATTGATCCATAAATTACCAGAGTCTTATATTCTACAGCGATTTTTCTAATTTAACCATGAATTAACCTACTAAACATTAAGAAACATTAGGGCTATTATACCTCATGGTAGTGTCCCAGGTCCAGTACTATAGCTCTTATTGAATAGTGTTCTATCAGAAAGTGATGCCATTATTCTAGCTACCTTTGCAGATGATACTGCTATAGGAGAAACTATCGAAATAACAAAAATAAAGCTTCAAAAGACAGTAAAAAATATTACAGAAGGGACTAAAAATTGACAGATCAGATTAAATGACCTGAAGTCAGTCCAATTATTACTTTTAAAAATGCACCACACATTCCAGTATACATAAACAACAATGTAGTGGGAAATTAAAATACTATTAATATCTATGAATGACTCTAGAAGACAAATTGCACTGGAAAGCAAATGTAAAGAAAGAAAGAGATGAATTAAGCATGCGCTACAGTCAAATATATTGGCTTATTGGGAGATACCTACTGCCTAAGTGCAAAATTGGTATTTATAATCGATTTTCACATTTAGGCAACGTTGCCTAAAGGCCGCCTAACTTAAGCGCGAGCGAACCCTGCCTAAAGGCTGCCTAAGGAATTTTCATTTTGACGTTTACGAGAATTTCAATCTGGAAATTTATTTTGAGATTTTGGGTGGTGGTTTTTTCATAAGAATGGAATCAAGCTTCATTTCACTTGTAAATAATTTATGTGTAGTGAATATTATGAATTCTCCAACTAGTAGGAGACCAAAAATATACAAAACGCTTACTCGATGATGGGGGCTATGCCTGCTCCAACATTCTTTTCACTCCACTGTTGAATCCTCAAACTGATTCCGAACAGCAATATAACATTGCCCATATTGCTCCATGTTCTTCCTTTAAGATGTTTGTTTACAAATATCATATGCTGTCAAACCCAAAAAAAAAAAAATCTGATGTAAACAAAGTACAAGAATCTTAATTTTTTATACTAGATTTGTAAATACTACTACTTTATTTGACATAAACTTCGCCTAGTTAGGCAGCAATGGAAAATCGATTATAAATAAGAATTTAAGCAACGTTGCCTAGAGGCAACTTAAATATTTAGGCATGCCTAACTAGGCAACCTCTGAGACCCCGCCTAAGGAAATCTAATAAATACGGCTGTTAGTATATAAGCAAATTCTGAAACCAACCAGTAAGTACCTATGGGCTACAGTTGCCGGCATGCAAATGCAAAGTAGGAGAAATTAAAACAAAGTAGGTACTACGCAGCATAGTAAATGCGTAACATGGGGCGAAACGCCGGATCTACATAGCGATCTAACGGGTATTTTTTTTAGAGGTATAGAACTTTTAGTCGATGCTGAAGATATCGAAGAACCACTTCTGCAGACTGGTAAACGGCGATGACGAACAACATTCCGCTGTCAGGTGATGAATTTTTAAGTAACATCCACCAACTCATAAGCCAAATCTGTTCGGATGAAAGAATGCAGACTGGTAAACGGCGATGACGAACAACATTCCGCTGTCAGGTGATGAATTTTTAAGTAACATCCACCAACTCATAAGCCAAATCTGTTCGGATGAAAGAATGCCTGAAGAATGGAACCTCAGCATCGTTTGCCCGATTCACAAAAAAAGGAGACCCTCTGAACTGCAACAACTAAAGAGGCATAAGTCTCCTCAACATCGCCTACCAGATCCTATCTGCGGTAATATGTCAACGCACGAAACCGTTTACCAACAACCTGATCGGCCCTTAAACGAAGAATTACTGTTGCCAACCGCTGTTTCGTCGGGCTAAGAAGGAAATTTAGTAGTAAAGCCCTCACTCGAACTACCAAGGAGATCCTATATAAGACCCTGGTCATCCCAGTCCTGCTCATGGACCGTATCAAAAGCGGATGAAGAAATCCTTGGTCGAAGAGAAATATTCTTTGAAAAATCTTCGGTCCCGTTTGCGTTGACGAGCTATGGAGACGAAGATTCAACCACGAACTATACCTAAACATACCCCTGGTCAAAAAACTCCGCATTGTACGTTTAAGATGGCTAGGAATTGTAGAACGAATGGTCACCAATACTCCGGCTCGCAGAGTCTTCGATTCCCAGCCAGACGTCGGACGCAGTAGAGGAAGACCTAGCCTTAAGTGGCGCGCACAAATAGAAACCGACTTCAAACAACTTGGAGTGCGCAACTGGAGGGAGTTATCAAGGACCGGGCTAATTGGAGAGGCATGTTGGTTGAGGCCCAGGTTCATCCCGGATTGTAGCGCCACTTCAGTAAGTAAGAACTTTATGTTGTCAACACCATTTTAACTGGCGACCATTTTGTCAGCTGTCAAGTGATTTATTTTTAGTTTGGTTTGGCATTTCAACATGAATAGACTGACGTCTGAACTTCCAAATTGTGCAAATTATTTTGAAAATCATGGTTCTGTTCGAAATACGTATCACACACTACGTCCATTTTACGGTCAACATAATCGTCCATCAGAGCAATTAATTCGATTAAGTATGGAACGTTTTCACACCACGTTTACTCTAAATGATAATACGCATCCACAGAGACGTTGTACAGTGCGTACAGAATAAGTCATTGCTGCTGTAGAGGAAGACCCGAATCAGTCTATCCGCCATCGTGCACAGGAATTGGATATGTGTCCATCTACTTTATAAATTTTTTTTTATATATTGAAATGGTTGAAGATGAAGGTAAAAAAATACAAGCATGCATGCAACGTCGCTCGGTGACGGTAGTTCCCAACGTGCTAAATTTTGTAAGTTTACGACGTTTCATTACCGCCCCTAAAACTACACCGCTAAATAATGTGGTTAGCCACTGAATTCCATCTCATTCTACTTAGTTTTAAATTTTTAGAAATGTTTCTTTTTGTTCTATATCCGTTTTCGACAATTCAGTTTAGCGCATATGTTTGATATGTGGAAGTGGAAGTGACTGATTAATGTCAAAATAGCTCTTCAAAAGTTTACAACGCTTACCATCTCATTTTGCATACCCAATTTTGTAAAATATTTCTAATACAAATTTTGACAGTTCATTTATCACGTTAACTGTGCAATTTCGCATTCACAATCACATCACACAATCATAGCCAAGAAAATATCAAAAATTTCTGAAATCACTTTTGCCGAATGCACAATCACACAGTGAACACCAAACACTCAATCACTATACAGCGCATGCATGCATGTAAGGTCTATGGACCCTATACATAGAACAAATATTTTTATGAATACCGGTGAGAATATATAAAGACAGAACGGAAAGTCAAACATAATGAAAATGGCAACCCTACCGAGAAAAATGAGGGGAAGCACGAGTCCTTCCTTATCAACACAACAGTACTCAACTCGCTCGCTCGCTCTACATGGTACTCACGTTGAGTGTCCTGTCAGAACATAAACACGTACGGCTGAAAGTGGACTTGGTGTGTTTAATTTAATTTGTTTTTGCTGGCAAAAAATAGAGAATAACAAAATATACATTTACATTTTACAACTAAAAAAGACAAACAAACACCACATACAAGGAGATTTTAAAGGATGCCTTGAGTTTTGGGTAAGTAAAACGTATTTATTTTACGCGTATATGGGAAATTTTAAGTGAAAAGTTACTGAAACTGGATGTGTGCCCACTGACATGACGTTTTGATGATGCTCGTTCAAAACTTTCATAAATCTGCAAATAAAAAAGGATTCGTTTATAAATATTAGGCTGCCGCTGAGCAAATGTTTATTTAAATTTCTACAGATTTTTGAAATATAGTGACGTATTTTAATTTTGATAATACAACATCATTGTGGAGTGAAAATATTGCAAGTGTGACGCGAAAAGTGACACGTACTCGTATGTATCTATTTGCGATGCGAATTGTCTATAGAATGGATTTTATGGATCATAAAACGTTTGGCAGCTATTGTCAATATTGCTTAGTAATATGATTTTGGAAACCAATAACTGTTGGAAAAAAAAGTACTCTTAAGTGGATCTGTCAATTATAATTTTGGTAAACGTGGAAATCACAATATTCAACAACAATTGCACTTGGTGCAATGTGAACAGAAAACAAGTGATTTTATGTTCGAAATAATTGCAATATTGCAAAAACATTCGCCCATATAAAATATATTTTGATAATAAACAGAAAAACCTGATAAAAGATACGACCTACATGAATGTATTTCAGAGATACCTATAAATTAGACTGCACTGCAGTCAAACAATCAGTTGGAGGTCGGGGTGTAATATGGCCTGTTAGGTAGGAGGTTGCGTGCTTAAATCGGAACCATGACCATGAAATGTTTACTAGAAACGGATAAAATAAGAATCGTCTATACCGGGAAAATTCAATTTAATAATGGTGTTGGGTAAGAAATTAAGGTATTAATGTCACGAACATTATGTGGGTTATTATTGTAAATATCCCATAATGGAAATATGATATATGTATATTAAGAAAATTGTCACATATTAACGCATATATATCTGGACAGCGATTCTCTCCCATCTGCTACGAGTTGGACATTTAAAATTGTTTACATGAATATATTTTAAAAAAAAAAGTAAAAGTAAAAAAAAAATGGCGCAAATTTATAGTCAATCGATGTTTAAGGGTTTAACTCCACACTAGCTATCAGGTACTTTAAATTAAAAGGTTGCTTTAACATATTTTCAATAATAGACACTTTTTTAACGTGGCGCTAATTAGTGTATGCTAATTGACATTCCTCTGAGGCCTCTAAATCAAACTCACCTAAAAAGTGACAGAACGCTAACTCTTTATTAAATATTTAAAGTGAGGTTTCGGTCGCTTTAACTTTAATGCAGAGTGACAACGCTAAAGTACACTTTTTGACGATTATAATTACCAAAACGCGTTAGTACGCGATTAAATAATTTTAAAGTGTACTTTAAACGACTATAAATTTGCGCCACTACTTTTAATTGTCTAATAAAGGTTGGTTATATTTTAAGGGCCGATGTTGATTTTTAATAAAACACAAATTGTTTAGGAAATTATTGTTATTTCTTTTATTTTTATTATGATAATATTGGTATGGTTCAATTATGTATGGAATAATATATCGGCCAAATGGACGCCGCGACCTCGGCGGCACACCTCCACCCGATGGTCCAAATTTTCGATGACGCTGAGGCATAATTGAGGTTCTATGCCGTTAATGTGCCGAATTATCTCATCCTTTAGCTCTTAAATTGTTGCTGTCTTATCGACGCATGCCTTTTCTTTCAAATAACCCCAAAGAAAGAAGTCCAACGGTATCAAATCACATGATCTCGGCGGTCAATTGGCATCGCCACCACGTGAGATAACACGGCCATTGAATTTGTCGTGCAAAAGAGCCATTGTTTCGTAAGCTGTGTGGCAAGTGGCACCGTCCTGTTGAAACCACATATTGTCCACATCCATATCTCCGATTCGGACCATAAAAACTTCGTTATCATCTCACGATAGCAAACACCATTCACAGTAACTGCCTGACCGGCCTCATTTTGGAAAAAATACAGCCCGACGATGCCGCCAGCCCATAAACCGCACCAAACAGTCACTCTTTGTGGGTGCATTGGTTTTTCGACAATCTCTCTTGGATTATCATTCGCCCAAATGCGGCAATTCTGCTTATTGACGAATCCACTGAGGTGAAAATGTGCCTCACCGCTGAAGATGATTTTCTTCGAAAATTGATCATCCACTGTTGCCATTTCTTGCCACCATTCTGACCATTGACGACGCTTGAAATGGTCAAGAGGCTTTAGTTCTTGAGTCAATTGCACCTTGTAAGCGTGTAAATGCAAGTCTTTATGCATAACGTTCATCAACGACGGGCTAGAGAGGTGCAATTGTTGGGCACGACGACGAGTTGAGGTGGACGGATCTTCAGCCAAACTATCGCGAATAGCAGCAATATTTCCTTCAGTACGAGCTGTACGAGCATGCACTGGTGTTTTAACATCTCCTACAGACCCGGTTTGCTTAAATTTTTGTACGATTTTTTCGATTTTACGAACATTTGGACGATTAAATTGACCGAAAAATCACAAAGTTCACGATATGCATTTTGATTTGAACGCCCATTTTCATATTAAACCTGAATAACTTTAACGCGTTTCTGAATTGTGTATCTTTCATGGTTCAAATTGAGTTCGTCTGAAATTGAGAAATGTCAAATGAAATGCTGACGTTTAGGTATGGTTCACATTCAACATCGGTTATTAATTTAACCACCCATTACAAGTAAGAGATTTCAACGTACAAAGTGTATTTTTTTCTATTTCTAACTGATTTTTACTTATTGCCGTTCCCGTACCTACTCAACATATTTGTAAAACACATTGAAAAGTAGCCAGCTGAATAAGATAAATAAGCAATTTTAACGTAACGGGTGTTTTTTTAGAGGCCGCCATTTGGTCAAGTGAACTATTTTTAGTTTGGTTTGGCATTTTAACATGAATAGACTGGCGTCTGACATTTTACAGTCAACATAAACGTCCATCAGAGCAATTAATTCGATTAAGTATGAAACGTTTTCTCACCACGTTTACTCTAAATGATAATACGCATCCACAGAGAAGAAATAATTTCTGCTGTAGAGCGTAGCCTAGAGGAACAGGAATTGGATATGTGTCAATCTGAATTTTTCGTTCATCAAACGTTCGATGAGTGCATAATTTCGCGTTTTGGTCCTGTGTATTGGCCTCCAAGATCGTGTGTTTAACGCCGCTTGACTATTTTCTGTGGGGATATGTGAAGTCGGTAGTCTACGTCGATAAGCCCTAAACGATTGACCACTTGGAGGACAACATTCGCCGCGTTATTGCCTATCCCATAGGGGAATATTAGTTTTCATAGAGAAATAAATCCCATAGGGGAATATTAGTTTTCATGAAGAAATAAATCCCATAGGGGAATATTAGTTTTCATAGAGAAATAATTTAGCTAGATATATCTTAAAGTATATGGATCGACTACATTATTAGTTTTCATAGAGAAATAATTTAGCTAGATATATCTTAAAGTATATGGATCGACTACAAATCACCAGCTGAGTCGATTTAGCCATGCTTGTCTGTCCGTCCATCTATCTGTGTCACCAATTTTAGGCCTTAAATTTTGAGCTAAGATAATGAAATTTCGTATATGCGATCCTTGTTCGTGCCGTTCAAACAATTGTAAAAATTTTCAAAATCCGCTCACTGCCACGCCCACGTTTTAGAAAAAAAACGTTGTTTTTGGTGAAACTGTTACGGATTTGGAAAAAGTGTCAGAACAAGATATTTAAACAATATTAATATATATATATTTTGTCACCCCCACTTTTTGGGAGCGTTTTCCTTAAAAAACAATTTTCGGTACAATTTAAAAAAAATCGATAAAACTTTTGTTAAAAATATTTCGAGAATAATACCATGAACATTAACATCGTTTGCAATGTTGAGTCTGTAGGTAAAGAAGAATTGCCATTTGAATAAATTTAATCATGAAACAAAACTGCTAATATACAAATATATCCTGGAGAAGTTTTTATTTTTTAAATTGAATCTATGGTGACCCTGATGCTCAGCCTGCCATCTGGGAATACAGAAACAAACAAATAAAATAACCTTCAAGCATTATTCAACCATGAGACGCGTTTCGGTTATGCAGCCTCTATTCAGAGTTGTAAAGGGTGTTTTTTAGAGTTTGGTTTTTCGAATAGATATAAAACTGACATTTTGTGGTCTAATCGGTCAACTCTAATGTCATTTATGTTCAGTTTGGTTTTGCATTTAATCATGAACAGGTTGACAAATGAACAACGCTTGCAAATCGTGCAAATTTATTTCGAAAATAATGGTCGACATAATCGTCCATCAGAGCAATTAATTCGGTTAATCATAGATCGTTTTCGCACTACGTTTACTATGTGATAATACGCATCCGCAGAGACGTCGAACAGTGCGCACAGAAGAAACAATTGCCGCTGTAAAGCAAAGTGTTGAAGAGAACCCGAATGAATCGATTCGCCACCGTGCACAGCAATTGGAGTTTTGTTTATCAACTTTATGGACGATTTTGCTCAAAGATCTTGGCTTACAACCTTACAAGATCCAGCTTGTGCAAGAATTAAAGCCGCAAGAACATGCAATGCGTCGTGATTTTGGTGTATGGGCCGAAAATGAGATTGATCCCGATGCTGATTTTCATCGCAAAATTTTGTTCAGTGATGAGGCTCATTTTTGTTTGAATGGCTACGTCAACAAGCAAAATGGCCGCATTTGCAGTGAAGAGAATCCACATGCGACCCTTGAGACGACAGTACATCCACAAAAACTGACTGTTTGGTGTGATCTATGTGATGGTGGAGTCATTGGGCCATACACTTCTTTCGAAATGATCATGGAGAGTCAGTTACCTTTAATGGAGACCGGTTTAGAGCCATGATAACAGACTATTTTGTTCCCGAATTGGACGGCATGAATGTGAATGAGATGTGGTTCCAAGAAGACGGCGCTATACATGCCACACAGCGCACGTCACAATCGATTTAATAAAGGAAACATTCGATGAGCGCATAATTTCGCGGAATGGACCTGTCAATTGGCCACCAAGATCGTGTGATTTGACACTATTAGATAATTTTCTTTGGGGATATGTGAAGTCACTCATCTATGCCAACAAACCAGATACGTTAGGGGACTTGTAAACCAACATTCGTGGCGTTATTGCCGACATACGGCCCCAAATGCTCGAAAAAGTGGTTGAAAATTTGACCTCTAGACTTTGCTTTAATCGAACATGCCCGAAATCATATTTAAACATTAAATGCATAAAGTTATCCTTTCAATAAAGCCAAATGGATGGACATTGAAACGATTTTCTTGTGTTTTATTTCAATTCGAAGTACTATACCTACCTCTAAAAAACACCCTTTATAAGTTTTATGAACAAGGTTTTTGCGTTTATAGGCATTTTAAGTAGTGCATAACTGTATTCACTCCTTATATATCGTTTTAACCCACGCCCAATTTTTGGGGGCGGTTATCCTAAAACATATCCCATAGAAAAACGTCTTTTTTTGTCAAACCATAAGAAATTAGGATAAAATTTCTGAACAAGATGTGGCGACAATGTAATTTTTTATGTTTCGCCCCCCTTCAGGCACACCCACTTTATGGAGATGTTAAATGGAAGAATGGAATGAGATAGGGTATTCAACGATTCGCACAGGGAATTGTACCTCTCTCATTTGTTTTTATTGAAAAATTGTTTTAGCGGCGAAGCCAGTTTTTGGTTAAACGGCTACGTTAACAATAGTACGTTTCCACCGAGTCGAAATGCGTCATTTCAGCGATACTCGTGATTTCAGCGAAACTCGTGATTTCAGTGAAACTCGTGATTTTCTTTGGGGATATGTGAAGTCACTCATCTATGCCAACAAACCAGATACGTTAGGGGACTTGTAAACCAACATTCGTGGCGTTATTGCCGACATACGGCCCCAAATGCTCGAAAAAGTGGTTGAAAATTTGACCTCTAGACTTTGCTTTAATCGAACATGCCCGAAATCATATTTAAACATTAAATGCATAAAGTTATCCTTTCAATAAAGCCAAATGGATGGACATTGAAACGATTTTCTTGTGTTTTATTTCAATTCGAAGTACTATACCTACCTCTAAAAAACACCCTTTATAAGTTTTATGAACAAGGTTTTTGCGTTTATAGGCATTTTAAGTAGTGCATAACTGTATTCACTCCTTATATATCGTTTAAACCCACGCCCAATTTTTGGGGGCGGTTATCCTAAAACATATCCCATAGAAAAACGTCTTTTTTTGTCGAACCATAAGAAATTGGGATAAAATTTCTGAACAAGATGTGGCGACAATGTAATTTTTTATGTTTCGCCCCCCTTCAGGCACACCCACTTTATGGAGATGTTAAATGGAAGAATGGAATGAGATAGGGTATTCAACGATTCGCACAGGGAATTGTACCTCTCTCATATGTTTTTATTGAAAAATTGTTATAGCGGCGAAGCCAGTTTTTGGTTAAACGGCTACGTTAACAATAGTACGTTTCCACCGAGTCGAAATGCGTCATTTCAGCGATACTCGTGATTTCAGTGAAACTCGTGATTTCAGTGAAACTCGTGATTTCAGTGAAACTCGTGATTTCAGCCGAAATGCGATGCACTATCCGCCATACAATTACATATTCCGAAATTCGTTATTCCTCGGAAATGCTATTCAAATAGAGGTCAATCGAAAATTGTCGAAAATTCATGATATTGGTGTACCTGACTTGTGGTTTCCACAGAATGGCGCTTCATGCCATTCAGCAAACGAATCACTCGCTTTAGTGAGGTAAACGTTCGATGAAAACATTATCTCAAAAAATGGTCCTGTTAATTGGCCACCAAGATCTTGTGATTTGACACCATTGGATTACTTTCTATGGGAATTATGTGAAATCCCTTGTTTACATCGATAAACCCGAAGTGATTAAAGCTTTGGAAGCCAAAATAACATGGAATACCGACCGATATGCTTGATAGAGTGGTCGAGATTTTGACCCACCAAATGGGCCATTTAAAAATTAGTTGTTGGCAACATTTGTAATAACTTACTTTTAAACATTAAAAGGCATGAACAAAACTAACACCTCAAATAATTTTTTTTTTAAAAAAAAGTCAGGAAGCTTTTTTTGGATCACACTTTATATAATCAAATTCATTCATTAAATCGTAAAATTCTAAATGTGTCTTTCTGCATTTCAGCTATAAAAGATTTGTTGGAGTTCAAGAACAAGGTCACACAATTAGCAAAACTACAAAACTGAATGATATACTCATCCGATTTCTATCATGTAGCGAGCCATTTGAATAGATTTATTTATATGTGTAAGCAAAAGCCATCCGCGCAAGACAAATTACCCACATAAAGCTGAGGGCCCTTCTCATGCATCAAGAAGACACATTAATCATGCTTCAGCAAGACGTTGTGTTCATTAGTGTATCGCACGTTTTTTTGTTTGTTTCAGATATGTAATTACGATTGGTACTTGCATAACTTTATGGCTTGACATAGATCCAATCAGTGATCATTTGGATACGAGTTTAGGATTTTGTATGTGGTTGATACGGTGAAGAACTTATTATTTCATTTATAAATACAAAAAAAAAAACAATTTTTTTGCGCCTAGACTTTTCTCTTCGCATGATGGCGGGACCTCCAGTTTTATACCGAATCTGAATGGCTAAATTATATAAGCTCTTCTTGACAATTTGTACTAAACAAGTGATTTGTCAGATCATTGTGTGAGGAACTTACTTATTAACTTAAGTGGCGATACAGTCCGGGATGAACCTGGGCTTCAACCAACATGCCTCTCCAATTAGCCAGGTCCTTAGCAAACTGCCTCCAGTCACGCATTCCAAGTTGGATGAGGTCGGTTTCTACTTGTGCGCGCCACTTAAGGCGAGGTCTTCCTCTACTGCGTCTGACATCTGGTTGGGAATTGAAGACTCTGCGAGCCGGATTATTGGTGTCCATTCGTCCAATGCGGAGTTTATTGACCAGATCGTATAGTTCGTGGTCGAATCTTCGTCTTCATAGTCCGTCAACGCAAACGGGACCGAAGATTTTTCGAAGAACTTTTCTCTTGAATCGACCAAAGTATCTGACATGATGTTGTTTTCAGAGTTAATAGCGGAGCCGAGATAGGACAAAGTCACGTACTACCTCATAGTTATATCTGTCAATGGTGACGTTCTGTCCAATTCGTTGATGTTGTATGTCCTTTCGTCTTGACAGCATATACTTAGTCTTACCCTCATTTACTGCTAAACCCATTTTTACCGCTTCCTTCTCTATACTAGCAAACGTGGCTATGATATCACGTTGAGTCCTACTAATGATATCAATATCGTCGGCGTATGCTAGTAGTTGTACCGATTTTTGGAATATTTTGCCTCTGGTGTTTGCTCGGGAGTTTTGCACAATCCTCTCAAGAATCAAATTTAAGAAGTCACATGACTGCGCATCGCCTTGCTTAAACCCTTTTTTGGTATCGAATGTGTCGGTGAGGTCGTTTCCGACCCTGATGGAGCAGCGAGAATCCTCCATTGTCATCCTACACAAACGGACGAGTTTGTGCGGTATACCAAAACTAGACACGGCTATATATAGTTCGTCGCTATAAATGCTTTCGTATGCGGCTTTGAAATCGATAAATAGGTGGTGGGTATCTATTTGGACTTCTTGTATTTCTTCCAGGATCTGCGTAAGTGTGAAAATTGGATCGGTTATGGACTTACCTGGCCTAAAACCACACTGATAAGGGCCGATCAGGTTGTTGGTAAAGGGTTTAAAGCGTTCACATATTACGCAGATAGGATCTTGTAGGCGATGTTGAGGAGACTTATGCCTCTAGGGTTGGCGCAGTTCAGAGGGTCTCATTTTTGGTGGATCATTGAACATTGGTCTCATTCAAATTGCCTTTTTTGAATCAGAAAGACCACAAATTGTTTACAAGAAAATTTAAAGCACTTGGCACCATTCAAGTAGATTGCATCTTACCTAAGTTACAGAAAGCAGTTAATTAGAAAAGGAAATATTTGTTAAAGTCAGCAAAATCTGGTGTTCCTCCGGAAAGTCACTTGGGACCTTTCGTTGTTTGATATATTCGTGAACGATATAAATTCAAGAGGTCTTTCTGTAATAGCCTGGGGTTTGCAGATGACTGGACGTTGTTTTGTAGATTCAATTCTGTAGAAGATTGCTTTAAAGTACAGTGGGTATGATATAAACGCATTTACGGATTTGTAAATAAATTGCAACTGAAATATAAGGTTAGGTAATTTCTTCGCATAAGGTGATATAGGCCATATGGTTAATTTATAAAAAGAGTTGGGGAAATTAAAGACTTGGGCATTAAGTTTGATTCGAAGGTATATATCAAAGGCGATTGTCAAACAAATATGTTTTTTTAACATTTAGAACATCTTCCACAACTAAGGGAAGAATACAATCAAGACCAATTAGGCTTGTATATTTCTTACACTTAGTTAATAGAATCTTATCACTGATTTTAGCTCTGGGAACAGTCGGACAATTTTGGGAACACATATATTTCATATGATTGGCTTTAAGTCTACATACATATACTTCTCCAAGTATCGACCCTATTTGCTTTCACAATAAGCAATTTTTATTCATAGTAGGTAATCAAGATCTCTGTCGATTATCTTACACAATAACAAAACCAACATCTATCGAGTTAATCGACATACAACGAGACGATAATCGATCGGCACTCACAACATGGCCCTATTTCACCACACTAATGTCAACATTAGGTGGCCTACATTCTATGGTCACTTCATAGATAGAAATATACTAACTAGAGTTGAGGAAATTAAAGACTTGGGTATTACGTTTGATTCGAATTTAAATTTCAATGACCATATGGACTGTACAATATCCAAGCAAAACCCCTTCCCTGATTTATTAAATGGAACAGACATACAAACCTTGCATTGTTGTTTAGTAAGATATGTTTTAGAATACCTACTGTTATATTGTTTGGGAACCTGCTTATCAGGTGCATATAAATTAAATTGAATGTAGGTATACAAAAGACTTTTTCAAGATATTGCCTTAGTCACTTTAATGGGTCAGTAGAAATGCCTAGTTATGAAGAAAAATATTCACAACATAACGATTATAAAAGACATAGCTTCTGGAAGAAAAAAAAATAACGTTTTGTAGTCTCCAATCGCTCTTTTTACGTTCCGGGTATACTGTTACGGGACCATGGCATGTTTTATCAACCTAATCATTCTAAGGACGAAAAGTTTACCGTTTTTGCATCAAAAGTTTTTTTTTTCGAATACTTGAAAATTTGACTAAAAAAGGTTTCTTACTAAAAACGCCAACAAAAAGTGGGCGTGGCAAAAAAATTTAGATATAAAAGGGTCCGCCAAATAACTTTTTTTATTGAAAATGTTATAAAAAGAAACTCATGAATATTTTCTCAAATTTCTTTTTCTATTTGAAAGTACAATCCTTCCGGTTAGTAATGAAAAAAAATTTTGCCTCTGGACCAAAATCCGCACCAAACAGTGACTCGTTTTGGCTGTATCGGCTTTTCAATGTATGCGTGTGCGGGTTTTCTGTGCCCCAAATGCGACAATTTTGGTTGTTTACATACCCGCCAAGATCAAAATGAGCTTCATCTGAAAAGATGATTTTTTTTTTGGCAAAATCGGCATCTTCTCTAAGTCGATCGCAGGCCCACTTTTACCATTTTCAAAGTAATGTCGCAATATTTCCCAGCGTTGTTCAAGCGTATACACAACCATATTCGTTCAGCGGAAGGATAAAACTAATTATCTGTCAAATCAGACATGAGCTAAGTGTTGCCATTCACGAAATAAGCACCAGCTAAAAAAAAAAACGTTAAATGGCGGACCCGTTAGATACTGAGATTATCTTAATATGCTCTTCAGACACATTTTCAAATTCCTTACCGTTTGACTAGAAAAAGGTTTTTAAAAGTGGGTGTGGCAGTGGGCGGATTTTGAAAATGTTTACACTTGTATGAACAACACGTACAAGGATCACATGTACCAAATTTCATCATCTTAAAATGTACCTATTTTTTCTCTTACCATAAGAGTTTTTTGTGTATAGTTGTTAAGTCTCAATTAGTCTTTAGGTTATAAAAATAATGATAGACTTAAATAAATTCCGCCATCATACTGTGAGGGAACTACCGTACTTGAGGTTAGGAATGATCATATAAGCAAATAACGACAGAATGGAACAAGCTAAGAAGTAAACACATATCATTGAAACGAAAGTGCTTAATTTTATATTAACTGACAATTAGCTGACTAGAAAAAAAACTCGATCATTAAAAAAAAATTCAAATATTTTTGGATAAACTTTTTTTTTAAAACTCAAAAGCTTAAACATCACATCGCCAATGTTACAATATATAAAATAAACAACGAAAAATTGATGATTTTCAATTATAGCTGTAAGGGGTAAAAACTTTTTGCTGTTACAATTGTATTGTAATGGGATATTTTTTTTAACACTTTTTTCAATAATTTCCCAACCGAATTGCAACAAAATTCCTTTCTTTATATTTTCTTGCAATAACAAAATTAATAGATTTATGAGAGATAATCAATAAACATAAATTGTTCGTATAAAATATAGCGAAAGAAATGTAATAGGTATAATGTTCGTAACCATCCTTTTTCAAAAACCAATTTTAATTTATTTTATAATTTCCATTGCATTTTCTGAACTAGGTGTTCTTTTCCCGCCACATGTAAACACTGTAATAATAAGGAATAATCCATGAGTGTGCTTTCTATCTCTCTGAAACATCAGTAATAGTACCAAATGTCAATAATTAAACACCGGATAAATTTTAGCGAGCTCCTGAGCAATTTGAAAATTTGAAATCGGGAGCGGTATAAAATCCCCCCAAAAAAATCTTTACTGGACAAAATACCCAAAAACAAAAATCTAAATGGACATTATCTCCATAGACAAAATATACATGGACCAACCCAATGAAAAAATCTGTTTTTCCAAAATCTACAAATCTCCAAATCTCTCTCTTTAGTATTATGAATTGTGATTAGATAGATAGGTAGAAGTGGCGGTTCGGCATAAACCCAAGTAGCACTTATGTCCCTTTTTGTTACCACGACTATAAAGGTCATGTGACCATAAAGGTCGTGTGACCTTTTTTATGATGATTGTTGTGGATGTGATACAGGCGGTCTCTAGATCCAGACTGTGAGGTCTAGAAAACGGATAAGATCTTGTATGCTTTTACCCGAGAATGGTTGGTCTAACGCACGCAATTTGGCTCTTGCTAGTGCCGGAAATTTGCAGATAAAATGGGGGAGGGTTTCTCTCTCATTTGTGTTCTGGCAAATGCGGCATAGAGGGTTGTATGGAATTCCTAGTTTGGCCGCATGTTCTCCAATTGGCCAGTGCCCCGTGACTATCGCCGTAATTCTTGCGATATCTGGGCGGTTTCTATTTAGTAGATCGTTTGTTCTGTTATTGTCATAGGAAGACCATATCTTCCTCGATATGACGCAATTTGTTAACCTTCTCCACTTGGAGTAGGCCTTCTTCAGGTATTATGAATGGATTTGTCCCTTAACCGCACCTAGCGGGATACGGACCCTTGCTGCAAGTGAGCTATGAAGAGCTGATCCTTGCCTGGCCAGCTCGTCTGCACGCTCGGAATCCAGAGAAGTGTGACCCTGAAACGTTCGCCAAGGTGCGCAAGTTCGTTCCGATATTCCTGTACCAGTTTGGAGGATATGGTAGCCGAGTTGATTGCCTTTATGGCCGCTTGGCTATCTATGAGAATAGCAATATTTTGCGTTTGCGTAGTTACACCCCCAAGTAGCATGCAAGCATCTCGGTTAGCCAGTAGTTTCGCCTGGAATACGCTGGCGAAATTCGGTGGGCGGTATGCAACTGATATTTTCGGTGATTCCGAGTAGACTCCGGACCCCACACTACAGTGCATCTTACATCCGTCGGTGTAGACGGTGTAGACCGTAGACGGTGTAGACGGTGTCGAAATCTTTTACTACTTCGTTTCTCTTCCACTGAGCTCTTTTAGGAAATCCCATGTGTAAGCCTTTCTTGAAGCTTATTATAGGAGTTATGTTGGAAACGTGACCATGCTGTTTGGTAACGAGTCCAGGATATTACTGTGGCATTGCATTCCAGCATCCTGACTCCTTGAGCCTTACTGAGCTTCATAAAGCGGTATCTTTAATGTGTATGTGGAGAGGCAATAGCACAGTAAGGGCATCAATTGGCGCTAACCTCAGTACGCCCGTGGTGCCTATACTAGCTGTTCTTTGCAACCGTTTCAGTTTTGTGAGGTTGTAGCCTTTACTCAATGCTCACCACCATACTAGTAAGCCGTACGTTAGAATTGGACGTACCACTGCTGTGCACTTCCACAAGGTCATCTTTGGTTGAAGTTTCCACTTCTTTCCAAAGGATTTGCTGCAAGCATAGAAGGCAACACACGCCTTCCTTACTCTATGTTCGATGTTGTGTTTCCAAATATCTAGCGCTGGAAGATAGTGTGAGTGGTTGGCCATTAAGACGGTGGCGAGCAAAGTCGGTTATTTTGGTTTTGGTGGTGAATAGCACCAATTCCGTTTTGCTCGAATTAACACCGAGGCCACAACATGCTGCAAAGGTGCTAACCTTGTCTAGAGCAGGCCCCATGATTTCACTTATCACAAAGGGGAATTTTCCTGACACTAGTATCACCACGTCATCCGCATACGCGACAACTTTGACCCGTTCCTCGTCTAATTTAACTAGAATTTTATTCGTAACCATTAGCCAGAGTAGAGGAGAGATTACGCCGCCCTGTGGCGTTCCTCCATGGGTAAATTTGGTTAAGTGGGTATTTCCACGTGTTTCCTGGATAATTCTTGTTCCGAGCATAGAGACTATCCATTGGCTTATAGATTCCTATATACCCAGCTCGATCAGAGATTCAAGAAAAGCTCTAGTGAGGACGTTGATGAAAGCTCCCTCTATATATAAGAAGGGGGCTAGAGTGTATTCCTTATAGTGTAAGGATTTTTCGATTGTCTGCACTACTTCGTGGAGTAGGCGTGCTGTGATTTGGATAGCGAAGTTTCTTCTCGAAAACTTAGCATGTGGATGTCTAAAACGAGCTGCAGGGTTTTTAGTACAAAGGAGTTTTTACTGAATGGTCTGAAGTCCTTCAGCCACGTTTGCCTACCTTCGGTTAAATACCACTCGAGCGCGTCTCCACGAATAGATACGTGTTTTACAATACAATTTTTTGAAGCTGCTAATATAGCTTTAAAAATTGTCGCCACCCATGGCACCGTTAGGTTTTGCTTCTTCTGTAGCATAACTGGCAGTATTCCATTAGGTCCCGCAGACTTAAATGGAGTGAAGCTGTTAATAGCCCAGGAAATCTTTTCCTATGAAATTATTGAATTGATATTGCTCTGCGCAGTTTGAACTTGCCGAGATCTCCCAGCTTCCTTACTAGTATCACTGCATCTAGGATAGTGTGTGTTTAACACGAGTTCCAGGCTCTCCGTGGAGAATTCTGGTGATTTTTTAAGCGTAGTTTTTTTTACAAATCGAATAAAACACTTAAATTTGCATCAAAAATTCAACATTTGATTGTAGTCGATAAATAGGCCTTTGCCATTTACGTTTTAAAGAAAACTTCATGTAAATGTTGTCCGCGGCTTCGTTTCAAATGGTCCATTCGGAAGGTCCAATTTTGCGTCACTTATTCGAGCATTTTCGACACATACGCTTGTTATGTTATCCTGTAAGGCTTCAATTATTCGGCTTGTCCATATAGACTAACGACTTTACATATCCCCACAAGAAATAATCAAGAGGCGATATCGCATGATCTTGGCGGCCAACTCACAGGGCCATTTGGAGAGATAAGCTTCTCCCCAAATTAATCCTTCAACATTTCCATTGTTTCACGAGCTGTGTGGCATGTGGCACCGTCTTGATGAGACCAAGTTCAACTCAGCCAACTGATGCAAACAAAAGTCGCGTACAATGGCTCGATATCGTTTGCCGTTGACGGTAACGTTTCTTCCACTGTCGTCTTTGAAGATTACCGATTATGCCACCAGCCCATATACCACACCAAACTGTAATTTTTTTGGGATCCATCGGTAATTCTTCAATAACATGTGGCTGTTCATCACTCCAGATGCGACAGTTTTGCTTATTTACGTATCCGTTGAGTCAGAAATGAGCCTCATCGCTGAATGCAATTTTTCGAAAAAACAGCGGATTTTCATGGAGCTGTTCTAAGGCCCATTCACCAAAAATTAGACGTTGTGGTAGGTCATTCGGCTTCAATTCTTGCACAATTTGAATTTTATAGGCATTCAAACCCAAATCGACGCGTAAAATTTTCCATGTGTTTGAGTAACACATGCCCAATTGCTGAGAACGGCGAAGAATTGACATTTCACGATCTTTATTAACATTGGACGCTACGACTGCAATATTCTCTTCGGTACGCACTGTTCGCATGCGAGTCGGTGGTTTAATGTTCAACAAAGTAAATTTGGTGCGAAATTTGGTGATATCAGCACTAATTGTTGATTCACCAGGTCGATTATGACGAATGACGACCATAATATGGTCGTAACAAACGGTGCACATTTTTCACAGAGCACGAATTTTGATAATAAATTTCAATAATTTGTAAATGTTGCTCGTTTGTCAGCATTTCCATGATAAAATGGCAGAGAATACTGAAAACTTTTCACTTTGACAGACGACGTTTGGACGCCATTACTAACCAGTGCTGAGAAGCTGAAGAACGTTACTCTTAAAAAATCATAAATCAAATAAGGTAGGTATCTACAAAATATAGATGTTCAGGTAGTGAATCATGCGTTTAAATTGCCGCGATTTAATCGCATGATTCACTACTTGATTAATCAAATCGTAATCCCTGTAAACTAGAGACAAATTAAAAATTATCTCAAAGGTAGCAGTCAAACCTATTTGCTTTCACAATAATAATTTTTTATTTACAATAATCAAGATCTCTATCGATTATCTTACACAATACCAAAACAAAAATGTATCGAGATAATCGACAATAACATAGAGACGATAATCGATCGGCACTCACAATAGGGCCCTAATCACAAAAATGATCGCCTGGATAGTATTTTAAGTAATTGTCACACGGCCTAAGAATGACGAAACATGTGTAATAAAGAAACCCTTTTTGTATGTATGATCACCATTTCACTCGCCTGTATGGTGAATAATTCCCCAGTTTGAATAACAGATACCGAACATTTACAAATACAACGTTGCAGCTGTGGATAAGAATACACACTGTTGCAGCTGTTCTTTCCTAATGTTAATAAAAACAAAGTCAAGAGCACTACTTTTTACCTGAAAGGAACGTACGATACCCTACTATTTGTGTGTATTAATTTTTCTCTTGTCCACTTATGTTTTGAAGGTTCAATATTTGAAAACTGCTCAAATTCTGACTTAAAAAATTTGCGTCAGAACATTCCACCAATTACCAAATTTATTCATGAAGTTACCCAAACCATGAATGTTTCAACTTCCAGCCATGGTGTACCCTTTATAATCTAGACGTCTCCAAAAGGTGGGCGTGGCTTACATTTATCTTAAAACCAAATGTAGAGGACAACATTGTTTCTAAATGTTGTTTTGACATTTTATCGAACTTGGACTTTTCCCAAAAAAATTTAAAAAAAAAACACACAAAAGTTGACGTTGCTAAAAACCGCATTTAATCAAATATGGTCACTGTACATAAATGCTATAGAAAAGGGCACACAAAGTACTCTCGCAAATAAAAATTGTCGTTCTCTCTCTCTTGCAAAATTTAGATTATCAGTAAGAACTAAAAATTGAGATATCTCTCTCAGCAAAACATTAAATGAATAAAGCGTATGTAACATTATTTTTGTTTATTTTTATTAATAGCCAGCGTTTGCCGGCATTCCCCTCCCAGATGTAGTGAGCAACGGGCAGTCCGGTACAACTTTATTAGCAAAATTAATTTTGAACTGGCATCCATTCAGTCCACTACTACAACCCACTCTGTCAGTTAGTTTAGTACACATTGAGCATTTAAATAGACGTGATTCGTTGTGCGCTCGCTCGTGCAACACATGTTGGATTGTCGGTGCGTCGGATTATTATTGACAAATTTCCACTTAGAAGTTTAGTAACTTTGAAGTTCTATATTTATTTTCAAAATATATAAACGTGAAATAGTGTTAAAGAACAGAAAAAGAAAACGAAAGTGATCACAGTGACCTTGTCTTTGCTTATTTTGTATTTCCTTTGACGTGACGTGGGAACCAGCAAAAAACAAATGCACTTGCAAATGACATTTGAAAATAAATGACTAACGGAAATCACATGTGTTAAATATAATCGAATGTGGGAAAACATGACATTGCATTGAGTTTGAGTGTCACAAATTCATAACCGAAAACAAATCGTGACTGTAAATTTATCACATGGATTATATCTGCATGTAGGTAGGTAAATAAAAACCGATCTTCGAATATCATAAAAAAGTGATCTGATCGTATCTAGATACAAAATAATTTATGAACTAACTTTGCTGAATGCGCATTTCAGCATTTTGCTTTACAAGTAGAATGGGGTGTTATTGTTTACGTTAGAAAACAATGGTTAGATTACTTTGAAAAAAAATATATTTTAATTAGCAATTAAAACAATGTAAGGTATAAGTTTTTTTTAAATGATGTGATGATTTGTTTGTTGTGCTGAAATGAGGGTGATATATTATTTACTTACGTATAGATATATTTAATATCATTTAGGTACAACCATTCAACTGACAATAATAGAATTAAATTGTTGAATGAAGCCAGACTATCTTACCTGGGTCGTAGGGTAGAGTCGCCTGTTTCCGAACATCCCGAGTTCCCGAACACTTTTAGCAAAAGTCGTTATATAATCGTTAATTTACCGTTTCTGCTTTTTGTCACAGCACACTTGTACGTATACATACATATTACTTTTTTAATTACCTTAAGCATCAAATTCATACTAATGTATCTTATGTCAACAAAAATTATAAGTTTGCTTATATTTTTCAATGAATGTGGTGGATCTGTTTTTCTTAAAAAAAAGTTTCAGTATTCGTTTGGAAAAAGTTGTTTTTGGAACAATATTTATCGGGTTAGTACTTTTAACTGTGTTTTTATGAAATTAGTGCATTCATTTGTAATATTTCATGATGTTTTGCAAATTTAAATTGAAGTTAACAAGTGGTTTTGGACTGATCGTGAAAAGGAACCTAATTTTTACCGAGTTTCCTAATCCGAACACAACTGTTCGCAAATAGGCAACTGTGAAAAAATTCTTTTTTGTTATTTTACTACCTTAACTTATTGGAAAACATTATTTTCTTCTCTTTCTGTATAACGAACAACACATACAATTAGTGTTCCTATTTTCGAACACCAACGAATAGTGTTCGAAATAGGGAAACTGACAGTTTTGTGGCTTCCTATACTCGATCACCAAATATTTTAACTATTTTCATTTAATAGGTTGCAATAATGAATTTGACAGCACACCCGATGAATCACATATCGACCAAATGAGCGAGGTTTTTAGATACGTTCATATGCAGGGGGGTCATGAGCAACCGTTCAGTAATCGTCTGTGATTTGACGATGCTGTTAACCGATTAAAGTAACATTTTATGAAGATAGTTTTAACTCATGAACTCCTTTGTGATCCTCAAAAGCAAAATTTGATACAATAGGGGCTTCAACTTTACTCTTATCTGCTGTATAAGAATTGACGTTTTGTGTTATCTTTCAGAAATACTTTCAAACACCCAAGCTCTCTTTAGAAAAATCTGTAATAAAACTTAGGCACTTGCGAGTTTTCTTGTTCCGCAGGACTGTTCTGTTGCACCTGCTACCCATTGATATTTATGGCTATCAAATTGTAACCTATCTCGGCCATTCGACTTTGTTCGTCCAATAGTCATAAAAAAATCAGAATGGCCACTCCACAATGATACCATTACTAGGTAAAACTCCAGAATAAATTTCCAGGCCCATATTTTGTCTTGGCATAACAGCTAACTTGTAGTCTAAAACTTGCGATTATCAGAACAATCCTCAGTTGTGCTAGGTTTCTAAAGAGATCTGGATTTGGATTTGGATACAACAGCGCCCTAATAGTTCAGATTCGGCGTTAAACAGGAAGTCCCCTTAATTGTGATGGGAGTATATCAGGAGAGGACCTGTTTTAGGACCTGTAAGGGCCGTTGACATTTATGCAAATGACTTCTCCAGAAGTTGTGTTGATGAAAAAGAAGAAATCGACAATCCGGTCCACTGAAAGCTTCACCTTCGTATCTTCTGCTTTTGAAATCTCTGTGATTATTCATGGAGGTGAAAAAACATATTGTCCGAATATGTTCGAGCATAAATTTAAAGATAGAGCGGCTGCCAGAGCTTTGCCAGTATGATTTCAAGAAAATATCAAGAACTCAATATGCAGATCTTGCTTTCTGCTTCTACTTTTTGAAGTCATCATCCACTCGGACAACCGGAACAATGCACATCTTTTGCAAAATTCTTTCCAACTCCTGCCTACCCAGGAGGGTTCACGCTTTGCATATATGCAATTGTGACTTTGGCTGTATGCAAAGCTTGAATATGCTTTGTAGGGGCATACTGCCCCCCTGAAACCCCCCTGCTTGGGCTCACTGTTGGATTATGGTTGTGTGCGAGGTTGATTGTATGTAAAGGAAACAAACCCCACGAGCAAAAGGAATTAACCCCTGCGGGGTTTATTTCCATTTCGAAAAGGATCCCAAGGTATTCAATAGTGGTCACAGCTTAGCTCAGTTGCGGCGAATCGGGACAGATGGAAGGATCTGCCCTATGCTCCAGAAGGAGTTGAAGCACTGTTTTGCAGCGGCACAACATATATATTACTATTTGAAGTTGCAAAGACTCTGGTTTACTTATTATAAGAGAAAAACAAATCTATTCTGATTCCAAGCAGTTTATCCAAACGAAATATAATTCCATTTCCGCGGGCAAATTAGTCGATGATGGATACAAATGTAACCACAATTACTTGTTTGGTAATATTTTTTCATAGTTTTCATAGTGCAATAAACCCAAATTGGTATTCTCTCCTTTTTAATAACGAAATGAAAACAAATTCGAAAATTAATCCTCTTTTGTTTGTTGTTCACATCATCGTCTAGTGCGTTTGGTCCCTTCAGCAATTCGGCTTAAATACTCGTCATGCCACGAATGTTAACATGTTTACATTAAGGATTACTTACTGACTTACTTACTTAAGTGGCGCTACAGTCCGGGATGAACCTGGGCCTCAACCAACATGCCAACATTAGCCCGGTCTTTAGCTAACTGCCTCCAGTTGCGCACTCCAAGTTGGTTGAGGTCGATTTCTACTTGTGCGCGCCACTTAAGGCGAGGTCTTCCTCTACTGCGTCCGACGTCTGGCTGGGAATCGAAGACTGCGAGCCGGAGTATTGGTGTCCATCCGTTCTACATGTCCTAGCCATCTTAAACGTCCAATGCGGAGTTTTTTTGACCAGGGGTATGTCGCTGTACAGCTCGTATAGTTCCTGGTTGAATCTTCGTCTATATAGCCCGTCAACGCAAACGGGACCGAAGATTTTTCGAAGAATTTTCATCTCGAATCTACCAAGGATTTCTTCATCCGCTTTTGATACGGTCCATGCTTCAGCGCCGTAGAGCAGGACTGGGATGATCAGGGTCTTATATAGGGTCTCCTTAGTAGTTCGAGTGAGGGCTTTACTACTAAGTTGCCTTCTTAGCCCGAAGAAACAGCGGTTGGCAAGAGTAATTCTTCGTTTAATTTCTGACGAGATGTTGTTGTCAGAGCTAATAGCGGAGCCGAGATAGACAAAGTCCCGTACTACCTCAAAGTTGTATCTGTCAATGGTGACGTTCTGTCCAATTCGTCGATGTTGTGAGTCCTTTCGTGATGACAGCATATACTTAGTCTTACCCTCATTTACTGCTAAACCCATTTTCGCCGCTTCCTTCTCTATACTAGCAAACGTGGCTATGACATCACGTTGAGTCCTACCAATGATATCAATATCGTCAGCGTATGCTAGTAGTTGCACCGACTTTTGGAAAATTGTGCCTCTGGTGTTGGCTTTGGAGTTTTGCACAATTCTCTCAAGAATCAGATTAAAGAAGTCACATGACAGCGCATCGCCTTGCCTAAATCCTTTTTTGGTATCGAATGTGTCGGTGAGGTCGTTTCCGACCCTGATGGAGCAGCGAGAATTCTCTATCGTCATCCTACACAAACGGACGAGTTTGGGCGGTATACCAAAACTAGACATAGCTCTGTACAGTTCGTCTCTATAAATGCTGTCATATGCGGCTTTGAAATCGATGAATAGGTGGTGGGTATCGATTTGGACTTCTTGAGTTTTTTCCAGGATCTGCCGAAGTGTGAAAATTTGATCGGTTGTGGACTTTCCTGGCCTAAAACCACACTGATAAGGGCCAATCAGGTTGTTGGTAAACGGTTTCAGGCGTTCACATATTACGGCAGATAGGATCTTGTAGGCGATGTTGAGGAGACTTATGCCTCTGTAGTTGGCGCAGTTCAGAGGGTCTCCTTTTTTGTGGATCGGGCAAACGATGCTGAGGTTCCATTCTTCAGGCATATTTTCATCCGACCAGATTTGGCTTATGAGTTGGTGGATGTTACTTACCAAGTCATCTCCACCGGCCTTATAGAGCTCAGCGGGAAGGCCGTCATTTCCGGCAGCCTTATTAAGCTTGAGTTTAGATATTGCTATCCTCACTTCACTCAGGTCGGGTGGTTGGCAGTTTTCGCTGTCGTTGCCAATATTGAATGGTTCGTTCTGCCTGACAGCGGAATGTTGTTCGTCATCGCCGTTTAACAGTCTGCAGAAGTGGTTCTTCCATATCCTCAGCATCGACTGTGTCTCAACTACAATATTTCCTTGTTCATCTCGACAGGATTCTGTTCGAGCCTTGTATCCTTGGCTTTGACGTTTTACACTTTGGTAAAACTTGCGAACATCGTTCCTGAAGTGGCACCTCTCTATATCCTCGATCGCGCGCTTTTATTGCTCTTTTTTCTTCTTTCTGAAAAGCCGATGTTCTTCCCTTCTTTTTTGCCTATAGAGCTCAATGGCAGCTCTCGTCTTCACCTGCAGCTTAGCCTTGTAGGCCTCGTTCTTGGCTGCGAGCATCTGTCGGCATTCCTCATCAAACCAGGGGTTTCTTGCTGGTGGCCGCGAGAAAAAGATTAAGGATTCCTTATTTTAATTTCTATGCCGAATAGAAATCGGTGTATTCACCATTCTAAACCTTATTCATCTTAATGCCAGCGCTCGTTGCTTAACCAAATATAAAGGATTAGGTATTTTTTTTTTGCGAAATAACACAAAAAATTCAAATATTTCGTGAAATCTTTATTATGAATCTAAAAAAACATTCTTGACATTCACTTCTGAAAGATAATCCCTTTCAAATGTTGGCCACAACTGCGCTATAGGTCGTCCTTGAGGACGTTTCAATTTTCGATGACGCGTTTGAGCATATTTGTCGGTATCTCGCGAATAACATTAGTAATGTTGGTCTCCAATGCTTCAATCGTAGCTGGCTTAGACTTTACGTAGCCCCATGTCTAAAGGTGTGATATCGCATGATCTTGCGATCAATTCAATTCACTGGCCCGAAGCGTGAAATTATAATTATTTACCGAAGCGGTCTCTTTATATGTCCATTGTTTCATGGGCTGTGTGGCCGTCTTGTTAAAACCAAATGTTGTCCAGATCTCCGGCTTCAATTTCAGGCCAAAAATAGTCTGTTATCATGGAGCGATAACAAACCCCATTTACAGTAACATTGGTACTAGCTTCATTTATGAAGAAATACGGACCGATGACACCACTGGACCATAAACCACACCACATGGTTGTTGGGGGTTGTCTTGAACCTCTTCCAGTTGTTCTCTGGCCAATATATGGCAATTTTGCTTATTGACGAATCCATTGAGCCAGAAATGGGCCTCATCGATGAACAAAATGTTGGTCGAAAAGAGTGGATGTTCACTTGGGGTTTAGATTTGCAAGTACATATTAAATTCAACTTTCATGGTATTTATATATGTGTTAGTGTATCTGTACACGAGAGCTCTTCTTTCAGGCTGATTGGATTAAATAACGGGTCCGCCATCTAACGTCTTTTTTCAACTAGTGAATGGTAACACTTAGCTCATGTCTGATTTGACAGATAATTTGTTTTATCCTTCCGCTGAACGAATATGGTTGTGTATACGCTTGAACAACGCTGGGAAATATTGCGACATTACTTTGAAAATCATGGTAATGTTGCAGAATGTGTGCGAAAATTGCGTACGGATTTTGGAAGAAGAGAAGCACCGTCAGCTCCGTGTGTTCGTTATCTTGTGGAAAAAGTTAAAGAAACTGGCATCCTCATCGATAAACCAAAGCGTGAAAAGCCAAAAACAGTGCGTACACCCGAGAATATTGCTGCTGTGGCAGAAAGTGTGCGTGAAGCGCCATCAACATCAATTCACCGTCGTTCTCAACAATTGAACATTTCGGAGACATCATTGAGACGAATTTTGCATAAAGACCTTGGTATGACGCCATACAAAGTCCAATTGGTTCAGGAGTTGAAGCCAACTGACCATCCAATGCGTTTTCCCTTCGCTAAGTGGGCCTGCGATCGACTTAGAGAAGATGCCGATTTTGCCAAAAAAAATCATCTTTTCAGATGAAGTTCATTTTGATCTTGGCGGGTATGTAGACAAGCAAAATTGTCGCATTTGGGGCACAGAAAACTCACACGCATACATTGAAAAGCCGATACACCCAAAACGAGTCACTGTTTGGTGCGGATTTTGGTCCAGAGGCATAATTGGCCCATTTTTCTTCGAAAATGAGCAAGGAGTGGCCGTTACCGTCAATGGCGATCGTTATCGGGCCATGTTGAACTAATTTTTGTTCACAAAAATTGAAGAGGAGGATATTGGCAACATTTGGTTTCAACAGCACGGCGATACGTGCCACACAGCCAAAGCTACACTCGATGTTTTGCGCCCTGTTTTTGAAGATCACATTATCAGCCGCAGAGCTGATGTCGTTTGGCCACCTCGGAGCTGCGATTTGACACCGTTGGACTATTATTTGTGGTGTGCCGTAAAAGATAAGTGTTACGCCGATAAGCCAGAGACAATTGACGCTTTAAAGGACAATATTCGTGAAGCCATTGGTGAAATACAGCTGCACACAATCGATAATGTGCTTAAAAATTGGACTGCATGGCCAGCCGAGGCAGCCATTTGAATGAAATTATTTTCCTTTATTAACCGGAAGGATTGTACTTTCAAATAAAAAAAGGAATTTGAGAAAATGTTCAGCAGTTTCTTTTTATAGCATTTTCAACAAAAAAAAGTTATTTGGCGGATCCTTTACATTATTAACCCTCTCACACCTAATGGGATCTGTAAGTGAGTTAAACAAACGGGATGCGGTGGAATAGTTAAATTTTTTGAAGTGTGTTTTATAAATTGTAGGAATAGTTACCAAACTTCTAGTATTTACCCGTAAATTATAGTTTTCTATGTTTCTTACAGAGTAAAATCCCGAGTTTTCGAAGAATATTTTTAAGAAGAATTTCAAGGTTTCTGAATAAAAAAAGACTTGGAGTTCTGCGATTTACTCTGCAAAAAATCCGTATTGCATGTTTCTGTTTTATTAATAGTGACTCCGTTTTAGTAAAATAAGCACCACCCCAACAAGAGATACCATATTGCAACTTAGAATTAAAAAGACCATTATAAACAAGTTTTGTAATTGATCGTGGACAATATAGACTAAGATGATACAGCTGCCTAAAGTGGTTAGGTCTATTAAGATATTGTTTAAGATAAAATCTATGGTTATTCCAACAGAGCTTGTTATCTAAAACTATATCTAAGTATTTAAAATTGTCAACACACATACACAAGATTTTAGCTGAACTATAATAGACGGAAGCAATCGGAAGCTAATGTCAAAATTCTAAGTTAGTTTTCTTCAGTACTCTCAATTACTTAAGTTGCCCATAACAGACTTTTGAGAATGGAATTGCAAATAATAAAAACAAAATTTCGTTGATTAGGAACTTTCAAATTTAAATGTACACAGCTGTTGAAGTGAAATGTAAAATTTGTGTATGAAATAACAAAAGAAAGAGAAAGAGCGAATCAATTCGACAGAGTCGACAAAAATTGATCGACATCTGATGAGTCAGATAAAATATTAATATTGATATCGCCGAGTAAAATAGTATTTTTGCACGATTGTGACTCCAAATTTGCAAACGTTGTTCGGATGTATATATCCGTGAAAAAATGTCAATGAATACCGAATAAAAAACACATGGCAAGCTGACAATTTTGAAAAAAAAACCTCTGTTTTTCGTTACTTCGAATATCCTATTCAATCTCATTCTTAATTGCATCACATGGATTTGACGTTGAACACGTGCATACTCTAATTCAGCTCTAAGATTAGACTACACAAAAATTGTACATATACCTTGACTTACTTTGAGCCACTTCAACTCTATTCAGATTAAGGTTCCAACAAAATTTATCAAAAACAGGTCAAATGTTATAAAACATATTCGCTGATAAAAAAAACATATTTTATATGAAACCCTAAACATATTTGTAGATTAAACCTCTATTTCCGCTCTTGGATTTGAAAAAAAAAAAACTTTTTTTGAAACGGAAGAAAAAAATATTCACAGCGCAAGTATTTCACTGGCATTATTTTAGAAAGCCATAAGCTGATATGGATATCACATGCATGGTTTATCTGCATCCGTTCGCTACACAACAAAAATATACACACAAAAGTTTATAATATCTGAATGTTTTATACATAAGATGAAAACCACCGATCGTATCTAATAGCGAGAGAAAATATTGCACAATGTAATTGCCCCCCCTAAAAAAAATGTATCTTTATCTAGCTTTGATTTCGCTCGACTTTGGAAGGCAATAAAAATCAACGTGATATTTGTTAATCCTGAGATACGATAAAATTGATAACATTGATGAAGTGCAAACGAATTGTTACAGTGAGTACCCAGCTTATTCAGTCAGGGTTAACGTTGAGCATTTTAAAAAAGACGATAAGAATTTTTTGCTCATAGTTAGGAGTACTGTTTTCATGTCTATTTTGTAGCAGCTCAGGGCTTCCGCTAGTTGTTCGGCTGCACCTTTCCTATTTAATGTATTCATATTCTAGGTGCAGGCACGAACTTCGTTGTCCGTTTAGCATGGTCGTCAATAATCAAATCAATCCTTTCTGAGGTTGCTTCGTAACAATATTTTATTTAAGGTGAGTGGGTAGTTTACCCAAAATCCTGAAGATCCAGCTCCAATTTATTAGAATCCCCTGGGTTTCTGGTGCCCAGCGTTACCAGATAAATTTTTTTAAACCTGCTAAATGTAGGACGAAAAACTGCAAACTAGACAGAAGTTTAAAAAAATGCTAAAAAAAACTGCGATCGATTTTTCCTTGAGATGATAATTTATAAAAGACGATAATTTTTAAATTTAAATATGTACAAAGTTATTAAATTACAACGTTCGGAATCTTTGAATTTATTGAAGTTACCATTTTATTTGTTAGAACAATGTCATAACAGCCTTCACCTTAAGAAACCATCGGTTTTACTTGCAAAGCAACATTTTCGTTACTGAAGCGATTACGGTTTTTAGTTTTTAACGAATTTACCTGCGAAAATATTGTTTCACAAGAAGTATTAGATGTCGGTAAGCATAAATATTGCAAATTTAGTTATTGTTGGATACTTATTGTTGTTTACTGACATTTCATTTAAATTTTTTTTATCAAAATAGTGAATATTGGCATAATCGCTTTGAAATAAAATAAGGGTGTTCATGCAACGTCGTAATTTTACTACGTGAGAAAGATTATAATTTTACGACGACTTTTCATGAACGACCCTAAAACTTCACGACTAAATAATGCGGTAACCCAATGAATTCAATCTCATTTTAGTAATTTATTTATTGATAGAATTTTGTTCTCTTTCCGTTCTCGATAATTGTTTTCAGTTGATCGTTTACGTTTGATGTGTGAAAGTGACTGATTAAATGTCAAAAGAGCATTCCAAAAGTTTACAACGTTTACCATCTCAGTTTACGCACCAAATTCCTGTGAGAAAATTCCGATATTGTTGGAAAAGATTTCCATACAAATTTTGACAGTTCATATATCACGTCGTAATTTTATCACGTTTACAACGTTTACGACGATTTTCCGACGTTGCATGAATAATTTGTTTACCATAGGTAAGATGTAATCCATAGCATAAAAAGTATTATTATACTGTCATTGAAACTATGTATTAAAAATAAATTCGTTTGGGACAGAATTTGTTGTTAAATATTCAACTTGGAAATAACAGGTGGCGCAAAAGTAATCCTCCTATCAGAAAATGCTATAAATTTTGCGATTGGCACCTAATGTCAGTTCTGTTTTGACATTTGTGTAGTTAAAACATGCGAAATACACGTTAATAAACAATGTTACGCTACACTGCTCCAGAACTTATTTGTCAAAACAGAACTGACATTAGGGGCCAATCGCAAAATTTATAGCATTTTCTGATAGGAGGATTACTTTTGCGCCACTTTGTACATACAGGAAATAATGCACTCCATTGTTCTATAATTTGATTGACGCAGGCATGTAGCGATAGCCATCTAATGTCTTAGTAGCGCGAAATCATATTTCTTTTCTTGAAATTCTAAAAATTCTCGCTGTCTTTTACTACTTTGAGAAAAGTATGATTAGACATCTTTGACCAATTGCTCAATGGATCTTGGCAATTTCTTACTGTCATGACTGACAGCTAGAGCAACCGAGTGACATACGCATTTAATAAATACACAATTCGAATTGAGTGTCGTTGTCCAAACAATGCCTATGTAAATAATATAATAACTATAGTCCGTACCAAATCAGTTGGCCAACGGTCGATTGCGCAGAGAGATGATTTAAGGGAAATTTCAGATATTTTACAATAAATTTTAAGAGACCTGCGCAGTAGAATGCCCAACTGGTTTGGTTTGCACTAGTTTGCCAACGGTCGAATGCGCAGAGAGAGGATTTAAGAGCAATTAAAGATATTGTAAAATAATTTTTAAGAGACCTGCGCAGTAGATTGGCCAACTGATTTGGTACGGACTATATCTGCACCTTTCCTTTTGGAAATGCTACGCAGTTACATCAATAAGTATTCACCATAAACAGCTGTGTTTGCTTTCTGACCCTAACTCTGTGTATTTGCATTTCTTCTTTGGGATCATTTTTCTTGAAGATGATCGTGTGTTTACTGTCGCCCAAACAATTAAAAACATGTATACATTTTTTTTTTTGAAAACTGCTGAAAACTGCTAAAATTTAGGAAAATGCAAAAAAAAACTGCTGCAGGTCATTTCCATGCTCAAAAAATGCTAAAATCGCAGGAAACTGCTAAATCTGGTAACGCTGCTGGTGCCATCAGTATCCACTAGAGGATTGAGCGCTGCCGTTTTCATCTAGTCTCTTCCGCCTAGATGGTCGATGGGAGACTAGGGACTCCACACTTTGAACTTTGAATTGACTGCCGCGATCATATATCTCACACCATTTGACTTCATCCTTTGTAGATGAGTAAACTCCAAAGCTTGCATGAATAAGCCGGCTAAGATTGAGAAATTAATTTAGCATTACTAGCGTCATTGGGCAACTACTACTCGTCATACAAAATTGGGAGTTCGTAATGGATCATTCCCGTGTTTGTGTGTGCCATTCTCCTGGCTTTTTTTTTATCTCATTTCATCATAGTCCGCAAAAACGTTGTTAAGATGGAAATCACAGGATCTACAGCCCATGTATCGACGCACCATCAAAATATGAATTGCTAATCTGAGTAGTTGAGTAGAAAGTGGACGTGGTAGAATTAGTAGGCGTGGCACCTCCCATACAACGTAAATATTTAATGATAGATACATTAATGTATCGCTAAAATAGTGAGTGTCTTGAAAGTCCCGAAATACCGAAAACCCAAAAATCCAAATACCCGAATACCCAAAAAATTTAAAATCCCGAAAACCCAAAAATTCCAAAAATCCAAATCCCGAAAACCAAAAATCCCGTAAATTCGAAATCCCGAAAACCCAAAAATTCCAAAAATCCAAATCCCGAAAACCCAAAAAAATTAAAATCCCGTAAATCCAAAATCCCGAAACCCAAAAATTCCAAAAATCCAAATCCCGAAAACCCAAAATCCTGAAAATCAAAAATCCCGAAAAAACAAAAAATTTAAAACCCGAAAACCCAAAATCCCGTAAATTCGAAATCCCGAAAACCCAAAATTTCAAATCCCGAAAACTCAAACTTAAATAATATCAGTGATCGTGGCAACTAGAGTATGACAGTCATTGTGCGTGAACATAAGTTGTTTTTGAGAGATTAGTTCAAAAAATTGAGGGGTGCAAATATCAAGAGCTATAAAATTATTATTATTTTAATTAAAATGTTTTTTTTACCACTGCTTGGGTTATAGATAAAAATCTTTTAAAGTATCACAGTAAAAAAGATTCCATTGACTTTTTTGACCTGTTAAATGCTACGCAGTTACATCAATAAGTATTCACCATAAACAGCTGTGTTTGCTTTCTGACCCTAACTCTGTGTATTTGCATTTCTTCTTTGGGATCATTTTTCTTGAAGATGATCGTGTGTTTACTGTCGCCCAAACAATTAAAAACATGTATACATTTTTTTTTTTGAAAACTGCTGAAAACTGCTAAAATTTAGGAAAATGCAAAAAAAAACTGCTGCAGGTCATTTCCATGCTCAAAAAATGCTAAAATCGCAGGAAACTGCTAAATCTGGTAACGCTGCTGGTGCCATCAGTATCCACTAGAGGATTGAGCGCTGCCGTTTTCATCTAGTCTCTTCCGCCTAGATGGTCGATGGGAGACTAGGGACTCCACACTTTGAACTTTGAATTGACTGCCGCGATCATATATCTCACACCATTTGACTTCATCCTTTGTAGATGAGTAAACTCCAAAGCTTGCATGAATAAGCCGGCTAAGATTGAGAAATTAATTTAGCATTACTAGCGTCATTGGGCAACTACTACTCGTCATACAAAATTGGGAGTTCGTAATGGATCATTCCCGTGTTTGTGTGTGCCATTCTCCTGGCTTTTTTTTTATCTCATTTCATCATAGTCCGCAAAAACGTTGTTAAGATGGAAATCACAGGATCTACAGCCCATGTATCGACGCACCATCAAAATATGAATTGCTAATCTGAGTAGTTGAGTAGAAAGTGGACGTGGTAGAATTAGTAGGCGTGGCACCTCCCATACAACGTAAATATTTAATGATAGATACATTAATGTATCGCTAAAATAGTGAGTGTCTTGAAAGTCCCGAAATACCGAAAACCCAAAAATCCAAATACCCGAATACCCAAAAAATTTAAAATCCCGAAAACCCAAAAATTCCAAAAATCCAAATCCCGAAAACCAAAAATCCCGTAAATTCGAAATCCCGAAAACCCAAAAATTCCAAAAATCCAAATCCCGAAAACCCAAAAAAATTAAAATCCCGTAAATCCAAAATCCCGAAACCCAAAAATTCCAAAAATCCAAATCCCGAAAACCCAAAATCCTGAAAATCAAAAATCCCGAAAAAACAAAAAATTTAAAACCCGAAAACCCAAAATCCCGTAAATTCGAAATCCCGAAAACCCAAAATTTCAAATCCCGAAAACTCAAAGTCCTGAAAATCAAAAATCCGGAAAAACCAAAAAATTGAAAATCCCTAAAACCCAAAAATCCAAATCCCGAAAACCAAAAATCCCGTAAATTCGAAATCCCGAGAACCCAAAAATTTCAAAAATCCAAATCCTGAAAATCGAAAACCCCGAAAACCCAAAACCTTAAAATCCCGAAAACTAAAAATTCTGATGCTGAGTTTTCGGGATTTTAGATTTTGGGATTTATCATCAAAAGTAACTTGACACTTTGTCTTAGTATATTGGTTATAGTTTTAAGTGATGATAGGATCCCTTCAGTGGGCATGGCACCTCCCATATGAAAACAATACATCTGGAGTACTATTAAAGACGCGTAGTAGAATAAGTGGGCGTGGCACCTCACATAGAAAATAGGTAAAAATTATATCTCATATCACTAAAATAGTGAGTGTTTTTAAAATTTGTGTAAGCTTATAAGGTATTAATGTTAGTAGCATTACAATAAATGGGCGGGATCGAAAGAGTGGGCGTAGTAATTCCCATAAAAAGTATATATAATGTCATATATTTGGAACACGTAGGCTGGTAACATAAGCTCGCTGTTAATTTAAATAATATCAGTGATCGTGGCAACTAGAGTATGACAGTCATTGTGCGTGAACATAAGTTGTTTTTGAGAGATTAGTTCAAAAAATTGAGGGGTGCAAATATCAAGAGCTATAAAATTATTATTATTTTAATTAAAATGTTTTTTTTACCACTGCTTGGGTTATAGATAAAAATCTTTTAAAGTATCACAGTAAAAAAGATTCCATTGACTTTTTTGACCTGTTGTTGATTCCCTAAGTTATTGTTCATTAATATCATCCCAACTAACATTTATTTTTGTAAATGGCACAAAAAATTAATTTCCACAAGCAATTTTTCTATAGACCTTATATAGTACTTGTGCGCGGAGGTTAAGCATTTTGGCAGTCGATTGTTTGGGTAGAAGCTTGTTTAAGACACTATGCGGGATAATTCACAAGCATAACCGAAATTATGATGGCGTAACTTCTGTAAGGTTGTTTTTAAGCTTCTGGAGATGTGTGTACAATGTACATGTATCATACGTTAAGATGTTTCGATGGAACTTCGCACGAAGTTAATCCGAAGCAAAGCATGTATTGATCTAACGAATGAAGGCTTAAAAAAGCTAAGGTTAAAAGATCGGGAAAAAGGTGAAAATATCGCGACAAGGTTTAAAGATCGGAAAAATAGGTGAAAAGATCGGGAACCTACCGGAGAATGATTTAACACGATTCAAGTACTTCGTTGTACTTGTTCGTCTTTCAAGTTCTAGAGTACAGCCTAGTGGAAAGCGTGTTGATAAAGAGATAAAGAGTTTTTAAATAATTAATTGCATTGATTTTTAAACTTTCATAATAACGAATTGGGTTTTAATAACTATAAGAGAGTAGAAGAATTAATAAAAAATAATTATTTTTCAATTTCGAGAAGGCTTGCAAATATTTTCCGAAAGACTGTAGCGAAGTCTATAATTTGCTTCTCGAAGGCCTTTTATAAGCAAACAAAGTTTTTTCTGTTAGGCTTATTAGAAGTATTTAAAGAAATCTTATAGAAGTAAATAGCTTCCTAAAAGTGCGCCAAATGTTTTTCCATAAGACTTCCTACAAGTCATATTGCTGGAGGGGAAATAGTTTTGATAGTGCTTTATCGAAGCGAAATTGTTAGTTTGGATACTTACTTACTTAAGTTGCGCTACAGTCCGGGATGAACCTGGGCATCAACCAACATGCCTCTCCAGTTGCGCCTCCAGTTGCGCACTCCAAGTTGGTTGAGGTCGGTTTCTACTTGTGCGCGCCACTTAAGGCGAGGTCTTCCTCTACTGCGTCCGACGTCTGGCTGGGAATCGAAGACTCTGCGAGCCGGAGTATTAGTGTACATTCTTTCTACATGTCCTAGCCATCTTAAACGTCCAATGCGGAGTTTTTTGACTAGGAGTATGTCGCTGTACAGCTCGTATAGTTCGTGGTTGAATATTCGTCTCCATAGCCCGTCAACGCAAACGGAACCGAAGATTTTCCGAAGAATTTTTCTCTCGAATCGACCAAGGATTTCTTCATCCGCTTTTGATACGGTTCATGCTTCAGCGCCGTAGAGCAGGAATGGGATGATCAGGGTATTATTTAGGATCTCCTTAGTAGTTCGAGGTAGGGCTTTATCAATTTGAAAAAGTCACATCACAGCGCATCGCCTTGCCTAAATCTTTTTTTGGTATCGAATGTGTCGGTGAGGTCGTTTCCGACCCTGATGGTGCAGCGAGAATTCTCCATCGTCATCCTACACAAACGGACGAGTTTGGACGGTATACCAAAACTAGACATGGCTCTGTATAGTTCGTCTCTATAAATGCTGTCGTATGCGGCTTTGAAATCGATAAATAGATGGTGGGTATCGATTTGGACTTCTTGGGTTTTTTCCAGGATCTGCCGAAGTGTGAAAATTTGATTGTGGACTTTCCTGGCCTAAAACCACACTGATAAGGGCCGATCAGGTTGTTGGTAAACGGTTTCAGGCGTTCACATATTACGGCAGATAGGATCTTGTAGGCGATGTTGAGTAGACTTATGCCTCTGTAGTTGGCGCAGTTCAGATAGTCTCCTTTTTTTGTGGATAGGGCAAACGATGCTGAGGTTCCATTCTTCAGGCATGCTTTCAACTGACCAGATTTGGCTTATGAGTTGGTGGATGTTGCTTACCAAATCATCTCCGCCAGCTTTATAAAGCTCAGTGGGAAGGCCGTCATTTCCGGCGGCCTTATTAAGCTTGAGTTTAGATATAGCTATCCTCACTTCACTTAGGTCGGGTGGTTGGCAGTTTTCGCTATCGTTGCCAATATAAAATATAAATTCGTCATCGCCGTTTAACAGTCTGCAGAAGTGGTTCTTCCATATCCTCAGCATCGACTGTGCCTCAACTACGATATTTCCTTGTTCAACTCGACAGGATTCTGTTCGAGCCTTGTATCCTTGGCTTTGACGTTTTACACTTTGGTAAAACTTGCGAACATCGTTCCTGGAGTGGCACCTCTCTAAATCCTCGATCGCGCGCTTTTCTTGCTCTTTAATAGTTGGGATAAAATAATCATTTTGTGACCAGTGATCGACTTACTCTATGTTAACGTTTTATTGTCACGCCCATTTTTTGGGAACGTTTTCAGAAAAAACATATTTTGGTAAAATGTATATAAACTTTGAAAAAAAATGTCCATGCAAAAACTTTGATTAAGTTAACGCGAATATTTCGTCTATAGATTATTTTAACTCATGGCCTTTTTTTGGCGGCGTTTCCTATATAAACCTTTTGCACACATGGTATATGCAATAGAAAAACCATAAACTATATTTCTATATTTCAAGCTCATAAAATTGTTTAAGAACCCCACTTTTTGAGGACATTAGTTTTATAGGTGGGATGCAATGAGATAGGGTATTGAACGATTCGCACATAGGGGATTTTAACCTTCTCATTAGTTTTGTTTTATTTTTAATGACCTGTAGTTCTTAATAAATTTTATAAAATGTTAAGCGAAGCACATTGGGTTACAGTTAGTAATATATAAAATACAGATTTGCTTTTTTTTGTCCGAATATTAATTTTCTACTTTGCCGAAGGTGAATCGGGGAGTTTTGTGGCACTTGACACCAGGATACACCAGGATGTTGTGGCAATCTCGGGTACTACTTCTTTTATCAGTGATACCATGAAACTATAACATTTTTTATTACTTACATGCTATAACAGTTTTTAAAGAATACTACAATGTTGTTACAATTTAAATGAGGATGATTATGTGTCAGATATTTTAATCCATATGACGGGTATCAGTGGCGGGATGAACTTTTTTATATTGTGGGCTTAGAAACCCAATTAATTAAGAATTCCCTCCGGGGATATGACAACTAGTTTACGCCAATCCCATGATAATTAAGCAAGGCTAATGCCATACAAGGTTATTTTCATTCAGAGTCAAAGTAAAATTTAATCAAAAACCTTTAAAGAGTGTTGGTGGGTAAAGTGTTAGTAAGTAAAATTATGCAAATTTGTTATTGATGAGGTAGACTTAGCAGCGTCATTTAGTCTTGTCTTTGGCGTGAATATCTTTAGATTTTACTTCTTTGTAATTAATTTATTATTCTTGTTCTACTTCGAATTGCTTTTCTCGGTATACGTTATACCTTAATTAAGTCTGACGCTACAGTCCTTAGCCGGACTTATGGGTGTCCATTCTCTCTATATGTTTTAGCCACCTTAAAGGTCTATCCATTTATTGATAACGAGGTTGAGTGCACTTTCACAGGAGTGAGTCTATTATTTGAATTTTTTTTTCTTCAAATATTCATTTAATGGACGATATGTTTTTTTTTTTCAAACACTTTTTCACATAACGGTAACGAATTGACAAGACGAAAATCTTTAATATTTTTAGTATTTTTTACATTTTCGATAGGTGTTACCATAGGTTACTTCCATAATTCTGAAAAAAATATTCACGTCTATAGATTTCAGGATTATTACCAAAACTGGACCAATAAAATTCAAGTTGTCATACCACTTTTTGGCGCTTGGCTGTCGCTGAAGATGCTTATATTCTTCGTAGATATTACCTTATACACCTGGGGCAGGATAAGGCTTATTTAATTGAAATGATTTCCACCTGGAAAACCATACAATGATAGGGAAGGCGAAATGATAGCTCTCGGTTTAAACATCTCCACCAACTCCATCTCCAATCAAATCCGACTCCCATTCAATTGTTGGTGTTTTCTGTAATGTAAAGGTGATTTAGTATCTTTGTGTGTTCACCTTGAGATTGCGTTCATTGTAACGATGCTCTTAGTCTAACAGCTGAACATGCTGCGGTCTGTTTACCATGAATATCTAGGGGCACTCTATGAAGGATAACAGGGCTGCAGACGGGGTGGTTCTAAGACCTCCGCTAATGCAAATGCAAGCTGATCTTTGAAGCTTCCCTAGAAGGTTGCAGTTGGAGTCTGTTTCTAGAGCTGTCCACCAGACTAACACACCCTACAAGAGTATGGGTCTAATGATGGACATGTAAATCCAGAGAGAGATTGCATTTTTTCATGCGTATAGGACTACGGGTGCTTTCTTACGCGTTCTTGAATTTTGGCTTTCCAGTTCAGTTTCTTGTAAATTACCAGACCCAGGTACATGGCTGATTCGACGAACTTAAATCTGACGATATTAAGTTTTGGAGGGAATATGTTTAACTTTGTATTTCCTGCTGAAAAGGACCAATCCGTTTTTTTGGGAGTTCACGATGAGTCCACATCTGATGGACCATTTGTAGATTACAGAAAGACCATTTTGTAAATGTCTTTAAGGGTGTTAACGTTCTTTCCTGATACAGCCTTTGCAACGTCATCTGCGAAAGCATTCACTTTGCAGCCTTCTATTTCTAGATTAATAGACTAGGTTCCAAAGAAGAGGAAACAGGACACCATTTGTGGGGAGCTCCAGCTTACAGATCTATGATATGACGCAAATATTTGTATTAATAATTCTTTCCGTAAGCAGCTGCTTTCTTAGCACTCCCAACGAGACATCAACATTAAAATCCGAAATAGCATTAGTGATTGCGTCTGCTTTGACAGTGTTAAATGCTCCTTCTAGCAGGGTATCAAGGTTGTATTAGACGGTCTGCTCCAGGGGATTGGAATGGTTTGAAGATTTTTACGGCCCAAAGGAGTTTTTCTTTGTAATAATGATATCATTGATATATATGAAATGGATGTTCTGAACATGTCCGGTTCAGCACTCATAGTATATGAGGAGCAACCAGAAAATTGAGTGTCTAGAAGTAGTTAAATGATTTCCATACAGAAGTGTGTCCTTTCAAAGTCTGGTCTAAGTAACTAGCTAGCTGTTGGTGGATTGATGGAGAGGAATTTTCGGAGTCTAGAAGCCTTTGAGGTTTCTTCTATGTCACCACAGAAGATGTGCCAGTATGCTTTCTTTCCTTCCTCAACAGGGTATTGTTAGTTTTGCGATACGGCTGATAGTGGTCCCAGTCTAGTGTCTCTTTGGCGCTCTCGACTTTGTTGAATAATTGCCTACATTTTTAGCTAAGAGTTTTGAGGTTGAAGTTCCACCAGGGAGACTTGGGGGTCTCTACGAGGTCTACTGATAGGGCAGGCTGATGACCTTGCATCGTTAAGGGCTCGTCAGATGATTGCCACCAGGCTATCCAGTCCTATGTTGTTACTCGGTTGTTCTAAGGCATCAGAGACTTTGCATCGTCTTGCATCGCTATTCTTTTAAATTTGAAATTTTAAAAATAAATTAGCGTCCTTGCGCCCAGTGCTCTTGAATCCATTTTATTGTTTATTTTTTATTTATAAGGACACGTAGGAACGAATTGTTTCGTTTGCAGACAACTTTAACTCATTTCCCCGTCTCTTTTTTCACAAATGTTTATTGATGGTCACTTATTGTTGACTCACTATCTACTTTTGCCTCCATTTTGTAAACAAAAATGATTTCATGACCATTATAGATCAGCGAGCAAAATTCAACGACTCAGATCATTCAATACTTTTCAGGTCATGATCGTGATCCAGGCAGTTACAAACTGCACATACACTAGTCGGCATAAGTATTTTGACGAAACCTTTTTGTGACTATTGAGACTAACTTTGCTTGGTATCGTTAAAACAACGGTGCAAAAATGATGCGCGAAACAAAGAATCTATTTTTAGCTCTATGCATGCCAAGTTTTGTATTGTTTACCTTTTGCATTCTCTTTCTGCTGATAAGAACGCATGCAGACAAAGAATTTTTACGTGGCATAAGTATTTTGACGGAAACTTTGTGTAAATATTTTAACAGTTTTGAGCACGTGATAACCAAAAAACTTGTGTAGTTAACTTTAATTTACATTAAACGTTGATAACAAAATAAAAATTTATTAAAATTTATTAAAAACCATGGGTAAAACGGCTGAGTTGAGTTTGGTTGTCAGATCTTCAATGGTAGCGAAGTTTAACGCTGGAACGGCAGTAAAAGACATAGCAAGTGAGTTTAATGTGTCGCGTCAAACTGTGCACTATCAAATCAATAAGTTTAAAAAGCATAATGACATCACAAACCTAATGAGATCAGGTGCTAAGCGCAAAACAACGCCCACTGAAGACCGAACCCTTCTACGGGAATTTAAAAGAAATATATTCCTGAAGCCTCAAACTGCTGCAAATCAATGGAATTTGACGGCAACGAATCCAATCAGTGAGCGAACTGTCCGACGACGTTTAATGGAAGGAGATTTTAAAACATTTAAAGCTAAGGACGTGCCGTACATATCAAAGGTAAACAAGCTTAAAAGACTGTCTTTCGCAAAGGAACATCTGTACAAGCCAAAGGAGTACTGGAGAAGCGTTCTATGGACAGATGAAAGCTCCTTTGAGTATAACTCATCAAAAAACAAATTTTACGTTAGATTGCCAAAGGTAGAAAGGCAAAAAAGACGCCCCGTTTGTCAAAAAGTGAGCCATGGTGGAGGCTCTGTCATGTTCTGGGGATGTGTTGCGTATAATGGCCTGGGTGAATTGGTTCCTATCACCGGCTCGATGAACCAAGGTCAATATTTAAGAACCCTAAATGATAATGCCTTTCCTTCCGGAGGTAGGCTTATTGGTGAATCATTTATCCTGCAACAGGACAATGCCCCATGCCACAAAGCCCGGATGATAACTAAATTTTTGAAGGATGTTGGTGTTGCCACTTTGGACTGGCCACCTCAAAGTCCAGATTTAAATATAATAGAAAACGTCTGGTCTCTTTTGAAACGCAAAAGAACAGTTTCTTTAAATAAAACCAGAGAGGAGACGATTTCTGAGGTCACTTCCCTTTGGGAAGAGATATCTCCAGAGATTCTTCAAAATTTAGTAGATTCAGTACCGAGACGCCTTCAAAAAGTTATTGAAGCCAAAGGAGGTTATATATTTTACTAAATTCTTCTTTATTTATTTACTTTTGTTAAGTTTAAAATGTTTTTTCTTAGAGTTATATACTTGTCAAAATACTTATGCCAACACACGAAATTACAAATTAATTTATATCTTTTTTGACTTCTATGAAAAAATATTTGTTTGCCTATTTTTAAGTTTGTATTAGTTATATATAAAAATGAAAAAATAAACATGAATTCTTGTCAAGCCATTTAGAAGTTAAACTCAAAAATGCACGATTTTTATTTCGTCAAAATACTTATGCCGACTAGTGTACAGTTCTTTTAATCTCATGCAAATCAATGGCCGTGTTCCGGATTTAAGATATTTTAGACGAAGCTCTGTTTCATTGGTAAATCGACCAATCTAACATATCATGTCTTTAATGATCATGTGATTCATTTGAGAAATCACCTTTTGATATCATGACCACCCAAAAAACTATTATATACCTAAAAAAATTGGAAATTATCACTAGCGGTATATATCTTTCAGATACGAATTGTTTAGCTACCACATATTTGTAGAATAATGATTTTTGGAAATATCACATCCAACTATCCGATATTCATTTGCGGCTACGTGTATAGTATGTCGACTGCAATTCGCAACGTGTATCGCTAATTCATCAAAAATGGTTGGCCCATTTTTTTTTCTTGGCCATTTGTAACATGAATACAATATTTGCTAATGCAGACACACAAAGTTCTTCTTAACCCATATGAAGTAATAATTTTAAGCAGGAAATGACGAACCTTCATATTGCCATAATGAATTCATATTGTTCAAAGAATATTGAATAATCTGAGATACAAGATACCTAGTCATTAACGAAGTAGGTGCAAGTAATAGCATATCCATTGCCATTTGAATTATTTGTTATAAGATCACGTGAAGGCAATGATGTATTGACAGCAATCGCTGATTCATCAGTACATAGTGTCAGTTTATACTATGAACTTCAATTTTATGTTGTCATCGGTCGTTGCACTTTAGTTGAAGGTCTAACACATTAAATATAAATACCTCTTAGAATAACGACAAATGACAGGTAATTTAAATATATTGGAGTCAATGTTAGTGCAAACGTTTAATGGTTATTGCTTTGCAAAGAACAGCATGCGTACTCATAACAGGAGTCATTCGCACCAATCTCACAGCCGGCTTGGAAGCAATTCTAAAAGTTTTCAATCAATTGACTTACAGATCAATGACAGAGCCGTGTATCAAACCCTTTGGTCACCGCACAATATTGAAATTATTAGCATACGAGAGTGAGATATGTGAATACACCATCACATATCACGATTTCGACATTAAATAATCAATCAGAATACAAAGCAGAGGCGAATAGTCGTCAAATACTGTGGTTTCCAACACTGAAATATCAATCTATACTGATGGGTCGTCTAAAATGGAAATAGCAGTGGACTCTGGGGTCTACTGCGATAAAATCGGGTTAATCACATCCCTTCGACTAGCAAACTCATGCAGTTTATTCCAAGCAGAGATCCTTGCCATACTCGAAGCTACCGAATCGGCTAGACTATTGGACATATTATAAGAGGATATCTCCATTTATGTAGATAGTCAAGCGGCCATAAAAGCTCTGGCAAGCAACATAATCACGAATTGGACACTGCCGCACAGAGCTAAAGGCTCTATGTAACCAGAATAAAGTCCAAATTATCTGTGTGCCAGGACATAATAACATTTCAGGAAATAAGAAAACAGACGAGATAGCTAGACTAGGATCGTCCAGCTGCATCTCCTTATGCGACAACTGGGTTAGACCCCACTGGCTTCTAAAAATCAGGCAATAACTAGATACACGCAAAGTGAAACAAAATCTAGGGGGCAAAACATTAACTCTTGCAAACACACCAAAGACCTTTGGCCGGAGCGGTAGCAAATCAAATAAGCTTATAGCTCTAAACAGAGCTTCCATTGTAAGAATGATAACAGGTCACATCCTGTTGGGTAAGCACTCCCATAGAATCGGACAAGCTGACTCACACCAACTATGCAGAAATTGCAGCGACCCAGAAGTCGAGGAGGACACCCCACACCTACTGTCCCGCGATCTGCAACAGCCCCAACAAACTCCTTGGTAGCTTCTACTACGAGGACCTGACTGAGTTAGCAACGAAACCTATAGCGCAGATCGTCCGTTTCTGCTGCAATTCGGGATGGAGCAAACATATGTTTGAAGCGGATGGAACAACGCAGATCACAACTTAAGTATCACGCTTACTATATTTTAAACATTCTGTTCAGGTAAACTTCTCTTAACAAAGGGTATCGCTAATCTCTATGGGCCAACGTAGGCTTATACGAGTTTAAAGACTGAATGAGGGGTCTCTGGTTTAGATCCTTCCAACGACACTTTGGATTTTTACTTTGTTAATTGTACATGATGCATTTGAGACATTTCACTTTCACTCAAATAGTGGAGGTGCTATTCACCAGACGGTCGTCATCCAGATGAGTAGCTTTAAAATATTACGAAACCAAATGTAGGGCCGATCTCTCTGACAGCGTCAGAAGGAACGCTATCATCTTTCTGAAGTCTGCAGAAGATCTCAGTTATTTCTTGAGTTATCTCGACGGGATATAATTTGTGCCTCGTATACCTGGATTTGACGTTAAACACATTGCTGGAGCGGACCCATATTCGATCGCACCATTTTATTGTTTCTTTTTCTTCTTTCTGATAAGTCTTTGTCTCATCTTTGCCTGCAGCATTGCCCACTGAAGCAGCATTTCTGTTCTCTAAATGTCCTCACTATATGGGAGCGGTTTGCAATACGGAGGCTCAATTTTTTAAATTTCAAGATGGAGCCTATATTCTTGTCAGTGACAATCACCACAGACAATGTCTTTACGAATTTTTGATTCCATGTTTGGCCTAAGAATGTATGTCAATTGTGTTGTATCCAGCAGATACTTTTTGTGTGTGGAGTTGCTAATCTCGGACGCGTCCTCGGGTGGCGGATAAATATCCGCCACCCGAGCACGCGATTTTTTCGGATATGCGTGGTAGGTGGGAATAAGAATACCACTCGCGGACGAAAAGTCGAAGAGCAATGGCAACTATGTCAACAAGCCACTAAATGTGCTAGGTTTCTCGGGTGTACCAGCAAAAACTCTTGGTTTGATGAAGAGTGCTGACAGATGCTCGCAGTCAAAAACTAGGCATATAAGGCAGGTGAACACGAGAGCTGGCATTGAGCTCTATACTAGGTGAAAAACACCCTAGAAATAGGCAAGAAAAGCACGCGCTCCAAGGCATAGAGATGTCACTCCAGTAAAGATGTTCGCAAGTTTAACCAAAGTGCAGAACGTCAAAGCCGGGGATACAAGGTGCGAACAGAAACTTGTCTAGATAAACAAGGAAATATCGTAGTTGAGGCACAGTCGATGCTGAGGATATGGAAGGATCACTTCTGCAGACTGTTGAAAAGGGATGACGAACAATATCCCGCTGTAAAGCAGACCCAACCATTTAATATTGGCGAAGACAGCGAAAACTACCAACCACCCGACCTAAGTGAAGTGAGGTTAGCATTATCTAAACTTAAGCTTAACAAGGCTGCCGAAAATGATGGAAATGAAATGGTAAGCTAAATTTGGTCGGATGAAGTATGCCTGAAAAAAGTTACCTCAGCATCGTTTGCCCGCTCCATAAAAAAGAAGATAAGTGTGGTTTCAGGCCAGGAACTGATCAAATCTTCTTCTGCAGATCCTGGAAAAAACCCAAGAAGCCCTAATAACTTATACCCACCACCTATTCATCGATTTCAACGCCGCATACGACATAATTTATATAGACGTACTATACAGAGCCATGGTTAGTTTTGGTATACCGCCTAAACTCTTCCGTCTGCGCAGGGTGACGATAGAGAATTCTCGCTGCTTCATCAGAGTCGGTAACAACCTCACTGAAACATTCTATACCAAAAATGGATTAAGGCTAGGCGACATACTGCCATGTAACTTCCTTAACATGATTCTTAAAAGGATTATGCAAAACTCCTGAGACAACACCAGGGGCACCAAATATTTGCTGTCAACTCGAAAGGACACACAACATCGACAAATTGGACAAAACGTCACTATTGCAAGATGGAACTTTGAGGTATTACTGAACTTTGTCTATCTCGACTCCGCTATTAACTCTGACAATAATCAGCCCTATCGAGGTATCCGTCGGAGCGTACAATTTTCCGCAGCTCATTCTTCGTCTGAGGTTAAAACTTCATTCGAGGTATGTGTCATCGAAACAAAATACTACACAGACGCGACGGCTTCACTTCACTACAATTCTTAAATAAATTCCGCAAAAATTTGTGTCGAAGGAAATGGGAAAATGAATGGCACCTCGCCGTCAAAAATTTCGCGAAAAATGCTCCTGAACGCACTTCAACGCAATTCGCCGGGATGCATTACAAAATGTCGGAGAAATATTCCGAACAGCTTTTCATATGAATATCTCGAAGCAAAAATCCTCCGAATCGTACAAAATCGGAGAATTTTCCGCTCCGGGATACCTCGAAAGGGCTGAATATCACGTCAGAAATTAAACGAAGAATTACTCTTGTTAACCGCTATTTCTTTGGACTAAGAAGGCTATGGAGATGAAGATTTAATCGCGAATTATACGAGCTGTACATCGACATACCTCTAGTCAAAGATCTCCGCATTGGACGTTGAAGTTGACTTGGACATGTAAAGCGAATGGACACCAATACTTCGATACCCAGTTAGACGTGCGTCGGACGCACTATATAGGAAGACCTCGACTTAAGTGAAATGGAGATTGTTAATAGTATGTCTTTGGACATGTGTTTTGATTCTTTCTACTATCTTTTACGTAGGCGTGTCAAACTACCCACAGTTTTCAACGACTAAAAAGTAACATTTGGCGCGTTATTCATAAAAGGCAGCGAAGGTGGCCATATGCCTGAAATTGCTCTCAAAGGCACTCTATATGTTATTCCTGTTCTTGTACTTTTGCAGTAAGAATCAGCAAATTCTCAAATTTCTTAGAGTTGAGGTAAATTCTCTCAAAAAGAGGTAATTTTACGAAAAAGTACAAGAACGGGGTTATCAATTTATTTAATCCGCTTGACTTTTATGGACCAATTTACAAAAAAACGCATGTCAAGACAAATGTTTCAACATTTTCAAACCCCAACTGACTGTTTTCTGATTTTTTACTAACAGACATTTCTGCAACAATTTTCTTTTTTAAAACAATACGACGAGTTGTTTTTACCTTCACACATTTTTCACAGTAAAGTGGAGAAATCTTCAAAATACAAATTCCAACATATTTTATATTTCCTAAGAATTCGAAGTTACTACCCCAAGAACTCATAGCTGAATTCTAGAAAAATCTCAATTTAGTCATCTTATCCATAGTCCAAGTTAAAAAAAAATAAATACTTTGAGTTAGGCATCCACAATGAATACCCACCAAGTCGTATACTTTGCCATAATAAACTTAATTAAACTGCAAAACAATTCAATCTGTCCCATCCCATCAGAATATTAATTTAATTTGAATTTATTTTTATTACAGACTCATCAAATAATGACCAGCGAATATGAGCACCGCAAAGTCCAGTGACAGCGATGAAAATCTCCTTGAGCCGTTACTCCAGCAAGACAACGATACGGTCATCATCGACGAGGATTGGACTACATCACCATGTGCGAATGGCATAAATGGCAACAACAACAATAATAATAATAAATCTGAAAATCCCATAGTCAGCAATGGGAAACACAATAAAACAATAGCCGGCCATAAAGCGTCAGCCATTAGCAGTTCCGTCAATAACCTCTTCAACCGACGAAAACGTACCATTGCTGTCCTAGCGGTGGCATTCCTATTCCTCTTCTACATGAACCTAATGAATAGGAGTTCGGACGAAAGGATACCCGTGACCCACCATTCGCATGTGCCTGGCATGAAGGGTAAGTGTCAAATTGTTTGCGCCATTGGAGGCTTATTGTTTTACAATTGTTTACTCTACCTTCATGTAATACTTTCGAACACAGCAGGGGAACAACGTATAGCTGGTTTCATGGATGAAAAGTTTTTTTTTTACAAAATATACCTACATACACATATAGATATATTACTAACATTGCTGACATCATAAGTACTAACGGTTTTGGTTTTGAATAATATTTATTTATTTTTTTTTATTTTTTTAATGACCACACAGAGGGTAATTTAAATATTCTTCGACTTCGACTGATTGGATAATTATTTTTGGTCGTTCGATAGTTGATAGGCATCGACGTCTAAGTCGTGCCCCAATGATTGATGTGTGTTCCGACCATTGGTGATTTTTTTATGAACATCGTGTCCGTGTGAATTTGTCTAGCTTAAGGAGGAGCAGACGATGCATCTTCTTAGGTAGCCATTTGCGTCGATTACAAATTATAAACAAAATTACCTTCAGGTGTTTTTATCGCAGTATTTATCATTCGCTAATTATTGAATAATTGCACATTAATATGAAGGTTACCGTGTCTATGTATATATCCGGATTTGTGAATCATTGTTGGTTTTAATCTTTTGAATTTTACTTACCTAGTTCGTATACTGATGAGTACTTTTGTGGATTCTATGGTATCAACCTTGGTTAAGGCTACCCAAATTGAAGAACAGAAACAGCATTTTCATTACATTGATTGTACCGTTTTATTATTTTTCTGTTTAGTTTATCGTGTCCCTATAAATAATAGTCAATCAAGACTCTGAAGAAGTGGCCTGTACAGTGTGGGGCAAAACTAACTTCGAAATTAAAAATTATAATATGATTCATACACTATAATGACCAAGTGATAGGTATTAATGAATTTTTATCTCTTGAAATACAGTTTTTATTTAGTGGAACGATTAAGAAAATTAGGCCATCTATTGATAAAATGTTTATACATTATTCAAGTACTTACTTAAGTGGCGCTAAAGTCCGGAATGAACCTGGGTCTTAACAAACATGCCCTTTTCAATTGGCCCGGTCCTTGGCTTACTGGATCCAGATGCGCACTTCAAGTTCGTGTAGGTCAGTTTCTAACGGGTGATTTTTTAAGAGGTTTAGAACTTTTAAAAAAAAAAAAAACACAAAAAATTCGAAAAAATGAATGAAATATTTATTTGAATCGATAGTTTGAACCTTGCAATTTAATGTTTAAAGATAATTTCATGCAAATGTTGACCGCGGCTGCGTCTCAGGTAGCCCATCCGCTGAGTCCAATTTTGGCATACTCTTTCACACATATCGGCCGGTATCTCACGAATGAATGCATGGATGTTGGCTTCCAGTGCGTCAATCGAAGCGGGCTTGTCCCTATAGACATTAGCCTTGACATACCCCCACAAAAAATAATCTAATGGTGTCAAATCGCACGATCTAGGCGGCCAATTGACCGGCCCGAAACGTGAAATTAACTGTTCACCAAACTCGCCTCGCAATTGCGCCATTGTTTCGCGTGCTGTGTGGCATGTGGCACCGTCTTGTTGAAACCACATATCATGCAAGTCAATAACTTCCATTTCGGGCAAAAAAAAGTTTGTTATCATCGCTCGGTAGCGTTCACCATTGACAGTAACGCTGCGATTCGCATCATCTTTTAAGAAATATGGCCCAATAATGCCGCCGGCCCATAAACCGCACCAAACAGTGGCTTTTTCGGGATGCATTGGTAGCTGTTGCAATGCTTCTGGCTGATCTTCACTCCAAATGCGGCAATTTTGCTTATTTACGTACCCATTCAACCAAAAATGAGCCTCATCGCTGAACACAATTTTTCGATAAAAAAGCGGATCCTCGGCCAGCTTTCCAAGAGCCCATTCACCAAAAATTCGGCGTTGTGGTAGGTCGGCTGGCTTTAGTTCTTGCACCAGCTGTATCTTAAAAGGCTTTACGCCCAAATCCTTCCGCAAAATTTTCCACGTAGTGCTGTAACAAAGGCCTAACTGCTGGGAACGGCGCCGAATCGACATTTCGCGGTCTTCTGTCACACTAGCTGATACGGCCGCAATATTTTCTTCACTACGCACAGTACGTAAACATGTTGGTGGTTTAATGTCCAACAAAGTAAATTTGGTGCGAAATTTGGTCACAATCTTCCGAATAGACTGCTCAGAAGGTCGAGAATGCCGATCATAAAATGGAAGCAGCGCGCGATGAACATTTCGAACCGAGCACGAATTTTGATAGTAAAATTCAATAATTTGCAAGCGTTGTTCATTTGTAAGACGATCCATGGTTAAGTTGCAAACCAATTACCAAACTGAAGCTGTTTGACAGTGACACAAGGTACTAAACACACGTCAGCTGTCAAAACCAGTGTTGTCAAAACCAAACCAGCTAAAAAATCACCCGTTACTTGTGCGCGCCACTTAAGAGAATATCTTCCTCTACTTCCTCCGACTGGCTGAAAATCGAAGACTCTGCGAGCCGGAGTATTGGTGTATTCGCTCTATATATCCTAGCCATCTTCAACATCCAAAGAGGTTTTTTTTTTTGACTAGGGGTATGTCGCTGTACAGCTCGTATAGCTCGTGGTTGAATCTTCATCTCCATAACCCGTCAACGCAAACGGGACCGAAAACTTTTCGAAGAATTTTCCTCTCAAATCGACCAAGCATTTCTTCATTCATTTTTGATACGGTCCATGCTTCAGTGACGTAGAGCAGGACTGGGATGATTAGGGTCTTATATAGCATCTTCTTAGTAGTTCGAGTGAGGGCTTAACTACTGAATTGCCTTCTTAGCACGAGAAAACAGCGGTTGGCAAGAGTAATTCCTCATTTTATTTCTGACGAGATATAGTTGTCAGAGTTAATAGCGGAGCCGAAATAGATAAAAAAAAGGACAACGACGTTCGTATCTGCACCTGGAATGTGAGAACATTAAACAGGAGAGGTGCAGGCGAACAACTAGCGGAAGCCCTAAACTATTACAAAGCAGACATTACTGCCATCTAGGAAATACGATGGGATGGGCCGGGCAAAAAGAGGATGAAAAACTGTGACATATACTACGGACCGTGTTATAGTGAGCAGAAACAGCGACTATTCGGATGCGGATTTGTTATAAGTGCCAGACTTAGGCAAGAAGTCTTATGTTTCCAAGACATTAGCCAACGCATAGTAACAATCCGCATCAAGGCCAAATTCGCCAACATAAGCCTTATATGCGCTCACGCTCCGACGGAAGAAAAAGATGATATAGCTAAGGATTGCTTCTACGAGCTCCTCGACAAAACCTATGAGCGACTACCGAAGTACGATGTTAAAATCGTGCTGGGAGATTTTAACGCAAAGGTAGGAAGAGAAGACATCTTTAGAAGTATTGTCGGAAAATATAGCCTACACCACAACACGTCTGGTAACGGACTTAGGCTAATTGATTTCGCTACGGAACGAAATGCCACTATAGCCAGCACACGGTTTCCTCACCTCGGAATGCCGACAGATGCTCGCAGCCAAGAACGAGGCCTACAAGGCTAAGCTGCAGGTGAAGACGAGAGCTGCCATTGAGCACTATAGGCAAAGAAGAGGGGAAGAACATCGGCTTTTCAGCAAGAAGAAAAAAGAGCAAGAAAAGCTCGCGATCGTGGATATAGAGAGGTGCCACTCCAGGAAGGATGTTCGCAAGTTTTACAAAAGTGTAAAACGTCAAAGCCAAGGATACAAGGCTCGAACAGAATCCTGTCGAGATGAACAAGGAAATATTGTAGTTGAGACACAGTCGATGCTGAGGATATGGAAGAACCACTTCTGCAGACTGTTAAACGGCGATGACGAACAACATTCCGCTGTCAGGCAGAACGAACCATTCAATATTGGCAACGACAGCGAAGACTGCCAACCACCCGACCTGAGTGAAGTGAGGATAGCAATATCTAAGCTCAAGCTTAATAAGGCTGCCGGAAATGACGGCCTTCCCGCTGAGCTCTATAAGGCCGGCGGAGATGACTTGGTAAGTAACATCCACCAACTCATAAGCCAAATCTGGTCGGATGAAAATATGCCTGAAGAATGGAACCTCAGCATCGTTTGCCGATCCACAAAAAAGGAGACCCTCTGAACTGCGCCAACTACAGAGGCATAAGTCTCCTCAACATCGCCTACAAGATCCTATCTGCCGTAATATGTGAACGCCTGAAACCGTTTACCAACAACCTGATTGGCCCTTACCAGTGTGGTTTTAGGCCAGGAAAGTCCACAACCGATCAAATTTTCACACTTCGGCAGATCCTGGAAAAAACTCAAGAAGACCAAATCGATACCCACCACCTATTCATCGATTTCAAAGCCGCATATGACAGCATTTATAGAGACGAACTGTACAGAGCCATGTCTAGTTTTGGTATACCGCCCAAACTCGTCCGTTTGTGTAGGATGACGATAGAGAATTCTCGCTGCTCCATCAGGGTCGGAAACGACCTCACCGACACATTCGATACCAAAAAAGGATTTAGGCAAGGCGATGCGCTGTCATGTGACTTCTTTAATCTGATTCTTGAGAGAATTGTGCAAAACTCCAAAGCCAACACCAGAGGCACAATTTTCCAAAAGTCGGTGCAACTACTAGCATACGCTGACGATATTGACATCATTGGTAGGACTCAACGTGATGTCATAGCCACGTTTGCTAGTATAGAGAAGGAAGCGGCGAAAATGGTTTCAACGGTCAATAAGGGTAAGAACTAGTGCATGTTCTTAATACCAAAGCACACAAAACATCGACGAATTAGACAATATGTCACCATTGACATATATAACTTTGAGGTAGTACGGGATTTTATCTATTTCTTACTTACTTATGGTGTTGTATGGTGTTAATCGAGAGGATAAGAATTACGCGTTAAACGAAGGAAATAACGACCTGCGATTGCAGTCTTTCGTCATTACATTTTTTGACAGCATTTCTTATTTTTTGTGGCGTGGTGGACATCTGCATTCTTAGGTTTGGTTAGGTTGAAATGGCTGCACGCAATGCGCGTGCACACTTAGACCAAAAAAGGTCCGTTTTGGTACCACTTGGATCCTTCGACTACCACACATTCTTACGCCTAATTGAACCATTCAGAGCCTACTATGTAGCGTAGGAGGTTTCTGACACTGATAATAGCCAGATCACCTAGATTATCGAAGAAGTAGTCTCCCAGATGAAGTTTCCTTTTTACTGAGAGAGCCGGACAAGAGCAAAGAAGGTGAGTGATACTCTCTTCCTCTTCCTCTTCCTCGTCCAGGCAGCTTCTACAGAAGTCATTGCTGAAAAGGCCTAGTCTTTTTGCATGTAGGCCTTTGGGACAGTGTCCTGTGAGGACACCGATTATTGTGCTGATGTATGATCTGTTCAGCATTATTAAGCAGATGAAGCGCTTCTATCTGCATTCTTACCATGGCTGCATCAATATAGCGATCCGAATTGATATTCGGACATCCAAAACACTCTTGTGCCTCTTGTCTATAGCAATATGATCAATAAAATTGACCTTACAATGCGTTCGCTAATGTCTTGAAAGCATTTTTCACATCCGTGTTTCTGCTCACTATGACACTGTCCGTAGTAGATGTCATAATTTACATCCTCTTTTTACGTATTTCCTAGATGGGAGTAACTTTGGGGCTTCCCAGCTTAGGGCTTCCACTAATTGTCCGCCTGCAGCTCTCCTGTTTAATGTTCTCACATTCCACGTTTGGCATGGTCGTCAATAATAGAATCAATCCTTTCCGAGACTCTTGGTTCCTTCGTTAGCGTAACAATGTTTTTCTTCTATAACTTGTCTTAATCTTAGAAGCAAGTGAGGTAGAGGTAGATGTTATTTTCAAAGTTTTTTATGAATAACTGGACTATGTGCTGGTTCCACGACAGTTTAGGTCAAACTTCAGCCCAGCTTCCCGGATCATCGGTTTTGTTCCAATACGGTAACCAACTAGTCTTGTGCACGTCAAAATCACCAAGGATCATGAATTTCAGTAAAAAAAAACTTCAATAATGTGCTATAAAAAGTACAATACTGCATTGATATTTTAATATGCAAAAGTTTCAAATTAAAAAGCCTGCATAAGCCCAATTTTAAATTAAAAATACCTTTTTTATTAAATTTAGCTAGCACTTTTCTTTTACTCCTTTTGCACTAAACAGTTCGAATTTAAAAAAAAAATGATTAACTAAAACTAATTCCAATTAAATCATGACCGCAAATATATTCCATTTATGTCTACCTCATCGCTTCAGCACTTTTTGAAATGACACCCTGCACACCACAAAATTTACAACATTTTACTCATTTTTTCATTAAAAAAACACATCATGCTTACACGCTTTTAGTTGCTTAATTCATGTAAATTTTGCTTTTCAATGCATCGCCAAAGATACATTTCATCTTGTTTTTGGTAAGAGCAAAACAAAAAAATCCAAAAATGTGACCAAATCTTGAATGTACCTAACCAAATTTTTTAAATGACTATTTTTCTGTTTGTTTATTTTTTTTTGCATGTATGCTTTGAATTTATGTTGCAATTGAATTTAAAAAAAAAATTAAAAAAAAAAAACAATTTATTCTAAAACATGGTCGATTGCAACTACGATTCAAAATATGTAAATGTATAACAGCATTAAAAAATTTCGCGCAACATGGAGCTCCAGAGCAACGACAATCGACTGCTGGGCCACCGACGATAACATTGATCCCTAGAACAGTTCGATCGACAGATGGTGGTCAATTTATACCACTACGATCGACAGCGATGCCTAGTTTAGCCACTACTACTCGTACTCCTACGGTTGTGAAAACCACTTCTATTGCTTCCACAAAAACCACCATCTCTAGCCACTTAAGTACAGCTATTTCAACTAATTCAACCATTCTACCTCCTCCATCAGGATACCTAGTATGGAGCGATAAATGCAAAATGCCCAATATCGATCCATATACGCCGGAGGTTATGCAGTTCTTTAAGAGGGAAAAGTACGAATCCTGTTCGACGAGTAAGCCCCTCACAAAAGTCGTCTTCAATTCAACGTCGAACAGGTACATGTTGCTCATCAATGAGGACCAAGTTAAGTATTATACAAAATCTGGCGGACAGCTGGACTGCTGTTACCAGGTGATCGAAAGAAAGTCCAGTGGTCGTAAAGCCGATCGCGAAGTCAGGTAAGATTTTTGATATTTTTGTCTGTCTTTTTACATAACCTGAATCTTTGTTTAGTTTAACTGAGTGCTTGAGTTTTCGAAGTCCAGTACAGTTACCAAACACGGCGTACAACATCCTGGTCAAGTGCAAAAGTAAAAAGCAGCAGACCTACACCAACGGGCATCCAATGATGCCTGAACGTCCGCATATTCAGAAGCGCCTAAACGATTGGAAACAAAAGGGAACAGAGAAGCCAGTCAGTGTCCTTATGGTGGGAATCGACAGTATTTCCAGGGTGAATTTAATACGAGCGATGCCAAAGACAGCACAGTACCTGTACGACAACGAGTGGTTCGAAATGAGCGGCTATAACAAGGTAATAGGGCTGGGTGTAATAAATCCGAAAACAAATTCTTTAAATCAAAATTCTCAAAACGAAAATCCTTAAATCCAATCTATAACCCCCATGTAGATGGGTTTTGGATTTGAAAATTACGGGTTTAGCGATTATCGATTTGCCGATTTTTGAAAAGGTGAACAGTTTTTGGTTTTTAAATTTTAGATTTGTTAAGATGTTCAAAGCATACATGCAGGTGCAGCGGTCTAGTGGTTATTACGTCGGACAGTAGTCCGGAAAATGACAACTTAAAGTTCGCTGCTGTACAATTTAGTAAAATATCCCTGATGAAGCTCTGTTATCATTGGTCAATAGACCACTTTGACCAATCTAAGATGTCTTATACCGTTTTCGATTTTGGGAAAAAACGCTCTTTTTTAAATTGCTCTAGATCAATTTTTTCGTTTTCGATCGGGAAAAATATCACTTTTGAAAACTCTCGATTTCAAGGGAGAGTTACACAAAAAGATTTGACAGCCGACAGTTTGATTTGTGTTTTATTTGGAGTTTATGGAAATAAAAAAAGTTTATTAAAAGAAAAATGGAATCAACATGAAATAAACTATTGGAATATTCTTCCTTATCATTATTGTCGTCTTCCTCATCATTATCATCATCATCATCTACATCAGGCTACTGTTTCTTAGATTCATCTTCCGCTGGTTATTATTTTGAATAGAATTTTTTTTTCGGAAAAATACGAAAGACATTCGGTGACAAATTTCATTGATGATGCAAATGTCACACTAATACACAAAAACAGATCAATCTCTGTTATGTTTGATTGGGGCGATTAAAAATCTGAAATTTGAGAGCAAATCTGAAAATCGCAATCGAAAACGCTATTACTAAATCTAAAATCCGGAACGCTGCCATTTGTTTTGCGTTTATAGTTTTTTTTATGTAGAATAAAGGTTTGCCCAGAATGTAACGGGTCCGCCATCTAATGTTTTTTTTCAACTAGTGCTTATTTCGTGAATGGTAACACTTAGCTAATGTCTGATTTGACAGATAATTAGTTTTATCCTTCCGCTGAACGAATATGGTTGTGCATACGCTTGAACAACGCTGGGAAATATTGCGACATTACTTTGAAAATCATGGTAATGTTGCAGAATGTGTGCGAAAATTGCGTACGGAATTTGGAAGAAGAGAAGCATCGTCAGCTCCGTATGTTCGTTATCTTGTGAAAAAAGTAAAAGAAACTGGCATCCTCATCGATAAACCAAAGCGTGAAAAGCCAAAAACAGTGCGTACACCCGAGAATATTGCTGCTGTGGCAGAAAGTGTGCGTGAAGTGCCATCAACATCAATTCACCGTCGTTCTCAACAATTGAACATTTCGGAGACATCATTGAGACGAATTTTGCATAAAGACCTTGGTATGACGCCATACAAAGTCCAATTGGTTCAGGAGTTGAAGCCAACTGACCATCCAATGCGTTTTCGCTTCGCTAAGTGGGCTTGCGATCGACTTAGAGAAGATGACGATTTTGCCAAAAAAAATCATCTTTTCAGATGAAGCTCATTTTGATCTTGGCGGGTATGTAAACAAGCAAAATTGTCGCATTTGGGGCACAGAAAGCCACACGCATACATTGAAAAGCCGATACATCCAAAACGAGTCACTGTTTGGTGCGGATTTTGGTCCAGAGGCATAATTGGGCCATTTTTCTTCGAAAATGAGCAAGGAGTGGCCGTTACAGTAAATGGCGATCGTTATCGGGCCATGTTGAACGAATTTTTGTTCACAAAAATTGAAGAGGAGGATATTGGCAACATTTGGTTTCAATAGGACGGCGCTATGTGCCACACAGCCGAAGCTACACTCGATGTTTTGCGCTCTGTTTTTGAAGATCGCATTATCAGCCGCAGAGCTGATGTCGTTTGGCCACCTCGGAGCTGCGATTTGACACCGTTGGACTATTATTTGTGGGGTGCCGTAAAAGATAAGTGTTACGCCGACAAGCCAGAGACAATTGACGCTTTAAAGGACAATATTCGTGAAGCCATTGGTGAAATACAGCTGCACACAATCGATAATGTGCTTAAAAATTGGACCGATCGTGTAGGCTACTGCATGGCCAGCCGAGGCAGCCATTTGAATGAAATTATTTTCCATTACTAACCGGAAGGATTGTACTTTCAAATAAAAAAAGAAATTTGAGAAAATATTCAGTAGTTTTTTTTATAGCATTTTCAAAAAAAAAAAAGTTATTTGGCGGACCCTTTATATCTGTAGCTTGTATCTTGCATCGCTGTCAAAAGAGAGAATCATTTTTTGCATGAAGTTGTCCTCTATCAAAGAGTATACAACTACAAGAGTGCGTATCTCATACAACGAAAATTTACTATGAAGGGTACAGATGTTGATACCCCAGTGTGCACATTGCCATGCCAGCATCAAGCAACAGCATAGCCGATGCATACGAACGACGAAAATAAGCGACGTTATAAGCGATGGTACACCTATTAGACGTCAAATATGATCCAGAATTGGTTATTAATCGCGTTTTTTCTTAACCAATAAATAAAACGCTATTCTGTAATAAGTTTCTGTTAATAATAAGCCTAATCATGTATGCTTCTGACTCGCATGAAGTTTCCAATGGTGGCAAAAAAAAAGACATCATGCACATGCACCAAGGGCGTCACGAACCAATATACATGTATCGGGACGAGCTTCTTCCTGTTAGATTGCTGACACAGTCTAACAGTGTCAGCACACTCACACTCAAAGAAAAGGAGAACATCCAACATAACCTTTAATAAGAATAAATTTGATATATCTCAGCTCTATGCCGTACTGTAAAGGTACGTACCCACGAACAATAAATTTGCAGCAAATGTTTGCCTGCAATCAAATTTGCATGTGTGAACAGTAGAAAGAAAAGTTTGTTGCAATTTTTTGCAGCAAACAATTTGCGGCAAAAATGTAGTATGACATGTCAGTTTGATTTGCATGAACTGTTTGCGTGTTGGCAGCTGCTGTTTGTCATTTACTGCAATATTTCAGTGAGGAAAGAAACAAAGTGGAATCGCGAGTTTATAAACAAATTAATCGTTAAATACCTTTGAAAATTTTCTCGAATTATGTGATTCTTCTACAGCGGATATCTGTGTCAAATTTGGTGATTTCGGTTGTTAGACTAATAAAGCTTCACAGTCATTCTTGGACACTAGTAACAAAAAATGGAAATAGCCCTCTTCAAATTCCTTTTTTAGCTCATTTAAAAGTTGCTGACAAAATTTTAGATCTTTTCTTGTTGCTATCCAATCTCTTACCCATAATGTTCTTTTTTCTGATGTTTTTTTTTGTTTGCTTTAATTTTCTTTCTCACATTTCAATGAAATTTTATCACCATAGCTGCTACTATTTTTTTTTTGTGTTTGCAAGGCATTATTTTATTTATATCAAACATTTCCAAACAAACTATTGGCAAATCGAACTGTCAAATATTTTGAATGCAAACAACGTTAATGTGGTGTGAATGTGAACTACTGTGCAATATCAAAACAAACAGTCGTGCAAACAAGTTGCACCAGCGTGAAAAAAATGTCAGCAAACGTTTTGCTTGCAAATTTATCATGCAAACACTTACCGCAAATGGTTTTCTGCATTTGTTTGCTCGTGTGTACGTAGCTTAAATCCATGTGGGTATTGAGAACGAACCCCAACCTTCCTCTTTCAGCAGTAAAACAGTGGTTTTTTTAAATATCAGTCTCTATACCTTCTATATAAATCTATCAGTGCACTTAAGACTGAATAAAATCTCATCAATAACCTCACATGTCAACAATGACATTTAGAAGAATCAGTGATAGATAACCTCAACAATGACATTATCGGAAGTTTCCCACACGAATTGGGTGTATAAACCGAGATGGTTAACTTTGACAATTAATCAGTCACTTTTTAAAATATTAACCTATCTTATCTACTAGATAAGTAGGTGTTCCTAGATTGTAATTGAACGATTTTGACAAACTCAATTATGTCTAACTTCAGGAAATTGAAATAAAAAGTGAGAGATATAGTGACAATCTTATATGTTAGAGCTAGCAGACTAGTTTTCTCACTGTTGACAGTTTATAAACAGTCAATTAAAGTTCACCCAGCTCACTGAGGAGCAGATGATTTCATTCGCCAGATAACTGTTATGTACCTAGAGTGTATATCTGACTGTTAAGTGTTATCTGATTGCTTATCTGGTGATTGAAAAACCGGCCCTTAGTCTAACTGGCCCTTAACGAGCACTGTAAGTTTATTTGTAACATTATTTTTAACTATCTCTCTGCCATAGCTAACGCTTTAGTACTTGAAGTACACTCACCTTCAACTAAATAGACACAACATTTTTCAAAGGTATGGGATTCATTAATTCCAAATATTGTACGTGAATTCATCAATTCTTGTGCTAAAGGTCCAGCTATAGCTATCATTGAAAACCCTCATTGGACTTACTTACTTACTTAAGTGGCGCTACAGTCCGGGCATCAACCAACATGCCTCTCCAATCAGCCTGGTCCTTAGCTAACTGCCTCCAGTTGCGCACTCCAAGTTGGTTGAGGTCGGTTTCTACTTGTGCGCGCCACTTAAGGCGAGGTCTTCCTCTACTGCGTCCGACGTCTGGCTGGGAATCGAAGACTCTGCGAGCCGGGGTATTGGTGTCCTAGCCATCTTAAACGTCCAATGCGGAGTTTTTTTGACTAGGGGTATGTCGCTGTACAGCTCGTATAGTTCGTGTTTGAATCTTCGTCTCCATAGCCCGTCAACGCAAACGGGACCGAAGATTTTCCGAAGAATTTTTCTCTCGAATCGACCAAGGATTTCTTCATCCGCTTTTGATACGGTCCATGCTTCAGCGGCGTAGAGCAGGACTGGGATGATTAGGGTCTTATATAGGATCTCCTTAGTAGTTCGAGTGAGGGCTTTACTACTAAATTGCCTTCTTAGCCCGAAGAAACAGCGATTGGCAAGAGTAATTCTTCGTTTGATTTCTGACGAGATGTTGTTGTCAGAGTTAATAGCGGAGCCGAGTTAGACAGTACTACCTCAAAGTTATATCTGTCAATGGTGACGTTCTGTCCAAATCGTCGATGTTGTGTATCCTTTCGTGTTGACAGCATATACTTAGTCTTACCCTCATTTACTGCTAAACCCATTTTTGCCGCTTCCTTCTCTATACTAGCAAAGGTGGCTATGACATCACGTTGAGTCCTACCAATGATGTCAATATCATCGGCGTATGCTAGTAGTTGCACCGATTTTTGGAAAATTGTGACTCTGGTGTCGGCAAGGGAGTTTTGCACAATCATCTCAAGAATATAATTGAAGAAGTCACATGACAGCGCATCGCCTTGCCTTAATCCTTTTTTGGTATCGAATGTGTCGGTGAGGTCGTTTCTGACCCTGATGGTGCAGCGAGAATTCTCCATCGTCATCCTACACAAACGGACGAGTTTGGACGGTATACCAAAACTAGACATGGCCCTGTATAGTTCGTCTCTATAAATGCTGTCGTATGCGGCTTTGAAATCAATAAATAGGTGGTGGGTATCGATTTGGACTTCTTGGGTTTTTTCCAGGATCTGCCGAAGTGTGAAAATTTGATCGATTGTGGACTTTCCTGGCCTAAAACCACACTGATAAGGGCCGATCAGGTTGTTGGTAAACGGTTTCAGGCGTTCACATATTACGGCAGATAGGATCTTGTAGGCGATGTTGAGCAGACTTATACCTCTGTAGTTAGCGCAGTTTAAAGGGTCTCCTTTTTTGTGGGTCGGGCAAACGATGCTGAGGTTCCATTCTTCAGGCATGCTTTCAACCGACCAGATTTGGCTAATGAGTTGGTAGATGTTACTTACCAAATCATCTCCGCCAGCTTTATAAAGCTCAGCGGGAAGGCCGTCATTTCCGGCGGCATTTTTAAGCTTGAGTTTAGATATTGCTATCCTCACTTCACTTAGGTCGGGTGGTTGGCAGTTTTCGCTGTCGTTCTGCCTGACAGCGGAATTTTGTTCGTCATCGCCGTTTAACAGTCTGCAGAAGTGGTTCTTCCATATCCTCAGCATCGACTGTGTCTCAACTACGATATTCCCTTGTTCATCTCGACAGGATTCTGTCCTTGGCTTTGACGTTTTACACTTTGGTAAAACTTGAGAACATCGTTCCTGGAGTGACACCTATCCTCGACACATATCCTCGATCGAGCTCTTTTCTTGCTCATTTTTCTTCTATCTTAGCCGATGTTCTTCCCTTCTTCTTTGCCTATAGAGCTCAATGACAGCTCTCGTCTTCACCTGCAGCTTAGCCTTTTAGGCCTCGTTCGTGGCTGCGAGCATCTGTCGGTATTCCCCATCAAACCAGGGGTTTCTTGCTGGTGGCCGCGAGAAACCTAGCACATCAGTTGCGGCTGATCTAATGGCCATTTTTCTTCGACATAAGATGCTGGTGGTGTGTTGTGAGTCGAGAGGTTAAGGGATGCGCGTTTTGCGAAGGTCTTGGCGGTCTCTGGCGATTGCAGGCTTTCGACATTAAATTTTTTCACAGTATTTCTGTTTTTTTGTGGCGTGGTGCATATCCGCATCCTTACCTTGGCTACAACAAGGCAGTGGTCCGAGTCGATGTTAGCCCCTCGGAATGTTCGGACATCCAAAATACTGGATGCGTGCCTCTTGTCTATCTCAATGTGATCAATTTGGTTGACTGTTCGTTGATCTGGAGACCACCATGTCCCCTTATGGATATCGAGGTGAGGAAACCGTGTGCTGCCTATAGTGGCATTTCGTTCCGTAGCGAAGTCAATTAGCCTAAGTCCGTTACCAGACGTGTTGTCGTGTAGGCTATATTTTCCGACAGTACTAGTAAAAATGTCTTCTCTTCCTACCTTTGCGTTAAAATCTCCCAGCACGATTTTAACATCGTACTTTGGTAGTCGCTCATAGGTTTTGTCGAGGAGCTCGTAGAAGCAATCCTTAGTTATATCATCTTTTTTCTCCTTCGGAGCATTAATTTGGCCTTTATGCGTATTGTTACAATGCCTCATTGGACATTTTATTTTATTTTTTGTGGCTTTTTTATAATAAATAAAACGGCAATAACAGCGGCTGATAGAAGATCAATATTGGGTTCTGATTCCAATACCTGCGACTCAGCTGCTAACATGTATCAAAAAGGTGGTGTAACTACTAGTGTTTCCACAGTTAGAAGACTGATGAATAGTTCCAATCATTTAAAATGGCTGAAACTTCCAAAGAACCCACCACTAAACAATACGCGAAAGTGTAGGTATGCGGTTGAACTTTTCGTGACACAGTATGACTTGGCAAGAACAATGGCGTTACGTGCTTTTTTTACGCGAACAGATATATTTTATTATTGTTTTTGACAGGAGAAGATAAAGTATGTCATTCTAGGACCCTTCCCTTCTCATCAAACATTTCCTTTCTCGTTGCCAATTTCTCTCCAATTTTCAAAATTAGCTAGCAGCATTAAGCATATTTTAGTAACGTTTTGTAGATTTCAGAAACTTAAAAAAGTAAATAATCAGACAATTTCTCTTTCTCTTTCAATTTATTTCAGATGGGTGATAATACCTTCCCTAACCTGATGGCGATACTGACGGGTTACAATCAAACAAACGCCTTCAATACCTGCACGCCAACAAAACTTGGCGCCCTCGACAATTGTCCGTTCATATGGAAAAGTTTTCGGGATAATGGTTATGTGACAGCCTATGCTGAAGATGAGTCATCAATCAACACCTTTAACTACCTTAAACTGGGCTTCGAAAAGCCACCAGTGGACTATTATCTGCGACCGTTCCTCATTAGTGCAGAGCACAACCTGACAATCAAACGAAAGTCAAATCTTATTTTTTGTCTTGGCTATCAGCACTCGGCTGACTATATTTATGACTATGCGATCGAATTAGCCACCCGCTACCGCGATGAGCCTTATTTCGGCCTCTTCTGGGCCAACACTTTTAGTCATAACGCCATTAGCGATTGTTCATCGATGGATGACAAAATGGTCGACTACTTGAAGCAATTCACCAAACGTGGTATTCTCGATCGGTCGATTGTAATATTTTTTAGCGATCATGGTATGCGATTCGGTCCGACGAGGAAATTCCTGTCCGGGCATCTAGAAGAACGGTTACCGTTTATGTTCATTTGGATACCGCCCGGTTTAAAGAACTCCCATCCTGAGTTCGTAAATGCGCTTAGTGTAAACAAGAACCGTCTGACAACTCCTTACGATCTACATATGACTCTGAAACATATTCTAGAATTGTCAGGTCGTGCTAAGGACCTTCCGAACGCCCAGGACTGTCCAAAGTGCCAAACTTTACTAAAGCCAGTCCCGCACAGCCGTTCATGTGATGATGCGGCAATCGAGGATCACTGGTGCACGTGCATACCTTACAGTAGCATACATAAGGGGTCAAATATTGTGCAGAAAATTGCCAAGTTTACAGTTAACTACATTAATGACTACCTAGCCGAATACAAAAACGGCACCGTAGCTGACAAATGTGCTGTGCTGAGTCTTAGTGAAGTACAAAATGCTTACCGATCTCTGCACGCAGTGGAACCTGGCTCGAATATTACTATTGAAACGTATCGGTTAATTTTTGTTACTAAGCCGAACGATGGATTGTTTGAAGCTACCATACGGTATACATTGGAGACGCAAAGTATGGAAGTTACCGGAAGTATCAGTCGCCTAAACATGTATGCTTCTGATTCGCATTGTGTTTCCGATGGTGGGGCAAAGAAGTACTGCTCATGCACCAAGGGTGGTACAAACCATCATACAGCAGCACGAGCACCTGCCGGTTAAGTGTTCCCCGCACTAGATGGCGCTGTGTTCAATTTGGCATAGAATAAACTGATAACCAAAGTGAACTACAACTTTTGGTATCTCTTTGTTTCCTCTCTGCCGGAATATAACGTCATCCAAGCGTGTACTGAGAACGACCCTTAACCTTCCTCTTTCAGCAGTAAAACAGTGGTCCAATAATTTTGTAAAAAAAAACAAGCTTGCCAAATACACACCAAATTGTACAGTTAACATTAATTAACAAGACAAACTAGAATTAGCCAATTTTTTATGGTCAGTTTCTAACATGTTTAGGCCCGAGCTTATACATGCAATATAAAGACATCAGTGTACGTTAGGATTGAATAAAACCGTATCAATAACGTCACATGTCAGTTCTTATATTGCAGGTGTACAGCAGGCCTTAGGTTAGAAGAAAGCAAGTAGTTGGCTTGCGTAATCTGTGATTACTATCAATAATAAAAAAAACTATAACTCTACTCTCTCGTTTTCCTTCTCTATCTCTATTTATAAAGCTATATATATATTTCCCTCTATTGTATTTCAAATGTTAACAATTCAGATATTGATTGAAATAATTAAACAAATATTTATATTATTTAATTAAATATAGTTTTGTGTGCCTTTAATGCTTTGGAGTTCTTCGTCATTCCAAATGTATTGGCACATGAGTTACCTAGAAAAATGTAAAAACAAAACTAAATGTAACGAGTGCTTTAAGCAAATTAATTCAATAAAAAAAATATATACAAATTATTATTTTAATTATGCATAAATGTGTTTTTATTTTAATCGAAAGACCAATTAGTGTTAGGAAGTTTAATGGCGAGATTTGTGTTACCGTTGTTTACAGTTCCTAATAGTCCACCGAATATAAGAGGACTTAATGTGTTGGGGTCGTACTTTGGTCAAATTATAAAATAATAATAATCAGGGCTGTCAGAATGAAAAACTCAGACATATTCTACGTTTCCATGCTAAAATAGCGAATATTGAGCTTAGGATTTTGGTGCAGTGCAATGACCCCTACACATGAAACCTACACAACACCACGTTTGGCAACGGACTAAGGCTAATTGACTTTGCTGCGGGACAAAAAGCCATAATAGCAAACATACGGTTTTTTTAACTTATTAAAACGGCAAAACAAGAAAAGGTCTGTTCCCGTACAAAATAATATTTACCGATTCTTACTGATTTTTACTTATTGCCGTTCCCGTACGCCAAAATAAGTAAAAGAAACAGCTCGCGAGAGAGCAAAAAACTACCCCTACCCCTCCATAAAAATCTGTAAAAAAATTTACTGCAGAAATTTCTGTTGATAAAAATCAGTAAACTGTCAGTTGGTATCTAAAAGTAACAGCTCGCTTGTTTTGACAGGTGGTTTATGTCATTTGTTCTTTAAAAGGCATACAAAATAAATAATTTTACTATTTTTTACTTAAACGCGTTCCCGTACTTTTTGGTATTTTGTCTCTTTCTGAGATTATTTACCCCCACTCCAAGAAATTTGAAAAATCTGAAAAAGTACGGGAACAGACCTAATATAATATCGAACGAAAAACTCCAATCGCAAGAAAACACCCAACGTTCGCAGAACGTGCTTATATTTTTTAACACCAAGTGGTTACCATATTGTGCAGGTCAGATCCAACCGGATTTGACTTTGTAAACGATAAGTGCGTGTGTTGATAACAACACGAAAAGCAGCAACACTATAAACAGCCTGGTCATAATGGCACGGAATGAATACCCGGCCTGCTCTCCCAGGCGAACCTAGGTGAGCTGCATCGACATATTCGGACAACAGGTTATCTAAGAATCTCAAGGGTTAGTCAGGCCTCTTGAACAGAGATGGTGGCGGATGAACCGAAAGCCCAAAGGCAGCGTTCAATCCCGTAGTGGATACTGATGGCCCCGTGTCATAGCGGTATATAATAAATTGGAACTGGTCCTCCAGGTTGGGGATTGTGCTTTGGGTTAACTAAAAACCCATGAATAAATCATATATTTTACGAAGCAACCAATAGCCTCGAATAGAACTGATCTTATTGTTGACGACCCTGCTGAACGAAAAAGGGCGACGACGTTCATTAAACAAGAGAGGTGCAGGAATCCCTAAACTGCTATCAAGCAGACATTACTGCTATCCAGGAAATACGATGGGGAAGGGCCGTGCGAAAAGAGGAAAAAACGAGTGGTGGGTGCACGACTGGGTCGTACGCAACTTTCTCTTTCACAGCGAGTTGGGCGTTAGATCAAATAGTGCGCATTTTGATTATTAATGCTAAAAATTATATAAAATGTCGAAATGTGATTATACGAACGTTCACTCCGAAATTTGAAGGAAACGGTGTCTATGTGAAAAATAATTATTTTCCGTTATTGGCCAAAACTGAAAATTCCGTTAAGTGATAGTTGGGCTAAAACTAATTATGTGGAATTGTTTAAAACTATTATAGTAGTATATATATTAAATTTCATTCAATTTGGCATAGTAGTTTGCGAGAAATTAACAATTTTCTTTATATGGCCTGAATGACAAAATCCGTTATATGGATTTTCTCGAAAAAACTGGGTATGCAGTTTTGTTGGAACTAATATGCTTATAGTATATATAAAGTTTAATCAAAATCGTTAGAGCCGTTTTCGAGAAAATTGAGGTTATGTGTAATTTTTATATGGCAGGTACCGTTATTAACATGGCTAAAAGCAAACAAAAAAAATGGCCTAGAATTATGACCAAAACAAGCTTGGATACGAAGTTTGAAGAAAATCGGTCAAGCCGTTTAGGCTGGGGAGACCATTACGGACAGACGGACCGACGGACGGAATTCCAAAAGCCACTTTTTTAGGCTCCGCTATCATCGTAATGTTAGAATCAATCAAAATCTCGAGGTCGAAAATTTTCACGAAAACAATATATTTCTCTTTGTAAGAGAAAGATAAAAAACTGTGACATTTACTACAGACCGTGTTATAGTGAGCAGAAACAGCGACTATTCGGATGCGGATTTGTTATAAGTGCCAGACTTAGGCAAGAAGTCTTATGTTTTCTACGGTTTCCTCACCTCGATATCCATAAGGGGACAATGCGGTCTCCAGATCAACGAACAGTAATCCAGTGTTTTGGAAGTCCAAACATTCTGAGGGGCTAACATCGACTCGGACCACTACCTTGTTTCAGCCAAGTTAAGAATGCTGATATCCACCACGCCACAGCAAACCAGAAATACTGCGAAAGAATTTAATGTCGATAGACTGCAATCGCAATAGACCGCCCAGGGCCTTTGCGCAACGCGTATCCCTTAACCTCTCGATTCACAACTACCAACCACCAGCATCGAATGTCGAAGAACAATGGCTAGAAACCCCTGGTTTGATGAGCCAAGAACGAAGCCTACAAGGCTGCAGGTGAAGATGAGTGCTGCCATTGAACTCTATAGCTAATGAAGAATGGAAGAATAACGGCTTTTCAGAAAGAAGAAAAAAGAGCAAGAAAAGCGCGCGATCGAGGGTATAGAGAGTTGCGACTCCAGGAACGATGTTCGCAAGTTTTACCAATGTGTAAAACGTCAAAGCCAAGAATACAAGGCTCGAACAGAATCCTGTCGAGATGAACAAGGAAATATCGTAGTTGAGACACAGTCGATGCTGAGGATATGGAAGAACCACTTCTGCAGACTGTTAAACGGCGATGACGCTGTCAGGCAGAATGAAGCATTCAATATTGGCAATGACTTGCAGAGATGACTTGAAAAGGAATCCGAAAAAACTTTAGCTAAAACATATTTTAGGATTTTTAAAATATTTTTGTTTGAATATTTCATTGAAATTTAAATGTATCTCTTTAAAATATTTGAGTTTTGAAAAGAACCAATATAATAATAAAAGAAATAAAAATATATTGAAAATCGCTGCTCTTGACCTGTTCGTTCTACGCGATTCTCATCGATCAGATAAACTTAGACTTACACTTAAGAAAACTGCTGACATACATAGGCGCCTGCCTGACGACTTTTCATACCCTGAGCGGAGCAACGAAGTTGCGTGGGCGTGGCCTGTCCCCAAAAAGAGAGTTAAAATCCTTTGTTCATGCGAAGCGGGCCACTCAAAGTACTGACGATGTAGCCGAAGCTTAATTAATAAAACAGGGGTCGAATCGCGACCTCCGTGAACGAGTAACTCGTTTTCGTAAAGTGTGCATTTGGTATTATAGCATACGTGAACGTATAGTCGTTAACGTATTTTGGCATCACCACTTGAGTGAACGGATGCCCTGAACGTACAAGTTCAATCTTAATGCCATACGATAGGTTTGCAGTGTTCGTAATTTGTTTGGTGCGAAAAATAATGAAGAAAAATGTAAGTTTAATAATTTTAAATGGTTTATAATTGTCAAATACATATAAAGATGTCAATTAATTAATATATGTATATACAAAAAAAAATTTTTTTTTAGAAAAATCGCAATAAAATAAATTAAACTCGAACGAGTATCTTGGCGGAGTACATGGAGAGATCGCCGGACTTGGCAAAAAAACTCGATTCCAAATACTGCTCAAGAAAAAGCTAAGATATCCATAAAAATGTGAGATAGCTTGACAACTAAGTTAAATATTGTAGGACTTCAGGTTAAAGAAGTTACAGCGTGGAAGTAGGAAAGCACATTTAGTTTATTGAGTCACTGTTTATTATTTAATTTGTTTAGAGGTTTTCGCTGACCAAACATTTTAGATGAAAAAGAAATAAATAATAGAAAAGGAGGTGGGATGCGTATGAGGAGAAGCATCTCACCGAAGAGCATAATTTAATAATTTAAGCAACTGGATTGGAATCATCAGTTGAGGGACTTATAACCTAGTTACCAATGACTAATAGTAAGGCAGCCACAACTGCGTATTGCGTCCAATATTGGACCAACATTCAACAATTGAACACAGAAGTAAAGTTTCGTAAATACATATTAAAATGCCTTTTTATTTAAGCGAACCCGTTTCATAAATCTATAAATATATATACTAGGTATGTACATTATTTTCAGAGATAGTTCTCAATTGAACAATTGCTACTATCTCTTAGCTGTATTCCAAATTGTTTTTCATTTCGTCTGACGAACTTAGATAAAATAACAACGCCGAATCCATTTAATGTTGTAAAATGATTTTTTTTTCAACTTTTATTTTGCCGAATTTTACTTCCCAATGACATTTATATTATGTTTAGACTATTACCTTTTTTATTTTATTCTAGTACAGCTACCACGTCAAACTAAAAATTACGTTCCGTGAGCATTCGTATGCCACGATCTTATTACGTTCGTTCGTACGACGAAATACGTAATTGTTGTTCGTACGATTGCCGATCCGTTCACGGAGGACGCGATTCGACCCCAGGAATGCAAAAATACTACGAAACTTCGTCCTCCGTGATTCTCATCAATTTGCACACAATTCCATATGATTAGTAAATCATCCGTGTTGCCGTCGGTTGATTTGTTTAATACTAAATGCGTTCTCTATGATTCTCATCAATTCGAGCATCCGATTTGTAAGTACCTAGTCAATGTTTCCATCACTTTGTATGGAAAAGGGAGGAAATAATGTGATTCGGGCAAACGTTACAGGGAAAACGTTGTTCAGGAATCTGTTTTTCGGTAAAATGACCACAACCTGGTAAATACAAGGGAATGCTGGCTCTTATTCTTCTGTCTTTGAGTTTGTTGAGACTGATTCCAGGAACTTGATAAGAGCTTAGAGCTTACTTTTTTTTTCAAAATCTCACCGATTTGACAAAAACGAAAGTGGCAACTGGGAAGTCTCCTTTTTTATAATTTGCGCGCATTCATAACCCCTTGATTATGAGTACCCTTTATATGTTTTAGCACAGTGCGGGCATTAAGGAAATTCGGGATAAGGAGAATGGAGACACCGATGCACAATGCTTTTAAATGCCTGTAAGTTATAATGAAAAGGAACAAGAGAGTTTGGTAGAGCATTCCAAATTCGTGTTGTTAGGCTTATGGACGAATCTCTATATATTTAGCGTTCGTCCGAAGATAGGCTTGAGGGTAAACTGATTTGCATTCATAGCGTAACGAGTATTGCATCTGAATTGTTGAATGGGAGCAATGCAGCTGGCTATTTTATTTTATAATTGGTTGTTAAAATAGATAGAACAATGTAAGACAGGAGATACTTACTTACTTAAGTGACGATACAGGCCCGGATGAACCTGGGCTCAACCAACATGCCTCTCCAATTAGCCTTGTGCGCGCCACTTAAGGCGACATCTTCCTCTACTGCGTCACACGTCTGGCTGGGAATCGAAGACTCTGCGAGCCTGAGTATTGGTTCTACATGTCATATAGCCATCTTAAACGTCCAATGCGGAGTTTTTTGACCAGGAGTATGTCGCTGTACAGATCGTATAGTTCGTGGTTGAATCTTCTTCTCCATAGCCCGTCAACGCAAACGCGCCGTAGAGAATTACTGGGATGATCAGTCAGGGTGTTATATAGGATCTCCTTAGTAGTTCGAGTGCGGGCTTTACTACTAAATTGCCTTCTTAGCCTGAAGAAACTACAGTTGGCAAGAGTAATTCTTCGTTTAATTTGTGACGAGATGTTGTCGTCAGAGTTAATAGCGGAGCCGAGTTAGACAAAGTCCCGTACTACCTCAAAGATATATCTGTCAATGGTGACGTTCTGTCCAATTCATCGATGTTGTGTGTTCTTTCGTGTTGACAGCATATACTTAGTCTTACACTCATTTACACGTTAAGTCCTACCAATGATGTCAATATCGTCGGCGTATGCTAGTAGTTGCACCGATTTTTTGGAAAATTGTGCCTCTGGTGTTGGCTCAGGAGTTTTGCACAATCCTCTCAAGAATCAAATTGAAGAAGTCACATGACAGCGCATCGCCTTGCCTAAATAAATATCGAATGTGTTGGTGAGGTCGTTTCCGTCCCTGATGGAGCAACGAGAATTCTTCATAGTCATCCAACACAATCGGACGAGTTTGAGCGGTATACCGAAACTTGACATGGCTCTGTATAGTTCGTATCTATAAATGCTGTCGTATGCGGCTTTGAAATCAATAAATAGGTGGTGGGTATCGATTTGGACTTCTTGGGTTTTTTTCCAGGATCTGCCGAAGTGATCGGTTGTGGACTTTCTTGGCCTAAAACCACACTGATAAGGGCCGATAGTTTGGTTCAGAGAGCCTTCATTATGTGGATCGGGCAAACGACGCTGAAGTTCCATTCTTCAGGCATACTTTCAACCGACCAGATTTGGCTTATGAGTTGGTGGATGTTATACTTACCAAGTCATCTCCGCCAGCTTTATAAAGCTCAGCGGGAAGGCCGTCATTTCCGGCGACCTCAGTAAGCTTGAGTTTAGATATTGCTATCCTCACTTCACTTAGGTCGGGTGGTTGGCAGTTTTCGCTGTCGTTGCCAATATTAAATGGTTCGTTCTGCCTGACAGCGGAATGTTGTTCGTCATCGCCGTTTAACAGTCTACAGAAGTGGTTCTTCCATATCCTTTGCATCGATTATGTCTCAACTACGATATTTCCTTTTTCATCTCGACAGGATTCTGATCGAGCATTGTATCCTTAGCTTTGAAGTTTTACACTTCCTGGAGTGGCACCTAAATCGCACGCTTTTCTTGCTTCTGAAAAGCCGGTGTTCTTCCATTTTTCTCTGCCTATAGAGCTCAATGGCAGCTCTCATCTTACCTGCAGCTTAGCCTTGTAGGCCTCGTTCTTGGTTGCGAGCATTTGTCGGCATTCCTCATCAAACCAGGGGTTTCTTGCTGGTTGGCGCGAGAAACCTAGCATATCAGTTGCGGCTGATCTAATGGCTTGTTGGCATCGTTGCCATTGTTCTTTGACATTATATGCTGGTGGTATGGTGTGAATCGAGAGGTTAAGGGATACGCGTTGCGCTAAGGCCTTGGCGGTTTCTGGCGATTGCAGTCTTTCGACATTAAATTTTTTCACAGTATTTCTGGTTTGTTGTGGTGGATATCCGCATCCTTACCTTGGTTGCAACAAGGTAGTAGTCCGAGTCGATGTTAGCCCCTCGGAATGTTTGGACTTCCAAAATACTGGATGCGTGCCTCTTGTCTATCGCAATGTGACCAATTTGGTTGACTGTTCGTTGATCTGGAGACCACCATTTCCCCTTTGGATATCGAGGTGAGAAAACCGTGTGCTGGCTATAGTGGCATTTCGTTCCGTGGCGAAGTCAATTAGCCTAAGTCCGTTACCAGACGTGTTGTCGTGTAGGCTATATTTCCCGAAAATACTCCTAAAGATGTCATGTCTTCCTACCTTTGCGATAAAATATCCCAGCACGATTTTAACATCGTACTTTGGTTGTCGCTCATAGGTTTTGTCAAGGAGATCGTAGAAGCGCATATAATGCTTAGTTGGCAAATTTGGCCTTGATGCGGTTTGTTACAATGCGTTCGCTAATGTCTTGAAAACATAGGACTTCTTGCCTAAGTTTGGCACTTATAACAAATCCGCATCCGAATAGTCACTGTTTCTGCTCACTATAACACGGTCCATAGTAGATGTCACAGTTTTTCATCCTCTTTTGCCAGGCCCAACCCATCGTATTTCCTGGATGGCAGTAATGTCTGCTTTTTAGCAGTTTAGGGCTTCGTTGATCTTTCGGTTCATCCGCCACCATCTCTGTTCAAGGGGCCTGTCTTACCCTCGAAATTCCTAGATAACTTGTTGTCCGAATATGTGGAAGCAGCTCATCTAGGTTCACCTGGGACGGCAGACCGGGTATTTATTCCGCGCCATTCTGGCCAGGGTGATTAAAGTGTTGCTGTTTTACGTCTTGTTATCAACACTCGCACTTATCAAAAGTGCGAGTGTTGATGATGCCGTCAAAGTCGAAATTCAATGAGTTTAATATATTTTGTCGTTTACAGTCCACGTTCGATGTTGAGGGCGTGGACCTGAAAACGAATATGAGAAGCTGAGATTACTGTCATCAGCGAAGGAATGAATTGGATTGGAAGTTGCAAACAGGAGATCATTTATAAAAATAAGACAGTCGGAGACGAAACTGAGCTTTGAGGAACACTAGCATTGAAGCCGTTCAAAACCACTTGAACTGTAAGTTTCGAAAGATAATTTCTAATCCATAGAAGAAGTTTTTCATCGATCCCAAATGCACGCATTTTTGACAAAAGGGCTTGATACCAAACCCTGTAAAATGCCTTTGAAATATCAAGCACAACAATCTTGCTTTCACCACCATAGTGGGGTGGATTGATTCGTTCCACTTTTCGGTGAGATATGTTCTCAAATCACCAGTAGACCTGTTAATGCGAACACCATACTGCCGTTCATTGAGCAGTTTTCGTGTTTCAAGATATTTCATAAGCTGACGATTTATCAGCGTTTCGATGACCTTGGAAAGAAGGGACGAAAGTGAGAGAGAAAAGATTCGCCTTTTATGGTACAGGCTGGACAAATGCAGTTTTCCATCTACTCGGAAAGAGTCCTGATGAGAAGGATAGATAGAAAAGCCTACTCAGTGGTTTTGCTAGCGTAAAAGAACACCTCTTCTGAATAATGAGGGAAATACCATCTGGACCAGCGAATTTGTGAATGTAAAGATCAAATAAAATTCTTGCAACTGTACGATACTATAGTGGAAGTGGGTAGACGAAGCCCATGTCTAGTAACTGGTCTAAGTGTGCTGGCGAATCGCTGGCTCTTACCAAATCTAACCATTCACAGCTCAGCCAACAGGGACCATTTTCACAGCGAATCCCACTACAATCCAAATAAAACAAACAATCTTTTACGTGATGAATTCTTTACTTTAATATTTAAAAAGTAAGTTATAATAGGCCGCTTTAGCCCTACGTATGTCACCTACGTAAAACGACCCTTGGAGATAGTAAACCTAATTTCAAGTCTTAAACACTTCCAGTCTTCTCCTCCAGCTGATGAATTCTGTGCTTCAAGTTGTAGTTCTGCATAGTGCACTTAAGTACGCTGAAAAACTTTCGTAATGGATCTTTTTTGCAAAGTTGGACATTACTGCCCGCCTCCACACGCAGTGCACTGTAATTCTTAATGCCACTTATCGTCAGGTGTCCTTTGAACTGAACTGCAAAGCTCGAATTCTGGCGGCGTTCCTCGTTCAGTTTTTCCGTTTGTGCAAGTTGATAGTCCATAAATGAAGCGGCGCTGTTTCTTTGCATCTGCCGACCAGACCACAGGTCCACATAGCAGCTGATGGACCACTTTGAGGGAAGGGGAGTCACATTTTGATCAGATTCGTCGATTTTCATGTATTTGTTGTCGCTGGTCGGCGACAAGAGTGTCATATCGATGCGGTAGACTTCAGTGATTATCTGTACAATGATGTCAGTGTACTCTTTGGCCCAGAGCTTTTGCAGATCCAACGGATTGGTGGTGAATTTCGCCAAGGATTTAAGCTCATTTTTGCGCGGAAGTATGTCGAATGATATGCAGTCTCCCACGTTGTTAGACATGTTTGGCTCTTTGGTGGAATCAGCGGGGAACATGACTGCTATTTCTTCGATTATGCCAACGAGGAGGTACTTGTATACGTTTTTGAGTGTAATTCCCGGCTCACAACACTTGCGGTGGGCTAAAGTTATGCACTTTTCGAAATATTCCACATTGGTTTCAGAGAGGCATTTGGCGACGTTTAGGTTCAGGCAGAACATGTCCTGCACGCACACCGGTCGGTCGACTTCCAGCTCTTTTACGCCATCATCCGTGGCTAAATCACACAACTGCGCTTCATATTCTGGATATTTAAACGATTTATTGATGAATTTCGCTCGTGGTATAACCTTTCCCAAGTAGGGTGCAATTATGCAAGATTTGAAGTCAAATTTGTGATAGAACTCAAAGAATCCCTTAATCAGCTGGTGTATGTTTTTGCTCGTGTCCAAGGGTACACCTCTTAGATTCAGGCCGAAGTTGATTCCTTTTATGAAGCGGTTCTTGGCATTGCGCTGTAGAATCTTGTACGATTCGAGTACAGGTGGTTCGCTGTTTTGCAGATAAAATATAACGAGAGTTATCAGACAGTAGTTGGTCATGTTGAATGCTCCATGTATGTGCATACTCTTTGACCAAATCTTCAGGAACAATGCGAGCAGATATATTCTGTTATCGCGTTGGAGAATATTCCCAATTACTTCGGTGTTTTGGACGCCATACGGCTCTGAGGTGTTGATGTCAAGACTAAATCCAGTCGCGGTGTGTATGCACTTTATGATTGGAACGCGTGCCTTACGAATAGGGTGGACATCGGAAAAGTTCTTGCTTCGGAATAGCATTTTCGTGATTTTTTTGAATATGATGCCGGGATCGTCATATGCCACTCGGCTAGAGATGTGGAAATCGATGTCGCTTGCTGGAAATACGAGACGGTGTTGGCTTAGTTTTGTGTGATTGGAAATATTAATTTAGTGGGTGTGTCAAAAACAAATAACAAAGTTGTGATGATACTACGAAAAGTGCGTGTCTAATTCCTTTGGCTGTGGTGTTTTTTTTTTTGTAACAGATACTTTGCTGTGGCATTTTTAAAAGAATAATGTAGGGATATGCTGAAAGGTAAACTTTCTGCAATTTTAAAAGCATATTCCTACATTCTACTTGTCTACAGTTTACACTATCGCACTTACTTTTAAATGCCAATCCAATTGCTATCGAGCCATACACGTCAATGTCGAAATCTCCTATTTTATCCAATTCCTCCTTCAAAGAAGTATATACCCGTGTATAGATGAATGTCAGATTCTCGCTGTTCATTACGTATTTGCTGAATATGGTATTCAGTTCAGTTCCATCAGCGGAGTCCGAGATAGCCTGTATGAGTTCTTGGCGGAATTTTGTTTCGTCTTCGCCATTAATGGTTTTCAAAACGGCATTTACACGTCTCTTCAACTTATTTTCTGGTAATCGCTTGCTAGTCTTTTGGGCTGAGTGTTGGAGCAGCTCATGTTTGAGAGCCTCTTGTAGATTCTCAAACACTGTGCCGCATATTGAGCATTCTTTCCTTATCGAGGTGTCTCCATTGGAAGAATGAATCTCGTCCATGGCTTGGCTAAAATGAGAAATAAAAGAGTTTTGTTTGTATTTGACGTGACACCAGTTTTTATGATTCTATTGTGTGTTGCGCCGTTGACTTTGAGCTGCTGATCCCTATGCTATACCTACCGCAAGGATCACATTCTTACATTCGCTTTAAATGGAAATACATAGTTTTGTTCATGTGTTATTTTTATTTCATTATCATTCAACAGCCTGCAATTTACTGTAAAACATTACCAGTCTTCCTGTCTACGATTTTCAAAAAGAATTCTGGACTTATAACACCCCTTTCCCCGGCACTAAGGATCACATTGTTTTCCGAGCGGAAGAATTCAATTCCCTTGTTCAATGCTTGTTCACCATTAACGTAGATTAAAACCTCACAATTATGTCTAATACCACTGATTCTGCCGCTGCCCGGCAGCAATTTATCAGAAGCCGAAAAGTGAATGTGATTGCGATTCATACGCCTGATACCTTGCCTTTGAATAGCCGGCAGATTCTTGTAGAATGTCCCGTGGACCACTAATGGAATCTCGGATGCACATCTTATTTTAGTCAAATTTAATTCGGATACTTCGTCCATTGAGTGGCCCTGGTTGGCTTTTATTAGGATCTTCTTGGTGGTGGGACATGTAATAACCGAATATCGATTCTTAGAATCTGCTTCAACAATGCGCATTACATCTTCAGCAGTGTACTGGCGGTTGAAGCTTTTATGGGATAGAATCGCATCGAGTGGGATATATCCATTGGCGGCTATCGGAAGACCTTCTTTTATTGCACCGTGGCGAAGGAGCCAAGACAATGTTCTGCTTAGCTGATTATCGAAATTTCGCGGGTAGCTCATAGCGTTTCACCAAATAAAATATATAATATGCAATAAAATCACTACACAAAATTCAAGAACTAAATGTTTAAAACCGCAACACTAAATTTAATTTTATAGTGTACAGACTTTCGGCAAATATTACCTTTTTGCGATTCTTTTTCGAACTGTGCAAAATATGGACACAGTCGGTATATATTTATTTTTTTATAGCGCAAGTTTGACAATTCAAATCGTGATGATGCCAAGTATTCAGACTCAATTTAATAATTAATGGGTGAGTTCAGCGGTTAAATATTTGGTCCATTCAAGCCAATACTAAGAAATAATAAGGGCATTCATCAGAGATCAAGTAAGGATCTTTACAACGTCGTAATTTTATTACGTGCGAAAGATTAAGGGTATTCATGCGCAACGTCGTTATTTTACTACGTGAGAAAGATTATAATTTTACGACGACCTTTCATGAACGACCCTAAAACTGCACCACTAAATATTGCGGTAACCCACTGAATTGAATCCCATTTTAAGCTGGGTTTCCACATGTCCTTAAATTGACAAAGTTTGACAGTTCTCGTTTATGTCAATAATTGACAATATTGCCAGTTCATTTCCACCTATATCAATAATTGGCACAAAATCGTTTGTCACATCATTGACAATGAAATTTTGACATATGCGTTTGTCAGTTCATGGACAGCTATTTCCATTTGCACCTTCAACTTCAGTTGACGAATGGACATTTTTTCCGTCTTGGTACTAAACAACAACAGTCATCTGTCAAACGTTTCCACAAGAAAGAATTATTGGATTGAGCTTAAAGTGAATATTGTAGGTAAATAAAGTTTAATTTGTTGTTTATAAAATTATCATACTTTTTCCCAGCTATCAAAAGTTAACATTCAGTTTTGCCGCAAAATAGTCCCGAACATGTTAAAACGAAAACAAATTTCTCTTTCCGCAGCAAAAAATATTTTGTTCTGTCTTTTCTCTGCCTTTCAATTGACAAAACATTCAACACAATGCCAATAAATTTGTTGTGTCAGTTAATGACCAAGTGATGTTTTGTTCGTCAATTTTGCTATTTCCACTTGTGATTCAAATTCGTTGCAATTATTGACAAGGCCTGATAGTCAATTTAATGACTGTCAATTTTCGGCTATTTCCATTTGTCATTTTTCTCAATGACATAAAAATACGCCATTCGTCATTTAAAAAATGGCAAGTGGAAACTTAGCTTTAGTAATTTATGTATTGATAGAAATTTATTCCTATTGTCCTCATATCATTCTCGATCATTTTTTTCAGTTTAGCGCACACGTTTGATGTGTGAAAGTGATAGATTAAATGTCAAAATAGCATTTCAAAAGTTTGCAACGTTTATCATCTCAGTTTACGCACCTAATTCCTGTGAGAAAATTCCGATGTTGTTCGAAAAGATTTCCCATACAAATTTTGACAGTTTATTTATCACGTCGTAATTTTATCACTTTTACAACGTTTACGACGACTTTCCGACGTTGCATGAATACCCCTAACAATTAAACAAGGGCAGCTTTTTTCATAAACTCATTATAAGGAGTGTAAAAAGTTATTAACTCCCTAAAATGCCTCTGAAAGCAAAAACCTTACTCATAAAATTTATACAACGTTTAGTAGAGGCTGCATATCCTAAACGCGTCTGATGGTTGAATAGTGCCTGTATAAGGGTATTTATCTTTTGTTATATCTGTATACACAGTTGTGTTTCAGTGTTTAATTTGTTCAAAAGGTTATTCTTCTTTACCTACATACTCAACATTGTAAATGTTGATGGTATAAGAGTCAATGTAGCTATACCTTAACTCACAGCTGTCAACTTCATGAATTGTTTTCCTCCTGTCAAATGTCGCAGCACTTCTTCACTCTATTCGTTTTTGCATTCTGGAGACTAAGGAAGTCTGAATAAAGTAATCCTAAAATATTATTTAAATCGCTCGTTTTTCTCTACAGGTTATGGGCCCAGACTTCATTAAACTTCAAACAATATAAAATTTTCGGACGAAAATATTTTCCAGTTCATTAATCGTGGATTCCCGAATTTATTACCTCAAACAATGAGCACGAACATGCTAGGTCGCATTCAACTCTTCAAAGGAGAAAACTTCGCTTCTTGGAAGCCACAAATGGAAGCAATTCTTAATAAAGCGAGACTTACTGGTTACGTCCACGGAAAAATAGAAAGACCGGAAGATGAAACTGAACAACAAACTTGGAACGACAAAGATATGGACGCAAGGGCGGAGCTGCTTCTAGCAATAGAGCCGAGTATCATTTCACTCGTAAAACACAAAAAACTGTCTAAAAACATTTGGAAATTCCTAGGTGAAACCTACGATCGCAAGAGACCCAGACAAAAGGCGGAAGAATTCAGGCGTCTCATCAATATGAAGATGGAAATGAACCAGAGCATGGACGAATTCATTCGTGAATTTAAGACAACCGTCAACAGACTGCAGGAAATGGAGGCAACGCTAGATAAGGATTTGTTAGTGGTTGTACTCCTTGACGGACTGTCTGACGAGTACAAAGATGTTCAACAGCGATTGCCAACGTGAGCCGAATGGAATGGATGTTGGCTACAGGAGAGTACGTATCTTTATAATCGATTCCTTGGATCTGATTGAATCCCTTTGCAACTAATCTGGCTTTCCTCCTCTCCACTGTACCATCTGCAAGATATTTAGTTTTGAAAACCCATTTAGATTTAATTACAGTAAACGATGTTATTGAGTCAACATAAGTCACCAAAATCTTATAAAAGTGTAGAAAACAAAGTTGTCACCATGAATTTCCAATCATAAAAATGATCACTCGGTAACTCTGCAGAGCTTTTTGGTAATTTATTTGACACAAACCCTGTATAACTATTATGGGTGGGGAAATATGTTATGAATAAGAAATCGTGCGACCCTGAATTAAGGCTGTATAAATACTTATGCACTGTATAACTATACAACCGTTGATATGTGTTTTAGTGAAATCTAATGAATAAGGGGGGGGGGGGGATGTTCATTAAAAGGGATGTTATCTCAAACGAGACATGTAGATTTTGTGTGATGGTGTTTTCTATTGGTAAATCTGGATTTAGATCTGAAATTCAATTTCTTTTTGTGCCAATGAAACACGATCTCAAATTGATTTTGTGTGATTTCGTGTCTGTGAAGTTAGTAGGTATCGGTGTAGCTGTGAAGTTTCAAGTCACACAGATTGTTTGTTTTTGATTTAATTTTTATATCACAACAACTGCTACAGTTTTAATGATTGATAATAGTTTTCCACAACCGCAATAATAATAAATCAAAACGAAAATCACTCTAATCAAACTGACAGCTATCATTTGTATTAGTGTGAGTGCAAGGGGGGTTAAAAATCTGCCGAAAAATACAGATTTGCAAAATTGATCAATTTTTTCGCGCTATGAAACACAACAACTGTCAAAAACGGTCTTTTGACAGATCTAGATAAAAAATATCACAGATAATCACTTTTAATTGATCAATAATAAAGATTTGATCATCCAAGTTGTAACTAGTATTGTATACCCTAACATCAAGTATGGTATGGTACGGAAATTCTCAATCCCGGAGTTGATGCTTTTGGAGTCCATTTATAAACTGTAACCCCCTATTAATAAACGCTGATTAGCGGCGACTAACTTTTGACATTTGAGAGAGTATTTCTTATGGGGAAAACTGTCAAGTTAGCCATTGATTAGCTAATCAGCGTTTATTAATACGGGTTTTAATCTCTAAGGGTTTTCATGCTACTTGTGAAAAAATTGTTCGAGTATATGAGCGGTGTAGTAAACCAATCCATTTATAATCTTCTTACTTTTGATGTGTGGATTTTACTTTGACACACTGTTGGTATTACCGATGTATGTATGTATAAGGATGTACCACCTATGTTTCAGGAAATATTACGCTAATGCCACATTATATAAGTCCCGCTCTGGTGGTCATATGCTATTTAGTTCAACAGCGATCTCTTCCCATTTTTTTCCCTTTGGTTTTGTGCAGATTCCTTTTGCAATTTCAGTGTCTGCTTTCTTTATTTTTACGAATTTTAATTTTTATTTTACTCCTTAATAAAAAAAAATATGGTTATACAGAAAATACTACTAAGGCCGTGTGCAAATTGCCTTAAAATTGTAGTTAAATATGATTCACTGGCTAATTTTGAAATCTTCAAAAGTTTTCCAAAAGTATTGAAACAAAATTCTTTTATATTTTCTTGTGTTAAATAAAATATCGCATTAATTTCAGAGAGATAGGAACCCACTAACTATTTATTATTATCAGTAACAGAAAATATTGTTCTACAATTCGCGTTCATGATAAAGAATATCCATGCTACTTTCTTCAAGTTTAACATATATCGCATTGAATATATAACAAAACAAATGTGATCAAAACATTTTTGCAGCCATCCATTTTCAAAAACCCATTTTCAGTTTATTTTAAAACGTTCATTGCATTTTCTTGTATAAAATTTAATGTTCTTTGCATTTTATTTAATAATCTGAATAATGTGTTTTTTTTTTTGCCGCCACATTTGAACACTCGTAATGACGAATAATCCACGAGCGTGCTTTCCATTTCTCTCACTCCTCAGTTGGTATACCAAATGTCAAAAATTATCCAATGGTTCACATTTTAATGCAATTGCCACACGGTCTTAATATACTTACATTTTGTTTTCTTCAAAACGCAACGAACAAATACGAAAAATCTAATGAAAAAGCTAAATAAATTAAACGTCACAATTCACAATTACAACTCGTTTTTATCAATGTTCTCAATGGACTTAATGTTTATCAATTCACATAAATAATACCAGACTATAAATTGATTGACAAATTGTATTATTTATCAATTATAGATATTCTGCCCTAGTGAGGTATTCGTCGGAGCGGAAAATTTTCCGCAACGCATAATTCGTCGGAGATTCAAATTCCATTCGAGGTATTTGCCATCGGAAAGAAATACTACACAGATGCGACGACGAAGCTCGTACTGTTCAGGGGTGGTTTTTTCCAATGAGTTCGCCCTGGAAACACAAATTCAAACGATTAGTACGAAAATTACTTAAATAAATAGTTTTATATAATTACATACATTTTCCTATTACTCCACTTCACTTCGTAAACAAATTCCGCGACGAATTTGTGTCGGAGGAAATCGGAAAAAGAATTGCACTTAGCTGTCAAAAATTGAACAAAAAATGCTCCTGAACGCACTTCAACGCAATTCGCTGGGATGCGTTACGAAATGTCGGAGAAATATTCCGAACAGCTTTTCGGAAGAATACCTCGAAGCAAAAATCATCGGAATCGTACAAAATCGGAGAATTTTCCGCTCCGACGGATACCTCGCTAGGGCCGATTAATAAAATTTTATAACTAAATTAAAAAAATCTAAAAAGTTTTCCATACTAATGGCGTTTTCCATTGGGAAAAAAATCATTTTTTTTTTTGATCTGAAGACCGATTTTGACAGTTGTTGTGTTCCATTGGGCGAAAAAATTGATTTTTTTTTTTGATCAGAGATCAATTTTGCAAATCTGAATTTTTCGGCAGATTTACCAATACCAATACAAATGATAGCTGTCAGTTTGACAAGGGTGATTTTCATTTTGATTTTTTACTTCGGTTGTGAAAAACAAGAGTGCTTTGGGTTTAGATATTAATAATGGATATATACATAGAAAAGAAAGTTGTACGTGAACTATTAAATTGATTGAAAAAAAAAATGTTTGTTATGTTTTTAATGTTGGCAGCTACACCGACGCTAACTTCACAGACACGAAATGACACCAATACAAAAAAATAAATCTGAATCGTGTTCCATTGACACTCAAAAAGATCAAATTTCAGATCAAAATCAAGATTTCCCAATGGAAAACGCCATAATTGTGCAAGTTAACATTTTTTTCAACGTTTCTATTATTATATAAGAATTCATTCTAAACAAAAAGTTTGGCAGTACTGGCGTTCAAAAAATATTTATCATTCAAATCGAACAGTTCCAATAATGACAGCTTTAGAATAAAAACAAACAAAACAAATAAACGTGAAACAAATTCGTAAAATTTAAAAAGTATTCAATGGAAAATCCCGAATCAAAATTCCAAGATCTTTATAAAACCAAAAACAAAAGTGATTTACAAACAGAACGACGCCAAGCACTTCTCAAGGAACAAAAACAAAAGCGTTCACTCTTTCAGGATGAGGGTAGAAATCTCGAAAGTATATTCTCAATTAAGCATCCGGGGAAATTCAAGCATAAGGCGAGAACATTTAAAAACAAATACCAAACCGAACACAGACTACAACTGTCCGAATGGCTGAAGGAGAAACCAGAAGATATCAACGATTGGTTTTTGGTTCCATGTCCGAAGGGTCAACGCTGCATGGTCATCGCATGCAATGGCTACACAGAAATGTACAACAAAGCTGGTAAGTTATACGATACATTTCACTCCTTGCTGCCGGGCAATGTCGGTTCAAAGAATGATGTCACAATACTTGACTGCGTCTACGTTGAAAGCAGATCAACTTTCTATGTCTTGGACGCACTAGCTTTTGGCAATCAAGACTTGCTCAACTGTGAGGCACAATTCCGGTTCTTTTGGTTGTCATCGAAATTTTTAGAAGACAATTTGGATGAAATCAGCCCGAGGAATCAGTATGCGTTCGTATGTTTGGACTTTTATGATTTTGAAAATACCACTAGAGTGTCAGTAGGTCTACAACAATACCCCTTGTGGGAGAATAACTGCCCGGAACTTGATGGCTTCCTCTTTTATCACAAAGAAGCAAGTTACACATGTGGAACTACCCCACTGGTTGGGTGGTTGTTCGCATTTATGGTTCCAGACGTGATTGGATTTCCTGTCAGCTCTACATATATGGAGCAGAAGCCAGATGACTATACGGATTACATTCGGTACATCGTGAATTTTGACGAAGAGATGGCAAAGAAGAGGCAGAAGCGTCAAAAGAAGCGGAACTCTAATGATACCGCGATGGATGAGGATATTTCAAGAGAAGAAGTGGAGGATGATGACGATAATGCTGCTCTCAAAGCTTTGTTGACGGCTGAGCGGGATTTAGAACTTGAAGACGAAGCAGTGGAAATTGCTGAGCACACTAATTTACAATAAAGAATTAATAAATGTAATTTACCGTTGTTTAATAAAAAGATAGTATTAAGCTAAAATAAGTGTTCTATATGAGGAGCTTAGATGTTTTTAGAAACAGCATCGTTTGCATAGAAGGTTTGTATGGTGACAGAGGTTTGGACACGGTGGACTAGTAATTAGTGCGTAAAACTACTAAGCGCAGGGTCCCTGTTTCAAATCCCAAAAGAAATCAAAATCTGTTTCTTATACAGATTTTGAGCTTTGTTCCAGCTTCGCGGCTGTGGCATATGGTAGAATGGCCTCATTCTGACTTCGATGAGTGCACGCTGATTGAAGCTAACAAGATGTCAGACTCAAAAATCAATTTTGTTTCAAAATCAGTTCTTTTGGTCGGACTTAGGGACAGGTCTGAGTTGGCCCGGGTCCGATCATCGTCGGTACCGTGAATTTATCGCATTTGGAGTTAGTAAAATACTTGATATCACGAAAATCGACGGAATGAGGTGGGTTCCAACCAAACTAATCGTAGTTGACGAGGCGAGCATGAACCAGAAAGATACAAATTTTGAAGCATCCAGCCCTTTGTTTAAAGGACCTTTCTCATGTCACTCAAAATGTGACATGAGAAAGGTCCTTTAAACGAAGAACCAAAATAAGAATCCACAAAACTAAGCACCGAGGAGGAATTTAAGGCGCAATTTGTCGGAGCACATTCCAATGAGTATCAACATTTATTTCAACCACAACATCGGTTTCGAATTTTTCGCCTAACTGCACGAGTTGTTCCCGACTGTGGATGCTGACCCACACCAAACGCTGCAACGTAACTGCACTCACCAATGATGGCATAATTCCTGGTCGCTAGGACTTTGATTTTTCCCGTCCATTTTCGTTCACAGACTGGACAACTTTAGACCAATCTTTCTGTTAAATTTGAGGAGGACTGAAAAGAGACATGGAGCGTTGTTGACATGCATCGAGTTCGGTCATTCCCTGATAAGGGATTCCTTGCTATGTGCAATTTTATAGGGCAACGAAAAGAAGAACTCCTACCGAGCTATTCAGTGATAATGGGACCAATTTCCAAGGGGCTGATGTTGAGTGAAGAATTCCTTTCAAACTATCAATAACGACAAGCGCATGCGCACGTTTACTTCAGTAAATACGAAGTGGACCTTTATCCCGACAATATCACCTCACCTCACTTAATAAAACTACTCCAAGCTGAGAAATCTGGCTGTTGAGGTTGAAAATATTTTCAACTCTCGATCGCTGTACATATATATCCCCCATCAACGATTAAAACCCAATCTTTTCCCCCTGATCACCATGGCCCCAATCAGGAGAAATTGGTACGCCTGGAGTCGATGGGTAAGTGGTACCTTCCAACAATAACGCGAGGAACGAAGTGTTTTTTTTTTTCGAATTAAGCCCATAGAGAAGGATGACATCGTTATGATTCCAGGAGCCCAAGAAAATACTGGCAAAAGGACTAATCAATGAAATCAAACTTTTTAAAGATGGATAAGATAGGAAGAGCAACTATTTTTATCAAGGAAGGCATTTACGAACGACCTGCTGTTAAGCTGGCCGTTTTGGAAGTCTGAAAGGACAGAAGTAGACCTACCAGCGGACATACCAGGAGGGGTTTTTGGCTATCCAATTTGCAGCTGCGATTGCGGAGGTCCAATCGGCATTTCTGAACGCTAAGCCGTCGCCATCTTAAGATGTTAAAATTAAAAAATCGCGAATAAGGAGAAAAGCTTTCTTCTGGGTTGGGTACGATTTGCCGATTTTTAAAATGTCGATTTAAAAAACCCACCGTCATAATGTCGACTTTCGAAAAGTAGATTGATAAAAATACCGACTAATCATAATGTCGACTCTTATAAAGTCGACTTTGAAAATATCGACTAGTAAAAGGTCGAAAGTGGCAAAGTGAATAATGTTTGCATGCAACACGGGTTCCGAAAGCTTTCGATCGAGTTAATCACAGGGTTTCTCTAGCCAATTTGATAGGATAAGGACTTTCTCAAACAATGTGTGGCTGGATGAAAAACATTCTTAAAGACGGATCTTTGCACGTAGTTATGGATGGAGCTTTCCCAGAAAGATTCTCTATAAATGCTGGGATACCTCAAGGATCAATTGTCTCATCCATTCTATTTCTACAGATGCAGATGAAAGCGACTTACTTAAACGACATGCCTATCACCACTATTGCTGCAACCCAGCAGAGATGCGAATAAGTCAGCTCTACAAACCAAGACCCCACAAACATTTATTTAATGGGAAAAGGGAAAACCTAATTCAATTCAAAGAAAACCCAGTACCAATACAGCATTTACAAGAGATGGAGAATACATTCCTCATATCAGAAGAATTCATGTGTTGGCTAGGCATCACTATTGGGTCAGATGTATTTTAGCAACTACATGTAACCTCTATTGCCAAATCAGCAACGTCCAAACTGAGTTTCCATTTCAGAGCATTGTAAGAGATTTTTTACACCAGCCCAGCTTCTACTTCTCCATAAAGTCCAAGTAGGTCTTGAATACTGTTCTAATGTTTCGAATTCGGGCTTGAAACAAACACTGAACTTAGTGGACTTCAAAGACGTTTAATACGCCTTATAGACGAATCTTCTTTACTTCCGATATGCAATCTTTGGTAAAACAAAGACGGTAGTTGTTCGAAGGTGCTTAGAAAAGAAACGTAGCTTCAGCCATTTAACAACGCCACGAACAACACAATACCGAAATTTTTCTTGTTACAGATCAAGCAAACATAGTGGAACGGCCTTCCAGAAGACGTCATTCTATCAAAAAACAATCTTCATCAATCGTTCAAGGCAGAGTCAATAAACGTCTGCAAGCATCATCTCAGGGCTTCACATGAGAAAAGTATTTTAAAAAACATATTGAGGGCCAGCTTCACTCAAATTTTACATAGGTATCGGTCTTCATTTTAGGTCCACTTATTCGTCGAATGCAATTAGAAGAGAATGTTGTTGCATTTGTGTGATCCTGAAGAGTTTAAGTCTGCCTCTCTTTGGCAATTGGATGGGTACTTGGATTAATAGTGTCTATTTGAGTCCATTGGTTGGGTTGGGTGTTGTATAACGAGGGTAGACTCTGATTGGCGTTAACTTGGCAATGCCCAGTTTTGCAACTCTGACTACACATCAAATGTGCTTATCTTTACCTCCAAGTGGTAACCATCGGGTACTGGTCTCATCCAACCGGATTTGACTTGCTAAACGCTAAGTGCGAGTGTTGATAACACGACGAAAAACAGCAACACTATAAACACCCTGGTGAGAATGGCACGGAAGAATACCCGGCCTGCTGTCCCAGGCGAACCTAGATGAGCTGCTCTGACATATTCGGACAACAGGTTGTCTAGGAATTTCAAGGGTTAGTCAGGCCCCTTGAACAGAGATTGTGGCGGATGAACCGAAAGGCCAACGGCAGCGCTCAATCCCGTAGTGGATACTGATGGCCCCGTGTCCTAGGGGTATCTAATAAATTGGAACTGGCCCTCCAGGTTGGGGGTAGTGCTTTGGGTTAACTACCCACCCACAGAAAAAAATCATGGGTACGAAGTAACCAATAGCCTCGGAAAGGACTGATTTTATTGTTGACGACCCTGCTAAACGAAAAAAGGACAACGACGTTCGTATCTGCACCTGGAATGTGAGAACATTAAACAGGAGAGGTGCAGGCGAACAACTAGCGGAAGCCCTAAACTGCTACAAAGCAGACATTACTGCCATCCAGGAAATACGATGGGATGGGCCGGGCAAAAAGAGGATGAAAAACTGTGACATATACTACGGACCGTGTTATAGTGAGCAGAAACAGCGACTATTCGGATGCGGATTTGTTATAGGTGCCAGACTTAGGCAAGAAGTCTTATGTTTCCAAGACATTAGCGAACGCATAGTAACAATCCGCATCAAGGCCAAATTCGCCAACACATGCCTTATATGCGCTCACTTTCCGACGGAAGAAAAAGATGATATAGCTAAGGACTGCTTCTACGAGCTCCTCGACAAAACCTATGAGCGACTACCGAAGTACGATGTTAAAATCGTGCTGGGAGATTTAAACGCAAAGGTAGGAAGAGAAGCCATCTTTAGAAGTATTGTCGGAAAACAAAGCCTACACGACAACACGTCTGGTAACGGACTTAGGCTAATTGATTTCGCTACGGAACGAAATGCCACTATAGCCAGCACACGGTTTCCTCACCTCAATATCCATAAGGGGACATGGCGGTCTCCAGATCAACGAACGGTCAACCAAATTGATCACATTGCGATAGATAAGAGGCACGCATCCAGTATTTTGGATGTCCGAACATTCCGAGGAGCTAACATCGACTCGGATCATTACCTTGTAGAAGCCAAGGTAAGAATCCGGATATCCACCACGCCGCAACAATCCAGAAATACTGTGAAAAAATTTAATGTCGGAAGACTTCAATCGCAAGAGACCGCCAAGACCTTCGCACAACGCGTATCCCTTAACCTTTCAATTAACACCATACCACCAGCATCGAATGTCGAAGAGCAATTGCAACGATGCCAACAGGCCATTAGATCAGCCGCAACTGATGTGCTAGGTTTCTCGCGCCCACCAGCAAGAAACCCCTGGTTTGATGAGGAATGCCGACAGATGCTCGCAGCCAAGAGCGAGGCCTACAAGGCTAAGCTGCAGGTGAAGACGAGAGCTGCCATTGAGCTCTATAGGCAAAGAAGAAGGGAAGAGCATCGGCTTTTCAGCAAGAAGAAAGAAGAGCAAGAAAAGCGCGCGATCGAGGATATAGAGAGGTGCCACTCCAGGAACGATGTTCGCAAGTTTTACCAAAGTGTAAAACGTCAAAGCCAAGGATACAAGGCTCGAACAGAAGCCTGTCGAGATGAACAAGGAAATATTGTAGTTGAGACACAGTCGATGCTGAGGATATGGAAGAACCACTTCTGCAGACTGTTAAACGGCGATGACGAACAACATTCCGCTGTCAGGCAGAACGAACCATTCAATATTGGCAACGACAGCGAAAACTGCCAACCACCCGACCTGAGTGAAGTGAGGATAGCAATATCTAAACTCAAGCTTAATAAGGCTGCCGGAAATGACGGCCTTCCCGCTGAGCTTTATAAGGCCGGCGGAAATGACTTGGTAAGTGAAGAATGGAACCTCAGCATCGTTTGCCCGATCCACAAAAAAGGAGAACCTCTGAACTGCGCCAACTACAGAGGCATAAGTCTCCTCAACATCGCCTACTAGATCCTATCTGCCGTAATATGTGAACGCCTGAAACCGTTTACCAACAACCTGATTGGCCCTTATCAGTGTGGTTTTAGGCCAGGGAAGTCCACAACCGATCAAATTTTCACACTTCGGCAGATCCTGGAAAAAACTCAAGAAGACCAAATCGATACCCACCACCTATTCATCGATTTCAGAGCCGCATATGACAGCATTTATAGCGACGAACTGTACAGACCCATGTCTAGTTTTGGTATACCGCCCAAACTCGTCCGTTTGTGTAGGATGACGATAGAGAATTCTCGCTGCTCCATCAGGGTCGGAAACGACCACACCGACACATTCGATACCAAAAAAGGATTTAGGCAAGGCGATGCGCTGTCATGTGACTTCTTTAATCTGATTCTTGAGAAGATTGTGCAAAACTCCAAAGCCAGCACCAGAGGCACAATTTTCCAAAAGTCGGTGCAATTACTAGCATACGCCGACGATATTGACATCATTGGTAGGACTCAACGTGATGTTTGCTAGTATAGAGAAAGAAGCGGCGAAAATGGGTTTAGCAGTAAACGAGGGTAAGACTAAGTATATGCTGTCATCACGAAAGGACTCACAACATCGACGAATTGGACAGAACGTCACCATTGACAGATATAACTTTGAGGTAGTGCGGGACTTTGTCTATCTCGGCTCCGCTATTAACTCTGACAACAACATCTCGTCAGAAATTAAACGAAGAATTACGCTTGCCAACCGCTGTTTCTTCGGGCTAAGAAGGCAATTTAGTAGTAAAGCCCTCACTTGAACTACTAAGGAGATCCTATATAAGACCCTGATCATCCCAGTCCTGCTCTACGGCGCTGAAGCATGGACCGTATCAAAAGCGGATGATGAAATCCTTGGTAGATTCGAGAGGAAAATTCTTCGAAAAATCTTCGGTCCCGTTTGCGTTAACGGGCTATGGAGACGTTCCCAGCCAGACGTCGGACGCAGTAGTGGAAGACCTCGCCTTAAGTGGCGCGCACAAGTGGAAACCGACCTCAACCAACTTGGAGTGCGCAACCGGAGGCAGTTAGCTAAGGACCGGGCTAATTGGAGAGGCATGTTGGTTGAGGCCCAGGTTCATTCCGGACTGTAGCGCCACTTTAGTAAGTAAGTTAGGTCTCGAATACTGTTCTCATGTTTGGAATTCGGGCTTGAAACAAACACTGAACTTAGTGGACTTCAAAGATGTTTAATACGCCTTATAGATGAATTTTCCTTACTTCAAATCTGCAATCTTTGGTAAAACAAAGACAGTAGATGTTCGAAGGTGCTTTGAGAAGAAACGTAGCTTCAGCCATTTAACAACGCCACGAACAACACAATACCAAAATTTTTCTTGTTTCAGATCAAGCAAACAGTGGAACGGCCTTCCAGAAGACGTAATTCTACCAAAAAACAATCTTCATCAATCGTTCAAGGCAGAGTCAATAAACATCTGCAAGCATCATCTCAGGGCTTCGCATGAGAAAAGTATTTTAAAAAACATATTGAGGGCCAGCTTCACCCAAATTTTACATAGGTATCGGTCTTCATTTTAGGACCACTTATTCGTCGAATGCAATTAGAAGAGAATGTTGTTGCATTTGTGTGATCCTGAAGAGTTTAAGTCTGCCTCTCTTTGGCAATTGGATGGGTACTTGGATTAATAGTGTCTATTTGAGTCCATTATATAGGATCTCATATGCTACATTTAGCAGGTATATGACTCGTTAGTAAAACATGGGGTCCCTTTTGTGTAGGTGGAAACAAATTGAGATGATATTCAAGTCATCAAGCATGCTTTTGTTCACCCAGACTTGGTTGATGGTTGGATGCACACTCCCATGACAACACCTCCGAGTTTTTAGAGTTCCCCTGGTTATTCGTCTATCTTGTTGTTCTTTAGCTTGTTTATGTGTGCGCTGGCATCTTCTCTACTGGGAGGGAGCGTTACATCTTCGTTGACTAGAATTGGGTCTTGCCTATCACTCTCTCGATATTATGACCATTTAGCAACTGCTGAAAACTGATGAATTCCCTAAGAAATAAGATGTGACCTATTGAAAAGCAGAGCAGACATCATGGAGGGGTAACTAATTTAGTAATTAAGGTAGGACAACATAATTGCGGAACTGATTTATATCGGTTTCCAAAACAAACACAAAAAATTCAAATTAATAAAAAATCGTTAAAGACACCGACATCTCCCTGTGAAATAGAGAACTTCCACCACGCATGAACTCTACCTGCTGCAACCCCCTTTGGTGATGAAAACAAAAATCAATATTTTCACTTTCATAAGTGGGTGGATGTTTGTAAACAAGGAACTTTGTAAATTTTTATTTCCTGCCTTAACTCTTTTCTTTGGCAACAAGAAAATTTTCGAATCTTCTGTGAAAACAAAAACATGGTGATTCAGAGAAGTTGGAAAGTACAAAACGATTCTGGAACAAGCACAAATATCCTGCAAATGAGTGCGACATCCTCCTCTGAAGACTCTAATGGATCAAATCACACAAATAATTCTGTAGCTACCTCAAATACGAATAATTCTTCGACAAAAATGGATTCAATTGTGAGTAGATTATGTTAATATTAAAAACACGGATAGACGGTGAATTGGATCCCTTCCAAGTTACGGCCAATATATCTCTACAGTTTGTTCGCCATTAACAGCTACCCCACCTCCAATAGAGAATCTTTCAAAGCATGCCTAACTCATGGTAATTTCCTTTTATAACTTAACCATACTTTTAGAAATACGTGACAACCCCACAGATGGCTGAAAATGTTCTTGGCCGATTGAAACAACGTTTCGGAAACCACATTAGTGGTCGCAAGTCATCTTCAGACGCTGCAATGCGATCATTAGAACTTTTGCGTATCACAATTCAAATTGCTTTTGACAAAGAAGTCGACACAATCGTTAAAAAGTTCATAGAGGTAATCAGCGGTACAACCCAATAGCCCTATGATATATCACTCTTCCTTTTTAGGTATACTTCAAGCCCGCAATTAAAAATATTAAGGAAAACTTAGGCGAACATATCGTAACTGAAGAAATGGTGACATACCCTATTCCTATCCGAAAAACCTAATTTCAAAACGTTTCCTTTTAAAGCTACAAAAAATGATGTGTGCCCTCCTGGAAAACTCAAAGACCCAGTATAATTTGCATCGAATCAAACCCACCACTGCACACATGCCAGCTCCACCAGTCACTCCCACTACTCAGATGGAGCAGCTCACCATAAAACCAGACAATTCGACGCAGACAAGCGTTGCAATAAAACGGCCAGCACCAAGGTCTTCGACAACGGATACACCAGCTCAGGCAACAAAAAAGCCTAGCATTGCTGTCGCACCACAACAACAGCAGACACCCCCAACAACTCCTTCACAACAACAAGCTACACGAGCTACCGTCATACCACCAAGAAGACAAATCTTCTGGAACACCGCCTCCATATCGACAGAAACAAACTTCGTTCTCGACGTTCAGGCTAATCAGGCATTCGGCTTTGGCACTGATGGCAAGGAACGGCTAGCCAGCAAGCATCCTGAACTTATTCGATATCTCCCCGATGGACAGGATCGCGACTGGTTGGTGGAACAGAAAATAATCCCAGCCCAAAATCGTAACTCGCGTTTTCTGTTCCTCATCTACGATGAAGTCAAGAAGCTTGGCCAAACCGATCTCTACAAAGATCGCGATAACTTGAATTTGGGAATTCTTCATATCTTCAAAATCCCCAACTTTATAATTCAAAAAATGAAATTGTTCTTCATAGATCTGAACATCAAGAGTAGGGGCCTAATTACGAATTCGTATTCGGCAATAGCGAATAGTAGTCACTTGCGGAATGCCTTGCTGCAGGGGAGTAGCCAAGCGACAACACCATCAACTAGTACAACGACTGTGGTTAGTACTTCTGTGAATAGTGTTTCGACATCAACCGATACGGTATCCAGTCTACCGAAGGTGAAGAGTTCGTTGAGCTCTTCACATGCCACATTGACGGCTCTACTCACAAACAATAGTGGAGCAAATGGGAGTTCGAAAATAGTTGTGGTAAACGAAAAACGGACAAGCGATAGTGGTCCGAATGCGTCGAATTCAGATGGTGGAAGTGCTAAAACGGAAAGTACACCTAAGATGGATGTTTGATATGTAGAGTAAGTTGAAATGTGCATTTCGATATCCAGAAAATGAAGTGTTGTAGTGTATTTAAGAAAAATCCATAATGTGTGTCATAATTGTAAGCAATTATATATCTAAGTTTGACAAAAGTATCTATCGATCAATTTTTAATACAAAAATCTGTCTACTTCCATATTTCCTAATATTTAAAATAAGCTTTAATAAATCGCTTACTAGTACTTCAGTTACTTTTTATACCCTATCCCATAGGGGGGTATATTAGTTTTGACATTAAGTTTGTAACATAGAGAAATAATTTCGATACATATACCTCAAAGTATATGGATCGATTCAGAATCGCTAGCTGAGTCGATTAAGCCATGTCTGTCTGTCCGTCCGTCCGTCCGTCCGTCCGTCTGTGTGTCACCGATTTTTGGGCCTTAAATTTTGAGCTAGAGTGTTGAAATTTGGTATATAGACTCTCTGGCCGACGAAGCAGAACAAGTGTACAATTTTTTGAAATCCGCCCACTGCCACGCCCCCTTTTTGGAAAACGTAGTTTAAAGCCAAACCGTAAGGAATTTCAAAAAGTGTCTGAGCAGCATATTTAGACAATCCTAATATCTATATGTCGTTCATACAAAGTTTTTTGCCACGCCCACTTTTTGGGGGCGTTTTTAGTAAAAAACGCTTTTTGTCCAAATTTTAAAACTTTCGAAAAAAATTTTGATGCAAATACTTCCGAAATGGTAATATAAACATTTTGTCCATAGATCATTTTCACCTGCGCCCACATTTTGGGGGCGTTTTCTTACAAAAACCATTTGTATACCCCATCCCAAGGCATTACCAATAGAAATACGTTGGTTTTTGTCGAACCACAAAAGATTTTGATAAACTGTCTGAGCAATATATTGTGACAATGTCATTTTCTGTATTTCATCGCCATAAGGCCTATATTTTGAGGATATTAATTTTAAGGATGGGATGGGATAGGGTATTCAACGATCCGCACAGCGGGTTGTAGCCTCTCATATGTTATGTTTTTAACTTTCTCTTACAAAGAGAAAGATATTGTTTTCGTGAAAATTTTCGACCTCGAGATTTTGATTGATTCTAACATTACGATGATAGCGGAGCCTAAAAAAGTGGATTTTTGAATTCCGTCCGTCGGTCCGTCGGTCCGTCTGTCCGTAATGGTCTCCCCAGCCTAAACGGCTTGACCGATTTTCTTCAAACTTCGTATCCAAGCTTGTCTTGGTCATAATTCTAGGCCATTTTTTTTTGTTTGCTTTTAGCCATGTTATTAACGGTACCTGCCATATAAAAATTACACATTACCTCAATTTTCTCGAAAACGGCTCTAACGATTTTGATTAAACTTTATATATACTATAAGCATATTAGTTCCAACAAAACTGCATACCCAGTTTTTTCGAGAAAATCCATATAACGGATTTTGTCATTTAGGCCATATAATGAAAATTGTTTATTTCTCGCAAACTGTTATGTCAAATTGAATGAAATTTAATATATATACTACTATTACAGCTTGAAGCAATTTCACATAATTAGTTTTAGCCCAACTATCACTTAACGGAATTTTCAGTTTTGGCCAATAACGGATAATCATTATTATTCACATTGACATCGATTCCTTCAAATTTCGAAGTACACATTCGCATAAATACATTTCGACATTACTTATATCATTTAAGCATCCATAATCAAAATGCTTAAGATATGATCTAACGCCCAACTTGCTGTGAAAGAGAAAGTTGCGTACGACCCAGTCGTGCACCCACCACTCGTTTTTTAAGTGAAACTTCTTTGGGCTCGTCGGGGTAAATCCAAACTCACATGTAACGAAATTTTAACACGAAAAGTCAAGGGTAGGGAAAGTCTAGCGTGGTGGCAACGGCGGGCAAACAACAAGCAAAAACTTTTTTCAGCAATAGAGTACTTCAGCAAACTATCTCCCTCACGATTGCGTTGTCTCTCTCATTAAACGTCAAAACTACTTGGAGGAAAACAATGTGATATTTTATGTGGCGGGAGTACTAATTTTTGGATTATTTGCTATGAAATATGAAAATATAAGTTCTTCAAAGTGAAACACAAATTATAAATACATAACGACACTAAGAGAGTGTAAAATTATAAAATAAAAATAAAAACATATGAGAGGCTACAATCCGCTATGCGGATCGTTGAAAACCCTATCCCATCCCATCCTTAAAATTAATATAATCAAAATATAGGCCTTATGGCGATGAAATACAGAAAATGACATTGTCACAATATATTGCTCAGACAGTTTCTCAAAATCTTTTGTGGTTCGACAAAAAACAACGTATTTCTATTGCTAATGCCTTGGGATGGGGTATACAAATGGTTTTTGTAAGAAAACGCCCCCAAAATGTGGGCGTAGGTGAAAATGATCTATGGACAAAATGTTTATATTACCATTTCGGAAGTATTTGCATCAAATTTTTTTTCGAAAGTTTTAAAATTTGTTTAGAACGCCAACAAGATTGTTCCATCAATCAACAGGAAGCTTTAGGGCCAGCTAGAACATCACAGCGAATAAATAAGGGATTGCCACCAAAACGTTTGATTGAGGAAATTTGTGTTGCAAGAGAGTACACCGAACCCAAAAACTATGAAGATGCTATTTTGAGTGATGAAAGGGAACATTGGTTAAATGCAATGCAAGAAGAAATGGAGTCATTACAGAAAAATGAAACTTGGAGCTTAGAAAAAATAGCAATTGGTAGCAAATGGGTTTTTAAAGTTAAAACGAATTCATATGGTGGAATCAAGCGCTATAAAGCCAGACTCGTAGCACAAGGTTTCTTACAGAAATATGGTATGGATTATGACGAAGTCTTCGCTCCTGTCGTTCAGGACACTGTTGTCAGTTGCAGCGCGACGTAAATTGTTAATTCATCATTTTGATGCCAAAACTGCATTTTTGAATGCAAGGTTGAAAGAGACCATCTACATGAAGCAGCCTCCAGGTTATGTTAGTGGAAATGAGCATAAGGTTTGTCTGCTTCACAAAAGTATATACGGATTGAAACAAGCCGCTAAATCGTGGAACACCGCACTTCATAGTGTACTTACAACAGCCGGTTTTATACAAAGTTACAACGATCCATGTCTGTATTCAAGAAAAATCAACAACAATTTCTGTTACATCATTATCTATGTAGACGACATAGTGGTTGCTAGTCAAACAGTAAGTATGGCTAAAGATATAAAACTAATACTTTCATCACATTTTGAAATAAAGGACTTGGGACCGATCAAACATTACTTAGGGATGGAAGTGACACAGGACGAGCATGGTAACTACGAATTGTGTCAGGAGGCGTACATAATGAAGACTGCATTTGATTTTGGACTTAAGGATTCTAAACCAGCAAAGACTCCAATGGAGGTGAATTATGGTCGAACAAATTCGTCAGATAATTTGGGAAACAACTTAAAGTATAGGCAGCTGATTGGATGTTTACTGTATCTATCAGTAAACACAAGACCTGACATCTCAGCGAGCGTTAGCATTTTGGCTCAAAGGGTATCAGCGCCAACAAACGAAAATTGGGTACAATTGAAACGAGTCGTGAAGTATTTAAAGGGGTCGTCTAAAATGAAGTTGAAGTTGAGTAACATACAGCAGCAAGAGTCATCGTTGGTTGGTTATGCAGATGCAACATGGGCAGATGATAGAATCGAGCGCAAGCCAAACAGTGGGAGAATATTCTTTCTTAATGGAGGAACGATCAGTTGGTCATGTCATAAGCAAAATTTGGTGGCGTCTTCATCGTGTGAAGCGGAGTACATCTCATTGGCGGATGCAGCAAAGGAGGCAAAGTGGTTGCGGCAATTACTGGAGGATTTTCATGAAATCATTGATGAACCAACAGTAATTTTTTAGGACAACCAAAGCTGTTTAAAGATGGTGAGCGACGACAAGTTTTCGTATAAGACGAAACATATGGATATTAAATACAAAATGGTCAAGGATCTATTCAGAAAGAGTATTATTCGATGTGAATATTGCCCCACCGAAGAGATGGTTGCAGATATATTAACGAAACCCTTATCAACGGGAAAGCATAATAATCTTCGTAAAAGGTGTACTGTTGATTGATGAGTGAGCGAGGAGGAGTGTTGAATGTGGATGCATTATCATCTTTGACGCTCACACTAACTATGCAGCACTAATATTCATCTGGCAGCACTGAATCGAATCAGAATGCAGTGGCAGTACTTGTATCTTTTTTTTTTATTATTCTCTCTCGTGTGTTAGCTTTCTTTCTGAGCAATTCTAATCTTATTCTTTAATAAAACGTATTTAAACTAAAGTTGTTGTTTGTACTTTCACTGGAACTTAATTTCTTCAAATCCAAGGCGTGCACATCAGAAAATTGAATGGGTAATGGGGCAAGCGCGGACAGAACAAATGTGCGACAAACATCAACATGCGAAAACTTGTGTGTGTGTGCAAATCAGAAAATGGAATGGGTAGGGGGCAACGAACAACAACCAACATGTTAAAACTTATTTAAATAAAAAACGAGAGTGTAATATTGAGAGAGCTCTCTATAGTGAATGTACGGATTTTACGGCCAAAGGGAGCTGAATGTCGACTATTTTAGTCACATGACAATGGAGGGAAAATGTCTGACGAAAGAAGATGACAATTTTCGCATAGGCACTCAGATATGAGTAAAACAGTTTTGCAAGACCTGTCATGAAAATATTTTTGATTTCAGTAAACTAAGCCGCTGAGTGAAAGTTTTCTCTTTAAGCTTAGTACGCTGCTCGAGCGAAACTAAATTTTAGCTGCCCTCCATTATTTCTCTCCACAGAGTGCTTTGTGGATAAGTGTTACAACAAACAGCTGTTCTTTGAAAAATAAGTTTATTTCAACAACTCAATAGCACAACAGAAAAAAACAATACGATGTGTCAAAATTTAGCTTGAGAAAATGTCCCACACGATTAATGGGAGCGCTAAATTGTGACAGATAATCCAGTACAGTCTGAAATGAAAGTTTGATTTTTTAGCTGAAGCAGCGTACCGCTCGGCTAAATGGATTCGCTTGAATTTAGCTCAGCTAATTTTTGGAGAGAATTTTGTATGGGAGCTAAAATTAAGCTCGAGCAGCGTACTAAGCTTTAATGTGGAAAAATTTAAAAATTTGTCAACGACAGTATGAAGTATTTCATATGGGTATTTGGGTATACGGTGCCACATCAAATTCAGGAGTCAATGGGTGTCTGTCATATTTGTTTGAGCTGCAGATTTAGCACAAGGCAGGAAACTTCCTAACCTGAAGCTTAGTACGCTGCTCGAGCGAAACTAAATTTTAGCTGCTCTCCATTATATCTCTCCAAACACTAGCTAAAATCCTCGCTAAATTTTGACATAGAGTGCTTTGTGGATAAGTGTCATAACAAACAGCTGTTCTTTGGAAAATAAGTTTATTTCAACAACTCAAAAGCACAACAGAAGAAAACAATACGATGTGTCAAAATTTAGCTTGAGAAAATGTCCCGGACTATTAATGGGTGCGCTAAATTGTGACAGATACATCCAGTACAGTATGAAATGAATGTTTGATTTCTTAGCTGAAGCAGCGTACCGCTCGGCTAAATGGATTCGCTTGAATTTAGCTCAGCTAATTTTTGGAGAGAATTTTGTATGGGAGCTAAAATTAAGCTCGAGCAGCGTACTTAGCTTGAGACATGACTCTTGGAAAATAATGCTTTCTAAGATTTTCTTTCTGTTCTCCCTAATAGAGCGATAGGCCCCCTTGTGTTCCCTTTCTACTATTACGAATCTACGCTCCTCATTGGCTACGTCCTCAATTTGAGTGACATTTATCTTGTAGTTACCAAATTTCTCCAGATAAACCTTTTGAAGCAAACCAAGGTACCTTTCCGGGATCTTAATTCCGTTTACTACCCTCGGGATACGGTTTTCCTTCAATATTTGCACAAGATTGTCTCCATGTAACCTGGTTGTCGAGACATAATGCCGATGACAACCGAAGAAAGCCTTAAGAAAGAGAAATGTTTGTAACCATAAGAGCATCAGCCACAAAGTTTGATTTACTCATAATTCAGCGTCGTAGAGCAGGATTGGGGTGATCAGGTCTTGTATAGGATCTTGCCGGAAGAAACAGCGGTTAGCAAGAGTTATTCTTCGTTTAATTTCTGACGAGATGTTGTTTTCAGAGTTAATAGCGGAGCCGTGACCCGTGGTACCTCAAAAATGTATCTGTCAATCGTGACGTTCTGTCCAATTCATCGATGTTGTGTGTCCTTCCAAGTTGTCAGCATATACTTGATCTTTTGCCGCTTCCTTCTCTGTACTAGCAAACGTGACTTTGACATTACGTTGAGTCCGTCCATTGATGTCAATATCGTCGGCGAATGCTAGGAGTTGCATCGATTTTTGGAAGTTTGTGCCTCTGGTGTTGGCTCGAGAGTTTTGCACAATCCTCTCAAGAATGATTTTAAAGAAGTCACATAGCTTGTTGGCATCGTTGCCATTATTCTTCGACATAAGATGCTGGTGGTATGGCATAGTTGGAGAGGTTAAGGGATACGCGTTCTGCGAAGCACTGGCGGTCTTTTGCGATTGAAGTTCTTCAACATTAATTTTTTTCACAGTATTTCCCATTTTTTATGGCGTGGAGGATATCCGCATTCTTAACTTAGCTGCAACCATGTAGTGGTCCGAGTGAATGTTAGCCACACGGAATAATCTGACATTCAAAATACGACTGCATGCGTTCCCCGTTTCTATCGTTTTGTGATCAATTTGATTGATCGTTTGTTGATCCGGAGACCGTATGGATATCGAGTGAGGAAACTGTGTGTTGGCTTTAGTGGCATTTCGTTCTACAGCGAAGTCAATTAGCCTTAGTTTTGATGTCGCGTAGGCTGTGTTTTTTTAGACAATACTGCTAAAGATGTCTTCTCTTCCTACCAATGTATTAAAATCTCCCAGCAACATCTTAACATCGTATACTTCAGTGGTCGCTCTCGCTCATAAGTTTTGTCAATAAGAAGTTCGTAGAAGCTGTCTTTTGCCATATTGTTTTCCTCCATTTCAGGGTGAGCGCATATTAGGCTTATGTTGGCGAATTTAACCTTGATGCGGATTGTTACGATGCGTTCGATAATGTATTCAAAATATAAGACTTCTTGCCTAAGTCTGGCACTTATATCCAATTCACATCTGAATAGTCGCTGTTTCTGCTGAATTAAATACGGTCCGTAGAAGGTGTTACAGTTTTTCATCCTCTTGTTGCACGGCCCATCCCATCAGTAATGTCTGGTTTGTAGCAGCTGTAGATTCCTAGATAACTTGTTGTCGGAAATATTCGGAGCAGGTCAAATAAATTTTTTACTTTGTCCATCCTAACTTTGACTGTAAACGCCACCGTTGACTCCATCTTGGGAATTTTTCCGCTTCCATGCCGCCTGGGGAGATTTTTTGATTGGGTACTTTATCCCTAGCTAGTTTTTGTTCACCAGTGGTATTTTTTACCCCGCATATCTACAAGGAATTGGTCTATCCACCAAACGAGGACGCGTTTGATGGGAGACTAGCAACTCCCACAAATAAAGGGTCCGCCAAATAACTTTTTTTTTTTGAAAATGCTATAAAAAAAACAACTGAATATTTTCTCAAATTTCTTTTTTTATTTGAAAGTACAATCATTCCGGTTAATAATGTAAAATAATTTCATTCAAATGGCTGCCTCGGCTGGCCATGCAGTAGCCTACACGATCGGTCCAATTTTTAAGCACATTATCGATTGTGTGCAGCTGTATTTCACCAATGGCTTCACGAATATTGTCGTTTAAAGCGTCAATTGTCTCTGGGTTGTCGGCGTAACACTTATCTTTTACGGCACCCCACAAATAATAGTCCAACGGTGTCAAATCGCAGCTCCGAGGCGGCCAAACGAGATCAGCTCTGCGGCTGATTATGCGATCTTCAAAAACAGGGCGCAAAACATCGAGTGTAGCTTCGGCTGTGTGGCACATAGCGCCGTCCTGTTGAAACCAAATGTTGCCAATATCCTCCTCTTCAATTTTTGTGAACAAAAATTCGTTCAACATGGCCCGATAACGATCGCCATTGACTGTAACGGCCACTCCTTGCTTATTTTCGAAGAAAAATGGCCCAATTATGCCTATGGACCAAAATCCGCACCAAACAGTGACCCGTTTTTCGATGTATGCGTGCGGGTTTTCTGTGCCCCAAATGCGACAATTTTGCTTGTTTACATACCCGCCAAGATCAAAATGAGCTTCACCTGAAAAGATGATTTTTTTGGCAAAATCGGCATCTTCTCTAAGTCGATCGCAGGCCCACTTAGCGAAGCGAAAACGCATTGGATGGTCAGATGGCTTCAACTGCTGAACCAATTGGACTTTGTATGGCGTCATACCAAGGTCTTTATGCAAAATTCGTCTCAATGATGTCTCCGAAATGTTCAATTGTTGAGAACGACGGTGAATTGATGTTGATGGCGCTTCACGCACACTCTCTGCCACAGCAGCAATATTCTCGGGTGTACGCACTGTTTTTGGCTTTTCACGCTTTGGTTTATCGATGAGGATGCCAGTTTCTTTCACTTTTTTCACAAGATAACGAACATACGGAGCTGACGGTACTTCTCTTCTTCCAAAATCTGTACGCAATTTTCGCACACATTCTGCAACATTACCATGATTTTTAAAGTAATGTCGCAATATTTCCCAGCGTTGTTCAAGCGTATACACAACCATATTCGTTCAGCGGAAGGAAAAAACTAATTATCTGTCAAATCAGACATGAGCTACGTATTACCATTCACAAAATAAGCACTAGTTGAAAAAAAACGTTAGATTGCGGACCCGTTATATATACATATTATGTTCCTTTAGTGACTGGGTAGTTATTAAAAAAACAGCTGGAGTGATAGGCTCATTATTACACTCCATGTTCGAAAGACTTTGGATATTTCGATCCTTGCTGGAGTAACGATCCAACGACGTCCAAGTTTACCAAATAACGTATCAACAAAGTTGTTTGACCTAACTAGTACGTCAGAGAATCCTTCTGTTCATTGGTAATTGTTTACGATATTATCATCATAATCTCAACACATAAAATCCTTATATCAATTATGAATAAAAGAAACACATAGGTATTTCTGTTGCATTAAATATTTATTTCAATATACATATAAGACTTTTTAAGAACATCATTTTTTTAAATTAATCCTTATTTTACGAAATGCACATTCATTTGAACGACTAAGATCTAAATCATTATTTTAACTTTTTTTTTATTACAAATTGTGTATCCTTAAATTTATTATCGTATTTTTGTTTTGATTTGGGTGAGGACAAATTGGGCCCACATGAAACCTGCCTTTATATACATTTTTTTCTTTTTAATTCTTTTACCATGAATTTTTTTTAGCATACATATTTTCACACATCTATAAGGAATTTTAATAAAAAACAAAAAGACAAATACAAATCTTTATAAAAATAAATAAAAATGTAAAAATTAACTTATAAGGCACTGTATTATAAACATATAATTTTAAAAATCACTAGGGTTTAACTAAAAAAATATTGTTTTACAATTAATAAAATTAGTTAATAAACGAAAAATTAAAACTTACCAAATATTTTATCATGGCTTTGATTTGACACACTTTTTCTATTTAAAATGTAACAATATTATTTGAAATTTGTTAACTTGTTTTTTTTTTATATATATAAAATAAACTCTGTTTATTTATGGTAAATAAGATGGCACAATATAAAATTTACTTCTTCATAAGAGATATTATATCTCATCGAAAATTTTGTTTAAATAAATTATATTTTGTAACTACATTTTTTTTTTGATTATTAATTATTTGATTTGTTGTTTTTTTTAAATTATTTTGGTTTTTGTTTATTTGTTTTAAATATAAATATGTATATGCATGTTTTTAACATAGCTCTACGAATATGTATATTAAATATGTTCTTGTACTTTGTTATTAAATTTTCGAATTTGTTTTTTGTTTAATTGTTACTCTGGTGCAATTAGTACCTACTAGAATAGATTTTTTTGGAAAGCATGGTGCTAACAGAAAATTGGATGTTGGAGTGTGAAGAAGAAGAAGACGATGACGAAAATAAAGATGATCAAGTTTACAAATATTTCATCGCACCTTTTCAAGCCACCCCTACCTAAGAATTTTGTGTAAACATATTGGTCTACACCGTTTATGATACAATTGAGAGGCTTAATGATTCCAACATCTCCACTTGGTATTTGATTAAAAACCATGAATTTCATCGGAAATTCTCATTTCTGGGTTAATGGGTTTGTCAATAAGAATAATCCAGACAGCAAGACAACCAAGAAACTCCACTGGATCCAAAAAAAGTGACCGATCAGTAGTGATCGCCGTGTCACGATCAATGAAGTTTGCTATCGTGCCATGTTGGAAGACTGTTTTTGACCAAAATTATGTGTTTGTGGTTCAACACAGTTGATTAATGAATTGATCTATTGAATGAGAAGTTCGATTAAAGTGTAATCTCGAGATATGATCAAGTCAAATGCCCACTTCGCTTATACTATATTCAACGCTGGCCGTTGTTTTTCTTGATGAGGCTTTACATTAATTCATCGGGTAATACCAATAAACCAATGACCTAATATAAGCTCAAGAATACTATCGATATCAAGAAAAAAAATTGGATCCAAAGAATCGAGTTCTGAAAAAGTGTAGTTAGTCAAAAAATTTATATTTACATTTTCATTTGTCAGTACATGTAATCAAACTTCCAATATTTTTCACCCAACAAAGTAATCCATTACCACCAACGGAAAACGTATTGTTTTTAAAAACAAAAATAATTCCAAAAAACAGGCGTTCAAAACATGCCAAAACTTTTTATTTTATTCAGAAAATAACGCAAAAATGTTAATGTTTTGTAGATGCATCTTAATATTTGAGTTCGTAAAATAAGTTTTAAAGTCAAAACACAAAACAGGAGGGATAATCTATGTTTGTCGTCTCTTTCATAATACTTGATACTTGAAATAGCGTACGGGTGCTTTTCGTTGAAATGAGTAAAGTCTCTCTCGATATTGGAGATTTGACAGTTTTGATTTTTATGCACAAAAAAGTTCCCGTACAAACCTCACATTAAAGTTTTTCTTCATTTACCAATCTTCTCAGTATGCAAACACATTCGTACAGTTTGGCATACATTTTTCTTAATATGAGCGAACAATACGATCCTTTTGTATTCACAAATTTGCGTAAAAGGTCGTTCCGAGAAATTCGTTCACTTTAGTTATATTTATATCTAATGTTCAATTTAATTTAGAATTATGTCCAAAAAGGCACGTAATACAAACGATACGTTATATACCCTTTTTACACGCCGCGAAGCACTGCATCGATGCTTAGCATCGACGTGGTTTTATGGTCGTGTAAATAGGAGATACATCGATGCTATAGTTCGCGTAGTGGTACATCGATGTAGTATGTCGACGTGGCGTGTAAAAACGATCGATCTACTACATCGATGCGGTTTTGTGTTTTTGTTGTTTTTTTTGTTGACGTTTCTGACGTTTATTATTTTTTTTTCATAGTCAACAAAAAAGAGAGAATAGAATTCCGTCTATTTCGTTGTCTTATTTGCTTTCTTTTATTAAAAATAATTTAATTACTTAAATATTTTATGATAACAATTTTTCTCGCGTACATTTTTACTTCAAATACAACTTTTTTAATGAGTTTTGACAACTGTCATTTGCCAGGGTGTTTTTGTTTTTTTTGTCGACTGACAGTTCTACATCGATGCAGGGGCGTGTAAATGGCCATACAGAATCGGATTACTTCATCGATGCGGTTGTTCGACGCTGGCGTGTAAAAAGGGTAATAGAAAACTTCTGAAAATATTCAGTTCATACATTAATGTACCTACTTAAATTTTAAATGTGCCAAAGTACTATAAATCAATGAAATTCTATTTAATTGTTTTAAGAATTTGGCATCACTGCTCACATAAACCAACTTTTGTGTATTTATAAAAAAGTTTAATACCCATTGCACCTTATGCCATTTAAATAACTTTTATCTCCTATTGAATTTTTGTACACTGACTGTAATGATGCGCTAATTTGAACATCATACTGCGATCCATCAACCGAATTCTCAATTTCCCATGGCTGGGGACTGAGTGTTTCCGCTTCTGATTCATAGCTATAGACGGAGTCATACGGGCTTGAGGGGATGTTAAGAAATGTCTCAAAGAAACGACCAATTTCTGTAGAACCGAATGCCTGATGAAATCCCGGCAACGGTTTAATATCCTGAAAAACAATGATGGAAAATGTCACCAATACACGAACATGAGTGAATTTATTTAGGAATTTACCTTGATCTCCTCACGAAATTCTTCAGCTTGAGGCGGTTCGGATTTTCGTTTGGACTTCTTACTCGGAATGAGGTCACATTCAACAACTCGATTCTTTTTCACTTCAAAGGGAACCTGTATGCAAGCTGGAGAGTATGTGCGTGTTCTTCGTGGGTTTGGACTAAATGGTTTGGGACTAAATGGCTTAGGGCTAAACGATGCGTTCTCACTTGTCTCACACTGGCTGGGAGACCACTTGTTGTGCGCGGACTGATATCGATGTGGCGACTGGAAGCTTGGCGTTATGCGGGTGCTGGAGATGAATGGAGTTCCACAACGTTCAGGTGTAGGAATCTACAAAAAAAAAAAAACAATTGTAATGTAGTTGTGACAGGATATACAAAACTGAGACATGTGAACAAAAATTATATATTTAGAGCTTTGGGTAAATGTGACCTGAGTTTTATTCTTTTGCAGTGGAAAAATATACAAATATTGTATCAATATTGTCAACAAACCAAAATCACATAAACGCTAAATAAAACATTTGTATCTAAAAGTGCGAAACATCTCAAAAGACCCGAAGCAATCTAATATTTAGATAATGTAAACGACTCCAAGAAGTGTCCATGGCTTACACTTTTTTTTTAGACAAAATCAATGGAACCATATTGAATATCTTTAAACCTGTTTCTTTTAAAAAAAAATCGATTCCATCATGTTAATGCTGAGATTCAAAATATTCTAAAGGAACAAATTAGAAGGCTTCATTCACTGTGGACATAATATACAATTATTCAGACACTTTTAGATTTTTTAAAACATAAAAACATTTTTTTTTGTAAAACGCTAACAAAAAACTTGGAACATTCCCTTGGCGAAATGATAAATAATGATGAAAATCTTTCTTGAAATAGGCGTTGTTGTAGGCAAATTTGAAAAATATTTACATTAGTTCTGCTAAGATATGCCCAAGAGGATTTCCAGATTCTTAATCACAAAATCCGTAGTTTTTTTTTATAAATACAAAATTTGAGAGATTTCAAGGTCTTGTATAAGATTATACTAAATTTACTTCATAAAACATGTCAAATTAGCATGAGTAACAGGATGAAGCATTTCGGGATTCGTTTAAAATTGTTACAACATTTTTTAATTCTCATCAATGGATCCAAAAAAACTTGAGTCTTAGAACGGCTTTTGGTTTTTATTGCGTTCATGTAATGCCATTATACTTTTTAGCAAAAAGAGAGCACTTTCTAAAAATTGAAATTGACATATTGAAATTTTTTTTTAATTCTTTGAAACTTGAACCAAATGCTTTACTACCTCCTCATTTGGTATTGGTTCGGGATAAAATTCTTCAACCCAGTGATTAATCTGTTTCATGTCAATCGAGGTGCTTTGGGTTAACTACCCACCCACAGAAAAAAATATTGTTACGAAGCAACCAATAGCCTCGGAAAGGACTGATTTTATTGTTGACGACCCTGCTAAACGAAAAAAGGACAACGACGTTCGTATCTGCACCTGGAATGTGAGAACATTAAACAGGAGAGGTGCAGGCGAACAACTAGCGGAAGCCCTAAACTGCTACAAAGCAGACATTACTGCCATCCAGGAAATACGATGGGATGGGCCGGCCAAAAAGAGGATGAAAAACTGTGACATATACTACGGACCGTGTTATAGTGAGCAGAAACAGCGACTATTCGGATGCGGATTTGTTATAAGTGCCAGACTTAGGCAAGAAGTCTTATGTTTCCAAGACATTAGCGAACGCATAGTAACAATCCGCATCAAGGCCAAATTCGCCAACATAAGCCTTATATGCGCTCACGCTCCGACGGAAGAAAAAGATGATATAGCTAAGGATTGCTTCTACGAGCTCCTCGTCAAAACCTATGAGCGACTACCGAAGTACGATGTTAAAATCGTGCTGGGAGATTTTAACGCAAAGGTAGGAAGAGAAGACATCTTTAGAAGTATTGTCGGAAAACATAGCCTAAACGACAACACGTCTGCTAACGGACTTAGGCTAATTGATTTCGCTACGGAACGAAATGCCACTATAGCCAGCACACGGTTTCCTCACCTCGATATCCATAAGGGGACATGGCGGTTTCCAGATCAACGAACGGTCAACCACATTGATCACATTGCGATAGATAGGTTTGATGAGGAATGCCGACAGATGCTCGCAGCCAAGAACGAGGCCTACAAGGCTAAGCTGCAGGTGAAGACGAGAGCTGCCATTGAGCTCTATAGGCAAAGAAGAAGGGAAGAACATCGGCTTTTCAGCAATAAGAAAAAAGAGCAAGAAAAGCGCGCGATCGAGGATATAGAGAGGTGCCACTCCAGGAACGATGTTCGCAAGTTTTACCAAAGTGTAAAACGTCAAAGCCAAGGATACAAGGCTCGAACAGAATCCTGTCGAGATGAACAAGGAAATATTGTAGTTGAGACACAGTCGATGCTGAGGATATGGAAGAACCACTTCTGCAGACTGTTAAACGGCGATGACGAACAACATTCCGCTGTCAGGCAGAACGAACCATTCAATATTGGCAACGACAGCGAAAACTGCCAACCACCCGACCTGAGTGAAGTGAGGATAGCAATATCTAAACTCAAGCTTAATAAGGCTGCCGGAAATGACGGCCTTCCCGCTGAGCTCTATAAGGCCGGCGGAGATGACTTGGTAAGTAACATCCACCAACTCATAAGCCAAATCTGGTCGGATGAAAATATGCTTGAAGAATGGAACCTCAGCATCGTTTGCCCGATCCACAAAAAAGGAGGCCCTCTGAACTGCGCCAACTACAGAGGCATAAGTCTCCTCAACATCGCCTACAAGATCCTATCTGCCGTAATATGTGGACGCCTGAAACCGTTTACCAACAACCTGATTGGCCCTTATCAGTGTGGTTTTAGGCCAGGAAAGTCCACAACCGATCAAATTTTCACACTTCGGCAGATCCTGGAAAAAACTCAAGAAGTCCAAATCGATACGCACCACCTATTCATCGATTTCAAAGCCGCATATGACAGCACTTTGTCTACCTCGGCTCCGCTATTAGCTCTGACAACAACATCTCGTCCGAAATTAAACGAAGAATTACTCTTGCCAACCGCTGTTTCTTCGGGCTAAGAAGGCAATTTAGTAGTAAAGCCCTCACTCGAACTACTAAGGAGACCCTATATAAGACCCTGATCATCCCAGTCCTGCTCTACGGCGCTGAAGCATTTACCGTATCAAAAGCGGATGAAGAAATCCTTGGTCGATTCGAGAGAAGAAATCTTCGGTCCCGTTTGCGTCGACGGGCTATGGAGACGAAGATTCAACCACGAACTATACGAGCTGTACATCGACATACCCCTAGTCAAAAAACTCCGCATTGGACGTTTAAGATGGCTAGGACATGTAGAACGAATGGACACCAATACTCCGGCTCGCAGAGTCTTCGATTCCCAGCCAGACGTCGGACGCAGTAGATGAAGACCTCGCCTTAAGTGGCGCGCACAAGTGGAAACCGACCTCAACCAACTTGGAGTGCGCAACTGGAGGCAGTTAGCTAAGGACCGGGCTAATTGGAGAGGCATGTTGGTTGAGGCCCAGGTTCATTCCGGACTGTAGCGCCACTTAAGTAAGTAAATAAGAATGTCTCAAGGAAACCTCAAAAGAGAATGGAAAGCGGTTAATAGTATTATAAATCGAAGTATTAATGATCATAATAATGTGATAGCTTTAAATAATGGGATGAAATTATTTCAGACCCCACCGCTATAGCTAACGCATTCAATGAGCTCTTTGTTTCAGTCGGAAAGGGGTCATTTTCGAGAGACACATCTTATCTAGGGTATTCTTGCGCTGGTTCTTCTTCTTTTCAAACAAATAGTTTTTATTTTGAATCAATATCTGGTCTTGAGATATTAAAGACCATAACTTACTTACTTAAGTGGCGCTACAGTCCGGAATGAACCTGGGCCTCAACCAACATGCCTCTCCAATTAGCCCGGTCCTTAGCTAACTGCCTCCAGTTGCGCACTCCAAGTTGGTTGAGGTCGGTTTCCACTTGTGCGCGCCACTTAAGGCGAGGTCTTCCTCTACTGCGTCCGACGTCTGGCTGGGAATCGAAGACTCTGCGAGCCGGAGTATTGGTGTCCATTCGTTCTACATGTCCTAGCCATCTTAAACGTCCAATGCGGAGTTTTTTGACCAGGGGCATGTCGCTGTCCAGCTCGTATAGTTCTTGGTTGAATCTTCGTCTCCATAGCCCGTCAACGCAAACGGGACCGAAGATTTTTCGAAGAATTTTCCTCTCGAATCTACCAAGGATTTCTTCATCCGCTTTTGATACGGTCCATGCTTCAGCGCCGTAGAGCAGGACTGGGATGATCAGGGTCTTATATAGGGTTTCCTTAGTAGTTCGAGTGAGGGCTTTACTACTAAATTGCCTTCTTAGCCCGAAGAAACAGCGGTTGGCAAGAGTAATTCTTCGTTTAATTTCTGACGAGATGTTGTTGTCAGAGTTAATAGCGGAGCCGAGGTAGACAAAGTCCCGTACTACCTCAAAGTTATATCTGTCAATGGTGACGTTCTGTCCAATTCGTCGATGTTGTGAGTCCTTTCGTGATGACAGCATATACTTAGTCTTACCCTCATTTACTGCTAAACCCATTTTCGCCGCTTCCTTCTCTATACTAGCAAACGTGGCTATGACATCACGTTGAGTCCTGCCAATGATGTCAATATCGTCAGCGTATGCTAGTAGTTGCACCGACTTTTGGAAAATTGTGCCTCTGGTGTTGGCTTTGGAGTTTTGCACAATTCTCTCAAGAATCAGATTAAAGAAGTCACATGACAGCGCATCGCCTTGCCTAAATCCTTTTTTGGTATCGAATGTGTCGGTGAGGTCGTTTCCGACCCTGATGGAGCAGCGAGAATTCTCCATCGTCATCCTACACAAACGGACGAGTTTGGGCGGTATACCAAAACTAGACATGGCTCTATACAGTTCGTCTCTATAAATGCTGTCATATGCGGCTTTGAAATCGATGAATAGGTGGTGGGTATCGATTTGGACTTCTTGAGTTTTTTCCAGGATCTGCCGAAGTGTGAAAATTTGATCGGTTGTGGACTTTCCTGGCCTAAAACCACACTGATAAGGGCCAATCAGGTTGTTGGTAAACGGTTTCAGGCGTTCACATATTACGGCAGATAGGATCTTGTAGGCGATGTTGAGGAGACTTATGCCTCTGTAGTTGGCGCAGTTCAGAGGGTCTCCTTTTTAAAGACCATAAACTCTCTGAATAACTCCAAATCATATGGTAATGATGGCATTTCTAACATTGTGTTGAAAACAATCGCTTTGAATATTGTGGATATTTTGACATATATTTTTAATTTAAGTATTTTCTCCGGAATCATTCCTGATGAACTTAAAAGCGCTATTGTGATACCTCTGTTTAAAACTCCCTTTTTTAAACAGAGGTATCACAATGGCAGAAATAACTATAGACCAATTTCGTTATTGCCTTCTATTTCTAAAATATTTGAAAAATTAATTAAATGTAGAATTTTGAAGTTCCTCAAAAACTTCAACTTTCTTAGCTCAAAACAGTTTTGGTTTAGGACTGGGCTCTCTACTGAGGATGCTTTATTAGATTTTTGTTCTTTTGTTCATAAAGGATTGGATGATCAAAGGTTTTGTAGCGGACTTTTTGTGGACATTACGAAAGCCTTTGATATGGTAGACCACATTATTTTTTTAAACAAATTATATTATGCAGGCTTCCGTGGATTTATATATGATTGGTTTGCATCTTATCTGAAGAACAGGGAGCAAAGGGTCAAACTTGGGAGCTGTCTGAGTAACTCTAAGGTTGCCAATCTTGGAGTTCCTTAGGGATCTGTTCTTGGTCCGATCCTTTTTTAAATATAGATAAATTCTATTTTTGAACAACCACTTGTTGGTGAAGTAAGGGCGTTTGCAGATGATTTGGCAATTGCTTACAGATCCGATAGTTTATTGAACCTAGTGGCTGAATTAAATCATGAATAAACTTCTAGTAACCAACAAAACTAAACTTATGTTTTTTACACTTAGTTCAAACGTGACTCCAGACATTAATGTTAAATTCCACTCATCGAACTGTGCAAGGTTTAATATACACATAAGTTCCTTTCAAAATTCGTATTTTAATGCTAATGTTTCTTGCGACTCTAACTGCATCCAAATTGAAAACACTAACTGTTTTAAATACTTGGGTGTTCTTATCGACAGAAATTTGAGCTGGTCTGACCATATTTCCGGGCTTAAAAAATATTTTTTTCTACAATCCGTTGTTTTTATCGCCTCAGAAAGTATCGTTCTGATAACACTATGAAATCTGTTTACTATGGGATTTTTCATTCTCGAATGCAATACGGTATAAGCTGTTGGGTGCTTACAAAAGCAAAATGAATCCGATAATTGTGCTGCAAAAATGCGCTTTAAGAAAGGTTTGTAACTCATCCCGTTTACTCATTCCGTGGAGCTTTTTAGGCATACAATTATTTTGCCTGTGAGACAGTTATTTAACTACAAAGTTCTCAAGATTTTCTTTATTAGAGGTGGGTACTTGCAGAGTCCAATATCTGAAGGCTACAGTTTACGAAGTAATTACCAATCCTTGATCATAATTAAATTGTAGTTTTGTTGAGCTATACTGTTTAAATTGTCTAGTTCAATTTATACTGTCAATGAATTTTAATTTGTTTTTATCTTGTTTTTTTCCTTTCTTATTTTGAACATGCATTTTATCTAAATTTTCTAATTTAACTATCTTTAATATTGTACACCCCACACTGAATTTTTGTACTATGAAGTGGCATTATCTCTATTTTTATGAAATACCAATATCACTAATTATTCTCTCTTAAAATCAGTATTGTAAATTGTTAGAGCAATCTTAAAATATATGTATATATATATATCAAATGTTATAGTAATTAAGATGAGGATAATGATTAATAAAAAAAAAATTGAAAAGTATTTACACTCGTTCTGTTGATATGCCCAAGAGGATTTTCAGATTCTTAATCACAAAATCCGCATTTTTTTATAAATACAAAATTTTAGAGATTTTAAGGACTTGTATAAGATTTTACTAAATTTACTTCATAAAACATGTCAAATTAGCATGAGTAACAGGATGAAGCATTTCGGGGTTCGTTTAAAATTGTAACAGCATATTTTTTTTAACATTTTTTTAATTCACATGAATGGATTCAAACACTTTATACTTGACTCTTAGACTCGTTTTAATTGCGTTCATGTCATGCCATTATACTTGTTAGCAAAAAGAGAGCACTCTTTAAAAATTGAAATTAACAAATTGGCTTTTTTTTATTTTTTTGAAACTTGAACCTTATTTGGTACTGGTTCGGCATAAAATTCTTCAACCCAGTGATTAATCTGTTTCATGTTAATCGAGGTAGCAGAATGTGATAGGAAACATTTTTATATCTTGTCGAAACTGAATTAAACGTACCTTCAGAAAAATACCCTGTTCTGGTAAAAAGTTTATTCGAGCTCAATAAACGTTTCAAAATCAGATCCAGGACTAACTTTATGAATTGAACTTGAATTTCGTTCGAACGAATGAAGCATTCGTCGTTACCTTATAAAATTTCGAACGTTGTAAAATTTACGACTTACATCTTTCTTAAGTGGCGCTACAGTCCGGAATGAACCTGGGCCTCATCCAACATGCCTCTCCAATTGGCCGGGTCCTTAGCTAACTGCCTATACAGTATTGGGTATTGGTGTCCATTCGTTCTACATACATGTCCTAGCCATCTTAAACGTCCAATGCGGAGTTTTTGAACAGGGGTATGTCGCTTTACAGCTTGTGTAATTCTTGGTTGAATCTTCTTCTCCATAGCCCGTCAACGCAACGGGACCGACGATTTTTCGATACGGTCCATATTTCAGCGCCATAGAGCAGAACCAATGAGTCCTACCAATGATGTCAATATTGTCAGCGTATGCTAGTACTTGCACTGGTTTTAGGAAGATTATGCTTCTGGTGTTGGCTCGGGAGTATTGCACAATCCTCTCAAGAATTAGAGTGAAGAAGTCGCATGACAGCGCATCGCCTTGTCTAAATCCTTTTTTGTATCGAATGTGTCGGTGAGGTTGTTTCCGACCCTGAGAGCGAGAATTCTCCATCGTCATCCTACACAGATGGACGAGTTTGGACGGTATACCAAAACTAGACATGGCTCTGTATAGTTCGTCTCTAAAAATGCTGTCGTATGAGGCTTTGAAATCGATGAATAGGTGGTTAGTATCGATTTGGACTTCTTGGTTTTTTTTTCAGGATCTGCCAAAGTGTGAATATTTCATCAGTTGTGGACACACTGATAAGGGCCGATCAGGTTGTTGGTAAACGGTCTCAGGTGTTCGCATATTATACGGCAAATAAGATCTTATAGGGAATGTTGAGGACACTTATGTCTCTGTAGGATCGGGCAAACGATGCTGATATTCCATTCTTCAGGTATACTTTCATCCGACCAGATTTGGCTTACGAGTTGGTGGATGTTACTTACAAAGTCATCTCCGCCAGCTTTATAAGCTCGGCGGGAAGGCCGTCATTTCCGGCAGCCTTGTTAAGCTTGAGTTTAGAAATTGCTATCCTCACTTCATTTAGGTGTAAAATTTACGACGCAAACAAATTTGTGAGCAAACAAATTAAAGAAAATTGAAATTGAATCACAATACTTCCCTATACTACGTATATCGGGGACCTAAAAATTCAAACAGCAAGATGCCAACAGGGAAGTACTGCCAGATCACCAATTAGCATTTTTTCTCATTTTTTAGACTAAATCGACTAAGAAATGACGGCTATTGTAAGTAACTATGTATTATAAGAACCATGAACTAAATCTAAAAATCCGTTACATGGATTTTCTCGAAAAAAAATTGTGTATGCAGTTTTGTTGGAACTATTGTGTTTATAATACATGTTATGTTTAATCAGAATCGTTAGAGCCGTTTTCGAGAAAATGTACTATATGTTTATTTTTCATATGGAAGGCACCATTAATAAAATGGCTAAGAATAAAATAAAAAAAATAGATGACATTGTGGCCAAAAAAATGCATAACGGATTTTTTGTGTTCCTCTATCATCGTAATGATATATTAAATAAAAATATGAGAAGGCAACAATACGCTGTGCGGATCGTTTAATACCCTATCCCATCCCATCCTTAAAATTAATATCCCCAAAATGTGGTCTTTATAGTCATAAAGTATTGAAAATGGCGTTGTCACAACATATTGTTCAGAAGGTTTATCAAATTCTTTTATGGTTCGACGAAAAACTACGTTTTTCTATTGCATATGCCTTGGGGTAGGGCATACAAATGTTTTTTTGTTTGAAAACGCCCCCAAAAAGTGGGCGTGGGTTAAAATGGTCTATAGACGGAATGTTCATATTAATACTACCAATGATTGCGCATCAAAAATTTTTTTGGAAAATTTTAAAATTTGACCAGAAATCTTTTTTTATAAAAAACGCCCCCAAAAAGTGGGCGTGGCAAAAAACTTTATATTGACAAAATATAGATATTACGATCCTCTAAATATGCTGCTCGGACACTTTTTTAAAATTCCTTACGGTTTTCTAAAAAGGGGGCGTGGCAGTGGGCGGATTTCAAAAATTTGTACACTTGTTCTGGTGGCACGGACGAGGATCCTATATACAAAATTTCATTATCCTAGCTCAAAATGTAAGGCCCAAAAATCGGTGACGAACAGACAGATGGTCGGACGGACGGACAGACAGACATGGCTAGTTCGACTCAGCTAGCGATTCTGAGTCGATCCATATACTTTGAGGTATATGTAGCTAAATTATTTCTCTATGTTACAAACTAAGTATCAAAACTAATATACCCCTATGGGATATGGTATAAAAATCTTGAGGTCGAAAATTTTTACATGCTTTTTACATTTTCTTTGTAAGACAAAGTTAAAAACCCACCAAAAATTTCATCAATATAGGCATGAAAAACCGATGAATACGTATTTCATCCGTTTTTCGGAGCTATACGAAATGATTTCAGTTTAATGATAATCCAATGATGGATACGTTTCTTAGGCACTACTCTATTATGTGTCAATTTGTCGATTTGATCGTCAGCACTAATCGTCCTCATAAATCAATAAAAATCAATAATTCCAAAGAAAACAATCACTTACCCTACAAATACATTATTGAGGTAGGTCTAGACGGACCATCGTTAGTAACATAAAATATTAATGACAGCACATATAAATAAATTGGCTCCAAAGCCAAACACACTTAAGCATTCAGCCATAAATTTAAGCTTTTTGGTTACACCTACGTAAATCGTACTCGTCGTATTGAAAATCAATAACTACTCGTATAATAGCTAAATTAATTTCATTTGGTTGATTTGACACATTCGCATAAGAGTGATGGTTTTCGAGAACCAACCGATCGACCGGCAAATTCGCCTGCATTCGAAAGCTTTCTATGCCGTATTCTTCCCGGTTGCCAGCTTCAAAAATTCGACTTCACATTGAAAACTGAAATGCCGGTCGATGGATGTGGGAGTAAACCCGCTGGCATATGTCCTAGTTTATACCGCTCATGCGTTATTATTTCTCTTCGATTTCGCTAATATTGGTCATTCAGTTGTTGACGGTGGTTGATGAAGCGAACATTTGCAGTAAATATATAACAGTATGCGCGCCAAATGGGTGCGGGTGAACTTGTGAAAGAGAGTAGAAAGAGAAGGGGCTGATTACAAAAAGCTTTTTTGGGTTGAAAAAGCGAATGCTTTGAGAAGAATAAATGAGAAATGGATGTTTAAAAAAAAGCAGCTCGTAAGGGTTACGGACGTTGTGACGTTTTATGAGTAGTGGTTAATGACAAACATCGAATATGTTACTTTTAGTACACTTAAGGAGCCAATAAGGAAATTCTGCATTCAACAATGAAATATATTGAATTTTCACTAACGTCATATTTTTTAGTAATGTATTTTAATGTTAAAGCGATGTATTTCGTTGGGATTTTGTTTAAATTTAGCTCACTAGCTGATAATCAAGAGAACGTTTCATATTGCAAGAGTGGTGCCAAATTATCGATTTTCAATATAACTATGATAAAAGGTTATTAACTGACCTAATAACTAGTTTTACTCATTTCTGCATTTAAAATTCGAGGTTTAGAAAAATACAATTTTAAAAAATCGAGTTAAACACGGTAGAAGTGAAATTGCGGTCAAATTACAAAGTCAGTTATCAAATTATACCGCGTGATTGAAAAATGTTTGTTTTGGTATAATCACATATGAGATTCGAGTATCTAGTAATCAGTGATCGAGTATATTTTCATACTTCATTTAAAACCAATTGATATCATACGGCAATACTGCGTTATCTTTAACAATCTGCTAAATAACTACTACTTCCCTAGTTGCTGGAAAATATCAAAGGTGTTTCCAATAATTAAGAAAAAGAAGGATCCTTCTGATCCTTCTTACTTTAGGCCTATAAGTCTCCTGCCTAATATCGGGAAGATTTTTGAGGTAGTTATTAATAAATCTATTTTTTTCGTTTGTAATGAAAAGGAGATTATACCGCGGAATCAATTTGGGTTCAAAAGAAATCACTCGGCAGTGCATGCTATTACAAAATTGATTTCGGATGTTAATTGGAATCTCAACGGCAAAACATGTACAGCTGCCTGCCTAGTGGATATCGAAAAAGCCTTTGACACGGTTTGGATTGACGGGTTAATTTACAAACTTATTCGATATGAATTTCCATCTCATCTTACAAAGATGATAGCATCCATGCTATACGGAAAGAAATTTGTTGCAACAGATAGAGAATACTCGACAGCTGAAGTTTTTAATGTCCATAATGGTCTACTTCAAGGCACAGTACAGCGTTACCGGATTTAGCAGTTTCCTGCGATTTTAGCAGTTTTTGATCATGAAAATGACCTGCAGCAGTTTTTTTTAGCATTTTCTTAAATTTTAGCAGTTTTTAGCAGTTTTCGAACAAAAAAAAATGTATACATGTTTTTAATTGTTTGGGCGACAGTAAACACGAATACACGATCGTCTTCAAGAAAAATGATCCCAAAGAAGAAATGCAAGTACGCAGAGTTAGGGTCAGAAAGCAAACAAAGTAAACACAGATGTTTATGGGTGGTGTCGGTGTGGTGGATACCTATTTATGTAACTGCGTAGCATTTTCAAAAGGAAAGGGTGCAGATAGTTATTATATTATTTACATAGGCATTGTTTGGACAACGACACTCAATCCAAATTGTGTGTTTATTAAATGCGTATGTCACTCGGTTGCTCTAGCTGTTAGTCATGCCAGTAAGAAACTGCCAAGATCCATTGAGCTATTGGTCAAAGATGTATAATAATACTTTTCTCAAAGTAGTAAACGACAACGAGAATTTCTATAATTCAAAGAGTTTTTTGAAACAGAAAAGCATAGGATTTTGCGTCACTAAGACAATAGATGGCTATCGATACATACTTCCGTCAATCAAATTATAGAACAACAATAAGTATCCAACAATAACTAAACTTGCAATATTTATGCTTACCGACATCTAATACTGCTTGTGAAATAATATTTTCGCAGGTAAATTCGTTTAAAACTAAAAACCGTAATCGCTTCAGTAACGAATATGTTGCTTTGCAAGTAAAGCAGGGGGTTTCTTAAGGTGAAGGCTGTTATAACTTTGTTCCATCAAATAAAATGGTAAATTTAAAGATTCTCTATAAAGATTCCAACCGATTTAATTTAATAACTTTGTACATATTTAAATATAATTATTATCATCTTTTATCGATTATCATCTTAAATAATAACAAATGTAACTGTATATGTATTTTTTGAACTGAAAAAAAAAAAAAAAAAAAAACGTATTTCTCAAGGAATAATCGATCGCAGTTTTTTTTAGCATTTTTTTACATTTGTGTCTAGCAGGTTTTGCAGTTTTTCGTCCTAGCTTTAGCAGGTTTAAAAAAAATTATCTGGTAACGCTGGCACAGTAACTGCTCCACAGCTCTTCAATATCTACATTTCTGATATACTTAGAGAACTCGATAATTCATTGGCATTTGCCGACGACGCTACACTGTATGCAAGCGGCTCAAAAATTGAAGACATTCAAATCCAACTTCAAAGCAAGTTTGATAGGTTTCAAGCTTTCTGCTCCGAACGGAAGCTTAAAATAAACTATACGAAATGTGAAACCATACTGTTCCGCACCCCAATAAGACGCGGTAATTCAGATTTGAGACGCAACTGGAGAAATCTCAAAAAAACGAGTTCAAATGGTCTTCGGATCGAGTCGAGGACCGTGGTAAAATATTTAGGTGTTCATTTGGACAAGTTTCTGTATTACAATGAGCACATAAATATTCAATTAGACAAGGCAAGAGGCATTAATGTCGCTAAAAAGCCTGTTTTATTCCAACTATCTTAGATCCGATGTGAAGATCATTTGTTATCAAGCATTCGTTCGTCCAATTCTGACTTATGCGAGTCCAGTGTGGTGGAACATTAACCCATCGTATATGGAAAAACTTCGAGTGTTCGAGCGCAAATGTCTTAGAGCCTGCACACAGATGTATAGGAGTGCACATTCCGATTATAGGCATTACGTCTCAAACAAAAGACTTCTGGATGCTTCCGGTGTGTCCAGAATTGACAATGTCATTCTAGATCTTGTAAGGAATCACTTTGTTCGTTCGGCAAGTGTTAGCGAAAACGAATTAATCTCTGGATTATTCTATCCGAATACTGGGTATTTCAGAAATGCCTTGGAAAGTGGATACATTCCGCCAGAAACATTTCTGTTTCTGGATGCATATGGCTACCTATCGGATTCAACGAACGTTCCAATAATATACCATGCTGCAAAGAGAGCAACAGATAAAAGGATCCTTTATGAGCCTTTTGAGTCGGGGGACGGGAATACTGATCAAATTAGATACTGCATTAGCAAACCTGAAAGCGACAAAAGTAACACTAACAGGTTAAATAGAGACCGATACTGGTGGCTAGACTGGGCTGAAGCCGATACTTAGGTTAAGTAAAACTAGGCCCTGACATGTGATCTCTGATCTAACGATGACTTGTTAATCGATGGAATAGAGATCACATGACAGGGCCTAGATAGGTTTAGACAGGTTAAGTTAGTCTTGTAGGTTTTAGTTTTATATAAAAAAAAAGTTGCGACTGTCTTCTAATACTTGACCATTCGCATGCGACCATCCCAATGTACAAGGTGGCGCAAAAATAACCTTCCGATGTTTTTTGGCTGTAATTTAAAAAAAATGAAAAACTTTGATTCTTCTTGTGGATTATTTTTATTTGGTCTTTTAATTTTTTTTTACATCAAGTCGAGAATATGATGTCATGTAAATGGCCGCCGCCACAGTTGATTGTCATTTGAGCCCTTTTTATGGCATTTTCCATCACTTTGGCCAAAACTTCCGGCGATAGGTCCTCACATTCTTGACGGATATTGTCTTTAAGAGCTGCAAGAGTCTGAGGCTTGTTGACATTAACCCGCGACTTCAAAAAGCCCCACAAAAAGAAGTCTGGAGCGGTCAAATCAGGCCATCTTGCTGGCCAGTGCAAATCGCCAAAACGGGAGATCTGTAGCGCTCACCATTCACAGTAACCGTTTGGCCCGCGACGTCTTCGAAGAAAAAAGGTCCGATGACTCCTCCAGCGCAAACAGCACACCATACAGTGACTTTGAGCGAGTGTAATGGCTCTTCGTGGGTTACACGCGGATTTTCAGTGCCCCAGAAGCGTAAATTTAGCTTATTTACGTACCCGCTAAGATGGAAATGGGCCTCATCACTCATGATTATTTTTGATGAAAAATCATCTTCCTCTTGGTGGTGATTAAGGATGGCTTGAGCGTATGTTAGACGCGATTGGCGGTCAGCAGCTAACAGCTGCCACCACCTCCATAGTGTATTCATTTCATTCGAGATGAGTTGAACTGACATATTGACAATTAATTGGAAAATGTGTTTTGATTAGTTTTCAACCTTGTTCTACCGCACAAACTAGATTGAAGAATTTCAACTATTTCTTACCCTGAAACTCAGTTCCCTCGCCTACAAAACCGGTTTTATGAAAGTTGAACTCATCTGATTCTCTTACAATAACCAACAACACGCTGTGTTTCCAAGCGTTCCCATTTCTAAGTATCAACCGCAACCGACGCTGCTTGGTTTCGGTGATCAGATGACAACCGATATTTTCTTTGATCTCTTTTTCAACAATACCGTTATACAACTAATACATCAAATCTTAATAAGTGATCCCACCCGAATCAGACCACATACTAATTTTCATCTTTAAATTGCAGCCTCTCTCGTCCAATCTGTCCTTTTCAAAACTTTTCAAATGTCCGCAATGTGTATTTACAGTACACCCCGTCTTGTTGGAAGCACATATCACTGATGTTCAATTCATGCAAACGCTCAAAGAAAAAAACGTTCCAACATTTATCCGTAGCGAATACCATTTATCGTCACCATTTTCATCGAAGAAAAAAATAACGGCCCAATGACGGCCACCGGCATCAAAAACGGCACCAAAGTGACTTTTTGCGGTTGAAGTAATCTTATAATGTTAAGGGTGTAAGATCCTTACGAGAAATTCGCCATAATGTGGGAATTTGACTGATTTGGCTCGTTTGCGATGGACGCCTATACGCCAGCAATTTATTCTCCACACTTCGGACAAAGCGTAGTCTAACTGGCACGGCAATATCAAGTAGCGAATATTCTGACTACATTTTTTTCACTAGACAAATTCCTTGTCTAATAGCGTTATCGATTGGGATTTTCAGATTTGCTCTCAGATTTTACCCGTCCCAATCGAACATAAAAGAGGTTGATCTGGTTTTGTGTGTGTGTAAGTGTACCATTTGACAGCTTGTTGTTTATATTTAGGCCGCTGTTATAGCTATTAGCTATCATTGAAAACCATCATATAAAATTTTCTATTACTCATTGCGGATTTTTTTTATAAATTTAACCATTGGCGAGTTGGTGTCAAAACAAAGCTTATGAATTTTAGAACATGATGTTTAATGTTTTTGTGTTGGTGCATGCAGGTGTAAATCTTATTTGGAATCCAGATTCTTCAAAAGTGCTCTAGAGTAAAAAAGAGTGATCTTTGTATCCCAATCGAAAACGCTAAGATACATGTCCAATGTCCATACATCCATTCATTACACACGATCAAACAGCCACAACAACAGCCGTCGAAAAAAAAGTTTCACTTCAAAGAAAACTGGTAAGCCAACAACAAGCGATCGCCGGCATCAAGCAGCATAGGTTGTGGTTAGTACTTAGAAGAGAACCAGATAACACCGTCATTTTGATGTTTTTAATGTTTCATAAGATCCAATTCGCACCGTCCCAAAAGAAGTTTCATTTCAAAAAGTTTTATATATGTTTTTGTTTTTTTAATGATCAACAAAACACATTTCTGAGATTTTTTGTCGCTTGCAAGTTTTTAGACAGAACCTTGAGAACTTTGAACTCAGTGATTGAAATGCCATTAATGCTCCTGTTACTACACATACGACTGAAGCGGTAAAAAGTTGTTTAAATTGTTTTGACTACATGTCTACATGACTACCTGCCAGGAGACGAGAAGCATTTAATCAGTTGAATCCAAAAAGTATAGGACGGAAACATTGCTAAGTGTCCATCATGCAGCTAGAAAGCAGAGCGAGACACCAAGAGATGGTCTCGGAAGTATTTGATGCAGAAAGTAGGTAAGTCTCCACTAAGTAGGTAAGTCTCCACTTGGAGCGGAATTAATTTCGAATTTAGCAGTAATAGCTTGAGCAGCAGATGGCAGCCCAATCTAAGAAAGAGTATAACATGATAAAGCTATATTTTGATAAAATCAGTACTACACTGCTTCAACTCCCTCCAAACACTCAGTTCCAGGAACAAAACCAGACTATGGTGGGTCCCCGGACATAAGGGAGTTGAAGGTTACGAAAAAGCTGATGAACTAGCCAGAAAAGGTTCGGAAACCCCCTTCATTGGACCTGAACCCTTCTGTGCAATCCCCAAATCAGCCATAAATATAGTCATAAAAAAAAACTGGGAACAAAATAAATGTGTTTCATACTGGGGAAACATCCCAGGCCTAAGACAGGCCAAAAGAGCTATTCAGCCCTTCAAATCAGATGCCAATAAGATACTAAATCTTCGCAGGTACGATATCAAAAACTTAGTAGGCTACCTAACTGGTCATCACGGTCTGCGATATCACCTTAACAAAATGCGTCTAGTCGACTCACCGGAGTGCAGCCTATGTCTAGAAGAAGACGAAACGGCCGAGCATATCATATGTGAATGCCCGGCCCTTTACGGTATAAGAAGGGAATCTTTCTTCAGGGAATTTTTAAGTCCCGAAAAACTGAGGAAATCTTCGGCTGAAAGTATTATCAGCTACATTAGGAAAGTAGAAGCGCTACTAACCTAAAAATCATCTGACGTCAAGCACAATAGACTTTAAAAAAAAAAAAAAAATTGGGGCGTATATTCAAAATACCAAGAGAAGATGCATTTGGAGATATAAAGACAAGCCTTCTTTAAAATTGTAAAAACAGCAGCACAACTTTAACTACTAGCAAAATGAGACAAGACTTATTGGATGATACTGGATCGAGGGGTGTAGAACTGGCACAGCATCAGAAAGCAAAGATAAAAACTCTGACTTAACCACGGACGGTATCCAATATGTAGAAGAACTTATACGTTAATAAGTTGGTGGATATATCTATAACCAAATACTTTGATACTGAATAATCAAATAATTATGAAGTTTATGTCAACTTTTGTATAAAGCGATGAGAGTAAGGGGAAGCGACATATTTATATCAATCACCAATGTGGATTAAAGGATTGCAGAGGTGTGATGACTGAATGTACCAGGGACATTGAATTATTAAGGATATTAAGGATATGTTAAAAACAAATCAAAGCATGGTGGAGCTACAAAAGTAGCATCACTTGAAGGCAAACCTATTGGACGAACCGACTAGGATTTTACCACACCTGACTACGGTCGACAAGAACTATAAACAAACCTGGAATACATTAAGCGTGTTTTTTAATTAGTCTATATAGGCTGGTAGCGCTTTCCTGTTGGCACTGGTCAAATACGTCGAGCAAAAATATACAATGAACGACGCTAATTGCGCAGAATCCAATCAACTTACTTACTTACTTAAGTGGCGCTACAGTCCGGGATGAACCTGGGCCTCAACCAACATGCCCCAGCAATAAGCCCGATCCTTAGCTTACTGCCTCCAGTTGGGCACTCCAAGTAGGTTGAGGTCGGTTTCTAACGGGTGATCCAAGTAGGGATACTTTTTTCAATAGCCTTTTTTGACAGATCACGTGTGGGTCGTGTCATGCCGCATGTTATTTTTGTTTAATATTGTTTGGCATTTTATAATGGAAAGACTTACGCGTGAACAACGTTTACAAATTGTTCAACTTTATTATGAAAATTCACGTTCTGTGAGGAATGTGTTTCGTGCACTTTGCTCAACTTATGGTCAACATAATCGGCCTACTGAGCGTACTATTCGCAACACCATCACCCATTTTGAGACCCAGCATTCATTATTGGATAATATTCGACCGAATAGACCACGTCCAGCACGCTGTGAAGAAAATATAGCGGCCGTAGCTGAGAGTGTACACGAAGACCGTGGAGAGTCGATTCGGCGCCGTTCGCTGCAACTCGGACCATGATAACCGACTATTTGATGCCTGAAATTGAAGCTCGTGATCTCGGCGACATTTGGTTTCAGCAAGACGGCGCCACTCCCACACATCGCATCAATCAATGGACTTATTGAGAGAACATTTCGGTGAGCACATAATTTCACGTTTTGGGCCGGTCGATTGGCCACCAAGATCGTGTGATATCACACCGTTAGACTTTTTCCTGTGGGGATATGTAAAGTCAAAAGCTTATGCCGACAAACCCGCTTCGATTCAGGCCTTGGAGGAAAACATCACGCGTGTCATTCGCACGTTACCAGTCGAAATGCTCGAACGAGTGATCGAAAATTGGACTCAACGGATGGACCATCTGCGACGTAGCAACGGCCAACATTTGATAGACATAATCTTCAAAAATTAAATGCCAAAGAATGTTCTTGTTGTATTGGCATCACTCGTTTTAACGAAAATAACTTAACACTACCACTTTGTATTACATTTGACACTTGTTTAATAAAGAGACTTTATATCGAATTGTCATTCTTAACACATGGTGGCAGCGGAAAGAAAAGAAAAACCGCAAATTAAGGAAAAAAAAACTGGATTTTCGAACACGAAAAAAAAAAAGCATCTGCACATATAAAACGGAAAAATTATAGAGGAAAAACAGGAATAGGTAAATTAAATATAATCTTGAAAAAAAAAAAAAAAATTACCAAACACGTGTAATTGCATGAAATGACCGAGGAATCGAAGGAAGAGCAATCGACCATCTCAGCTAAACTAAAAACTACAGCTTTTCCAAAACCACCCGGAATAACCAAAATGCAGACCCAATTAGCACTTTCGGCACCAGGAGAATTTTCATTTATACCATCGGATTGGGAAAAATGGACTAAGAGATTTGAGAGATATCGCATTGGAAATGGACTACACGAGTCAGCTGAGAAGACACAGGTAAATATTCTCATATATTGCATGGGCGAGAAAGCCGAGGAAATTTACGCATCTTTGAAACCACAACCCGAAACATATAATGCATGCATACAAAAATTAGGAGAGTATTTTATACCAAAGCGAAACATAATCTACGAACGAACTAAATTTCTAAAAAGAAAACAGGGCGATGAATCGGGTGAAGAATTCATAACAGCTTTATATGCATTAGCAAAACACTGCGAATGGGGCCCTCTTTTAGATGATATGATATTATTAACTCTAGTCGTAGGCATGCGAGACGAAAGTTTAAGCGATAGGCTACAACTAGACCCAAGTCTTACATTAGAAAAGGCAATTTGTTCACTGCGACAGGTAGAAGAGCTACATCGACAAAAGAAAGATCTCCAGCTAACACCAGCACCACATATTTATAAAGTCGATCGATGGGGAGATCAAAAACGTAGATTACATAAACAAAAAAAAGTGGGGGACAGAGCGAAACAAAGACATCAGAGAGGAGAGAAAGGAAGCGATAAGTGTATGCGATGTGGGTACGAACAACACAGCTATGATAGGTGTCCAGCAAAAAGTGCTATTTGCAAAAAATGCAATAAGTCCGGGCATTACGCTAGAGTCTGTAGGACTAGAGGAGTCTGTGAAGTTAGAGAAGGGAGTAGTGACAACGGAGGCAGAGAGGAAGAACAAGAATACTTTGTTGGCATGGTGACAGATAAGTGGTCTGTTGATTTATGACTAAACAAAAAAAAAATTACCTTTAAAGTTGACACAGGAGCTGACGTCACATTAGTACCCTGGTCAGCAGTAGCAGACTTAAGAAATATGTGTGTGGAAAAACGGGAACAAAACTATACGGTGTGGGACAACAAATTGATATACTAGGAAAGGCAAAGGTTTGCTTGCAATATGGGAAAACAGATGTAGATGAAGTTGTTTATATTACAAAGGATACGATTACTCCATTACTGGGAAAAACTGGAATAGAAAAACTTGGTTTGGTCAAAAAATTATTTGAAGTTTCTTCAAGAAACTGGCTGCAGGAATTTAAGGAAGTTTTTGGTGGACTTGGGAAATTTAAAGAAAAATACGTAATCGAACTAAAGCCAAAGGCGGAACCATACGCGATATCCACTCCGAGAACAATACCCGTTCATCTGAGGGAAAATGTTCAAGGGGAGTTAAAAAAAATGGAGATAGAGGGGGTAATAGCGCCTGTTGAGAAAGCCTCAGATTGGTGTGCACCCATGGTCATCGTACCGAAAAAATACGGTATCAGAATTTGCGTTGATCTAGGTAAACTCAACAAATGGGTTAAACGGCAGATACATCCGATCCCGGGTATAGATTACTCTCTAGCACAATTATCAGGGGCAAAGTTTTTTACAAAGCTAGATGCAAACAGTGGATTTTGGCAAATCCCCTTATCTAAGGAATCGCAAGAGTTGACAACCTTTCTTACGCCATTCGGTAGATATAAATCTTATTTCAAATGATAATAAACATTCTCCATTAAATTTGAATTTTCTGTGTTTTTTTCTTTAAAAAAGTAGGGAACCTCGAAATGGATGACCCTTTACTTGTGTGCGGCACTTAAGGCGATGTCTATCTCTACTGCGCCCGACCGACGTCTGGCTGGGAATCGCCATCTTAAACGTCCAATGCGGAGTTTTTTGACCAGGGGAATGTCGCTGTACAGCTCGTATAGTTCTTGGTTGAATCTTCGTCTCCATAGCCCGTCAACGCAAACGGGACCGATGATTTTCCGAAGAATTTTTCTCTCGAATCGATCAGGGATTTCTTCATCAGCTTTTACCCTCATTTACTGTTGAACCCATTTTTGCCTATGACATCACGTTGAGTTCTATACCAATGATATCAATATCGTCGGCGTATGCTAGTAGTTGCACCGATTTTAGGAAAATTGTGCCTCTGGTGTTGGCTCGGGAGTTTTGCACAATCCTCTCAAGAATCAAATTGAAGAAGTCACATGACAAAGCATTGCCTTGCCTAAATCCTTTTTTGGTATCGAATGTATCAGTGAGGTCGTTTCCGACCCTGATGGAGCACTAGAAATGGCTCTGTATAGTTCGTCTCTATAAATGCTGTCGTATGCGGCTATGAAATCGATAAATAGGACTTCTTGGGTTTTTTTCAGGATCTGGCGAAGTGTGAAAATGTGATCGGTTGTGGACTTTCCTGTCCAGATTTGGCTTATGAGTTGGTGGATGTTACTTACAAAGTCATAAATGGTTCGTTCTGCCTGACTTCGTTCTTCCATATCCTCAGTATCGACTGTGTCTCAACTACGATATTTACTTGTTCATCTCGACAGGATTCTGTTCGAGCCTTGTATCCATGGATTTGACGTTTTACGGTTTGGTAAAATTTGCGAACATTGTTCCTGGAGTGGCACCTCTCTATACCCTCGATCGCGCGCTTTTCTTGCTCTTTTTTTTCTTCTTTCCGAAAAGCCGGTGTTCTTCCCTTCTTCTATGCCTATAGAGCGAAGAACCCAATTAATGGAGTATTGTTTTATTGCGTTAACAAAGATTCCAAATTATTTGTTATAATAATGCAATATGGATTTTTTTTTACAACATAAAAACAGATTTGGACACACTTTATACGATTTTTAAAAAAAAAAGTGCTGCCAAATCATGTTTCAATACAAACATTATATTTAACTCCATTATGTCCGAAACACAGTGAAGCAAGAAATACATGCATGCAGTGCAGTGACTCCTGTCATAACATTCATATTTATTTGATGACTTTGAATATGTCTATACTTTGGATTTTAAATGTTAACGTCTTGTGGTTCGTAATATGGACATTCTTGAGTAATTCGGCAGCAAAGTAAGACTTTTGGTTGGGTTGAGAAAAAGTTTCTCTTTTTTTTGTGTATTTTTTTTTTCTATGCAGAATAAACGTCATAATTCAATGATGCCAACTGTCTTAAAATTAAGTTTTTTCTTTTATGTTAAGGTGGTCATTACTTTTGATTTTACATGGGTTCACACCCATTGAAAACTGTATGTTCTATCTTTTCTGTATGGAGAATTCTTTACGTGTATTTAGGCATTATGTTGAGTTTTGTTTTGAAGTTGTGCACTTTAACGAAAAAAAATGTTAGCATTTATAAAAAAGAGATTTACAAAATCCCTATTCAATAAACTACAAACCGCAACTAAGCAAAGTGCTCAATTGAAGTTAAGGATATTTTGTGTAAATTATCAATTATTTGCTTAAATTGAATTGGACGATTCCTGCTCTGCAAAGATTTCTATTTTCCAACATACAGGTGAGTTAGAAGCAGTCAATCAGTCAGCAGGAGAATTATTAAAAGCAGACAAGCCATTTGACATCTTCTCCAAAAGAAAACCTATTGTGTTCGATAGGAGATCACAATTTAACCCGACACAAACCCGTAATTACAAACTCAGAATAAAATCGAGTGTAATATAGTACAATTCGTTTTTCGAAATAATCACTTTTTCACCGGAAAACCGTTAAATTTTTTTAACAAGCAGAGACGAAATAGCGGGTGATATTAGGGGATGTTACTTATCCCTAAACACATTCATTTATAACAGATGTCAACTACAAACGTATTCCCAAAGCGATGTTTTGTAGTAAAATATCAACCGCCATAAAAAAAAAAAACGTCTAAGTACTGCCATCCCTCCTAACCAAATGTCAAACGGATCCTTTTTAATTTCCATAAATCAATTACCTACGGGGTAGAGTTTATTTGAACTCGTATCCTGACATCTAATTGAACTTAATTAGCAAATAAATTCCACGGGCACAAACTGTCCTAATGGTATCTGTCACAGTCCATCCCAGCGACAGAAGCTTTTACGTACTCGTCCATATTATATGTATATACACCACGGAGAGTAGGAAAATAGCATTTAGCTAACGAACCAGAAACTGGCTGTTCGAGAAATTTAATTAGAGTCGGTAATAGTGCTTGCGATGGTTACTGCGTTGACTGCGAAATTGATTTAGGGTTTAGGAGCACTCGCAGAAGGTAATTACCTCCAATGAGGACATCGCTAGAGTGGTATAATTTGTTTTTGCAATTTTGTCCATAAATAGTACAAATCTCTTATCATTGGCATGAGGATACTTACCATGGGAGTCGAACACTCCATCCTTCGACTGGAAGCACATAGTTTCCCGCTGAATGGCTTTTCACTTTCACTGGGAGATGGCGATGACTTGATGCACGATGGCTTTGGGCTAAATTGATGATCTGGAAGAAGGGAAAAAGAAAATGTCCAGTCAAACATAAATAATATATCTCTAGGCATATATACAAAAGCTTATCGTAGTATAATCATAACCCAAAATCATAATAGGACCAGCCTTTGTGTGTGCGTGTATATGACCTCAGTTTCTTTCTGCACAAATGATAGGGAAGTGCTGATAGGAATTCGTTTGCGTTTTCTTTTTACGGTTAATAGTTCCAGGAGCGGCATGAATATACATGAGGGCCGAACTGATGGGTAGAGATGGGTGTACACAAGTTGTCTTGTGTTCTATCTGTGAATCGATATTTTATGGTGTACGATGTGGAGGTGTATTCCTGCGTTGGAGACTCAGAAGAAGAGTACAACAAGAAAGGATAAGAGCGGCACCTTTTTTGTATTTCGGTCAGGGGGGATGATGATGATTTCGAGGAAAAAGAAAGCCTTGGGATTCCTGTCGATATGCGTCGTTGCATAAATGCTCCGAAGCTTGACAAATGCGAAAGATCTGAGATGATGATGATGATGGTGATGATGGAATGGAGGAAAAGTGTTTGAGGCGGTATAGATAATAAACAGTGGGATTTTCCTCATCATGTATAGATAGACACATGAGTGCGAGAAGAAAATCGATGCAGGAGATAGTGTGTGTATGAAGATGATGGTGACGGCATAGATGGAGATAGCACATCCTTTAAGAGAATTATTATGTTTGGCCGATCAGAAGAACCTGTATACGTAGGTGTGTTTATAATTATAATTGGATGCCTTTCGTGTCAAGTAATTTGTATTGTTTTACTACTAAAAGTAGTCAAACGGTTTGGTAACAGGCCAAGACAATACGGTAGTAATGCCCTAACGAAAAAAGGTCAAGTGAGAAAGTTTATCTTATTTTGCATTTGATATTGACCAAATGCAACTCAGGAAACTGGTGTTTGTTTATATCAGATCTTAAATCAGGAGTTCGAATTTGGCATTAAACTGCAGATCCTGCCATCATAAAAGTAGAAATGGAACAAATTGGTCTCAATCTTGTTACGGATTCCTCCGATATCTCCACAAGGCAACACATGACAAAACGGAGATTATCTGTAATATGCTGAGACTAAATTGTTTTGGATTCGTCTTCCCACCTTTTCGGTTAACATAGTACAGCTGGTTATTTTGTTTGTACCATGTATGGAATTCATCATAATTGAAAGCTGCAAAGTATGGAAACCGATTTGTTTTACAGAACAAGTCCCCCTCTGCTGAGAATGTTGTTTCACTAAAAACAAATCTCTGCTGAGGTAGCGGAAGAAAATCTCTGAAGTATCGATAGTGGAACACGCCTAATATTTTCAATGGTATTTATTTTTGTTTTAGAGCTGTTTTGGTTGGTACCCCTGTTCGGACTTGTCAAAACAATGTTAGTAATTGCACCTTGATTTTGCATATTGGAGACATCAAATTTGTCTAAGCTCCCTTTTATAGGAAATGACGCAATCAAGTTGGCTATATCTCGTTATTGTTTTCAGCTGTTTCAAAATGTATTTTGCTCGATCCGAAAATTCAGAAGGACCAACGGAGTCATAATTTGTTGAATACTTACTGAATGTTTGAAATATCGATATTTGAGGGCCAGAGTGCTGATTCCAAAATATTGACGAAAGTATGATTAAGTTCAAGGGACTATTGTTTATGAAACCTTTGCAGCTGACAAAACGTGGTTTAATCAAACCCAATATACCCCTATGAGATAGTTAATACAAATGTGGCTAAGATTGAATGTTCTTATGGGCGTGTTTGTGTACGATTTTAACAAATATTGCGGTGGACAGGTTGTCACCTTATGCTTTGATCGGTTTTGTACCAGGAACTGCTAAAGACGGGTCTAATTTTTTGTGAAATCTTACGATATTAAGGAATTCATAATTGTAAGCAATCACCATTCATCCGATATAACCTCAGTCGAAAAAAACGAAATAACGGTAAAAAAAATCGACATACAGTGCGCAGAAACTATAAAAATTTATAGACATGTAGTGAGGTAGATCGAGCCGACCAAATAGAAGGTCGGCATGAGTTGAAAATCCACTAAATGGTTGAAAAGGCACCTTTATCGAATTCTCAACTAAGATGACAACTGTGAAGGTGAACTATGTACTTTTAATTTCTTGTTATGTAATAAAAGTTTTAAGTAAATTACAAAAAAAAAATTTATTCAGAGATTTTTAAGACATTTTTTTTATATTTTTATGCCCCGTCAAAAAATACGGTTGCCAACAGCCCATAAATTAACCATTTTTACTTTGAATTGATAAAACGTTTTTACTCTTACTTCTATCAGGGCATAACATCAGAAATAAATTATTTTTACTCCAGTCTACTCCTCTTCGAAATTTACAAAATTTAAAATGATTCTGGGTGCAAATCAGATCGGATTTGGAACAAAAAAAGACGGTCCGCCATTGTGCAAGAAGTACGTACTCGCAACTGATTGGTTGGGAGAAAAAGCTAGGCCCTGGATACTAACAAGCCTGTTGCGGCAATATTTTTTTTTATATTTATGGACCAACATGACATCGTGAGCAGCAACGCTCCTTTATGGAAGACGCTCAGCGCATACAGCTCCTATGCTGGCATCAAATTTAAATATAGCTGCAGATCCTATTACCGACGTGGACAGTTCTGTAGGTAATATTCTTTGAATCAATTGAAGGTAGATTCACTGACGCCAAAATGCTGAGCGCGGTGACGGCGACACTATCTTTTACCGCTTTAACCAATTTATTGGAACGTCTTGAGCGTTAATGAAGATTTCGACAATTTTCTACTGTCCCGAGCTCAACAAAATTCGCTATGCGAATCGTTGATTACCCTATCCCAATCCATCATTAAAATAAATTTCCACAAAAAGTGACATTGTCACCACATCCTGTTCAGAAACTTTATCTTAATCTCTTATGGTTCGAAAAAAAAACGTTTTTTCCATGGGATTGGTTTTACTAATGTTTTTTTTTTAGGAAAACGCCCCCAAAAATGTTTCAATTTTTCTTTTAAAAATTGTACCAAAAACGGTTTTTTACTGAACACGCCCAACAAAAGTGGACGTTGCTTAACAGTTTATATAGAAGAAATATAGATATTGAAATTGTATAAATATGTTGTTCAAATACTTTTTCAAAATTCTTAACCTTTTAGCTAAAAACAACGTTGTCACGAAAAGCTTCGTTGGACACAGAGTCTATATTCCAAATGTCATCACTCTAGATCAAAATTTAAGGCCCAAAAATCAGACGGACGGACCGACGGATAGACATACATCGCAAGATCTATATAACAAACTTAATGTCAAAACGAATATACCCCTAAGGAATAGGGTCACCCAAAAACTCAATGACTACTATCCGAACTTCCAGAACATGACATGATCTGTGCGGTTACAGACCGCTTACCAAAGACACTATGCTTCAACAAAAGATTCTCAACGGAGATCCAGAGAAGCATGAGTTAGCAATAACCCACCAAACTACCAAAATGGCCTAAAGTGGTTTACGGATGGTTCTAAGATGGACTCAGGGGTAGGAGCTGGTGTCCATGGACCAAATCGGAATGTCTCAATGACGGCAAGCACAATGGGAAAAATCCTAGTGTATTTCAAGCAGAGCTCCATGCCATCAAAGAATGCGCAAACCTAATACACAATTCAGGTATTAAAGGCGCCAACATCCATTTATTCACGGACAGTCAAGCTCCTATAAAAGCCCTTAACTCACACATTATTGACTCCGAATCAGTACTACACTGCTTTAATTCCCTCCAAACACTTAGTTCCAGGAACAAAACCAGGTTATGATGGGTCCCCGGACATAAGACCATTGAAGGTAACAAAAAAGCCGATGAACTACCCAGAAAAGGCTCGGAAACCCTTTTATCTGACCCGAACACTTCTGTGCGATCCCCAAATCAGCCATAAATCTGGCTATAAAAAGCTGGGAACAAAACAAATGTAATTCCTACTGGGAGAACATCCCAGGCCTAAGACAGGCCAAAAGAGCTATTCAGCACTTCAAATACCAAAAACTTAGTAGGCTACCTTACGGGTCACCAGCACCACGCTCTGCGATAAATTGAATTTAGTCGACTCACCGGAGTGTAGACTATGTCTAGAAAAAGACGGAACAGCCGAGCACATCATATGTGAATGCCCGGCCCTTTATAAGAAGGGAATCCTTCTTCAGGGAAATATTAGGTACCGAAGAACTAAGGAAAACCTCTGCTGAATGTACAAGGTGGCGCAAAAGTAATCCTCCTATCAGAAAATGCTATAAATTTTGCGATTGGTCCCTAATGTCAGTTCTGTTTTGACATTTGTGTAGTAAACACATGCGAAATACACGTTAATAAACAATGTTACGCTACACTGCTCCAGAACGCGGAATATTGGTGACTATTTATTGGAGCAATAATCGGTCGTTACTTTGGCACAACGTGAATTTCGTCGCAGATTTCCTAGCCGCCCAACGCCTACTGGTGAAACACTGCGACGTTTAGCCGCTCGCCTCGAAGAGACTGGCACAACACGAGATGCTGCCAGGCGTGGCAGACCCGGGAGTAGCCGTTCTGCAGAGAATATTGCTGCTGCAGCCGAAGATGTCATGGAAGCGCCGTAGACATCGACCAGACGACGTGACACGCAAATGGGTATCAGTCGACGGTCTTTATATCGAATTTTGGTACAAGATTTGAAGATGTTTCCATACAGCTGTTAGCTGCTGACCGGAAATCGCATCTAACATACGCTCAAGCCATCCTTAATCACCACCAAGAGGAAGATGATTTTTCATCAAAAATAATCATGAGTGATGAGGCCCATTTCCACCTTAGCGGGTACGTAAATAAGCAAAATTTACGCTTCTGGGGCACTAAAAATACGCGTGTAACCCACGAAGAGCAATTACACTCGCTCAAAGTCACTGTATGGTGTGCTGTTTTCGCTGGAGGAGTTTCTTCGAAGACGTCGCGGGCCAAACGGTTACTGTGAATGGTGAGCGCTACAGAGCAATGATCAACGAGTTCTTTTTGCCGCAACTTGATGAATTGGGATTGGAAAACATGTGGTTCCAACAGGACGGTGCAACGGCACACACTGCACTGGCCAGCAATATCGCCTGATTTGACCGCTCCAGACTTCTTTTTGTGGGGCTTTTTGAAGTCGCGGGTTTATGTCAACAAGCCTCAGACTCTTGCAGCTCTTAAAGACGATATCCGTCAAGAATGTGAGGACCTATCGCCGGAAGTTTTGGCCAAAGTGATGGAAAATGCCGTAAAAAGGGCTCAAATGACAATCAACTGTGGCGGCGGCCATTTACATGACATCATATTCTCGACTTGATGTAAAAAAAATTAAAAAACCATATAAAAATAATCCACAAGAAGAATCAAAGTTTTTCATTTTTTTTTAAATTACAGCCAAAAAACATCGGAAGTTTATTTTTGCGCCACCTTGTATTATCAGCTGCATTAGAAAAGTATAATCGTGATGATCTGACAAATCGTCCGAGTAGTATCAATTGTCAAGAACAGGAGGTCCCGCCATCGTGCAAGAAGTACACACGCACACATGAATGGTTGTGAGAAAGCTAGGCCCTGGGTACTAACGAGCCTGTTGCGCCGAAAATTTGTATTTTATTTTTTTTAGGAAAGTATAAGCGCTGCTAACCTAAACAGACATCTGACGGCAAGCACAATAGATCTTTTTGGTCGACGTGCATCTTATTGCTTCGGCAAGTCAGTATTTAAAAAAAATGGATAAAGTATAAAAAGCCACTGGACCTATCGGAATTCCACCTATTGTAATAAAAACATGCGCTGCAGTTTTCCTCTGTTGTTGAAAAATTGCTCGAATTCAACCGATTCCCAAAAAAATAAGAAATGTATATCTGAAAATAACAGACCCATTGCTTTACTATCTATACTTCCACAGGTAAGGGAAAAAACAATTAAAATCAAGATTTTCGGCTTTCTATCGAGTTCGGTACTGAGCTTTGCTGGCCAAATTTACTACATACGGACTTCCTCAAGTGCTGCTTGAGTGCTGCTGGATGAAAAACGTTCTTAAAGACAGATCTTTGCAAGTAGTTGTGGAGAGAGTTTCCTCTTACAGATAAACGCTGTGTTTTCTCAAGGATCAATTCTCTCCTACTATATTTCTACTGCACATTAATGGTCTTTAAAGGATAACTAATAATCGTATTTTAAGTTTGACAGTCCTCTAATAGCGTCATTCTTAAATGACATGCTATTACCACTATCAGCAGAGAGGCGAAAAAATCTGCTCGATAAACGAAGATCTGCAAAAGATTATGCATTGGCAAAATGAAAATCTATTTCACTTGAACTCAAAGAAAGAGAAGAAAACAAAATTTACAAGAAAGAACAATTTCACATTTCAGCAAATCGATACCGAGAATACAATCCTCAAATCAGAAGAATGCATGCGTCTGATAGGCATCACATTTGGGTAAGATGTATAATGGTAACAACATGTAACCTCTATTGTCAAATCAGCCGCTTCTAAACTAAGTTACCTTTTCAGAGCTGAGAGATATTGTACACCAGCCAAGCCCAGCTTCGTCTTCTGTATAAGGAACGTATATCGGATTCCAATAGCTGTCTGTCGACTAGCAGAGCCTGGGAAAATATTTGGACTATGGAATTTTATTAAATTTTGTAAAGGATGGAGTTGTCTTATACCTATGCAAAGTATATTACGGACATGGTTTACAAAAAAAAAACCCAAACTTTATAATTTTATTTTATTTCCATTACAAATCGATATACATATTTTCTATTTTGATATGATTTAAAAAATAACCCAAATATATTATGTACAAGCTGGCCCGTCAAACGTTGTTTTGCCATTATCAAATGGAATGACCGCCTACAGCGCCACCTGTTGAGAATTTTTCAATTTTTCTTTTTTCCTATACCTTCGCGGAGCTATTACGAACAAATCCGCAGAAGGAAGTATCCAATTTGGTCCAGTCGTTTTCGAGTTTTAAGCATCCGAACAAACCAAGATCCATTTTTATATTATGTATAAGTACCTATATGTACTCAAAACTATGCCAATATAATAGAGGAAGAATATTGCATTTTCATTACATAATTTGTCCTCAAATCAAATTACATTCCTTAAAACCCCTTACTCTTGAATCCCGAAATTAAACCAAGTGTTCGGTGTTGAATTGACAAGTAAATGACATTCCAACAGGAACCAATTACTCAAGAAAATGTCCCTTATCAGTTGACAATTTATTCTTACAAACTTCATACAAAAAAAAAGCTTGCCATTTCCAAACAACGCATTCCGTCTCGCGTATATACATGACCATACACATTTCACCCACAAAGGAGTTCCACGTATCCTATGCAGAGAGGGTGTCCGGAAAAAATGCACATTCGCTTTTAACATACAAAGCTTAGCATAGCAGAAAAGCATACCCAATGTGAATGAGCATCAAATTAACCCCTAAAATTCTACAACACTCTCTTTTTACTCAGTAGGTACCTTAGAACTCACTTCATAAATACATAGCCACCCTCAAATAATCAACAAAAACACACCCCACTCACGAGATTTGTAACACCAACAGAAACATGCAAGAAATAATAAATAAGGGAAGAAGGAACAGCGTTGAAACTACCCTAACCGACGCAACTTGTTGATTGTCCGTCCATCGCGCAATCAGCCATTCAACTTACCAACACACAGACACAACTATGATGCAATGGAATTTCTTGAGAAACTTTCACACCCAACAATCACAACCATGCCGTCAGACTTTTTAAGGACATGAAAGCTCATTTATATGCCTCGTAGGTTAATATTTTGTTGTGTTATGCGAGAAGGTATTTTGCAGTCTTGGCGCTCTCCATCAAGCTGCCAATTCGACGGAAAGCTTACTTCCTTTTAGATTTTTCATATGAGCGATACTTGTTGAAGATAAAGTTATTAAATTTCACTTGCTATGCATGCATGGGGCTTTTTTAACCCCTGATTTCACACATATTAGCGTGTGCCGACTAAGGGTGGTTGTAACCGTACAGAGTTATGGTATGCCAAGTTATTGATTGCATTAGAGCGATGCGCTAAAATTGTGGCCGTAAATTAATCGAATGTTCGAGTATAGTTTGACGCGATGACCAAACATTGTAAAAAGTCTTAAAAAGGGGTGGGCGATTAATAAATCAGGTCAACGAAAGTGGATTATGTAGTTGCAAAAACTGTCAAATAAACACGAGGTTCTTGACAAAAAAGTATGGTTCTCAGTCTTAGGAATCAAACGGCTTAAAAAAATGAATAGGTTTTTATCGGCATATAATTTTATTTTTTAAATATCGATAATCAATAAGAAAAGTGTCGCTAAAAAAATATATACGACAGGAACGAAACCCAATTTTAAGCTACCAACAGAAGCCTTAAACACCTCAAACGTAGATTCTCCGTTTGTATGTGCGAAGTTATTTGTCGGCCCAACAAATGGGACGTACGATTTAAAATCCAATTCCAATTGGCAAAGTTTGAAAAGCTTGCCATTACAGTTATAAACTCTTGAACGTTTGTCGTAGTTTGGCAAAAGGTGGCTGGAGTTTAATCATTTTAGGTGTTGCTTTAAAGACTACCCGCCCGCTTCTCAACTAAGCCTCTATTTTGATATAAAAAATACCAAAACAATATAGATTACTACTCAATAATGTAACAAACGCACCAGCTCATCAGGCAGAAGACTCAATTAAGTAGGAATTTATGACCATTCACGTGGCTTGCGATGCCTTTACAGAATACGTTTTCAAAATTATGCTCTGGAACTGTTTGCCTAATGTCGAAAAGGAGATCATCTTTAGTCGATCGGTTGAAACGTATCTACAGGGACCACTTCTGACTTAAAAATTCTGAATAAGGTTGTCAAGGTGATACATCGCATATAAGGTTTCATTGTCATCGAAAAACAAAAAAACTTAGTAGATGCCTTAATAAATATTTCCACCAGTTAATGAATGGGCCTATAGTCGGGAGACAACAAAAAAAAAAAAAAACGCAGAGAAACTACCTTTCCATAGATGATATTTTTACACTTACCTTTACGTTGAAAAACACCATAATTTAATCGTCTTAAAGCCAGTGCTTTATAGGTCGATTTGCTAGAGACTATAAGATGCAGAGCTCAGTTTGAAAATACCTAAATCGACAATGGAGCTCTATACGAAAGAACAAGGCATTTTTGTTAGGCAATATTTTAAAAATAATGAGGGTTTGTCAGCTAGTCCGCAATTATGTACAAAATATGGCCGTCATAGCGATTTACAAGCTATCAACTTTGAAGACATTAATTGAAAAATGCAGGGTTTTCTGTCACAAGTCGTTTAACTGAAACATCGAAGCAGTTCGCGCGAATATTGGTGACAGTCCAGGAACATTATTTCGCCACCATATTCAAGAATTGGGCATTTCGAGGAGCTCTCTGTAGCGTATTCTCACGAAAGGTTGGAAACTTTATGCTTACAAAGTTCAATTAACTCAAGAACTGAAGAGTAAAGACTACTGACCATGTAGCCGCGAAGAGTTCGTTGAATGGATTGTGGAACACCAACAAATGGATGCTGATTTTGTGAAATCATCTTTAGTGATCATTTTCATCTTGATGGCTTCGAAATTGACGCATTTTCGGTTCAGAAACCCCAAAAATAGTTATTGAGAAACAAATGCATCCACAATGCGCGACTGTTTGGTGCGGATTTTGGGCTGGAGGCGTTATCGGAAAATTCTTCTTCGGCTGATCAGGCAGTAACAATTAATGGTGTTCCTTATCGTGACATGATAACTCAGTCTTTTAGTGCCTAAATTATAAGATATGGATGTGGCCAACTTGTGGTTTTAAGAAGACATTGTCACGTGCCATACAGCCAGAAAAACAATTCGATTACTGCATTAGTCATTTCCTAATCGTGTAATCAGACATTTTTTCGATCATAATAGGCCATCATCTAGATCTTGCGATTTAACACCATTGGACTTTTTGCTGTGGGGTTTTTTGAAGTCAACGATCTATACAAACAAGCCCACGACTTCCAACGCCTTTAAAGCGGAAATTGGGCGCTTTATTTATGAAATTCAGACCCCTTTATATGAAACGTTCATAGAAATTTTAATTAAAAACATATGAGAGGTTACAATCCGCTATGCGGATCGTTGAAAACCCTATCCCATCCCATCCTTAAAATTAATATCCTCAAAATATAGGCCTTATGGCGATGAAATACAGAAAATGATATTGTCACAATATATTGCTCAGACAGTTTATCAAAATCTTTTGTGGTTCGACAAAAAACAACGGTTTTCTATTGCTAATGCCTTGGGAGGGGGTATACAAATGGTTTTTGTAAGAAAACGCCCCCAAAATGTGGGCGTAGGTGAAAATGATCTATGAACAAAATGTTTATATTACCATTGCGGAAGTATTTGCATCAAAAATTTTTTTTAAAGTTTTAAAATTTGGACAAAAACCGTTTTTTACTAAAAACGCCCCCAAAAAGTGGGCGTGGCAAAAAACTTTGTATGAACGAAATATAGATATTAGGATTGTCTAAATATGCTACTCAGACACTTTTTTGAAATTCCTTACGGTTTGGCCAAAAAATAAGTTTTCCTAAAAAGGGGGCGTGGCAGTGGGCGGATGTCAAAAATTTTTACACTTGTTCTGGTGACTCGGACAAGGATCCTATATACCAAATTTCATTATCCTAGCTCAAAATTCAAGGCCCAAAAATCGGTGACGAACAGACAGACGGACGGACGGACGGACGGACGGACGGACGGACGGACGGACGGACAGACAGACATGGCTAATTCGACTCAGCTAGCGATTCTGAGTCGATCCATATACTTTGAGGTATATGTAGCAAAATTATTTCTCTATGTTACAAACTAAGTATCAAAACTAATATACCCCCCTATGGGATAGGGTATAAAAATACGTACTAGTGTGTACCTTTTACATCTGGACTCCAACATCAAATTCCCCAAATATAAAAATGTCAGAACGACAAAAACCAAAAGTCCCAATCATCCACAAGCGTTTTTTAGGGGCATACTCCAATTTTCGGTGCCATAGACATGCTGTACGTACTATCATGGATACATTCCAGTCAACATATCCACTATTAAATGCTAATGTACCAGTTATACAACGCACTCGTCGAATACGTCGCACTTTAAGTGCTTTAGTTCAAAAGGAGCAAATCAGTGGATTCCATAACGATCACAGATATTATAAAAATCTCTATGTTGACGTTGTGAAGAGTTTTGCGCTTTTGTGTGTGTTTTTTTAGAGGTATAGAACTTTAGGTTGGCAACTCTATTTTAATTATCACCCTTTATATTGGGGAAGTTTGGTAATCGTGTAATATTGAGAAATAGTCCGGTCGAATGGCCACCTCGCTTATGCGATTTAACGCCGTGTGAATTTCTTAAGAGATGAATACGTTGAACTTTCTTCTGTGACAAAATACAGTCAGATTTAAATATCTTATAACTACACGAATAGTGATGATAAAACAATTGTGGACCACTCAGCAGATAGATCATGTATGTCTGTGTTGAGGAATATTTGTTTTGCTCATGACGTCATCCCATTGGTACTGGAGTATTCGGGTAATTGGGCGCCATTGTGAAGGGCTTGTGGAGCGTTAACCTATGCGTATGCGTACTTTTTTCACACTTTCTTTTACCAGTTCTGTAATGTATGTATAAAATTGATTTCGCTAACAGAAAATCATGCTGAAAGGATGCTTCTAGATCCGATTATCTTTTGAGAAGACTTTAGTACAGGAGATCGACTCCTGCGCGCTTCGTGCTATGTACTACGTTTTATTAACTTCTGCAAAACGAAATCGATATTGGAATCAATCCTTTTGTCTGCTGACGAACTAAACGTTGCCCAGACTTACTGGCTGAGGTACATATAATTTAAAATTTTACTGATGAATTCGTTCTATTGCAGAAAGTCAAGTCTCTATCTGGGACATCCAAAATTGCTCAGTTTTTCCCGTTCCTAGACGATGACGGTCTTTTGCGACTGGGTGGGCGCCTTCAGTTCTTAGAGCAATCGTTTAAAATCAAACATCCTATTATACTTCCAACTAATTCGCATATCATCTGTATGATAATCAAAGATGCTCATCAAAGGTCACTTCATGGTGGAGTCAACATCGTTTTGACTCAACTTAGAAGCCGTTTCTGAATTCCAAAGACCCTTTGAAAACATTGGCATCGATTTTGCGGGTCCACTTTACTGCCTTCGAGAATCGGATGGCGTAATGGCGAAATCATATCTTATGGTCATTACATGCGCTGCCATACGCACTATTTACATGGAACTGGTTCAAAGTATGTCTACAGAGAGTTGTTTAATGGGACTCAGGTGCTTTATAGCTCGTCGAGGGGCCCCTTCTATTATTTATTCCGACAACGCTCGCACTTTTCGTAGAGCTGCCTTGGATTTAGGAGAAAGCTAATTTAAGGATGACTACTTTCAAAATGTTCTGTCTGATAAGTGCATAAGATGGAAATTCATTGTGGAACAACCTCCATTGTGGGGTGGGTTTTGGGAGCGACTTATTCGCTCAATAAAAAATATTCTAAATGTGGTTATAGGTAAGGCCAAGCTATCATTCGAATAATTAAGGGCAATTATCACTGAAGCTGAAGGTATGGTCAATGCTCGCCCACTTACCTATATAAGTTGTAATCCATTAGATGTCGCGCCACTCACCCCAGCTCATTTCCTGCTAAACAGTCAAGGGTGTTTTAATATTCAGAATTTGGGATCGGAGTCGGCTAGAATACAAAGTCTTTGGCAACAAAGACTGAGATATTCTAAAATGCTGTGGAATCTCTGGCGAACTGAATACATGCAACTACTTCGATCATTTCACCATAGCAAAACTGCATCTTCGGTGGACCTAAACAAAAATCACGTCGTTCTTACATTCAATCCGAGGAAACCCCGGATTCATTGGAGGCTGTTGTAGAAGATGTACCCATTGGAACTACTCATTCTTCGCCGGTCGGAGGATGTTAAAAATTATTCAACGCAACTCAATTTCTTCCACATTGTCACCTAAATGTACATTTCACTCATTATTCAATTTACACTGACATTACTTAATATACTCAATAATTTACTAATCATTTTTGCTGAAGGAAAAACACATACATATAATGAAGTAACCAATTGAATCTGATCAGTATTACAGAGTTCCAACGGTTCTGTATATCAATGAAGTTCTTTATTCCTGTGAAAGTACGTTCGATACCGTTATGTATGGAACTGGATTTCTTTTGCATGGCCACCATGGGCACGCTTGCAGAAGTCCAGACGCTGAACCCAATTTTCGACGATTTTCAAGCATAAATCGGCCGATACTGCTGCAATTTCACGTTCGATATTCGTCTGAAGTTCATCAATCGTCGCTTTCTTGTTGGCATAGACCATAGACTTGACGTAGCCCCACAGGAAATAGTCTAACGGCGTCAAATCGCACGACCGAGGCGGCCAAGCGACCGGACCATTTCGTGAGATAACACGTTCTCCAAACTTGGTTTCCAATAAATTGATTCTGACATTCGCTGTGTGGTTTGTGGCGCCGTCCTGTTGGAACCACATGTCCTCCAAGTCCATATCATCCAATTGGGGCCAAAAATATTCGGTTATCATTGAACGGTAGCGATTCCCATTCACAGTAACGTGCCGGTCTTGATCATCACGGATGAAGTACGACCGAATGACGCCGCCGGCCCATAAACCACACCAAACCGTAATTTTTTCGAGATTCCATGATGACTCATGGAGTACGTGTGGATTGCTGCCTGACCAATACCGCATATTTTGTTTATTGACGAAGCCATTCAGCCAGAAATGAGCCTCATCGCTGATGATGATTTTTCGATGAAAATCCGAATCATTTTCAAGTTGTTGCTCAGCCCAATTCACGAACATACGACGCTTCAGTTCTTGCGTCAATTTAATCTTGTAAGGATGTAGCCAAGATCTTTTCGCAAAATTCGCCACAACGACGTCACAGAGATGCCCAACGCTTGAGAACGACGTGTGAGAGACACATTTGGGCTTTCTTCAACTGAAACCTCAGCGGCAGCAATATTCTCGACACTACGGGCACTTCTTTGTCTCACTGGCACGGGAACATGTTGTACTGTGTCTGTGGATTCAAATTTTTCCACTAGACGCTCAATTGTTGATCCTACTTACTTACTTAAGTGGCACTACAGTCCGGAATGAACCTGGGCCTCAACCAACATGCCATCTTAAACGTCCAATGCGGAGTTTTTTGACCAGGGGCATGTCGCTGTACAGCTCGTATAGTTCTTGGTTGAATCTTCGTCTCCATAGCCCGTCAACGCAAACGGGACCGAAGATTTTTCGAAGAATTTTCCTCTCGAATCTACCAAGGATTTCTTCATCCGCTTTTGATACGGTCCATGCTTCAGCGCCGTATAGCAGGACTGGGATGATCAGGGTCTTATATAGGATCTCCTTAGTAGTTCGAGTGAGGGCTTTACTACTAAATTGCCTTCTTAGCCCGAAGAAACAGCGGTTGGCAAGAGTAATTCTTCGTTTAATTTCTGACGAGATGTTGTTGTCAGAGTTAATAGCGGAGCCGAGGTAGACAAAGTCCCGTAATACCTCAAAGTTATATCTGTCAATGGTGACGTTCTGTCCAATTCGTCGATGTTGTGAGTCCTTTCGTGATGACAGCATATACTTAGTCTTATCCTCATTTACTGCTAAACCCATTTTCGCCGCTTCCTTTTCTATACTAGCAAACGTGGCTATGACATCACGTTTAGTCTTACCAATGATGATAATATCGTCAGCGTATGCTAGTAGTTGCACCGACTTTTGGAAAATTGTGCCTCTGGTGTTGGCTTTGGAGTTTTGCACAATCCTCTCAAGAATCAAATTAAAGAAGTCACATGACAGCGCATTGCCTTGCCTAAATCCTTTTTTGGTATCGAATGTGTCGGTGAGGTCGTTTCCGACCCTGATGGAGCAGCGAGAATTCTCTATCGTCATCCTACACAAACGGACGAGTTTGGGCGGTATGGGTATCGATTTGGACTTCTTGAGTTTTTTCCAGGATCTGCCGAAGTGTGAAAATTTGATCGGTTGTGGACTTTCCTGGCCTAAAACCACACTGATAAGGGCCAATCAGGTTGTTGGTAAACGGTTTCAGGCGTTCACATATTACGGCAGATAGGATCTTGTAGGCGATGTTGAGGAGACTTATGCCTCTGTAGTTGGCGCAGTTCAGAGGGTCTCCTTTTTTGTGGATCTGCTAGGACGATTATGACGACCATAAATTGGACGTAGTGCTCTTAACGTTGAGGCCACTGACTCCGAATTTCGGTAGTAAATTTTAATAATTTCGACTCGTTGTTGGCTCGTATATCTTCCATCATGAAATGGCAAACCTTACTGAAGAGAAATGTCAAAAGAGCGGCAAGAAATATAGCGTCGTTTGCTGTCCCTGTCGCTTTACTTTTGTAGCGTCCCTGTTGAAAAACCCTTTAAATAAGTCTTTATAAATATTCACACATTAGTATCCTCTCAGTTACAAAATCTGTATCAATTTTTATTTTATTCATTTCCAAAGACATACCACAAATGCTTTAAATCAATTTGTGCAACCGCAACTCAGATTACTCAAATGCTGCTCCTTATTCCAATCATATCTAAATGAAAATCACCAACTTATCCAATTGAAAGGATTGATGTGTGGTTTCTAACATCCTTTTGGTCAATCAAATTTTACTCCAACCACAAAGCCAAGCAAAACATTTGTGGTTTAAATTTAAATTATTTAAATCTAAGGGTGAGGACATTTCACAGCAATAGCGTTTCGTTAATAAATGCATCTGGCAGTCAAATATGCATCCATTTCGATATGCCATATTATTTATGTATTACTATTGGTTTGTTCTACATCAAAACACATTAACAGACAACGACAACCATGTGGAGAGACTACCCTATCCGAACTCATTTCCGATGATAACTCATTTAAAATGCAGATTTATCCTCCACTTCATTAAATAATAATTTGCCATCATGTCGACACGAATAGAATCAACAACCGGTGGTTAATTGAGTTGACAGATTTACCAATAAATTTTCTGGGTTACTGTAATAAATCAATGATTTAAGATTCATACCTAACAATATTGTGTGGTTGGTGTAGACTTTGTATCTTTTGCTTGAGATAGTGTTAAGGTGGGGGATTATCTGTGGTTAATAGGTTGTTAATAATTACGTCAAATTTGTTAAATGCGCGATGCTGTCAAATTGTATTTGAAAACCCCTTTTAAAGCACAGACAGTTATTGGCAGAAATTTATTGCAAATTCAATAATGCAAAGGTAAGTGTCCACTTATCGATTTATAATTAGGAGCGTTTCAGTTTTTACTAGTCATGTACACTTTGCAGGCTTTACCAAGATTTTTGAAGATGAAAGTGTTGATTGGAACGCATTTGATATTTACTAAACCAACCGCGTTTCATTTTACATCTACTGCAGAGTACGTATGTATAAGTTTTTGACAAGCAGTAAAAGAACGCGCCTATTGAGCTGTTTAAAAAAAAAGTGACAATGTACACTTGTCACTTTGGAGGTAGCGAAAAATTGGCTGTCATTGAACTGCTTAATGGTCGCTTTATGTGACTCAGATTACATCTGAGAAATCTGAGAATTAAGGTAAAATTATTTATAACGCGAAATCTTACCTTAATAGTCAGGTAAACAACAAACTTTGCCAAACCCAAATTTAGCGATCTCATAAAAATCGTTTAAATCAAATTCGGTAAAAACAAAACATTTAAAAATATTAATATTATGTAATTAATATTAGAATTTGAAACGTAAACTTAACCGTTATTTTTATTTGCAAGTAATTGAATCTTGGAAAATGGGCTGTATGTTTGTTTGAAACCACTAGAACGATTTTCTCAAAATTCTCACAGGACTAATCTGCATTTCTCGAAGGAGCAATAGCCTCTAGTTTTTTTTTGCGATATCTCAACGGGACGTGGCATTTCCGGCATAGTGGTCATAGAACCTCCAGCAATAAAATAAATATTTAATGTCATATAATATCTGGAACACTATAATAGTGAGAGTCTTGAAGTGGGCATGGCACCTGCCATACAAAAACAAAATATCTGGAGAACCTTTAAAGCCAGCCTTGAAACTCAGAGTGAGCATATGAATTACTTATCTGAGAAGTAGAGTATAAAATGGGGTGGTGAAATAAGCCGGTGCTTAAGGATAGTGATGCGATTATATGAGGACACAAGCGTTCTCACTCTAGCCTCTCACTATCAACTCCTACTCTCACCTCCACGCTGGTGACTGGTGGGTGCCTAGTACCTCGACTGGAGATGGGGTATTGAACCCCTGTGGAAGGTCGTTGGTGGCAGCAAACGAGAGAGGGGGGAGGACTGTCCTCTCACTAAGGCACTCACGCGGCAGCGGAGGAATTCCCTAGATGGAGTCAACGGTGGCGCCTACAGCTCTAGTTTGATCGAACTGGTAGTGAAATCCCTATATGAGCTGCTTCGACATATTTGAACACCAGGTCTATAGGGATTTCCAATACTGAGCCAGAGTATTGGAAAAGAGTTGGTGGCGGAGGAGCCCTCAATGGGTCAACGCTCATACCCCAAAACTGGGCTACTGACATCGGTGTTTTTTCCTGCCCGCTGTCCTAAGGTCAAAACAAGGGCCTGGCCCTCTAGGTTGGGGGTTGTGCTTTGGGTTAACTACCCACCCACAGAAAAAAATATGGTTACGAAGCAACCAATAGCCTCAAAAGGACCGATATTATTGTTGACGACCATGCTAAACGAAAAAAGGACAACGACGTTCGTATCTGCACCTGGAATGTGAGAACATTAAACAGGAAAGGTGCAGGCGAACAACTAGCGGAAGCCCTAAACTGCTACAAAGCAGACATTACTGCCATCCAGGAAATACGATGGGATGGGCCGGGCAAAAAGAGGATGAAAAACTGTGACATCTACTATGGACCGTGTTATAGTGAGCAGAAACAGCGACTATTCGGATGCGGATTTGTTATAAGTGCCAGACTTAGGCAAGAAGTCTTATGTTTCCAAGACATTAGCGAACGCATAGTAACAATCCGCATCAAGGCCAAATTCGCAAACATAAGCCTTATATGCGCTCACGCTCCGACGGAAGAAAAAGATGATATAGCTAAGGATTGCTTCTACGAGCTCCTCGACAAAACCTATGAGCGACTACCGAAGTACGATGTTAAAATCGTGCTGGGAGATTTTAACGCAAAGGTAGGAAGAGAAGACATCTTTAGAAGTATTGTCGGAAAACAAAGCCTACACGACAACACGTCTGGTAACGGACTTAGGCTAATTGATTTCGCTACGGAACGAAATGCCACTATAGCCAGCACACGGTTTCCTCACCTCGATATCCATAAGGGGATATGGCGGTCTCCAGATCAACGAACGGTCAACCAAATTGATCACATTGCGATAGATAAGAGGCACGCATCCAGTATTTTGGATGTCCGTACATTCCGAGGAGCTAAGATCGACTCGGATCACTACCTTGTAGCAGCCAAGGTAAGAATGCGGATATCCACCACGCCACAACAAACCAGAAATACTGTGAAAAAATTTAATGTCGGAAGACTGCAATCGCAAGAGACCGCCAAGACCTTCGCACAACGCGTATCCCTTAACCTCTCGATTAACGCCATACCACCAGCATCTAATGTCGAAGAACAATGGCAACGATGCCAACAAGCCATTAGATCAGCCGCAACTGATGTGCTAGGTTTCTCGCGGCCACCAGAAGGAAACCCCTGGTTTGATGAAGAATGCCGACAGATGCTCGCAGCCAAGAACGAGGCCTTCAAGGCTAAGCTGCAGGTGAATACGAGAGCTGCCATTGAGCTCTATAGGCAAAGAAGAAGGGAAGAATGACGGCTTTTCAGAAAGAAGAAAAAAGAGCAAGAAAAGCGCGCGATCGAGGATATAGAGAAGTGCCACTCCAGGAACGATGTTCGCAAGTTTTACCAAAGTGTAAAACGTCAAAGCCAAGGATTGGAGGCTCGAACAGAATCCTGTCGAGATGAACAAGGAAATATCGTAGTTGAGACACAGTCGATGCTGAGGATATGGAAGAACCACTTCTGTAGACTGTTAAACGGCGATGACGAACAACATTCCGCTGTCAGGCAGAACGAACCATTTAATATTGTCAACGACAGCGAAAGCTGCCAACCACCCGACCTGAGTGAAGTGAGGATAGCAATATCTAAACTCAAGCTTAATAAGGCTGCCGGAAATGACGGCCTTCCCGCTGAGCTTTATAAAGCTGGCAGAGATGACTTGGTAAGCAACATCCACCAACTCATAAGCCAAATCTGGTCGGTTGAAAGCATGCCTGAAGAATGGAACCTCAGCATCGTTTGCCCGATCCACCAAAAAGGAGACCCTCTGAATTGCGCCAACTACAGAGGCATAAGTCTACTCAACATCGCCTACAAGATCCTATCTGCCGTAATATGTGAACGCCTGAAACCGTTTACCAACAACCTGATCGGCCCTTATCAGTGTGGTTTTAGGCCAGGAAAGTCCACAATCGATCAAATCTTCACACTTCGGCAGATCCTGGAAAAAACCCAAGAAGTCCAAATCGATACCCACCACTTATTTATCGATTTTAAAGCCGCATACGACAGCATTTATAGAGACGAACTATACAGAGCCATGTCTAGTTTTGGTATACCGCCCAAACTCGTCCGTTAGTGTAGGATGACGATGGAGAATACTCGCTGCACCATCAGGGTCGGAAACGATCTCACCGACACATTCGATACCAAAAAAGGATTTAGGTAAGGCGATGCGCTGTCATGTGACTTTTTCAATTTGATTCTTGAGAGGATTGTGCAAAACTCGTGAGCCAACACCAGAGCCACGATTCTCCACAAATCGGTGCAACTACTAGCATACGCCGACGATATTGACATCATTGGTAGGACTCAACGTGATGTCATAGCCACGTTTGCTAGTATAGAGAAGGAAGCGGCAAAAATGGGTTTAGCGGCAAATATGTGTTTAGCAGTAAATGATGGTAACTCCAAGTATATACTTTTAAATTAAGGACACACTACATCGATGAATTGGTCAGAAAGTAAGAATGACAGAAACATTGATGGATACAACTTTGAAGTATTAAGGGACTTTGTCAACATCGGCTAAAGTTGCGCTCAAAGATAGAAACCAAACTCCACCATCTTGAAGTGCGCAACTGGATGAAGTTGGTTGTTGCACAGGTTCATCCCAGACTGTAGCTCCATTTTTAGTAAAAAAAATATGTCTATGTTTTGCAAACTCTCAAATGTCAAACCGTAATACTTTCGATGTCAAATTTTATTGCCAAACGATACTAGTAAGTCCATACGCGTACTCTTGTGCAAGAGTTAATTTAAATAAACTTGGATGTGAAACTTAACAACGGCTTTCAAAGAAATTTGTAAAAAGATGAACAAAGAAAAAAAAATGGATTGGGTTCGATATCCCGCTTTTTATAATGCCGATTTTTAAAATCCCGCTTTTTAAAATCCCGCCTCTTATAATCCCGTTTTTTTATAATCCCGTTTCTTATTATCCAACTTTTACAATCAAAAGTAGTTGCTTTATTTTAAAAAATCGCCGCGATTTTTTTAAAATAAAGCAACTACTTTTGATTGTAAAAGCGGGATAATAAGAAAATTAAAATATGCGTGCGCAATACTACACAATATGAATTGGCGCAAACTCCAATTATTGTAACAGCAGTAAATGATAAGGGTAATACCGTTAGCAAGAGGTAGATTTTTCTGTGCATTATGTACTATTTTCGCACTGCGTAAAAACAATTTAGAATATGTAAGCAAAAACAAATATGTGTGCTTACAGTAAAAACTAAAAACATTCGGATGCATTTGCTTTTTGGTCGAGTATTTTGAATATTTTTAAATATATAATCTATCTATATATATAAAAATGGATCTTGGTTTGTTCGGATGCTTAAAACTCGAAAACGACTGGACCAAATTGGATACTTCCTTCTGCGGATTTGTTCGTAATTGCTCCGCGAAGGTTTAGGAAAAAAGAAAAATTGAAAAATTCTCAACAGGTGGCGCTGTAGGCGGTCATTCCATTTGATAGCACAGTAATAATAAATAAATAAATAATTTATATGGCAAAACAACGTTTGACGGGCCAGCTTGTAATATAATGAAAAAGCTCACAATAACCAACATCTATTTTTTTGATAACAATGCTTTGTAAAAAAAAACGGGATTAGCGGGATTTGGCGGAATTTTAAAAAGCGGGATTATAATAAACGGGATTTTAAAACATTTTTTCGGGATTTTTGAAAAGCGGGATTCCGATACGCTCCCAAAAAAAATAGTTTCGTTAATTATTTCTCAAGTTTGTAACGCAGATTTCGGCTGGTGAGAAAATGAAAACTTTCAAGAGATGACAGCCCAGATGTTTGGTAGAAACAAACAAGAGTACATATATATTCTTGATTTTTTTCTCACTATACTCAGAAATATATTTATTTTTTAGATTTATTTTATTATTTGAGTTCGTAAAAAGGTTTTGTAGGCAAAAAATTAAATTGGTATAATATTTGTGTTTGGTCTGTTTCATAATACTTCAAACTTTGACGTTTTCGTCATTCTTCTTTAAAATGAGTGCATTTTCTCTCTAAAGGTTCGTTTAGGTGCTCATGCGCAAGTGTAAATTTCAACGAACTTTTATGTGAAACTTCCCAAAGTCGTACCCGTACTGAGGAAATTGTAAAAATATGTGATGAAATGAAAACTGTCCAAGGATAACAAGTAAGAGTTTGACAGAAACCAACAAAATAATTCTCATTTTTATTCCAAATATACTTCAACATTTTACTTTTTTTTTATTTTTTTTTTGCGAAAGCGTACGGGTACTTTTTGTTGAAATGAGAGAATTATATTTTGATATTGGAGATTTGATATTTTTCATTTTTGTTTACATAAAATTACCCGAACGGACTTTAAATTTCAGATTTGACAGTTTTCATTTTTCTCCACACAAGTACGGAGTTTAAACCGTGTTTTGAACTACCAACAGCCGTGCATTGATATTGCGGAATGGTTAAAAAAAAGGTGTTAGCAATATCACAATGGTACAATAGAAATACAAAACGAAATCTTTTCAGAGATTTTTTCTGATGAAAATGATTTTTTTTAAGGAAGTCCTTACCTTTTGTACTGGCTCTTCCATCATCGCCAATCTCCGGCGTGGCTGGAAGACTCCGTTGACTATCCCTAGCTATACTTCCTTCTTCGGATGGTGTAGTGCTGCTCGAGGTGACCAGTGAATATTCCGCAGAATATCCGACACTCGTTGTAATCGTACTAATTGGTGTGCTGCCGCAACGCGAGCTACCACTTATCCCACTGTCGGTAGTCGTGCTACCACTCGCCATTGGTGATGCAATCATTGTATTGCCCAAGGATGATAATGATGACGATGATGCTGCTGTTGGTAAATGTTGCTGTTGTGCATAAGATGTTTCCGCATCCGTGATATGTTGTTGGCTACCCCCGTTCGGCCGTTCGTCATCCTTGGAGCTTAGAGCTGGCCTTCCATTAATTGAATGGAGACCATTTTGGCTATACCGTTGTTCCGACGATGGAAACGGATGGTATGGGTAATAGTGGAGGTAGTCCCTTTGCTGGGAGGAAGGTGATGCGGAAGACAAGTGATGGCCATACTGAAATGCACTGTTCCTTGCTGTGTAGTGTAGCACGCTAGATGGTGCTCCTTGCTGGTGTTCATAAACTTCCCGATAGGGGTGGTATGGCCCAACACCGGCACCGCCAAGCATTCGTCCATTGTACGTGCTGTCGTAATGCGGCGGATGATAGAGGTGGTGTGAATGCTGTGCATGATGTGTGTGATGGTTCAGATATGCTGCTGACTCTCGTCTTCCTAAATTACCATAACCAAGCCCGCTGGCTGGCCCATATGATGCGGGGTGGTAACTGGCATAGCTCACACCCGGAAGGTATCTATCGAAGCCATGCTGCTGTTGTTGATAAAGTCTTTCGGAAGAATGCAGTGCTGCCAATCTATGCTGCTGCTCCTGATACCTTAGCGCTTGCTGATGTCTATGACCGGCCACTAGTGTAACATTGGGCGCCATCCGATTGGGTGGCGCACCTGAAAGTACTGCGTCACTAACACGACTCGCCATGGGATGGTTTCCACTGTAGTCCGAGTACTTACTGCAGCAATCCATGCACTCAGGGGGCTTTAATATATTTACGAGAATTGATTTTTTCGTTCCGTGTGTCCTAAAACCCGTACCAGCGCCACCACCAAATTGGCTATGTAACCGACAGTTTGAGTCCCAAATGCAGAAAATTTGGGCAAAGTCCTTCGTAGGCGGACACACACAGTATGTGTGGGTTACTTGTGCTGCCAATCGCCTCCTCTGTGTGTGTGTGCCGTGACACTCCCGGTTTTACACATCCATTCCACTCATTCTTTATTGATTTTCCACCCTTTCCCCAAACCTGTCCGGGGACTGTGTGACGGTGCGACACTGGGCGAGAGTGTGGTGACAACTTTTCGCAAATGTAGGAAATGGAAATTGATTTTCTTTTTGTGAGCTTGCGGAGAGGCTCTTCTTTCTGGCGGCTCCTCCTGCCTGGACGAGAATTTGAATTCTATTTGATTTTCTCCGATTGACTTTATCCCGTTGGATGGATAGGTTCTGTAGAAAATTTCAAATTAAGTTGGGATCCAGCTCATGCTGATTGCTGTTCGCTCTTTTGGCCTGGTGCCTGCAAAAAAACCAAAAAAAGGAGAACAAAGAAGGATATTTTAATAGGATTCCCTTACTGGTATAAATATTTCAGTGCTGAGTAATTGCTATGTGCCCAAGTCCGGGTGAGATGTCAGATTTAATTGCAATCATTTGGCTATGGGTAGATACAGGGTTTAATTAAATATTTTCCGAGAGCAAACATTTGTTGACATGGAATTCCGATTGCGATCGGAGCCAATTGTAAAATAAATACGATTGACTTACTGATTGGATTGAATGGCTCTCCATTGAATGGCTAAATATTGACCCGTATAGATCGGATTTTTATTAAATTAAGTGTGTATATTGTTGGTTAGGGAATCATTTATTCATTTATAGTGCTTGTGACGCCCTCCTGTGGGTGAAATGAGAATCCAACCGACGTTTACTAATGAAGCGGGTAGTGAGTAGCTTAAATAAAAGAGAACAGGTATATATATCCTTATAAGCATGAACGCGGAGGTGTAACATTCTTAACCATTGCAATACTTTGTTCAAAGTTAGTTAAAAAAAACTTGGTAGGTTCTCAAAAAAAAATCATAAAGCGAAAACAGGAAATAATTTTTTGGTCGCGTGCAGTGATGGGCTAAGAGCTAAGTATATCACTGTAGTACTCTAAATAGCGCATGTTTTAATATGCTAAAAAGGGCAGAAATAAAATCTATGTTACTTTAAAATCTATGTAAGCATAGTGAAATATGGACAGAATTGATCCACATTGTAAACTATCTCTAATATCTATGTAGGATGTCTCAAAATCCATGCAAGATTTGAATTTGCCGATATTTGTGTGGTAAAGCGTTGGCAACAAAAAAGAAGAGGAAAGTTCCTCAAACTAAGGCCCAGCTTCCTTTCCCACGACTGCAGCCGAACCCAAGATGGACTCAACGGTGGTGTCAACCGTCGAGTTAGGATGTAACAAAACATTTACCTACATGAGCTGCTCCGACATATTCTGCCAACAGGTAATCTAGACATCGCTCAATCCCGTAGTGTATACTACATGTATACTGTACATTGGACCCGAGTCCTAGGGTAATAAATAAATTGGAACCGTTCAGGTTTAGGATATGCTTTGGATAAACTTTTCAATTATGGAAAAACTGTTGACGGATAAAGTAAATCGACGTTCGTATCTGTTAGAAAACTTAAATCTGCTGCAAAGCAGACATTACTACCATTTAGAAAATATGCAGGGATAGGAAGGCAAAAGGAGGATGAAAAACGGTGACATCGTCCACGTCCCGAGTTATAGGGAGCAGAAATAGCGACTTTTTGTTATTTGAGACACACTTAGGCAAAATGTTTTATTTTTCAAAGGGATTAGCGAACGCATTGCAATGCAAAATTCCGCGTCAAAGGCAAGTTCACCAACATAGAAAAGGTCCGGTTCTTAGCCAACCTGCTGGACCCACTTCAAGCTGGTTGACGTCGGATTCAACTTGTGCGCGCCACATAAAGCGCGGTGTTCGTCTACTGCGTCCGACATCTGGCTGGGAATACTCCGCAAACCGGAGTATTGATGGTATATTCCCTCTTCATGTCCTAGTAATCTCAAATGTCCAATATGGAGTTTTTGACCGAGTCTTTGTTTGTATAACTCTTTATTGATCAGGGTCTCGTATAAGATTTCCTTAGTAGTTTGAGTGAGGGGTTTACTACTAAATTGGATTCTTAAATCAAAGAAACAGCGGTTGAAGAGAGTATTTTTTCGTTTAATTTCTAACGAGATTTGGTTGTTTGAGGTATCAACCATTACCTCAAGAGTCCCGTACTACTTCAAATTTATATCTGTTAATGGTGATGTTGTATTAAATTCCTCGATGCTGTGTGTCCTTTCATGTTGACAGCATATACTTACCCTCATTTACTGCTTAACCCATTTTTGTCGCTTCCTTATCTATACTCAAACGTGTCTATGACATCACGTTTAGTCTGCCCAATGATATCAATTTCGTCGGCGTATGCTAGTAGAGCACCGATTTTTGGAAGATTGTTTTTCTGGTGTTGGCTCGGGAGCTTTGCACAATCCGCTTAAGAATGATATTAAAGAAACCATATGAGAGTACATCGCCTTGCCTAAATCTTCTTTTGGTATCAAATGTTTCGGTGAGGTCGTTGCCGACACTGATAGACCACCAATAATTCCACATCGTCATCCTGCATAGACAGACGAGTTTGGGCGGTATACCAAAACAAGACATACCGAGCCCTATAAGGCTAACCTGCAGGTAAAAACGAGAGGCAAATTTCAGTTTAAAAGGCAAAGAAGGAGGGAAGAACACCGGCGTTTTTATAAAGAAGGCTTATTAAGAAAGAAGACCTGAATATCCAAACAAAGTGAACAATTTTGTGTCAAATTGTTTTATGAGTGACAGCCTGATTTCCACCTCTGTGAAGGTGAATAAACAAGACATACGGCTCTGGTGCACTATACAAACTCCGTCAGTTATGCAGTAAAGCCAATGAAGGGTATTCAGTATCAAGAGTGCGAAAAATCGTAGGTTTATAACGAAGACTTCATGAAAGCTCCAAAAACTGATCAAGTAAATTATATCAAATTATATCGTATACCAATCACTTCAATCTCAGTTTTGTAATTGTTTTTATTAGGTAAAAGGAATTTTAGATTTTTTTTTTTTGTTTGATTTGTCGGGTTTTGACAGTTTTCTTATAGCGTTTTCGATTGGGATTTTTAGATTTACTCTCAGATTTCAGATTTTACCCGTCCCAATCGAACATTAAAGAGGTTACTCTGGTTTTCTGTGTGTGTTAGTGTGCCATTTGACAGCTTATTGTTTATCTTAAGGGCGCAATTATAGCTCTTAGCTATCAATGTAAACCATCATTTGAAATTTTATTTTAGTCATTGCGGCTTTTTTATAAACTCAACCATTGGTGAATTTGTGTCAAAACAAAGCTTAGATTATCCAAAAATATTTTAATATTTTCCCCGAAAATCACTTTTTAATCATCAAACTGCGAAATGCAAACTTCAAATTCACATATTAAGTCAGATGTTAAATATTTTTGTGTTGGACTTGGAATCCAGATTCTTCAAAAGTACTCTAGATTAAAAAAAAAGTGCTTTTTGTATCCCAATCGAAAACGAAAAAATAGATCTAGAGTAAAAAAAAGTGCTCTAGAGTATAAAAAGAGTGCCTTTTGTATCCCAATCGAAAACGATATAAATATGAGAGAATGTCATCTGCAATCTACGCTACGCTTACACATCCAATTCGTATGTTAAATTTCCGATATTTTTGTATAAGATTTCCCATATACCAAATTTTACATTGGAAATGTTATTTTAGTTTTAGAAAGATAAAGAAAATACAGCGTTTTGGGGCTATAGGCTCGTTAGTACCCAGAGCTTGCCAATTCTAAACAATTCTAGCACTGTTTTATAGCGAATCCGAATGGCTTGAGATAAGCTTTTCTTGACAGTTGATACTACTCGGATGATTTGTCAGATCATCACGAGATGAGGTCCAGTCAAAATAATTTTTCCTTTCTTTTGAATGATCATCGCTAACCTCAAGAATGGTGGTCCAATCATAGTGGCAATTTGAATTTTTCTAATAATTGCTGTATCCAATTTCTCAAGTTAAATTTAAGTTTCATTATGTTTTTTCCAATTATTTTTAAAACTTCTCTGAAAAAAAACGTTAATTCCCACATCAGCATTTAAACTGTCACATTAATGTTTGTTTATTCTACTACAAAGATATGGCCAGAGAAAATATTGGCATACATTATGGCCCACCTTGTATGGTCCCTGGAAACTGTGTGAAGACGAGCTAAGCACTCTATACATAAGCCCAACCTCTTCTCATCTATAGGGCACAGGTAAGCCAATCATTGAATACTGATTTGCGGATGAAACTCGCTCCAAAACACGTGTTTTGACGTCTCTTGGCTTTTATAGGTGAAGCTCATTCCAAAAAAAAAAGAAGGTATTTGACGGGTTTTTGCGGCCATGAATTTATATTAACTAGCAAAATATTCGACGATTTTTTGCAATTGGGGATGTAACATGTCTCGTCTAACGTTAAATTATGAAAAAATGGGTTAGACCAGTGTAGGTTTTTTTATTTTAATTAAAAAGTACCCACATTTTAGAGAGGTCCTTATCACCATGAACCCCTTTTGCTACAATTGAAAGAGATATCACAATGCCGTCTCAGCCAAGTGGCATTCTATGCTTCTTATACGCAAACAAAAAAAAAGTCAAATCATCCGAAAGGATTTCCTGTCAAGCGAGCCATTCTCTTTGTTCCAACCCTTTGCCCAGATTGCAAAGATACCCTCTCTATGTAAGGTGCAGGGTTTTGAACCCCAGATTTGTACCATGAATCAGCATTCATTTCTATATCAAACCCGTAAAATCGTCGTAACACAACACACCCAAACCAACGAAAGTTCAAAATCCTTGAGATTTTGTGTGTACCACTTCCGTCATCGTCGTTGACATCGTCAGCGCAGCAGCTTCAGCTCCTGTGTACCCTAAGCGATTTCATTACCAAGTGATGCATGCGACTATATCTGTATACGGGGCAATCATGTAGACGTACGGATGATAAACTAGTTGGAATGCGCACAAGAAATCGCGTTCAAAGCCATTAATGAACCGCTGACGAACCACATGGGAAGAGAGCAAAACGACCAGATGAGAGTGTCTGATGAGGAGAAGCATATTTTCTCTGTTGCCAGCATGTGTGTTGGAGGAGTTGGCTCAGTGGGGTTAATGCTTTGCATAAAGGCGAATAAGGATTCTAATTAACTGGAAAATGTTGGCGATGTGTTGGGTTTGTTATCCGAAAAAGTACTTGTGCTCATGAAAGCAGGAACATATCAGAGTCGATGAGACGAGTATTCATCCGAAGGAGAGCTAACTTTTGCAATTGGAATTTTGCTTAAGTTCTCGCTTGGTAGGTAATTAAATGTTTTTTTGGTAGCTAAAGTTTTCAAATTATTGATGATCTGGAGGTAATAAGGGGTTTTTCAAACCTGTGTTTGAAAATTAGAAGCATTTTCCCCCCACTAAGGAACATAACTATGTCAATGCTTCGAATGGGCATACTGGAGAGGATTTACTCGAAACTAATTAAGTAGAAAGTACTTAAAACATGGATATGAGTTTGTCGATGAGATTCCCAGTTGAGTGATTACCTAGAAACTTGTGATAGTTTTCCTTTATGAATAATTATAGCAACTCATGTATAGACAGGTAGTCTATCTAAGGTAGGAGAAAAGATGTGTTTGGTACACTGTTTCTGGAATTTATTTTACTATAGCAATGGCGAATTCTACTATTAAAAAGGTCGATGAAAGTGGGCGTCAGCTTATTTCTTTTTTTTGAATATTGGACTAGCATCATTTCAGGTAACATAATGGCATATTGCATTGAAATTTAACGGACTTTTAGGGCAAAAATCCAATCTAGGAGTACTCTTCTTAAATTTGTGATTTCCAATATGCATGGGGTTCAATTTCGCCTTGCATTGAGAATGGTATAATCTGTATACCACACATAACACTGAGAGTTGAACAATTTTTGACGCAACCCTTCTATACGTAAAAGTCTCAAATAACTTCTTCTCGAAATGCAAAGAATGCTTTACATATTGTGAGGCTTCAGACACCCACCAGACTTCAACAGAATTGACTGCTCCCATTAACAGTCAAGCCGCCAACACCCTGGACTTGTTTCTTACCTCTCACCCTGATAAATACACCATCAATGTATTATCGCCTCTAGGTTCGTCAGACCACTGTATCATATCAGCGAATTTCTCGTACTCCAACCACACAGTTAAAGAGCAAATTCCCAAAAAAACTGTATGGCAATACGAGAAAGCCAATTGGGAAGCATTAAACAGTTTTTTTAGGAATATTAACTGGTCACTTCCTCGATAGTGACGTGGATGCTGCTGCTGATATGATATCAAACATCATTCTCCTTGGTATGAGATCTTTTATTGCCAACAGAATTAAGAGTATCAGACCAAAGGCAAAAGGGTGGTATGACTTGAGCTGCAAAGAAGCTATCAGGTTGAGAGAGACAAACTTTCGGTTCTACAAGACCAACCCATCAGAGGAAAACCGAATAAAGTTCAAACAAGCCAGAAATGACTGTTATGCCCATTTAAAGCGTGTCAAATTCCTCTATGACCAAAAGTTGAGGCAAAAAATTCTACAATGTCCCAGAGGTAGTAAAAACTTTTGGTAATTTGTTAAAAATATAAAAAAAATCGGCCTCATCATCAGTTCCGACGCTCATTCACAATGACATTCCAGCTGTCAGCTCTTTAGACAAAGCCAATCTGCTTGCTGCGCATTTCGCAGCCAATTCTACATTGCCAGATTGTGTTCAGTCTCCTCCTGTACTTGAGAACGTAGATCATTCTATGGGACAAATTCACTTTCGTACTCGTACAGTTGCAAGAGTTTTATTTGATCTTGACATACACAAATCCGCTGGTCCAGACGGTATATCCCCCATCATTTTGAAGAGGTGTTCTTCTACGCTAGCAAAACCACTGCGTAAGCTTTTCTATCTATCCTACTCATCAGGACTCTTTCCGAGTAGATGGAAAACAGCATTTGTCCAGCCTGTACCAAAAAAAGGCGAATCTTCTTCTCTCTCCAACTACCGAGCAATTGCACTTACGTCCCTTCTTTCCAAGGTCATGGAAACGCTGATAAATCGTCAGCTTATGAAATATCTCGAAACACGAAAACTTCTCAATGACCGGCAGTATGGTTTTCGCAGCAACAGGTCTACTGGTGATTTGATGACATATCTCACCGAAAAGTGGAACCAATCAATCCACCATGGTGGCGAAAGCAAGATTGTTGCGCTTGATATTTCAAAGGCATTAACAGGGTTTGGCACCAAGCCCTTTTGTCGAAAATGCGTGCATTTGGAATCGACGAAAAACTTCTTCTATGGATTAGACATTATCTTTCGAAACGTTCATTTCGAGTTGTTTTGGATGGTTTCAAGTCTGCAACTCACCAAATAAATGCTGGTGTCCCTCAAGGCTCAGTTTTGTCTCCGACTCTCTTTCTCATTTTTATAAATGATCTCCTGTCTGCAACTTCTAATCCAATTCATTCCTTCGCTGATGACAGTACTCTCAGCTTCTCATACTCGTTTTCAGGTTCACGTCCCTCATCTTCGAACGTGGACTCCAAACGACAAAATATGTTATGCTCATTGAATTCCGACCTTGACAGCATCATCAAATGGGGTAAAACCAACAGAGTAGAATTCAATGCTTCCAAAACACAATGCTGTCTTCTGTCGTTAAAGCGAAACCAAAATCTAGAGCCATTATCCATGAATGGCACTTACATCGAAGAAACCGAAAAACTTTCCATGCTAGGTATGTGTGTTAGTAACGACTTACGTTGGAACGACCACATATTTCAAATCGCTAAAAACACAGCGAAATGTCTAGGTTTCCTTAACCGATGTAAGAAATATTTCACCCCTTCTGATCTGGCCACAATATACAAAGCGTTTATACGCCCTAAACTTGAGTTCAACGCCCACGTCTGGTCGGGTGCACCAAAAACAACATTGCACCTCCTAGATAGGATTCAAACGCGTGCGAAAAAACTTAGACATTAGAATAGCGAACTCTTTAGTTTGGCTAGAACATTGTCGAAATATCTCCTGCCTTACACTATTTTATCGCTATCTTAATAACAAATGCTCAAATGAAATAGCCAGCTGCATTCCCCCCATTCAACAATTCAGCCGCAATACTCGTTACGCTATGAATGCAAATCAGTTGACCCTTAAGCCTTTCTTCGGACGAACGCTGAAATATAGAGATTCGTACATAAACCGAACAACACGAATGTGGAATGCTCTACCAAACTCTGTTTTCCCTTTCCATTATAACCTACAGGCATTTAAAATCAATGTGCATCGGTACCTCCTTTCTTCTTATCCCGAATTTCCTTAACGCCCGCACTGTGATAAAACATAAAAAGGGTATTCATAACCCCTTGAGTGCGCGCAAATTATAAAAAAAAAAATCCTGACAGAAATGTTCAAGCATTTAGGTGAATAGGCCCTCTTGATCTTATAGGTCAACGTGTTATGGGCATTTTTTGGTTCCAATCACAAAAGTGACAACACCTAAGTTTTTTCACTGCTCAAGCTCTTGCGAAAGTCTGGCAAATAGCCAAGAGTAATACTGTCATGAGAAACTTCTCAAATTTGCCTTTCGTATTCTATTCGACGTTAAGCAGGAGTCCCTTTTCTTTGTGGCAAAAATAATAACTTCGCACACACGAAGGGAGAAGCTGTTAAATTTTATTTTATTATTCATCGGCTAGACAAGTCAGAAGTAAAAAAAGGTGCATGGGTGAGCTAATTTGGTAATACAAATTTTATTTTGGTTTCCTTGCCTACGCCACCTATTGTCAATATTAAAAACTCAGCTTATTCCATTAACATATTTTTTTACGAATTTTGTCAGATACGGCGCTGTTTGGCCGTTTGGCGCCCTGAATGGATGTTCGCAGATGCTTATTGACTCCGCTCTTGAATTACGTCTTTTAAATGATTTCTGACAAAAAGTGGTTTGGTAATGTGTTGTTCGTGTCGTTGTTAGTTGAACTATGTTTCATACTGTTTGTCTTGTAGATCGTTCAAACGTAAAAAGTTTTTGAAACATTTCAACAAGTGTTCGCTGAGCTAAGGATTAGAGATTTGAAGTAAAGAATTTTCTACAAGGCAGATTGCTAGTTCTTTAAGATGGTCCAATAAGTTCAGTGCATGTTTTGGGGTCTAAATCTAATCATAATTGAGTTATTCCAGACATGATCTTATGGGTACTAACTGGAGGCATGAAATTACCTGTCGTTACAATTCAAATGTCATGTAATTCACTTAAAAGTGACAGATATACGAGAGGTATGCAATACCCAAAGCAAAATTTACTTTCATGGCAGTTTGTCAGCCTACTCGTTGGCAAAAAAACGGTGACATTAGGTGCAAGCTCTCTGTAACATTATGTGGTGCAAATAAAAGCTCTTTTCAGCACATTTTGCAAAACAATTCATCTGACATCTGCTGTAAGTTCAGAATTTTATTTCTAATGTTGTCCATCGAGGTTGTGGTTGGTTTCTATTTCCTGAAAGTACCCCCATAGGAAAAAATCGGGAGGCGTCAAATCTGGGGATCGTAGAGGCCAGTCAATATCACCACTTTTTGACATTATTCGGAGGGGACACTTCTCGATAAATTCGCACGAGCTGTTTGTGATAAGGCCCCGTCTTCTTGGAACCGCATATTCTGTAGGCCTAATTGATCCGATTCGGGCTTAAGTTAGTTTTCCAACATTACCCGATAGCGGTCACCAGTATCTGTCCCAGCATTTCCTTTGGTATCCCAATATTGTTATCGATCACTCAAATGCCAACTGTCAAATGACAACTGACAAATTTCATTCACATCAAAAATGGTAACCAAATAATCAGCCCTATCGAGGTATCTGTCGGAGCGGAGAATTTTCCGCAACGCATACTTCGTCGGAGGTTCAAATTCCATTCGAGGTATGTGTCATCGGAAAAAATACTACACAAATGCGACGGCTTCACTTTAAATTCCTCGAATAATTTGTGTCGGAGGAAATCGGAAAAATAATTCCACTTAACTGTCAAAAATTGAACGAAAAATGCGCCTGAACGCACTTCAACGCAATTTGCCGCGATAGGTATGTTACAAAATGTCGGAGATATATTCCGAACAGCTTTTCGGAAGAATACCTCGAAGCAAAAATCCTTCGAATCGTACAAAATCAGAGAATTTTCCGCTCCGACGGATGCCTCGATAGGGCTGAAAATTGATCTGCAACATAAAACGCATGCTGTATAAATGCGGCTACTATATGAAACGACAATATAAACCCAAGGTCAACTAACAGATAAATTAGATGGTTTTCTGATGGCTAACTAGTGATTATTTGAATTAATGCGTTGGTAATAGTGGCCTTTCTGATATTCGGAATTCTCATTAAAAAAATAACTTTGTCAGGCAACAATTATCGTACGACATAGCACACAATATTGAATTTATTTCGTGAAAACGACCAACTGAACCCTTTTAGTAGATAGGGTGAGTACTGAGGAGATGAATTCAACAAAATTCAGCCTCAGTAAATTGTCACTAATTATTTTTTGCACATCTTGGAGGGATCCTTTAAGTCAAATATTATATGTTTCATACATATTTCCCAAATCTACTGTCAAACATGTACAGGTACTTCCCATATTCAGACAGTCGTCTTCCAATGGATGCATTCAGATAATAATGCGCTTATCCGCTAACAAAATAATTCGCTGAGGGTGTTGAAAAATATTCGGGCGATGTTCAATAAGATTGACCAGCTTCTACCACATATTTTTAACGAATCCTAGCTTGCCAATACGGGACGTTTGGGACAAAGGCTTTGCCTTTTTAAACATTTCTTTGTCATTTGTCTTTCCGCATAATTTCTCAGCCCCAAATTCATTTTATAAATAAGGTCACGCACTCTTGAAACTACTTCATTCCTTTTATAGATGATTTCTTTTAGAGATGACAAATGATGACTATACAAGTTCAGACAACGAATATGAAACCACTTATGCTAAAAAACCGAAACAAATTACCTATGCAGCGATCAAGACCACTGGCTGTAAATCCCTGAATGGAAAATTTGGCTGCGAAAAGAAAACCGTAGGGCATAAAACGGAAAAAGGAAAGGGCATTAAGATATTGTATTTGCAGCAACATTCAGATGTATGAAAATTATGCATCTGGTGCTGGTCAAAGCTCACGGTCATCAACTGCAATCAGAACCTGAAGAAAATAACCACTATTGCTGAGTAATCAACGATCTAACATGCAATACGACACCAAATAGGTACAATTCAACGGTAAAATCTGAAATCTTAAAGCAAATCTAAAAATCCCAATCGAAAACGCTATAAGGGATCCACTTACGCCGAAAAAGTGTTTGGACCTAAGGCTCTTGAAATCGTCGTAGAGGATTTGATATAAGAATCCTTCGACGCATCCAATAAAGGAAGCATAAAACTTGTTCCGTTATAAAAATTATGGATTGTCTCAATAAGAATAATCTTCGATCCTAGCTATATAACTTTAGTGCGAAAAAAAACAAATGTGCGTCAGAAACTATCGCTCGACTTATAGCGTTTTCGATTGGGATTTTCAGATTTGCTCTCAGATTTAAGATTTTACCCGTCCCAATCGAACATTAATGAGGTTAATCTGGTTTTGTGTATGTGCTAGTGTGCCATTAGATAGCTTTTCGTTTATCTTAAGGCCGCATATATAGTTATCATTGAAAACCATCATTTGAAATTTTTTTTTACCCATTGCGGCTTTTTTATAAATTCAAGCAGTAGCGAGTTGGTGTCAAAACAAACCTTATGAATTTTAGAACATGATTATCCAAAAAATCACTTTTTAGTTTTCACTGATCACAAAAAAAAACCAAATCAAACTGCGAAGCGCAAACTTCAAACTGGCATAAGTCAGATGTCAAATGTTTTTGTGTTGGTGCATGTAGGTGTAAATCTCACTTGGAATCGAGAAAGAAAAGAGAGAAAAGAGTGCTTTTTGTATCCCAAACAAAAACGCTATTAGAAACGCTTGTTAACAAAATCTATTCAGAACTTAGCTGCGTCACTGTTCACAGAAGAAAACTGCAAGATTGCTCTGATTTCTTCCGAATGGATTTTTCTGTTCTGATTAGAAATGTTCTACTCGGTGGTTAAGTGTTTTTCTTGACCAGGACAAATTGTATGATGAAATCGATCTCATCAACGGTTGCCTGGACACATTAAATAACAACGATGTTATTACGATGAATCGGGATTTTTTAAAATAAGGAAATACTTGAAATTAATAGGATAACAGAAAAACTTTAAGTATTGCGCAGTTAGAAATGCATATATAGAAAGAATATTTTCCATAATTCAGTCCGTGTGGAGGGACGATAGAAAACTTTCTCTTACAAAGAGAAAGATATTGTTTTCGTGAAAATTTTCGACCTCGAGATTTTGATTGCTTCTAACATTACGATGATAGCGGAGCCTAAAAAAGTGGTTTTTGGAATTCCGTCCGTCGGTCCGTCGGTCCGTAATGGTCTCCCCAGCCTAAACGGCTTGACCGATTTTCTTCAAACTTCGTAACCAAGCTTGTTTTAGTCATAATTCTAGGCCATTTTTTTTGTTTGCTTTTAGCCATGTTAATAACGGTACCTGCCATATAAAAATTACACTAACCTCAATTTTCTCGAAAACGGCTCTAACGATTTTGATTAAACTTTATATATACTATAACCATATTGGCTTCAACAAAACTGCATACCCAGTTTTTTCGAGAAAATCCATATAACGGATTTTGTCATTTAGGCCGTATAAGGAAAATTGATAATTTCTCGCAAACTATTATGTCAAATTGAATGAAATTCAATATATATACTACTATTACAGCTTGAAGCAATTCCACATAATTAGTTTTAGCCCAACTATCACTAAACGGAATTTTCAGTTTTGGCCAATAACGGAAAATCATTACTATTCACATTGACATCGATTTCTTCATATATCGGAGTAAACGTTCGTATAAACTCATTTCGACATTATTTATATCATTAATCAAAATGCGTACTATTTGATCTAACGCCTAACTCGCTGTGAAAGAGAAAGTTGCGTACGACCCAGTCGTGCACCCACCACTCGTTCTATCTCGTGCTTGTCTCGACCCCTTCTTCATGTTGGCAACCGTGAACGAAGCCGGCAAGCTTGTTTTTTTTTCATGCATATCATCGGTAAAGGCTACCATTGGATCCTATCGCAAACAATTTCCAGAAAGCAAAAAGCTTTAATTTCTAAGAAAGTAGCACCAATTAATCAATACGAAACACAACCAACCTAACAAAGCTTTCTTCATTTTTTTTTTGTCAAAGATGATTTCATTCCTCCGTCCATTCAAATGAAAGCAAAGAAACTTCGCTTTTGCAAGGTTTTGAGAAATAGTCTTGAGAGTTCTTCAAAGCAAAGTTGTCTTTGTATTCCATATTACAAAGCCAACTTGACAGAAACACAAACAATCAATGGACTATTGTGACAAATAAGCAAAAAACTATCACATTACCCCCCCAAAGAGTTACGAATCACATTTCAACGAACCCAACTTCCTGCAGACTAGCAGTTTTCTTCCTCCCCAACAAGAGCAACTCGTTCAAAAGAAACTTAACAATCTAAATTCAATCTGCTCACACCCCAAATTGGCCACTTGTTGCATAGAGGTTTCTCGTCGCCTTGTACCCATCCCATGGCCAGAATTTAACCGTCAACTCTAAGGATATGGTCAAAGAACTGAAACGGGCCGCAACCAGCAACCCACCGCTGTTAGAAATCGCAGCTGCAGATTTTCAATGGACAAAGAGAAAATTAACTTTGGTGAGTGCGCGCTAAAATGGTTTTCCCTTTCGTCAAAGAGAAGTCAACAATTTATTGTTGCAGCGCATTTCATTGTGGGAATCTGTCTTTACGCGTTTCGGTCTTCCTGCTCGCTTTCTTTGTCTATTATTCGGGTTAGTGGATGGGGCAGATGGCGGCACAGGCGAATAAGTTTACAGTTATAAAGCTTCGCTTCTGATGTTACACGTTATTGTGACTAGTGAAGGAGTCACTGGCGAATGGTGAGTAGCCATATTTTCCATAGAGTGCATTAAATCAATACAATGGGTCTGCATTGAGGTCAAAGGAGTTGCCACTTTGCACTCCCTTACAGACGCTGCTGGCGGCTGGTTTTCTTGCCGGGGTTCGCGGTCGTTCAGGGAGTGGCTCTTGGGTACACTTGCCGTTTCGATATGAATGGCGGAATCATATTGTGTTTGGCCGATAAGGAGATGAAGAATCGTGATAGAAATGGCAAATGTGAGGGTGAAAACCGCTGTTCTGCCTAATGGACTGTGGCATTTATTAATAATAATTTATTGCGGAAGGTTCTGAGGGCGACATTTTAAACACCACAAGTGGGTGGTCGTGGTCGTGTGCGTGTTAGTCGCACACATTTACTTTGTTGTTGGATTTTATTGATTGTAAATGAGGGTTTGTTTCATTCAATTATTGTGTTAAATGAATTATATGGATTTGTGTCTGTGTGTGGGTGGCAGGACTTTAAATGATTAGCATTAGTCGGAGATGATTGAATAATAGATACAAAGTGCATTGATGAACTTATATATGGGAAATATCAAGGACCATATTGCGTTTGAAGCAATCCAAATATGAGGTTAAATTTGATTTATTACTGGCGATTGAATAAGTGATTCGAGTTATCTGTTCAGACAAACCATAATTTGTTTTTTTGTTTTGCTGGTAAGACTCCAGGAATGATGTTAGAAATTCTTATCAAAATTTAGAACGGCAAAGGCAGGAATACAAGAACCGAGTATCCTGTCCTAGCTTAAGGAAAAATTGTAGCTGTGACACACAGACATGGGAGTAATGCATTGGAAACAGCATTAGCATTGAGTGAAAGTAATGCCAATGAAAAAAATTTCATTAGCATTGAGTAACACAATGCTAATGACATTTTTAACTTTCTCTTACAAAGAGAAAGATATTGTTTTCGTGAAAATTTTCGACCTCGAGATTTTGACTGATTCTAACATTACGATGATAGCGGAGCCTAAAAAAGTGGTTTTTGGAATTCCGTCTGTCGGTCCGTCGGTCCGTCTGTCCGTAATGGTCTCCCCAGCCTAAACGGCTTGTCCGATTTTCTTCAAACTTCGTATCCAAGCTTGTTTTGGTCATAATTCTAGGCCATTTTTTTTGTTTGGTTTTAGCCATGTTAATAACGGTACCTGCCATATAAAAATTACACATAACCTCAATTTTCTCGAAACGGCTCTAACGATTTTGATTAAACTTTATATATACTATAAGCATATTAGTTTCAACAAAACTGCATACCCAGTTTTTTTCGAGAAAATCCATATAACGGATTTTGTCATTCTGGCCATATAAAGAAAATTGTTAATTTCTCGCAAACTACTATGTCAAATTGAATGAAATTTTATATATACACTACTATAATAGTTTTAAACAATTCTACATAATTAGTTTTAGCCCAACTATAACTTAACGGAATTTTCAGTTTTGGCCAATAACGAAAAATAATTATTTTTCACATAGACACCGATTCCTTCAAATTTCGGAGTAAACGTTCGTATAATCAAATTTCGAAATTTTATATAATTTTTAGCATTAATAATCAAAATGCGCACTATTTGATCTAACGCCGAACTCGCTGTGAAAGAGAAAGTTGCGTACGACCCAGTCGTGCACCCACCACTCGTTTTTCAATACCATTGAAAATTTTCAATGCAATCAATTTTCATTACCATTTTGCAATGCTAATGAAAAGTATGAAAAAAATAAAGTACACCATTTTTTTTTTTTTTTTTAAGATATTGGGATGATATACCATAATCATATGTAAGGCCAACAGAGCACTGCGACCCAAAAACATCGTTTGTGCTGTCCTCCATTTATTTGTTACTTTGCAATTTGACCCTGCATAGACCTCTGTTTGGAAAATGGAATTAATATTATCTAGTTCCATGGAGAGTTTGTAGTTGGAAGCAACGACTTCAGTTGCTGCTACCATGCACATTCCATTTTATTCCACTAGGTTCACACAGTTAATTAATAACTCAGCAAACATTGTGTTTCTTCTATAGTTGCATGAGGTTTTTTCACAAAAAAAAAAAAAATGCCTTATTACTCAATGAAAATAGATTTCATTCAAAATTACTAATTTTCATTGGCATTAAAAAAGTCAATGCCAATGCAATATTTGTCCATTAGCATTATTATTTTCAATGCTAATGAATTTTTTTTCATTAGCATTGGTTTTATCAATGCCAATGAAATCTCAATGCCAATGCACTACTCCCATGTCTGGTGACACATTCTATGCTAAGAATAAGGAAAACATGCTCCTGCAGACTGTTAAGTGAAAACTAACGGCCACCCAATCCTAATGAATTAAGAACAGCAACATTTAAACTTTAGCGTAAGAAGACTGCCGGAAACGATGGATTTCCTTTCAAGATATTAAAAAACGGTGACGATAATTTAATATAAGCCTCAGCCTGGTTTACCGCATCCACAAAAAAGCTGATTCCTGTTAACTGCACCAACTACAGATGCATAATTCATCTCAATATCGCTTACAAGATCCTATCTGCCTGTGTAGCCTGAAACTGACAACTCCAAAACTTAATAAGTGTGGTTTTAGAACAAGAGAGCAAGCCAACAGACTTCAGCAGATATTGAAAAAAAAACAAGAAGTCCATATCGATACCCACCACCTATTTATCGATTTCAAAGCCGCATTCGAAGCATTTTTATAGACCAACTATAAAGATTCTAGTCTAGTTTTGGTATACAGCTGAAACCAGTCCGTCTGTAGGATGGCGATGGAGAATTCATGCAGCTCCATCAACGTGGATAACACCTTAAGTAAAATTTCGATACCAGGAGATGTATTGTTTGGTTGACTTTGGTAAGTCCTTTGACACCTTTTGGTTAAATAGGGCTCTTCTACATGGTTGGGAATGGGTAAACTCATGTTGTGTATGATTTATGAAATGCTTATGGGAAAGAAGTTCGTTGTCAAGTGTGCCAATGTAACTTCGAGTAAAGTGTTTGAATTTTAAAACGTTTTACAACAGGAGGCGGTGTACTCCCTGATATTGTTTAGCATTTATGCAAGTGATCTTGTAGGTTCTCTCAGACACGCTATAGTATACAGTATACACAGATGATCTAGTGGCAGAGCAGGTTCGAAAATTTGAGACATACTTTTGCAGCCTTACTTCAATCACATTGAGGAATATAGCGATGATTGTAAATTGAAGAATAATTTTCAAAAAACCGAAAAATTTCTGTTTAGAATCCAATTACTAGCGATGCCAAAAAAAAACTCGAACATTGTATATATCATTAGACAGCATGGACAGTCTGTTGCGGTGAGAAGTGAATTTAAATATCTTGGCATCTGGTTTAACAAGTTTATGTATTTTAACAAAAATATAGAATCCCGTCTCGCCAAGGCTGGGGGGGTTATGCTCTAACAAGAAAACTGTTTCAAAGCAGTCAACTTAATTCAAGGGCGACATTCATAAGCTACATGACCCTTACAAGGCCAATCATCACTTACGGTTGCCCCGTGTGGTTCAATTTAGCACCACCCTACATGGAAAAGATACGGCTGTTGTCTCCGATCCTGTTTAAGAATGTACTAAACGCCAGAATCCGAGTACATGGAATATTATCACAACAAGGTCCTATACGATTGGGCTGAGCTGAATAGAATTGACAATTTCCTTATTAAGGTGATTCGAAGGCACGTTTTAAGGGTGTAGCTGGCGACAATAGCGTGAACTTCGGGGCTCACTACCCCAATGACAAATAAATACATGGAGAGCACGCTTATGTCCCGCTTTATGCCACCAGAGGGATTCGTTTATATCGACTCGCTAGGGTTAGTTAAAAAAAAGTAACGATATCCCGGTATTATACCACCGCAGCGTAGGATAAACGGCTGATCTGCGACGGTTACGTCCGCTTTAGCACGTCGATATCAGATCGCGATAAAACTGATGCGGAAAAGCAGCGCCTCGAGTTTTGGTGGTAAGTTAACAATGAATAAAGTGCTTCTGTCCTCTCTCAGGACTTTGCGAACTTTTAGTCCACATCTTAGTCTTAAATGTATAACATTTAGGTACAAAGACTGGGGAGGGGCTTATACTCTGGAATTAACTTCAGCGGCCTAGAAAGCAGTCTTTCTTTTAACATGCCTAGGCCCTGGAGTTTTTTCCAAGCTAATAAATGTCGCTATGCACCATTGATTCGGTAGAATTATTGTGATTTATATCGAAAGGCAAGAGCTATTAATTTCATAGGGTATAACATCCTTAAATCGTGGATAGAACACATTTCTAGAGACCACCTCCAAATAAAAGAAGATCCAACATAATGCAATTCATGCTTCCAGAACACATTGATTTATATGGATTTGTATATTAAAGCGAATCAACAGCCATTATTCATGAAATAAGAATTTTCTATTCTCGATATATGTATTAGTATCGACCATCGTTGGAACTGGAGATAATATATAAAGAGCTTTACGCTCCAAGCTTAAGTTATACGCAATACGCAAACGTATTGTCGGGTATTGCGAAACCAATATTAGACCTTTTAGTTAGTATTCAAAAGCGTGTTAAAAAAACGTATGGGAGACAAAGAAATAGCGAACTGCATAGTTTCGCTCGATTATCGTTCGCTCGATTATCGTAGTAATATAAAAAATGGTAAAATTGATTCTATATAGACAAGGTTGATCAGGGTCTTATAAAGGATCTCCTTAGTAGTTCGAAGAAGAGCTTTAATTCGAGGAAAATTCCCTTTCTACTTTAAAGTTGTTGCTGTTTATGACGGTGACGTTCTAACCAATAATGTGTGTCGCTTTTTTTTGTTGGCATATATTTGGTCTAGCTCTAGTATACTCCTAAGCCCACTGTGGCGGTGACATCTAGTCAAAGTTTAAATAACATTTGCCTTCTACAAGGTGGCGCAAAAGTTGTCACCCGATGTTTTTTGGCCGCCATTTTTAAAAGTGTTTTGCAAAAAAATCGAAACAATTATTATAGGTGTCGCATAAGACATGAATCATGGAATAATTTTTTCTACTTTTTTTGCTGAAGAATTTAAATATTTGCAACCAAAAAACATCGGGTGACAGCTTTTGCGACGGGTGACAACTTTTGCGCCACCTGTTATATAAGGGTCCGCCATTTAACGTTTTTTTTTTTTTCAACTGGTGCATATTTCGTGAATGGTAACACTTAGCTCATGTCTGATTTCACAGATAATTAGTTTTATCCTTCCGCTGAACGAATATGGTTGTGTATACGCTTGAACAACGCTGGAAAAATATTGCGACTGTGTGCGAATGTGTGCGAAAATTGCGTACGGATTTTGGAAGAAGAGAAGCACCGTCAGCACCGTCAACTCCGTATGTTCCTTATCTTGTGAAAAAAGTGAAAGAAACTGGCATACTCATCGATAAACCAAAGCGTGAAAAGCCAAAAACAGTGCGTACACCCGAGAATATTGCTGCTGTGGCAGAAAGTGTGTGTGAAGCGCCATCAACATCAATTCACCGTCGTTCTCAACAATTGAACATTTCGGAGACATCATTGAGACGAATTTTGCATAAAGACCTTGGTATGACGCCATACAAAGTCCAATTGGTTCAGGAGTTGAAGCCAACTGACCATCCAATGCGTTTTCGCTTCGCTAAGTGGGCCTGCGATCGACTTACAGAAGATGCCGATTTTGTCAAAAACAAAACCCATCTTTTCAGATGAAGCTCATTTTGATCTTGGCGGGTATGTAAACAAGCAAAATTGTCGCATTTGGGGCACAGAAAACCCGCACGCATACATTGAAAAGCCGATACACCCAAAACGAGTCACTGTTTGGTGCGGATTTTGGTCCAGAGGCATAATTGGGCCATTTTTCTTCGAAAATGAGGAAGGAGTGGCCGTTACAGACAATGGCGATCGTTATCGGGCCATGTTGAACGAATTTTTGTTCACAAAAATTTAAGAGGAGGATATTGGCAACATTTGCGACCTGTTTTTGAAGATCGCACTATCAGCCGCAGAGCTGAAATTTTGAAATTTGAAAATATTCAGTATTTTTGTTTATAGCATTTTCAAAGTTATTTTGGCGGACCCGTTAGTACAGACATTCTTGTGACGATTCCTTCAAAAAATAGCGGTATCTCAAATGTCGAAAAAACTCGCAAACATTTTGAAAAATTATAATAAAAAATAAAAATTTTCACAATATGTAAACTATTTTCAGCGCCATTAGCACTCAGGAAGCGGTGAATTGAAGAACTATGACATTTAATTCAAAAAACACTGCTTAAAGGTCACTCATTAAATATTCTATGCGGATCATGTGGCGGTGTTTAACATATCTTATATACTCTTAAATGACACGTCTGCAGATGAAAGATCACACAAGGCAACGGTGACCAAAATGTTGAGCACACTATAACCCGGTTTTACAGTGCTGAGTTAACTCTAATTTAACTAACCCCGCATTAATTTTTCAGTACAAGATAAAATTTGACTCCATGCGTGGTGATTAAATATGGTTACACTGACGATTAACAATTTTTCTGTCAAAAAGTTATCGAAATGTATAGAATCTACATTTGCCCAGTTGACAAATGTTTGGCTTTCATTTTTCTAAGCAAGTCAAATTGATTTTGTCGCGATCTTACAAACCTTTTACTTATTAAAATAGTTAAACTTAATATTTCAAACAATTCGACTCGCTGAGATCTGAACCTGAAAACATATATATTGTAAAGTATTTTTTTTCAACGTTAATAAAATGTTGACATAAATGGAATTGAAAATAATTGTTCGCATGCTAATGAATCATCTGTCATAAACATCTGATCATTAAATCATTTCATAAAAAACACTTAAAAGGTTCATTGCAAGCATTCCGGTGACTAACAGAGTCCAATTGTTTGTTTCGACATGTGCTTTTTGTCATTTTTTTCTATTGAAGGTAAACGAAAAGAAGAAATGAACTGTATTTTACTTAACCACGTTTCCAGATTTTTTTTTATCAATTTTTCTGTTTCTAGGAAAATTTACCACGACTCCAAGAAATGGGAGTACACTAATTTTTTTATTGGGAATAAAACTAATTTGATATGATTGCACCTTAACCCTATTTTGAGGGACATTTTTTTAGTATTTTCAAAACGCCAGTGACAACATAGATTAATGTCTACTACTAATGAAGTTGAAATATTGAAGGAATGTAGAGTAACTAAAATAATTGGCTCCTGGGGTATGGCTAATTAGTCGAAGTGAAAAAATTCTAAAACTTGAATATCAGAAGAACTAGCGATTTTTTTAATATAAAATTATATTCAGCCTTAATATTTATCAAGAATTGGTGATTTAATTCTCTCAGATTTACGTAATTGTTTCCAATTGTACACCAACTAACACTTTTTCTGATCATAACCTATAAAAAAATAAACCCAACCAAGAGACATTTTCAAATATTTGAAAACGTCAACGGAAAATACTTTCACAACTAACGAAACACACACTTGGACAGAAAGGGCTCCTTGAAAAGTACACATATTTCAAACAACAGCTATTCGGCTGGCTACCTACATGACCATTTGATGCAATCATAGCTAGGACAATATGCGACGAAGACATCACCAAAGAGTAATCCTTTTTTTTACATCGCACTCGGCGTCGTTCTTCAAATAAATCAATAAAAATGGAGAGTAACGTAAAAAAAGGAGTACAATAAAAATTCACAAGCTTCACGCCTACACAAACCAATAGTCCTTCAAGAAAATGGAGGAATTCACTCAGCACTATGATTTTTTTTAAATAATTCGAATGTGCAACATACTTACAGCAACATCTACGGTTACATATGGTACGATATATTTTTTAGATTGAAAGGATTTTCACAGTAAATAAGGGAAAAACGCGCGCACTATGAATATGTACTATACGCGCCCGAAATTTATCGATGTTTGACAGTTTTTTATTTGCACTATTTTTTTAAAAATTGATTTTCTTATAAGAGTTTGTAAGCTTATATATAAAAAAAAATATAAGAAAAACTTTGTTCAGTGTTCAAGCGGAAAAAAATTCAAATTTCACCCAAGAATACACCTACTTGACGTTTTGTCAACCGTACGGTGGAAAATTATCGCAAAGACTGAACATCACACAATACGAATTTTCCGCACACATGGATTTCGCTACGCGCCTCGCGAAGGAAGCCTTTGTGTTTTGTTTTCCTCGCTCTTGCTTGTGTTTGTCTATCTGAAATGAAACCGCATACTGAAATTTCGATCGGGTATATTGAATTTTTACATTTCGGGTCAAAAGAACGAAGCTTTTTACTACCCCCGAGCGATGAGGCAAACCACCAGGACAGAGGACACTGACGACAAATCGAGGGAGTTTATAGATTAAGCTCGTTTTTTATGCGAAAGGTGGTTGAAAGTGGAATCCAAATCAAAACAGAGAGGGTTTACATAGACCAAATAATGGCGAAACAAAATGAGAGAGTATCAACATTGAGACGCAGTTGGTACTGTGCATTGATAAGAAAAAGCCCTAAAACCCACCCACTACCAAGTCCAAATAGATGCGAGAGGAAAGAGCGCAAATTGCATTGCATGTGGCAATGGCAACTGCCAACTGGCAGGTCGACTGAGCTTAATTTAACCTCTCTGAAAATACAATCAAGAAAGGAACAACAACAAAAAACGACTCATTTAACGGCTCTTTTGTTTTAAGGAAAACGGAATCCCCGCAAGGACAATGTTAGTATGATGGATATATGCACGTAAATAAGGAAGGGTAGCGGACGCGCTTTTCTCATCTCTCATCCAGGACTGTACTTCACTCCTTGTAAGTGTAAATGTAAGAGAAAAAAAATTATCGATTGTTATTATCCGCGCGTGGACCGATTCTTTAACACCCAACCAATGAGTTCTTTTTATTTTCAAATATTTGTGGTCAAATTATAAAAAAAATAATCGACTCCATTTGTGTAACAAGTCACTAAATTACTTTACGAAAAGTGGCGCTGAACTTTGATCCCGAAGGAATATCCCTCCGCTCCTTAACTAACTGCCTCCACATGCGCACTTCAAATTGGTTGTGGTCGATTTCTAATTGTGCGCGCTACTTAAGCCGGGGTCTTCCACCACAGCGTCTAACATCTGTCTGGAAATCGAATACTCTGCGGGCCGAAATATAAAAATTGTCCCAGATATCCTAAACGTCAATTGCCGGGTTTGTAGACCGGGTCTATGACTCTATGTCTCTGCTCGGAAAACCGAGTGAACCGAACCGAGTATTTTCTGAAGAATTTTTACCTCAAAACTACAAAGGATCTCTCTTTCCGTTTTTGATACGGTCCATACTTTAGGCTTTTAGAGAAAGATTAGAGGTCCATTCGGGAACTTTTGTTCAAGGAAAATGAAAAATGTCAAATCTTCAATATCAAGAGAGAATTCTTTCTTTTCAAAGAATAATGCACGTACGCTATCGCACAGCAAAATGAAAAACGTCAAATTTTGAGGAATGTTAAAAGAGGCGTCCAAAAAAACATTCACTTTAGTATTTTGCTTATAAAACCTTCTAAGATTATTTTTACGAACTCAAATACTAGGATCTACAAAGTGTACTCGATTTCGCCTATATTTCGAATAAAACAAAGAATTATTTTGTTTGTTTCTGTCAAACTCCTGAGGTGTCATCCTGTGACAGTATTCATTTTTGAAATCGTATGAACGAGGCGAAATTCTTCTTTCATGTTTTTATAATTTTTTCAGTACGCATACGGCTTTGAAGTTTCAAATTTTACATGAAGTTTGCACATAAGTACCCGGAAGGACGTAAGGATAATCAGGTTCATAAAGAGGATCTCCTTAGTAGTTCGAAGATGGGCTTTGTTACATAAGGCAACGTTTACACCGTGGATCAAACCCCTACAAGCCTATATATGGTAAAAGTTTCAACGGTGGAAACATATCGAACAAAAACTAAATTTTGTAGGTCAGTCCTACAATTTAGGTAACCTGGACTAAAATAAATTCAGCTTTATATGTTAACTTGCATCAGATGTCACCATAAATTCAACTGAACCGGTATAATAGCCAACATTTTCAACTTTACCCCAGATGTCACCACAAAAGCTTATTGCATCGCATTTTGTTTGTCTTCTTCTGCTGCAAATTTGGTTCTTTAAATGTTTGTTTCTATTTTTAGTAATTGAGACTGATATTTTAAAAACACAATTACAATAATATATCTTATCTTGGTATTCTATACGAAACTAAACTATCTATAACTAAATTCACAGCTGTAAATAATTTGACATTTCACGGCAATGCAAAAGATGATATAAAGGGTGATCCAAGTAGAGATACTTTTTTCAATAGCCTTTTTTGACAGATCACGTGTGAGTCGTGTCATGCTGTCATGTTATTTTTGTTTAGTATCGTTTGGCATTTCATAATGGAAAGACTTACGCGTGAACAACGTTTACAAATTGTTCAACTTTATTATGAAAATTCACGTTCTGTGAGGAATGTGCTTCGTGCACTTCGCTCAACTTATGGTCAACATAATCGGCCTACTGAGCGTACTATTCGCAACACCATCACCCATTTTGAGACCCAGCATTCATTATTGGATAATATTCGACCGAATAGACCACGTCCAGCACGCTGTGAAGAAAATATAGCGCCCGTAGCTGAGAGTGTACACGATGACCGTGGAGAGTCGATTCGGCGCCGTTCGCAGCAACTCGGACTGACGTATGGAACGACTTGGCGCATTTTACGTCAAGATCTTAAATTGAAAGCGTACAAAATACAGCTTGTGCAACAACTGAAGCCGCTCGACCTTCCCAAGCGAAAAGTTCCAAGAAGATCCGACGTTTTCGAGGCAAATTTTGTTTAGCGATGAGGCCCATTTCTGGCTCAATGTGTATGTAAACAAACAAAATTGCCGCATTTGGGACGAAGAGCAACCTGAAGAGATTGAAGAACTGCCACTTCATCCAGAAAAAACAACGGTTTGGTATGGTTTGTGGGCCGGTGGAATCATCGGTCCATATTTCTTTAAAAATTATGCCGGTGCGAACGTAACCGTCAATGGCGACCGTTATCGTGCCATGATAACCGACTATTTGATGCCTGAAATTGAAGCGCGTGATCTCGGCGACATTTGGTTTCAGCAAGACGGCGCCACTTCCCACACATCGCATCAATCAATGGACTTATTGAGAGAACATTTCGGTGAGCACATAATTTCAAGTTTTGGGCCGGTCGATTGGCCACAAAGATCGTGTGATATCACACCGTTAGACTTTTTCCTGTGGGGATATGTAAAGTCAAAAGCTTATGCCGACAAACCCGCTTCGATCCAGGCCTTTGAGGAAAACATCACGCGTGTCATTCGCCAGTTACCAGTCGAAATGCTCGAACGAGTGATCGAAAATTGGACTCAACGGATGGACCATCTGCGACGTAGCAACGGCCAACATTTTATAGACATAATCTTCAAAAAATAAATGCCAAAGAATGTTCTTTCAAATGATAATAAACATTCTCCATTAAATTTGAATTTTCTGTGTTTTTTTCTTTAAAAAGTAGGGAACCTCGAAATGGATCACCCTTTATAATTTTTTCAGTACGCATACGGCTTTGTGAAGTTTCAAATTTTACATGAAGTTTGCACATAAGTACCCGGAAGGACGTAAGGATAATCAGGGTCATATAGAGGATCTCCTTAGTAGTTCGAAGATGGGCTTTGTTACATAAGGCAACGTTTACACCGTGGATCAAACCCCTACAAGCCTATATATGGTAAAAGTTTCAACGGTGGAAACATATCGAACAAAAACTCAATTTTGTAGGTCAGTCCTACAATTTAGGTAACCTGAACTAAAATAAATTCAGCTTTATATGTTAACTTGCATCAGATGTCACCATAAATTCAACTGAACTGGTATAATAGCCAACATTTTTCTACTTTACCCCAGATGTCACCACAAACTAGCTTATTGCATCGCATTTTGTTTGTCTTCTTCTGCTGCAAATTTGGTTCTTTAAATGTTTGTTTCTATTTTTAGTAATTGAGACTGATATTTTAGAAAAACAATTAACATTAATATATCTTATCTTGGTATTCCATGTCGACTACTACTACACTATCTACAACTAAATTCACAGCTGTAAATAATTTGACATTTCACGGCAATGCAAAAGATGATATAGATGTCGTTAGTGCTGCAATTAGTCCTCTTCGGTGTAAACAGAAAAGTCTGATATTTGGTGCTAGCCCGAATATAGTCCAAGGTGTAAATGTAGCCAATGGCCTTCTTATCCAGAATAAACAGCGGTAGGCAAAAGTTCTTCTTTGTTTGATTTCTGACAAAAGGTCGTTGTCAGAATTAATAGCGAAGTCGATGTAGACAAATTCCCTTACTACCTTAAAGTTATAATTATGAATAACGCTGACATTCGATCCCTTATTGTGGTTGTCCCTTCTTGTTGGTGGCATATATTTGGTCTTGTCCTAGTTAACAGGGGGTTTACTGTAGCGGTGACAGCCGTTAAGTTCGTCCGATTATCACCCAAAAAAATATGTTGTAAAAATGTTGAAAACCGCTGTTAATTCTACTGCATTAATAGTCAAAATCGACCCGACATCCAATGTTTTCAATTCTACAGAGACATGGTTGTTCATTCTAAAACCGAGTTGTGCATATTACAACATTTTTTGTAGATTTTACATTTAATTTAATAATTAATAATTTAATTGCTAAGATACAAACAGAATAATATACATACTTTTTTCCACTGATCCACTGATGAATTATTAATCTTCAAACTCCGATTGCAGCCCAAGCTCCAACCTGAGCGTATAAGTCCACGTCCTAGTCAAGTGAGATGATAAACAATCAAATCTTTAACTTACCTGCTAAAAACGGCACAACACTCTTAGACAATTAGAAATTGCCCACAACTTCAAAAACGTCCTCGTCAAAAGTAATATTTTACCAGGGACCACATTTCACATAGGGGGCTTATTTTCGATTGAATCACTGTTTAACACTTTCAGGCAAACAAATTAAATTACTGTCCATTTGGAAAACTAAATTGATAATTTGGTTGATTCTTTGTTTAAGGTCTTTTCACTTTCACAATAATTGATGAATGATAAACAATACTATATACTATAATAAAATGTTCTGGCATGTTTTTAAAATCGTTTATTATGAACCATGTCATCCTTTGTTCGACCGAGTAACTTTTGCTGTTGATTTATGTTCATGTCTACTAGAAATGTAGATTGTAGATTGACTGACAATAAGTTCTATAGATTTGACAAATCTATAGAACATATTGTAATTTCAACAGCCAAATGTAATTAATACAAATAGTGCTTGTAGATTTAACAATTCTGCGATGTAGATTTTACAAAATCATATCTGTACATTTAACAACCAAAATTGATAACGCGATTTCAATTTTACAACAAGAAATTGTGATCATTTTAACAATTTTATTGTCCAAATGAAAGCAAACGCTGTTAAACTTACAATTAATTGTGAATATTAACGCATTTGCTGTTAAACACACAAATTTTCAAGTTATTGTAAATTCGACTGCCACATTTTGTAAAATTTACAGCGGAGATTTTTTTGGGTAGGTGCTTCAAAATTAAGATAACATTTGTGACCTAGATATGCGGGTTGTGAAGATTCAAAATGTAATCACCTAACAATTTTGATTTGTAAAACAAAATAAAAAAATAAACTATTGACAATTTGTAAACTGTCGTCAGTGCCATTAGCACTCAGCGAGCTGTGAATTAGAAATCCATGACATTTAATTCAAACCACAATCCTTGAAGACCATTCATAAAATTTTGATGTCTTACCCTAAACTAAAAGCGTTTTCGATTCGGATACAAAAAGCACACTTTTTTTTATCTAGATCACTTTTGAAAAATATCGATTTCAAGTGAGATTTACACCTACATGCACATATATCAGTTTCTTTCCATTTCGCAGTTTGATTTTTGTTTTATTTAGAGTTTTTTTTTTCAAATAACATACTTTTATTTATAGATATTTTATATAAATGATTGGAATATTCTTCCTCATCGTCTACATCAAGCGACAGATTCTTGGATTTTTTACAAAAAGCAATTCCTCATTCATTGTTTACAACAATGTCATCATTTAAATTTTTCTCATCCATTTTCATAAGTTCATTCTTCAACAGCAAGAAGATAAACAATGGGCTGTCAAATGGCACACTTACACACAAAAAAAACAGATCAATCTCTTTTAAGTTCGATTGGGACGATTAAAAATCTGAAATCTGAGAGCAAATCTAAAAATCCCAAACGAAAACGCTATAACACGTCTGCAGATGACAGGTGACACAACGCAACGATGACCGGAATGCTTGGTACACGGCTAACACCCGGTTTTTCAGTGGTCAGATATAATTCTGAGTTAACCCAGAGTCAACTAACTCTGGATGAAATTTATTTCATAGTTAACTCATGAAGCTCTTTTTTTCAGGAGTAAATTTGGCTTCATGAGTTGTGATTTAATATGGTAACACTTCGATCGATTCATCGATTTTTCTGTCAAAAAGTTATCGAAATGTATAGAATCTGCAATGGCTCAGTTATCAGCTGTTTGGCATCCTTTCCCCAAAAACGTATGGAAATGATGTCGCGATTTTGCTTTTTCTTTTTTAAACAGTTTAATTCAATATTTCAAACAATTTCGAGTCGCTCTAACTGAATCTGAATATATCGTACAGGTATTTATTTTCTAAAATGTTCAATAAAATGTTGACATAAATAGAATTGAAAATGGCCGTGTTCCAGATTTTAGATTACAACTGCAAAATGAGATGAGGTGATGTGTAACGCAAAATCTTAAGGAATGGCAAGGTAAATGTAGAACTATGCCAATCCTTATTTTGCAATTTCGTTTTTCCATGTTTAAAGATTTTTATTTACTTTTATTTATTCAGAATAATTATTCTTTATCAAAATATTAAGAAATACCCTAAATAAACCCATAATATTGGGTAATGCTACCGAAATCAACATTTTCATGACAGTTCGACTCAAAATCAGGTGTTTCACTCATATCAGAGTGCCCATGCGTAAATTATTATCTTGTTTCGCCAGTCATTTTCCCTCCAATGTCACGCGACTAAAATTGTTGATTAACCACTGAGAATAGTGTAGCAGCAAAGTTAACTTGTTAAAACTAAAACCAGGAACACGGCCAATAATTGTTCGCTTGTTATTTTATTTTCTGTCATAAACATCTGATCAATTTATCTAGGATTAACTCACCAAACTTGCTGAGTTAATTCAAAGTAAACTCTATATTAAAACTGACTGAAAAATAAGTTCATCGAGTTAACTCGAGTTTAATTCTGAAATTGAGAAACCGTCACATTGGTTAATCCAGCAGAAAATTTCTGGATATTTGAGTAATAACTTAGTGCAACTTACTCTAAGCTGGAGTTTTTCATTGCGATTTAACCCAAAAATTATTTTAATTCCGAGCTCCTTTACATGTTTACAAAACATTCACCATTCGTAGTGACATTTTAACACCATCGCGGTGCACCATAGCGTAAACGAAATTCAAAATACTTATTTGACAGTCACTTGTTTTTATATAAATGTCAGAAACGATTTCTCGAAATCTCTATCAATGGATCGTTTTCATCAGACTCATGTTCCTGATCGAATGGCGGCTTGGTTTTTATTTTTTTTGCTTATAGTCCGTTTCCACCGAGCCGAAATGCGTCATTTCAGAGAAATTCGTGATTTCAGCCGAAATGCGATGCATTCCGCCATTTCACATTCTGAAATTCGGCATTCCGCTGAAATGCTATTTTCTTGTCCAAATAGCTTTTGCAAATGTCATTGTTAGCCCTAATCTGTGAGTGAACCTATTGCAAATTGTGTGTACACATGAAATTGTTGAACTTGGGCCAGATTTTCACGATACCCGTTGGCCTGGTGCTAACTTTCTTGATCCCATACAAAGAATAATAAAGACGATGTTGTTGGTGTTACACGATCGTTAGTACCCAGGGCCTAGATTTTTTTTCACAACTCCTATTTTACCCCGAATACGAACGGTTGTATTGAGATAAGCTTTTCTTAGCAGCTGATAGTACTGGATGATTTGTCAGATTATCGCAAAAGATAGGCGCAGTAAAAAAAAAAATGTTTGACAGTTGTAATGCGTTTTTTTTTTGTGGGAACACTATTTTCAAATGTAAAATTTTGTTAATAAAATAACGAGTTTCGGTTCGTTGGAAACGTACTATTAAACTTATCATCTTTCTTTATCGGAGCTAATGAGCTAAAATAAAAACTGCCAAGGATGACAGCCTAGAAGTTTGACAGAGACCAATACAAGAATTCTTCTATTTATTCCAAATGCAAGGTGGCGCAAAAATAACCTTCCGATGTTTTTTGGCTGTAATTTAAAACAAAAATGAAAAAAATAAATAGTCACCAATATTCCGCGTTCTGGAGCAGTGTATCGTAACATTGTTTATTAACGTGTATTTCGCATGTGTTTACTACACAAATGTCAAAACAGAACTGACATAAGGGGCCAATCGCAAAATTTATAGCATTTTCTGATAGGAGGATTACTTTTGCGCCATTACTTATACCGAAATTTTTATATTTTTTTAGAATTATTGTAAAATTTGAGGTCCTAAAAATATTCTTTGATGGTTTTATAGGATAAACACAATTTGACGTTTTTAATTTTTCATTGCGAAAAATTAAAAATTAAAGATTGGACAATTTTTTTTTTTTACACAAAAGTACCCAAACGGACCTCTTATCAGTCTAGTCATGCCTTATGTTTGATTAATTTAATTTGATTAACCGCTGATCAGGGGGGCCCCAGTCCACTTATAAACTCACCCCTTTATTAATAAACACTGATTAGCTAATCAGTGACTAACTTTTGACATTTGCGTGAGTATTTCTTATGGGGAAAACTATCAGGTTAACCATTGATTAGTTAGTCATCGTTTATTAATACGGGGGTCAATGTTTAATATGTATGTTAGTAATACCACTACTATCTACGATTTAACATCGAAAGCGATAATTAAATTATAAGTGTGCGAATATAAACGTTGGAATTTTGTTTATGATCTTTGGGTTTATATGACATCACTACGCACTGGGCTTACCATATTTGATAATGTCGTAGGTCGAGGTCGGCCCTTAATTTATGCTGAATATTCAATAACGCATCCATCCATACGCCCTCTTTCTTTGAATTCAAATAAAAAAATAAACATGCGCTGTTTTATTTAACGGCTATATCAACTTGCTTGATTTGAAAACCTCACAAAATTCAAAAAGGTTGCTGAAACTCAATTATGAAATTATATCCAGTAGACCTGTATGTTTCTCTAATTAAATTACAGAAAAAAAAACCGAAAGGAATAAGTCGAAAAATTTAATCAATACCTCCCTAGTTAAGCCATGAAATACCGCGACGCATACGACATGTCCTTTGGTCAATATACCCGCCTTTCTGACTTTTCTGGACACAAACCGACTAACGTAGCTATAACTTACACATTCTCGTCTTTTGAGTTTAACATCGAGCTTGCACTCTCCTATTCCATACGCTCTCAAAAGCTAAAGTTCATTCATTTAATTTTTATCAATATTGATTTTTGCGAGCGAGAGAGCGCCATTTCCTCTATGTATCCGTTCGTTACATACGAAAAGCTTTTCAAAATCCACGTGGTACACGCGGGTCAAGTTGTTTATACATAAAATACCGATATGAAGAAGCGTCCCCATGGTGCAGTATATCTAGCGGTTTTTTTTGCGTTTGGTGTTGGGTTAACCCTATAAGTAAATAAGGATTTGGTCCTCCTGCCATTTATCCTGTTTTAGGGAGAGAAACATATATAAATCGAGTAAGTGGAAAAACTGCTCTGCACATGTCAACAACGTAGAATATCTAAAGTGGTTCCTTGTGGCGTCTAGGCGCGAGCACTCATGCAGAAGGAAGACGTCGATGCCGCCTTGAATCGTGCTCGTGCTGCCTTCATTCGAATGGCTTCTTCTTGTGCATTGACAGGAAGAGTGACATCTAGTTAAAGTTGACGGAACCGGAAATTGAAATTGTAACGGAAATTGCATTCGTTTTTTTTTCTCATTTTGAAAATCAAAAAAATGATTTTTTTTTTTTTAAACAGGACAACCAAACCATGCTTGTTCAAAAAACTTCGTTTCTCGAATGTCAGATATCAAAGTTAACACATGAAGACGAGGAACTCCAAGTGAGTTACACGCAGGTGCTATGTCAGTGACTGTGAAGGCAGCCATAAAGCTTTCACATTTTTACACTTGAAGCTGAAGCACTGTGGAGTGTGGACAAAAAATAATCAATCAAAAATGGGCTGCGCTGCATCGTCTTTTTGGTTATTTACTTTGGAAAAAAAGAATGCCTTCTGCGTTACACACTCGGGGATTCGGGATGGATAGTGTGAGAGAGCTTTAGATTTTTTTCAGTAAACCGATAGTCAGTGACATATGGGTGGGAAGGGGAAGATATATTTCCCTTGATATTACACGTAATGTCAGGAAGTCACTAATATTTTTTTTTTCAATACATTCATATGGGCCCTATAAATAAGAATTTTTTAGAGTTCAGTGCAAATTTAAGCAATCACGGTGACTAAAAATATTTTGTTTTGTACACGTACAACTACCATATGTGCAATGGAATGCCAGGGTACAGATATTTACCCTATCGATCACCCACCATTCGATTGAAATTTATTCGATGATAATATTTGTAATGAGGTGACATTTACCAATTTTTGCGTAAAAGTGGTTCTAAATGAAATTAAACTATCGGTCAAACAGTCAAATTAATCCAGTTTTATGCAATTGAAGCGCTTAGAAGTAAATGAAGAGCCTAAGCGACATTTTTAAAAATTTGAGTAATCAGCGTTTAAACTAACACCTAACTCTTTTGATAAAAACAATAAAAAAGGGTAAACACATTTTTGAAGTAAATAAAACTCTAGTGTTTTATATAGTGCTAGTAATATTTTATATTGGAAAGACAGGATTTGCGAATTTAAAAAAAATGTCGTTTAGGCCTTTTATATTGTACTTCAATTGTATGTTGTATTGTAATGCCTGGTGTATTATTTTTTTAATTTTTGCAATAAAGGTGCAAACTGAAAAATCTAATTCGGATTTGGTGAAATTGTAAATTTACTCTAATTATAATCTAGAGCATTAATTTTGTAACATTTAGGGTATTCATGCAACGTCGTAATTTTATTACATGCGGAAGATTATAATCTTACGACGACGTTTCATTAATGACCCTAAAACTGCACCACAAATAATGCGGTACCCCAATGAATTCAATCTTATTTTAGTAATTTATTTATTTATAGAATTTTGTTTCTATCTTTCCGTTCTTGATATTTTTTTGTCAATTTAGCGCATACGTTTGATGTACGAAAGTGACTGATTAAATGTCAAAATAGCATTTCAAAAGTTTACAACGTTTACCACCTCAGTTTACGCACAGTTTCCTGTGAGAAAATTCCGATATTGTTGGAAAAGATTTCGCATACAACTCTTGACAGTTCATTTATTACGTCGTAATTTTATCACATTTACAACGTTTACGACGACTTTCCGACGTTGCATGAATACCCCTATTATTTTCAATTTTATCGAAAATGTTAAAGTTTAGAGGGGAAAATTCGTTATGATGTTATCAATTATTTTAGATTGTAAATATGAAATTGAAATGAAATATATTGTACGGAGAGTCTCAAGGCTACCTATTCCCTTGTTCCTTCTTCTTTGACAAAAAGAAGAGGACCTCCGATTTAACGCCGATTTCACACATACTCGGCTGCCTGGTCGTTGGGAATACATTCTTATGGGCGCGTTCACACCTGCAAACCGAAACCGTCGCAGGTTAACAGGTAGCTGGCTGCCAGAATGTTGCCGGCTTTGCTCAATGCCAAAACCGGCAGCCGAACGAAACCCGGTAAACGGTTCTCAAGTCAGTAGTGCCGTAGTGGGTACATAAAATCAAATTGCGCCTTCACATATGCCCGGTTGCGGTAGGCGCAGTTTTAAGTTTTCTATCTACTGTGGACAAGATAGAGGTTTGTTTTTTTGGTGTAAATTGTTTTCTTTTTGTGAATTACTTATTTTTAATGGATGTTGACATCGAACAATTTATCAGCTTGGTTGAAGCAACCCGGGATTTTGGACAAAAGTATAAAAATACCGAAATGCCACAAAAAATGCGTGGGAAGAAATCTTTAAAAAAATAAAATAATGATCGACAGGCCAAAGGATATGAAAACTGAAAAAATACGATTGCCACGATTGGAACAAAATTCACATTTCATAACTTGCTGTCTGCCGGATGTGTGACATGCCATTTTTTTTTGAAAACCGGTTAACCGGGCCGCGTAACCGGTAGCCGGTTAATTGTGAAATAGCTTTAACGCTCGGATTTTTTTTCAGAATTTGGCAAGAAGTGTTACATTGAGAACACTTAGGTGTTGCCATTTTTTGGGATTTGTTTTGCCTTTAGTAATGGATCCATTTATTATGGGAAAAATAACGTTATTTACAGCAACTACTTATACCAACACGATAGACCGCAAGGTAGAATTATTCTTATTACCATTTATTATTCGGAAACCAAATGTTACGTAGAAAAGTGACAATTGAAAGAAACAATGATAAAATCCACATGCATAGTTTTTTTTTATTTTAATTATTCCCGAAAGGACTAGTCGGCTGCTTTTTATTGGGAAAAAGTTATTACAATACTAATTTGCTTTTTCCCATACTAGTAAATCCACAAATAATTCTTGAAATATGTCCTTTCTATTAAAACGGTGGCTAGTGATTTTCAATGGAAGCATTCAGCACATATCTCTTTGCTGTCGGCAATGTAGTTCCTGGGGATGTACTGTTGACAATTCATTCAGTTAAAAAAAACAGCTCAGATTCATTTATATGGTCTATAGACCAGAAATCAAGTAAGAAGAGATAGGAAACTTTCGTACGTCTTCCCCTTTTTCACCCGATTTCTTTCGCGTCGTTTTGACACATAAATTACCAGTGATGCATACAATACAAGTGTGTATCTGGTTGGGCCGTGGTGGGGAATTTATCTGCCAGAATCCCGGAAAATTCCAAAGTCCTGGAAAGTTTCCTATCTCTTCTTTACGTGATCTCTCCTATATACTACGCATGAATGCATGTGCAATCAAAAGCAATTCCATCATGTTTTGTGTTCCAATGAAGTTGTTCAATGATAGCTATAACTGAGCCCTAAGATAAAAAACATATGAGAAGGCTACAATCCACTGTGCGGATCGTTGAATACCCTATCCCATCCTATCTGTAAAACCTAAATCCCCAAAAAGTGGACATGGCTAAAAACACGATGTGGATAAAATAAAGAAAATGACATGGTGACAACAAATTCTTCAGACTGCTTATAAAAAACTTTTACGGTTCTACAAAAGACAAGGTTTTCTCCTGCATATGTTATGGGGTAGGGTATAAAAATGTTTTTTATATAAAAACGCCCCCAAAAAGTGGGCGTGGGTTTAAATGGTCTATTGACGAAATGTTCATATTTATATTACTAATGATTCTGCATCAAAATATTCTTAGAAAATTTTAAAATTTGACCGAAAAACGTTTTTTATTAAAAATGCCCCCAAAAAGTGGGCGTGGCAAAAAATGAACGAAATAAAATAATTCAGATTGTCTAAATATGTTGTTCACAAAGTTTTTCAAAATTCCTTATGGTTTGGCCAAAAAAAACGGTTTTTCTAAAAAGGGGGCGTGGCAGTGGGCTGATTTCAAAAATGTTTACACTTGTTCTGCTGGGAGCAACAAAGAGCACGTGTACCAAATTTCATCCTTCTAGCTCAAAATTTAAGGCCCAAAAACTGGTGACGTACGGACGGACGGACGGACAGACATGGCTAAATCGACGCAGCTATCGATTCTGAGTCGATCCATATACTTTGAGGTATATGTAGCTAAATTATTTCTCCATGTTACAAACTATGTATCAAAACTAATATACCCCTATGGGATAGGGTATAATGAGGAAAAAACGCTAATCGTTGATCTGGGACCACTGAAACTGAAACAACTATCTGCAATGTGGCATGTGGCATTTTGGGGTTTCAATTCTAGCTGTTTCATTTCTTTTGCAAATAAAACAGCAAGAATTTCTACACTAGTGTAGTAGTAGTTGAAATGTTTTGAATTTAGATTCAAAGCAAATATATTTGCACACCAAATTATTTCATTAAAAATTACTTTTCCACCTATGTGGCCATTTTTTTTTTTTTTTTGCAATTTTAGCACTTTAGAAAACCGTTTTCGATAACAATTGAAAAAAATACGTTTGGTACCACAGTTTTTATCCAGACTAAGCTTTTGTTGTATTTTATACGTAAGTTGTTTTCTAAGTCCATGTAGTTGGCGTCGGAGTTGTGTTTTATATATTTTTGACAATTGTAATGGATAGGAATTTTAGAGTAGACGTTGGCAATATTCATGGGTTAAGGTCGAATCTCTTTTCGGCTTACGTCCACATTTCGAAATATAAACCAGCTGTTTTGGCGCTTTGTGAAACACAGGTGGGCGAAAACTCTGATACCTCAGATCTTAGTCTACCTGGATATAACTTAGTGCCATTATTCTTTTCTCATCGCGGCCTCGCCATTTATATACGTAGTGATGTAGCCTACTAATTTCAACAGCAATGCGGCCAATGTTCCAATCCGGAATTTAATTTTATATGGCTGAAATTCCATGTCCGTAGGAAATTAATTCACTACTGTTCCATTTATAGAAGCCCAAACCTGGATAGCAAATCTACTTTTAACGAGTTCGATGCGCTTTCTGACCCCATCTCAAGAATTGTATCCCTACACCCTTGCACTGAAATCGTCATTACGGGCGATTTCAATGTACACAATTCTTCGTGGCTTCGACATTCTGGACAGTCAACACCCGAAGGAAGGTATGTCGAGATCTTTGCTGACATAAACAACTTAACTCAGCTTGTAAATGAGCCAACGCGCATTCCGGATATTGATAGTCAAGCCGCCAACACCCTGGACTTGTTTTTAACATATCACCCCGACAAATACACCATAAATGTATTATCTCCTCTAGGCACGTCAGACCACTGTATCGTATCAGCTAATTTCTCGTACTCCAACCACATAGTTAAAGAACAAATTCCTAAAAGAACTGTATGGCATTACGAGAAAGCCAACTGGGAAGCTCTAAACGGTTTCTTTAAGAATTTTAACTGTTCATTATGCTTCCTCGATAATGACGTGGATGCTACGGCTGATGCGATAACTAACCCCATTCTCCTGGGTATGAAATCCTGTATCCCTCACCGGATAAAGAGTATCAAACCGAAGGTAAACGGGTGGTATGACTCGAGCTGTAAAGAGGTTGTTAGGGTGAAAGAGTTATGTTTTCGGTCATATAAAGTCAACCCAACTGAGGATAACCGTTTAAAATTCAAACGAGCCAGAAATGACTGCAATGCCCACATTAAGCGTGTCAAATTCTTCCACGACCTAAAGTTGAGGCAAAAAATTCTACTATGTCCCAAAGGTAGTAAAAACTTTTGGTCGTTTGTAAAAAACATTAAGAATTCGACCTCATCTTCCATCCCAACGCTCATTTACAATGAAATTCCAGCTGTCACCTTTCTAGACAAAGCCAATCTGCTCGCTGCTCATTTTGCAGCCAATTCAACGCTGCCAGATTGTGCCCAGTCTCCCCCTGTACTAGAGAACGTAGAACATTCTATGGGACCAATCCACTTTCGTACTCGTACAGTCGCAAGAGTATCAATCGATCTTGACATATACAAATCGTCTGGTCCAGATGGTATCTCCCACATATTCGAAATCGCCAAAAATGCAGCAAAATGTCTAGGTTTCCTCAATCGATGTAAGAAATACTTCACCCCTTCTGATCTGGCCTCAATATATAAAGCGTACATACGCCCCTTGAGTTCAACGCCCACATATGGTCAGGTGCAGCCAAAACATCATTGCACCTACTACATAGAATACAAAAGCGTGCGATAAAATTGATAGGAGATCCAACCATAGCGAACTCCATAGTTTCGCTCGAACTTCGTAGGAATGTCTCCTGCCTCTTAGGGTATCCTCTTTTACCGCTATTACAACAACAAATGCTCTAACGAAATAGCCAGCTGCATTCGGCCCCTTCAACAATTCAACCGTAATACTCGCCGTACCACGAATGCTAATCAGTTCACCCTAAAGCCTATTTTCGGACGTACTATGAAATATAGAGATTCATTCCTTAACCGAATGTGGAATGCTTTACCAAACTCAGTTTTTCCTCTCCATTACAATTTACAGAAATTCAAAACCAACGCACATCGGTATCTCCTCCTTTCTACTCCTCTATTTCCTTAATGCCGCACTGTGCTTAAACACCATAAGGGTATTAATAATCCCTTTAGCGCGCGCCAATTATAAAAAAAACATGAGAAAGCTACAATCCGCTGTGCGGATCGTTGAATACCCTATCCCATCCTATCCATAAAACTAAAATCTCCAAAAAAGTGGGCATGGTTAAAAACACGATGTGGATAAAATAGAAAAAATGATATAGTGACAACAAATTCTTCAGACTGCTTACAAAACACTTTTACGGTTCTACAAAATACAAGGTTTTCTCCTGCATATGTTATGGGGTAGTGTATAAAAATGGTTTTTATATAAAAACGCCCCCAAAAAGTGGGCGTGGGTTAAAATGGTATATAGACGAAATGTTCATATTAATAATGTTAATGATTCTGCATCAAAATTTTTTTCGAAAATTTTAAAATTTGACCGTAAAACGTTTTTTTATTAAAAATGCCCCCAAAAATTGGGCGTGGCAAAAAACTTTATATGAATGAAATATATATATTACGATTCTCTAACATCGTTTCTCAGACAAAATACAATTTTTTTTTTTTTGGCGCAACAGGCTCGTTAGTACCCAGGGCCTAGCTTTCTCACAACCATTCATGTGTGCGTGTGTACTTCTTGCACGATGGCGGGACCTCCTGTTTTATGCCGACTCCGAACGGCTAAGTTGAGATAAGCTATTCTTGACAATTGATACTACTCGGACGATTTGTCAGATCATCACGAGAGGAGGGCCAGTGAAAAATCATTTAGGTGTTGCTACGGCTGGGAATCGAACCCAGACCTTCTGCGCGGCAGTTCATCGCACTAACCATCGCGCCACTGAGCCACTTTTTTAAAATTTCTTATGGCTTAGCCAAAAAACACGTTTTTCTAAAAAGGGGGCGTGGCAGTGGGCGGATTTCAAAAATTTTTACACTTGTTCTGCTGGGAGCAACAAAGAGCACGTGTACCAAATTTCATCCTTCTAGCTCAAAATGTAAGGCCCAAAAACTGGTGACGTACAGACGGACGGACAGACATGGCTAAATCGACTCAGCTATCGATTCTGAGTCGATCCATATACTTTGAGGTATATGTAGCTAAATTATTTCTCTATGTTACAAACTATGTATCAAAACTAATATACCCCTATGGGATAGGGTATAAAGATTATATAGAGAAAAAAACACGGCTATTTCGTAACAGCTTCGCATTGATTTGCATTGATGCAATCAAATAAGAAACTATAAAACATTTCTAAAATCACCTTATGCCGCATGTAAAATCCCACTGTCAACACCATACACTTTCAGTTTGCATGTGCAATCACTTGCATGAATGTGTAATGTGTGGACCCTATTAAGAATCCTTCAGAGATCTAAAATAACCAATCCATCAATGTAATGTGATTCTTTACCTGATGGACGAAAGACTTTCCAATTTGTTGGTTTGATCCCTTCACCATTCTTGCTGATACTTTTTGACTTTTAACATCGAACTAATGAAATTGTGACAAATAAAGTTCTCTTCTGCTAAAAATATCTCAGCGAAGTCAACAGATTCAGATTATAAGCGTGACAGATATGAAAAAATCGAAGAAAGGCTTCTCGCTAAAGTGGGTTTTGTCATCTTTGAAGAGGAGGTCCTACAAAACCAGCAAAAATGGTATTATTATAACGTCCCTGTAAAGTGGGGTGTTTAAAAACTCTCAAAAGATAAAGTGTCGATATCGATAATGGGTGCGTTTTTTTTTTTGCACAATATAGGCTTAGAAAGCAATTAACGTACCTGGAGCCTGGATAATTATCCAGTTTTTCACCCTAAGCCTTTATAGAAAATCTGATACCAAACCTACTTAATTGTTATGGAAAATGTTAAAAATGAGTGCGAACTGCGAAATAGGTGCCAAATCAATAATTTATGAAATAATATTATGATGTGAAAATATTTTTATATTGCTTTGATTAATTTGAAAAAAGGTCGATTTTCGATTGTAAAAAAAATTGAAACATTGATATATTTATTTGTTGAAATACCAATAGGGAAGTTCTGCCAGATCTCACCGAATAGTGTTTTCTTTCTCATTTATGGTTTTAGGTTTTATGAATTATATATGTATAATTTTTTTTTTTAATTTCTATCATTTTCTTTGACCAGAAGTATTTAAATGGGCCATCTCAACTTAGGGAGAATTCCACAAAAAATTGAGCATGATCAGATCATCTTTGGTAGTTCGAATCTATGGAGGGGAATACTAGCAGCAAATTAATCACTTTTGCTGACGCTATCTGTGGATCTCCAGCATTTAAGTGAAAAGTTTTTGGTCATGTTTTATGAGTTATTTTGACCAACGTCCTTTTTAAAATGTATGCTGCAATGGCGGCATCCATAGCGGATGCCTTTGTTTATAGCAAGTGTGCGAATGTTCATTGGTTTGGGGATAAAATATCAGATGGGTAATTTTTTTTTTGAATTTTTCGTTGAGTTTGCCGCGGATTTTCGAGTCCATCTGGTGCGATGGATTTTGTTCAGAAAAATACAAATTCCGTACTACAAAATCTAGAAAAGATTTATTTAAATTTTTAAACCAAAATTGTATTTTTCTGAATAAAACTCATTGTGCTAGATGGATCTGAAGGTTAAGCCGCGGCGGGCCATGCGAATGAGGGAGACCTTTGGGGTTAGTTGGAGTGAGCGAGTAAACTATTCTGATGGTTGATGGTCATACGATTCAGTTTGAAGTTTGCTCGCCATTCATTTTTTAGACGTGAAGTCAATCGGACGTGGGTTGTGTGCTATCCGAAGCGCAGTTAAACCTTTGAATTGTATAATAAACAAACACAATTTTGAAGGGATGAATTAAAAAAAATCGTTTTAACAACGAAGTTAACCAAATTCATAAATATAACCTTTTTGTTTTGGAATTGGTTTTGAGTGATTTTCATAAGCTTTATGGTTAAATGAGTTGGTTCTTAGCTCGATTCGGTAATTCGTCACCGGTACAAACGACCATGTCGTCAGTTTAATTAGTTTTTCGAGGATGTGTCGGATCATGACAGGATCCTAAGGAGGTAACTCAAACCCGTGGTATTTAACCTTTTCTAAGGGTGAGTACCACTTTTTAAGTTAGCAGCGATGGCCATGGTCGCTAAATTAATTTTTAGTTAGGGGTGGGTCAGCTCTTGGAGAGAATCTCCACCTTAATCTCTCCACCTGATTTTTCACTATGGGGGGAAAACATGAGCGAATCTCGCGAAACTCGGGCCTCCCATTTTTTTTTTTCTTTTGGTGGTTTGGTTACGGATGCTGTAGTGGCAGACCTTTACTACAGTATCTTATACAGACATGTAAAATATTAATGTAACCCCTGTCCAGGTCTTGTGGCAAGATCCCATACCCGCCGCTGAGCTAGCGAGTGGATGATCATGCCTGGGCCGCAAGATGGCTGGACACCCCTCCTCCTGGTCTGCCCGGACTGGCCTAAGGGTCCTGTGACCTTGGGTCATAAGGGTAGATAGCCTTAATAGGAGGGATCAACCCCAACGCCTGAATTAGGGAAGTTTTGTTTTTGTAATCCAGGAGCGAGGCCTCCGCCAGCACGGGTGATAGTGCCAGAAGAGGGCTGGTTTCATTCCAAGGAGGACAACGGGTCATCCTTAAACATTTTGCTTCCTGAGGGCTTTCGGGGTACGACCATTTTTTTTAAAACCTGTAAGGCTTCTATATGAATATGAATATGCCACCTTTTACTTATTTAAAAATGGTAATTTATAAATATACATATATACCCCGGTATTAATAAACGCTGATTAGCCAATCAATAGCTAACTTGACAATTTTTCCCATAAGAAATACTCGCGCAAATGTCAAAAGTTAGTCACTGATTAACTAAACAGCGTTTATTAGCATTCATCAACGGGATTGGTAAATTTTTAAATTTCAGTTGCATGCTTACTTAGGAAGTAACTTGAATGTATATCAAGGTTAGTTTTCGAATACAAACAATAAATTCGGCGAGAAGTAAGGTAATTGTCACAATGATAATCACAATTATGTGACTTTTTCATATGCCAGATATTTAGTTGTAACAAAAACAGTCACAACAATGTGATTGCCATATATGACCCCCATTGCTGATTTTGACTGTCATTTATCGCATTTCATTTTTCTAAATACGAATACATGTGTGAGATCTAGTACCTAATACCACAGCTTATGCCACTCCTAATACCATTAAGAACGAATAGGGAAATAAAACTTTGTATCCATAATTGAAACACTGCAATGTCGTTTAAAGTACCCAAACAACTCTCCAATTGACAATTCAGTATACGAATTCGGTGTTTACATTATGGGGAATAATGAAATCCTTGGGACGCCATCATCTGTGCCATACATGCGAGAACTTGTGGACAAATTCACACATTCCACCGCACAATGTCTCCCTAAGGATTTCATTAATACGATATGGTCATACTTTTCAAGCTTATCCCACCATTCAGGGAAGACTATTCAGCGCGTATCTCATTACCCTTTTTTGTTAGGAAACCTTATTTTGTGGGTGGGAATTATGAGATATTTCAACATTTTACACAATCAAGTTGAGACATGTATTCGTACAGTTTGCTATGTATGAGTATAAACAATCCTTCATATATCCATATGGTTGCTAGATTAAGGGGTATTCATGTTACATTACAATTGGAAAGAAAATTGATTTTTTTAGAGTCAGTCACATCAGCAATGTGCGGTCCTAGTTCTGTTTTTTTTATTTTTTTTTTGTATTTACGGAAACGGAAGTGAAATAGGTTATGTGATATACTGCCGCTTTTGAAGAGACTTCTTATTTCGGGCTGATTTTTTATTTTTATTTAAGTGGCGCTACAGTCCGGAATAACCTGGGCCTGAACCAACATGCCTCTCCAATTAGCCCGGTCCTAAGCTAACTGCCACCAGTTGCGCACTCTAAGTTGGTTGAGGTCGGTTTCCACTTGTGCGCGCCACTTAAGGCGAGGTCTTCCTCTACTGCGTCCGACGTCTGGCTGGGAATCGAAGACTCTGCGAGCCGGAGTATTGGTGTCCATTCGTTCTACATGTCCTAGCCATCTTAAACCTCCAATGCGGAGTTTTTTGACTAGGGGTATGTTGCTGTACAGCTCGTATAGTTCGTGGTTGAATCTTCGTCTCCATAGCCCATCAACGCAAACGGGACCGAAAATTTTCCGAAGAATTTTTCTCTCGGATCGACCAAGGATTTCTTCATCCGCTTTTGATACGGTCCATGCTTCAGCGCCGTAGAGCAGGACTGGGATGATCAGGGTCTTATATAGGATCTCCTTAGTAGTTCGAGTGAGGGCTTTACTACTAAATTGCCTTCTTACCCCGAAGAAACAGCGGTTGGCAAGAGTAATTCTTCGTTTAATTTCTGACGAGATGTTGTTGTCAGAGCTAATAGCGGAGCCGAGGTAGACAAAGTCCCGTACTGCCTCAAAGTTATATCTGTCAATGGTGACGTTCTGTCCAATTCGTCGATGTTGTGAGTCCTTTCGTGATGATAGCATATACTTAGTCTTACCCTCATTTACTGCTAAACCCATTTTGCCGCTTCCTTCTCTATACTAGCAAACGTGGCTATGACATCACGTTGAGTCCTACCAATGATGTCAATATCGTCAGCGTATGCTAGTAGTTGCACCGACTTTTGGAAAATTGTGCCTCTGGTGTTGGCTTTGGAGTTTTGCACAATCCTTTCAAGAATCAGATTAAAGAAGTCACATGACAGCGCATCGCCTTGCCTAAATCCTTTTTTGGTATCGAATGTGTCGGTGAGGTCGTTTCCGACCCTGATGGAGCAGCGAGAATTCTCCATCGTCATCCTACACAAACAGACGAGTTTGGGCGGTATACCAAAACTAGACATGGCTCTGTACAGTTCGTCTCTATAAATGCTGTCATATGCGGCTTTGAAATCGATGAATAGGTGGTGGGTATCGATTTGGACTTCTTGAGTTTTTTCCAGGATCTGCCGAAGTGTGAAAATTTGATCGGTTGTGGACTTTCCTGGCCTAAAACCACACTTATAAGGGCCAATCAGGTTGTTGGTAAACGGTTTCAGGCGTTCACATATTACGGCAGATAGGATCTTGTAGGCGATGTTGAGGAGACTTATGCCTCTGTAGTTGGCGCAGTTCAGAGGGTCTCCTTTTTTGTGGATCGGGCAAACGATGCTGAGGTTCCATTCTTCAGGCATATTTTTATCCGACCAGATTTGGCTTATGAGTTGGTGGATGTTACTTACCAAGTCATCTCCGCCGGCCTTATAAAGCTCAGCGGGAAGGCCGTCATTTCCGGCAGCCTTATTAAGCTTGAGTTTCACTCAGGTCGGGTGGTTGGCAGTTTTCGCTGTCGTTGCCAATATTGAATGGTTCGTTCTGCCTGACAGCGAAATGTTGTTCGTCATCTACGTTAAACAGTCTGCAGAAGTGGTTCTTCCATATCCTCAGCATCGACTGTGTCTCAACTACGATATTTACTTGTTTATCTCGACAGGATTCTGTTCGAGCCTTGGATCCTTGGCTTTGACGTTTTACACTTTGGTAAAACTTGCGAACATCGTTCCTGCGTTTCTGGAGTGGCACCTCTCTATATCCTCGATCGCGCGCTTTTCTTGCTCTTTTTTCTTTTTTCTGAGAAGCCGATGTTCTTCCTTCTCAATAGCAGCTCTCGTTTTCATCTGCAGCTTAGCCTTGTAGGCCTCGTTCTTGGCTGCGAGCATCTGTCGGCATTCCTCATCAAACCAGGGGTTTCTTGCTGGTGGCCGCGAGAAACCTAGCACATCAGTTGCGGCTGATCTAATGGCTTGTTGGCATCGTTGCCATTGTTCTTCGACATTAGATGCTGGTGGTATGTTGTGAGTCGAGAGGTTAAGGGATACGCGTTGCGCGAAGGTCTTGGAGGTCTCTTGCGATTGCAGTCTTTCGACATTAAATTTTTTCACAGTATTTCTGTTTTTTTGTGGCGTGGTGGATATCCGCATCCTTACCTTGGCTACAACAAGGTAGTGGTCCGAGTCGATGTTAGCCCCTCGGAATGTTCGGACATTCAAAATACTGGATGCGTGCCTCTTGTCTATCGCAATGTGATCAATTTGGTTGACTGTTCGTTGATCTGGAGACCGCTATGTCCCCTTATGGATATCGAGGTGAGGAAACCGTGTGCTGGCTATAGTGGCATTTCGTTCCGTAGCGAAATCAATTAGCCTTAGTCCGTTACCAGACGTGTTGTCGTGTAGGCTATGTCTTCTCTTCCTACCTTTGCGTTAAAATCTCCCAGCACGATTTTAACATCGTACTTCGGTAGTCGCTCAAAGGTTTTGTCAAGGAGCTCGTAGAAGCAATCCTTAGCTATATCATCTTTTTCTTCCGTCGGAGCGTGAGCGCATATAAGGCTTATGTTGGCGAATTTGGCCTTGATGCGGATTGTTACTATGCGTTCCCTAATGTCTTGGAAACATAAGACTTCTTGCCTAAGTCTGGCACTTATAACAAATCCGCACCCGAATAGTCGCTGTTTCTGCTCATTATAACACGGTCCGTAGTAGATGTCACAGTTTTTCATCCTCTTTTTTCCCGGCCCATCCCATCGTATTTCCTGGATAGCAGTAATGTCTGCTTTGTAGCAGTTTAGGACTTCCGCTAGTTGTTCGCCTGCACCTCTCCTGTTTAATGTTCTCACATTCCAGGTGCAGATACGAACGTCGTTGTCCTTTTTTCGTTTAGCAGAGTCGTCAACAATAAAATCAGTCCTTTCCGAGGACTGGGTGGGTAGTTAACCCAAAGCACAACCCCCAACCTGTAGGGCCAGTTCCAATTTATTAGATACCCCTAGGACACGGGGCCATCAGTATCCACTACGGGATTGAGCGCTGCCGTTGGCCTTTCGGTTCATCCGCCACCATCTCTGTTCAAGGGGCCTGACTAACCCTTGAAATTCCTAGACAACCTGTTGTCCGAATATGTTTCGGGCTGATTGTTCAATCGTAATTGGAAAAATCTGTTTTGAGTAATACAATTAGATGTACTCGAACTTGCAAGCAAATATAAATGTATGCCTGCAGGGTTATAGATATACATACATGCCTCGAACTTGGTGGTACATACCTTAATTTTACTGGCTATTACTTTAAATCAGATGAAAACGAAAGGCTTCTAGCCCACGATAGTCAAAGCTACCTGTTTGATAATAATGCCCATTGAAGAAAGTCTTTTGCTAAGTGGTTATTTTTAAAAGCTGATGTCGGGTAGTAATATGCGTAATAAATGCGTTTATATTCTCGCCTCTGCAGTCCGCGCTGAACTTAGGCCTCTACCATGCACATCCAGTTAAGCATTAAAGCTTTTGCATAACTACCTCCACTTCATTCCTTGAAGTTGGTTGAGGTCAGTACCCACTTATGTCGAAGCCTTCCCTACTCCGTCGATCATCTGCCGAAAAATTGAATGGTGTTGGGAACGGTGAATTTGTCTATGTCAATCTGCAGCTAATAGATAAAGTTCGTCGTGAATCATCGTCTTCAGTGCCGTCAACGCAAATGGGACGAATTGTTCACTCGAAATGACTAAGGATCGTGACGATTCAGTATTGAGACGAGTTTTAGTCCATCTTTTATAGAAATCATCATTATAACCATTAGCACCCAACAAGTCTTGGAGGGTTCAATTTTGATGCTGTGCGTATTGGATTGTACGCCGAAAACGATCATGCTTGTGATCATTGCGTTATCGCCTAGGAAAAAATATTTCATTACAATTTTACCGGAGCATTGGCACTTCGTCATTTTTGCTTCATTATGGAGTCGGCCGCCCAAGGTTACGAAATTGTCTTGTCCGGCATATAATGGTCAGCGTGCGAAGTCGATGTTATAATAATCTATCCGTATAGTTCTGCGGTTTGAGAAAGCAAATGAAAGGACACGATTATGGAGTACAGACCGATGATTCCGACAGATCAAAATCCATACCAAACAATGACATTTTAGGGATGCATTTGATTCTGGGGTGTCTCGTTGCTCGTTCACTCATCAACTCATCACAAATGGGCATCGTGGCTAATTGTTACTTTTTTTCCGAAATTTGAGTCAACTCCCGATTCGTTGAGAGCCTAATAAGCGAACACACCGCTTTGTCTATATGGTAATTTATCTAACGTTGCTTTATTGTCATTGAATTTTATATGGATGGAGTAAAAATAAAGTCCCAATACAAAACTCGCTAAGCTGAAGTCGGAGGCCATTGTTGTGTTACGGTAGGCCACGTTTGTAATACAAACATGACGAGAAGTTGAGTTTTCGCGTAATGTTTTTATGTTACCTTGCGTTTTTATGGCTTCCATGCCTTGATCATTTATTGAACTGGCTTACAAATATCTAATTTTCGACCGATTTTAAAAATAAAATTTCATGATTTGCACACGTTGTTTAATGATATTATTCTTGGTTTTAATCCAAGAATTTGTGTATCCACTTTGAAGTAAATCCGTCCAGCGCTGCGTAAACAAATCGACCAACAGCGAGGAGAACATAATTAAGAGAACCACTTTTTTGGACTTATCCATCGCCCTATTGTTAGGCCTGATTAAAGTATACTTTGCCCCGTTCGCAGAGCGGACTACAAGGCAGAACTCCAGCTCCTCCGAGGACACCGCGTCCAAAAGACAACGGTCGGTGGACACCATGAGAAGTGCCAAAAAGCTGAAAACGGCTAATCCCCCCTCTCAGAACCCTTGATAGCCAGATGATGAAAGGACATCTGGAATGTGCGCTAATTGACCGCAGTGACCCGGATGGAAGTATAACATCGGAAAAATGGAGGATGCTGAAAATGAAGCTCTCCTCCAGGTTCCTTCAAATCCTTCGCGACCACCCGGGCTCTGCGCACCCTTGTCGCGAACTAGGTAGTTATCAGGGTCGCTGACCAGAGGTCCAAGGACCTGTTTAAGATAAAGCAGTGTCCAGGGCTGGAGAAGTTTAGCCAGGAGCACAACTACAGGTAGTGAAAATGGACCAAATACTAAACCGCCCTCGAAGTCGTGCAAGAATCCCGGTCGAACCATCCGACTCAATAAGGAAATTCTGGACATTATCAGGTTCAGTAATCCTCTCCTTTCATTCCATAACTGGCGAATTGGTAAGGTTAAATAAGCTAAGGGAGACTCTAACTTTAACCAGAAGCGCTCCATCTGCTTGACAATGCTGAACAGATCAAACATCAGCACCATAATCGGTGTCCTTACAGGACACTGTCCAATAGGCCTACACGAAAAAGACTAGGCCTCTTCAGCAATGACTTCTGTAGAAGCTGCTTAGACGAAGAAGAGGAGGAAAGTATTAATTACCTTATATGCTCTTGTCCAGCTCTCTCAGTAAAAAGGAAGCTTCATCTATGGGAGTACTTCTTCGATAATCTAGGTGAGCGTGAGCTGGCTAATATTAATGTCAAAAACCTCCTTCGCTACATTGTTAGCTCTGAATGGTTCAATTAGGCGAACGAACATAGGAAAGTCGACTGATCCACGTGGTACCACAACGGACCTTTATGGTCTAACCCCCTTATTAAAAAACGCCGATTAGCTAATCAGTGGCTAACTTTTGACATTTCCGCTAATATTTTTTATGGGGAAAACTGTAAATACAAACAACTGACAATACAAACATACTTTTGACAGCAGGAATCGATCCAGGGGAAGCCGTCTTCAATGACGATTTCTATGTTATTGAAGATCCTCAGGAGAAAGTGAAGGCAGTGGGGCTGTTTTTCAGGAAGTGTATAAGGTGAATGATAGCATTCGCTCGAACCGCGTCCTGGAAAACAATGCCCTGCTCCATCACTTCTACCTCAGAAATGACATAACGCAATGGCGATCTGTGAACCGCGGTTTCAAGCGGTTCGATGACGAAAACTTGGCAAACGCCATAGTCGCCGAGCGAAGTGGGTCTAGTCCCCTGTTAATTTCGAAGGTGGAACTCCAGACCATCTTCGATTCCATAAAGAAAAAGGAGTCAGCGGGAGTTGATGGTATATCCAACATTGTACTGCGACACTTACCCCCTGAAGCTGTGGACTTTTACGCCACGCTGTTCAACAACGCGCTGAATAATGCATATTATCCAGTGCGTTGGAAGACGGCGGTGGTTCATCCTCTCCCGAAAAAGGGAAAGGACAACTCCAATACGGCAAATTTCCGGTCGATAAGTCTCCTTCAGAGTATCAGCAAGGTATTCGAAAAGATTCTCAATCGGGCTCTGTTCAAGTGGTCTGAGGACAACAATATTATACCAGTTTGGTATAATATTGTTGTCCTCAGTTTGGTTTCAAGGCCGGACATGACTGTATTCATGCCGCATCCAAACTCGTCTCTGATATACAATGGAACAAAGCCAAAAAACAGTGCACGGGTGCATGTCTGGTTGATTTGGAGAAGGCTTTCGACACCGTATGGTTAGAGGGCCTCTATCTAAAGCTGACCAGACTTGGCATAAGTAAACCACTACTTTATATGCTTCATGACATGTTTACTGGTAGAACGTTTGTTGTCAAAAGTGGCAATGTAACTTCCACCACCGAATTTTTAATTAAAAATGATCTGCAACAGGGAGCGGTGAACTCGCCAATTCTCTTCAGCATTTACACCAGCGATATGATAGGTAGTCTTACGCAGGCAATTGCTTATGCGGACGATCTTATCGCGTACAGAACAGCACCTACTGTCGAGGTCATACGAACTCTTTTCCAGCGGGACTTCGATAAGATCCAGAGATGTTGCCTTTGACCCCAAAGATGAATATTTTGAAAGTGCGCGTTTAAGCGGCCTTATTCCGCCTGAAGCTTTCCTATTTTTTGGATAGTCGAGGGCTGGTACAGGACAGATCGGCGGTTCCGCTAATCTACCACGTCTTCCGACGAACTGTGGATAGGCGGCTCCTGTACGACCGAGACGTAGTCGCTCAGGGCGGAGGAGAGCGCCTGCGGTTGAACAGGAGTGTGTCCGATTGGGACCGTCGGAGTAGGTTGCAACAGGAGAACCTGTTTTGGTGGCTGCAAGACTAGTTATAGATAGTTGACTTTTATAGTGAAATATGGTCGACTTACCAGCGTTATCAGATATTTTTTTTCAAACCTGCTAAAGGTAGGACGAAAAACTGCAAAACCTGCTAGACAGAAGTGTAAAAATGCTAAAAAAAAAACTGCGATCGATTTTTCCTTGAGAAATACGTTTTTTTTTTTTAGTTCAAAAAATACATAAACAGTTACATTTGCTATTATATAAGATGATAATTTATAAAAGATGATAGTTTTTAAATTTAAATATGTACAAAGTTATTAAATTACATCGTTCGGAGTCTTTATAGAGAATCTTTGAATTTTTGAAGTTACCATTTTATTTGTTGGAACAAATTTATAACAGCCTTCAGCTTAAGAAACTCCCGACTTTACTTGCAAAGCAACATTTTCGTTACTGAAGCGATTACGGTTTTTAGTTTTTAACTTTGAAACATAGGTAAAATGTAATCCATAGCATAAAAAGTATTATTATACTGTCATTCAAACTATTAAAAATAAATTCGTTTGGGACAGAATTTGTTGTTAAATATTCAATTTGGAAATGCAGTTTTAATGCATTCCATTGTTCTATAATTTGATTGACGCAATCATGTAGCGATAGCCATCTAATGTCTTAGTGGCGCAAAATCCTATGCTCTTCTGTTTCAAAAAACTCTTGGAATTCTAAAAATTCTCGTTGTCTTTTACTACTTTGAGAAAAGTATGATTAGACATCTTTGACCAATTGCTCAATGGATCTTGGCAATTTCTTACTGTCATGACTAAAAGCTAGAGCAACCGAGTGACATACGCATAATAAATACACAATTTGGATTGAGTGTCATTGTCCAAACAGTGCCTATGTAAATAATATAATAACTATCTGCACCCTTTCCTTTTGGAAATGCTACGCAGTTACATCAATAGGTATCCATCACACCGACACTACCCATAAACAGCTGTTTTTGCTTTCTGACCCTAACTCTGCGTATTTGCATTTCTTCTTTGGGATCATTTTTCTTGAAGATGATCGTGTATTCGTGTTTACTGTCGCCCAAACTGCTGAAAACTGCTAAAATTTAGGAAAATGCTAAAAAAAACTGCTCCAGGTCATTTTCATGATCAAAAACTGCTAAAAATCGCAGGAAACTGCTAAATCTGGTAACGCTGCGACTTACGTAATTCTAAGGTTTTAAGGTTAAGTTAGTAAAAACAGTCGTGGAGGCACAAAAAAAAATAGAAATACAAAAAAAAAATACAAAAATATATAAAAAAATATAAAAAAAATACAAAAAATGCTTGCTGTGGTTGTTCTAGTTTAAGTTATTTTTAAGTAGTCTTAGTTAGTTCATAAGTAGTTTTAATTAGTAAGTAAGTTTGAATAAAAATAAAAAAATATACGCAACCAAGTTTTTTTTAAATGTTTCTTGGTAAACAAAAGATAAATATATAATAAAATAATTAAATTAGATTTTAGGCCGAAAGGCATTTAATTAAGGGTGCCCGCAGAGGACCAGTATGTTATTTAAGTTAGTAGATAAGTAGGCTAGTTTTTCATTAATTTTTGTCTAGCATGTACGTTAGTTCTAAGTTGAAGTAAAAATAAAAATGAATTTAAAAAAAATAAGTTATTTACAAAGTCTTGTCAGTATTTGCGTAGCATAACATTTAAAGCCACTGTAGCACATACGAACTTCATCTGTCCCCAATGGGACTCCAACTTATTTAAAGGCCTTCAAAAATTCTAACACAAAATAGAGAATTTGTTTGTTTATAAAATAAAAAAAAAAAAAACACTTCTGGTTCCATCCAGGATCGAACTGGAGACCTTCTGCGTGTAAAGCAGACGTGATAACCGCTACACTATGGAACCACATGAAAGCTGACATCCCAACCTTTGATATCTGCACTCTACACTACAAGTCAAAACAAATACTTGCGACAGTCATCAAAATCCAAATCAGCTGATTCTATATTCAACATGACATTTGAGTATTTGACATTTACTTTTCCATTTTCACCACTCACTGCATAGCTCATGGAGCTCGCACTGAAATTAGATTAGCGGAATACACGTATATTTTATATTTATATTTAGTTTTAAAGCAAAAATCTTGTGCAGGGGGGCTATGAGTTTCTTCCTGGACATTATACGCGCCTTCATCAGGAATATGTTGCAAATATTGTCATTCAGCAAGAAAACTATCAAAAGCACCCTCAGCATCAACGTGAAAACAAACACGGGCAATACACTGACTGTGGACTTGGATCCAAAATGGGACATCAAAAACGTGAAGGAATTGGTGGCGCCTCAGTTGGGGCTGCAGCCAGATGAGGTGAAGATTATTTTTGCCGGCAAGGAACTATGCGATTCTACGACCATTGAGGTAAGTTGGAGACGAAACTTTTGATCAACAGAAAAGTAAAATACTCTCCACCAGGAATGCGATTTGGGTCAGCAAAGCATATTGCATGCAATCAAGACACGCCCGCGGCAGGACTACATCGAACGCAGACGACTGGAATCAACACTAACCGAAGAAGAATCCCAGGAAGAACCATCAAAGCCGTTATGTGAGACGCTTGTGGATTTGCAGTTACAGAGTGATGAGCGGGTGAATATTTCCGAAGAGAGTAAGTAGCACTGTCTCTCCTCGCAACTGTGAACTAAGAAGTGTATTCCAGATCGTGAAAGGACTAGAGCGCAGTTCTTTGTACACTGCTCGCAGTGCAGCAAGCTGTGCAAGGGCAAGTTGAGAGTCAGATGTTCGCTATGCAAGGGCGGTGCTTTCACTGTGCATAGGGATCCGGAGTGCTGGGATGATGTATTAAAATCGAGACGAATCCGCGGACACTGTGAGAGTAGTGAAGTGGCTTGTGTGGTATGTTTTCCTATTCTAGTTGCACGCAATATCCAATGATTATATCCTTTAGGACAACGCGATTGGTGACCCGCCATTTGCGGAATTTTACTTTAAATGTGCCGAGCATCCATCAGGGGGTGAGAAGGATTTTGCTGCTCCATTGAACCTTATCCAAGTGAACATCAAAGATGTCCCCTGTCTGGCTTGTACTGACATTAGGTGAGTTTGCATGAGCTGCACTAACAATCTCTGACGAAATTCCAAACCCTATCAGCGAGACTGTTCTTATCTTCCCCTGTGAATCGAAACACGTCACCTGCATCGATTGTTTTCAGCATTATTGTCGATCACGTTTGATGGAACGCCAATTCATGCCACATCCCGAGATTGGCTACACCTTACCTTGTCCCGCGGGGTGTGAAAACTCATTCATAGAAGAGATTCACCACTTTAAACTACTGTCCAAGGACGAGTATGATAGGTATCAGCGATTTGCGACAGAAGAGTATGTTTTGCAGGCTGGTGGTGTTCTTTGTCCACAACCTGGATGTGGTATGGGGTTGTTAGTGGAACCGGACTGCATTAAGGTTACCTGCCAGAATGGCTGTGGGGTTAGTCTTGTTTATGTTTTTTTTTTTGTTGCTTCCACTTTAATGTCTACCGCTTAGTATGTTTTCTGTCGAAACTGCCTTCAAGGATACCACATTGGAGAGTGCCTACCTGATAACGCCAATGTACCCAATAGTGGGACCTGTGAATACGCCGTGGATCCTAATGTTTGTATTTGAATGTGTATTCCAGTTTATTATTCTGATTGTCAATACATTTAGAGAGCTGCGGAGGCTCGATGGGAGGAAGCCAGTAGTGTGACTATCAAAGTCTCCACCAAGCCATGTCCCAAGTGCCGTACTCCAACCGAGAGAGATGGTAATATGCTTCTTTACTGTGTGCGGACTTTAAATTATTTATATTGCAGGTGGCTGCATGCATATGGTATGTACCCGAGCTGGTTGCGGCTTTGAATGGTGCTGGATATGCCAGACTGAATGGACCAGAGACTGTATGGGAGCGCATTGGTTCGGTTAATAGAGACTCGAGCTTTAGATGTAGTTGTGGTCAGTTTGAAAAATTGGGATGGCATCTGCGTCCTATCTTGGGCAATGACTGCTATTCTACGTGTATGGATGTTTAGTTTGTTTTTTTATTTTGTAACGATGTAGACGATTTTATTTATTTTGATATCGATATTTGCTAAAGGAGGAGTCCATCATGAAGTTGTTTTTCTGATCATCATTGATGGGTTCTTCTTTTTTCAAAACTACGGAATCTTGATTAGTTTTATCGGTAGAAGATGAAAATACACACTGGCATAATGATAGACAGGTTTCCTTTGGTTTTTTTAACGTGGTTTTCATAGCAAGGGAAGCGCAATAACGTGTGATACTTACAGTTAACCATAACTTCAAAGATTGATGTGAACCACCTTCATTGGCCGACAGGCCTACGTTTTTCGTAAGCAAGCAACATAGGGATGACAATGACAACTGATGTCCAATTCTCCCCACGGTCAACAAAATTATGTATGTCGAGATGGAGGGCTAAAAGACAACGACGAGATCTGCTGACAAGGTTGAGGAAGAGCTTTATAGGCAAAGAAGGAGGGAACAAAACCAGCTTTTCAGTAAAAGAAAAGAAGGCAGAAATATTAATTTAATATTGACGAAGACGCCGGAATCTACCGTCTACCCGAAATAAACGAAGCAAGTAGTAACATCCGAACTTAGCAAGGCTACCGATGGCCTTTTTTGCCGACTTACAAGGCTACGGATCATTGATCATGGTTTGAAGCATACACCAACTCATTTTCGAAATTTAGTCGGATAATAACAACAAGTAAATATGTCTCTAAACTGCACCAATTGCAAGGCCTTAGTGTCTTCAACATTGCCAAGAAGGCTACAATATCTTATCTGCTGAAATACTTCAGCGCCTGAGACCGCGTATCGTCCTCTTTCAAAGTGGTTTTATTCCAGAAAAATTCTTAATTGATCAAACCATCACAATTCTTGAGATCCTGGGGGGTCATTCCGTAACTTTGAAAACGATTACCACTTAGACAGTAGTCAAGACCTCATGAGTAATCGCTCATTAATCGTCTGTGATTTGACGATATTGTTTTAAGTAAATCAAATAAAGTGACATCGCCGATACAGCAAGAACGACTATTGATCTTACGCGATGCAAGATGTACCGTCGAAATGTTTTCGTCAACCGATAATCACTTTACGGAATGAGGGCCCTTTAAAAAAAAATAAAGAAGTAAAGAAAGAAGAAGGCAATGTAATGAAGTTTAAAGAGGCGAACTATTAGACATTTCATTTCATTTACGTTTGCGAGATCGTCCTCCATTCGCATCTCCCGGAGAGACTATTCCAGAATAACATGTAAGAGAAACCAAAACGGTCTTGACATTCACAAATCCACTGGTCCAGGTGGTATATCCCCCATTATTCTGAAGTGCAAAACCACCGCTTAAGCTTTGCTGATAAATCGTCAGCTTATGAAATATCTCGAAACACGAAAACTTCTCAATGACCGGCAGTGTAGTTTTCGCAGCAACAGGTCTACTGGTGATTTGATGACATATCTCACCGAAAAGTAGAACCAATCTAATCCTCAATGGTGGAGAAAGCAAGATTGTTGCACTTTATATTTCAAAGGCATTTGACAGGGTTCGGCATCAAGCCCTTTTGTCGAAAATGCGTGCATTTGGAATCGATGAAAAACTTTTTCTATGGATTAGAAACTATCTTTCGAAACGTTCACTTCAAGTTGTTTTGGACGGTTTCAAGTCTGCAAGTCACCAAATAAATGTCTCCGACTCTCTTTCTCATTTTAATAAATGATCTCCTGTCTGAAACTTCTAATCCAATTCATTCATTCGCTGATGACAGTACTCTCAGCTTCTCATATTCGTTTTCAGGTCCAAGTCCCTCATCTTCGAACGTGGATTCTAAACGACAAATATGTTAAGCTCATTGAATTCCGAAATGACATCATCATCAAATAAGGTAAATCCAACAGAGTAGAATTCAATGCTTCCAAAACGCAATCTTGAGCCAATAACCATGAATGGCACTTACGTCGAATAAACAGAAAAACTTCCATGCTAGGTATGTGTGTTAGTAACGACTTACGTTGGATCGACCACATATTTCAAGTCACTTAAAACGAAGCGAAATGTCTATTTTCCTTAATCGATGCATGAAATGTTTTGCCCCTTCTGGCCACAATATATAAAGCGTTTATACGCCCTAAACTTGAGTTCAACGCCCACGTCTGGTCGGGTGCACCAAAAACAACATTGTACATTCCTAGATAGGATTCAAACGCGTGCGAAAAAAACTTATAGATGACATTAGAATAGCGAACTCTTTAGTTTCGCTAAAACATTGTCGAAATATCTCCTACCTTACATTGTTCTATCGCTATTTTAACAACCAATGCTCAAATGAAATAGTCAGCTGCATTCCTCCCATTGAACAATTCACCCGCGATACTCGTTATGCTATGATTGCAATTCAGTTTACCCTCAATGCTATCTTCGGACGAATGCTGAAATATAGAGATTCTTACATAAACCGAACAACATGAATGTAGAATGCTCTGCTAAACCCTGTTTTCCCATTCCATTATAAATTACAGGCATTTAAAACCGATGTGCATCGGTACCTCCTTTTTTCTTATCCTGAATTTCCTTAACGCTTGCACTGTGCACTGTATTCATAACCCCTTGAGTGCATTCAAATAATAAAAAAAACGAACACCACCATTAGAACCAAATTTGTGAGTGAAATCGGCACAATCCGAAACAAAGGATATACCAACTTTAATACCAACTACGTACACCAACATCTCGAACAGAACCACAAGTAAACTCGACGACGGATGAGACATACCGTCGATGCCCTGACCCTGACTATGACTGCATTCATGTCGCCGTTTTAAGGCTGTTCTTAATACAAGATCTGACTAAGCATACCAGATGAATCCTGGTAACCTAGATGTTACATAGGTATATGGTTACAACCAGTCTTTCAGAGATTTTTAAAATTCAAATTTGCATAAATCGCTCCCAATGGCAATAGATGAGAACTCATTAATTATCCATGTCGATTTTAACGCACACCACTTTAATTGGCTACGGTATTCGAACAGGCCGAAATGTTGGCCAATACCAACAGCTTGACCAACTTGTCGAGGAACCAACACAGTCCAGATATTCAAAACATTTTTGGAAACATGATAGATCTATTTTTTCCTTCAGATCTAAACAAGAACACCATAGGTCTGTTCCCGTACAATAATATTTTTACTGATTCTATCTGAATTTTACTTATTGCTAATAAGAGATGAGAAAACTACCCTTCCATAAACATCTGTAAAATATGCAGACATTTCTAGGTCTGTTCCTGTACTTTTGCAGTAAAAATTTTAAAATTCTTAAATTTCTTGGAGTGGGAGGTAAATTCTCTCAGAAGACAAATTTACTGAAAAGTACGGGAACGCGTTTAAGTAAATTGCAGTAAAATTATAAGTTTCGTGTGGCTTTTGTAAAAAATGAAAATTGTCGAATCTCCAATATCAAGAGAGAATTCTCTCATTTCAACGACAAGTACCGGTTCGCTTTCGGAAATAAAACTAAAAAAACATCAAATATTGAAGCATGTTGAAAGAGACGTCAAACTAATAGCGTTTTCGATTGGGATACAAAAAGCAATTTTTTTTATCTAGATCACTTTTGAAAAATCTCGATTTCAAGTGAGATTTACCTACATGCACCAACACAAAATCTTTTGAAACCTTGCTTATGTCAGTTTAAAGTTTGCATTTCGCAGTTTGATTTGTGTTTAAAAGTTTTTTTTTGAAATAACATAAGAAAAATGTTATCAACCGTAAATAAATTATTGGAATATTCTTCCTCATCATCTACATCAAGCGACAGCTTCTTGGATTTCCACAAAAACAATACCTGATTAATTGTTTACAACAATGTAATCATTTAAATTTTTTCTCATCCATTTTCGTAAGTTCATTCTTCCACATCAAGAAGATAAATAATGATCTGTCAAATGGCACACTAACACACACACACAAACGGATCAACAGATCTCTTTTATGTTCGATTGGGACGTTCAAAAGTCTGAAATCTGAGAGCAAATCTAAAAACCGCAATCGAAAATGCTATTAAACATCACTCCACTTTAGGGTTTTGCCCCAAAAAACCCTCTAAGATTGTTTTTACGAACTCAAATATAAAAATAAATCTACAAAACACACATTTTCCGCATATATTTAGAATAAATGAAAGCATCATTTTGTTGGTTACTTTAAATTACCCGGCTATCATCTTTTGACAGATTTCATTTGATGAAATTCTGCATAAAGAAAATTGAGAAAATATTATCGAAACTAAATTTTTCTTCGTTCATCTTTTTACAATTTTCTGAATACGCGTAGGGCTTTGTAAAGCTTCCCATGAATATTTCTTAAAATCTACTCTTTCACATAAGTACCTCAACGGACCCATTTTTATTTGCTTAAACTTTTCAGTTAATTATTCTCTTTTTAAGAGAAATTTACCCCTATTTTAAGGAATTATAGAATTAACTAAATTTTGCTGTAAAAGTACGTGAAATATTAGGTCTACAATATTAGGAACCTCAAATCACACACTAATAACAGTGAGCCATACACTCTAAATATAGATGTCAACGAAAACAAGATTATTGTCAAGTTTTATGAAACTACCAAGCAACTAACTAAAATAATCTGACTGACTTTTATGGTTCTTTTTTCTTTGAACACCTTTGGTTTAGGCATAGGTACTCGTGGCATATTCGTTCCTCAATCGATAATATAGCAGGATCGAAGAAACCACGGTTCAATAAGTAGTTCTCAATAAGCAGTGAATAAAAAGTATTTTGATAACGGTGCGCAGGTGCAAATCAAGAGAAAATATTAGTTTTCATGAACCAGCGGATAATAGTTAAGCATACAGTGAAGATAACAAAGAATGCTTACAACGGAAGAGTAACTAGCAAACTTCTGGCATGTCCCGAAGGATCACGGTCATTTTGATCAATGTCAAAAGTAGTCAGGAATCATTTTACACACTCTTCATACTCTTAACTAAATTTGAGATCGCGCTATCTACAACATAACAAGAAAAGGCCGACTTATTTGGTAGAATGTTTTCAGGCAATTCAACATTAAGCTCGGAATAAGCAGTGACACCAACGATAGAGGGCGTACCCTCAGTGATGGTTGAAGTAAAAATCCGACCCTGAAAAATAAGACGCATCCTGCACAATTTGTAATGTATAACATCCACTGGATCTGTCGGAATTGTCCCTATTGTACCGGGGCTTGCACCCGTTCTTTATAGATCATTTTCTATGTCGTTTGAACAACAGGTTTTTCCCAGTAGATAAAAAATTGTTCGAATCCAATTGAATCCAAAAAAGCAAAAAATACATGCTCCAAACTATAGACCCGCATTGCTTAACTATCCATACTTTCATAGGTAATGGAAAAGAAATTAACAGTTAAATTGTCGATTACATAGAAAGGAATAGTTAATGAAGCGATCAGTAATGTGGGTTTCGAAAAATTGCTCTCAACAGGCTCAATTTATGGACATCTGAGTTGCAAAAACATAATGAACCGAGAGTGGTTTCAGGATATTTCCACGCTTTGAAATACAAATTGAGAGCATACGCACTAACTCAACTACTGTGCGGCTGTATGGTAAGATTTCTGAAAAACAGATCTTTACAAATTGTGGTGGATGACTTTTCATCAGATAAATTGAAACGCTGTAACCGCTGAAATACCGTAAGGATCAACACTCTCACTTATTATATTTCTGGTGAAATTTTAGGGATAGTAAACAACCGTATCGTTATAGTTGTACAGGTTAAAGTAATTTAATATAAATGGCGGTCGCCATTAGTTTCACAGCCATTACTCTTCGGTACTTTATGCAACACAAACCCTGTATTACTATTGTTTTCTTTTTTTCAGAAAATAAATCCTCGTTCACCAACACAATCTCTTGATAATCAAACAAACCTAATAGTAAGGGTATACATGCAACGTCGTAATTTTAATACGTGAGAAAGATTATAATTTTACGACGACTTTTCATGAACGACTCTAAAACTGCACCACTAAATAATGCGGTAACCCAATGAATTCAATCTCATTTTAGTAATTTATTTATTGATAGAATTTGCTTCCTATTGTTCTCTTTCCGTTCTCGATATTTTTTTTCAGTTTAGCGTATACGTTCGATGTGTGAAAGTGACTTATTAAATGTCAAAAGAGCATTTCAAAAGTTTACAACGTTTACCATCTCAGTTTACGCACCCAATTCCTGTGAGAAAATTCCGATATTGTTGGAAAAGATTTCCCATACAAATTTTGACAGTTCATTTATCACGTCGTAATTGTATCACGTTTACAACGTTTACGATGACTATCCGACGTTGCATGAATACCCCTAATATATCAAATGAAATTCACTGTACTCATATACATTTCGCTGGCTGTATTTAGAATTTCCCCACACCATGGTGAAATGTTATAAAAAAAATTCCCGAAGTAAAAATTTCACTTGTCACTTTACTACTTGTCAGAAAAAATATCCCCGTCGGTTTGGTTGTTTCGTTCTTCATCTCGGGAAAGAAAAAAATAATTTTCCACTTGAAATTTTCGCAAATAAAATGTAATTTATCAAAAATAAATTACAGCAGAACACATATCAATAATTTTTTATTACATCAGTCAAGTAAAAGTGCTAGAAATCGAGCGTTTATACAGGGAAAGTTCTCGTACGACAACTAACTAATTCGATTAGTGAAGCGCAGCCAAAACAATACACAAAAGGGCGGAGCACGTATCTATTAGAAGACAAACATGCATTTGAGTGCTGATATATCCAGTGCCTTGCAGCAAATCGAAGCTGTTAAGAAGGGCATCGATGAGTGCGATGATCCCAAGCTCCAGATGAACACTGCAGAGAGTCTGAAGACGATTCTGGATATCTTACAAGATCCTGTGTTTCGGACTATCGTGCATGTCCAGGATTCGCTATCGGAATTGAATACCCAATTGGTGCAACATCCGTCGATGCTCCCGAATGATTTTGACATTGATGTGAGTGGTAATTTGGTTCTTAGTGTACCCACCGATGTGGTGTATGACTTTGGAGACGAAACGCCACGACTCTCATCGGCGCAGATATCACCCAGAAGTCCTGGTAGTCCAGTGAGTAATAATTACCCGAACGTGAGCTCAGCTGGTAAGTCAAGTAGTGTGGTTTGTAAGGTTTGATGTTTAATCATTTTTTTTTCTTTCCATTGTAGATCACAGTCTAACGGAGGACCAAGGTACGTTTATGAAGAAAACTCGCGGTTACTCGGACTTGTCGCGTAGTGCTGACGAAGAACGCCCCCAATCGGTGGTATCCGATTCATCGAAACACGCTGTGGATTTATTCAGCTCGGATTATGCCCAGATTCAGGCGATCGAACTTGTCAATGATGGCACGGGTCTTGGTTTTGGCATTATTGGAGCGCGTACCTCAGGGGTTATTGTGAAGACCATCCTCCCTGGTGGAGTTGCCGACCGTGATGGCCGGCTTCGCAGTGGTGACCATATTCTTCAAATCGGCGATGTCAATCTGCACGATATGGTATCTGAGCAGGTTGCTTCTGTGCTCAGACAATCTGGAACACACGTACGATTGGTGGTCGCCAGACCAATCGAACACGTTCAACCCAAGTACGAACTAGAACCCGGCTGCGCAATTGTCCCTTCAAGGGTATTGGTTGATCCAATTGAGCTGGAACGCTACCTTATTGCTGCTGGATATCCCGAAATCTTTGGTGAGAGCTCCACTGCATCCACTCCCCAAACTACGACAGAGGACGAACGTTTTGTGTATCGCAGTGAAATGGACATTACGAAACGTCCACCAATGGCCACACCAATCGACTTGGACGACTTGGAATTACCCGAAACTGAGAAACTGCAAGTGGAATTGACTAAAGATGCCAATGGGCTGGGAATCACAATTGCTGGTTACGTTTGCGAGAAGGAAGAGCTATCAGGCATTTTTGTCAAAAGCGTTTCACCGGGCAGTGCCGCCGACATGAGTGGACGCATACGTGTGAACGACCGCATCATCGAAGTCGATGGACAGAGCTTGCAAGGATTTTCCAACCACCAAGCCGTGGAATTGTTGAAGAAGAGCGGACAAGTGGTAAACCTACGTTTGGAGAGGTACTTACGAGGACCAAAATACGAGCAGCTACAGCAGGCAATCGCTGCAAATGACCAAGTCCCTAATAGTATCCCATCCACACCGTCACGAGCGCTGCCAGCTACTCCTCAAAGGACAGTCTCAATGCCAGCTAAGCCAGTCGCTACTGAGGAGTCGCATGACACTCTGGACGCACCATTGCCGAGAAAAAGTGAGGACACCATGACGCTAAGCAGTTTCGGAAGCGGAAAGAAACTTATGACCACCCGTGATTCGCTCGATAGTCCGAAAATCATCCCCACGGACATCCCAATCGGCAATCTGCCCGAGAGCAAGGTTGATGAAATAGATGAGGTAGGTGGAGTGTTTTCATTTATAATTGTAGACTTGCCTTCTTCTTAGAAATGTTCTTGGAACTTGTTTGAAATTTGAGAGACTTGTTAACTATGGTGCGGGGGATTCTATTCGGAGTTAAGCTGTCGCCCGTACTCACGCATTTTTGTTAGCGCATCTCCTCACGAACGAAACAACGCACTGGCATCCCATTAATAACGCATTATCCTGTAAATTTCCAGACACTTGTTCATAAGAAAACAAAAGGAACTTTACGACCTGCAATACGTTCGTAAATGTTTCTTTTCACAAGACAACACAAGCACACACAAAAGGCCACCAGTTGCATTGTGTATCTAAACGCCTACTCGTACACATTTCGGGATTTTCCCAAAGACAATCATTGACGATGCACCATTGAGGTGTGTTTTGTTCATTTGTTCGAAGGTATACGTGGAAAATCCATCTCGTCCCGCCTACCTGTATTTTGCAGTAATTGTTATTGCAGGTTAAGGCTTTTTTAGTCTTCTATTGTTCAACAGTACTAAGGGTGGCTCACCGAAGAAGAGAAGGTACACGATTGTAAAGACGTTGAGAGAATTGTTACAACGCTAAGCTAATCTTTTAACAGTGCACACACAAATGCTGCTTTATATCTGCTCACTCTGAAAAGGCCTTGGTGTCATTTTTCGGACCATCCAACATTTAAATTGTACACTCCAAGTTGGTTGCCCCTTTTGTTGTGCGCCATCTGAGGCGAGAATTTTTTTACTTACATGCGTACTAAAGTGGCGCTACAGTCCGGAATGAACCAGCACGGTCCCTAGCTAACTGCCTCCAGTTGGGCACATCAAAATAATTGAATTTTCTATTTGTACGAGCCACTTCCTCTTCTGCGTCCGACTTATGGCTGGGAACTGAAGAGCCGGAGTATTGGTATCCATTCGCTTTACATCTCCTAGCCGTCAAATGCGGAGTTTTGTGAGCAGGTCTACTTTGATGTGCAGTTCGTATAGTTCGTGATTGAATCTTTGTCTCCATAGCCCTTCAACGCAAACGGGACCGAAGATTTTCGAATTTCTTCATCCGCCTTTGATACGGTCCATGTTTCAGCGCCTAGAGCAGGACTAGGATGATCAGGGTCTTGTATAGAATCTCCTTAGTAGTTCGAATTAGGACCTTACTCCTAAATTGCCTTAGAAACAGCGGTTGGCGAGAGTAATTCTTCGTTAAATTTCTGGCGAGATGTTGTCAGAGTTAATAGCGGAGCCGATGTAAACAAAGTCCCGTTCTATCTCAAAGTCAATGATGACCTTCGGTTTAATTCTACTTGTTGTGTGTCCTTTTGTGTTGACAGCATATACTTGGTCTTATCCTTATCATCAGCCGATTTCTGTCGCTTTGTTCTCAGTACTAGCAAACGTGACTGACATCACGTTGATTCCGACCAATTAGCTTCGGCGTATGCTAGTAGTTGCACCGATTTATTGAAGATTGTGCCTCTGGTGTAGTTTTGGACAATCCTCTCAAGAATGACGTTAAAGAAGTCACATGACAGTGCATAGCCTTGCCTTAATTAATTTTTTGGTATCGAATGTGAGGTCTTTGCTAACTCTGATGAAGCAGCGAGAATTTTTCATCATCATCCTGCACAGACGGACGAGTTTGGGAGGTATACCAAAACCAGGAATGGTTCTGTATAGTTCGTATCTATAAATCATGTCGTAAGCGGATTTGAAGTCGATGAATAGGTGGTGGTTGTCGATTTGTCGATTTTCTTGGTATTTTCCAGGATCAGCCGGAGTGTGGAGATTTGACAAGTTGTGGACTTTCTTGGCCTAAAACCACACTGATAATGGCCGATCAGGTTATTGGTAAACAGTTTCAGGTTCACATAAAACGGCAGATAGCATCACGAGTAGGCGATGTCGAAGAGACTTATGGCTCTGTAGTTGCCGCAGTTCAGAGGGTCTCCTTTTAGTGGATCGGGCGAACGATACTGGTTTGCATTCACCAGGCATACTTTCATCCGATAAGATTTTGCTTATGAGTTAGTGAATGTTACTTACCAAATCATATTCATCGGCATTATGAAGTTCGGCGGGAAGCCCTTGGTAAGCATTAGTTTAGATATTGCTATCCCCACTTCACTTAGGACGGGTGAATGGTTTGTTCTGGCCGCACAGCGGGATCGCCTGCAGAAGCGGTTCTGCCATATTCTCAGCAACTATTCACCCCTTGCATTCCTGGCTTTGAGGATTTACCATTTGGTAAAACTTGCGATTATCTTTCCTCGAGTAGCACATCACTATATCCTCGATAGTGCGCTTTTGTTGATGTTTGTTCTCCTCTCTGAAACGCCGGTGTCCTTCCTATTTCCTTTGCATATAATGCTCAATGGCAGCTCTCGTCTTCCCCTGCAGCTTTGCCTTTTATTCCTCGTTTTTGGCTGCGGGCATCTGTTGGAATTTTTCATCAAACCAAGGGCTGGTGGAAGAGAGAAACCTAGCACTAAGTTTTGGCCGATTCAATGACTGACTCACCCTTGAGATTCCAAAATGAAGTGTTGTCCAAATATGTCGAAGCCTCATTGAGGCTTGCTTAATTTTTCCATTCTAAATGGGATTGTGCCCGCCGCAGTTGATTCTATCATAAGAATTCTTCCCCTAGCGACTATGTGCTTAGTGTCTCATTTCCTGCCGGCAAGACTTACACAGGGATATAGACCCTATCTACGGTCAAAGTACTAGGCGTTCGGCAATCGCCACGGAAAGGCTGAAAGTCTGAGTTGTTAGGCATCAGCTAGGTGAAAAGTCAAGTGGTTTCATATAATCGCTTTGCCTACCATTTTATAACGCCGTTTAGCATGCTCATTGCCAATAAAATCAGTCCACACCTAGAGTCTTGGTTATTTCGTAACAATATTTGTTTTCCGTGGGGAAACCTAAACATTGAGGGTCTGGTCCATGTTTTGACCTGGGGACAGCAGCACGGGTATTCCACGCCAGTTGTTTTGACAATCCTGGTAAGTATAGCTCCGAAAATTTCCTATCTGTCATCGATATCGAACACTAAAATACTCTTAGGGACTCTCTATAAGTAGATAGCGGAAAGCATTTGCCCAACCGACCTCCTACTCATGTTCTCTTGTGGAGATCCTTACTATTTCATATGAGATGATAGTCAGTAGCTCAGAGGTTCATAGCTGTGCAACTGACTATCACCTCATATGCTTACCATCACCAAATTACTCTATCGTAGATTAATATCCGTCAATATGACGATCCCTTCGAACAGAGTGATGTCACAGTTGATAACGAATTTTTTGATCACAAACAATAGATCACCTTGAAGCTGACTATGGCTTGGCTGGGGGATATTGCGCTCTTCGGCTCCAAAACGTTGATATTCTATTTTCACACAAAGGTACTTAAGCGCTCTTAGTCCGAGTATATCGTAGGCATTCATCGAAGAGCTAAACGAACGCACTAGTAATCTGAATCGCATCATTTCTCTGAGTAACTTAGTCTCATTCTATCGTCATCGTGCTGCATTTCCCCCTTTCAAACTAACTCAAGCCCTCATTACACATCAAAACTAATCAGTTGGAACAACTTCTTTTTATTGTAGGAACCCGATGTTCTTTTTGCCAAAAACAACGCAATGATTGCCCGTCACAAGTACTACACCGAACCGGAGCTTACGACAGACACGGAACAGGATATCTTGCGCAAATGGAGGAAAATCGTCGGACCCGATGTCGAGGTTATTGTCGCTCAGATCAAGAAATTCGCTGCTGGCGGTTTAGGTATTTCCCTCGAAGGCACTGTCGACGTGGAGGGTGGTCGAGAGGTACGCCCACACCACTACATCCGTTCGATTTTGGCTGATGGCCCGGTGGGAATAAATGGAGTTCTCAAGTCGGGTGATGAACTGCTAGAGGTAAACGGTGAACGTTTGCTAGGCATGAACCACCTCGAAGTGGTTGCGATTCTCAAAGAACTTCCACAAGACGTTCGTATGGTTTGCGGACGAGGCAAGAACACTCTAATTCCCTTCTCCGACGACACACTCAAAAAGCTGAGCAACAACTTGGAGAATCTCCTGCCGGCATCAGATCGTTTGGTGAAAGCCAAATCCGATGGAAGTCTTGCAACTGCTGGCAGTGGTCCTGATGAATCATTCATCAAACTAAAATCGAGATCCTTGGAGCCACTCACCGGACTGGCAATGTGGAGCTCGGAGCCGCAAATAATCGAACTCGTCAAAGGTGATCGTGGACTTGGCTTCTCCATACTCGACTATCAAGACCCACTGGATCCCAACGACACGCTAATTGTTATTCGTTCCCTAGTGCCCGGTGGTGTGGCGCAATTAGACGGTCGTCTAATCCCCGGCGATCGGTTACTATTCGTCAACTCGATAAATCTGGAGAACGCATCACTAGATCAAGCAGTGCAGGCACTTAAAGGCGCTCCCAAGGGCGTCGTGCGTATTGGCGTAGCAAAACCCCTTCCAATGACCGACAATTCCCTGAAATCAACAAACACCAGCGGCATCGACACATCGAACATCAGCAATGCATCCACAGTCGAACCAGATTTGATTCCCGAGTGGAACAAGTAAACAGAAACGAGCGCTGAGCCGTAGATCAATTATTTTCTCGTCGTTACATTCGGTATTTGTTAGTAAGTTTAGGAGAAATTTAAGAGCTAAGGCCGATTAGAGGTCAATCGAAACGAAGTATTTTTTTTTGTCACTTTTTGATTCCCGTCCATGAGTTTATTTTTATCGAAATCTATTAGCACGCGTTAATCCTCAAAGTTACGCCACATGTTAGAACGTTGCACAGTTACGAATGCAGTTTTACATTCCGAATGATTTGTCTATTTGTTTTCCAATATTTTAGTGATAGTATTTTATTTTATTTAACAAAATTATATTTTAACCATTTATCGTATTAAAAAAAGAAATAAATGTAAAAAACATAATTGTTCGACTTTTTTTAAATGCTGCCACAGAAGGGTGCAATAAGCATGACGTTCTTAATAAAATCAATGGGAAGGCAGATGTATCCGTACACGGATCAACCTGTCTAACTTAGGGGAAACGTTGCTAGATGAGGTAGTAACCGCTGCTGTAAAGAATATTAAATCAACTGACCTAGCTTAAGTTTTCTTACAAGTGGACTCCATTAAACACGCAAGGAACAGACTTCAAGTGAAAAGATATACTACCGAGGCTGTCTCAACCAAGTGAATACGATGCTGAAGGACGCAATACAGAGATTTCATGGCGTGTGGTAACTATAAATCGAGCAAAGTACTTACTTACTTAAGTGGCGCTACAGTCCGGTATGAACCTGGATCTAAACCAACATGCCTCTCCAATTAGCCCGGTCCTTAGAAAACTGCCTCCAGTTGCGCACTCCAAGTTGGTTGAGGTCGGTTTCTTCTAGTGTGCGCTACTTAAGGCGAGGTCTTCCTTTTCTGCGTCCGACGTCTGGCAGGGAATCGAAGACTCTGCGAGCCGGAGTATTGGTGTCCATTCGTTCTACATGTCCTAGCCATCTTAAACGTCCAATGCGGATTTTTTTGACTAGGGGTGTGTCGCTCTACAGCTCGTATAGTTCTTGGTTGTATCTTCGTCTCCATAGCCCGTCAACGCAAACGGGACCGAAGAAACAGCGATTGGCAAGAGTAATTCTTCGTTTGATTTCTGACGAGATGTTGTTGTCAGAGTAAATAGCGGAGCCGAGGTAGACAAAGGCCCGTACTACCTCTAAGTTATATCTGTCAATGGTGACGTTCTGTCCAATTAGTCGATGTTGTGTGTCCTTTCGTGTTGACAGCATTAATTCGTCTTACCCTCATTTACTGCTAAACCCATTTTTGCCGCTTCCTTCTCTATACTAGCAAACGTGGCTATGACATAACGTTGAGTCCTACCAAAGATGTCAATATCGTCCGCGTATGCTAGTTGCACCGATTTTTGGAAAATTGTACCTCTGGTGTTGGCTCGGGAGTTTTGCACTATCCTTTCAAGAAGGCGATGCGTTGTGGTGTGACTTCTTCAATTTAGTCACACCACAACGCATCGCCTTGCCTAAATCCTTTTTTTGGTATCGAATGTGTCGGTGAGGTCGTTTCCGACCATGATGGTGCATCGGGAATTCTCCATCGTCATCCTACACAAACGGACGAGTTTGGGCGGTATACCAAAACTAGACATGGCTCTGTATAGTTCGTCTCTATAAATGCTGTCGTATGCGGCTTTGAAATCGATAAATAGGTGGTGGGTATCGATTTGGACTTCTTGGCTTTTTTCCAGGATCTGCCGAAGTGAAATTTGATTGATTGTGGACTTTCCTGGCCTAAAACCACACTGATAAGGGCGGATCAGGTTGTTGGTAAACGGTTTCAGGCGGTCACATATTACGGCAGATAGGATCATTTAGGCGATGTTGAGGAGACTTATACCTCTGTAGCTGGCGCAGTTCAGAAGGTCAAACGATGCTGAGGTTCCATTCTTCAGCCATACTTTCATCCGACCAGATTTAGCTTATGAGTTGGTGGATTTTACTTACCAAGTCATCTCTGCCGGCTTTATAAAGCTCAGCGGGAAGGCCATCATTTCCGGTAGGTTTCTTAAGTTTGAGTTTAGATAAAGCTATCCTCACTTCACTTAGGTCGGGTGGTTGGGAGTTTTCGCTGCCGTTGCCAATATTAAATGGTTCGTTCTGCCTGACAGCGAATTGTTTTTCGTCATCGCCGTTTAAGTCTCCGGAAGTGGTTCATCCATATTCTCAGCATCAACTGTGTCTCAACTACGATATTTAATTGTTCATCTCGACAGGATTCTGTTCGAGCCTTGTATCCTTGGCTTTGACGTTTTACACTTGTAAAACTTGTGAACATCGTTCCTGGAGTGGCACCTCTTTATATTCTCGATCGCGCGGTTTTCTCAATGGCAGCGTTCGTCTTCACCTGCAGCTTAACCTTGTAGTTCTCGTTCTTGGTTGCGAGCATCTGTTGGCATTCCTTATCAAACCAGGGGTTTCTTGCTGGTGGCCGCGAGAAACCTAGCACATTTGGATTGTTACAATGCGTTTGCTCATGTATTGGAAACATAAACATTTATTAGATTCCCCTAGGTGATGTCGCCATCAGTATCAAAACCATCTCTATTCAAAGAGTCTGACTAACCCTTGAGATTCCAGATGACAGGATGTCCGAATATGTAGGTGAATTTCATGTACGTTTCCTCAGATATCTTCCGCTGTCGCCTTGACAAGGAAAGTGGTGACTTACAGCAAGGACATGTTTGCCATACAATGTAGGTGACAGAGATTAACTAAGTAAAGAGATATCAAACATCTACTCTCTCACCCTGAATCCCCACAAGAGGTGGTTCTTTTTGTTGTAATCTTACACAAAATACTGACGAGCTACTTTTAGATTAATATTCAAATACACTCACTGTTACAGTTGGCAACAACTTCATCCATTCCTCTCATCTGTTGCAAGGTACGTAAAACATCCCATGGCTTCTTAAAACTATAGAATCCTTTTTATTTAAATTAACTTTATACAATAGAAAAGACTAAGTTTTACGCAGTACTGTTATCCATCCCGTATCGGAAATCATCTGAAACAAAAGTCCACAATCAAATAGTTATTCCTCAACCCCAACCATCATCTAACTTACAACGTTTAAAAATTTCACAGCTCTCAGGAGATCCATCCTGCAGGCAGCTTAAAACTACAAAGGACGATTTAATTGGCGCTCTATTTTTAGCTGCACACGTCTTTCCAGTACTCGTTCCCTCCAATACGTGACCAAATAACTGAGGAAACCTATCGTTCCGCAACACACAATGAAAATAATTAAATTCCTCTGTTCAATCTCTGCAACACGATCGCAGCTTCTCGTCACAGTTTCGCCGCTTTTACAACGCAGCACCTCTTTGTAGTGGGTGTTGATGCATACACCAAGTGTCTTGCTGACGATTTCAAACTCCGTACATGGATGACAGTCTTTGATGACTGTGTACTCCTCCCTCAGCCAACATGTTGAATTGTTTTCGATGACAAACGGTGACTGGGAGATGTGTTTTTCTTCCACATCTAAGTTGGATTCGATGATTAGGACAATTATTGTGCAAACGACTAGGATACCTAGTCCAATGAACATTCGGTTTCGTGGATACGTTTCAAACATTTTTTTGTTTTGTATGTCGAATATCTTACAATTGATTTTTCGAGCTCAGAGATTAGTTAATTTATTTTTAATTAATAGTTGCACTGGTTTATTTAATAAAAAAAAACACTGCAGGACATCGATATCGTAATAAATAAAATAAATAATTGGAAAATACTACACGAAATCACTGCTGAAGTGTCAACAAACAGCTGCGAAATGTCAGATGAGTTGTATGGCCAAAGTGATGCCAAGTCAATGGTTGTTTGTTGTTGTTGAATGTGGTTGCCACGATACCAAAATATTTAAGTTGTTGGTAATTTTTTTCTATTTGGTACCTATGCAATATATTCTGCCCTAGCGAGGTATCCGTCGGAGCGGAAAATTTTCTGCAACGCATACTTCGTCGGAGATTCAAATTCCATTCGAGGTATGTGTCATCCGGAAGAAATACTACACAAATGCGACGACGAAGCTCGTACTGTTGAGGGGTGGTTTTTTCCTTTCCTTTTTTTCTTGGAAACACAAATTCAAACGATTAGTACGAAAATTACTTAAATATATACTTTTATATAATTACTAACATTTTTCTATTACTCCACTTCACTTCGTAAACTAATTCCGCGAAGAATTTGTGTCGGAGGAAATCGGAAAAAGAATTGTACGAAAAATGCACTTCAACGCAATTCGCTGGGATGCGTTACAAAACGTCGGAGAAATATTCCGAACAGCTTTTCGGAAGAATACCTCGAAGCAAAAATCATCGATCATCGGAATCGTACAAAATCGGAGAATTTTCCGCTTCTTCTTAGAGATGAGGAGGGCATCTTCAATAGAGGTGAGGGGGGCATGTCACGCTTGCGGTTGCTTAGCTTCAACCACACATCACCTGCTCGACAATCATTTATTCGTACCGATAAAAAAAGAAAAAGAAAAGCAAAATAGGGAGAAAGCTACTTTAAATAGACTGTGGACGGACATAGAAATAATAGGAAAGAAATGAAAGGAACCACTAAACATGAGCTTATGCCACTACCGATGAGAAAACTGGGAACATATCGCCAAGCTAAGCCGAGAATCGAAGAGCTTACATCATAACTTGATCAATGTATGACACAAGCTACTTCATCAAACTCCATGGAAACGCAATCAAACCCTAATCGCTATACCAATGTTCCCTTTATCCCTCACCGATAAAAGGTTCGCTAAACCTTCGAGACATGCCTGATGTTGATGGCAAGAGATGGCCATCCCGCACACAACCGAATGCTATCACCCTTTCCGAATCTGTGAGTGATAGCCCCTAAGTTGTCAAGAATCTTGCTTCGGATGATCTCCAGTTTGTCGTGTGCTCCAAACACCGCATATGGTTCAAGCCTTATCGCATTGTGTACTACACTCCTTTTGTTTACAGCTTCGATAGTCCGGTCTACATTGATTGACCAAAAATGAAAATCGATGCGGTTAGCTCTGGGGTTTACTCTGAAAAGATCGGACCAGCCACATCCTTAAGGGTAGCAGATTGTTGTAGAGTATTTCAAGCAGAGATCCCTAGCCATACTTGAAGCTGCTGAATTGAGTGGGGTGCTGGCTGCTGGAGATATCACAATTGTTACCCACGCAGGTGGACTCTAAATGAACTGAAATGTTCACTTCCAATATAAAATACAATTAAATTTCGTTAACTCTAATCAATACAAATATGTTGCTTGCACGCGGGGCCAACCACTTGAAGAGAGAGAGAGATCATATCACTCGGCTGCAAAAATAGTCTTTTCTTTTTTCAAGTGTAACAGAGCCACAGGAACAAATATCGAGTGCTGCCAACAACAATAGGATGTCTCTATATCCAAGCAGCCATATAGAAACATCAAATGTAGTAATACGTATGTAATCAGAGCAATGTAAAAATAATCTGACGTGTAATGAAGTTTTATAATATGAAAAGGTAGATATGCTAGGATTGCTTTCCGCTGGCGATAACGAAATAATGCGCGGTTACGCCCAACGGTAGGAAGTAAGTGGGCTAGTTCACGCTAGTCCGCGTTAGTTTCGCTCTAGTGCATTAGTAAAATAAAAAAAAGTTCACTCTAGTTCAATATAGTAAATTTGAAAATCAAATGATTTTTGATTTAAATTAAATTATTACAAGCGTGGACTAGCGCAAAAGAAAAAAGCGTTATCTATGCCCACGTTAATGATTACCGGCCATACTTTAGGTTTACTGCACTAACGCTTTCTAGTGTTGGTCATAACCAGTTCAATTTCAAAACCTCGTAGGTTCCGTTGGCAAACCGATATTTCCTACAGCGTACAAATTCGTGTTTATTAGTTTAATTGAGACTCTTTAAATAAATGGTGAGCTTATGGTTTTTAGTACAAATTAACAGACATTATAATTTGACCTACCAATGATGACACATTTTATACGCGAAGATAAGAACTCAGTGCTCAATGTTTCGAAACTTTCGAAACCCTTAAGACTTCCAAACATAAATGCAACCAAAGTGTAACATAACTTATAAATCCAACCAAAGTTCAAAAAACGAACTGTTTTGTTCAATATACACAAGTGGTTGAGTTGCGTTGTCTTTCTGCATGCACTAGTCTCTCACGAGTCACGCGTACATCAATGTACATACATTTATAATTAAAATAGCAGAGAATGTGAATAGTTTTTCCAGCAAAAAATTATTCAGACTTGGAAGCACTGCAATATAGCTGACTGCACTCTGTCATTTACCACTCAACTTTACAAACACCTCCCTTTCTTTAGAAATCCCGCTCAACTTCTTTTTGACGTTTCTATTTTAAAATGTGCGAAATCTCCGGTTTGTTTGTTGTGTTTTAAAAATTGCAATCCAATTTGAATAACATGGACAAACTGAAGAAGAAAATCTCGCAAGCATTCAAACTCAGCGGGTTTGTTATTCGTTCGGAGAATTCAACATTTCTTGCAGAACAACTATTTCCATTCGACCCGTCGGAGCATGATAAATGGTTGACCACAGTGATCGAAAACATTCAGAATCTGAAGCTTGATTCGGCGAATATCGAACGTGCCGTCATAGAGAAAGCAATTGTCGAGATAAACAGAGTTGGTCTGCAGGAAAATGAGTCCACTTTCAGCGTCATCAATGCCTTTGACATTCCCCGCTACGTTTATAACACGCTGAGTAAAAAATTTGAATTGGACAAGAAGCGTCGTTCTATGCTTGGCAATCCCGAAATGCAAGTTGGATATCTGCGGCAGCGCTACAACATGCTGTACCAGAAAACAATACGACATGAACTGTTCTCTCCAGCGATTTTGAAGAAATCCAATTCAGAGGACACGAAGAAATTCAAACTGCTTCATGCGGAGAATCTGCTGGCATCGACAGAGGTAAAGGAGGCTGTGATACTGGGGCAACTCAACCAGATTGAGGAGGGTAAGTTTTTTATTGAAGATCCTACTGGTTATGTTCAGGTCGATCTCAGTTCAGCCCGGTACCACTCGGGATTCTTCTGTGAAGGGTCCTTTGTACTCGCAGAGGGATCGTATGACAACAAAATCTTCAAAGTCGACGGTTTGGGTTTCCCACCAGCTGAACCAGCATCGAGTAGTCGGGCGTTCTTTGGTACCGCAAATAGTTGGGGTGGTTCCTCGGAAAAGTTGTTAAAGTACTCCACTGCCCTCCAGGAAGTCGAGAGGACAAACGCTGAAGCGACTATGGTGTTCCTCGCCGATGTGGAGCTTGATGTTCCACAGGTAATCGTCAAATTGCGGAAGTTGTTCGTCGGATATGACTCCTGTCCTCCCGTCTGCATTGTCCTCATGGGTCCCTTCTCCACGACTGCGCACAACAGCTATGACTACGTTCCGCTCTTCAAGAAGTTGGCAGAAGCTGCTAATGGCTGTGATCAGCTAAAAAGAGAAACAGACCTAATTCTAGTACCGCATTCCACCGATCCTGTACAGGCAGACATTTTGCCTCGTATGAGTTTGCCACCTGTGATCTGTGCGGACCTTACTAAGGCCTGGCCTCGCACGAAATTGGTCACCAATCCATGTCGGTTGCAGTACTGTACGCAGCAGATTGTGGTCTTTCGAATGGATTTGATGGCACGGCTAGCACGCAACGCCATTCACTTCCCCGACATGAAAACCATCGACAATCACTTTGCCCGCACCTTGATCTGTCAGGGTCATTTGACGCCGTTAGGGCGATACGTGAATCCCATATACTGGGACTATGACACCTCCATGTGGCTGTATCCCCTGCCCGACTTGGTTGTCATCGGCGATACCTGCCAGTCATTCAGTGTAACACAGCATGGGTGCACCATTCTTAACACGGGCTCCTTTCCCAAGTCAAATTTCTCGTTTAAGATGTACATTCCGTCTCTAAAGACAATCGAGGATTCAGAAATCCCAGATGGCTTCGGGGAAGACGGCGATGAACCAGCTGAAGAGGAGGAAGTAATAGAGGTTCCCGAGTTTAATGACTATGAAGAGAATATGATCATTCCGAATTCGGGGATTACTAAAGAATTTCTCGAACAAGTGGGCAAAATGGTCGTCGATCCAGTGGAAGCAGATACAGATAGTGCAGCAGTAGATGAAATCGATTTAGATGATATACCCGGACCATCCGGATTGAGTAGAGCGGCAGCGAATGAAGCCGATATTGTTGATTTAGAAGATATCGCAGGACCTTCAAAATTGAGTATAACAGCATCGAAGAATGTTGACGATTTAGATGATTTAGACGATGAACCGTTCTTTTCTAAACCTGGTAGAGGCGAGGCGAGTAAAGTCGTTGAGAGCACCGAATTCGACGATGAGGAGACAAACAGATTGATTCAACAGCTCGAGCTTCCAAGCGATTCTGACTCGGACGATTAAATGCGCACATGTTTGTTAATTTTGTACAAAAAAAATTGTTGAAACTGCAAGGCTTGGCCTAGCGGTTGTTTTTGTTTATATTAAAATATAAATAAACTGTTACAATGGAGTGAATGGTTTGATGATTTTTTTTTATAACGGAACAGGATAGAGAGATTATAGTCTGCATGACCTAAGTATTTTCCAAATGTTGAGCTATCGAAGGTGGAACTTTAGGAATACACAGGAATGTCAAAGCTATATGTACTTACAATGTTTTCCACCTCCGTACATAATAGGGCCAACAAAGCAGTTGTTAGGTTGATGATATCAATTTGACCATAACACCGCGAAGTCAGTGATTTTGGTACCACGTACTTTTGGTGTCTGTTTTCCTGACCGCTCAGCCCACTGGTCGCCTTATGCGATAATTAACCGTAGGACTCTTAGAGATCGTAACAACACATGACCCAGCATGTTCTCGTCCTACTCGATCGGCGGAGATTATCGCTACCATGACTAAAGTTATCGTCGAGGCTCCTAACGACGACCAGACGACGCGCCCTCAGCCGTGGCCAGGGTATAGCAATAGGAAGTGCCTTGGTACATGAATGGTGGTAAGGTCAGCCTTTGCCAACAGCAACCAGCATATTTTGGAAGCGAGGAGTGTCTTTACTGCTGAGTAACGTTGGAAAGAAGTTTTCCTAGTCGTATTCAAGTGGTTGAGAAAGGTTTCTTTTGAATAAATTCTTTTTTTTTAGACTTCTAGAATCTATCCCTTTCCTTTTAGAGTCCATGTGGTCCGTAAGTGATCAACTAACTTCCTTCTTTTCCTTTTGTGTTTGATTCTGACACGAACAAACAAAGCTAGACATTCCAGCTTAACAAACATTTTTGTTGATGAGAAGGAAAGAACTACTCCCGTTCGATGAGTTAAGCCGCTCGTTATATTATTTATTAAACTCGGCAATCGGGCCGTTCCATTCTCTGCAGCATCAAGGACAAGGATGCCTGCGTAGCCTTGATGTAGAGCATCCACATTCCTGTTGTTCGGTTTATATACGAATTTCTATATAGCGTACGTCCGAAGATAGGCTTAAGGGTAAACTGATCTGCATTCAAAGCGTTGTATTGAGGCTAAACGGTTGAATGGGCGGAATGCACCTGGCTATTTAATTTGAACCTTGGTTGTTGAAGTTGCGATAAAACAAAGTAACGCAGGAGATATTTCGACGAAGTTCCAGCGAAACTCAAGAGTTCGCTATTCCTATGTCCCCTATCATGTTCGCACGCGTTTGATTCCTATCTATAAGGTGCCATCTTGTTCTTTGTACACCGGACCAGACGTGGGCTTTGAACTCAAGGTTGGAGCGTATAAATACTTTATATGTTGTGACCAGATCAGATGGCATGAAATATTTCTAACATCGATTTAGAAAACCTACTCCTTTCGCTGCGTTTTTGGCGACTTCAAGTGGTCGTTCAAAGGTAGGTCGTTACTAACACACAAACTGAACATGGAAAGCTTTTCAGTTTGAGAAGCATGAAATTCCACTCTGTTGGATTTACTTCGTCTTGGAATGGTGTTGTAGGCTTCTGGGACGGATATTTGGGAATTGGAATTGAAGGGAAGTATGGATGTAGACAGGACCGTAGGATTGTAATGGAAATAAAAAGGGAACGAGTGTTGAGTGCGAAGGGAGTGGCTTGCTTGCGTTGCGCTTGCATGGCTCTGATCGGTTATTTCTCAGCACACAACTAAACCTACCACAAAACATATCATTATCTCAAGTTATATAAAGCAGACGGACGTTCACTACCCTGTGGGGCTGCTGGTCAATTTGCAGCAATGCCTTGTGTGCCATTTGTTTTTGTTTTAAAAAAAATTAATTTGTTTTACTTTTGCACTTATGGCTACAGACATACTCCTCTGTGCGTAAGGCATACTCCTCTGTGCGTCGGTAAAAGTTGTTATAGAAGTTATAGAAGTTAAGTTAGAAGTTAGCACTTCATGTTACAAGGGATGTTACAATATGAAAAACGTGGTTTCGACCATTTGGCGTGATACACAAGGTTAAATTGTTATTCAATTAATTAATTTAAATAAATTTTTATTATTAAACAAACACAACAGAAACACAAACAAATCATGAGGCAAATACTAAATGTTTTTTCCTCATATCCGCTATAAGGACACATTTTGTAAGTATCTTCCTACTTTCTTTCTTAAAATTGTTCTGCTTAAGGGAATTAAATAAGGTTGCGATTGGACACACACAGAACCGACGCCTGCTTCAATAAATAGCGGAGGCACTCATCCGTAGTGCCTCGAGGTAGCCATCTTGGTCCTTTGCGTTTATTTTGTCTTTAAATGATGTTGACTGTATCATTGAAACTGTTTATGCCGATGATATGAAAAGCTTTAGGTACATTTCCTCTGATTCTCTTACTCTTACTCACTGCAAACAGATTTAAAAAACTTTTCAACCTGGTGCCAACAAAATTTCCTGGAGCTCAATGCCATCAAATGCCAGACCATGACATAACATACTCCCTTAAGCGTCTCCCACCAGTCGCGAGATCTTATTTAATCGTTGGTGAGTCCGTATCGAATGTCCTTTTCTTGCGTGATTTGTGTGTTATATGTGACAGAGAACTTAATTTTCGCTTTCGTAAAACAATACCCATTGAGAGTGTCTAAAGCAGACTTACCGGCCGATTGAAATAAATTATAGTGTTATGCCAACTAATACAATTCGGAGTATTTGAATCACGTTGACTCATTCTCCGGTAGGTTCCCAATCTTTTCACTTTTTTTTCCGATCTCTTCACCTTTTCCAGATCTTTTCAAATTTTTCCCGATCTTTTACACTTTATTCTTTTAAGCCTTCATTCGTAAGCTCTATACATGCTATGCTTCGGATTCACTTCGTGCGAAGTTCTAATGAAACATCTTAACCAAAAAAACCTTCTAATATACGGTGTGTGTTTCGGGTACTTAAAATTGGGGGTGAGAAAAAAAAAAGTCAGAAAACTTGAAGCACAAAAATGCTACTGGAGGTGGCCCATTCAGGGAATACAAATTTACCTCTACGGAAGAAGCTATACAGAATATGTGTTCAATGCATGTGCTGCGAAATTTGGATTGCCTTCTTGCAATAAAAAACGAAAATTAAAAATTACATCATCACTATACCAAACGAGTGGTGGGTGCACGACTGGGTCGTACGCAACTTTCTCTTTCACAGCGAGTTAGGCGTTAGATCAAATAGTACGCATTTTGATTAATGATATAAATAATGTCGAAATGAGTTTATACGAACGTTTACTCCGATATATGAAGAAATCGATGTCAATGTGAATAATAATGATTTTCCGTTATTGGCCAAAACTGAAAATTCCGTTTAGTGATAGTTGGGCTAAAACTAATTATGTGGAATTGCTTCAAGCTGTAATAGTAGTATATATATTGAATTTCATTCAATTTGACATAATAGTTTGCAAGAAATTATCAATTTTCCTTATATGGCCTAAATGACAAAATCCGTTATATGGATTTTCTCGAAAAAACTGGGTATGCAGTTTTGTTGAAGCTAATATGGTTATAGAATATATAAAGTTTAATCAAAATCGTTAGAGCCGTTTTCGAGAAAATTGAGGTTATGTGTAATTTTTATATGGCAGGTACCATTATTAACATGGCTTAAAGCAAACAAAAAAAATGGCCTAGAATTATGACTAAAATAAGCTTGGATACGAAGTTTGAAGAAAATCGGTCTAGCCGTATAGGCTGGGGAGACCATCACGGACAGACGGACCGACGGACGGAATTCAAAAAACCACTTTTTTAGGCTCCGCTATCATCGTAATGTTAGAATCAATCAAAATCTCGAGGTCGAAAATTTTCACGAAAACAATATCTTTCTCTTTGTAAGAGAAAGTTAAAAAACTGTGCCGGTATTGAAAAGTCCCCAACACTTGATGACACTGATTTACTTGATAAGTTGTTAGACTCGCCAGTGGAGTGCAATCAACAAAGGTATCCGGAGCCGCTGGTGGATTCCAACATATCGAAAAATTATCCTATCCCTAGAGTTTCGACAGAGCGACAGAAAAAAAAATATGACTTCACAGGAGGCCTTAGAAAAGGAAATACACCTGCAACGAGAATTGTGCGATAAAATTGGAGAAGCTATTTTATATACTAAAAGTCATCACGACGAAATGGAAGCAGGTGTTAAAAAAGTATACCGCTCCATTGATAGACTATATGATCAGCACAAAATAGTTTTTCAAGAAACCAAGCGGCACAACTTAGAAATGGAAAGGCTAAGAATACAAGAAATCAAAGCTAAATTCGATTTCAAACAACGTCTTCTAGAAATAGAAGAAGCCAAACTCAAAAAAACTTGATTGCAATCATTAATTTATGATTGGAAATAAATTTTCTTCTATAATTAAGTATATTGATTTTTTTTTTTTGTTTATTTCCAATATCTCTTCTTATGCGCTGAGCTGCAGTGGTATACTCTGAATCGCTTGTAGCAGTAATCTCGTTTCCAACTAGATTATTGGAGTCATCATGTATGAGCAAATCAGGGGTTGGCAGATCGATGGTGAAATCGATTTTGAAATTTATGCAAATGTTATGTAATGCGCAGCAAGGATTTAAAATTTGGATCGCTTTTTTGGAAGGTAGAGCTAACATCTCCATCTTGCTTTCAGCACCCCGTTAGTTCGTTCAATAATATTTCGGCAGCGCGTATGGGCTTCATTGAATTTTCTTTCAGGCGTTTCCTCTTCATTGGTCCTGTGGGGGGTCAACCATGGCTCTAAAGGATATCCAGCGTCACCTATTTGAAAGTGCATTTGAATCATATTATGAACTAAGACCATTATAAACTGACTTACCTAACAACCACGTATTTCTGTCACCATTCAAATATTTTTGTTCCATCCATGCTCTTAATTCACTAACCTTGCACACAAATGCAACGTGGCAGTTTGTCAAGAAACACTTTACACACTGAAAATAAATATAGTTTTTAGACTTTAGATATGAAAATAATAGCCTTTTATTCAAAATTATCCAATTTTTTTTAATGCATAACAATTAAGTGATTAATTATTAAATAATTTGGAAAAAAAATAACAAAACTATAAATATGTAACATAAAAAACAACAAAAACAAAGATTACTCATTTTTGACACTGTCAAGAAACTCTTTACACATTTCGATTTCAAATCCTGTTTTGATCTCGTTCTTAGAAAAAACGGTGTTTTACCGTTAACTATGCCTTTTGCGTAGCTTAATGCTGCGTTTTTTTGCATTGCTTTTAATTTGGTTGTGAAATTTTGACCTGTGTACATCCTAAGAGTAATTTAGTTCAATTTTTAAAATGCCTGGCAAAAGGTTAAGCTTTGACGTCGTGCAATTGATTTACTATAATCACCAGTTGGGCAAATCTGTTGCGGACTTGGTAGACATGTTTTCCGTATCAAGGAAAACAATTTACAATGTCCTAAGTCGCGCTAAAAACGAAGGGACACTTGAAACAAAAAGTGGAGGTGGCCGTAAAAGGAAGATTGGCAAACGGGCGGACCGCCTAATCATGCGGAAAATTACCAAAAATCCGCAAATATCGGTTAGGACTCTTGCCAAGGAGCTTGAAGAAGAATGTGACTTGGTTGTGTCATATGAAACAGTACGCCAGGCCATTCTACGGCATAAGTACTCTTCAAGAGTTGCGAGAAAGAAACCAATGCTTTCGCCGGTCAATGTGGACAAGCGCTTCACTTTTGCTGTAAACATGATCAGTCAGCCGGCAGAATATTGGGATGACGTCATATTTTGCGACGAGACAAAAATGATGCTATACTACAATGACGGTCCACCCAGAGTATGGCGCAAGCCATTAACTGCTTTAGAAAACCGAAACGTCATTCCGACTGTAAAGTTTGGGAAACTTTCGGTTATGATTTGGGGGTGTATCTCAAGCCGAGGAGTCGGAAATCTTGCATTTATAAAGAACACGATGAATGCGCAGCAATACCTCCAAATTTTAAAAACAAATTTAAAAAGCAGTGCGGCAAAATTTGGGCTCATTACGGACAATGAACCAAAATTTAAATTTTATCAGGACAATGATCCCAAACATAAGGAGTTAAATGTGCGGACTTGGCTGCTTTATAACTGTGGCAAGGTCATCGACACTCCACCCCAGAGTCCCGATCTTAACCCCATTGAAAATTTGTGGGCCCACTTGAAGAAAAAAGTGGGAAAAAGGGAGCCCAAAAACCTCATTCAACTGAAAGCAATTATACTGGAAGAATGGCAAAAGATCCCCCTTGAGTATGACCTACCAAAGTTGATCCATTCGATGAAAAAACGGCTCCAACATGTTGTCAATGCAAAGGGAGGGCATACTAAATATTAAAATTAGTTTAAGATATTTTATAACAGCAAAAAATGTTGAATTTATAACTATGAAAGTTTTTTGTATAAAGAGTTTCTTGACAGTGTCAAAAATGAGTAATCTTTGTTTTTGTTGTTTTTTATGTTACATATTTATAGTTTTGTTATTTTTTTTCCAAATTACTTAATAATTAATCACTTAATTGTTATGCATTAAAAAAATTGGATAATTTTGAATAAAAGGCTATTATTTTCATATCTAAAGTCAAAAAACTATATTTATTTTCAGTGTGTAAAAAGTTTCTTGACAAACTGTATGTACTCAAATTGCTCTCGCAATTTCGTCGTTTTCTCTCGCTACTTTTTGAATTCTTCTTTTGGTGTACTAAAGTTTCGAAAGTTCGCAACCGTTGATAGAAATTTATCAACGCATCAACCAGGATCGTTCTATCCTTTCGACAAAGGACGTCATAGAGATCCTAAGGTTGACGATCAAATTCAAGTGATCGTTCACGGACTATATAAAACAACAAATAAAACAATAATAAAAAAATGTCGCGCCTTAAATTTCACTTAATTTCTTTTCGTGTGATGATGGAACAGATCTCTCAATACTTGTTTGTAGACGATGAAGTTTATGATATACACTCCCTTTATTCCTTCCCCATCATTTGTATCCCGAAGTTAGTCGTCGTTATTTGGCATGGTTAGACTGTTGTAAGACTATGCTTAAAAGTACGAAGACGTCGTTTTCAGAAAGACAATGTGATTTATATGGTTAAACAAAGATGAACTAGCAAGTCAGAATCTAATAATCTTGTAGCTCGTTTTGTGCTGTAATTAAGGGTCTTCCAATATGGACTTCCGAACTTTGACAGTTGATAGCGGCTATATTGTTGAAGCTACATCAGATTGGCTGTCATAATATTCAGTCTGTATTGCCTAATCACCATGAACGGATATAGCATTCAACAACAGGAGAAAATGGTAAAATTATTTAATCAAAATGGGTATTCTGTTCGGGCAACGCCCATTTTATGGTCGCCATAGTCGGCCTACCGAGAGGACTATTCGCAGTGTGAATACATTTGAGTCCACTGGTTCAAAAAACGATAAACTAACACATGTACTTCGACGAAACGAGAGAACTGACGAAAATATCGCCAATGTCCGTGAGAATATGCAGGAAAATCCGAGGTAGTCGATTTCGACGGCTCACAAAAACTCCGCTTTGTGTAGACCACAACTTGGCGAATTCTGCTTCGTGACTAGAGCCAGCCAGATACTATTTTTGTATCTACAAATCTTCAGCGATGAGGTCCATTTCTGGATGAACGGGTATGCCAACAAACAAAATTGTCGAATTTGGGACGATAACAATCCACATGATATCTAAGAGCGTCCAATGCATGCCGAAAAAAGTCACTATTTGGGGTGGATTTTGGGCTGGCGGCGTCATCAATTTATATTTCTTCTAGAATGACGTTGACTAGGTCATCACCGTCAGCGATCAATGTTACCAACATGTTTTGGCCTTAGTTGGATTGCATGGATATAATGTGTGCTGGAAAGGTAAGGTGGAACAACTTCCCGTTAAAACCTTTAACCCCCCTTGACTAGCAAGGGAATAGCTTCAAGCGTTGATCCAAAAGCTAAAAAGCTGTGTAGGACGTCAAATAGGTGGGTGCAAGGGTTGCAGAAGGAAATACTCCGTTTGAGTTTCAGAATGAATCTTAATCTCTATTCCAAAAAGTATGTTCTTATATACTAAATTATTATCTACATTGTTGTCTATGCATCGCATACTGAACACAACGCAATACACACAGAGATAGGATTTTAAAAACTTATCTATTTTAGTACCCGTTACAAGAATATTCTGTAACCCGCCTAGATAATGCATTATGTTGCATTTTATGGGCTACGATCCCATGGATTATTGTTCAAGATAAACCAAGTGGTTTATTCTTGTTGTGTGCTATTAGTGTTCAATTTACGAGGCGTTTATCAATACAAAGATAGTAGGCGCTTGTGCATACACTACGCATGGACCCCAACGATAGGTGGTTTCAACTGGACAGCGATACGTTCCACATAGCTCACGCTACATTGTAAATTTCGCAAAAGCGATTCGAGGGCATGGTCATCTCACTTGGAGGTGATGTGAACTAGTCACCGAGATCGTGCGATTTGACCCCGTTAGACTTTTCCTTGTGGGGTTTTCTGAAGTCACAGGTCTATGCGAATAAGCCACAAACCAGAGCGGCCGCAAAAGCAAACATAACTCATGCCATCGGTCAAATTAAGACTGATTAATGCGCCAGAGTCATGGAAATTGGAAATTTCTGATGCACGCCACCCAGAGAAGCCGCGGCGGACATTTGAATGATGTTGTATTCCATACATAATGGCATCGATAGGCATTTCAAACTTATAAAATCTGTCGATGATATCTTACACACACTTTGCTTTATTCAAATTGTAAAATATTAAGCGCTTAATGAAAGGGTCCTTTAGGTTGCCCACAATGACCAGGCGATTTCATTTCAGAAATAAAGAAATCACTTGCCCCTGTCATTGCGACCTCCTGGCTAGACTGTTTACCGATACTTCCACCACATGTTTGAGCGCGGTGTTGTCGCATTTTACTGGCTTACCTTTCTCTGTGCTTCGCTTTCTTAGCTTGGCTTTGATCTTACTCTACTTTTTGCCAATGGCTTTCATGATATGAAATCCCACTTAGGGTCTAGCGCTCTTTTTGTAAAAATTAAAAGCACACCAGGTTCTCGATTGGTTTTAGCTGAAAAAACCCAGTAAGACTGCATATGGGTTGGGCTGCAATAAGCTCACCGCCACCCATCCACACTATTACACTCAGCTTAAAAATGTCCACCGTATGCTGTATGAACTCATACTTAAGTTCAAGGATTCTGCATTCTGTAATCTCTTGAGTCATGGTTAAGCTTAAAGCTTCAGAATATAATCATTGCTCGAAAGGCCAGTTTGTATCCGATCAAGGCTCATTCTAAAGTTTTTACGTTTACATATCCTGATTCTGATAGTGGTCGATGATCAAAAATGCATGTTGCCTGTCTTTTTGTGTTACCCGAATCAAATTGAAACAGAGTTGAAACCATATAATTGGAAATGAATGCCTAGATCTAATCAGAATCTTCTGCACCAATCGCCCAGATTGTAGCTACAAAATCCCATTAAAACCCGGCTGTTACTCTCCACCGATTATTCGCTCATCAAGTGTCAACAGCATTTGTTGTCCTCCAGACAACCCAATTGTTTTGAACACATGAATCCTTTATCCTCAAAGATAATGCATAAAAAACCAATACCACAGAATCGGGTGATTCACATTTGACGCTTCATACTTATATTCGAACAAAGTGCCGATATCATCCCTTGGTGTCCTTTTGCCAGGAGCGACTTACCCTCTCTTCAAATACGAAAAAAAAGGAAACATGCGGTAAAAAATGTTGAAATGCATTCGAGAGAAATCGTGTTAACGAGTTCACCATCGCGTAAAATTGAATTAAGGCTTTTCCGCAGATTATTTACTTTTGCTCCTCTTCCTCTGAAATAAATAATTATAAGCCACGCAGGACACTCCTCTGGACAGGTTTACGTTCTTTTTTTCCTCGTTTTCCTTCACCAACTCTGACAGTAGTTGGAAAGTTTATTTTCTTTTAATGTACTTAAAATTTTCCGCATTTGTGCGGATGTTAATTAAATTGAGGACACTGACAGGATCAAAATATGATTTTCATTCTATTCCTAAAAGGGGCAAGCTTATCACCATCCCCACCAACAGGCACTTCTGACCACTTAGCGAAAACCACCCCCTGGTGACAATATTTTTAATCAGCCTATACAGAACGAAAGGATAATAGCCTATCAGGACGAACAAGAACAAAACACAATCCTAACAAACGGAGAACAATGCACGGGAAAAACAATAAATTTCACAATTACACAAAGTCGAATTTATATGGCACTTCTGACCTCCTGGCAAGGACACAATCCCGAATTCCACCGTAATACCAGATTTTGTCTTCCAAAGTCCTGCCCACCTCCCCATATACCAAGGGGTGGCTCACCAGAAATATAAGATGGCTGTTCGCTCTAGTGCGGTGATGCTTTGTTGGTGTGGATTGAAGTGTGAATGGCTGTTGTGGGTGGCAGCAGGCGGCATCGTATTTTCAGTTGAAGGACCAAAATCGGAAATCGGCTTATGTCTCCAATGGCGATTGGTGTCTATCTGTGGGAAATAGCAATCGCCATCCAACAACATAGCAGCACCCGGTTTTGCGTTATGCTGCGATACCAACAGAGGCGAGGACAGGATTTTCATTTCGGCTCAGCGTGTTTCATCCACACCCACGCATTATCTCTCTGTTCGATGGTGGTTGCGCTAAAATCATCGTCGTCGTCGCTGTCCGCTTTTACACCACGTAAAACCATACTATGCGGCGAGCTGTGATTGTTGTGTTGGATTTTTAAAATCCCGGATTATTCTGATAACTCGCGGACATTTTTGATTAATGGGTCGTTTCGTCATCGGAGAATGTGGTATCTGGGCTGTTGAGCGGTTTGTTAATTGTGTTGTTTTTCTGTAGCGGTTTGGAGTCGTTTTGTGATTGTGCGAATGGATAAAGGATAATTTGTTTTTGCTCATCTGTTTGGCTTAACAGAAGAATGAGTTTTACAGATTGCTGCGACAGGACTTTGTCTCAAGTCTTTCTGATGGAGTCCTTTGGCATGGCGGGAAGTGTGAGATGGGATATAAATTATTTGGAAATAGTTGGATGTTTTTTTTTATATTTCTTTTGTGTGGACTAAATGGAGGTACAAATGGAGAATAGAAGGTAATACTACGTTCTCACTGTGCAAATGCGCTCATTTCGTCATTAAATTTGCAAATACAATCGAATTTCACTGAATTCCCCATACAAATTTAAATTTTAAATCATTTTTTTATTTTGATATTTAGATTTGGATTTATTCAAAAATTTTAGAAATAATTTACGCTAAGGTTGACCTGCGAAGCTTGCAGGAGATTGTGTAGATATATTGATTTTGTTGATTTAATTATCAAAGTGAAAATTATATGTAGAAATAATAGGAAGATATACATATAAAGTCATTCGGGAACATTTCGAGATACATCTATTTTTAGCAAAGGAAATTATGTTAATGTCTCTAGAAAGTATTGTTTAAGTTTCCTTTTTCTAATACATCGAGGATGTCGAGGAAGATTGTTAATTATACGCGGTACAGTGATGGTTGGGTGCTGTAGAACGAGGGTAGACTCTGATTGGCGTTAACTTGGCAATGCCCAGTGTTGCAACTCTGACTACACATCAAATGTGCTTATCTTTACCTCCAAGTGGTAACCATCGGGTACTGGTCTCATCCAACCGGATTTGACTTGCTAAACGAGTGTTGATAACACGACGAAAAACAGCAACACTATAAACACCCTGGTGAGAATGGCACGGAAGAATACCCGGCCTGCTGTCCCAGGCGAACCTAGATGAGCTGCTCTGACATATTCGGACAACAGGTTGTCTAGGAATTTCAAGGGTTAGTCAGGCCCCTTGAACAGAGATGGTGGCGGATGAACCGAAAGGCCAACGGCAGCGCTCAATCCCGTAGTGGATACTGATGGCCCCGTGTCCTAGGGGTATCTAATAAATTGGTACTGGCCCTCCAGGTTGGGGGTTGTGCTTTGGGTTAACTACCCACCCACAGAAAAAAAACATGGTAACGAAGCAACCAATAGCCTCGGAAAGGACGGATTTTATTGTTGACGACCCTGCTAAACGAAAAAAGGACAACGACATTCGTATCTGCACCTGGAATGTGAGAACATTAAACAGGAGAGGTGCAGGCGAACAACTAGCGGAAGCCTTAAACTGCTACAAAGCAGACATTACTGCCATCCAGGAAATACGATGGGATGGGCCGGGCAAAAAGAGGATGAAAAACTGTGACATATACTACGGACCGTGTTATAGTGAGCAGAAACAGCGACTATTCGGATGCGGATTTGTTATAAGTGCCAGACTTAGGCAAGAAGTCTTATGTTTCCAAGACATTAGCGAACGCATTGTAACAATCCGCATCAAGGCCAAATTCGCCAACATAAGCCTTATATGCGCTCACGCTCCGACGGAAGAAAAAGATGATATAGCTAAGGATTGCTTCTACGAGCTCCTCGACAAAACCTATGAGCGACTACCGAAGTACGATGTTAAAATCGTGCTGGGAGATTTTAACGCAAAGGTAGGAAGAGAAGACATCTTTAGAAGTATTGTCGGAAAACAAAGCCTACACGACAACACGTCTGGTAACGGACTTAGGCTAATTGATTTCGCTACGGAACGAAATGCCACGATAGCCAGCACACGGTTTCCTCACCTCGATATCCATAAGGGGACATGGCGGTCTCCAGATCAACGAACGGTCAACCAAATTGATCACATTGCGATAGATAAGAGGCACGCATCCTGTATTTTGGATGTCCGAACATTCCGAGGAGCTAACATCGACTCGGATCACTACCTTGTAGCAGCCAAGGTAAGAATGCGGATATCCACCACGCCACAACAATCCAGAAATACTGTGAAAAAATTTAATGTCGGAAGACTGCAATCGCAAGAGACCGCCAAGACCTTCGCACAACGCGTATCCCTTAACCTCTCGATTAACACCATACCACCAGCATCGAATGTCGAAGAGCAATGGCAACGATGCCAACAGGCCATTAGATCAGCCGCAACTGATGTGCTAGGTTTCTCGCGCCCACCAGCAAGAAACCCCTGGTTTGATGAGGAATGCCGACAGATGCTCGCAGCCAAGAACGAGGCCTACAAGGCTAAGCTGCAGGTGAAGACGAGAGCTGCCATTGAGCTCTATAGGCAAAGAAGAAGGGAAGAACATCGGCTTTTCAGCAAGAAGAAAAAAGAGCAAGAAAAGCGCGCGATCGAGGATATAGAGAGGTGCCACTCCAGGAACGATGTTCGCAAGTTTTACCAAAGTGTAAAACGTCAAAGCCAAGGATACAAGGCTCGAACAGAATCCTGTCGAGATGAACAAGGAAATATTGAAGTTGAGACACAGTCGATGCTGAGGATATAGAAGAACCACTTCTGCAGACTGTTAAACGGCGATGACGAACAACATTCCGCTGTCAGTCAGAACGAACCATTCAATATTGGCAACGACAGCGAAAACTGCCAACCACCCGACCTGAGTGAAGTGAGGATAGCAATATCTAAGCTCAAGCTTAATAAGGCTGCCGGAAATGACGGCCTTCCCGCTGAGCTCTATAAGGCCGGCGGAGATGACTTGGTAAGTAACATCCACCAACTCATAAGCCAAATCTGGTCGGATGAAAATATGCCTGAAGAATGGAACCTCAGCATCGTTTGCCCGATCCACAAAAAATGAGACCCTCTGAACTGCGCCAACTACAGAGGCATAAGTCTCCTCAACATCGCCTACAAGATCCTATCTGCCGTAATATGTGAACGCCTGAAACCGTTTACCAACAACCTGATTGGCCCTTATCAGTGTGGTTTTAGGCCAGGAAAGTCCACAACCGATCAAATTTCCACACTTCGGCAGATCCTGGAAAAAACTCAAGAAGTCCAAACCGATACCCACCACCTATTCATCGATTTCAAAGCCGCATATGACAGCATTTATAGAGACGAACTGTACAGAGCCATGTCTAGTTTTGGTATACCGCCCAAACTCGTCCGTTTGTGTAGGATGACGATGGAGAATTCTCGCTGCTCACCGACACATTCGATACCAAAAAAGGATTTAGGCAAGGCGATGCGCTGTCATGTGACTTCTTTAATCTGATTCTTGAGAGAATTGTGCAAAACACCAAAGCCAACACCAGAGGCACAATTTTCCAAAAGTCGGTGCAACTACTAGCATACGCTGACGATATTGACATCATTGGTAGGACTCAACGTGATGTCATAGCCACGTTTGCTAGTATAGAGAAGGAAGCGGCGAAAATGGGTTTAGCAGTAAATGAGGGTAAGACTAAGTATATGCTGTCATCACGAAAGGACTCACAACATCGACGAATTGGACAGAACGTCACCATTAACAGATATAACTTTGAGGTAGTACGGGAATTTGTCTACCTCGGTTCCGCTATTAACTCTGACAACAACATCTCGTCAGAAATTAAACGAAGAATTACTCTTGCCAACCGCTGTTTCTTCGGGCTAAGAAGGCAATTTAGTAGTAAAGCCCTTACTCGAACTACTAAGGAGATCCTATATAAGACCCTGATCATCCCAGTCCTGCTGTACGGCGCTGAAGCATGGACCGTATCAAAAGCGGATGAAGAAATCCTTGGTAGATTCGAGAGGAAACTTCTTCTTCGAAAAATCTTCGGTCCCGTTTGCGTTGACGGGCTATGGAGACGAAGATTCAACCAAGAACTATACGAGCTGTACAGCGACATGCCCCTGGTCAAAAAACTCCGCATTGGACGTTTAAGATGGCTAGGACATGTAGAACGAATGGACACCAATACTCCGGCTCGCAGAGTCTTCGATTCCCAGCCAGACGTGGGACGCAGTAGGGGAAGACCTCGCCTTAAGTGGCGCGCACAAGTGGAAACCGACCTCAACCAACTTGGAGTGCGCAACTGGAGGCAGTTAGCTAAGGACCGGGCTAATTGGAGAGGCATGTTGGTTGAGGCCCAGGTTCATTCCGGACTGTAGCGCCACTTAAGTAAGTAAGTAAGTAAGTGTACGGACAGTCAGCGCCTTGGTTAAGGTCCTGACGATCATGGAAGGAGCCAAACCAACAGTCTGTGTTTTTTCCCCAAACTCTGGGTTATCACACATTAATTTGTATTAACGAAGGGCAGTGTTTTTTTTTTAAACGTCAAACGAAACCTGGTTATTGTTCGGTGAGAAAGCGTCCAGTAGTTTTTGAAAACTTTGAAAACTCAGTTTCGGTTTAGTGTAAAAACCGAACGAAGAGTGTTGGAAGCTAATTTTTTACAGAACAAAACTATTAGGTATACCCTATGTATAGGATATACTAATATCATTATGAGGAATCAGCCTCAACACTTTATTTATTCCTTTTTTATTTGAACATCTATTTAACATTTTTATTCTTACCATCCCACATCACACTTCTATTTAAAAAGATTTTGTTAAAAGTTAGTACATACATCAATCGCCCCTTTTAAAACCCCTTATCTCTCATCTCTCACACCTTTTCATAAAAATCATGAACAATCCTGCCGCTCTCAAAGACAAAATAGAAAACAATTTCAGCTTATTACTATCACTTCAACTATATTGACAATATGATTTACGATCCCAATAATGGACCACCACCCCACCACTTCTCATGTGCTCAAACAGCGATCACTATCCTAAGGATATACTCTTCTATAATACAATCACATTATGTCGCATACAGGAGCCAATTTACCCTATGCTTTGAGCATGAACTGGGCACTCAATTGAATTTAGTTGACTTTTATGAAATTGACACTTTTTCCTTCCAATTTCGATTAATAAATCTCTTCGACAGGGTGGGTGTATAAATTCGGCAAAAAAAAATGGAGTTCCCTATAGCTTAAGGGCAATACTATCAACTACAGGATTGAATGGGTGCGAGGGCAGACACAAAAAGAAACCTCATCTGTTCAGAAATACACATAAAAAATGATTTTTTGATGGTCTATACGATGGTCATCCCGAAATAAGGACAAAGGAGATATGAAGTAAAATAACTGAAATGTAATGAGATGAGAGTGGAATCCAAATGTGGGTGTGCGGCGTGCAAATGGATGTGTATATCGATAGCAAAATAACACTCTTGTCAGTGCAGTTGGTTTTCATTCAATTTTCCGTCAAAGGATGCATTATTTGTAGTGGTTATTGCAGATATCAAAGTTCATACATACCTTTCATAGATCTAGCTGCATGAGGTATTTCAGATTTATCTAAGGTTGCTATGAGCATTTGTTCTCGTGTCTAACTATCTGAATTTAAAAATAAATACTGGGCGTCAGTTGTCTTTGCAACAGAAATCAAAGTCTCCAATTATTTTAATTTTCGAAATTACATTTGTCGCGACTAACAAAGGTCACCTAAATACAATATTCTCCGTTTTTGAATGACAAATTTGAAAAGTTCTAATTGCAGTTTTATACTTTCAGATGTTTGTCAAACTTTGTGTGGAAACCGCTCTTAACGCAAGTCTTCTAATCCGAAGTTGTGGATATTCAACAGACTGCCACTTGGTTGAAGAATAATCCGATAGCACATAGGAATTTTGTGGTTCATATCCAAAACCCTTAAATCTAGGGTAAGGAAAGACGTAAATATCTAAACGTGATTGCCCTGCAGCGCAATGATACACTATTTTGGCTCTGGGATACTCGAATTTTTGAAAATTGTGTAGTTTATGAACTGACTATAGCGAATATCTTGACACCGTTGCGAAACATCAATATCTACTCGAACTTAGCAATACAAATACAATTTTTTGGCGAAACAGGTTAGTTAGTACCCAGGGCCGAGTTTTTTTTCACAACGTGTGCGTGTGTTCTTCTTGCACAATGGCGGACCTCCTGTTAAGTTGAGATAAGCTTTTCTTGACAATTGATACTACTCGGATGATTTGTGAGATCATCACGAGAGGAAAAATCATTTAGGTGTTGATACGGCTGGGAATCGAACCCAGATCGCGGCAATTCATCGCACTAACCACAGCTCCACTGAGCCCATCCGAACTTATCATAATCAAATGTGGTCACAGCTCAACTACTGCAGTATATCCAGCCTCATTTGGCCATCATCGGGTACCATATCTAATTCAAATGAGTCAGTATGCTCCTCGATTTTTGAAGAAGCTGCAGCTTCCCAAATCACAAAAGACCAATGTGAGTACTTTTGAAGCCAGACGTTTTGAAAAACATAAGTATGGACGACCTAGACAGATTTATGAAGAAATAAATAGGTTTCAGGAGTAACTGAAAGGAGTAACACTACAATGATCTGGACTTTTGTTGGTACAAGTATACCTTTTAATAAGGACCACTTTATCGAAACAAATATCTTTTAAAAAAAATCGATCTACTATTACGAAAGATAGACTTTACAAAAATCCATCGTATTCAGGATAATTGGAAACGACTGGAGGCGTCACAAAGTCATATAGATACTTCTATTTCACTTCTTATATTCGGTAACACCTCAATTTTTTTTCCAATTCATAAGTTCACAATATCCTTTATTTTCCGTCATAAAAGAGGCATGGAATACGTCGATAATAGCTTATAAGGACAATATTGGTGACTAGATACGTTCACACCACTTTGGTTTACAAATCCTCCTCACGGTTACAAAGAATTAACAAAGCTTGATCGAATATGACGTTTGTGATCTGAGAAAGACTCAGCAAAGAATCCTTCCCCTGGTTTCGAGTCAAACAAATCAAATCTGCAGGTGAAGACGAGAGCTGCCATTGAGCTCTATAGGAAAAGAAGAAAGGAAGAACACCGGCTTTTCTGAAAGAAGAAAATTCGCACGAAATTGCACGAAAAACGAGCGATCGAAGAAATAGAGAGGACCTAATCCTGGAAAGATGTTCGCAAGTTTTACCAAAGGCTGTCAGGCAGGCCGAACCATTCAATATGGACGAAAATAGCGAAAGCTATCAACCACCCGACCTAAGTGAAGTCATATCTAAACTAAACCTTAACATTGCTACCGGAACTGACGGCATTCCCACCGATCTTTATAAAGCTGGTACAGATGATTTCGCGAGAAACATTCACCAACTCATAAGCAAAATTTGGCCGGATGAAAGTTTGAAAATATGAAAGAATCGAACCTCAGCATTCATAAAAAAATAGAAAAAAACTGCGAAAGCTACAGAGGCATAAGTCTCCTCAACATCGCCTACAAGATCTAATCTGCCGTAATATGTGAACGACTGAAACCGTTTTTCAACAACCTTATCGGCCCTTATCAGTGTGGTTTTTGGCCAGGAAAGTCCAAAACTGATCAAATCTTCAGACTTTGACAGATCTTGGAAAAACCCAAGAAGTATAAATCGTTACCCACCACCTAATTATCGTGTTCGATTCCGCATAGGATAGCATTAAAAGAGACGAACTATACAGAGCCATGTATAGTTTTGGTACACCGCCCAAACTCATCCGTTTGTATAGGATGACGATGGAGAATTCTCGCTGCTCCATCAGGGTCAAAAACGACCTCACCGACACATTCGATACCAAAAAAGGATTTAGGCAAGGCGATGCGCTGTCATGTGACTTTTTCAGTTTGATTCTTGAGAGGATTGTGCAAAACTCACGAGCCAACACCAGAGGCACAATTTTTCAAAAATCGGTGCAACTACTAGCATACGCTGACGATATTGACATCACTGGTAGGACTCAACGTGATGTCATAGCCACGTTTGCTAGTATAGAGAAGGAAGCGGCAAAAATGGGTTTAGCAGTAAATGAGGGTAAGACGAAGTATATGCTGTCAACACGAAACATCGACACAACATCGACGAATTGGACACAACGTCACCATTGACAGATATAACTTTGAGGTAGTACGGGACTTTGTCTACCTCGGCTCCGCTCAAATCAAACGAAGAATTACTCTTGCCAACCGCTGTTTCTTCGGGCTAAGAAGGCAATTTAGTAGTAAAGCCCTCACTCGAACTACTAAGGACGTCCTTTAAGAGACCCTAATCATCGCACTGCTGCTTTACGGCGCGGCGTTGGAGCATGGTCCGTATCAAAAGGGGGTCGTTTTGAGGAAAAAATTCTTCGAAAGGTCTTCTGTCCCAGCCATACTACGGACGCAAAACTTAAAGTGCCCAACGGAAGGCAGTTAGCTAAGGACCGGGCTAATTGGAGAGGCATATTGGTTGAGGCCGAAGTTCATTCCGGGCTGTAGCGCCACTGTAAGTAAGTAAGATTATCGTACTACATTGGGTTTTGAAGATGACATAGTGATCTTCGATCTTTCGAGATTTTCACCTTCATAAACAAAATAAAAAAAAAATCAATTAATACCTCTCCTCTTCGGGATTAAAGCTTCGACTACGATTACTCTACTTCGAGACATGTTTTGGACACTCCACCGATCCTATGCGTCACAGCTCCAATATGACAACTTTAAATTCTTTTTTACCATTCCCGACTTCAAAAGCCATGGCAACATTATTCCGTTCCATTGACCGGAAATAATAGTCACCCACCATCTTATTTCGATGATGCAAATCCGACTGGGCCATATTTTTAATCTCATTCGATGGCTGTCAATAAAAATGAATTGACACCATAAAATGATATTCGTCCTCCGTTCAGGCGTCGCCAAATGTCAGTTTAAATTTTTATTCCATCAACCAAACAGGGAATATAAATCGAAAAAACTGTGAAAAGCCATTTGAGACGGAATAGGATTTAGGACTCCCACCCGCCGCAACACAAAACTGAGAAAAACATCAAAAATAATGACCCCACGCATAAGGACTTTCGTCGTTTTGCTTCTTTTGAGCATTTTCCTAGAGAAAATGTGTTATTCCATGATGGGAAATATGCCAAAGCTGGAGAGTGTATTTACAGAAAAAAAAAACAGACTAAGTCTTCCCACCCTCTAATTCGAATAAAAAAGATGGCAGTAGTGTCATCCGCACATACACACACACGTTTTTTTTAAGGACGAGTGTGACGAACTGATAAGCGAAAGCACCCAGCATGTGTTCCCGAACAGTATGTGGACGAATAGGTTCCCCTTTCTTGCCAACTACTAACGACGATGGATAGGGGGGTCGGTTTTCGAAGGATCCTTACTCGGCAAGATGGAACATAAAATATACGAATGTGTATATATATGTGTATATTATTTTTTCTCGTTAACACAAAGCCGATTTCTGAAAATATTGTTTCGTACCCACATGTGTTGTTGTTGGGGAGTTTTTTTTTATTTTTTTGGGGAAGCCTTTCATGATAAAAGTGGCTATACAAAAAGCTGTAAAAAAGGGATAACAGCTTGAATTTCATTTCGGCTGCTGAGTGTCAACGGGTTAATAATTCCTTTGGCTCCATTTTGCAAACCGTCACCACTACACAGCAATCTGCTATGGTTCTGACGCGTAAAAGCTCCCACTCAGTTGAAAATATGTTATCCTTCGGAAAGAGGAGTCTACAAGTGAGAATTAGACAAGGCAACTGTATATAGTTATCATACATGCGAAGGGAATAGTGTCAGATGGTTTGAAGTGTTTTTTGGCTAAGCTTCATAATTAGTTGAAGGGCGAATTGAGTGAATCGGGATGTAATCCTAATGGTTAAACAGTTCTTTTTAGTGGATGGAACATCTGATTTTTACTAGGTGGGGTAGGATTTAACGTTGTCCAGATAGTTTTAGTAGGCTACAAAGTTTTAACAGAAGGTTTTTATTGAGGTAACATTAATAGGCTCCAAAAGGGTAAACTATGAATTGACAAAAATATATTGGTCAGTTTATTAAATGTATGTGGAATTTAAGTGATGTCAGACTTAGTAGAAAAATCATATTTTGGTGCGAACTTTCATTGGAAACGAAAAAAAGGCATAGTTACTGATAGCGCTTGTGTTTTTTTTTTTGATAAAATAACAATGAAATTCATTCATTTCGTTTACGTGAATTGACATACTGCTACGAACATGTGCTCAGCGATTGAGTGACTAACTTGGGCTTTTCATAATTACGTGAAGGGCTGGTTTACCTAATTAACTCCAGCATGGCTAAGGTTATTTCAAACACGGTTGCACCACATTGAGTGAAGTCATTCGCTGTAATGACCACCTAGGTGGGATTCGAAGACTCCACGGACCGAAGAGTTGGTGTTTTATTGCTCTATTGCGTATGCTAGTGTTCCCGGAACATCAATTTTAATGAGCCCATGTCTTCATGTTTGTCCGCGATCTTTGATTGAATTATCTCCTCTTTTTGTCGGATGTTAATGTATGCCATTGCCTTCAGGAAATTTTGCCAATATTTGCAGTGAACCACATTTCTGGTAGCTGAATCAAAAATCCCTCGTAATCATACTGTCAAACACAAACTCACTCAAAATTTTGCAACTTCTCGTAGGTGGACTATGAGAAGCTGGTCTTTCGCACCGTGCTGGTTGGGTTCGAAAGTTGGACCCTCTTGTTTCCTACGAACGACAAACTTTGGACGCAACTAAATTATATTTGCTGGCAAAATAACGAAACCACCGAATAGACTAGGTCCGGTTAGGTTAGAGTGGCTGCCAGCGTTCGCCAGTAAACTGAGATCACTTTGGTCCATTGTGATACTACGTAGATCTTGTCCATTCTCCCTACTACCCGTGAAAAACCATTCTGAGCTTTTGATGAAGCGGAGGAGGCTTTTCACTTTCGTTTTTGCCAAATCACTGAGATTTTGAAAATAAAGGGTCCGCCAAAAAACCTTTTTTTTTTTTTTTGAAAATGCTATAAAAAAACAACTGAATATTTCCTCAATTTTTTTTTTATTTGAAAGTACAATCCTTCCGGTTAATAATGGAAAATAATTTCATTCAAAAAGCTGCCTCGGCTGGCCATGCAGTAGCCTACACGATCGGTCTAATTTTTAAGCACATTATCGATTGAGTGCAGCTGTATTTCACCAATGGCTTCACGAATATTGTCCTCTAAAGCGTCAATTGTCTCTGGCTTGTCGACGTAACACTTATCTTTTACGGCACCCCACAAATAGTAGTCCAACGGTGTCAAATCGCAGCTCTGATGTGGCCAAACGACATCAGCTCTGCGGCTGATAATGCGTTCTTCAAAAACAGGGCGCAAAACATCGAGTGTAGCTTCGGCTGTGTGGTACATAGCGCAATCCTGTTGAAAGCAAATGTTGCCAATATCCTCCTCTTCAATTTTTGTGAACAAAAATTCGTTCAACATGGCCCGATAACGATCGCCATTGACTGTAACGGCCACTCCTTGCTCATTTTCAAAAAATGGCCCAATTATGCCTCTGGACCAAAATCCGCACCAAACAGTGACTCGTTTTGGGTGTATCGGCTTTTCAATGTATGCGTGCGAGTTTTCTGTGCCCCAAATGCGACTATTTTGCTTGTTTACATACCCGCCAAGATCAAAATGAGCTTCATCTGATAAGATGAATTTTTTGGCAAAATCGGCATCTTCATCTTCTTCCACTTAGCAAAAACTCATTGGATGGTCAGTTGGCTTCAACTCCTGAACCAATTGGGATTTGTATGGCGTCATACCAAGGTCTTTATGCAAAATTCGTCTCAATGATGTCTCCGAAATGTTCAAACGGTGAATTTATGTTGATGGCGCTTCACGCACACCTTCTGCCACAGCAGCAATATTCTCGGGTGTACGCACTGTTTTTGGCTTTTCACGCTTTGGTTTATCGATGAGGATGACAGTTTCTTTTACTATTTTCACAAGATAACGAACATACGGAGCTGACGGTGCTTCTTTTCTTCCAAAATCCGTACGCAATTTTCGCAAACATTCTGCAACATTACCATGATTTTCAAAGTAATGTCGCAATATTTCCCAGCATTGTTCAAGCGTATACACAACCATATTCGTTCAGCGGAAGGATAAAACTAATTATATGTCAAATCAGACATGAGCTAAGTGTTACCATTCACGAAATAAACACTGGTTGAAAAAAAAAAACGTTAGATGGCGGACCCGTTAGTAAGCTCCAAGATGTAGCTTCCTTTTGTTTGATAAGTCTGTCAGTTACAAATGAGATGAAGTAATGTTTCCTCCTCCTCCTTGTCCATGCAGCTCCTACAAAAGTCGTTTGAGAAAAGACCTAGCCTTTCTGCGTGCCTACCTTTTAAGCGTGATGACACCTATGGTGGTGCAAATATACGGTCTTTCAAGCGAATCTAGCTTTGGCCAATAGACTAAGATGGAAAACTTTTACACCGTGGACAATAACCGAGACTAAGCCTACATTTTGTGTAAGTCTCAACGGTATGAAGACTTCGAATAAAGACTAAATTGTTTAAATTAGTCCACTTATTTGTCGTCCACCTTCAGTTAGATATAACCTTATATCAACTGAAGTGTTACAATAACTGTGAGGATTTTTCTACTTTGTCTCAGAGTCACCGCAAACATCGCTTAAAATTGGCCCTGATATTGGCTACCTTTACACCAATGATGCCTAATCAAGTGAGACTAAAATATTTATTGCCAGTTTAAATAAAGTCAACGGTGTACCTAAACGTAGCCAGTAAAAAAACAAGAAAATTAGGTACCCACGTTATAAAATGGGGGTGGTGCGCCCTATGGAATTTTTATTCTGAATAATATTTATGTTTTGGCACCAAAGTGTGAAAATGGCGGCCCACCAAGATGGCCCTCAAACGAATTTTCTCTCGAAATTTAAAAAAAAAAAAGAATTTAAATAGGGTTGCTCGTCCTGTTCTTCTTGGGACTATTCTGCCGCGGAGAAACCAACAAATTGAACAAACTTTGCACTACACAACTCAACACAAAAACTTTACTTATCTTTTTTTTACCTTTGCTCCTTCTTCTTCTAATCTAAGAAGTCGATTTTCTATGTTAAAACGATTCCGTTGTCCAGATTCGATCCCATTTCCCATTCACAAAAAAATATATTCACACTTGGTACTCTCCTATCGTATAGTCCATACCAAATCAGTTGCCCATTCTACTGCGCATGTCTCTTAAAGTTTATTTTACTTTTACAATACCTATCTTAAATTTTTCTTAAATCCTTTCTCTTCGCAATCGACCGTTGGCCAACTGATTTGGTATGGACTATAAGACTACTGCGATTGCTCATTACTTTCTGTCCTGTGGCACACTTGTTTTGATATACCCGCGTTAACACGTGGTAGGTCTTACTGCAAGTTTTAAACCATCGCATCGACGCCATTGACCATCCGAACATTTTCTGACGTTTCGCTGCCACCTCACATTCACCAATTGGTTGTTGGCCGGTTTGACAGCTGTCAGATAGTATGAGAGCTGCCTTTGGACACCTCGACAGTGTTGTCTTTGGTCTGTCATGCATGTTACAGACATAAAGTCCCGATTGTTTGGTGTCCATATTTATGTTTTTCTTTTGTCGAGAGTGTTCATTCATTGCCGTCCGCCTAAACACCTCAGTTGCTCAACCTTTGTTCCCTCGTTGGGGGAAGATACCGTCTTCCCTTGGGAATTAAACCTTGCTTTTACAGTTGCAGGTTTGTTAGATGGGTGTATTTTGGGCCGTACGCCCCACGCCTCTGCCGCTCCTTCGTCGCTTCCTCGTTTGGTGATAAGGAAGAACGTCGTGAGTCTCACCACTCTCCTTGGAGCTGCACCGCACGATGATTACCCTTGCTCATACTTTCTTGTTTTTGGTTGCATGCTCCGAGACTGAAGGTCGTGTACCAGTGCCTGATGGAACTGTGGCTGTCCACCATTTCATCCGAATTCTGGGTTTGCGATCACAAAGACAAGAGGGAACGACTGGTCTAAAGGGGGTAAGAGAGTGAGCGTTGTTGTGGTCAATTTTACCATAACAAATGTCTTTAGCATGGGCAATGTAACGTCGTTGTTACATCTACACATCACTTGTGCAAATTTGAATTCCCAGGGCTAACCATCAAGAAACCCCTGGTTTGATGAGGAATGCCGATAGATGCTCGCAGCCAAGAACGAGGCCTACAAGGCTAAGCTCCAGGTGAAGACGAAAGCTGCCATTGAGCTCTATAGGCAAAGAAGAAGGGAAGAACATCGGCTTTTCAAAAAGAAGAAAAAAGAGCAGGAGACTGTTAAACGGCAATGACGAACAACATTCCGCTGTCAGGCAGAACGAACCATTTAATATTGGCAACGACAGCAAAAGCTGCCAACCACCCGACCTAAGTGAAGTAGGGATAGCAATATCTAAATTCAAGCCGGAAATGACGGCCTTCCCGATAAGCTTTATAATGCTGGCGGAAATGACTTGGTAAGTAACATCCACCAACTCATAAGCCAAATCTGGTCGGATGAAAGTATGCCTGAAGAATGGAACCTCAGCATCGTTTGCCCGATCCACAAAAAAGGAGACCCTCTACACTGCGCCAACTACAGAGGCATAAGTCTCCTCAAAATCGCCTACAAGATCCTATCTGCCGTAATATGTGAACGCCTGAAACCGTTTACCAACAACCTGATCGGCCCTTATCTGTGTGGTTTTAGGCCAGGAAATTCCCCAACCGGTATAATTTTTGATCCTGGAAAAAACCCAAGAAGTCCAAATCGATACCCATCACCTATTTATCGATTTCAAAGCCGCATACGACAGCATTTATAGAGACGAACTATATACAGAGCCATGTCTAGTTTTAGTTTACCGCCCAAACTCGTCCGTTTGTGTAGGATGACGATGGAGAACTCTCGCTGCTCCATCAGGGTCGGAAACGACTTCACCGACACATTTGATACCAAAAAAGGATTTAGGCAAGGCGATGCGCTGTCATGTGACCTTTTCAATTTGATTCTTGAGAGGATTGTGCAAAACTCCCGGTCCAACACCAGAGGCAATTTACCAAAAATCGGTGCAACTACTAGCATATGCCGACTATATTGACATCATTGGTAGGACTCAACGTGATGTCAAAGCCACATTTGCTAATATAGAAAAGGAAGCGGCAAAAATGGATTTAGCAGTAAATGAGGGTAAGACTAAGTGCTGTTAACACGAAAGGACACACAACATCGACGAATTGGACAGAACGTCACCATTGACAGATATAACTTTGAGGTAGTACGGGACATTGTCTACCTCCGCTCCGATATTAACTCTGACAACAACATCTCATCAGAAATTAAACGAAGAATTACTCTTGCCAACTGTGGTTTCTTTGGGCTAAGAAGGCAATTTAGCAGTAAAGCCCTCACTCTAACTACTAAGGAGATCCTATATATGACCCTGATCATCCCTTCCTGCTCTACGGCGCTGAGGCATGGACCGTATCAAAAGCGAATGAAGAAATCCTTGGTCGATTTGAGACAAAAATTCTTCGAAAAATCTTCGGTCCCATTTACGTTGACGGGCTATGGAGATGAAGATTCAACCCCGAACTATACGAGCTGTACAGCGACATACCCCTGGTCAAAAAACTCCGCATTGGACGTTAAAGATGGCTAGGACATGCAGAACGAATGGACACCAATACTCTGGCTCGCAGAGTCTTCGATTCCCAGTCAGACGTCGGACGCATTAGAGGAAGACCTCGCCTTAAGTGGCGCGCATAAGTAGAAACCGACCTCAACCATCTTGGAGTGCACAACTGGAGGCAGTTAGCGCCACTTAAGTAAGTAAGGGGTAACCATCGCGTACTGGTCTTATCCAACCAAATTTGACTTTCTTAACTTATAATTGCGAGGTTTCACAGAAGACAGAAATATTGCTTCAATAAAAAAAAATCATTGTCAGATTCACTGATGGGGAATATCTTGCCTGCTGTTATTAAAAAAGAATCCTTCCAATCTCTATGATCCTGAGCTGGTTACTTTCAGTCATTTTGTCGAACCGCCTTGGCATTCGCGATCACTTGATTCTAAAACCAGATGTTAAGTATCTCTTGTCGATTCTTTAGCCGAAGCATTATTGTTCATTGTGGCCGATCCACTGTAGTCGATGTGTTTCTGCTATTTGTACTTAATTTGTACACCTCGACAGTTCCACATATTAGAACAGCGCATAGAGTTTCGGTTGCATATTCTTCTGTATTTGCCTTCCTCGCAGACAGGATTAAAGACAACAAATTGATCATTAAAATGTGCTCAATATTTCCGTTTCGTTTATCTGCAATAGAAGCCGTAAGGTAGACTGGCGAAGTTTCCGAGCTATATATAAAGCCGGGGGATAAGATTTGATAAGTTAGAAACATACACCAACGTATTAGTCGGATGCAAGTATGACTGAAAAAGGGAGCCTTAGAAACGTTTGCAAGATCAACTAAAATGGGAACCTCTAAACTGCACTGACATAACATAACTTACAAGTTCCTATCTGCCGGCATATAAAAAAGCCTTAAATCGTACACCAATAACACCATCTGGGTTTATCAGTGTAGTTTTAGGCTATAGGAAAGTTCACAGCTGATCATATATCTTCACACTTCGGCAGTTCCTGCGAAATCCAAAGAAATCCAAATCGATGCCTTCGATGCTCGCAGTGTCTTCGATTCACAAAGGAAGAAAATCAGGCCTTAGACTTTTGGATTGCACACAAATACGAAAGTATACATTTTTGATTGGTCTGAGTGACGAAATGACCCAAATGTCGAAATTATTTAAGGTAGAAATAGCAAACCCCACAGGGTGACTAGTAGGGAGTAAGAATTTAATCAGGATCACCTAGGATTTGGTGATCCTGATTAAATTCTTACTACTCTGATAAAGAAATATTAAATGGCACTTCTGGTTAACAGAGGCCACCTTTATTCCACCCGCACAAATGATGATTCCAGATTCTTAGCACCACCTTTTCTCGGTATTTCGATATTGCACCCATTAAAAGTCAAAAGTTAAAAGATTCATTCTGCTTCATTACGCAATGGTCATAATGTCTATTTTTTAAAAGTGAAATTGACTCCCAAATTCTTAAAAAAAAAAAACAAACACCATTTACAAAATCACGTCACAGGAGTAATTAGCAATCTCCACACCATGTCGAGGCTACAAAAAAAAAAACGTTCTCATCACGGCTATCAAGATCAATTATGGAATTAATGACACCCGTAGCTTAGATGATGATGATTAAGACAACTCAAAGGACTTGTTCGCTGTTTTGTCAGTTCCCCCCCTAAGAAGAAAAATTTAAATAACTCAACCGCCGACAACGTTTTCCTTATCAGTGTCACGAGGAAGGAATAATAAAAAAAAAAGTATTCATCTACTCCCCTAACCGCGTTACCTTGAAGACATAACCTTCGAATTCAATTATTATTCATGCAAACGCTGCTCCACCGTTTAGCAAAATCAATTACAACCCCTAATCGTATTTACCAAGAGTCGACAATCAAAACCGCTAGAATTTGAACTTTTTTCGCTGTTGTGGTATTGTTCCTCCAGGGCTTGGAAAGGGAGGGAATTGTATTTCCCCGGTACTTCAACAGAGAGGAAGGAATATAATAACAACAACAACAAAGGGTGTCGATTTCAAATTCAACCCCTGAAGGCATAGATCGCAATGGAGTATATAAATGAAGGGGTGTGTGCCTTGTCGTTTTCTTTTTTGTTTATGAAAATCGCATGACTATAGAGCAGAAGACAACATCGCAAAACGCAACCAGGACGAAGACAAATAGGTAGATGGGGGTGGTGGTGGGTTTGCATGGCAGTTAAAATATTTTATTTTTTGTTTTAATCATTCGGCATGATCTCGAGTTGAATGACAAACGTAAGCAAGGCGAACAAGAGTGAAAACAATGCTGTGGCCCAGATGATGAATATAACGATGTATACGAGTGTGCGGTTACAAATTTAAATTGTCAAATTAAATGAACCGGAAGCAAGATTGTCGTGGAAGTAGTTAGCCGCAAATGCGAGGAACCTGCTGTGATAAAGGAGACGACTATAAATCTGTTTGTCGATGGTGGTTTTTACAGAGTTTTGTTGTAAGGATAACCTTGCTTGTTCTAGTGTTTGCATGCATAGAATAATTTGTAAATATGTGTGCAGAAGTGGAGTCTCAAGGAGATTCAAATTATGAAATGCATAATAGTCAAAATTAGTGCTGGATTAATATTTCGTTCATGCCTCACAAACACACAAAATTGTGCACACAACTATTTTTACCCACGCTAAATTAAACAGATATCGTCGCATTTTAATTTTGTTTTCATTTATTGTCTTCTACGTCATCGACGCTCATGGCAAAATCCCAACAGACACAAAGCCATATCAATCAAGATTTTGGATATGCTTGATAATTTGAATGAATAATTTGAAGATTCCATACTCGACGATTCGACTTAGGTTGTCTGCAATTATACACCAAAGGCAATAAGCAACCACACGCTGGAGACGATACCACGACGAGAGTTGTTGGGTTAAGGCAGTCAACGAGTTATTTTCGCGCACAACAAACAGCGAATGCCTTATATCGCGCGAGATATCAAATTTAGAGACTGGCCAATATTGTTGTGCTAATGATAGCCAATCTGGACCAGTCCACCACAGTTTATGTTTAACAAGCTTTGAGAGTAGAGAGTGAGCCAACGCGCATTCCGGATATTGATAGTCAAGCCAAAACCCTGGACATGTTTATAACATCTCACCCCGACAAATACACCATAAATGTATTATCGCCTCCAGGCACGTCAGACCACTGTATCGTATCAGTCGATTTCTCGTACTCCAACCACATTCCTAAAAGAACTGTATGGCATTACGAGAAAGCCAACTGGGAAGCTCTAAACGGTTTCTTTAAGAATTTTAACTGGTCATTATGCTTCCTCGATAATGACGTGGATGCTACGGCTGATGCGATAACTAACACCATTCTCCTGGGTATGAAATCCTGTATCCCTCATCGGGTAAAGAGTATCAAACCGAAGGTAAACGGGTGGTATGACTCGAGCTGTAAAGAGGTTGTTATAAAGCCAACTTAACTGAGGAAAACCGTTTAAAATTCAAACGAGACAGAAATGACTGCAATGCCACATTAAGCGTGTCAAATTCTTCCACGACCAAAAGTTGAGGCAAAACATTTTACTATGTCCCTAAGGTAGTAAAAACTTTTGGTCGTTTGTAAAAAACATTAAGAATTCGACCTCATTCCATCCCAACGCTCATTTACAAAGACATTCCAGCTGTCACCTCTCTAGACAAAGCCAATCTGCTCGCTGCTCATTTTGCAGCCAATTCCACGCTGCCAGATTGTGCCCAGTCTCCCCCTGTACTAGAGAACGTAGAACATTCTATTTGGACCAATCCACTTTCGTACTCGTACATTCGAAAGAATATTAATCGATCTTGACATACAAAAATCGTCTGGTCCAGATGGTATCTCCCCCATAATTCTGAAGAGGTGTTCTTCAATGCTGGCAAAACCACTGCGTAAGCTTTTCCATCTGTCCTAATCATCAGGACTCTTTCCGAGCCGATGGAAAACTGCATTTGTCCAGCCCGTCCCCAAAAAAGGCGAATCTTCTCTCTCCAACTACCGACCAATTGCACTTACCTCCCTTCTTTCTAAAGTCATGGAAACGCTGATAAACCGGTAGCTTATGAAATATCTTGAATCACGAAAACTCCTCAATGACCGACAATATGGTTTTCGTAGCAACAGGTCCACTGGTGATTTGATGTCATATCTCACCGAAAAGTGGAACCAATCAATCCACCTTGGTGGCGAAAACAAGATCGTTGCACTTGATATTTCAAATGCATTTGACAGGGTTTGGCATCAAGCCCTTTTGTCGAAAATGCGTGCTTTTGGTATCGATGATACTCTTCTTCAATGGATTAGAAACTACCTCTCGAAACGTTCAATTCAAGTAGTTTTCGACGGTTTCAAGTCTGCTAATCACCAAATAAATGCTGGTGTTCCCCAAGGCTCAGCTTTGTCTCCGACACTCTTTCTCATTTTTATGAATGACCTATTGTCTGCAACTTCTTATCCAACCCATTCCTTTGTTTTGGCAGCTATAATATCGACTTTAAACTCACCCATTGTCTTTATACATCTTTCATAAACGACAGCCGAATACGCTAAGGACGACGCGTCTGAGAAACCGTGCAACTCGATACTATCCGATGACGAAAGGACCTGTCTGGATACGCGAATCTGTTCGAAGAATGGCAATTCTAGTCTATAGCAATTCCAAGTCTAAGCCACGTTGGACGAGTCATTCCAGCCTTATATGAGATCCGGACTCCAAAGCTCCTGGAACATTATTTTGTACGAAATTACTGATGGCGCTAAGAGTCGAAGTGGGTCAAAAATGCGTGAGAATTCCGATAATAATTTTCGTCGGGTAGATGATGATGATGATTTTGAAAGAGATGTGTTCTAATTGTAAATACATTCCCAAAACTTTTACCGATTTAATAGATCCTTTAGTATTGAAAACTGAAAACCGGCAATCTTCCCTTGGTATGCGAGAAAGAAGTGACTCACAGTTCGAGCTCCATTTTCGTAGTATAAGTTTTGCCATAGATAATAAGGAAACTAACTTGACTAAGTTGACAGTCGAAAATGCTGGAGTTCTTCGCTTGGACTTTCGTCTAAACATTCTTACAACATTGTCTAAACATTCTTACAACATTGGCTGCAAATACGTATCGGTGTTGGCGAAACCCTGAACAGACTCCAACTAAATCTCTCTCAATAGACGGACCTATTATTAAAGATCTATTAAGCGATTGACCGAGAGAGTCCTTTGAAGAGCCATATCAAGGACAACACGCAATTTTGCTGTAGAACTGTCTAACTTAAGTACTGCGTGGTGAGGCAGATAGAATAGATGACCTGAAGTAATTTGTATCTCACTAGGAGGAATGGGTTTCATATGTCCCAAATCGAAATACTCTCTCATGAAGCTGGAATACAACCGAAATAGATCCGAATCGTTACTGAACCGACGTTGCATTGACCGAAGTCGCAATATCGCAGATTGCAAGGTAGAACCTAATTTAGGCGAATCATTTTTGAAGGGTAGTTGAACGCAATATTACCCGCTACAAAAGGTTTGACGAAAACGAGTTTTTCCAAAATCCTTACCGATGGTATTATCTAACACTGGAGTAACCTCTTCTAGATCCCATAATTTTTGAAGTAGATTTTCGCTGTCCAAAGTAGAATGAAGTGAAGGTAATGATGAAGGAATAACGTTCCTCGGTGATTACTCATCCAAATAATGTATCCTGAGCAACAGTTGTGCCATCAATCCTTCTAATTTGATTTCCTTTAATAATGTTCCACAATTTATCTGGGCCTAACAGAACATCGATTGGTCGAGATTAATTAAATGTGGGATCAGCTAGATCTAAATCAGGAATGTGTTGATAAGATGACGCGTCGAATGGTTGTGTTGGCAAGTTCGAAGTAATCTTAGGTATTATATACGCATTAACGATAACATTACTAGAATTGATTCGCGAATGCATTTCAAAAGAAACACACCCTCTGGTGTACCCTACTTCTGTCCCAGACACCCCAATGATTGGTATTCGTGCATGTGTTCTGGAGAGTCCGAGTCTTTGTGCAAAAGATTCAACAATCAAAGAGCTTTGCGATCCAGAATCTAGTAATACACGACAGTTTACGAAATTGACTCGGATGCACCTAACTTTTGCTATAAGAGTCGGCAAAAGAGTTTGATTACCGATAACATTTGGTTGCGAATGATTGTTCAAAATGGAATTACAACTTGAGCTAGGAGTTGGATTCAGATCAATTGAAGGTTGCACTGGTTCAGTTGGTGTCAAAACGCTCGAGCCCAAAATTAATGGTTGCTTGTCAGCATGCACCAATGAATGAATGATGGCGCGATTAGCACGTGCGACACCGGTATGTGGACTCTACACTAATTAGACGAATGGCCAGTTCGTAAGCAAATATAACACAGCGAAATTCATTTTACAAATTCACGACGGAGACGAATGGATAATGAAATAAATTTCGAACACTGGCCCACTGGTCTTCCTTACACATGGGGAAGAATGTGGGGTTTCAGCCACGTTGGCTCCATCCGAAGATGGAATTTTACCGCGTGATGGTACTGATGATTTAGCGATTGACAAGCCTCAAGTGCACTGCATCGAAGTTGCGAAAAATCCAACAACTATTGTATTGTACAGTTATCACAAGAGCCTACTTCCTGTACCCATGCCTCTCTACTATCCTGGTCTAATGATATAAATTAACGACACATTATTAGACGTCATCGTTGGTAACGATAAAAACTCCTGGATATGCGAGCGCACTATATTAGATTAGACCGATCATAGCGATTAACTAATCGTTCCCAGCAACTATATAATTCACATCAGAAATATTTAGATGACGAACTAAATTTGAAGCATCTTCACGAAGAAATGACTTGAGGTAACTAAACCTTTGAGCCGTTGACAAGTTCTTTTTATATTCAATTGTTCCAATAATTGTGTCCTCTCACTAAGGCACTCACTCTCAGGCGGCAGCGGAGGAATTCCCTAGATGGAGTCATCGGTGGCGCCTACAGCTCCAGTTTGATCGAACTGGTAGTGAAATCCCTATATGAGCTGCTTCGATATATGCGAACACCAGGTAGGGGATAGGGATAGGGATTTCCAATACTGAGCCAGGGTATTGGAAAAGAGTTGGTGGCTGAGGAGCCCTAAATGGGTCAACGGCAGCGCTCATACCCCAAAATGGGCTACTGACATCGGTATTTTTTCCGGCCCGCTGTCCTAGGGTCAAAACAAGGGCCTGGCCCTCCAGGTTGGGGGTTGTGCTTTGGATTAACTACCCATCCACGGAAAAGAGATTATGTTACGAAGCAACCAATGGCCTCGGAAAGGACTGATATTATTGTTGACGACCATGCTAAAGGAAAAAAGTACAACGACGTTCGTATCTGCACCTGGAATGTGAGAACATTAAACAGGAGAGGTGCAGGCGAACAACTAGCGGAAGCCCTAAACTGCTACAAAGCATACATTACGATGGGATGGGCCGGGCAAAAAGAGGATGAAAAACTGTGACATCTACTATGGACCGTGTTATAGTGAGCAGAAACAGCGACTATTTGGATGCGGATTTGTTATAGGTGCCAGACTTAGGCAAGAAGTCTTATGTTTTCAAGACTTTAGCGAACGCATTGTAACAATCCGCATCAAGACCAAATTCGCCAACATAAGCCTTATATGCGCTCATGCTCCGACGGAGGAAAAAGATGATATAAATAAGGATTGCTTCTACGAGCTCCTCGACAAAACCTATGAGCGACTACCAAAGTACGATGTTAAAATCGTGCTGGGAGATTTTAACGCAAAGGTAGGAAGAGAAGACATCTTTATCAGTACTGTCGGAAAATATAGCCTACACGACGTCACGTCTGGTAACGAACCGTCCAGATTAACGAACAGTCAACCAAATTGATCACATTGCGATAGACAAGAGGCACGCATCCAGTATTTTGGATGTCAGAACATTCCGAGGGGCTAACATCGACTCGGACCACTACCTTGTTGTAGCCAAGGTAAGGATGCGGATATCCACCACGCCACAAAAAAACAGAAATACTGTGAAAAAATTTAATGTCGAAAGACTGCAATCGCCAGAGACCGCCAAGACCTTTGCGCAACGCGTATCCCTTAACCTCTCGACTCACAACATACCACCAGCATCTAATGTCGAAGAACAATGGCAACGATGCCAACAAGCCATTAGATCAGCCGCAACTGATGTGCTAGGTTTCTCGCGGCCACCAGCAAGAAACACCTCGTTTGATGAGGAATGCCGACAGATGCTCGCAGCCAAGAGCGAGGCCTACAAGGCTAATCTGCAGGTGAAGACGAGAGCTTCCATTGAGCTCTATAGGCAAAGAAGAAGGGAAGAACATCGGCTTTTCAGCAAGAAGAAAAAAGAGCAAGAAAAGCGCGCGATCGAGGATATAGAGAGGTGCCACTCCAGGAACGATGTTCGCAAGTTTTACCAAAGTGTAAAACGTCAAAGCCAAGGATACAAGGCTCGAACAGAATCCTGTCGAGATGAACAAGGAAATATCGTAGTTGAGACACAGTCGATGCTGAGGATATGGAAGAACCACTTCTGCAGACTGTTAAACGGCGATGACGAACAACATTCCGCTGTCAGGCAGAACGACCCATTTAATATTGGCAACGACAGCGAAAACAGCCAACCACCCGACCTAAGTGAAGTGAGGATAGCTATATCTAAACTCAAGCTTAATAAGGCCGCCGGAAATGACGGCCTTCCCGCTGAGCTTTATAAAGCTGGCGGAGATGACTTGGTAAGTAACATCCAAAAACTTATAAGCCAAATCTGGTCGGATGAAAGTATGCCTGAAGAATGTAACTTCAGCATCGTTTGGCCGATCCATAAGAAAGGAGACCCTCAGAACTGCGCCAACTACAGAGGCATAAGTCTTCTCAACATCGCCTACAAGATCCTATCTGCCGTAATATGTGAACGCCTGAAACCGTTTACCAACAACCTGATCGGCCCTTATCATTGTGGTTTTAGGCCAGGAAAGTCCACTATCGATCAAATTTTCACACTTCGGCAGATCCTGGAAAAAACCCAAAAAGTTCAAATCGATACCCACCACCTATTCATCGATTTCAAAGCAGCATACGACAGCATTAATAGAGACGAACTATACAGAGCCATGTCTAGTTTTGGTATATAACTCGATGACTATGGAGAATTCTCGCTGCTTCATCAGGGTCGGAAACGACCTCACCTCCACATTCGATACCAAATAAGGATTTAGGTTAGGCGATGCGCTGTCATGTGACTTCTTCAATTTGATTCTTGAGAGGACTGTGCAAAACTCCCGAGCCAACACTAGAGGCACAATTTTCCAAAAACCAGTCCAACTACTAGCATATGCCGACGATATTGACATCATTGGTAGGACTCAACGTGATGTCATAGCAACGTTTGCTAGTATCGAGAAGGAAGCGGCAAAAAAGGGTTTAAATGGGGGTAATACTAGGTGTATGTCTACACTACACTGATAAGACTAATTTGAAGAGCTTTTTGATGGGGAATTACCTCTTCGTTGACATGAGGTTGGTGTGTTTCCTGCCATTATATGGCCATTTAGCAGCTACTGGATATGCTGCATAAATGCATCTACAAATGTTAGTGCATCTGTGACTAAGTAGCCATTGTAGAACTTGCTTTCATACTTTGCATTTAGCTGCCAGTTTGTAGAGTTGGCGGAAGTTTTTCTTATCTCTAGTTTTTACCACAAAGGGTATTGTTATGGGATCACGCAGACCTATGCAAGCATGGTGACTCAACCGAGTGTCAATCGCCCACCAAAGCTTACCTCATCTACCTCCAACAAGTGGGTTCTGATGGTATTATACATTGTGGAATGTATAGCTTGCTCTCTACTATCTGTTGGAACCCCTCCCATTTCTAATCTAAAGCCCCTATGGAAAATCTTTATCCACTGTTCGAAAACGAAACTGATACAAATTATATATTCCCTCTATCCAACTTTACTTGGATTGCAAACGTCAGCTTTGATACCATTAAATCAATCGCAGCCTCCTAGGGCATGAAGGTGAGAGAAGCCTTCCATATTCAATAGCTCTTTCCCGTTTTTAATAATCAGCTTACTAATCAAACCTTATGACGTCAGTCCGCTGCTTTAAAAAAAACCGTTCCCAGGATTGAATCCTTATTTATGAAACCAATCCCATCTACTTATAAGTCGATTTGTACAGTTATTCCCACTCTTGTCTCTAATTGCATTCAACTCAAAACACACATCTTCTTTATTTTTGAATAAAATTACAGTTATCATCTGACTATAATGTGTTAATCCGATTTGCCCGTTCCATATCTGTTCCTTCACACGTTTACGGTCCAACCTATCACATCCAAATCTATACTGGACCGCATAAGCTTATACAAATGACTCCCAACAGACACCATCATAACATTATTATCAATCGAATAAAAGGATAAAAAACGATACACCAAGGACAATTCACAAATAGCTAAACAAGATGTACTCGCACTTTGGCCATCAAGTGAGCAAACATCTCTATCAACGCACGCAGGCACGTGGCGGCCATTAATTTACAGCCAACACACACACGCGCGCCGCACCGACTGACTTCTGTTATCAGTTTGGCAAACACGTCAAGACCAAGGACACGTGTCACTGTTCGGGTGGTCCTGCCGCAAATTCTAATTCCCATCATCCGCCAACAAAAATCCAATAAAATCCTATTAATTGAATGATTATCCCTTTGGGAGTGGCACACTTGATTTGCCCAAGCACTCATATGGGAGCGCTCGTCTGACAACAATCAGAAAGCCATTTATTTCGCCATCCTGCTGGAGCCCAGATGGGGAACGACGACTTCTCGAGCGAAAATCGATTAATCACGACGACCGACAATTTGTGTACAAGATTCGCACCTCGGCAGTAGCAAATCTTCGGAACATAAGTAATTGAGTTCCGATTTTGATATCCTGTCAGGAAATTAATTGAATGGGGATAAAGTGTCCATTCATGGGCGACATGTCGTTTGTTAAAGCTCTGCGATGGGGCTTATTTGCACCCAGCACAGTAATCAGAGGAAAAAAAAACATCAAACGGACGGTTCGTCAGGAAAAAAGGGGTTGATTATGCGCATCAGGCGCGTACCACCCTTTGTGCAAGCAAATGTCCTTGGGTTATTTGTATACGTGGTGAGGTTCTTGCATTCTTTTCACGCAACCATATGCCGTCTGACTTGGCATAGGATGTTTTCTTTTCCTAATTCACGGGTGGAAATGATGTCGTAATTTTCATAGGGATACAGTGCTCAGTCTCAGTTGGTAGCTGGGACGCAATTTGTTGCGCATATGGTCAAAGTGTTTATTCAAATGAAAGGATTCGGGTTTCCTGTCATTTCTGATTTCTTTTAGAACTTGAGTGAGAGAGATTGTGGGTAATTTGAAGAAAGCCGCCGGCGGCTCTTTTATTTGAGGTCTTCTGGGATTTTTTTTTCAAGTGCAAATTGGTTGGCTTTTTGCTAATAAATATTTTAAGAATTTTTGTGCTGTCGAATTTTTATATTTATAGCCTTTTGAAGCGCTAGGCAAGTATGGAGGAGTTATTTGAATTTCGATTTGGAATAATGGTGTGTCTTTGTATTTGGAGATAAATGCAGAAAGGAGACTCGATTCAAATTTACATGGATGGGCCTAAAAATGACACTGGGGTGAATGTTCTTATTCGAGATTTTTAACATGAGCATATCCCTTCGCTTTCTTAATCTAAAATATTCCTTTCCTAATATAAACATTTCCAGGCGGAAATCGGGGCAATTAAAGGTGCTTTGTCCTAGTTGAAGTGTGACATGATATGCACGAAGACTATCTATACCATAAGCGTTAGCCAAGAGGCAATTAATTGCGATATATGTGATTTGCATCAAAAGCATCCTAGAATGGCAACTATTTCCGAACTAGGTGGCAGCGGGCTAAAACGTTAACAAATTCTGTGCATTTCTCGCCTTTTAAACCCAGCGCTATCCAACTAAAGACTCCACCGGGTAAACTACTCCTTTGGCAATATAGGTGACTTGGTATTCACCTCTATTCATTCTCGCCTTTAGAAAGTACACATCTCTCGGACTTCTTTGCAGTAAAATTATATAAAGCACTTACATTTTCAGGTTGACAGGAACTGAAGCCTACAGGCCACCATATTAGATGAAGCACCGCTAATACCCCGAATGGACGCGCCGCTAACGTCAGTTGATACAGACTTCAGGCAGATTATTATCTTCAATGCTAAGACACATGAAGGCGGATTTATTGATACTGTTTATTGGATCTATTTCCGGAATGTTGCTTAAACGCAGGTAAATTTCATCAACATGTTTCATTTGGACCTTTTTTGAAATCTCGATGTTAAAACAAAAAACCATAAAAAAATCGATTGTGAGTTCACACGCGGTAGAAGTGAAACTGGGGTCGAATTACCACATCAGCTATCGAGTTATACCTTACTTACTTAATTACTTAAGTGTTGCTACAGTCCGGGATGAACCTGGGCCTCAACCAATATGCCTCTCCAATTAGCCCGGTCCTTAGCTAACTGCCTCCAGTTTCGCACTCCAAGTTGGTTGAGGTCGGTTTCTACTTGTGAGCGCCACTTAAGGCGAGGTCTTCCTCTACTGCGTCCGACGTCTGGCTGGGAATCGAAGACTCTGCGAGCCGGAGTATTGGTGTCCATGCCTTCTACATGTCCTAGCCATCTTAAACGTCCAATGCGGATTTTTTTGACTAGGGGTATGTCGCTGTCGCTCGTATAGTTCGTGGTTGAATCTTCGTCTCCATAGCCCGTCAACGCAAACGTGACCGAAGATTTTCCGAAGAATTTTTAGCTCGAACCGACCAAGGATTTCTTCATCCGCTTTTGATACGGTCCATGCTTCAGCGCCGTAGAGCAGGACTGGGATGATCAGGGTCTTATATAGGATCTCCTTAGTAGTTCGAGTGAGGGCTTTATTACTCAATTGCCTTCTTAGCCCGAAGAAACAGCGATTGGCAAGAGTAATTCTTCGTTTGATTTTTGACGAGATGTTGTTGTCAGAGTAAATAGCGGAGCCGAATTAGACGAAAAGTCCCGTACCACCTCAAAGTTATATTTGTCAATGGTGACGTTCTGTCCAATTCGTCGATGTTGTGTGTCCTTTCATGTTGACAGCATATACTTAGTCTTACCCTCATATGTTGTTAAACCCATTTTTGCCGCTTCCTTCTCTATACCAGAAAACGTGGCTATGACATCACGTTGAGTCCTACCAATGATGTCAATATCGTCGGCGTATGCTAGTAGTTGCACCGATTTTTGGAGAACTGTGCCTCTAGTGTTGGCTCGGGAGTTTTGCACAATCATCTCAAGAATCAAATTGAAAAAGTCACATGACAGCGCATCGCCTTGCCTAAATACTTTTTTGTTATCAAATGTGTCGGTGAAGTCGTTTCCGACCCTGATGGAGCAGCGAGAGTTCTCCATCGTCATCCTACACAAACGGACGAGTTTGGGCGGTATTCCATAACAAGACATGGCTCTGTATAGTTCGTCTCTATAAATGCTGTCGTATGCGGCTTTGAAATCGATAAATAGGTGGTGGGTATCGATTTGGACTTCTTGGGTTTTTTCCAGGATCTGCCGAAGGGTGAAAATTTGATCGATTGTGGACATTCCTGGCCTAAATCCACACTGATAAGGGCTGATCAGGTTGTTGGTAAATGGTTTCAGGAATTCACATATTACGGCAGATAGATGCCTCTGTAGTTGGCGCAGTTCAGAGGGTCTCATTTTTTGTGGATCGGGCAAACGATGCTAAGGTTCCATTCTTCAGGCATGTTCTCAACCGACCAGATTTGGCATATGAGTTGGTGGATGTTGCTTACCAAGTCATCTCCGCCAGCTTTATATATATATAGCTCAGCGGGAAGGCCGTCATTTCCGGCGGCCTTATTAAGCTTGAGTGTAGATAGAGCTATCCTCACTTCACTTAGGTCGGGTGGTTGGCAGTTTTCGTTGTCGTTGCCAATATTAAACCTAGCACATCAGTTGCGGCTGATCTAATGGCTTGTTGGCATCGTAGCCATTGTTCTTCGACATTAGATGCTGGTGGTGTGTTGTGAGTCGAAAGGTTAAGGGATACGCGTTGCGCGAAGGTCTTGGTGGTCTCTGGTGATTGCAGGCTTTCGACACTAAATTTTTTCACAGTATTTCTGTTTTTTTGTGGCGTGGTGGATATCCGCATCCTTACTTTGTCTACAACAAGGTAGGGGTCCGAGTCGATGTTAGCCCCTCGGAATGTTCGGACATCTAAAATATTGGATGCGTGCCTCTTGTCTATCGCAATGTGATCAATTTGGTTGAATGTTCGTTGATCTGGAGACCGACATGTCCCCTTGTGGATATCGAGCTGAGGAAACCGTGTGCTGGCTATAGTGGCATTTCGTTCCGTAGCGAAGTCAGTTAGCCTAAGTCCGTTACCAGACGTGTTGTCGTGTAGGCTATATTTTCCGACAGTACTGCTAAAGATGTCTTCTCTTCCTACCTTTGCGTTAAAATCTCCCAGCACGATTTTAACATCGTGCTTTGGTAGTCGCTCATAGGTTTTGTCGAGGAGCTCGTAGAAGCAATTCTTAGTCATATATCCTTTTTCCTCCGTCGGAGCATGAGCGCATATAAGGCTTATGTTAGCGATTTCGGCCTTGATGCGGATTGTTACAATGCGTTCGCTAAAGTCTTGCAAACATAAGACTTCTTGCCTAAGTCTGGCACTTATTACAAATCCGCATCCAAATAGTCGCTGTTTCTGCTCACTATAACACGGTCCATAGTAGATGACACAGTTTTTCATCCTCTTTTTGCCCGGCCCATCCCATCGTATTGCCTGGATGACAGTAATGTCTGCTTTGTGGCAGTTTAGGGCTTCCGCTAGTTGTTCGCCTGCACCTCTCCTGTTTAATGTTCTCACATTCCAGGTGTAGATACGAACGTCGTTGTCCTTTTTTCGTTTAGCATGGTCGTCAACAATAATGTCAGTCCTTTCCGAGGCTATTGGTTGCTTCGTAACAATATTTTTTTTCGTGGATGGGTAGTTAACCCAAAGCACAACCCCCAACCTGGAGGGCCAGGCCCTTGTTTTGACCCTAGGACAGCGGGCCGGAAAAAATACCGATGTCAGTAGCCCATTTTTGGGGTATGAGCGCTGCCGTTGACCCATTGAGGGTTCCTCCGCCACCAACTCTTTTCCAATACTCTGGCTCAGTATTGGAAATCCCTATAGACCTGGTGTTCAAATATGTCGAAGCAGTTCATATAGGGATTTCACTACCAGTTCGATCAAACTGGAGCTGTAGGGAATTCCTCCGCTGCCGCCTGAGAGTGAGTGCCGTAGTGCGAGGACACTCCTCCCCCCTCTCTCGTTTGCTGCCACCAATGACCTTCCACAGGGGTTCAATACCCCATCTCCAGTCGAGGTACTAGGCACCCACCAGGCACCAGCGTGGAGGTGAGAGTAGGAGTTGATAGTGAGAGGCTAGAGTGAGAACGCTTGTGTCCTCATATAATCGCATCACTAACCTATAACTGTCAGAGTAATATATTGCAAAAATGCCACTCCCACGTTTTGGGGATGTTTAATTTAAGGCAAAGCGTATTCAACGATTCGCACAGCGGATTGTAGCCTTTGGTTATGATAATCAGCCCTATCGAGGTATCCGTCGGAGCGGACAATTTTCCGCAACGCATACATCAAATTCCATTCGAAATATGTGTCATCGGAAAAAAATTCTACATAAATGCGACGGCTTCACTTCACTACAATTCGTAAAAAATTCCGCAAAGAATTTGTGTCGGGGGAAATCGGAAAAACAATTCCACTTAGCTGTCAAAACGAAAAATGCTCCTGAACGCACTTCAACGCAATTTGCCGGGATGCGTTACAAATTGTGGTAGAAATATTCCGAACAGCTTTTCGGAAGAATACCTCGAAGCTAAAATCCTCCGACTTGTACAAAATCGGAGAATTTACCGCACCGACGGATACCATGATAGGGCTGAATATGAACATTTCGTTCTTAAATCATTTTAGCCCACACCCACTTTGGGGGCATTTTTTTCTACAAAAACGATTTTTATACCCTACCCCATATTTTTATATTTCTTTATTTCATCGAGATTAAGCCCACATTTCGGGGATATCATTTTTAAGGATGGGATAGGATAATAAACGATCCGCACAGCCTTCTCATTTGTTTAATCATAAATGTATCAAAAGTGTTAAAATTTCATATTTTCTATATGTATGGTTTTTATATTTATTTTAATATGTGAGTTCGTAAAAAACTATTTTAAAAGATTTGATAGGAAAAATATAAAAATAGAGGAAACATTTTTGTAAGTCGTCCCTTTCAAAATACTTCAAACTTTGACGTTTCTCATATTTCTTGGCGAAAGTTTATGGCTACTTTGAGTTGAAATGAGTTAATTCTGTGTCGAAAACCAAAAATATAATTTTATATTACCTAATAAATAATAATTCCAGTTACGATAGACAAAGTGAATAACCTAAATGAGTTGCTTCGACATATTCGAAATAATGGTCATCTAGGAATCTCAAGGTTAAATCAAAACTCTTGAACAGAGATTGTGGCGGATGAGAAGAAAAACCAACGGCCATTCTACTGCGCAGGGGCCTATTTCATAAAACCACAAGTGTTGTACTTGTAGACTTGTAACTACAAGCGCAAATAAAGTATGGAGTTGTAATATTGTGTTCCATAAACATTTTTCCTCGCTTGTAGTTCGGCAAATTCAAATTATATGTGCAGCGGTCTAAATTCTACAAGTCTACAAGTGTGTAACTACAAGTTAACAATTAATTGCGGGGAACTACAAGTCCGCAGCATTTCTCATTCTTCTTCTTTCTTTCTTTCATTCTTTGTTACAATTACTTTAGCCATAGTAAAAAAAAAAATTGTGCCGTTTATTAAATGCCGTTATTACATGTAAAATCATGTTTTGGTGCACTTATTGAAGCTCATTTCTATTAATTTTATCATCCGGTCGGTCACTAAAATATAAGAGTTTAAAATGTGCTCAAAAGAAATAAAATTGTTACTTCTAGAAGAAATCGAGAAAAATAAAATAATTTTGTTTGGTTCTTTTTCCGATAAAATCACGAAAAAAGAAAAAAGTGATATTTGGATGCAAATCCATGAAAAAGCTTAGTCGAATGGTTTTTTTTGTGGAAAGTCGTGGAGTTATATTCGCGATGTTTTTTGGACCAATATCAAGCGGTGTACTATGGTAAGTACCTACATATGCTAATATTCCAATAAAATGTTTGTTAATTATTTACTTTATGAAAAGGTCAAGGTCGATAACAGAAAAAAGACGGGCTCTGGCGGTGGACTTGACGCACGGTTGAATGAAATTGACAACAAAGTTTTGGACATATTCCGCAGTACCCTTGCATCATGAACTTTTCCTGGCCATCTGGCACTGACATAGTAAAAGCGCAAGTCCGGGCCACATACAAGCATACAATTAATTGAGTGGTTTCCATGTCGATCAACGAAACGATCTTCATACTCATTTGGAGCGTCTATTTTTATCAAAGTTCCATCAATGCATCCAGCAACATTTGGCATTCCAGCAATAGAATAAAATTTTTCTATCACTTCCGAAGTATTTGTTGGCCAATTTACCTGATTAGCGAATACACTTTGGTTGATAGCATTGACAACTCTTTTAATTACACGACAAACCGTTGCCTTTGAAACTCCATGCATATCAGCTACACCATGATATTGAGACCCGTTACCTAGCCAAGTCAAGGCTAGTAAAAGTTGCTGTTTAACTGACAGAGCATGATTACGATTAGTTTCATGTTGTATTAACGGTCCAATGCTTCTTAGCAATGTCTCGAAAGCGGAGAAGTTAATTCTAAATTTTTCATTAAATGTATGATATGTTAAAATATCAAAATTTATACGCTCTTTAAAAATTCGCGGTTCTCGTGTCTGATTACTTTCGTAGTCACTATCGTCACTGCTTGATATCATTTTTATTTTAAACTTCTTGACCACACGTTTTGTAAGCACTAATTTTGAACCACGAATAAACAAAATTGTTGCAGCACGTGATTTTATAGTCCCTCTACTCTTGTAAGAAATTCACTTGTAGTTACAAGTTTGTCACTAATAATTTTTTGCACAAATACTTTTATGAAACAGAAAAGTTCGCCGCAGTTGTAAATTCACTTGTAGTTACAAGCCTGGCACACTTGTAGTTATTAGTGAATCGGAATTCTTTATGAAACAAAAATGTGCACATAATTTACAAGTTACAAGTGAATTCACAAATAATTATTAGTGTTGTAGTTTTATGAAATAGGCCCCCAGGTCTCTTAAAATTTATTTTAAAATATCTTAAATTTCTCTTAAATCCTCTCTCTGCGCAATCGACCGTTGGCCAACTGATTTGGTACGGACTATAATAGGGGTGCAGCCCGAGCAACTAGCGGAAGCCCTAAGCTGCTTAACATCAGACATTACTGCCTTCCAGGAAATACGATGGGATGAGCCGGCACAAAGAGCATGAAAAACTGTGACATCTACTACACACCGTGTTATGTGGATTTGCTATAAGTGCCAGAATAAGGCAAGAAGTCTTATATTTTCAAGACCTTAGCGAACGCATTGGAAGAATCCGCATAAAGGCCAAATTCACCAACATCAGCCTTGTATAAGCTCACGCTCACGACGGAGAAAAAAAAGATGAAATAGCGAAAGACTGCTTCTACGAGCTCCTTGACAAAACCAATGAGTGACTACCGAAATACGCAAAGGTAGGAAGAGAATGCATCTTCAGCGGTATTGGCGTAAAACAGCATACACGACAACACGTCTGGCAACTGATTTAGGGTAATTGACTCAACTGCGGAACGAAATGCCACTATATCCAGCACACGGTTTCCTTACCTAAATATCCTTTAGGGGACATGGTTGTCTTCAGATCGACTAAAGGTTAATCCAATTGATAACATTGCGACAGACAAGAGGCACGCATCCAGTATTTTGGATGTCCGGACATTCTGAGGGGCTAACATTTTTTTTTGTAACTTCGACTCGGACAACTACCTTGTGCAGCCAAGGTAAGAATGTGGATATCCACCACACCACAACACATGAAATACTGCGAAAATTTTAATGTCTAATGTGACTGCTTTCACAATAGACCGCCATGCTTTCACAGAACGCGTATCCTTTAACCTCTCGATTAAAACCATGCCTCCAGCATTTATTGTCGAAGATAAATGCCAACGATGTCAACATGCCATTAGATAAGCCGCAACTGATGTACAAGGTATCTCGTGCCCTAAGCAAGAAATACTTGGTTTAATGAAGAATACCGACAGATGCTAGCATCCAAGAACAAGGGCTACGAGACTAAGCTGCAGGTTATGAAGGAAGCTGCAATTAGGGTTTTCGGTCCCGGGTTCCCGGGAATTTCCGTCCCGAAACGAAAGCGTTTTCATTCCCGGGAATAATTTTTCATAATACCCGGGTACCCGGGAACATTCAAAGTTAATAATTTTTATTTTTCATTTTGAAGAACTCCAAAGTCTGGAATTACTTTAAAAAAGATACAAAAAATAATGAGTTGGCTCAGTGGAGCAGCAAAATATCAGTGGTTTTTTCCAGCCTACTCGTAATATTTCCGAAGTTCTAGCTCGTTTGGCTGTTCAAGACGACATATCAATCCGCGCTATCACACGCAGTGAATTCATTCGCAAATCTTTTAAGCAAAAAAGACTAGATTTATCGAAAAGCGAAGGCAAGGTTATGGAACTCATTATAGGGTTTTACAATAAAATAAAAACTGACAGAAAAATACAACTGCAAAGTTTAATAAATTTTGAAGAACGGTTCAGTATAACGTTGGATGAATGGACCAGCTTAAGAAATAGGCGTTATCAGAACATCAACCTACACTCTACTGATGGAAGGGTATTTGCCTTAGGACTGGTGTTTATTCCTGGTAAATGTGGTGCAACTGAAGTTAAGGATATAGTTGCAAAACATCTTAACGAATTCGATTTGAATATCGAAAACCACATTGTAGCTACAACATCTGATGGGGCATCTGTAATGAAGAAGATTGGGAGAGAAAGTTGGTCAGAAACGTTGCTTTGCATCAATCACGCCGTGCATTTAGCTGTTACGGATGTGATTTATAAAAAACAACCCGGCAAAAATACAATTCAAAATGAAAATGAATCAGACGTGGAGGACAACGATTTTGACACTGAAGACTACGAGCTTTCATTTCATATTATTGATGATGAAGATGACTTTGAAGTTACCATTCGTCCAGATTTATTCTATTTGCTAAACTCGGTCCGAAAAATTGTAAAAATGTTTCGAAAAAGTCCAGTAAAAAATACTCTACTTCAACAATTCATTAAACAAGAAAAAGGGCAAGAAATGCAGTTCCTGTTAGATGTAAAAACTCGCTGGAATAGTTTAGTTACTATGGTAGAAAGATTCTTGTTGGTAAAAAATAGTATTAAGAAAGCTCTTGTCGATTTGAACTACAACTGGAACTTGAATGAAAAAAATTAAGAAGAGTTGCAGAATTTGGTATAAATATTGGATCCTGTTAAATTAGCGGTGAAAGCACTGAGCAGAAAAGACGCAACAATTCTTACATGCGATGCTATTATTTCAGTTCTACTGAATGCAATCCGAAGACTCCCTTTTCAGAGGAGTTTTATTTAGCACTAGAAGAAAGAATTTTAGAAAGGAGATATGTCAGTCTTTTTGGCCTTTGCAAATATTTACATAATCCTGACACTTATACATCAAATGACTTGCCAAATGCTTCGAAAACAAGCCTTTTTAAATATGCAGAAAACATATTTATGCGCTTGTTTTCTAACAAAATTGAATCAAGTGAAGAAGATACTCTCATGTTGCAAGAATCGTCTGATAATCCTACATCTTTCGAAATGCAGTTGAATGAAGCTATCAACAACGCTGTCAGACTTGTTCCAGCATCTTCCGATACCTAATATGTATCTGTTATACAAATATCTCTTCACAGTGAAACCAACATCTACAGAAAGCGAGAGGGTGCATTCAATCGCTGGAAGCTTTGTGACCAAAGCAAGAAACAGGCTGTCCGATAGGTCCTGGAATGCTTTGGTATTCTTAAAGTCTTATTTCTTCGACTCATAAATTTGTATAGTAAAAAGAAACTACTGAAAAATAGAGTTTTTTTTTCTAAATAACTCATTCCCGGCTACCCGGGAATTTCCGGGAATATTAAATAATCGTTCCCGATGCCCGGGAATCAAAAAGAGCCGGGAACGCGAAAACCCTAGCGGCAATTGAGCTCTATAGGCAAAGAAGTAGGGAAGAACGCCAGCTTTTCAGAAAGAAGAAAAAAGAGGAAGAAAATTTAGCGATAGAGGATATAGAGAGGTGCCGCTCCAGGAATGATGTTTGGATGTTAAACCAAAATGTCAAACTTCAAAGACAGGGATACAGGACTCGAGCAGAATCCTGTCGATATGAACAAGAAAATATCGTCGTTGATACATAGTCGGTGCTGAAGATATGAAAGAATCTGCAGAATGTTAAACGGCGCTGTCAGGCTGAATAAACCATTCAATATTGGCGACGATAACGAAAAACTACCAACCACCCGACCTAAGTGAAGTGAGGATAGCCACATCTAAACTTAAGCTTAACAACGGCCTTCGAACAGAGCTTTATAAAGCCGGTGGGTATGATTTGGTAGGTAACATTCACCATGAGTCATGACTGAAATATAGTAACATGCCTGAAGAATGGAACCTCAACATTGTTTGCACGATCCATAAAAAAGGAGACCCTCTCAACTGCACCAAGTCCAGAGGCATAAGTCTCCTCAACATCGCCTACAAGATCCTGTCTACGTAATATATGTACGTCTGAAACCGTTTACTAACAATCTGATCGGATCTTATAAGTGTAGTGTAAGGTCAGGTTAGTCCACAAATGATAAAATCTTCACAACTTGGCATGTCCTGAAAAAACCCAAGAAGTACAAATCAATACACGCCACCTATTCATGGATTTCTTTGGATTCTTGAAAAATCATCGGTCCCTTTGAGTTGATGGACTTGGATATGAAGATTCAACTACGAGCTATACGAAGTGTTCAACGATATAGATCTGGTCCAAAAACTCCGCATTAAACACCGTTACTTTGGCTCGCAGAGTCTTCAATTCCCAGCCAGACGTCGGACACGGTAGATCGCCCTTGCCTTGAGTTTTTGTCTACTAAATTACAAGCGTTCACTAACGCGGACTAGCGTGAACAAAAAGCGTATTTTGCAACCACGATATTGATTATCGGTACATTAGATTTACTACCTCACTAGGGTGAACTTGCGCTTACAAGCGTTGGTCGTAACTACATCGATACCCGACCTTACGATTACAACTAATGCTATCTGGGAAACTTGAAATTCTGACATTAATGATCCAAACTCGGGTTTCTCTTTTCATATTTGTTTGCGACATTACATTTTGCTAGAAAGCCACAACATCTTGGAAACCTACCTCTTCTAGTTGTAAAGAGAATGTTTTAGTGACGCCATCTATCACTGTCGCTAAATACCAGCAGCGGCTTATTAGGAGACCATAGCTTTACTTATTGCTTTAACCTTTAGATTTGTTAAAAAGATTTTCAGTATGACATCAGCCTGTCTTTTATCGACATTGCAACCTGTCTTGTACCTGCAAAGCTATATTCTTTGGATAACGAAAAGCACCTACAATTCAACACTAATTCCGAATGGTAAATTTGAATAACTTGGATGTTTATCATAGACTTTTACAAGAGCTAGAGCCATTGTTGATATCCTCTGGATTTACCATAGGAACTCATCCCATAATAGTCCGTAGCCCAACATACTAACCACTAAGCCACTCTACCCTCACATTCTGTAAACATTGGCAAATTATTTCACTAAAATATTTTTCAAAAATTAGCAACCGCTAACTAAAGCTGGAACCTACTTAAAACGGTACAAACACAGATACCTAGCCACATTGTAATTCCCATGACACCACTTGACGGATTTTATTGCAACACTTCCGGTATGAACTCATGAAATAAAAAGTCCATAACAATTCGACAGAAAACTTGTCAAAAAGATTAACTACACGCAGTACCTCTTCTTCTTCTATATGGGGAAACTTTTTACGCTGCCACTATACTGAAACAGTTATGGGACACCAGCTTTCCACGGTCAGCAATTTAACGACTGTTATCCGCATAAGTTCGTTAAAACGACACGCTGATCCATTGATGGACTAATTCCAGCGGAGCAATAAACTTTTTCATTGATACCATCTAAGGATGCGGCGGCCTTTACAGCCTCTTGCTATGGCCAGGACATAAATTTGTCAGTAAAATTCACACCCGACGATTGAAATTTGTTTCCAGGACTAAACTGAGAGAAAATCGTCTTTTTGTGCTTCTGCACCTGCTCGCTCGCATTCGAACATCGAATTTTGAATTTCGAAATTCGAAATCAACCCCAACGAAGTTTTCTTATTTACTTGCTACTATCTGGGGGGCGTATCCATTCGTTGTCCTATGGAAAAATCGAAATGGAGTCTGCTGAAGCTTTATGAAAATGGAGCACTCTCCTAAGGACGCACATATGTCGGGGGATTGTACATAAATTCTATTTACCCGCCAACCACCCTCCAATGGGGGTTGTACATAGGGCCTTTTATATCTTGTGTAGAGAAACATGTGTGATGTGTGAGAATCCGTATGGACTTCGAGAGAAGACACATATGATGGCATATAAACAACTCCCAGGCACCCCCAGCACACATTTGTGCGCTGCGCCTTTGGTGTGGGAGTTGGTGGAGCTCGTGTCGATTTGAATCTACCCTCGCGACCGAATGCATGGCGAAAGGGTGGAACAAGACGGAGGAATAAGGCGGCGGCGAACATGTTGCTTTTCGGGAATATCTTGATTCTTTGTGTTCTCTGCTGCCAGGATATGTAATCGAGAGATACCTCGAATATGGAGATGGAATATAGAGTTCTGCTGGTCCTGGCAATGTTTTGTACGGGGAGACCAAACAATTATCTCCTCCATCTTTATGGAGTTGGTTTTGCACATTTCTTGGTTAACACTTTCGTTGTGGATGCGAGGGGTGTGGAATAAGGATGTATGATGTTGAGGTTGCCTTTTTTAGTTTCTGTTATTTTTTTTTGTTGGATTTCCCTTTTTTTTTCCTTGTAAGTAGACTTCCTTTGCCTTGGGGTGGGTGGTGGTGGTAATGGTGGTGTTTGTCGGTTGATGATCGGACTTATGATTTATGTTGTCGTTGTCCTTTCTCTTCCGTTATGATTGATGGACTGAATGTGTTTGTAGCTGCGAGGTACATTTCCATAAATGAAGAAATCAAAGATGGATGTTCGGATGTTGATGAATGGAGTTGGAGGTGAATACTTAAGTCCTGTGTTGTTTGTTCGAATGGATCAACGATTTGAGCTGGTGAATCAATCAGGATATTAATGAATTTGTCCAGTCAGTGGTCGTGTTGCTCGGTGATTTGTATTATTCATCATTGTTGGTGTTTAGGCTAACGAGAGATTAAGCAGTTTGGGCTATTGTTTGTAAATGTTAAGTGCATGTTGTGAGGGAGCAACTATGACTACCTAGATGTTTATTTTCGGGGGAGGGTTCTACCAATCACTTGCATTGAAAAACCACCCGCTTTTGATGTTGAACACGCTTCAGTACCGTAAAGTAGAATGATGGTCTTAACAGTCTCTCCTTAATAGTTCTAGTAAGGGCTTTATTACTAAATTGGCTTCAAAGCCTGAAGAAACATCTGTATCTACCATTTAGTTGGAAATAGAAGTTTGGTGTCAGGTACATTGATGCCCATTTGAATACATGAGATGCTCAGTGGTGCGATGGATAGATCGATGAACTGCCACGCAGAAGGTCTTTGGATTCCCAGCCGTAGCAACACCTAAATGCTTTTTTACTGGCCCTCCTCTCGAGATTATCTGACAAATCATCCGATTAGTATTAATTGTTAAGAAAAGTTTATCACAACTTAGTCGTTCGGAATCGGCATAAAACAAGCGGTCACGACATCGTGCAGGAAGTCAACACGCACACATGAATGGATGTGATGAAAACTAGGACCTGGGTACTAACAAGCCTGTTGCGCCATATTAGACGCCTAGATGTTTTCATTGGTCTTTGATGAAGGAAAGCTCGTAAAGTAAATCGTAATTATATGAGCAACCACAGAAGTGAAACTTTACAGATTTGGGGAAACTTTGTCAATTTCTTCGGCATATGAAATAAGCTGCTTGAAACTTTACGTAATCCTGTCACCAAGTCTAAAAAAACACTTTTCTGTGTTAAAATTTGTCAATAGTATCGTTTTTGGTAAAACAGTTCAAAATCATTCTGTTTAGACGGATGAGTTTGAGGGGTAGACAGACGTGTTATTATTCTTTGACGAGATTAAACTAAAACAAGGATTTTTGCTACGATAGCCCTAAGTGGGAATTTTATACTTTTTACTCTAAATCAACACTGACAGTGCCCGATACTGTTGCTATGAGCATCTCATGTAAGCATCTGTCAGGATACTTCGCCAAATTAGAGATTTCTTGCTGTTGTGGGAAAAGGAAAACCAGGATGCAAGTGAGAGTGACAATTTTGAAGACAATTATCCAATTTTTTTAACGCAGTCCCGACTTAAACCCTTGTCTATGGCTTAGACAAAACAGCCTTTCATCTTCTTCGACCCTGGGTACGTAGAAGCAACGTCATTCAGTCCAAGCATTTGGCCTTTCAATTTAGGAGTTTTGATCCCAATTGTTTCACAAAATCGCAGTAGCATCGGTTTCCTAAGGTCAGTGTTTGTCGTATTTCCTTTAGGTGTCATTCGCATGGTTAATATTGACTCCGTCGCGAAAACTCTGACAGTTGTTTGGCTTTTTGCATAATTGACGGATGTTCTTCTTATCGCTAGACTCGTCGATTTGCTTCAGCTTGGAGGATACATGTTCCCTTTATATACTTACCAAGTAGATACACGTCGTATATGGAAGTATTGAGATACAGCAGTTGAGATTTTTACAAATTCTTATGATTTGCAGTACCCCGATTCCAAAAATGTATATATGCTGTCTAGAATCTGTAGTCTGGAGCAGTGCATACTCAGTTTTTTCCTAAAAATGGTTATAGCGGTAATTCAAAATTTCGATGATTTCTCGAAAATAGAACATATTTGGGTTCAGAGAAACATATCTGCGTTGCAACTTTTTGTGTGAAATGGTCGAATACCGGTACTCCAAAAATGTCCTTTTCCTCAAAAAGTAAGGAATGGTTTTTGTTGAAACTTTGTTTTTGAAGGTTGGAAGGTCGTTGGTGGCAGCAAACGAGAGAGAGGGAAGGAGTGTCCTCTCACTACGTCAGTCACTCTCAGGCGGCTGCGGAGAAATTCCTTAGATGGAATCAACGGTGGCGCCGACAGATCCAGTTACATCGAACTGGTAGTGTAATCCCTATATGAGCTGCTTCGACATATTCGAACACCAGGGATTTCCAATACTGAGTCAGGGTTTCGGAAAAGAGTTGGTGGCGGAGGACCCCTTAATGGGTCAACGGCAGCGCTCATACCCCAAAATGGGCTACTGACATCGGTATCTCCGGCCCGCTGACCTAGGATCAAAAACAAGGGCGTGGCCCTCCAGGTTGCGGGTTCTGCCGTCGGGGTAACTTCCCGACCATGGAAAAAACCATTAGTTATGAGCGAGACACAACCAGCCTTGGATAATTAAACTCCTCATATGGCAACAAGACCCGGAACGTCAATGGACTATGGTATGAGAGTATGCACCGGAATATACGAACACTCTACACCCCGGGTGCTACTCAAAAACATGAATCTGTCCTCACGCGGTACAAGGCAGATATAACCGCAATCCAGGAGGTACGATGGATAGGATAGGTATAATGAAGAGAAAAAATTGCGACATTTATTACAGCCGACTTCAAGCCGAAAAGTGAACGCCTTTCTGTGATCCGCATCAAAGCTACCCCTACCGACGAGGCTGAAGATCCCATCAAGGAGGAGTTTTATCACCTCCTGGATGGAGCCTACGGAGCCTGTCCGGAGTATGATGAAAAGTTATACTCGGGGATTTCAATGCTAAAGTCGGAAAGGAAAACATTTTTGGCGGTTTAGTTGGTAAGCACAGTATCCACGAAACGACAACAGACAACGGCTACCGACTAATCGATTTTGCAGCAGCTCGTAATACGGTGTTAAGTAGCACTAGGTTCCAAAGGCTAAGGATGCACACAGTAAACTGGCGCTCTCCAGACGGTCGAACCGCCAACCAAATCGACAATGTGCTAATCGATGCGAGGCACGCATCCACCATCCTCGACGTGCATACATTCCGAGGGACAAACGTCGACTCTGACCATTTTTCTTGTCGCAGCTAAATTCAGAGCTCAAGAGCAACGAGAAGAAACTGCGAACTTCCCAGAAGAAGAAATTTGACTTTGGACGCTTTAGCACACCCGGAGTAGCCAGAACCTACAGTGAGCGCCTGAATATGAAACTCTCCTACCACTCACCTACCACAGACGCCAACAATCAGTGTTGCCAGTATCGCGACATCATCAAGGAGGTAGCCGAAACCACTGTAGGGTACCAGGCACCCCCGAGAAAGAGCCCGTGGTACGATGATGAATGCGTGTACAAGAAAAGAGAGAAGAGTATCGAGCCAGGAGAAGGGAGGAAAAGAAGACCCTGCGTAGAAAGAAGAGAGCCTACGCAGCCTCCCAGCTCAAGGAGAACAACATCCGTAGGTTTTATAAAAAAGCCAAGCAACTGGCTGCTGGCTACAAAACCGGAACGCAGGCTCTTCGAGACAGCGAAGGAAACCTAGTCACCGAAGCGCAGGGAATAGTAGTTGTGTTTAAGCAGCATTTCCGAAAGCTGCTAAATGGGCATCATGTAGAGAGAGTGATAGGGCAAGAAGAGAACCCACGTCCAGTCAATGAAGAACTAGTTCCACCACCTAGTATAGAAGAAGTTGGCCTAGCTATAAAAAAGCTTAAGAACAACAAGGCCGCAGGTTCTGATGGCTTACCAGGAAGCTTTTTAAATTCGGTGGTGATGTTTTGGTAGGGAGCATGCACCAAATCTTCAACCAAGTATGGGTGGAAGAAAACATGCCCGATGACTGGACTATCAGCTCCATATGCCCCATCTACAAAAAAGGCGATCCTATGTCTTGCAAGAACTATCGAGGCATATCCCTGCTTAATGTCGCATACAAGATCCTATCCAATGTGCTAATCGGCATGTACCATTGTGGTTTCTGGCTCGAAAACTATCGACTTCATAGTCGCGTATGAAAGCATACATCGTCAGGAGCTCTAAATGGCGATGGCCGAATTCGGAATCCCAGTAAAACTGATTCAGCTGTGTCGCGTGACGCTGGAAAACACGCGCTGCAACGTGCCGTTTGGAAGTAGCTCCTCCGAACTATTCCACACATGCACCGGATTTCGGCAAGGAGACGCGCTATCATGTTACTTCTTCAATCTCGTACTGGAGCAGATAGTGCGCAGTGCAGGTGTTAACACGGAAGGCACTATTTTCAACAGGTCCGTCCAGCTGCTGGGCTATGCGGACGATATTGACATCATCGGTCGATCCCAACATGCCGTGATAAAAGCGTTCACGGAGATTGAAGAATAGGCGAAATCCTTTGGCCTTGAAGTTAATGTGGACAAGACTAAGTACATGCTATAAACAAACAAACATGCATCTGTTCACCACCTAGGACAAAACATCACTATTGATAGCAGCAATTTCGAGGTAGTTAAGGATTTCATCAACCTCGAAGTTAACATAAACTCCACGAATGACACCCTAGTGGAGATCCCTCGAAGAATTACCCTAGGAAACCGTTGCTACTTCGGTTTAGCGAAACAACTGGGTTCAAAACTCCTAACTCGAAGAACGAAATGTGTGCTCCACAAAACCCTTGTCCTGCCAATTTTGCTTTATGGAGCCGAGTGTGGACGATAAGCAAGAAGGGAGAACTGATACTGGGCTCCTTCGAAAGAAAAATACTTCGGCGGATTTTTGGTCCAGTGCACGAGGAGGGCGAATGGAGGAGAAGATACAACCGCGAACTCTATGAGCTGTACCAAGACGTGGATGTAGTCCAAAAAGCCAAAACACGTCGACTACCTTGGCTCGGCCACATCGAGCGAATGGACAATAATGCTCCAGCTAAGAGGAGCTTCGAATCCCAGCCCCCAGGTTCGAGAAGGCAAGGAAAACCGAACCTCCTTGTCAGAGACCAATCCATCGCGGATGCCAGAGCGCTTGGTCTAGACAACTGGAAGCAGCGAGCCAGGGATCGTTGAGGATGGAAGGCTGCAGTGTCTCAGGCAGAGACTCTTCACGGGTCGGGAGCCCGATAAGTAAGTAAGTAACTTATGAATAAATTAAAAAACGAGTGGTGGGTGCACGACTCGATTGGTTCTCTTTCGCAGCGAGTTGGGCGTTAGATCAAATGCCAAGCATGAGAAAATTTGGTATTTTTCAAAATTTCCTAAAATTGATATAAATAATTTCGAAATGTGATTATACGAACGTCTATTCGGGAATTTGAAGGAAAATTCTGTTAAGGAATAATTAAGGATACGTTTTATCCGCTCTCATCTGCTCTCGCCAAGACTTGATATTGGTTTTCAACGATCAATGTACTAGTCGGTGCCTTGAACGAAGGCCATAGGAAATAACGCCATAATGGCGTTAATTTACTTCCAAATGAGAACTAAAGTCATCACTTAAATTTGAACTAACGCCATATGGTGTTAGGGAAAAAGAAAGTCACCCTCGGAAATATAGATATATGTATGATGGATGGAACACTTTCAATTGCACCAAATGGGTCTGTTTTAAGCAAGTTCTTGTAATCCATTATGGGTATGCAGAATATGTAAGTACTAAAGTAAAGGGCGTTTTTTTAGAGGTATATAACCTTAAGTTGGCTACACTGTTTTAACTGGCGGCCATTTTTTGCCAGCTGTCAAGTGATTTATTTTTAGTTTGGTTTAGCATTTCAATATGAACAGACTGACGTCTGAACAACGCTTCCAAATTGTGCAAATTTGTTTTGAAAATCATGGTTCTGTTCGAAATACGTATCGCGCGCTACTTCCATTTTACGGTAACATAATCGTCCATCAGAGCAATTAATTCGATTAAGTATGGAACGTTTTCGCAACACGTTTACTCTAAATGATAATATGCATCCACAGAGACGTCGTACATGCGTACAGAAGAAGTCATTGCTGCTGTAGAGCGTAGCGTAGAGGAAGGAAGGCCCGAATCAGGCTATCCGCCATCGTGCACAGGAATTAAATATGTGTCCATCCACGTTATGGAAGATTTTGCGGAAAGATCTTGGTTTGCGTGCTTACAAAATCCAACTCGTGCAAGAATTGAAGCCACAGGATTACCTAGCAAGACGTAGATTCGGTGAATGGGCCAAAAACATGATTGCCGTTGATCTCAATTTTCATAAGCGAACTTTGTTTAGTGATGAAGTTCACTTTTGGTTGAATGGATACGTCAAACAAAACTGCCGTATTTGGAGTGATGATAGTCCTCAAGGGTATGTTGAGACTGTTTGGTGTGCTTTATGGGTTGGTGGAAAATTTGGTCCGTACTTCTTCAAAAACGATGCTGGCCAGAACTTACAGTCCATGGTGACCGCTATAGAGCCATGATTACTGACTCTTTCGTTCATCAATTGAACAACCATGGCAGCATTGCACACAGCTCGTGCCACAATTGATTTGTTGAAGGAAACGTTCGGTGAGGGCATAATTTCGTGTTTTGGTCCTGTGAATTGGCCTCCAAGATCTTGCTATATAACGCCGCTTGTCTATTTTCTGTGGTGATATGTGAAGTCGGTACCTAGTCTATGCCGATAAGCCAGAAACGATTGACCACTTGGAGGACAACATTAGCCGCGTTATTGCCGATATACGGCCACAAATGTTGAAAAAATTCATCGAAAATTGGACCTCCAGATTAGACAATGTCCGAGCCAGCCGTGGCCAGAAATCGTAAGTAAGTTTCATGTCAATTTAAAAAAGTCATCTTTGTTTTATTCCATTTCAGAGTTCTAAAAAAAACAAGCCTTTACAAGAAAATAACGTCAATCAAATGATGGATATAAATACTAGATGTATATGCACTCTTCAAATCTGAAACTATGTCTCCTTTAAAGTGGGAACGATTTTTATATTATGAAGGATTAATTCACTTCTGATTTTCATTTCAATTTGGTGTTCTATTTCTTACATACAAATTGGCTCCCATATCCATTTACAAGACTCATGTAGAACAGTAAGTAGGTATTGGGGGGCATGCTGCCCCCGCTACTACTTGGTGTCGTAATTAGATTTGGAGTAGTTGCAAGGTTGGTTATATATGCAAAGTTTTGTTTGGATTTAAAAAAAATCTCTTAACAACAGTGACGCCAAGCAGGGGGGTTGCAGGGGTAAGCATGGCCATACCTATTTCATTATTTATACGCCACACATTTTATATACATCTATGTTGAGTATTAAGGCCTCTTTCTAAGACGAATTAGCACCCAGTAGTCGCAACGTGTCTGAGTGAGTTGGCATCAGAAAGCTACCACTGTTTTCATATAATCATTAAAAATTAAATATTTTCGAACAAATATTGCATTCTCTATTAAAAAAAGCCACATTATGGCAATGATTGTACCCAGCCCTGCAACAATCCTTAATAAGCAAAATAATATAAATTGCAAACGGTGACACAAATCTTAGTCAATTTCTATTATTAAAGAAAAACAAACCCTTATTCGAGAAACATTAAAATGGTTGTTCATTTTCCCAAAGTAATATTAAGATATCCTCACATCAGCATATACATACATCTCCAAAGCTACTCCCTTGCTATTTCAGCATTTAAATATGCGTCGTACACACAATACTTCATCTTTGAACCCATAATTCTATCAGAAACCATCGAATAAGCATAAAGAAAACGACAAAAATATTTACCTATTCAGCGGCCATTTAATCAACGCGACCTCCATTATATGAGTCCATTTGGAACATTAAAATGAGGAATGACCACTTAGCCAAATTACAATCTGGCCCACAAGTCCACCATGGACATTCGCCACACACATGACCAAAAGTCATAATGTATGCAACGTTCTGCTGGTTTATATGTTCGCCCTTGCTGAGCCACTGAATTAGTGTCCAAACCCTTGGATCATACATCATTCGCGAGGGAAAAATATTTTTTTTTAAATAAAAATGGCAAACAATTCTGAGGAAAACACTCAAACAGAATGAGGAGGAGGAAAAATTATTCCGAATATCCTTGCATGATGTATGGCCGTGCTGAGCTGTCACATATGCCCAGGTTGGAAGCTTCTCTAGGATTTTGCAGAAAAAAAAAATGCCGCGTAGGTAGACATACGGAAGATGTGGTGGGAAATGTTGGCAAATACATTTTTTTTAAAACTAAGAACTCCGCGAAATGTAGCCTTTTTTTGGGTTGGCAAACAGGAGACAAATCCATTACACATGAAAGGTTTCAGCGGTTCTTGTGTCTGTGGGTAATAAATCTGTGCCAATACGAATTTGCCGAGGCTGTAATTCTTCCGGAATTGTCAGCATTAACTTCGGATGTTATGCAAATATGTTTGTGACAAATCCTGTGGTTACCCGGAGCGACATTAATTTAAAAAAAAAAATCGAACTTTGGCGTTGATAAATCTGAAGCTAGTTTTGGAAAGGGGCGAATGCAGCGAGTAGTAAGGAAAAAGGGAGTATCGTATGCATCTTCTATGCGTCGCTGTAGGTTCAGATTAACAGCATTAATCTCTATCAACGGTTTCTGATCATTTTAGAGCTAAGAGATATTTTGCACCATTTTTCCTCTATAATTCATAAGTAGGATCGGTCATAGCATTTTATTTTCATGTTTTATTTTTTGCCGCGAAATATGCTGTGAATTTACAGGACTCTATTCAAAGGCCGGCGATCTACCTGATAGACGATTCTTTTCCTTCTTAAAAACAGTAACCTCATCTTAGATCTGTAGAAGTAATACATTTTTATGACAGATAGGTGCTATTTCGACAGATGTTCAGAAGAGCTAAGTTAAATCAGCACTAGATATTTGACTCACAAGTCGTAACAACTAACAATGACACGAACAATACAATCACGAACTTTATTTTTGCAAAGTAATCTAACAATGTATGGACTACCAAGCGACAGACAAGCTATGTATATTATATAGACATGGACTTATAGTTATTGGGTTGAAATACTAATGGCGACGTCCCTGGTTTAAGTCCAGTAAAAAATAACAACTTCGTTTTTTTCTCTGTCCCCCTCCAGGTAAAAGTCTACGAGTTCAATTCATTCAGAATTGGCGTTAAACTAAAGTTCCTTATCTTCGTGGGTTTAAGACCCTGTTAATCCAAGATCATTATTCTTTCGAAATTTTGTATGTTTCCATTTGTCTTTTCTAGCTTCAAATTGCGTTTACGTTGGAGATGTGTACTGGACACATGGCCTTACAGTTCCATGTGAAGTGGCTAGTCTCCCATCCCGGGAGCATCAGCCTGGAGGATAGAGGAATTCTCTGAAATTTACGGGATAGTTGGGAAATAAAATACCAATCGTGAACCAAAACTAGCTAGGGGTAAGGTACCCAATGGAAAAAACTTTCCGGCGGAAGAATGCCCAAGATGGAATAAACCTCTGGGTGTACAGTCCCAGTTAGGGTGGACAAAGTTAATAACTTATTTAAGCTGCTGCTTCGGAATATTCAGGTCAACAAGTCATCTAGGAATCTCAGGGGTCTTAGTCAAGTCCTCTGAACAGAGATGGTGCCTGAAGAGCCGAGAGGCCAACGGCAGCACTCAATCCTGTAGTGGCCCTATGTTCTAGGGGTATATAAAAAATTGGAGCTGACTCTCAGGGTTGTGCTTTGGGTTAACTACTCACTCACAGAAAAAGTTGTTACGAAGAAGCTAAGAGCCTCGAAAAGAACTGATTTTATTATTGACGACAATGCGAAACGAAAAAAGGACAGCGACGTTCGTATCTGCACCTGAAATGTGAGAACATTAAACAAGAGAGATGTAGCCGAACAACTGGTGGAAGCCCTAAGCTGCTACAAAGCAGACATTACTGCCACCCAGGAAATACGATTTGATGGGCAGAAGAAATAAAGGATGAAAAACTGCAGGAAATATTATGTTCGTAAGTCTTACCAAATTATAAAACGTCAAAGCCAGGGATAGAAGCCGCGAAAAGAATTCCGTCGAGACGAACAAGGAAGAAACACTGTCAGGCACAGCGACCCATTCAATATTGGCAACGACACGAGAGCGAAAACTACCACCGCACGGACCTAAGTGAAGTGAGGATAGCAATATATTAACTTAAGCTTACCAAGACTGCCGGCGGAGATGATTTGGTAAGTAACATATTCTCCCAAGTTGAACATTCACCAACTCATAAACAAAAGTTTGGTCTGATGAAAGTATGCCTGAAGAATGGAACCTTAGCTTCGTTTTCCCGAACCACAAAAAAGGAGACCCTTTGAACTGCGCCAACTACAAAAGCATAAGTCTCCTCAACATACCAAGAAGATCCCATCTGCCGTAATATGTGAAAGCCTGAAACCGTTTATCAACAACCTGATCAGCACTTATCAGAGTGGTTTAAAGCCAGGAAAGTCTACAACCAATTAAAATTCCACACTTCCGCAGATCCTGGAAAAATCCAAGAAATCCAAATCGATACCCACCACCTATTCATCGAATTCAAAGCCGCATACGACAGTATTTATAGAGGCGTACTATACAGAGCTATGTCTAGTTTTGGTATACCTAAACTCGTCTGTGCAGGATGACGATAGAGAATTCTCGGTACTCCATCAGGGTCTGAAACGACCACACGGAAACATTCGATATCAAAAAAGGATTTAGGCGAGGCGACGCACTGTCATGTATGACAGTTTTGTTAGGATGGTGCAAAACTCCCGAGAGAACACAAGAGGCATAATCTTCCAAAAATCGGTGCAACTACTAGCATACGCCGACGATATTGAGATCATTGGTCATAGCCACGTTTACTAGTATAGAGAAGGAGGCGCCAAAAATGGGCTTAGCAGTAAATTAGGGTAAGACTAAGTACAAGGTGTCGCAAAAGTAATACTCCTATCAGAAAATGCTATAAATTTTGCGATTGGCCCCTAATGTCAGTTCTGTTTTGACATTTGTGTAGTAAACACATGCGAAATACACGTTAATAAACAATGTAACGCTATGTTACGCTAAGAAAGAACAGACAGCATCGACGAATTGGAGAGAACATCACCATTGATAGATAAAACTTCGAGGTAGTACGGGACGTTGTCTACCTCGGCTCCGCTATTAATTCTGACAGCAACATCTCGTCAGAAATTAAACGAAGAATTACTTTTGTCAGCCACTGTTTCGTCGGGCTAAGAAGGCAATTCAAGCCCTCACTTGAACTATTAAGGAGATTCTTTACAGGTCATCCCAGTTCTGCTCTACGGCGCTGAAGCACGGACCCTATCAAAAGTAGATTAAGAAATCATTGATTTGAGAGGAAATTTATTCTAAAAATCTTCGGTCACGTTTGCATTGACGGTCTATAGTAACGAAGATTCAACCACGAACTATACAAGGCGTGCAGGGACATTTCCTAGTCAAAAAACTCGCATTGGACGTTTAAGATTGCTAGGACGTGTTGAACGAATGGAAATCAACACTCCGGCTCACAGAGTCTTCTATTCCCAGCCAGAAGTCGGACGCAGTAGAGGAAGACCTCGCCTTAAGTGGCGCGCACAAGTAGAAACCGACCTCAACCAACTTGGAGTGCGCAACTGGAGGCAGTTATCTAAGGACCGGGCTAATTAGAGAGGCATGTTGGTTGAGATCCAGGTTCATTCCGGACTGTAGCGCCACTTAAGTAAGTAAGTACTTTGCTCGATTTATATTTATTTTATCTAAGGACCGGGTTAAATGGAGAGGCAAGTTAGTTAAGGCCAGCTTCATTCCGGACTTTAGTTCAGTAAGTTTTTGAAGGAGTCGAATGCAACTGTCTATTTAGAGATTTTTTTGTTGTAATAGCGAAAAAAGAGTGTTAGGCAGGAAACAATCCTTCAATGTTCAAGCGAGACTATAGAGTTCGCTATGGTTACGTCTACTTTCAGTTTTGTCTCACGCTCTTGGATCCTATCCAGTAGGTGTAATGATGTTTGTGAAAGAAAGAGTGCCGGAGACAGAACGGAGCCTTGGTGAACACCAGTATTTATTTGATGAGTAGCAGACTTGAACCCGCTCAAAACAACTTGAATAAAACATTTCTAGAGATAGTTTCTAATCCATAGAAGAAGAGTTTTGTCGATTCTAAAAGCACGCATCTTCGAAAAAGGTTACCAAACCCTGTCAAATGTCTTTGAAATATCAAGTGCTACGATCTTGTTTTTGCCGCCAAGGTGGATAGATTGGTTCCACTTTTTGGTGAGATATGTCATCAAATCACCAGTGGACCTGTTGCCACGAAAACCGTATTGTCGGTCATTGAGGAGTTTTCATGGTTCAAGATATTTCATAAGCGGACGGTTTATCAGCGTTCAGGAAGGGAGGTAGTTGAAGGTAGAAGAAGAATCGCCTTTTTTAGGGACGGACTGGACAAATGCTATTTTCCATCCACTCGGGAAGAGTTCTGGGACAGATAGAAAAGCTTACAGGACTTTTTCTATCTCGGCTCCGCTATTAATTCTGATACATCTCCTCAGGAATAAAACAAAGAATCACTTTTGCCAACCGCTGTTTCGTCGGGCTAAGATGGCAATTTAGTAGTAAAGTACTCACTCGAACTTAAAAGGAGTTTCCTTACAAGGCTCTTTTCATCCATGTCCTGCTCAATGGCGCTGAAACATGGACGCTTTGTCAAATTTTGCGAAAAGTACGGTTTACGTTAACGGGCTATGGAGACGAAGATTAAACCATGCACATTATGAGCTATACAGCTACAAAGACCTGGTCATAACTGTGGACGTTTAAGATGGTTAGGAAATGTGGAACGAATGAACATTAATACTGCGGCACTCAGAGTCTTTGATTCGTAGGAAGATGGTAGAAGTTGTTGGAAAGTACCTCGCATTGAGTGAAGCGCAGAAGCAGAAACCGATTACAAACAACAAGAAGTGCACAACGGAAGGCAGTTACCTAAGGATTGGGCTAATTTTAGAGGCCTGTTGACGCCTTGGTTTACCTCGAACTGTAGCATATCTCAAAGAAGTATTAAGTTACTCTCTAATTGGCCAATGTAAAGTCGGGAATCAGGTTATTCTCTAACTGAACAATGTCGATCATGCAATCATACGACCTAGTATGGGTGCAGACCTACCCTTCAGTTTATTTATCTTTTTAAGAAACAACGTATTAAATTGAAAGTATCTCTAGGGAATAGGGTAAACAAATTAAATAGCTTCAAATACAATCATTTCCTATTAGTATATCCAATAGGGTATACTCCAATTCACCCAAAAACAGCTATCTGCATAATGTTAGAATTTCCAAAACAGATCCATTTTTCAAAAATTCCTCAGACCAACCCCTCTCCACATCTCCCACAAACATAATAACTAAAAACAATAAAACAATTCCAAACAAAAGGCAACCCCATCCCCAAATTCGCAAAAGCATATCTCCACCATTCATTGCGAACTACATCTCCCCCCGCCAGTTGTTAAGTTTTATTCTTTCCATTCATTCTCTCGCTGATAACTAAATTATCTTCATAAATTTTTATGAATCCGCTTAAAAATTCACCCCGCACGCTCTTGTACGGCTGCCGCTACTGCTTCTTGCTTATCGCAATTACAAACCGGTAAGCAATTGTACGCGAGAAGGATATCATTCCAGAAGTCAAGCAGAGATACTTCTTTTCGAAAAAAAGTAACCCCATCCACCAGCAGGCACCCTTAACCAAGGTTAACCCAGTCAAATAATTTTCGGGTGGTGAATTATAATCTCGACTTCGACTCTTGATATAGCAATTAGGAAAGAGAAAGCGAGTCCCGTTCCCGCATTGTTAAACATAAAACAGTTTGTTCGCAGGACTCACACCACAGCTTAAGTGTTGTGTAATGAAAAGAACAGACGTGCAGGGACGACGTTTAAGTCACGCTAATCACGGGCACGTATCCGCTTTATATTTCACGCGAGAATTTGAAATATGAGTGGCGGTGGTAAATTAACCTGGGCTCGTCTAATTCTTTTCGAGGATAAAGTCGTAATTCTGCACGGCAAAATCGTGAGATACATATTCAATTTAAAGGTCGGAGGCTCTTCAAAGTCGGCATTAAGTCAAACTAAGTACACGTCTCAAAAAATAATAAAAATGAGTTTTTTTGACTTTAAGACCAATCGCCTTCAATCGAAATTTTATAAACAAAAACTATTCACTTCAATTGAATGTTCCCCCATTTTGTTCTAAGGGGGCTGTCAGTTTACATAAACAACCGCAATTACTTACCAATTCACCCCAACACACTATCGAAACGCTCACAGATTGATTTCGAATGACGCGAGAACAACTCCTAATACACGAACCCATCGAACCAATCCTCATTCAACCAACTCATACCGCAGAATTGCTTTTACGACCATCGTATATCATTTTTTATAACGGTATTCAGTTGAAAATTTTAAGAAAATTTCAGACTTTTATCATTTGATTATGCAAATATGAACGAGACGACCCTTGGCATACGGGCACTTGTAATCGACAACACAGATGAGGGAAGCAACTCGAATGGGGATGAGAATTGGGGTTCAGAAAGACCCTCCATCCGTTGAAGAGTTCGACTTCTGGATATGTGGGGCATATACTTCCTAAGCTTGGTTGCGTAATAAAAAAACAAAAACACAAACAAAATCTTTACGATTGCTTGGTATGATTTTGAATGTTCTAAAGTCGGTCATTGTCGGTCTCGGCAAGCTTCCGCTTTTAAAGTTTCAGCAACGGAACTGGGTGGTACTAAAGCATAATCAGCTGTTTACGAGAAATATTTATCAAATCATGCGTAGGTTAGTGGGTGTGCCCATTTTTTAGTAAAAACGATTGGGTAAGGACAACGTAAGAGGCATATTTCGAGAGGGCGCGTTTGACGCTTGAATCTGTTAGTCCATTGATGACATAGAATAGACAAAATTTTCGGACGCCTACAAAAACATTTTCTTACAAATGGAATGGCTGTTTGTAACTCTAGGGTGTGAACTTTTTTTTTTAAAACAAAACATTAAGTGGACTGATCAAAGTGTTGGCTTTATTAGCTCAGAAATTTCTTCGCATTTACTGTTTAAAAATAATTTCTGGCATATGACCTCCGCGAATGCGCCTTATGGACGCCATCTGCCAATTTGACACCACTTTTTCGAGCATACCCGGTCTTATTTCGTCAATAGTGCGTCGAATGTTGGATTCTATGTGATCAATCGTTGCTGGTTTATCAGCATAGACTCGAAATTTAACGTAACCCCACAAAAAGTAGTGCAAATCACACGAACTAGCTGGCCAATTCACAAGTCCATTCCTTGAGATGATTTGGTCACCGCAAACGTTTGGCTTAACAAAGTAATAACGGGTGATCCAAGTAGAGATACTTTTTTCAATAGCCTTTTTTGACAGATCACGTGTGAGTCGTGTCATGCTGTCATGTTATTTTTGTTTAGTATTGTTTGGCATTTCATAATGGAAAGACATACGCGTGAACAACGTTTACAAATTGTTCAACTTTATTATGAAAATTCACGTTCTGTGAGGAATGTGTTTCGTGCACTTCGCTCAACTTATGGTCAACATAATCGGCCTACTGAGCGTACTAGTCGCAACACCATCACCCATTTTGAGACCCAGCATTCATTATTTGATAATATTCGACCCAATAGACCACGTCCAGCACGCTGTGAAGAAAATATAGCGGCCGTAGCTGAGAGTGTACACGATGACCGTGGAGAGTCGATTCGGCGCCATTCGCAGCAACTCGGACCATGATAACCGACTATTTGATGCCTGAAATTGAAGCTCGTGATCTCGGCGACATTTGTTTTCAGCAAGACGGCGCGCGCCACTTCCCACACATCGCATCAATCAATGGACTTATTGAGAGAACATTTCGGTGAGCACATATTTTCACGTTTTGGGCCGGTCGATTGGCCACCAAGATCGTGTGATATCACACCGTTAGACTTTTTCCTGTGGGGATATGTAAAGTCAAAAGCTTATGCCGACAAACCCACTTCGATTCAGGCCCTGGAGGAAAACATCACGCGTGTCATTCGCCAGTTACCAGTCGAAGTGCTCGAACGAGTGATCGAAAATTGGACTCAACGGATGGACCATCTGCGACGTAGCAACGGCCTACATTTGATAGACATAATCTTCAAAAAATAAATGCCAAAGAATGTTCTTTCAAATGATAATAAACATTCTCCATTAAATTTGAATTTTCTGTGTTTTTTTCTTTAAAAAAGTAGGGAAGCTCGAAATGGATCACCCTTTAGTTGCATGCGCTGTATGGCATTATGCGTCGTCTTGATGGAACCATTTCTATTCCAAATGATTTCCAATGGCGTTCGCCATTCACGGTAATGTTAGCACCAGTTTCGAATTTAAAGACATGATGTGGCTGAATAAATTAAAAACGACAATTCTGCTTGTTTACATACCCGTCAAGTCGGAACTGAGCCAAATCGTTGAAGATGATTTGACGATAAAAATTTGGTTTAACTTCCAGTTGATTCTCAGCCCATTTACCGAACACAGGATGCAATTGATGGTCCGCTGACTTTAATTCTTGCATCCGTTGGATCTTATATGGATATAGGCCAAGATCTTTCGCCAACATTTTCCAAGAAGTAGACGGGCAAAGAACGAGTTCCAACTGATCGTTGGAAACTGATGGTCGTTACTTACTTACTTACGTGGCGCTACAATCCGGAATGAACCTGTGCCTCAACCAACATACCTCTCCAATTATCCTGGCCTTTAGGTCGGTTTCTACTTGTGCGCACTACTTAAGGCGAGGTCTTCCTCTACTGCGCCCGACGTCTGGCTGTTATTCTGCAAGCTGAAGTATGGGTGTCGATTCGTTCTACATGTCCTAGCCATCTAAAACTTGCAATGCGGACAAGGGCATACTCTCTTCGTCTCCATAGCCCGTCAACGCAAATGGGACCGTAGAATTTTCGTCTCGAATCGAACAAGGGACATAGAATCTTTGTCTCCATAGCCCGTCAACGCAAATGGGACCGCAGAATTTTCGTCTCGAAACGAACAAGGATTTCTTCATCCCCTTTTGATACGGTCTATGCTTCAGCGCCGTAGAGCTGGACTGGGATGATCAGGGTCTTATATAGGATCTCCTTAGTAGTTCAAGTGAGGGCTTTACTGCTAAATTGCCTTCGTAGCCCGAACAAACAGCTTTTGAAAAGTGTAATTCTTCGTTGAATTTCTGAAGAAATGTTGTTGTCAGAGTTAATAGTGGAGCCGAGGTAGACAAAGTCCCGTACTACCTCAAAGTTATATCTGTCAATGGTGACGTTCTGTCCAAATCGCCGATATTGTGTGTCCTTTCGCGTTGACAGCATATACTTAGTCTTACCCTCATTTACTGCTTAACCCATTTTTGTCGCTTCCTTCTCTATATTAGCAAACGTGGCTATGACATCACGTTGAGTCCTACCAATGATGTCAATATCGTCAGCGTATGCTAGTAGTTGCACCGATTTTTGGAGAATTGTGCCTCTGGTGTTAGCTCGGGAGTTTTGCACAATGCTCTCAAGAATCAAATTGAAAGAGTCACATGACAGTGCATCGCCTTTTTTGCTATCGAATGTGTCGGTGAGGTCGTTTCCGATCCTGATGGTGCAGCGAGAATTCTCCATCGTCATCCTACACAAACGGACGAGTTTGGACGGTATACCAAAACTAGACATAGCTCTGTATAGTTCGTCTTTATAAATGCTGTCGTATGCGGATTTGAAATCGATAAATAGGTGGTGAGTATCGATTTGGACTTCTTGGATTTTTTTTCAGGATCTGCCGAAGTGTGAAAATTTGATCGGTTGTGGACTTTCCTGGCCTAAAACCACACTGATAAGGGCTGATCAGGTTGTTGGTAAATGGTTTTAGGCGTTCACATATTACGTCAGATAGGACCTTGTAGGCGATATTGAGGAGACTTATACCTCTGTAGTCGGCGCAGTTCAGTCTCATTCTTTGTGGATTGGGCAAACGATCATTTCCGACGGCCTTAGTAAGCTTGAGTTTAGATATTGCTATCCTCACTTCATTTAGGTCGGGTGGTTGGCAGTTTTCACTGCCGTTACCAATATTAAATGGTTCATGCTGCCTGACAGCGGAATTTTGTTCGTCATCGCCGTTTAAGAGTCTGCAGAAGTGGTTCTTCAATATCCTCACCATCGACTGTGTCTCATCTACGATATTTCCTTGTCTCGACAGGATTCTGCTCAAGCCTTGTATCCTTGGCTTTGACGTTTTACTTTGGTATATAACTTGCGAACATCATTCCTGGTGTGGCACCTCTCTATATCCTCGATCGCGCGCTTTTCTTGCTCTTTTTTCTTCTTTCTGAAAAGCCGATGTTCTTCTCTTCATCTCTGCCTATAGATATCAATGGCAGCTCTCGTCTTCACCTGCAGCTTAGCCTTGTAGGCCTCGTTCTTGGCTGCGAGCATCTGTCGGCATTCCTCATCAAACCAGGGGTTTCTTGCTGGTGTCCGCGAGAAACCTAGAACAGCAGTTGCGGCTGATCTAATGGCTTGTTGGCATCGTTGCCATTGTTCGTCGACATTCGATGTTGGTGGTATGGTGTGAATCGAGAGGTTAAGGGATACGCGTTTCGACATCAAATTTTTTCACAGTATTTCTGGTTTGTTGTGGCGTGGTGGATATCCGCGTTCTTACCTTTGCTGCAAATGTCAGTGGTGCGATTCGATGTTAGTCCCCAGAATGTTCGGACATCCATAATACTGGATGCGTGTTTCTTGTCTATCGCCATAGGATCAATTTGGTTGAGTGTTCGGTGATCCGTAGACCGCCATGTCAATTTATGGATATCAAGGTGAGGAAACCGTGAGCTGGCTATAGTGGCACTTTGTTCCGTAGCCAGGTCAATTGCTAGACGTGTTGGCATGTAGACTATGATTTCTGACAATACTGCGAATGATATATAGTCGCTTATAACATTTTTCCAAATACGGCTAATGTTGGCGAATTTGGCCTTGATGACTTCTTCCCTAAATACAAATTTTTGTAGCAACAGACTCGTTAGTACCCAGGGCCGAGCTTTCTCACAACCATTCATGTGTGCGTGTTTACTTCTTCCACGATGGCGGGTCGTCCTGTTTTATGCTGAATCCGAACGACTAAGTTGAGATAAGCTTTTCTTAACAATTGATACTACTCGGATGCTTTGTCAGATCATTACTAGAGGACTGCCAGTGAAAAATCATTAAGGTGTTGATACGGCTGGGAATCGAGCACAGACTTTCTAAGCGGCATCTCATCGCACTAACCATCGCGCCACTGTGACTATCGCCGTAATTCTTGCGATTTCTATTTAGTATGTCGTTTGTTCTATTCTTGTCGTAGGAAGGCCATATCTTCCTCGATATGACGCAATTTGTTAACCTTCTCTATTTAGAGTCGGCCTTCTTCAGGTAGTAAGAGTGGCGTTGTCCCTTAACCGTACCTAGCGGGATATGGACCCTTGCCGCATGTGAGCCGTATGAGTTGAGCCTTGCCTGGCCAGCTCGTCTGCACGCTCGTTTCTTTCAATATCACTGTGCCCTGGAAGCCAGAAAAGTGTGACCCTAAAGCGTTCTCCCAGGTGGGCAAGTTCGTTCCGGCATTCCTGTACCAGCTTGGAGGATATGGTAGCCGAGATGGCCTTAATAGCCGCTTGAATATCTATTAGATATCAATATTTTCCATTTTCGTAGTGTTACGCCCCAGTAGCGTGCAAGTCTCTCGGATAGCCAGTAGTTCCGCCTGGAATACGCTGGCAAAAGCCAAAAACAGCGAATCGAAAGCTTTATGCCTTCAGTTGATTCTGCAGCGCCTTCAGAACCTAGAGGGCATAGAAATAATAATAATAATGGTACACTTACTTTAGGGTTCCAAAGAACATTAAGTGAAATTATTCAAAAATATCTCCATACCACATCTTTGGAAGCTATCGTTGCTAGTTAAGCCAAATACACCCCCTTGTCATACATCCCTACAAATGTTTCATCTAAACTTAAAATAACTGCATTCCACCCCCTATTCCACCAGACTTAATAATTTAATGAAACTTCCAACAACAAACAAAATCGATGATTTCGAATATTGAAAACCAAAATTACAACCACCAACCTCCGTCCCAACCGCCTTCTGGGTGCCAACGATTGAGCGAAAAAAAAAATCAGAAAATATGGACTGGCAGCTGGAATCCTAGTGGCGGCTATATGTTGGCTCTTTCCAAGCAATATGCACTTTGCATATTTCAAAAGGAAGCAAAACATAAATTCACATATTCCGGAAAATTAGAGCAACAATAAAATTTAATTTATCGTCCTCCCCACACACACACATTCACCACACCCTCCACAGAGCAGCGGCTGCTGAGCGTATACGCAATGTCCATCCAGTAGCAATTCCAAACTGGCCGTGTCATTGAGTTCACTATCGGAACGTTTCGTACCACAACCAGCCATAGAACAAAGAACCTCTGCATCTTCCGGACCATATTTGAAAGAGATCCACAACGACTGGCAATGTGCAATTTTTCCTTCGGCCACACCGCGCACATTCATCCCCCTACATCCACAGCAAAAGGTATTTTTGTGTGCGTAGGAAAAGTTTTGTCCTCGAGGTTTTCCCATCTCTCGCTCCGTGGCAGTGACACAAAAAATGATATACGAACGCTTCCTGGTCGGAAAGTCAAATGACAGGAAGTGTCATGCAAGTCTGTTCTATGGAAATGGGATGGAGGTAGGGGATGTTCAGCTGCCAACAAACCAACCAACCCAGCCAACCAACGAGTGACTGTCTCCTCTCTTGGCCTGCGAACTTTGTCATTTTAATTTTCTACTTGCTGGGGGTTTTTCTGTTCAGCGCACTTACTGGCGCTGGTGGTGGTAGTGGTAGTAGTGATGTTCCTGGAGGGCTTTTGTTTTGATTCGAGGCAAAAATATGCGATTCCAGGGACTAACTTAAGGGTAATAAAATTTTGAAACTTCCCGCCACCGAAAGAGACCAAAACATGCAGTCAAGGTGAATGGTGGGAGTCCTCCTGGGTACTTCTGTACCACACCGTCAAAGTGCTGGTATTACAAATGGCGTGCGGTGGTAGTTTCCCTAGCTAATGTGGGGACAGCACACAGTACGAGAAGGTAGTCATGGATGTCGAGTGTAATTTTTAAAAAGTGTTGAAGTCAAGTAGATTTATCATTCCACCAGAAGTCTTTGCCATTTTTTTTTCGTGGCAGAAGTGGGGTGGGTTGTGTTTCCACAACTCAACCGGAAAAGTTAACAAAATTGTTAGTTGGCTGTGGAAAATGTTTGGAAAACCAAATTTCGAAAATCCCAACGACGATATAATTTTGTCAAAGTGAAGGAGGAAGTTTTTCGTTCACTTAATTACCGTTGCCGCACAGGTAGTTAATTATGACGGTTGGTCATGGGAAAGTTTTTAAACGCGGTTATAGTTGAAGGCTTGGTTTTGGCAGGACTTTACTGCCGGATGTAGTTTTCTGCTATTTAACGGTTTTTGGTTAAGTGGGAGAGGATCATGGAAAAGTTTCTGGGCTCACTATTGGGGGGATTTACTTTAAGCAAGGAGATACTGCTGGCGTTGAGGGTGGCGGTCTTAAAGTGAATTAATGTACCAATTCGATGGGCTTTTGGTGATTGCGATTAAAACACGTTAAACAAAATCATTGGTTTATCTGAAAAGCATATATAGAGACCTTCCTTTAAATTTCGGCACTGAGGTGGTCTTGAACCCTTCTTAAAATGTTTTTATTTTATATAAGAGGTTATCGGTAGCTTGGTGAGTTCCTATCCTAATGTAGACAAATTATATCTTATAAAGCTTCCTTGTAGGTTTCTTCACCACCGCAAACTCTATAGGATCCATTTTATTTTTTTGTATATTGGTAACTTGTATCCTTGAAACAGATTTTCAGTTTTGGTCATCATCTTGGCACATCTTTTTGGATATTTCACAGGTTCAGAGAGAACTCCACCTATTTTTGGCGAGATTCAGTATTTTCTTTCACACCAGAGATTGGAGGTCATATAATGACGATTTGGTATTCTCAAGAAAATTGGCGATGTTATTAAAGAGTCTTATAGTACGTTTCCACTGAACCGAAACCCGTCATTTCATTAACGAAATTCAACATTTAAAAAAAGTGTTTCCATTTAGAGGAACATCGAAAGCTTTATTCTTCTTTCCGGAATCAAGTTATTTTACGCACAGAGAAAACTCGTTTTTATTCTACTAGAATAAATCCGTCTCGAAGCAGCAAGCAGCTATGGAATAATTTCCGTAGTATTGGCATCGGAAAATATAAATCCACCCAAATCATTGACGTAGATATAAATGCTTTAAACCAACTCTTCGCAAGAATACAGACATCTCTCTCCTTATCTCCTGCCGACAATCTCCTATCGGAAACTAACAACGTAAGTAACTTAAGATCGTATCGAAATTTTACGTTTTCCGCTGTAGACAGTGACGATATAGTTGAGAGTCTTCTTTCTATTAATTCTAATGCTGTGGGACTCGATGAGATACATCCTTCTTTCCTCAAACTTGTATTGTCATTTGTGTTGCCTCATATTACAAAACACTGTGCTAACATCCGGCGAGTTTCCTTCTCAGTGGAAACTAGCCAAAGTAATACCCGTCCCCAAATCTAAAAAAAAACGACGATTTCCGATCAATATCTATTCTTCCCTTTATATCTAAAGTCTTTGAAAAAATTGTACAAAAGCAAATTAGTCGCTACATTCAAAACAATACTCTGCTTACACCCAAACAATCTGGCTTTCGGCCAAAAAACAACTGCATTACGGCGCTCATTGATGTCTCTGAAGACATACGACAAGCGATGGATAAGGACAAAGTTACATTTTTAACGTTGCTCGATTTTTCGAAAGCCTTTGCTATAGTAAATCACTCCATTTTCTGCAAAAAATTAAAACAGTCGTTCAATTTCTCATCATCAATTATGCAATTATGCTAATAAGTTCTTATTTGACAGGTCGTACTCAAGATGTTGAATTAAATAATACATTATCTAACTTTCTACCCACTACCAGAGGCGTCCCGCAGGGCTCAATACTCGGACCTTTTTTTTTTCCTTGTACGTCAATGAGTTGCCAACTTTAGTTAAAAATTGTTCGATACATATGTATGCCGACGGTGTCCAGCTCAATATGAGTTGTCCGCTTGGTTTGATAGAGCACGGCGCTAGCGGTGTTAATGACGACCTTGAGATAATAGGTCGATGATCTGAACGAAACGGTATCTTGCTAAACCCTACAAAATCCAAGTGCTTGGTCATTTCAAAGAAGGCACTTGACACGTCTTACTTTCCCAACATCGAAATAAATAATTCCCCAATAGAGTATGTAGAACCAGCCAAAAATCTCGGAGGGACATTCAACAAAACTCTAACCTGGCAAAACCACATAAACCAAATTGTAGGAAAAACGTATGGTGCGCTTCGCGGTCTTTGGACCATTCAATACTTTACACCTGTTGCAACCCGCCTTCTACTTGCAAAAATGTTGCTCATGCCACTGCTCACCTACGACTGTGAGATTTTCTGCAACTCTGACTATGCTAACGGGTGATTTTTTAGCTGGTTTGGTTTTGGCAACACTGGTTTTGACAGCTGACGTGTGTTTAGTACCTTGTGTCACTGTCAAACAGCTTCAGTTTGGTTTGCAATTTAACCATGGATCGTCTTAAAAATGAACAACGCTTGCAAATTATTGAATTTTACTATCAAAATTCGTGCTCGGTTCGAAATGTTCATCGCGCGCTGCTTCCATTTTATGATCGGCATTCTCGACCTTCTGAGCAGTCTATTCGGAAGATTGTGACCAAATTTCGCACCAAAATTACTTTGTTGGACATTAAACCACCAACACGTTTACGTACTGTGCGTAGTGAAGAAAATATTGCGGCCGTATCAGCTAGTGTGACAGAAGACCGCGAAATGTCGATTCGGCGCCGTTCCCAGCAGTAAGGCCTTTGTTACAGCACTACGTGGAAAATTTTGCGGAAGGATTTGGGCGTAAAGCCTTTTAAGTTACAGCTGGTGTAAGAACTAAAGCCAGTCGACCTACCACAACGCCGAATTTTTGGTGAATGGGCTCTTGGAAAGCTGGCCGAGGATCCGCTTTTTTATCGAAAAATTGTGTTCAGCGATGAGGCTCATTTTTGGTTGAATGGGTACGTAAATAAGCAAAATTGCCGCATTTGGAGTGAAGATCAGCCAGAAGCATTGCAACAGCTACCAATGCATCCCGAAAAAGCCACTGTTTGGTGCGGTTTATGGGCCGGCGGCATTATTGGGCCATATTTCTTCAAAGATGATGCGAATCGCAGCGTTACTGTCAATGGTGAACGCTACCGAGCGATGATAACAAACTTTTTTTTGCCCGAAATGGAAGTTCTTGACTTGCATGATATGTGGTTTCAACAAGACGGTGCCACATGCCACACAGCACGCGAAACAATGGCGCAATTGCGAGGCGAGTTTGGTGAACAGTTAATTTCACGTTTCGGGCCGGTCAATTGGCCGCCTAGATCGTGCGATTTGACACCATTAGATTATTTTTTGTGGGGGTATGTCAAGGCTAATGTCTATAGGGACAAGCCCGCTTCGATTGACGCACTGGAAGCCAACATCCATGCATTCATTCGTGAGATACCGGCCGATATGTGTGAAAGAGTATGCCAAAATTGGACTCAGCGGATGGGCTACCTGAGACGCAGCCGCGGTCAACATTTGCATGAAATTATCTTTAAACATTAAATTGCAAGGTTCAAACTATAGATTCAAATAAATATTTCATTCATTTTTTCGAATTTTTTGTGTTGTTTTTTTAAAAAAGTTCTAAACCTCTTAAAAAATCACCCGTTAGTAGAAGGAAGCTCAATGTCGCTTTCAATTGCATAACGCGATATATTTTTGCACTACGTAGGTTTGACCATGTTTCTGACTACTCTCGTCGTATTTATAATATGCCAATCGATAGCCTTCTCCAAGTTCGCACATTGAACCTTATTGTGGATACCATGCAATCACACCAACCCGAATATCTATACAATAGAATCCAATTCTCATCATCGAACAGATCGAATCAATTAATTCATCCCCTCCACTCATTGCTAACATCTGAACGTCAATTTTTTATCAATTCCATCCGTCTGTGGAACAACGTCACATAAAAAGAATAGAATATATACAAGATCTTTAAAAAAAAACATTAAAATGTCACTTTTCATATAATAATACTATTAACATGTAAAAGCAAACTTTCTTCTGTATATTTTTTTTGAATTATATTATTATATTTGTTACCTAATACCTAATTGTTACCTAATTTTCAAATACTTCGCAGCTAATTTCAATTTCATTATGTTAACATATGGAAAGCTACAATCCGCTGTGCGGATCGTTGAATACCCTATCCCATCCCATCCTTAAAATTAATATCTCCAAAAAGTGGGCTTTATGGGCCTATAATATAAAAAATGACATTGTCACAACACATTGTTCAAACAGTTTATTAGAATCTTTTGTTGTTTGACAAAACACATCGTTTTCCTCCTGCATATGCTATGGGGTAGGAAAACGCCCTCAAAAAGTGGGCGTGGGCTAAAATGATCTATGGATGAAATGTTTATATTAATATTACTAACTATTCTGCATCAACATTTTTTTCGAAACTTTTAAAATTTGACCGTAAAACGTTTTTTATTAAAAACGCCCCCAAAAAGTGGGCGTGGCAAAAAACTTTATATGAACGAAATATATATATTACGATTCTCTAACTACGTTTCTCAGACACCTTTTTAAAATTTCTTATGGTTTAGCCAAAAAACACGTTTTTCTAAAAAGGAGGCGTGGCAGTGGGCGGATTTCAAAAATTTTTACACTTGTTCTGCTGGGAGCAACAAAGAACACGTGTACCAAATTTCATCCTTCTAGCTCAAAATTTAAGGCCCAAGAACTGGTGACGTACGGACGGACGGACAGACATGGCTAAATCGACTCAGCTATCGATTCTGAGTCGATCCATATACTTTGAGGTATATGTAGCAACATTATTTCTCTATGTTACAAACTAAGTATCAAAACTAATATACCCCTATGGGATAGGGTATAAAAATGTAATCTTTTATTTAACTTCATTTGAGGTTAAGAAATAGTATTACATATAATTTTTATACCCTATCCCATAGGGGTATATTAGTTTTGATACTTAGTTTGTAACATAGAGAAATAATTTTGCTACATATACCTCAAAGTATATGGATCGACTCAGAATCGCTAGCTGAGTCGATTAAGCCATGTCTGTCTGTCCGTCCGTCCGTCCGTCCGTCCGTCTGGACGTCACCAATTTTTAGGCCTTAAATTTTGAGCTAGGATAATGAAATTTGGTATATAGGATCCTCGTCTCTGCCTACAGAACAAGTGTCAACATTTTTGAAATCCGCCCACTGCCACGCCCCCTTTTAAGAAAAACTTAGTTTTTGACCAAACCGTAAGGAATTTTAAAAAAGTTTCTGAACAACATATTTAGACAATATTAATATCTATATTTCGTCTATATAAAGTTTTTTGCCACGCCCACTTTTTGGGGGGCGTTTTCAATTAAAAACTGTTTTCGGTCAAATTTTAAATTTTTCCAAAAAATTTTTGATGCAGATTCATTAACATTATTAATATGAACATTTCGTCTATATACCATTTTAACCCACGCCCACTTTTTGGGGGCGTTTTTATATAAAAACCATTTTTATACACTACCCCATAACATATGCAGCAGAAAACCTTGTCTTTTCCACTTTTTGGGGATTTTAGTTTTACAGATAGGATTGTAGCCTTCTCATATGTTTTTATTTACATATATATATACCGTTTTACATATATAAACCATATATGGGTTTGTATGCATAGAGGTGATTTTCAGTGAAAAATTTAGATGACATATATGGTTTAGTATGCATTGAATGATAATTTTTTTATTTTTTATTATTCGTGGAATTGTATCAAACAGTTTCTTTTATCATTGTAGCACAAGAACACGTTACATTTTCTGCACTTCGTATATGTTTTTTGTCCACATACTTGGCACTTTTGGCGTTTTTTTTGCCATTCGGGCATATGGTCAACACTATCAGTTCTCACTGAGTTTAACGGAAAGTCCTGATTCCTAGCTCTTTTTGCTCTGGGTGTTTTCGATTGAGTTGGTGTTTCAGGATTCGATGGACTTGGACTTGTATGACTTTCGCACCTTAGAGGAGTTCCGTCTCTGGATGCATTACCACTGGAACTTGTAGGGCGTCCCCTTTTTCGTGACACTGCAAATTTTCCAGCTTTGCAAAGGTGTTCGGCGACGGCTTGCTTGAAGTCAAAAAGAGCAATATATGTTTCAGGATTATTCCTTCTCCATAGAATCCAAGCATTGACAATACACATATCTACCATATGAAAAAAAATTCTCTTATACCATTTTTTTGACCGTAATTGAATTCTATATAAACCCAGCATAGAATCTAATAAATCAACACCTCCCATATGCTGGTTGTACATTTGTATAGCTTGAGGGCAGTTGATATTCTTGAACTGTTTTTCTTTTCTGAAGTATCTCCGTTTTGTATTAGCTGGTTCGCTTCCTACATAAGTTGAAAGCATATAAACTGGCTTGTTATCAAACCAAGTGACGGCACTAACCTGAACACCTTCTATGGTAGCAACTTTTTCAATGTAAAATCCACGTCCCTATTTCTTTAGTTCCTTTTCTGAAGGCATTCCTACATTAGGGATACGATTTAAATGCACAGTTCCCAATGGCAAAAGCCCAATTTTCGTAAGGTGAACCTGCAGCTTAGGACTGTTGAACCAATTGTCGAAGAAGATCTTATGGTTAACATTTCTGGGCACAGTTGCCGTGAGACGTGTAACAACATTTCCACTAACACCCAAGTCAGGAGCACCTTCAGGACGAGTGTTGCTTTGGTCACCAGCAAAAATGTCAAAATCGTAACTAAATCCTGATACCCCACTCAAGACTTGATTTTTGTACCCCCACTTATGAGGCTTTGCTGGATTGTATTGCTTCAGGTCGTGTCGAACTTTAGTTGGGATGATTTGTTCGTCGACTGCTAAATACTCCTCTTTCGGCACGAGCAAAAGCTGCCTAATCCCGTCCAGAAGTGGTCGGACTTTAAAAAGCTTATCATGTCCTGGATTGCCATAGGGAATGAAATTATTATTATCATTGAAGTGTACATTTTTTTTATGGCTTCAAATCTATTGCATGTCATAGTTTGGTATATATTGGGTTGCCCTATGGCCACGTTCCAATAGTGACGCGTTGCAGGTAATTTTACTATAGACATGAAAAGAACCATACCGATGAATTGCTCCATTTCGTGTTTACTTATATTGGCAGGTTTGTAAATATTGTCTTGTACAGATTTTAGATTGGATTGTTCTACGATCATTCCAATAAGGTCATTAGAAAACAGGAATAAAAAATCTGCTGGCGTTTCTAGTTTTTCAATTAACTCCGGCAGTTGTGTTACTCCTGTGAATGTAAAATTATTTCCATCAAAGGGATCTAAATGCTTTGTTACCCATTTAACTTTAGCTGGCTTAACTTTCGAAGATGTTGTTTTTGTTTTCTTATGGGCAAAAGCTTCATCGTCGGAAAAATCGCTGTCTGTCTCCGGGATTACAACCGAACTTCTTCGATTTTGAACTTGCCTAGGAGCATATTCATCACCAGAATCGGAAGCTAATTCGTCATCACTTTGAAAACCATCACCAGCTATAGGATTTACATGTTTATAGTTTCCATAAAAACTCTTTGAATTCATTCTGTAAGTAACATAAAATTGCCAAAAAAAACTCAGTCAGTAAGTTCACATTGCATGTAAGACCATATATGGACTTGTAAAAAAAATGTGAAAAAGTCTACAATGCATACAAGACCATATATGGTCTTCAATAAAAAGCCCATAAAAAAGACAACAATAATTATAAAAACAAAAAATTAAGTTTATTTCAATAAAGAAGAACAACAAATACATCGCAAAAAATTTTTATGTTGGGTGGACCTTACCTGTTTATTATAAAAAAATATGTTTGAAAAACGCACTTTTATTCACTGACTTGCACTTCACATGTGCTCTTGAAACAATGAGCTTATTCGATAATCGCGACTCTTTTTGTCACACTTGTGCAATATAACGGAAATAAATAGCATTGAATATGAAAACCCATATATGGGCTTGTATGCGGTAGAGGGTTAAGCCAAACCGTAAGGAATTTCAAAAAAGTGTCTGAGCAACATATTTAGATAATCCCAATATCTATATTTCGTCCATTCAAAGTTTTTTACAACGCCTACTTTTTGGGGACGTTTTTAGTAAAAAACGCTTTTTGTCCAAAATTAAAAAAAATCGAAAAAAACTTTTGATGCAAATGCTTCCGCAATGATAAAATAAACATTTTGTCCATATATCATTTTCACTTACACCCACTTTTTGGGGGCGGTTTCTTACAAAAACCATTTGTATGCCTTACCCCAAGGCATATGCAATAGAAAAATGTTGTTTTTTTGTCGAACCACAAAAGATTTTGATAAACTGTCTGAGCAATATTGTGACAATGTTATTTTCTGTATTTCATCGCCATAAAGCCTATATTTTGAGGATATTAATTTTAAGGATGTGATGGGATAGGGTATTCAACGATCCGCATAGCGGATTGTAGCCTCTCATATGTTTATACCCTATCCCATAGGGGTATATTAGTTTTGATACTTAGTTTGTAACATAGAGAAATAATTTTGCTACATATACCTCAAAGTATATGGATCGACTCAGAATCGCTAGCTGAGTCGATTAAGCCATGTCTGTCTGTCCGTCCGTCCGTCCGTCTGTACGTCACCGATTTTTAGGCCTTAAATTTTGAGCTAGGATAATGAAATTTGGTATATAGGATCCTCGTCTCTGCCTACAAAACAAGTGTAAACATTTTTGAAATCCGCCCACTGCCACGCCCCCTTTTAAGAAAAACTAAGTTTTTGACCAAACCGTAAGGAATTTTAAAAAAGTTTCTGAACAACATATTTAGACAATATTAATATCTATATTTCGTCTATATAAAGTTTTTTGCCACGACCACTTTTTGGGGGGCGTTTTCAATTAAAAACTGTTTTAGGTCAAATTTTAAATTTTTCGAAAAAAATTTTGATGCAGATTCATTAACATTATTAATATGAACATTTCGTCTATAAACCATTTTGACCCACGCCCACTTTTTGGGGGCGTTTTTATATAAAAACCATTTTTATACACTACCCCATAACATATGCAGCAGAAAACCTTGTCTTTTTAGAACCGTAAAAGTTTTTTATAAGCAGTCTGAAGAATTTTTTGTCACCATGTCATTTTCTTTATTTTATCCACATCGTGTTTTTAGCCATTTCCACTTTTTGGGGATTTTAGTTTTACAGATAGGATGGGATAGGGTATTCAACGATCCGCACAGTGGATTGTAGCCTTCTCATATGTTTTTTACTGCCCCTATCTTTTGCGATAGTCTGACAAATCATCCAGTACTATCAGCTGCTAAGAAAAGCTTATCTCAATACAACCGTTCGTTTTCCTGGTAAAATGGGAGAAAATCTAGGCCCTGGGTACTAACGATCGTGTTACACCAACAACATCGTCTTTATTTTTCTTTGTATGGGATCAAGAAAGTAAACACCAGGCCAACGGGTATCGCGAAAATCTGGCCCAAGGTCAACAATTTCATGTGTACACACAATTTGCAATAGGTTCACTCACAGATTAGGGCTACCAATGACATTTGCAAAAGCCATTTGGACAAGAAAAAGCAAGAGAACGTCCTTCGAATGTTCATGAATTAAAAGTATTTTGAATTATTTTCTTGTTTTAAAATTTGTTATCTAAAAGTTTTTTTTTTAAACAAACATTTACAGAGCAATTTGACATTTATAGGAGAAAATTTTTATAGTAGTAATAGGAATGTTTGATTTGACATAACTCGGTTGGTCCTAGTTTGGAATAGCATTTCAGCGGAATGCCGTATTTCAGAATGTGAAATTGTATGGCGGAATGCATCGCATTTCGGCTGAAATCAGGAATTTCGCTGAAATGACGCATTTCGGCTCGGTGGAAACGTACTATTACAACAACGCGAGGGTTTCATTTTGCACAATGGACAGCTTTCCGACTCCTTTGATGTGCGTCAAGGAGTGAGACAAGGAAATATCTTCTCACCAATTCTGTTTTTGCTGGCAATTGACGATGTGATGACTGCCACGGTGGGTGAATCTGAAAGACATGGTAACCAATGGAGTCTCATGGCAAACAGAACAGCTGGGTTAAATCAAATATGTCATTCGCTGCAACTACATGGAGAAGTGCCCGGCTTAAGGATCAACGTAAATAAAACAAAACTAATGACAACTTGCCAAACCAGACAAGAAGTTATTCTAAGGCATGGGCCCATAGAGGAGGCCACACAGTTTAATTATCTGGGGAGTTTCATAGCACTCGATGGCGGAACGGACCTGGGTGTTAACAATTTAATAAACAATCCTTTCTCCTATGTGGAACTCCAGCAGAATATCGCTACGCACTTAGTTGAGACTCTTCCAATCGAACCTTAAATCTGAACTTATGAAACATGGAAATGCTCTGCAAACATCTCGAGCAGGCTGCAAGCTTTCGTTAACCGTACTCTGCGGTACTTTCTGAAGATCCGGTGGCCGCAAACCATATCGAACGATAAACTATGAAATAGGACCGGACAAAAAAAAATGGAAGACGACATCATGCAACGGAAGTGGTGTTGGATCGGCCATACTCTGAGGAAACATAACGACAATATAGCGAAACAATCCTTCGAATAGGGTAATAGACGCGTTGGAAGACCAAAAATAACTTGGAGGTCATCTGTCTTAAAGAAAGTTCGGTCTCAAGGTATCCAATCGTGGTCACAGCTAAGGCCAGTTGCTGCGCATCGGGACAGATGGAAGGATTTTGTTGCTGCCCTATACTCCAGGAGGAGTTGAAGCACAGTTTGAAGCCAGACAACACCTTAAAATTGATTGGTTAGCTGCAGGTGAAGACGCGCGCAAACATTGAGCTTTATGGGTTAATAATGTGGGAAAAACGCCGGCTTTTCAGAAAGAAAAAAGTTGAGCAAGATAAGCTCGCAATCGAAGACATAAAGAAAGATGTTCGCAAGTTTTATCAAAGTCAAAAACGTCAATGCCAGGGATACGAGGCTCAAACAGAATCCTGTCGAGATGAAAGATTGTAGTTTAGGCACTCTCCATGCGTAAAATATCGAAGAAACACTTCTGCCGACAATTAAACGACGATGACAAATAATCCCCTGCTGCTAGCCAGAACATACCATTCAATATTGACAACGACAGCGAAAACTACCCACCACCCGACCTGAGTAAAGTAAGGATAGCAATACTAAAAACTTAGGCTTACCAAGTCTGCTGGAAATGACGGGGAGCTTTATAACACCGGTGGAGATGATTGGGTGAGAAACATCCACAAACTCATAAAAAATATTTGCCTGATGAATGTAACTTCAGCATCGTTAGCCCAATCTACAAAAAAGGACACCCTCTGAACTGCCCCAATTACAGAGGCATAAGTCTCCTTAATATCGCCTATAAGACCCTATCTGCCGTAATATGTGAACGCCTGGACCCGTTTACAAACAACCTGATCGGCACCTATCAGTGTGTTCTTAGGCCCAGAAAGTCCACAAATCAAAACCAAGAAGTCCAAATCGATACCCGTTGCCTATTCATCGATTTCGAAGCCGCATACTAGAGCCGTAGAGACGAAATATACAGAGCAATATCTAGTTTTGGTATACCATTCAAACTCGTCCCACTGTGCAGGATGACGATGGATCTCACTGCTCCATCAGGGTCGGTAAAGACCTTAACGAAACATTCGATACCAAAAAAGGATGTAGGAAAGGTGACGCTCTATTATGTGACTTCTTTAACATCATTCTTCAGAGGATTGTCCAAAACTCCCGATCCACCGCCAGACGAACAATCTTCCAACAATGCAAATGCCGACGATATTGGCCATGTTCCGGGTTTTAGATTTCCCAAGTAAACTTTGCAGATGCATTGTTCTCATTGGTCAATTGACCATGTCACGTATATAAAACGCTCGATTGACCAATGAGAATAGTGCATCGCAAAGTTAACTTCGTAAAACTAAAATCCGGAAGATGGCATCATTGGTCGGACTCAACGTGATGTTATAGCCACGGTTGCTAGTATTAAGAAGGAAGCGGCAAAAATGGTCTTAACCTCATTTACAGCTAAAATTAGGTAAAGACCAGGTTTGTATATGTCAACAGAAAAGGACACACAACATCGACAAATTGGACAGAACGTGGCCATTGACAGATATAACTTTGAGGTAATACTCTGACAGCAACATCTTGTCAGAAATTAACCGCAGAATTACTCTTGCCAATCGCTGTTTCTTCGGGCTAAGAACCCAATTTAGTAGTTAAGCCCTCACTCGAACTACTTAGGAGATCCTATTTAAGACCCTGATAATCTCAGTCCTGCTCTACGGCGTACCATATCAAGAGCGGATGAAGATATCCTTGGTCGATTCGAGACGAAAATTCTTCGAAAAATCTTCGGTCCCGTTTGCGTTGACGGGGTATGGAGACAAAGATTCAACCAAGAACTATACCTGCTGAACAGTGACATACCCCTAGTCAAAAAAAACTCCGCATTGGACGTTTAAGATGGCTATGACATGTAGAACGAATGGACACCATTACTCCGGCTCGCAGAGTCTTCGATTTCCAGCCAGACTTCGGACTTACTAGAGGAAGGCCTCGCCTTATGGATTTCTCACTCGTGTGCCTTAGGTGTTCTCTAAAGTTAAGCATGTGGTCTATCAGCACCCCTAGGTATTTTATTTAAGGCTTGAACTCGGTTGTGTGTTCTCCCACTTTTAGTTGTAAGCGCTCAATTTTTTTTTACAGCTGTTAATGAGATGTTTTATGGTCCGCCAGTTCCAACCCTGACGAGCATCTTTACATCTTTGATAGTGTTGTGGCAGTGTTGCGTCACTTCCTCTATGGTTTTGGCCACTACTATCACTGCGATATCATCAGCGTATCCGATAATCTTCACCCGCTTGGTTTCGTTATTTTCAATACTACACCGTACATAATGTTCCATAGAGCTGGTCCCAGAGTAAGTACTTATATTTGTGTTCCGCAAGAGGTGTAGTATTGAAAAACAATTTGGTATTGTCACCATCGGGAACTTAACTAGGGACCTCGCGCTTAGTAGGCCAACGACCTAATTAAAAGGCCATTACACCAACAAGCGTGTAGGAAATCTTCGGAATTCCACCGACGCCGACGAACCAAACTTGTGGAAATCAAGTACCATTTCATCGGAGAAAGGTTCACGAGGGAAATATCGAGCTATCAACAATGTTTATAAAATTTGATTATTTGTAAAAAATGTTTACTTAGTCTTATAAAATGATGGAAGACATATCCAAATTCTAACCAAGCAAGCCTGGTGAAATTTGCGTATGTAACAAGGTGGCGCAAAAATAACCTTCCGATGTTTTTGGCTGTAATTTAAAAAAAAAATGAAAAACTTTGATTCTTCTTGTGGATTATTTTTTGGTCTTTTAATTTTTTTTACATCAAGTCGAGAATATGATGTCATGTAAATGGCCGCCGCCACTGTTGATTGTCATTTGAGCCCTTTTTATGGCATTTTCCATCACTTTGGCCAAAACTTCCGGCGATAGGTCCTCACATTCTTGACGGATATTGTCTTTAAGAGCTGCAAGAGTCTGAGGCTTGTTGACATAAACTCGCGACTTCAAAAAGCCCCCCAAAAAGAAGTCTGGAGCGGTCAAATCAGGCGATCTTGCTGGCCAGTGCAAATCGCCAAAACGGGAGACTAGGCGCCCGGGAAATGCATCCTTCAGCATATCGGTTGTGGCACGTGCAGTGTGTGCCGTTGCACCGTCCTGTTGGAACCACATGTTTTCCAATCCCAATTCATCAAGTTGCGGCAAAAAGAACTCGTTGATCATTGCTCTGTAGCGCTCACCATTCACAGTAACCGTTTGGCCCGCGACGTCTTCGAAGAAAAAAGGTCCGATGACTCCTCCAGCGAAAACAGCACACCATACAGTGACTTTGAGCGGGTCTAATGGCTCTTCGTGGGCTACACGCGGATTTTCAGTGCCCCAGAAGAGTACATTTTGCTTATTTACGTACCCGCTAAGATGGAAATGGGCCTCATCACTCATGATAATTTTTGATGAAAAATCATCTTCCTCTTGGTGGTGATTAAGGATGGCTTGAGCGTATGTTAGACGCGATTGGCGGTCAGCAGCTAACAGCTGATGCACCGTCTGGACTTTGTACGGAAACATCTTCAAATCTTGTACCAAAATTCGCTGTAAAGACCGTCGACTGATACCCATTTGCGTGGCACGTCGTCTGGTCGATGTCGACGGCGCTTCCATGACATCTTCGGCTACAGCAGCAATATTCTCTACAGAACGGCTAATCCGGGGTCTGCCACACCTGGCAGCATCTCGTGTTGTGCCAGTCTCTTCGAGGCGAGCGGCTAAACGTCGCAGTGTTTTACCAGTAGGTGTTGGACGGCTAGGAAATCTGCGACGAAATTCACGTTGTGCCAAAGTCACCGACCGATTATTGCTGAAATAAAAAGTCACCAATATTCCTCGTTCTGGAGCAGTATAGCGTAACATTGTTTATTAACGTGTATTTCGCATGTGTTTACTACACAAATGTCCAAACAGAACTGACATTAAGGGCCAAGCGCAAAATTTATAGCATTTTCTGATAGGAGGATTACTTTTGCGCCACCTTGTATTTCTATCTATAATACAGGGTGGCGCACCAATTGTGCTACAATAAGAAATTCAAATAACTTTTTTTTTAATCGATGTATTTCATTTATTTTTTTTTATTGGTTAGAAAATTAAATTTTATTTTAAATAGTTAGTTGTTTTTAAAGATTATAGATCGCAAATGACCTCCACGCTCTCCCACGCATATGCGGCACCTGATCAAAAAATTATTCATTGCGGCCTGAAGAGTTGAAGTTGGGATCGCCTCAATTATTGTCGTTATGGACTGCTTTAATTCAGTTAAATTCCTGGGCTTCGTTTTATTCACCTCTTGCTTGACATAACCCCATAAAAAGAAGTCTGGTTCAGTCAGGTCAGGTGACCTTGGGGGCCAGCGAAGAGTGGAGTTCCTAGAAATTAATTTGTTTGCGAATTTGCCCCGATAAGTTTCGGGTCGAAACGCTCGGATTGGCCTGTATTGCAGATGCTACTGCTGCGATTGTATCCTGAACCCGAACATTGGCATCTCGATGGTACGGCCTTCGTGCGATGCTTCCAGATTCGGCAAACATGTTTACAAACCTCATAATGGTCCATCTACTCGGGGGATTACCGCCAAACTCCCGCCTAAATTCCCTTTGGACGGAAATGGCGGACTGCAAAGCATGGTACCGTTGCACTATCCAAATTCTTTTCTCCGTATCCCAAGCATCCATTTTTATAAATCTAAATAGTAACCTACAAAATAAAAAAAAATAAGCCGATTACTCACACAGAAAAAAAGTTATTACGTTTTATTTTTGTAGCACGATTCGTGCGCCACCCTGTAGTATAATGTATATGGGTTCAAAAGTAAATTTCGCAGCTCATTTAAACGTTCTAAAACGTCAATAATCGCTGGTTTTGGTATTATATAGCTTATAACCCATCAGTTGGTCAACAAGTTTTTTTTAATCAATTCGCATTCGAGAAATGTTTGATATAGATTTCGATTTAATTTTCATTGGTCCCAATTTAAACGACACTTTCCTCTTAAGTATTCATTTTCCAAATTTTCAATTGCAGTTATTTCTTCCTATCAGCAGATCAATTATTTCTCCTCGCATACAATACCACGATTCCATCCAAAACTCCCTCAATTGTTACTATCCAACCGACGATAAATAAATTGCCTTTCACTGAATTACCGTCACTTACAGTTGCCGACCTAACCTACACAAAATCCCTTACATTCACCATCACAAAAGGTGTCACCAACACCACACCACCACCGACACAACAAATAAACCAACTGATGTTTATTTAGTGTCATCCCTGATGGCACGGCACCACATAAATAGCCCGAGTGAAAACAATCGCTTAACATCCCATTTAAGAGGTTAAAGTGTTTAAGCTAATAAAAATCATCCCCCAGTCGTGCAACGCTGAAGCCCATAAAAGGCCTCCCTACCTTTCTGTGCGGCTAAGGCAGGCAGGTCCTGCTACTGCAGGATTGTTGATGGTTGGTTGAGTGAAATCCAGTCGCTGTATTGTTTACATATTTCAGCCTCCAAAAAAAGGATTTACGGTGTTCCTGTTTATGGGGGAAACGTGGTACGGCATACGCGTTCTGGGTAAATGAGCTCCTCGGGTAATAAACGTAAAGCGGGGGCGTGGATCAACCCTTGCACAGAGTGTGCGACATTGAGCGGGTGCGCGATGCTTGGCATTGGGGAGAGTTTTATGAAAATGGAGGAATTGGTTTCTGAGCCTGCGGCTAGTGTTGCGAAGGGAATTGTTCCATCAATCTGTATACCTGCCACTTGGACCTTCAGCGAGGGTGCAGATAAGCTTTAAAAACATTGAGGATTATGTCATGTTAAGCGGCTGGAAATTAATAATACGATTTTTGGATTAGGGGGTCTTTCGAATATAACAGGGGGTAGATCTTAATGATGGATGCTATTCAGAAGAGATTAATAGGTGTTGGATAGGTTTACAAAAATAAAGATTTTTTTATTCTTATATCCGAATAGTACTGTAGCCATTACCGACACTAATTTCTGCAACCATTTTTATCTAAGGAGTTACATGTGTTGCGTTCACTATTCAAGATTTCTCACAACTATTCATGTGTGCGTGTGTAATTTGTGCGATGGCGGGACCTCCTGTTTTATTCCGAATCCGAACGGCTAAGTTGAGATAAGCCTATCATGACAATTGATACTACTCGGATGCTTTGTCAGATCATCACTAGAGGACTGCAAGTGAAAAATCATTAAGGTGTTGCTACGGCTGAGAATCGAACTCAGACCTCCTGCGCGGCAATTCATCGTACTAACCATCGCGCAACTGAGCCAAAGTCGATTATTCGTATGCACAAAGGCTTACAAAGGCTCTGTTGGCGTTTCGATCTGAACGCAAAACATCTAGCTTCATGACGTGAAAGCGTTGTGTTTTAATATGGTAAGTGCATGATTTAAAAAAACCGCTATATATGAATTTTCCAATACCTAATTTCTCTATGTAGGTTTAATTTCGGAAAGAATTTCAAGCGCACCAATCCTACCAGATCATTATTGGAAGTTGGTTAACTTCTAGAAAATTATGCAAACCGTTTTTATATTAGGGGTTGATAATCTTTCTTTCGAGAGAGGGGGGACGGAGTGTCCTCTCACTAAGGTACTCACTCTCAGGCGGCAGCGGAGGAATTCCCTAGATGGAGTCAACGGTGGCGCCTACAGCTCCAGTTTTGATCGAACTGGTAGTGAAATCCCTATATGAGCTGCTTCGACATATTTGAACACCAGAGAAGACATCTTTAGCAGTACTGTCGGAATATATAGCCTACATGACAACACATCTGGTAACGGACTTAGGCTAATTGACTTCGCTACGGAACGAAATGCCACTATAGCACACGGTTTCCTCACCACTATATCCATAAGGGGACATAGCGGTCTCCAGATCAACGAACAGTCAACAAAATTGATCACATTTGACAATTGACAAGAGGCACGCATCCAGTATTTTGGATGTCCGAACATTCCGAGGGCCTAACATCGACTCGGACCACTACCTTGTTGTAGCCAAGGTAAGGATGCGGATATCCACCACGCCATAAAAAAAACAGAAATACTGTGAACAAATTTAATTTCGAAAGACTGCAATCGCCAGAGACCGCCAAGACCTTCGCGCAACGCGTATCCCTTAACCTCTCAACTCACAGCACACCACCAGCATCTAATGTCGAAGAACAATGGCAACAATGCCAACAAGCTATTAGATCAGCCGTAACTGATGTGCTAGGTTTCTCGCGGCCACCAGCAGGAAAACCCTGGTTTGATGAGGAATGCCGACAGATGCTCGCAGCCAAGAACGAGGCCTACAAGACTAAGCTGCAGGTGAAGACGAGAGCTGCCATTGAGCTCCATAGGCAAAGAAGAAGGGAAGAACATCGGCTTTTCAACAAGAAGCAAAAAGAGCAAAAAAAGCGCGCGATCGAGGATATAGAGAGGTGCCACTCCAGGAACGATGTTCGCAAGTTTTACCAAAATGTAAAACGTCAAAGCCAAGGCTACAAGGCTCGAACAGAATCCTGTCGAGATGAACAAGGAAATATAGTAGTTGAGACACAGTCGTTGCTGAGGATATGGAAGAACCACTTCTGCAGACTATTAAACGGCGATGACGAACAACATTCCGCTGTCAGGCAGAACGATCCATTCAATATTGGCAACGACAGCGAAAACTGCCAACAACCCGACCTAAGTGAAGTGAGGATAGCAATATCTAAGCTCAAGCTTAATAAGGCCGCCGGAAATGACGACCTTCCCGCTGAGCTTTATAAAGCTGGCAGAGATGACATGATAAGTAACATCAACCAATTCATAAGCCAAATCTGGTCGGTTGAGAGCATGCCTGAAGAATGGAACCTCAGCATCGTTTGCCCGATCAACAAAAAAGGAGACCCTCTGAACTGCGCCAACTACAGAGCCATTAGTCTGCTCAACATCGCCTACAAGATCCTATCTGCCATAATATGTGAACGCCTGAAACCGTTTACCAACAACCTGATTGGCCCTTATCAGTGTGGTTTTAGGCCAGGAAAGTCCACAACCGATCAAATTTTCACACTTCGGCAGATCCTGGAAAAAACCCAAGAAGTCCAAATCGATACCGACCACCTATTTATTGATTTCAAAGCCGCATACGACAGCATTTATAGAGACGAACTATACAGAGCTATGTCTAGTTTTGGTGTACCGTCCAAACTCGTCCGTTTGTGTAGGATGACGATGGAGAATTCTCGCTGCACCATCAGGGTCGGAAACGACCTCACCGACACAGGATTTAGGCAAGGCGATGCGCTGTCATGTGACTTTTTCAATTTGATTCTTGAGAGGATTGTGCAAATCCGAGCCAACACCAGAGGCACAATTCTCCAAAAATCGGTGCAACTACTAGCATACGCCAACGATATTGACATCATTGGTAGGACTCAACGTGATGTCATAGCCACGTTTGCTAGTATAGAGAAGGAAGCGGCGAAAATGGGTTTAGCAGTAAATGAGGGTAAGACTAAGTATATGCTGTCAACACGAAAGGACAAACAACATCGACGAATTGGACAGAACGTCACCATTGACAGATATAACTTTGAGGTAGTACGGGACTTTGTCTACCTCGGCTCCGCTATTAACTCTGACAACAACATCTCGTCAGAAATCAAACGAAGAATTACTCTTGCCAAACGCTGTTTCTTCGGGCTAAGAAGGCAATTTAGTAGTAAAGCCCTCACTCGAACTACTAAGGAGACCCTATATAAGACCCTGATCATCCCAGTCCTGCTCTACGGTGCTGAAGCATGGACCGTATCTAAAGCGGATGAAGAAATCCTTGGTCGATTCGAGGGAAAAATTCTTCGGAAAATCTTCGGTCCCGTTTGCGTTGACGGGCTATGGAGACGAAGATTCAAGAAGAACGACGAAGAACTATACGAGCTGTACAGCGACATGCCCCTGGTCAAAAAACTCCGCATTGGACGTTTAAGATGGCTAGGACATGTAGAAAGAATGGACACCAATACTCCGGCTCGCAGAGTCTTCGATTCCCAGCCAGACGTCGGACGCAGTAGAGGAAGACCTCGCCTTAAGTGGCGCGCACAAGTAGAAACCGACCTCAACCAACTTGGAGTGCGCAACTGGAGGCAGTTAGCTAAGGGCCGGGCTAATTGGAGAGGCATGTTGGTTGAGGCCCAGGTTCATCACGGACTGTAGCGCCACTTAAGAAGAATTGAACTTATAGGGACATCGATGGATGTTTGAAGTAATACTTCCCGTAGCACCTCATCATCACATATTGAGTGACGATTTGGAGTTGCGGGCTCCGATTTGGCCCCTTGAAATGTGTGTTTATTTCTAAAGTCCTAAAATATGCTGGTAAGGGTCATGATAAACGCCAGAAATAAGCTTATTCAGTTTTTTAAATGTTTCAGTTAATATTCACCTACTTTCACATATAATTGGCGCTACAGTCCGGAATGACTCTGACTCCCACAACCAACATGCCTCTCCAAGTGGGTGAACGCAGTGTGGTATAGTAATGTGTTCGCAAGTTGAGTGGAAGGTTGCGTGTCCAATCCTAGCCAAATTCCAAGAAATAAAAAAAATTCCATCGTATTTCATAGATGGCAGTAATTTCTAAAGCTTAGGGCTTCCTCTAGTTGTTCGAATACACCTCTCTTGCTTAATGTTCTCACATTTCAGGTGCAGATAGGAATGTCGCTGTTCGGTTTTTGTTTAGCATGGTCGTCAATAATACAATTAGTCCTTTCCGAGACTCTTGGTTGCGTTATAGCGATCATTTTTTCTGTGAGTGAGTAGTTAACCCAAAGCACAACCCCCAAACTGGAGGGAAAGTTCCAGTTTATTAGATACCCATAGGACACACGGCCATCAGTATGATCTATGGGATTGGGCACTGGCGTTGGCCTTTCGGCTCATACGCCATCATCTCTGTTCAATGGGCCTGACTTACCCCTGAGATTCTTAGATGACCTGTTGTCCGAATATATCGGAGCTGCTCATTTCGGGTTTTGACTTTGTCTACCCTAACTGGGACTGTACACGCTACCATTGATTTTATCTTTATTTATATTCAGAATTGTTCACGGTCTTTATTCCTATCGAATTGGCCTTTTCCGTAGGATCATCCCGTAAGAAAACCATCATTCGAGTCAACACTTTCGGGACTTATGCTAACATTCTCTCGTCTGGGACATTCATATAAAATGTCGTTTTGATCCTTTCTCCTGAATATTTAATTTATATCCGAGAACAAAAGGAGTACCAAAAGGATCACAACGTCAAGAGGTACCCCCCAGGGAGGCGTACTATCCCCACTCCTCTGGCTATTAGTAGTCAACGAGGCACTTAAGAAGCTGGATATCACTGCAATAAAAACAGTGGCATACGCTGATGACGTAGTCCTCATGGCGTGCGGAAAATTCCCACCGACACTGAGTGAAATTATGCAAAGAAGTCTCAATATACTCAGCAAGTGAGCAAAATCTTGCGGGCTGGGTGTAAATCCAAACAAAACAGAACTGGTTCTCTTTACTAACAGGAGATCGATCCCAGAATTTCCGGCACCGTCCTTGGAAGATTCGACTCTCTCATTGTCAGCAAGCGCGAAATAGCTGGGGGTGATACCTGATAGTAAACTGAACTGGAATCTAAACGTTGAAGAAAGAGTAAAGAAAGCAAATATTGCTCTCTATAGCTGCAACAGAATCTGCGGCAAAAAATGGGGCCCATCCCCGAAGGTCACAAAATGGTTATACACAGCCATTGTCAGACCAATCCTAACATACGGTTGCTTGGTCTGGTGGAATGCTATGAAAAAAGCAAAACATATGACCAAGCTTACGAAAGTTCAAAGGACAGCATGCATACTCACGACAGGAGCCATGCGCACTAGCCCCACAGTAGGGTTAGAAACAATCCTAAATATAACACCAATTGACTTACAAATCAATGACACAGCAGCAAAAAGCGCAGCAAGACTCAAAGAAACGGGCAATCTACTTACGAAGCCTTTTGGCCATAGCTCAAACTCAATGGCATATGCGGATGTAGCATCTGACTACATGATCCCATATCACGACTTTGATACTAATTACTCTATCAGAATACCAAGCAGAGACGAATGGTCTTCAAACAATGTGTTATCTAACACTGAAATAGCAATCTATACCGACGGATCCAAAATGGAAGTCGGAGTGGGCTCTGGTGTCTACTCTGAAAAGATCGGGCTAGCTACATCCTTGAGATTAGCAAACTCGGGTAGTGTATACCAAGCTGAGATCCTGGCCATACTCGAAGCTGCCGAATCGGCTAGGGTATTGGACATATCACATGAGGATATCTCCATCTACGTGGATAGTCAAGCGGCCATTAAAGCTCTGGCATCCAATATAGTAAAATCACGGGTAGTTGGACGCTGCCGCGAAGAGCTGAAGGCTCTTTGTAACCAGAACAAAGTCCAAACTATCTGGATGCCAGGACATAATGACATTATAGGAAATGGGAAAGCAGACGAACTAGCCAGACTAGGATCGTCCAGTTGCATTTCCCTAGCTGATAAAAGGGTCAATCCCCCGCTAGCATCTAAAAAACATGAAATAACTAAGCACACTCAAAAAGTACACACACAAAATCTCTCTGGCCAGAATTAAGCCGCAGAAAATCAAACAAGCTATTAGCTTTGAATAGAGCTTCCATTTCTATAGCGGTGAGAGTGATAACAGGTCGCAACCTGTTGGGTAAGCACTCAAATAAGATAAAACTGACTGGTGCGAACCAACTTTGCAGGAAGTGCAGCGACCTTGACGTCGAAGAAGATGTCTCACACCTGCTTTTCCACTGCCCTGCGAACAGTGGCAGTCGTTTTAAATTACTAGGCAGCCTTTACTTCGATGACCTAAGCGACCTAACGACTATCCCAATAGCGCTGATAGTCCTTTTTGTAGCAGATCAGAATGGAGCAACTCCTCTTTGAGGCTGAAGGAGCAACACAGACCAGCACCGCATAAGTATCACTAGCGAACTTAACCCGGTATCCTCTTTCTCTATTTCAGGATACTTCTTCGAAGGGTATCGCTATGGGCCCACGTAGGCCTATGCGAGTTTGACGACTCACCCGAGCGTCAACAGCCCATCTAACCTAACCTAACCTAACCTATATCCGAGAACAAGTTTTTACCGGTTTTTATAGCCTGAATTTTCTTGTCCCTGTGCAAACTTATAAACTTCTTAAAATTATTTTCTAGGACTTCAATGAATTTACACCTGTCACCGGACAAGTCTGTCCGGTCGAACTATCTTTTATTTAGCTGTCAAGTGATAAATAAAAGGAAACTTTTCGAAAAATAGTTTGCCTACATAATAATTTATTTATGGGAGACGTAAACCTTCAACATTCCACAACTAAGGTACTTCCTTTCAAAATCAAAATCTACAATTTACACGAAAGATGTTAAACTCATTAACATTGAAGTCCTTTCATGTCGAAAAGATTACATAGGCTGAAACAGCGTGCATATTGGGGTAAGTGTGTTCCTTCTATTAAAAAAAAGATGCTTTTATAAATCCCAAACAACCACTTGACATGTTCTCTAATTTATTGCCTCTCCTATTGTTCACGCAAAAAAAATTATAATCGACTTCGAATGAGTGAATTTGAAAGACTTACCGATTCCTAAATGAAACAAATTGCAATGGAAAAAACAACAGATCCCCAATTCGAAACGGTCCAAATTTATTATGCTCATTCGTGCCATTGTCTGACTGTGTGTGTCTCCAACAATAGGCCACGCGTTCAAATCGAGTGTCAACGTATCCATAATCACATGCGACAAGATAATAAATCGGGAGACAGAACCAAATCCTTGACAAACATATTCATATTCAGGAAAATAATGCTGTGGCCACCACCACGGCTTCCGTCGAGAGGAGAACGCATCTTCCAATTGACATATCATCTGAGAATAGTGATTTTTAAATCACCCATACCGAGACGATTCGATGCGCCTCATTCCGAAATGAGATTCACCCTTGGCTTCCTTGTCACAGAGACCTATGCGCCGAAGGAATTTGCTACGCTCAGTAAAATTTGTAACGCTATTCCGGATGGAACTTGCAAAATCATTTCACTTCGGTCCTAGGGTTCTCATGGGAACCACGTCCGTAATAGAGTCAACAAGATACAAAACAAGGGTGTGTTCCCATCCACAGTTGACACATTCCCCATCAATATAACTCACTTGTGCGCTTGTAGAGAACTGACTTGCAAACCATAGTCTGCGCTACGATTTTTAACGCTTCCGATTTGGAATATTTTCTGGCATAAGGTCGTCTCTAGCTCGCATGGACTTTATCGTATACAATGTGCGAACATTGGAAAGCTCATTAGCACAGGAGACGTATCTCGGCCGAGGGAGGGAGACTCATACGAGGCGGAACTAAAGGCTGCATACGTTTGGGACTGCTTTTGCTTGAGTTGGCTAACAAGGTGAAGCATATTTTTACACGCGATCTAGTTTTTGCAGAGTTTTTCTTCGAGTAACGTCATCATTTAGTCGTTGGGCCGATGCAATTAGGGGCAGGAACAGATTTTCGTGTGAAAATCTGTTTTGGTGGTTCGTAATATGCGAGTTTTTGTCGTGGGAGAACTGGGTAACTAGGATTGGGTGTAGCGAATCCAGTTCGGTTTTGGGTTATGAGAAAATAAGTTAAGTGGTACAATAAGGTATGTTTTAAAGGGCTTAATATGGTACCGCCACCAGAAGTATGTCCTGTGTTTGTAAGAAAATATTTAGATGTGCAAATCGTTGCGTTCGGAACATTAAAATAAAAGTTTTCTTAGTGTCTTTGTATAAACTACACTACATGAATTTTGTTCCTTTGCTTTCCAGTTTCCAGTTATCCTAGTCATCGATTTTATACGGACATATATGCTTAGGTTAGATGGGCTGTTGACGCTCGGGTGAGTCGTCAAACTCGCATAGGCCTACGTGGGCCCATAGCGATACCCTTCGAAGAAGTATCCTGAAATAGAGAAAGAGGATACCTGGTTAATTTCGCTAGTGATACTTATGCGGTGCTGGTCTGTGTTGCTCCTTCAGCCTCAAAGAGGTAGTTGCTCCATCCTGATCTGCTACAAAAACGGACTATCAGCGCTATTGGGATAGTCGTTAGGTCACTTAGGTCATCAAAGTAAAGGCTGCCTAGTATTTTTAAACGGCTGCCACTGATCGCAGGGCAGTGGCATAGTAGGTGTGAGACCTCTTCTTCGACGTCAGGGTCGCTGCATTTCCTGCAAAGTTGGTTCGCACCAGTAAGTTTTATCTTATTTGAGTGCTTACCCAACAGGTTGTGACCTGTTATCACTCTCACCGCTATAGAAATGGAAGCTCTATTCAAAGCTATTAGCTTGTTTGATTTGCTGCCGCTTAATTCTGGCCAGAGAGATTTTGTGTGTGTACAAGTTATTGTATTTTGCCATCTTGTTATGGTTGCTTTTTGGGTGTGCTTAGTTAATTCATGTTTTTTAGATGCTAGCGGGGGATTGACCCTTTTATCAGCTAGGGAAATGCAACTGGACGATCCTAGTCTGGCTAGTTCGTCTGCTTTCCCATTTCCTATAATGTCATTATGTCCTGGCACCCAGATAATTTGGACTTTCTTCTGGTTACAAAGAGCCTTCAGCTCTTCGCGGCAGCGTCCAACTACCCGTGATTTTACTATAATGGATGCCAGAGCTTTAATGGCCGCTTGACTATCCACGTAGATGAAGATATCCTCATGTGATATGTCCAATACCCTTGCTAGCGGGGGATTGACCCTTTTATCAGCTAGGGAAATGCAACTGGACGATCCTAGTCTGGCTAGTTCGTCTGCTTTCCCATTTCCTATAATTTTTTTTTATTTTTTTTTTATTTTATATTTTTATTAGTTTTTGAAAAACTTTTTAACATCTCTTAGAATACTAATTTATATACATGTGATTTTGTCTTACATATATGTTTAAGTCCTTTTTAAATATTTTTATATTTGTTTGATCTCTTATAAATAGTGGTAGCTGATTAAATATATGAAGTCCCTTGTAGAATATTTGGTTGTTAGTTCTCAACAGATTGACTCTTGGTATATCAAAATTTCTTCTGTTCCTCAGTGTGTAGCTGTGTCTGTCCGAAACGTAGTTCAGGTTTCTTTTTAGGTATTCTGGTAACATATCGTTTTTAATTTTATATACAAATATCAAATTTCTTACGACTAATCTTTGTTTCACACTTAAAAAATTTAATGAATTTAACATGTTATTTATTGGCGTATAAACATTAACTTTTAAGATTGCTCTCATTGCACGATTTTGTAATTTTTGTAATCTCCTTTTGTCAGTGTCACTAAACATAAATAGAATGGACGCGCAGTAATCAAAGTGTGGTAGAATAATTGTATTATATACTGTTATTGCACATTTTCTATTGAGTTTTTTTCTTATTCTAAACAAAAAATTAATCTTTTTACTTATTTTCGAACAAATGAAATCGGCATGACATTTAAAATCTAACTTATGATCTATTATTGCACCAAGATATTTTATTTGTTAAACTATTTCTAGTTTCTCATTGTCAATTTTAATTTCGATATCTTCATTACTATTTAGGAACATACATTTAGATTTATTGACATTTAATTTTAGCTTTTTACTATTTAACCATACATTTAAATTACGAAGGTCTTCTTCAAGTTTTTTTTTTATTTCATGAACATTATTACCACAGACATAAACAAGTTTATCATCTGCAAAAAGCATTACCTTACAAAATTTTAGGACGCTAGACATATCATTTACATATAACAGGAACAGAACAACTCCAAGGATTAAGCCCTGAGGAACACCTATCTCCACAAACTTCGCACTTGATATTTCATTGTCAATTTTCGTAAATTGTTGTCTATTTGAAAGATATGTCGTAAACCATTTAAGCTCATTGTCTTTTACACCATAACTTTTTAAGTTGTCTGATAGAATGTCATGATCAACTGCACAAATTTTCTCTCTTTTGTCAATTACATTTTTCCACTCGTGTATCATCCACATGAGCGCAGTTTCACAGGATCTACCAGATCTAAAGCCAGATTGTTGTTCACACAATATATTATTTGTTTCAAGGTAATCAACAAATTGTTCAGATACTTTTTCAAATACTTTTTCAATAGTTGGTAGAATGTTTATTGGACGTAGCTTATCAGGTGTTTTGGCATTTGCAACTTTTTGCACTGGTATTATCACAGATTGTTTTAAACAGAGAGGGAATTCTCCTTCGGACAGTGATCTATTTAACAGATTTAATAATATTGCACTATTAACCCCGTTTATATCTTTTTTATTGTTCATCTTTTTTAAAATATTGCACAGTTCAGCCTTGTTCTCAATTAAACGGAATTTAAAATTGCACGTAACCGGTTCTATAAGACTATTATATATCACAGATGGTATTGATTTGTTTATGTCCTTAATACTATTTATAAAGAAGTTATTCAAATAATTAGCTATTTTATTTTTGTTTTGTATGGAGTCACCGTTTACTACAATTTCTTTTATTGCACTTTTTTCTTGGCCTAGCACGAAACGTTTCAATGTTTTCCAAAGACCAATTTGATCCCCAGCTCTAGCACTAAGTTCGTTTTGAATATATTTATATTTAGAATTTTTAAGAGCTGTCTTATACTTATTTCTACACTGCACATAATTATCCCAATTTTCCGTATTTTTTAAGTGTAACGCTTTATGATAAAGTTGAATTTTTATTTTCTTAAGTTGCCGTATATTATCATTAAACCATTTATTTATTTGCGATGTATTTATTGCACACTCCACTGTCATATTTTTAATAATATTATTAAGTCTATTATTGAAATATTGCACTTCCTCATGTATGTTTAGATGTTGTATTGTCTCACTCATCCAATGTTGAGTAAACACTCTCTTATCGTATTTTAGCCGCCTTATTATTTTTTTATTCTTTTCGGTTATGTCATTTCCTAAAATATCAATTAATATAGTTTCATGGTCAGTTAGTTTAAAACGTTTTTCTATTCTAGCTCTTATTGCACCATTTTCAACATTTGATATACAATAGTCTATGAAAGAACTTGTATTTGCAGTTATCCTGGTTGGTTCCTCGACCAAATGTTTTAACTGTCTGTCGTTCATAAAATTATATGCTTTATTCTTGCAGCTATCGTTTTTGAAATAATTAATATTAAAGTCTCCAACGAGCAAAATATTTTTCGAATCTCTGAAGTTAACATCACACCATCGCTCTAATTCATCTATAAACAAATTGACTGGACTGCTGGGAGATCTATACACTACGGAAATAGTCCATTTCTCTGTATTCAAAAATACATTTATTGCTGTAACCCACATAACCTTATCGATAAAATATTCACTTAAGAAGCTATAATTCACTGTATCTTTTATATAGATCATCGTCCCTCCAGTGTGTCTTGATTGTGAATATGTTATTATTGGGACGTATTAATTTATTGTAATTTCACAAGTTTGAATATCCTTAGTAATTCGCGTTTCACTGAGTAGAATTATTTCAGGAAATTCATATTCCTCAACCACCACTGCTAATTGTTCTATATTAGATGTTGCGCTTTGAATATTAAAGTACATGCACCTTAATTGAGAGGTTTGTTGCTAGATTCGCTTTTTTCTTTCTTTTTCAAGCTTTTTAGAGTATACCCCACATGTTCTATCAAATGCATTATGGTCAGTTGACAATTCTAAACCATACTCGTTATTTGCATGAACACAGTTTACACACTTAGGTTTTTGGACGTCAATTTTATCACAATTTTTATAAAAATGTTCTCCACCGCAATGAGCGCACGCAACTTTTGCTGTGCACTTGGCCGCCTCATGATAAAATCCAAGACATTTAAAACACCTTTTTACATAGAATGCGATAAATACACGACACTTTTTCCAACCTAATCGAACAAAACCATCTGACATAACTTTTTCAAGCGTTTCACTATTTATTTCAATTATTGCACTATAGGGATCGTATTTATTCTTACTTTTTATAATTGACTTAACTTTAATATCACAGCTTCTTATATATTCATTTTGTTTTTTTAGTTGTATAATTAAATTATCTTTTTCTGAATACTCCTCCGAAAAATTCACTATTTTGATTCTAGGTTTTCTTAACGCAGGTACAAGTGTATTGTATTCATCGCCTAATTTTTCTTCAACCTCCTTTCTAAGCTTTTCAATAGAATCATCATTCTCACACACAATCATCACAGATCCATTTTTTTGTGTCTTTAGAGTCGAAACTTTCACATTAGAGGGATAGAGGGATAATGTCATTATGTCCTGGCATCCAGATAGTTTGGACTTTGTTCTGGTTACAAAGAGCCTTCAGCTCTTCGCGGCAGCGTCCAACTACCCGTGATTTTACTATATTGGATGCCAGAGCTTTAATGGCCGCTTGACTATCCACGTAGATGGAGATATCCTCATGTGATATGTCCAATACCCTAGCCGATTCGGCAGCTTCGAGTATGGCCAGGATCTCAGCTTGGTATACACTACCCGAGTTTGCTAATCTCAAGGATGTAGCTAGCCCGATCTTTTCAGAGTAGACACCAGAGCCCACTCCGACTTCCATTTTGGATCCGTCGGTATAGATTGCTATTTCAGTGTTAGATAACACATTGTTTGAAGACCATTCGTCTCTGCTTGGTATTCTGATAGAGTAATTAGTATCAAAGTCGTGATATGGGATCATGTAGTCAGATGCTACATCCGCATATGCCATTGAGTTTGAGCTATGGCCAAAAGGCTTCGTAAGTAGATTGCCCGTTTCTTTGAGTCTTGCTGCGCTTTTTGCTGCTGTGTCATTGATTTGTAAGTCAATTGGTGTTATATTTAGGATTGTTTCTAACCCTACTGTGGGGCTAGTGCGCATGGCTCCTGTCGTGAGTATGCATGCTGTCCTTTGAACTTTCCTAAGCTTGGTCATATGTTTTGCTTTTTTCATAGCATTCCACCAGACTAAGCAACCGTATGTTAGGATTGGTCTGACAATGGCTGTGTATAGCCATTATGTGACCTTCGGGGATGGGCCCCATTTTTTGCCGCAGATTCTGTTGCAGCTATAGAGGGAAATATTTGCTTTCTTTACTCTTTCTTCAACGTTTAGATTCCAGTTCAGTTTACTATCAAGTATCACCCCCAGATATTTCGCGCTTGCTGACAATGAGAGAGTCGAATCTTCCAAAGACGGTGCCGGAAATTCTGGGATCGATCTCCTGTTAGTAAAGAGAACCAGTTCTGTTTTGTTTGGAGATACACCCAGCCCGCAAGATTTTGCCCACTTGCTGAGTATATTGAGACTACTTTGCATAATTTCACTCAGTGTCGGTGGGAATTCACCGCACGCCATGAGGACTACGTCATCAGCGTATGCCACTGTTTTTATTGCAGTGATATCTAGCTTCTTAAGTTCCTCGTTGACTACTAATAGCCAGAGGAGTGGGGATAGTACGCCTCCCTGGGGGGTACCTCTTGACGTTGTGATCCTTTTGGTACAATCGCCTAGTGTTGACGAAATGATCCGGTTATTGAGCATGGTTAAGATCCAATTGCTAGAAACCGTTCCTATTTCAGCTTTGGTAAGTGCCTCAGCAATTGCTTCAGTTGTAACGTTGTTGAAGGCTCCTTCTATATCTAGAAAGGCTGCTAACGCATCTTCTTTGTAGTGCAGTGAATTTTCTACTGTGCGAACTATTTCGTGTAGAGCCGTTTCCACCGATTTACCCTTTATATTGGCGTGTTGGCTTACAGATAGGTAACCCGGATTCAGGTTTCTACGTATTTGGATGTCGAGTAATCGTTCCATCGTTTTCAGTGGGAAGGAGGGCAGACTTATGGGTCTGAAATCTTTCGCTACGGTGTGGCTGCATTTACCTGCCTTCGGTATGAATATAACTTTAACTTCACGCCACACTTGTGGTATGTGGTTTAGTTTTAGACATGCACGGAAGATGGTGAGCAGTGTTGGCATTATGTGCTTAGCAGTTTTTTGTAGCATGATAGGGGTTATGCCGTCAGGGCCGGCTGATTTAAGGGGCTTGAATGAATTAATGGCCCATGCAATTTTTTCCTTGCACACTATCTTATTATTGAGAGAGTTGTCACCCATGTTGTCCGTTGTGTGGTCTGTTCTTGTACTTATGATGGCATTTTCCTCTACAGTTTTGCAGTTCGAAAAGCGTGCGCTTAAAAGAAGGTTCAGGGTTTCAGCGGTTGATTTTGTCCATTCTTTTGCTGAATTTTTGAGAAAACCTGGGCTGCTTACTTCTTTCGATAGTATCTTCCTCAATCTGGCAGATTCATTGTTTTCCTCGAAACTGCTACAGAATTCTTTCCAAGCCTTTCTTTTGGCCGTTCTGGTCTCTTTTTTGAATTTACAGAGGCTGGTTCTAACGGGTGATTTTTTAAAAGGCTTAGAACTTTTTTAAAAAAAAAAAACACAAAAAATTCGAAAAAATGAATGAAATATTTATTTGAATCGATAGTTTGAACCTTGCAATTTAATGTTCAAAGATAATTTCATGCAAATGTTGACCGCGGCTGCGTCTCAGGTAGCCCATCCGCTGAGTGCAATTTTGGCATACTCTTTCACACATATCGGCCGGTATCTCACGAATGAATGCATGGATGTTGGCTTCCAGTGCGTCAATCGAAGCGGGCTTGTCCCTATAGACATTAGCCTTGACATACCCCCACGAAAAAATAATCTAATGGTGTCAAATCGCACGATCTAGGCGGCCAATTGACCGGCCCGAAACGTGAAATTAACTGTTCACCAAACTCGCCTCGCAATTGCGCCATTGTTTCGCGTGCTGTGTGGCATGTGGCACCGTCTTGTTGAAACCACATATCATGCAAGTCAAGAACTTCCATTTCGGGCAAAAAAAAGTTTGTTATCATCGCTCGGTAGCGTTCACCATTGACAGTAACGCTGCGATTCGCATCATCTTTGAAGAAATATGGCCCAATAATGCCGCCGGCCCATAAACCGCACCAAACAGTGGCTTTTTCGGGATGCATTGGTAGCTGTTGCAATGCTTCTGGCTGATCTTCACTCCAAATGCGGCAATTTTGCTTATTTACGTACCCATTCAACCAAAAATGAGCCTCATCGCTGAACACAATTTTTCGATAAAAAAGCGGATCCTCGGCCAGCTTTCCAAGAGCCCATTCACCAAAAATTCGGCGTTGTGGTAGGTCGGCTAGCTTTAGTTCTTGCACCAGCTGTATCTTAAAAGGTTTTACGCCCAAATCCTTCCGCAAAATTTTCCACGTAGTGCTGTAACAAAGTCCTAACTGCTGGGAACGGCGCCGAATCGACATTTCGCGGTCTTCTGTCACACTAGCTGATACGGCCGCAATATTTTCTTCACTACGCACAGTACGTAAACGTGTTGGTGGTTTAATGTCCAACAAAGTAAATTTGGTGCGAAATTTGGTCACAATCTTCCGAATAGACTGCTCAGAAGGTCGAGAATGCCGATCATAAAATGGAAGCAGCGCGCGATGAACATTTCGAACCGAGCACGAATTTTGATAGTAAAATTCAATAATTTGCAAGCGTTGTTCATTTGTAAGACGATCCATGGTTAAATTGCAAACCAAACTGAAGCTGTTTGACAGTGACACAAGGTACTAAACACACGTCAGCTGTCAAAACCAGTGTTGCCAAAACCAAACCAGCTAAAAAATCACCCGTTATAAGAGTGCCAGTCTGTTTCTGCGTTTGATAGGAAAGTCGATAGATCCACATGGTACCAGAACGTAACTTTACGTTCTAAGTGTGCAGCCACTACAACCTTACCTAACCTAACCAATAGAACAATCTCCTACAGATTTGACCGATAGCCGTTGTTACTATTGCAAGACCCTTTACAATAGAGGAAAACCCTAAAGGTCCAGTAGGTTTCCTATAGTATATCTTTGTTAGTACGCTGTATCGTAGGTGGCACCTCTTATCCGGGTTCAGTGTTAAAAATTCTGAAAAAAAAAATCTATCGAATCGGCCATTTCCTATTGTGTTGTAGCTAGCGGTCTATCAGTTTTGATTAAGGTAGGGTATGACGGATGTTTTTAAGACATCAGAGATCTACCATGGTCTTAATCTAAACAAAATCCTAAAATCGGGTAATTTACCCTTAGCAATGATTTCCAACCAACTTACACGAACCTTGTTTTCAACTCACGATGCATCATCCCCAACCATCGACATGCACCATCTGTTGCAATACAAACCTTTTCAAAACTATACGCAAACTCGAAAAAAATGAATAAAATACTTTTTTTTTTAATTTTTAACATTTATATGGTAATTGTTTTATTTTTTATATATTCGCATTTATCTCTGCATATTTACATATATGAAATTCCAATCTCGTATATACTTAAATTTCTAATGAATTTACATCGATATCTTAAAAATTTACAATCTACATCCGCTAATTGCTGTATCTTGACATTTTGTTTTCAATAAATATTTTCTATCTAGCATACGTATGTCTTTTGGAGCGGTAAATCTTCTAAAACTAAATCTAAATTGCACTCTTCCCACGCAAACATCGTTTTGCCCACGGCTTCGAAAAAAAATATCACAAATGGATCACCCTGTAGGGGCCCCGGTAACAACAACTTAAAAGTATCCGAAGAAAGATTTGGATCACTTGCTGCGTCGATTGTGAAAGTCGTCAGCGGCGGAACTGGCAGGGGTCGATGTTGCTTGGTCGCTCTCCTTGTCCTGGTGGGCGGTCATGTGTCGCGTAAGGTGATGACGCTCTCGGAACGACTCATTGCAGACGGGACACTTGAGTTTTTCTTCGCGTTTTCGTCGGTTTGGGTCGCAGGCTACCTCGCTCTTGTGATGCGATCGCATGTGGTATACCAAGTCGCTGGTCATGCGGAAGCTGATGTTGCACTTGGCGCATACGTTTTGAGCGGTCAGTGAGAAGGTGGACGCGAGTGTGGGTGGGATGAGGGTGGAGAGGATTGCAGCGGCGGCTGGACTCCGAACGATTCCATTTATGTCACCCTGGGGAGCGAAAGTATGGGCAGCTGGATTTGGGAACGGAAAGCCGGGGTATGCGTGGAGGAATCCTTCGGGTGATGCATTTGCTGGGTGGCGGTACATAAGCTGCTGTTTTATGCGCTGGTTTTGTGCGGCCAATGCCTGGACTTGATTGACCGACTGGAATGCTCCATTGAACTGGTATTCCGGGCGGAAGTTCTGATAAAGTCCGGAATTTGGCCTTGGAGGGGTTGTGGATATCGGTGGACTCATCGAGGGACAGCTGAGTTGATCAGGGCTGAGTGGCGGTGGTACGGGCGACTCCAAGCGGCTGACTTTTGTGAACGCACTTTTTGGGTTGTCTTGTACATCCGGCACAACAATAATGGTAGGGTCATCGTAGATCCTCGGTGGAGAACGGACAACGTTGACGTGTGGTCCGGAATATCGGCGCAGTAGTTCACTGTTGTTGTTGAAGAGTTCTCCCGTTTCGACGTGCTGCCGTGGCGATAAATCCGTCGGGTATTGTCTTTCCAGAGATTCGGCGAGTCGGGCCTGTTTTTCAAGCTGCTGTCTCTGTTTGATTCTATCGTCAGGCATCATCAGAAAAGCGACATCGAAAGACCGTTTTAGCGACGTGGTTTTAACACTCGTTGGCGCGGTTGGGTGGTTCTCGGAGATGGTCAACTCGGAACGTTGATGGTTATCCATGATCATTGTTAGTCTATGACACTTGACACACACACACTGTGAGAATATCTGATTAGATATGTAGTTATACAAGTTCCAATTAAATGACACGATTAGAGGTGGCTCGGCGTTGCTCGGTCGAAATCCAAATGCGAACTGTGGCACAGCATCCATCTGTCATGCCTTAAGTAGAATTCTCGAAACCACCCCCGGTGTATATGGTTTTTTCCAACTAGAATATTGTTGCACTCAAGCAACACTGCCATCATCCCTTCTAACATACACATGCTATTGTACTACCCTTGAAAATCTGGTTTCGAAGTTACCAACATATTCTGCAGGAGATCTGTTTTCTGATTTTTTTTCTCTGCTGTCTCTCTTCTCATCGCTGCTCCCCCCAATGCGAGGGGGTAGTTTTCGAACATTTAAGGTATAGGGCATCCAATATTTTGGAGGAATCGCCATAATGTGGCTTTTCATCTGGCTATAAGGGGTGGAGCTCGCTCTCTGGTTCTGGTTGGGATACTCTCCTGCTCATCGTAACATCATCCCTCGGTGGAATAGAAAGGAGGCGGTCCTTTCTGCCATTGTTTGTGCCTTCTGTTATATTTTCGAATACTGAAAACAGGTTCATTCTGCCTCTCTGATTCTCGAGAGCTGATGCTGCGCTGCTTTGCTGGTGGGCTTCTTGCGTGCTTTATGGGATGATGCTCCACACAGGAGCCGAAGCACATAAAGGGATAACATGCTGTTTGTGTTGAATGGTAAAAGATTTTCAATGTATGATTTTTTAAATGAAACATAATCCAGAGGGTTTTTTTTTAGACTCTCGTATTGCTGTTGTTCAGTTCGGTTGGGTTCTGGGAGGATATTCGTATATGAAAGGAGTTTGGTGAGGGTGTTCAGTATTATTTATTCGATCGTAATATGCGAATTTCCAATACGAGGTATAGGTGTGTAGAGATAGGTACCACATATAGGGGTAGGTATTGGGAAGTGCTGTGTTGGTACCACCTGAAATATTGAATGACGTGAACAATATTTAAGAGAAATTTTGCAGTACCTTAATGAAATATTGTTCACTCCATATTGACAATTAAACATTTTTTTCTAAATGTGAAATTTAAAAACGGATTTTGATTTTTTTAAGCCGCATATTTTTTCAATCAAGTAAAGTTCACAATTATTTTAATATTCTGCTAAGGCACATTGTTGTTTTCCTGGTTGGTAGCTAATAAGTCCCCAATATTGTGTTCAGCACTATTCGAGATACATTAAAAAATATCAAGACCTTTTTTCACATTATCGCGGTAAGGTAATTTTGAACTTGTTTTCGTAGACCAGTTTATCTGATTAACCATCGCTGATTTATTTTTCTTCCTTTTAATGTCGATAAAATATAAAAACGACCAAATTGACATCATTGGTCGAATTGAATCCACCGCGTTTGCCCGTATATCTAGAGAAGGAACCTGCTTAAGTAGGTTTAGCAGGGAGGGACTATATATATTTTACAATTTGTAGGAATTTAGTAGAACATAGTACTCGAAAGCTACAACTTTGAGGTAGTAAGACACTTAGTCTATCTCGACCCCTCGACGACATCGACTGATTTTCACAATGATACCTTGACAGAAATCAACGGAAGGAGTAAACTTGCCACCGATTGCTTTTTAAGGCTAAGAAGAATATTTTGTAGTAACGTCCTTTACAGCGTTGAAGCATGGACCGTATCAAAAGAGGATGAGGAAAACCTTGGTACTTTTGAGTGAAAAATGTTCAGTCCTATTTGCGTTGAAGGGCTAGAATTCAACTACAAACGTAACGAGCTAAATATACTTACTTACTTATTTAAGTGGCGCTACAGTCCGGGATGAACCTAGGCCTCAACCAACATGGCTCTCCAATTAGCCCGGTCCTTAGCTAACTGCCTCCAGTTGCGCACTCCAAGTTGGTTGAGGTCGGTTTCTACTCGTGCGCGCCACTTAAGGCGAGGTCTTCCTCTACTGCGTCTGACGTCTGGCTGGGAAACGAAGACTGCGAGCCGGAGTTTTGGTGTCCATTCGTTCAACATGTCCCAGCCATCTTAAACGTCCAATGCGGAGTTTTTTGACTAGGGGTGTGTCGCTGTACAGCTCGTATAGTTCGTGTTTGTATCTTCGTCTCCATATCCCGTCAACGCAAACGGGACCGAAGATTTTCCGAAGAATTTTTCTCTCGAATCGACCAAGGATTTCTTCATCCGCTTTAGATACGGTCCATGCCTCAGCACCGTAGAGCAGGACTGGGATGATCAGGGTCTTATATAGGATCTCCTTAGTAGTTCCAGTGAGGGCTTTACTACTGAATTGCCTTCTTAGCCCAAAGAAACAGCGATTGGCAAGAGTAATTCTTCGTTTGATTTCTGACGAGATGTTGTTGTCAGAGTTAATAGCGGAGCCTAGGTAGACAAAGCCCCGCACTACCTCCAAGTTATATCTGTCAATGGTGACGTTCTATCCAATTTGTCGATGTGGTGTATCCTTTCGTGTTGACAGCATATACTTAGTGTTACCCTCTTTTACTGCTAAACCCATTTTTGCCGCTTCCTTCACTATACTAGCAAACGTGGCTATGACATAACGTTGAGTCCTACCAATGATGTCAATATCGTCCGCGTATGCTAGTAGTTGCACCGATTTTTGGAAAATTGTACCTCTGGTGTTGGCTCGGGTGTTTTGCACTATCCTTTCAAGAATCAAATTGAAGAAGTCACACCACAATGCATCGCCTTGCCTAAATCCTTTTTTTGGTATCGAATGTGTCGGTGAGGTCGTTTCCGACCATGATGGTGCAGCGGGAATTCTCCATCGTCATCCTACACAAACGGACGAGTTTGGGCGGTATACCAAAACTAGACATGGCTCTGTATAGTTCGTCTCTATAAATGCTGTCGTATGCGGATTTGAAATCGATAAATAGGTGGTGGGTATCGATTTGGACTTCTTGGGTTTTGTCCAGGATCTGCCGAAGTGTGAAAATTTGATCGATTGTGGGCTTTCCTGGCCTAAAACCACACTGATAAGGGCCGATCAGGTTGTTGGTAAACGGTTTCAAGCGTTCACATATTACGGCAGATATGATCTTGTAAGCGATGTTGAGTAGACTTATGCCTCTGAAGTTGGCGCAGTTCAGAGGGTCTCCTTTTTGTGGATCGGGCAAACGATGCTGAGGTTCCATTCTTCAGGCATGCTTTCAACCGACCAGATTTAGCTTATGAGTTGGTTGATGTTGCTCACCAAGTCATCTCCGACAGCTTTATAAAGCTCAGCGGGAAGGCCGTCATTTCCGGCGGCATTATTAAGCCTCTGTAGTTGGCGCAGTTCAGAGGGTCTCCTTTTTTGTGGATCGGGCAAACGATGCTGAGGTTCCATTCTTCAGGCATATTTTCATCCGACAAGATTTGGCTTATGAGTTGGTGGATGTTACTTACCAAGTCATCTCCGCCGGCCTTATAAAGCTCAGCGGGAAGGCCGTCATTTCCGGCGGCCTTATTAAGCTTGAGTTAAGATATAGCTATCCTCACTTCACTTAGGTCGTGTGGTTGGCAGTTTTCGCTGTCGTTGCCAATATTAAATTGTTCGTTCTGCCTGACAGCGGGATGTTGTTCGTCATCGCCGTTTAACAGTCTGTAGAAGTGGTTCTTCCATATCCTCAGCATCGACTGTGTCTCAACTACGATATTTCCTTGTTCATCTCGACAGGATTCTGTTCAAGCCTTGTATCCTTGGCTTTGACGTTTTACACTTTGGTAAAACTTGCGAACATTGTTCCTGGAGTGGCACCTCTCTATATCCTCGATCGCGCGCTTTTCTTGCTCTTTTTTCTTCTTTCTGAAAAGCCGATGTTCTTCCCTTCTTCTTTGCCTATAGAGCTCAATGGCAGCTCTCGTCTTCACCTGCAGCTTAGCCTTGTAGGCCTCGTTCTTGGCTGCGAGCATCTGTCGGCATTCCTCATCAAACCAGGGGTTTCTTGCTGGTGGCCGAGAGAAACCTAGCACATCTAAGGCTTGTTGGCATCGTTGCCATTGTTCTTCGACATTAGATGCTGGTGGTGTGTTGTGAGTCGAGAGGTTAAGGGATACGCGTTACGCGAAGGTCTTGGTGGTACGGATAGTATTGGCTGCGTGTGTGTAGCCGCCTTAATTTTCAACGAAAAATCATCTTCAGCGATGATGCTAATTTCTGGATGAATAGATGCACGTAGAATTGTTGAATTTGAGCGTCCAATGCGTACCTTAAAGTCATTGTTATATTTCTTTGAGAAGACCTTGGCCAGGCCATCACCTTCGACGGCGAGCACCATAGGTGAGCTATTAATTCGTTTGGCCTAAATTGGATTATATGGACATAAACGACATGTGGTTTCAACAGGACGTTACGTGCCCCACAGCTCACGCCACATTGGGAATTTCGCAGAACCTCACGTGGAGTTCCTGTTAACTGTGCACCAAGATCATGTGATTTGACCCCGTTTGACTTTTTCTTGTGAGGTTTTCGGAAGTCGCAGGTCTATACGAATAAGCCACAAACTACAGCTGCCCTCAATGCCAACATAACCCATGCCATCGGTCAAGTTCAGCCTTATTAATGCAAATTGGACATTTCGGATGCGTGCCACCCACAGAGGCCGCGGTAGACATTTCAACGATTTTGTATTCCATATATATTTGGCATCGATAGACTTTTCAAACGAATAAAAAATGTCGATAATATCTCACACTCACTTTGTTAAATTTAAAATTTAAAATCGGAAGCCCTTAATGAATGACTCTTAATATTGTGTTGAATAATCTTAGGGTTAAATAAAAACTTTAGTAATGGTACAAAATAAATCGGCTGGGTCTTAATCAGATTTATTCTTTCTACATCCATACAATTTTTAAATTTAATTTTGTTTTACTTAAAGCTAATTACAATGAAATATCCTTAATAAAAAGAAAAGTGGAAATAAATATAATTCTGTAACTTAAAGAGTTAGTGCGGAATGACAAAGCTTCATAAAATAATTCATTCATAGAATGCATCTGATGTGGGGTGACAATCAGTACTGATAAATAATGAGGGGTATTTGTTATACTTTTTCAATAATTTAAAATGACAATCATATGACAAAGAAAAGGAAATGAAGGATTCAATACATAAAATTAACTATTCTATTATATTAATTAATTTTATCAACACAATACTGGGTGGTGCTTCGACCAGAAGACATGTCAGTAGAGGGACCCCGTAAGGTGGGGTCCTGTCCCCTCTTCTCTGAAACTTAGTGGCAAACGAGCTTTTACTTATTCTGGAAGCAGAGGGATGCCACGTGATTGCCTACGCGGATGACGTCGCTTTCGCTGTCTCAGAGAAACACCTGAATATACTCAAGAAGCTTCTCCAAAACGCACTACATAAACTTTCCAAATGGGCGGTCAGCTGTGGACTGGGTGTCAACCCACGGCTGGACTGGTCATTTTCACTTAGAAATATAAAATTATTCACATTGACCCCCCGTCACTAAACGAATTCGAACTGGTCTTCTCAGACAAAGCAAAATATCTGGGACTAAACATAACAGAAAGAGTAAAGAAAGCGACGGTAGCACTTTATTCCTGCAAGAAAGCCATAGGCTTGAAATGGGGAATGACACCTCGTATATATATCCGTTATAGGACCGATACTTCTCTATGGAGTAGTAGTATGGTGGACAGGACAGCACTAGAAATAGCTTTAAAGAGCAAAAAACTAGCCAAAGTGCAGATAACTGCGTGTCTGTGCATTGGTGGAGCACTCCGTACGACACCCTCAGCGGCATTAGACATTCTTTTTCACCTACTACCCCTAGATAATTTCGGCAAACAAATGGCAGCTAACTCGTCTTTAAGCCATCCAACAGTGGTCAAATACTAAAAAAGGCCACTCAAAAATTCTAAACGAATATACAAATATTCCAGAAAACACCGATTGCACCCTCACCAGGTTAAACTTTGATAAGAGTTTCCGGGTCACAATACCAGACAGAACGTCATGGGAACTTGTGCTAAACGACTCGATACACTTTTATACCGATGGTTCCAAAACAAATGACGGAGTGGGTGCTGGTGTCTTCTCCGACAGGCTAAATCTCAGCCTATCTTTCCGTCTTCCTGATCCAATGATTAGCGTGTTCCAGGCGGAACTGATGGCGATCAAAGAAGTCTTATCCTGGTTGAAAGAGAATGTAATATATGCCAAGGATATTACCATTTTCTCGGACAGCCAAGCGGCAATCAAATCCCTGGAATCAGTCTCAAACAAATTCAAAGACAACCCTAGATTGCCGATCATCTCTGCAGGAGATGTCAAAGCATTTCAACATTCACCTATGCTGGGTGCCTGGGCATAGTGACATTCCAGGGAACTGTTAGGCTGATGAACTCGCCAGAAATGGAACCAAATTACCAGTTGTACTCGACGCGGGTGCACTAGGTATTCCTATCGCTACATGCAAAAGCTTATTAGCGCAACATGCTAACAGCAAGTCAAACCTCAGATGGAGTCGTGGCACGACGTGTCAGACTACCAAACAAATTTGGCCAAAGCTAGATTTGAGAAAATCAGAAACTGATTTCGGTCGATAGACCGCATGTTTGCGATACCATAGTTGTCATCACGGGACACTGCTGAATAGGTAGGCACGCAGAAAGGCTAGGCCTTTTCTCAAACGACTTCTGTAGGACCTGCATGGGCGAGGAGGAGGAGGAAACAATACTTCATCTCTCTTGTAACTGCCCGGCCCTATCAAACAAAAGGAAGCTACATCTCGGAGCTTACTATTTTCAAAATCTCAGTGATTTGTCAAAAACGGAAGTGAAAAGCCTCCTTCGCTTCATCAAAAGCTCAAAATGGTTTTCCCACGACGGATAGTAAGGAGATTGGACAAGATCCACGTGGTATCACAACGGATCAAAGAGGTCTAAGTGTGCTGGCGAACGCCGGCAGCCACTCTAACCTAACCCAACCTATTATAAAGGGTCCGCCAAATAACTTTTTTTTTGAAAATGCTATAAAAAAAAATACTGCATATTTCCTCAAATTTCTTTTTTTATTTGAAAGTACAATCCTTCCGGTAAATAATGGAAAATAATTTAATTCAAATGGCTGCCTCGGCTGGTCATGCAGTAGCCTACACGATCGGTCCAATTTTTAAGCACATTATCGATTGTGTGCAGGTGTATTTCACCAATGGCTTCACGAATATTGTCCTTTAAAGCGTCAATTTTCTCTGGCTTGTCGGCGTAACACTTATCTTTTACGGCATCCCACAAATAATAGTCCAACGGTGTCAAATCGCAGCTCCGATGTGGCCAAACGACATCAACTCTGCGGCTGATAATGCGATCTTCAAAAACAGGGCGCAAAACATCGAGTGTAGCTTCGGCTGTGTGGCACGTAGCGCTGTCCTGTTGAAACCAAATCTTGCCAATATCCTCCTCTTCAATTTTTGTGAACAATAATTCGTTCAACATGGCCCGATAACGATCGCCATTAACTGTAACGGCCATTCCTCATTTTCGAAGAAAAATGGCCCAATTATGCCTCTGCACCAAAATCCACACCAAACAGTGACTCGTTTTGGGTGTATCGGCTTTTCAATGTACGCGTGCGGGCACAGAAAACCCCCAAATGCGACAATTTTGCTTTTTTACATACCCGCCAAGATCAATATGAGCTTCACCTGAAAAGATGATTTTTTTGGCAAAATCGGCATCTTCTCTAAGTCGATCGCAGGCCCACTTAGCGAAGCGAAAACGCATTGGATTGTCAGTTGGCTTCAACTCCTGAACCAATTGGACTTTGTATGGCGTCATAACGAGCTCTTTATGCAAACTTCGTCTCAATGATGTCTCCGAAATGTTCAATTGTTGAGAACGACGGTGAAATGATGTTGATGGCGCTTCACGCACACTTTCTGCCACAGCAGCAATATTCTCGGGTGTACGCACTGTTTTTGGCTTTTCACGCTTTGGTTTATCGATGAGGATGCCAGTTTCTTTCACTTTTTTCACAAGATAACGAACATACGGAGCTGACGGTGCTTCTCTTCTTCCAAAATCCGTACGCGATTTTCGCACACATTCTGCAACATTACCATGATTTTCAAAGTAATGTCGCAATATTTCCCAGCGTTGTTCAAGCGTATACCCAACCATATTCGTTCAGCGGAAGGATAATACAAATTATCTGTCAAATCGGACATGAGCTAAGTGTTACCATTCACGAAAGAGGCAATAGTTGAAAAAAAAAAAACGTTAAATGGCGGACCCGTTATTTCATTCTATTATACAACATACCCACCTTCTGTTTGCTAAACTGCTTAACTCTAAATGTCTTTTTCGACTCTTCGGCTTTCTGATTGATGGTCATCCACTGAAATGCATTCCTCTAACAATTGCCACGTGTTCACGTGTTTAATTTTTTTGTTTCCAAAATCGAAAACAAAATTCTCAACAAACCAATCACTCAATATCTATTGACACAATCCGATTGTCCTAATCTACCCCTAAGCATCTTACACTTGATGCATTACATGTACACATACACAGTGCCGCGTATAGGGTTGTGGTCTGTCACTCTAACGACGACTACTCTCGCCCGCTCTCCCTGTGTGTTTGCTCAAAAGGCGTGAAATTGCGTTTAACCCTCCGGCGTATCCTGCGTAAAAATTACTTTCAATCAAGATAAGTATCTAGTTTTGTGCGCGTTTGCCTTTCCTAGTTCCTTGTATCTATTTGCCGCAATGCGAGTTAAGTAATTTCCTTATCTTGATTCTGAGCCGCCAATTACGAAATGGCGTATGCCGTATCCTCCTGCAGCTGTAATCACATCACCGGGGAAATTCTGAAATACTCAAGATTCTCCTCGAAAGTGATAACCAAGAACCAAACTAAAGCCATCTTCACTCTGCAGAGTCTGCAGCAAAAGTCCTTCCATTGTAATGTATAATGGGAACATTTGGAAAACCCTTTTGTGTTCCACCCAGTTTATGCAGATTCCCCCGCCATCGCATGAAGATTGCATCTTTCATGAATAAATTTTCCAGGCTCTGGTAAATTTAATATTTTGAAATTATGTTTCGACTCACAACAAGGAAATAAGGATATGTTTCAGGTGTAATTATTGAATCTAATTTGTATAATTGTGAAATGTATAATATTACGGTACATGCTATGGGTTTGCAGGGTACAAGGTGGTTGTGTATTGTAGATACATGTTTCGAGTTTGTTGCAAAATTGTTTTTATAATTTTTGTTGTTGCTGTAGTTAGGTTTGAAACAGTGGATTTTGAATGTGCTGTAGAATAATATATGCATGCAAAGTAGGTCACTTTTTAATGAAAAAAAAAAAATACGTTTGCGTCAGCATAGGGTTTGTTCCGCACTCAATATGGTTTCTTAACTGCATTTTTATGCATTGCGAGTAGTAAGTAATAGCAAAACTGATATTTTGCTAGATGATAATGAATCTATGGTTCCAAAGTTGATCTTTTTGAAGGATGGAGTAACATGATTGAACCAGAGCTCGACTTTTCAAGGAGAGTATGAATCGTACAGAAGAATAGACATCGTGTTGCTCAAATTAGAAAACCGAAGAAACACATAGGCTACATGAAACAACTGATTGAAGGCATAACCGCTGAGCTCTCTGTCTCTCTATAAAATGCAGTAGATGCAGTACCACAATATTAATAAGGAGGTAGTTGAATCCACCATAGGTCACAACCTACTTCCAAAAAGATTGGGATACCAAAAACGCATTGAAACGCTAAAATACAAAACACCAAAACGCGATACGGTATTAGAAACGAGCTATGAGGAGAAAAAAGAAATTAGGCTTTGCGTCAATTTTCCCAACAAAGCCAAAGAACTTTCAGCTTACTTCTTAAGTAGACCCTACGGCTGCCTAGTTGCAGATGCACAGGGAAAGGAAAAGCTAACACTCGCTCAAAGTATAGAAGAATTCAGCGAAGAAATCAAAAATCTGAAAACCAAAACGCCATTCGGTTTTAATAGATTGCCAGCGGAACTCGTCAGATATGGAGGGGTTGCCATCCGAATGAGCATACACCAAACCATCAACCAAGTCTAGACGAATTAAGCAAAAATAACAGGTACATATGAACATATCCACAAGAAAGGCGATTCCTTGAATGGCTGCAACTACTGTATTTTAATTTCATAGACGAGATCCTATATAACATACTGTGTAAGCAAGTGAACATATAAAGCCTTCCTTCAACCGACTTAATGCCACGTATATCGACCATGAAAGGTAAGGATAGCAACGTTTAAACTTAAGTCAAACAAGGCTGCCGGGAATGACGGCCTTTCTGCCTAGTTTTGGAAACTTATAGGCTAAATTTGGTCTGATGAAAGTATGTCTGAAGAATGGAACTTCAGTATCGGTTGCATAATAAGGGGCAAAGAACCAAACGAAGTTACAACACGTTTGCAAAACGCCCTTAAGATAGTCATAGACTGGTGTAATAAAGAAAGTCTCTCTATAAACCCCAGCAAGGCTATCATCGTCCCTTTTACAAAAAGGAGGAAATTAAATCTTACCCAAATTTCAATAAATGGTACATACATTGAGTATTCCAACGAAGTAAAATATCTTGGAGTGATCCTCGATAAAAAACTAAGCTGGAACTCCCACATCAACAACAAAATTCAAAAAGCAACCAAAGCTTTCTGGGCTTGCCGAAGCATGTATGGTAAAACCTGGGGAATCTCTCCAAAGACCACACACTGGATCTACACGATCATGGTCAGGCCCATTATAACATACGCTTCAATAGTATGGTGGAAGAAAGTCACCCAGAAAACAACTATAAATAAATTAAACAAGGTACAACGGCTTGCCTGTCTGGGCATTACCGGAGCTATGCGTACCTGTCCCACGGCGGCTATGGAAGCCTTAATAGGACTAACACCCCTCCACATTTATATTAAAAAAGTGGCAATTCGCAGCTCAGCAAGTTTGACACAAGCGGAAGAATTAAAAATTAGTGAACATCTAAAACTAATTGAACTTCTATCCGAACTTCCAGAACTTGACATGATCTGTGCGGTTACAGACCGCTTACCAAAGACACTATGCTTCGACAAAAGATTCTCAACGGAGATCACAACCAGAGAAGCATGGTGTAGCAACAACCCACCAAACTGCCTAAACGGCCTAAAGTGGTATACGGATGGTTCTAGAATGGACTCAGGGGTAGGAGCTGGCATACATGGACCAAATAAAAACATCTCAATACCTATGGGAAAAAGCCCTAGTGTATTCCAAGCTGAGCTCCATGCCATAAAAGAATGCGCAAACCTAATACATAACTCAGGTATTAAAGGCGCAAACATCCACATATTCACGGACAGTCAAGCAGCTATAAAAGCCCTTAGCTCACACATCATTGACTCCAAATCAGTACTACACTGCATCAACTCCCTCCAAACACTCAGTTCCAGGAACAAAACCAAACTATGGTGGGTCCCCGGACATAAGGGAGTTGAAGGTAACGAAAGAGCTGATGAACTAGCCACAAAAGGTTCGGAAACCCCCTTCATTGGACCTGAACCTTTCTGTGCAATCCCCAAATCAGCCATAAATCTAGTCATAAAAAACTGGGAACAAAACAAATGTTTTTCATACTGGGAAAACATCCCAGGCCTAAGACAGGCCAAAAGAGCTATTCAGCCCTTCAAATCAGATGCCAACAAGATACTAAATCTTCGCAGGCACGATATCAAAAACTTAGTAGGCTACCTAACTGGTCATCACGGTCTGCGATATCACCTAAACAAAATGCGTCTAGTCGACTCACCGGAGTGCAAACTATGTCTAGGATAAGACGAAACAGCCGAGCATATCATATGTGAATGCCCGGCCCTTTACGGTATGAGAAGGGAATCTTTCTTCTGGGAATTTTTAAGTCCCGAAGAACTGAGGAAATCTTCGGCTGAAAGTATTATCAGCTACATTAGGAGAGTAGAAGCGCTACTAACTTAAAAAGCATCTGACGGCAAGCACAATAGATCTTTTAGGTCGATGTGTATATTACTGCTTAGGCAGGTCAGAATTAAAAAAAAAAAAAAAATCGGTTGCCCGATTCACCAAAAAACAAAAAGGAGACTCTCTGAACTGCGCCAACTACAGAGGCATAAGTCTCCCCAATATTACTTATACAGTTCCTATTTGCCCTATCTGAACGCCAGAAACCGTTTACAAACAATCTGATCGGCCATTATCAGTGCGATTTGAGCCATATCCTGGAAAAACTCAAGAAGACAAAATCGACACCCTCTACCTATTCATCGATTTTAAAGCAAAGATTTCTCCATCAGAATCGGAAACGACCTCACCGAAACATTCGATACCAAAAAGAGGTTTTAGGCATGCAACACAGTGTTATATGGCTTCTTTGACATCATTTTTGAGGAAATTTAACAAAACTCCAAAACCACCACCAGAGACAAAATCTTTCATAAACCGGTGCAGCTACTACCATACGGCGACGCTTTATACACCCTTGGTCGGACTCAACGTGATGATACGGCCACGATTGCTTGTACACAGATGGAGGTTGCAAAAACGGACCTAGCATTAAATGAGGGTAAGACCAACAAACAATTATGTTTTGATAAAGCATTTTGAAAACTATTCCTCCTCCAGCAATATTAACTGTATGAAGTCATATGGAAATACATTTGGCACAATCTTCGGGACTCTATAAGATTCCCTTACTGAAGCCTTACCGAAACTTAGAGATTCTATCATTTGTGAAATACATATTCATTTTTTTACAGTTAAAAACCATGGGGTCAGTTATAGCAATTCGTAAAATGTACACCAAAAATGGGAAATATTTCATTTGTTATGTGCATTTGATGCGATTATATGAAATGGGTGTCTGAATGTTTCTGGAATTGAAAAAAAAAGCAAGTTGGTGTTGCCACAACTGGAATACGAACCCTGACCTTTTGCGTTGTAGTTCATAGCAAAAAACAAATAAATAGTCACAGCTGATATAAGCCTTAAGCGACAAGCTCTACACATATAATGCTTCTATATTTTATTGGCGGAAGCTCTACCCAAACATCTTTGAACTGTCACATGTACACACATATCCGAAAACTTTTTAGAAGCCTTAAATTGGTAAACCATTTAATCTTATATTAGGCCTGTGGATTTACCTAAAAGAGTTATTAATCATGCTGAACTCCTCCGCACAAGTACAAAACAAGCTCAATAGAAGAAAATGCTTCCTGAAATTGGAAATTTGTACCTTATAGATGAAAAATTGTTAATTGGGTATGCTTTCAACATGAAAGGACACACAAGATTGACGTATTGAACAGACATCACCATTGAAAGTTATAAGTTTTAGGTTGTACGGGACTTTGTCTGACTCGGCCCCGCTAGTAAATCTGAAAACAAAATTACATCAGAAATAAAACGAAGAATCACTCTTGCCAACTGCAACTTAGTAGTAAAGCCCTCACTCGAACTACTAAGAAGATTCTTTACAAGACCCTGATCCCCCTTGTCCTGCTCAGCGCTGAAGCATGAACCGTTTCAAAAGCGTATGAAGAAACTCTTGAAAAATTCTTCGAAACATATTAGGATTCGTTTGCGTAGACGGGCTATGGAGATGAAGATTTAATCAAGAGCTATATGAGCCATATGTAGCCACATTGGCAAAAAAAACTCTGTATTGGACGTTTGAGATGGCCAGGACATTTAGAACGAATGGACACCAATACTCCAACTCGATTTCTAGCCAGATGTGGCATGCAGAAGAGGAAGACCTCACCTTAAGTTGCGCTCACAAGTATAAACCGTCCTCAACCAACTTGAAGTGCACAACTGGAGGAAGTTGGCTGTAAATTAAGCTAATTGGAGAGACATGATGGTTGAGGCCTGCTAGGTAGGTAGAAGTGGCGGTTCGGTATGAACGCAAGTAGAACTTTTGTCTCTAGATCCAGCTTGTGAGAATTGAGAAAACGGATAAGATCTGGTTTCCCTTTACCCGAGATGTCGCTAAGGTTGTCAAAAAATGTAACGCACGCAATGTGGCTCTTGCTAGTACCGGGCATTTGCAGATGAAATGGGAGAGGGTTTCCCTCTCATTTGTGTTCCCGCAACTGCGGAATTGAGGGTTTTATGGGATCCCTAGTTTGGCCACATGGTCTCCAATTGACCATTGCCCCGTGAAAATCGCCGTAATTCTTGCGATATCTGGGCAGGTTCTATTTAGTAGATCGTTTGTTCAGTTTTTGTCGTAGGAGGTCCATATTGTCCTCGATATGACGCAATTTGTTAACCTTCTCCATTTAGAGTCGGGTTTTTTCAGGAAGTATGAGTGTATTTGTCCCTTAACCGCAGCTAGCGGGATATGGACACTTGCCGCAAGTGAGCCGTGTAAGTTAAGCCTTGACTGGCCAGCTCGTATGCACGCTCGTTTCCTTCAATGTCACTGTTCCCTGGAGCCCAGAGAAGTGTGGCCCTAAATCATTCGCCAAGGTGGGCAAGTTCGTTCCGGCATTCCTGTACCAGTTTGGAGGATATGGTAGCCGAGTTGATGGCCTTTATGGCCGCTTGGCTATCTCATGAGAATAGCAATATTTTGATATTTCGTAGTGTCACACTTGGCTTGGCTATCGCATGTGAATGGCAATATTTTGATCTTTCGTTACGTCACACCCCAGTAGCGTGCAAGCATCTAGGATAGCCAGTAGTTCCACCTGGAATACGCTGGCAGAGTCCGGTAGGCGGTATGATACTGATATTTTCAGTGATTCCGATTAGACTCCGGACCCCACACCACAGCTCATCTTAGATCCATCGGTGTAGATGACAGTGTCTATTATTACTTCGTTTCTCTTCCACTGAGCTCTGGTAGGAAATCCTACGTGGAAGCCTTTCTTGAAGCCTTCCTTGAAGCTTAGTATAGGTGTTATGTAGTCTGTTGGAAACGTAACCACGCCGTTTGTTAACGAATCCAGGATATTACTGTGGCCATACGGCCTTGCATTCCAGCATCCTAACTCATTGAGTCTAACTGAGCTGCATAAAGCGGTATCTTTAATGTGTAGGTCGAGAGGCAAGAGATGCAATAGCACAGTAAGGACATCCGTTGTCGCTGACCTCAGCGCGCCCGTGGTGCCTATACTGGCTGTTCTTTGCAGACTTTTTAGTTTTGTAAGGTTGTAGCCTTTACTCAATGCAAGCCACCATACTAGTGAGCCGTATGTGAAAATTGGACGTATCACTGCTGTGTACATCCACAAGGTCATCTTTGGTTGAAGTCCCCACTTCGTTCCAAAAGTTTTGCTACAAGCATAGAAGGCAACACACGCCTTCATTACTTTATGTTCGATGTTGTGTTTCCAGTTAAGTTTTGGGTCAATCATGATACCCAAATACCTAGCGCTGGAAGATAGTGTGAGTGGTTGGTCATTAAGACGGGGGAAGGGTGAAGTCGGGTATTTTGGTTTTGGTGGTAAATAGCACCAATTCCGTTTTGCTCGGATTTACGCCGAGTCCACAACTTGCAGCAAAGGTGCTAACCATGTCTAGAGTAGCCCCCATGATTTCACTTATCACGCATGGGAATTTTGCTGACACTAGTATCACCACGTCATCCGCATACGCGACAACTTTGTGAAGTTGCTTGTCTAATTTAATTAGAATTTTGTTCATAACCATAAGCCAGAGTAGAGGAGAGATGACGCCACCCTGTGGCGTTCCTCTATGGGCAAATTTGGTTAGGTGGCTATTTCCATCGGTTGTCTGGATAATTCTTGTTCCGAGCATAGAGACTATCCATTGACTAATAGATTCCTCTATACCTAGCTCGATCAGAGATTAAAGAATAGCTCCAGCTGATTGGTCTGAAGTCCGTCGCGGTTTCGTGGCAGCGTTTGCCTACCTACTCGAGACCGTCTCCACGAGTAAGGTACGTGGTTTAGTATTAGGCAGCTTCTAAAAATTGTCGCCAGCCTTGACACTGTTAGGTCTCGCGTTCTCTGTAGCATAACTGGCAGTATGCCGTCAGGTCCTAGAGACTTAATCGGAGATAAGCTATTTATAGCCCAGGAAATCTTTTCCTCGGAAATTATTGAATTGATATTCCTGTGGTTGAGGCCTAGTTTTAGTAAGAACAAAATATGGTCCAGTACTATAAAAGGAAACAAAAACAGAGGACATTTTGGCACATCATGATACCCTTTCCGAATGCCTAAAAATGTATTTTCTATCTTATTCTATTGGAGCTCTTTTTGTGATTTAAATTATTCCATTTGCCCACAATATTGCTAAAAGCCTTAAATGAAAACATTTAAGCAGTCAGTGTCCACATATTCCTACACAGAGATGGAACCTGTTCCTAAATATAACTCCGACCATCAAACAAACTATTCACCGATCATCGATTTCAACATTTCGGTGCAGTCATTCACTGCAAACGAATGCTCTCATCTGGAAGCATTTTAGATAACGCATCCTGTCAGCAGCAAGAAATCGCATGCCACACGCATTTTCCTCTTCTTCCAGCAAAAATGATTGAATACCTTCTAATGGACTACACCCAGCACCCAGTAGAACAGTAAATCTCGTATTCCGAAAACAAAACCTAAAAAGGGGCTGCAGAGGTTCATTGAAAATATGTTTCTGCGCTCCATACGTATCTGTCAATTCGCTCATTAGTGTACTTCGAAAAAGAGCGCTTCCTCACTGTAAACAAAACGAATAAAAAAAAACATCCCCCTCCTCACCAAGGACCATATTGTCAATCCAAACGTATAGACTGTGATGAATTTTAAGCGAGCATATGGACTAGTGGTCGACTAGCAGGTCCTTTGTGTATTGTTTTGCTCAATCGAAATCCAGCATAATCCCCGCTCAATCAGTGACTATTAACTACAGGGTGACATTCTGGGCACCAAATCCACCGACCATAAAGTCGACTCTCTGCATAGATCTCACCCTGTTGCAAAGAATTCACCCCTGCATAACGAAGCACTGTGAAGCTGAGGGAGTTTCCCGTTTTACCGGCGCACCAACATTTCATTTGGAAGGGTAGGTTGGACCGCAACCTGTATGCAATGCAAACAGCAACCCTCATCATTTGAGCGCAATTCCTTTAAATGGCTTAAGTTAAACCAACACCTGTTCAAGTGGTATCAGAGGGATTTTCAGCTTTTTATTCCAATTCATAGGCCTAAGAGTTAAGGGATGATGATGATGATGATGGCTCTCGAACTCGAATTTTCTACTCTCATTCGAATTAAAAGCGAATTCGAATCGGATTTTTGAAGAGGGCTAGAGCGAGAAGGAACACATGCCCGCGGGTTGGTTGTTTATTGGGTAGGTATCGAGTTCCGACCCCGGGCGCATATTCTCTGGTCCCTGTGGTATTCTGTTGTGCGGTGCTCGTGTTTAAAGACCGTGCATAACATGTGGTTTTTGTAGAGCATATGGCAAGGACTTGTCCCGTTTCGCTATAGTTCGCTTTGTCCAATTAGACTGTCATTCATTTAACTGGATTAGACATCATCTTGGTTAGAGTTGTGCGCGCTATATTGACGAGCCCCGAGGGTGACCGCGACTACATGACAATTGGTTCGACGTTTGGTTACTTTGTTCGCTTTTGGGCTTAGCACTGCTGACATGACATAATCGGAAGGATTACTAATGCAAAATAGGATATTTTCCTTTGTCCTGTGGAAGTGACATTTTTGTTTTGGTTTCGTTCCATTGTATATCGGTTTTGTGAAAGGCGTAACTCAAATAAGATAGCGCACATGTTACCACATGTTAGTTGGTAGGACACGTTTAAGTAAACAAAATAGTACGGATGTGTGGATTAGAGGAATCAACCGAATAATCTAAAATCAACCAGAGCTTTCTTGAGGTTAGAACTTATTTCTGTATAAAGTTCATGAAATGTGGAATGCAATGGAGAGCATAATAAAGGTCATAATGGCACATCCTGGAATAAAGTATTCTTGAAAGCTCGTTCCCCATTCGGATCTCCGGGGTCACTATACCAGCGTGAACAACATTTAAGAGAAAGTAACACCACAACCAACACCAACATCAAATGGGTTTCCAGATGACAAGGATCCCCCGTCCAACAAAGGGATTTTAGAAGAATACACAGAACTTGGAAAACACTTCCCTCAGTTCCTTGATTGCAGATTTAATGGAATGTGTACGACGAGGAAATTGTCGAAAGTTTGTTTTTAACCATTTTGAGAAGGCAGGTGGACATTTATTTTCCTTGCAGTTCGATATGTATTCGCGTTTCGTATCACTCTTTAAAGGCTTTAAACAATTTGGATGGTTGAACAGTCGTTGAGGTGCCGAGATTAGCTTGTTCTAATAAAGATAGTGTGTGGTTTGCTAGGAGAGTTATTCGTGCCAATACTGGGGCTATTGATACATCTTTGATTCAGATGCCGTAACGATTTTTATCGTAAGATGTGGCGATCAATAGAGGAGGGAATTCGTCACGTTCTATATTGAAAAGGTTCTAAAGATCTGTTGAAACGGTTGTCTAGATCTGCAACAGGACCATTTCCGTTCGCTATAGTAAATGTAAAAATCTAAAGAATACCGTCTGGGTTGGAAATGTCTTCGCTTGACCGCTCATCTTAATGTATTCGCTGGCAACCAGTAACTCTGTAAACTAATATGGCCAGATGCCATCATCAGTCAGCTGTGAGTATACAGCCATGTTTTAGAAATCATAATTGTTGGTCCAAAGCTCGAATGCAACTGATACAGTCAATGAAGTGCGCTCGTCATCTTGGGGAGTAAGACATGACGTTTCTTAAGAGATGCACTCTCGGGTGTATCTTTACAACGTGTTATGCCCTTATGACGGAGTGGGTGCTGGTGTCTTCTCCGACAGCCTAAATCTCAGCCTATCTTTCCGTCTTCCTGATCATTGCAGCAGCATTTCAGCGGAACTCATGGCGATCAGAGAAGTTTTATTCCTATCGCTACATGCTAAAGCTTATTAGCGCAACATGCTAACAGAAAATCAAACCTCAGATGGAGTCTTGGCACGACACGTGTCAAACAACCAAACAAATTTGGCCAAAGCTAGATTTTTAGCTGCCCGGTCCTATCAAACAAAAGGAAGCTCCATCTCGGAGCTTACTATTTTCAAAATCTCAGTGATTTGTCAAAAATGAAAGTGCAAAGCCTCCTCCGCTTCATCAAAAGCTCAAAATGGTTTTCCCACGGATAGTAAGGAGATTGGAAAAGGTCCATGTGGTATCACAACGGACCAAAGTGGTCTAAGTGTGCTGGCGAACGCCGGCAGCCACTCTAACCTTTGACAGATAATTAGTTTTATCCTTCCGCTGAACGAATACGAATACGCTTGAACAACGCTGGGAAATATTGCGACATTACTTTGTTGCAGAATGTGTGCGAAAATTGCGTACGGATTTTGGAAGAAGAGAAGCACCTTCAGCTCCGTATGTTCGTTATCTTGTTAGAAAGTGAAAGAAACTGGCATCCTCATCGATAAACCAAAGCATGAAAAGTGCGTACACCCGAGAATATTGCTACTGTGGCAGAAAATGTGCGTGAAGCGCCATCAACATCAATTCACCGTCGTTCTCAACAATTGAACGTTTCGGAGACATCATTGAGACGAATTTTGCATAAAGACCTTGGTATGACGCCATACAACGTCCAATTGGTTCAGGAGTTGAAGCCAACTGACCATCCAATGCATTTTCGCTTCGCTAAGTGGGCCTGATCGACTTAGAGAAGATGCCGATTTTGCCAAAAAAATCATCTTTTCAGATGAAGCTCATTTTGATCTTGACGGGTATGTAAACAAGCAAAATTGTCGCATTTGGGGCACAGAAAACCCGCACGCATACATACACCCACGAGTCACTGTTTGGTGTGGATTTTGGTCCAGAGGCATAATTGGGCCATTTTTCTTCGAAAATGAGCAAGGAGTGGCCGTTACAGTCAATGCCGATCGTTATCGGGCCATGTTGAACGAATTTTTGTTCACAAAAATTGAAGAGGAGGATATTGGCAACATTTGGTTTCAACAGGACGGCGCTACGTGCCACACAGCCAAAGCTACACTCGATGTTTTGCGGCCTGTTTTTGAAGATCGCATTATCAGCCGCAGAGCTGATGTCGTTTGGCCACCTCGGAGCTGCGATTTGACAGCGTTTGACTATTATTTCTGGGGTGCCGTAAAAGATAAGTGTTACGCCGACAAGCCAGAGACAATTGACGCTTTAAAGGACAATATTCGTGAAGCCATTGGTGAAATACAGCTGCACACAATCGATAATGTGCTTAAAAATTGGACCGATCGTGTAGGCTACTGCATGGCCAGCCGATGCAGCCATTTGAATGAAATTATTTTCCCTTACTAACCGTAAGGATTGTAGTTTCAAATAAAAAAAGAAATTTGAGAAAATATTCAGTAGTTTTTTTTTATAGCATTTTAAAAAAAATGTTATTTGGCGGACCCTTTATAACAGTATATAAGCAATATATAGTCTGATATAAATATATTGACGGCATGGTGTAATCATAACGGTACGGAGTTTAAAATCTCGAAATGTAAAATGTTTACAGCATTCATTATAAATGCACCTAAAATAAATGATTGTTATATGAACGATCTCGGACGGAAAAAGTTAAAGATGTGGGGGTCGGGGTCATTTTTGACAAACAATTAAAAATTTCTTCTCATGATAATTATGATTACACTATATTTTGTAAAGCAAAATTGCAAGGACTTCCTAGATGTATTTAACCTTAAAGCTATATATTCCTCGTTAGTCAGATCGCAGTTGGAATACACATCCATCAGTTGGAATACAGATTCATCATATGGGATTCGTAATGCAGGCACTTAAATTAGAAAGAGTTCAGAATAATTTCACGAAGTATGCATTCCGTAAATTATTTACTTTTGTAGAATTGTCTGTTTATGATAAAAAATTTGAACAAATAGACTTGCAAACCATAAGTTTCAGGCGTAAAGCCATGTTTGTTCGCGATATTTTAAATTATTGTTTTTTTTTTGCCGGAATTGATTTCTATTATTAATTTGTATGCTCCCAGAGAATCCCTTAAGTACCGAAATTTATAAATATCGAACTCTCATAAAATCAACGATGGTAACAATGAGCCTATCTCACGATGTAATATGCATGTTTAATTTGTTAAGAAACAAAATTGACGTTTATCAACAAAAACCGTCATTTGATTTCGTTTATTTTTGAAGCTAAAAAACAATTTTATTGCTGTTAATCCACTAAAAAAAGTTATATGTTATATAAGATGTATATAGCCATTTTATAAATTAAAATTATTTTTCTTTTCGCTCTTATATTTGTAATAATACAATAAAACTTGCAAGGATACATAATCGATAATTACATGTATCCTAATGTATGATGTATAAGGTGGCGCAAAAATAACCTTCCGATGTTTTTTGGCTGTAATTAAAAACTTTGATTCTTCTTGTGGATTATTTTTATTTGGTCTTTTAATTTTTTTTTACATCAAGTCGAGAATATGATGTCATGTAAATGGCCGCCGCCACAGTTGATTGTCATTTGAGCCCTTTTTATGGCATTTTCCATCACTTTGGCCAAAACTTCCGGCGATAGGTCCTCACATTCTTGACGGATATTGTCTTTAAGAGCTGCAAGAGTCTGAGGCTTGTTGACATAAACCCGCGACTTCAAAAAGCCCCACAAAAAGAAGTCTGGAGCGGTCAAATCAGGCAATCTTGCTGGCCAGTGCAAATCGCCAAAACGGGAGATTAGGCGCCCCGGAAATGCATCCTTTAGCATATCGGTTGTGGCACGTGCAGTGTGTGCCGTTGTACCGTCCTGTTGGAACCGCATGTTTTCCAATCCTAATTCATCAAGTTGCGGCAAAAAGAACTTGTTGATTATTGCTCTGTAGCGCTCACCATTCACAGTAACCGTTTGGCCTGCGACGTCTTCGAAGAAAAAAGGCCCGATGACTCCTCCAGCGAAAACAGCACACCATACAGTGAATTTGAGCGGGTGTAATGGCTCTTCGTGGGTTACACGCGGATTTTCAGTGCCCCAAAAGCGTAAATTTTGCTTATTTACGTACCCGCTAAGATGGAAATGGGCCTCATCACTCATGATTATTTTTGATGAAAAATCATCTTCCACTTGGTGGTGATTAAAGATGGCTTGAGCGTATGTTAGACGCGATTGGCGGTCAGCAGCTAACCAAAATTCGCTGTAAAGACCGTCGACTGATACCCATTTGCGTGGTACGTCGTCTGGTCGATGTCGACGGCGCTCTGCAGAACGGCTACTCCGGGGTCTGCCACGCCTGGCAGCATCTCATGTTGTGCCAGTCTCTTCGAGGCGAGCGGCTAAAAATCGCAGTGTTTCACCAGTAGGCGTTGGACGGCTTGGAAATCTGCGACGAAATTCACGTTGTGCCAAAGTCACCGACCGATTATTGCTCAAATAAATAGTCACCAATATTCCGCGTTCTGGAGCAGTGTAGCGTAACATTGTTTATTAACGTGTATTTCGCATGTGTTTACTACACAAATGTCAAAACAGAACTGACATTAGGGGCCAATCGCAAAATTTATAGCATTTTCTGATAGGAGGATTACTTTTGCGCCACCTTGTATGATATAAAAAAATATGCAAAAAAGTCTAATGGACGGTTGTTCCAAAGACTCATTCTCATCGGAGCTCCTTTACTAAAAGAATCTAAGTGTCCAGTTATAGCTATCATTGAACACCTTCATTGTAACACAACACATGATGGAACTATAATTTTACCTCCATAGCTAGTTACTGGAATCACTAGAAAAGTCTGTTTCATTTGGGTAAAATGACAAACATTCATTCACAAAATTAAATCTGGATTATTAAAAATTAGAATGTTTTTGGTTAAAATTCATAAGCTTTGATTGGACACCAACTCGCCAATGATTGAGACACAAGAAGTAAAAGAAAATGTCCAATAAGAGTTTTCAATGATAGCTATAACTGGACCCTAAGGCTTCTTCATCATTCTCTTTAAAAACTATGACATAAACAGTTAGTGGGATGAGTTCCCCTTGAAACCAAAGAGGTGATTTTTTTTTTTTTAATTCTGACCTGCCTAAGCAGTAATATACACATCGACCTAAAAGATCAATTGTGCTTGCCGTCAGATGTTTTTTAGGTTAGTAGCGCTTCTACTTTCCTAATGTAGCTGATAATACTTTCAGCCGAAGATTTCCTCAGTTCTTCGGGACTTAAAAATTCCCTGAAGAAAGATTCCCTTCTCATACCGTAAAGAGCCGGGCATTCACGTATGATATGCTCGGCTGTTTCGTCTTCTTCTAGACATAGTCTGCACTCCGGTGAGTCGACTAGGCATTTTGTTTAGGTGATATCGCAGACTGTGATGACCAGTTAGGTAGCCTACTAAGTTTTTGATATCGTGCCTGCGAAGATTTAGTATCTTATTGGCATATCTGCTTTGAAGGGCTGAATAGCTCTTTTGGCCTGTCTTAGGCCTGGGATGTTTCCCCAGTATGAAAAACATTTGTTTTGTTCCCAGTTTTTTATGACCAGATTTATGGCTGATTTGGGGATTGCACAGAAGGGTTCAGGTCCAATGAAGGGGGTTTCCGAACCTTTTCTGGCTAGTTCATCAGCGTTTTCGTTACCTTCAACTCCCTTATGTCCGGGACCCAACATAGTCTGGTTTTGTTCCTGGAACTGAGTGTTTGGAGGGAGTTGAAGCAGTGTAGTACTCATTTGGAGTCAATAATGTGTGAGCTAAGGGCTTTTATAGCTGCTTGACTGTTCGTGAATATATGGATGTTTGCGCCTTTAATACCTGAGTTGTGTATTAGGTTTGCGCATTATTTTATGGCATGGAGCTCAGCTTGGAATACACTAGGGTTTTTTTCCCATAGGTATTGAGATGTTTCTATTTGGTCCATGTATGCCAGCTCCTACCCCTGAGTCCATTTTAGAACCATCTGTATACCACTTTAGGCCGTTTAGGCCTTAAAAGTGATAACTTTTCGTTTATTAACACCCAGCCGAAAGCTTTCCTTTGCCTACATTGAACTCTCAAAAATAGTTCTTTAATTTTTTCATAGAGTTACTTAAAGCAAGGAGATATTTAACAACAGCCAAAGTTCTTAATATTTTTGACAAATATACCTAGAAAAAGATTTTGAAAATTAACATTTTTGACGTTTTTGACACCATACAGGTTAAGTAACGTTTTGAATAACTTCTATAGCATCTATAGCATCTAGATATCCAGTTAAGTTACTTAATGCAGCAAAAGCAATCGGATAACGCTCACTTTTGTCTAGATTTCAAAGAGGCTTTGCTTTGCCTTTTCTAAAGAAACATCCCGTATAATCGCAACTTGTGAAAGTGTAAAATGCTGGTAAAGCAGAACAAAAGCTCATTGCTAGTCTTGATGCCAGTTTCGTACAATTAATTTCATTTCTTTTCGAATACCCACTATCTAATCAAAAGTCTTATTCTTTAAATTTATGCAAATTACCGATTAAAATAATCAAAATGTCAATATCAGATGCCCTTACCAACATTTTTTAAATGAGGTTTTGATTTTCTCATGTGACAAATTATTTGAGTATCAGCTTCTTCATGACTACTCAGTCTTTTCACACTTATAAATTGTTTGGTTTTAATTTTTAAACAATATATGAGAAATACTTGTCATCTACAGTCAAAAAAACTTCCTTGTTACCTAGAATTGAAACTAGGGGATCATCATTCCAATGAATTCCTAGAAATCTAAGTAGTTACACCGTGGGAAAATATTTTAGGTACACAAAATTACCTTACCAAGTACTAGCTACTAGGTTGTGAGAACATTTTCCATTGACTCGATGAGGTAGGTATTCTTACGATCGCCTCCCCCTCCTATAATTGTAGGATCCCATAGTTATCTGTTCTGCTCATCACTCCATGATCAGATCCCCTTTCATCCGGTTTTATTTCTTTAAAATGAAGATTTTTCTAAAGGAATTTAAATGCACCTATCTCCCACATACACTTTACCATTTAGTAGAGCGGTATAGACAACAACAATACATATTAAGCATTTTTATTAAATGGCCTATCCAATTGTGGGACCATTAAGAAAGCAAACCGTTTTCATGTATTTACTGAAAATCCAGTCAACCATTGACTGTGATTCCACTTCCATCACCGATCCTATCATAAATCTCCCAAAACGATGGCAATTGATCCTGTTTCCCAACACAAACCTTATCCGACATTATTCCACCCGTTTTAGCTCATGTCCCGAAAAGGAATTTCCAAACCCCAATTATAGATTTTTCTTGACAATGCTTTCGCCTGAACCATATGTTGATGCCACATTAAATGTTAGATTCATTCGTCTTGTGCGGACCACCCTTCAACCATGAGGAATAACTCTGCCAAAGGTAATCAAAGGCCACACATGCCCAAGGGAGATCCACTCCACTTATCGCGCATATGTCAAGATATTTTCACTATGCACTCACCCTGTTTAGATGTGGTCGCGAACATAATTAAAGACAGTTTCAGAGTTTAAAACCCACGCCACCACCACCACTATACCCTCCTCGACCGGGTCCTGCAGAGAAAGTTAACACAGCCATCATCAACGATAAACTAAAGACTTTTCCATTGAGGAACAAAGGCCGAGCACTGGGCGGGCAACGAGTGAGAAAAAAAAGTGCACAGATGGTACTAGGATATCACTCTATTAAGGGGTAGCTTTCATTTGATTCTTGTTCACAGTTGGATAAGGATCACGGAGTGGTCCTTGCGTTATTCGAGATCACTGGTGCTGGTTGGTAGAAGGGGCGCAATGTTGCGTTGCAAAATCGATGCAATATGTGTTGTAAATGTTGTCGGCATTGCAACTAGAAACGTATTGTCGCGGCGGTGATATACGAGTGCGGGGACTGCCTACACTACAAGTGTACAAGGGACCTGTTACTAGGAATAAATTTAGTAAGGGATGAGCGACCTTGCCTGACATTAAATTGAAGGAAGAACAAGAGTTCTCTGGTGGTTTGATTTTGATGGTGGAAAAAAAAAGGAGTCGTGCTCTCTCTCTCTTGAGTCAGAGGGGATGAAGAATTTAATGTTCGTATGGCTGGTATTGACAACCCGAGCGGAGCTGGCTTTGCTCTTGACATCCTGTTGACTTATGTTTCGCTCTGGTTTTGATGCGGTGCAATGTGGTTTCCCTGTCACATTAAATATGGTCAATTTAATTCATATGCCGTGTAAATGTAAGGATAACAGAGCACAAAGGAGGTACTTCAAAGAAAAGACAATTAATGCACGTATGAGGATAAAACGAATGAATTGAAAGTTGCATGTATGAATGTGTTTGCAGATGTGGTTTGGGGTGCCATTTTTGTAGATCGAAGATTTTATTTATACAGGTACATTTTTTAAAACATTATTATTATTCTGCGGTGAGGTGTTTATAGGCTATACATATTATTATACAAATATACACTCCTCCCAAAACTGTTTTTATATTGCCACGTAAAAAAAACGAGTGGGTGGGTGCACGACTGGGTCGTACGCAACTTTCTCTTTCACAGCGAGCTGGGAGTTAGTTCAATAACGTTAATTTACGAATTTAAAGAAATTGTTGTCTATGTGAATAATCAATTTTTTTGGTTTTTGGTAAAAACTGAAAAATCCTGAAAAAACTGAAATTGCTGCAAATGGTTATCGTACCATAGATATTCAATTTCATTCAAATTGACAAAATAGTTTGCGATAAACTGACAATTTTCCAAAAATGCAGTAATCCGTTATATGAATTTTCTCTAAAAAACTAGTTTTATTAAAACTGATATACCAATAGCATGTGTTA